>OY992537.1:114544326-115917274 GCA_963921195.1 Pegoplata infirma | reverse complement strand
CAAAATTGTTATTTTTTTTTTACAATAAAAAATTTGCTATCCTTTAAAAAGGGCATTGTGGAGGGTATTCATAGATTCGGCCAAGTCGAATTTAACTTTTATACTTGTTTTATTTGTAAGGTAGTGTAATTACTAGGGATAAGATTTTTATGCACTAAAAAATCGAAAATATGCGGTTAAAATATGCGCTAAAAAATTCAAAATATGCACTAAAAAACCTAAAAATATGCACTAAACAATAAAATGTCTGCAATAAAAATCTTGTTTTCATACGAAAAACTTCTTAAAAAGCAAAAAGTTACGCCGGGTTTAAATAGTAACATTTAAAACTTTATATAAGCAAGATTTTTTATTATTAACACAATCTATAAAAAAAATTAAAAAAAACTATTTTTTCTTACTTCCAAAATAAATTTTTAAAATTTAAAATAGTTTTTGAAACAAATAAATTTAATTTTGGGTTTTTGCAAAAATATGCACTTAAAAGTTGGAAATATGCACAAAATATGTATTTTAAACCAAAATATGCAAAAAAATGCATCTTTACCAAAATATACAAAATATGCAAAAACAAATCGATGTCATTTTAACGCAAATTTCTTGATTCGGAATGATAATTGGACGATATCGTTTTTAGACTATCGACAAAAAACATGCATTTGCATGGTAATCTCATCCCTAGGAATTATACTGTTAAACAATGAATTAAATAGATTTTGACCTCCTGATTCCAAATCTGCATTTCAATATTTTCTATCACGTAAGGTTTTGAAGATATTTGCATTAGAGCATTGAAAAAAACGCTAATTTAGCACTTTTCTGGTCTCTCCTGTAACGTATTCTTAAGTTGCTCAAACAAAATGGGACTTGATTTATTTTAAATATGATCTCTTGATTCCAAATATGGCATCAAATTTGTTCTAACGCGTACAGTTTTTGAAATATTGGCGTTTGAAAGACTCAGACTCCACTGTTACGCACTTATATTCTTTATTAATCACACTAAAATTTTCAAACGCCCTATTTTGTGGAACAACGTAATAATACGTAACAGTGGAAACCCAAAAATGCTAAAATATTGATTTTTAAAATTTTATCAGCGAACATCTCAAAAACGGTATGTGCTAAAAAAAATTCGGATGACAGATTTGGGATCAGAAGACCAAAATCTATAAGGACCAGATAGACATTTCACTAGGTGGTTTTTAGTGTCGAACAGTGTTATTTGGAGTAAAATCAAAGAAAGTTTATAAGAGTATATTTTTAAAAAGATACCCTAATTTTCGACTTTCATTAAAATAATTCCACATCAAATTGGAAACCTTCCCATAAAAAAAAAAAACCAAACACAAAATATTTAATTAGTAAATTTAATTTCTTTTATTTTACAGATTAATGTACACAACTGAAGCACAACTACTACATCAGCTGAATAACAACTCTAGTTCAAAATAGTAAATGGTGTTACTAGACGGAGGAAGTGTCAGTGGGACTGTAACCGCGAGTGTGACTGTTTAAGATATGAAATCACTTTACAGCGAAGCTAAAGAACATTTAAGTAATTGTATGCCAACCGCGTCTTCTACAAATGATAAACATGAACTTGAACATGAATATCACTATGATGATAATTATGACAATGGAGCTGAGTACGGTGCAGATGATGATGATGATAATGCTACGATGACCAGAGGTCATAGACGACTTTCACAGTCAACGCCCCCTACAATAGGGCTTAACAATAATTTCCTAACAAATACAACAACATATGATACATTACAGAAACCATTTCAATATGATAAATTACGTGGTCGTTGGTCAACGGCCGCTGATTTTTATTTTGCCTGTACTAGTCATGCATTTGGTACAGTACTATTTTCAGAGATAACATTATTTGTAACATTGTTTTTGGGTGGTAAGTGACTATATTGGATTTTTTTCCCCTAAATTATTTAAACTTTTTAACAATTTTGCAAATAAATTGTGTAAATTTTAACAAGTTTCTATTAAAATTACACTCTGAATAGATATGTGCTGAAATATTCACAATTTATGAATGAAAACTCTCAAATTAATAAGTATTCCTATTTTTCAGGTTATGGCTTTCTACCATATATACTGGGTATACTTTTATATGCCATACCCATATTTGGTATACAAACGTTTTTGGGACAATTCTCATCATCGGGTACCCTATCGGTATTTCGTGTTGCTCCTATTTTTAAAGGTAAACCAGATTTTCATCAAATTTTAATATCAATAATTAATATTTGTTTAATTACAATTTCAGGCATAGGTTATTCCATTTTACTACATAATTTAGCATCATTATCCTATTATGCCATTATTGCGGCAGTTCCTTTAGTCTACGCTGCCAACTCTTTACATTCTGTGATACCCTGGATGAGTTGTAATAATACTTGGAATTCCGTTAATTGTTCAACTCATGATTTTTATGATATCGAGGTAGGAAGTTTCTAAATTTTATGTTAATAAAAATTTATAAAGTTTGTAATCTGTGTGTCTTTTTAGGAAGATGAAGTATTTCCTCATGCAACAGTGGAATTTTTTCGGTAAGTGAAAATAAGGAGTGTCAAACTTGGTGGTCGTGGTACCAACCGTTAGGTCTTGGCTTTCGACTCTGTCATAAATAGAAGAGGAGCTATTTTATACCAGATATGTGCACGTACACAGAAAAAAATATCGTAAAATCAAAAGTAACCAAACAAATTGTTAACAACTAAATACTAGTTCAACAACGTTTTTAATTGTATCAACAATGTATATTGTTAATGTGACAAAAATTAATTTTTATTTTATAATTAACACAGACACTTTATAAACTCATTTAATCAAGCAAACATATATGTGACGATAGCACGGTGGTAGTGTGCCAGACTCGAATCATGAAGGTTACGGGTTCGCTGCCAGTTGGCGGAACACTTGTTTTTTTTTTAATTTGAGATTATTTGTTTGTTTATCTATTGTTGTGTTTTTCAATTATATGTACTTATTAAGTACATTTTTTAATATTACCCCAAAAGTGTGCTTTAAAAATGCTAAAAAGTTCAAATAATGAAAGTTTTAAACAAAAGAGCTTTTACTTCCTGCATGATTTGATGGGGATATTTATTGTGCGCCCTTAAAGTATGCTATAAGAATATTACAAAAGCTCTGTATAAAATACATTCCACAACAGGGAGAGTCAAATGTGTGCTAATCTTTTTTAATAATAATATTTATTAAGTACACATATTGTATGGTAAATCCTAATCCAAATGATTGCAAAACACAGCTTATTTTAAATTTTTTAAACATGTGTGAAGCCAAATTATTATTTTTTGTTTTAAATATAATGCCACATTTTTTATTATTGTAATAACAGCAAAGAGTACACACTGATTCTACAGACACTTTATGTACACATTTAGGCAACTATAAATATATATGAGGAATAGCTCGGTGGTAGTGTGCTAGACTTGTAGCATGTAAGTTGCGGGTTCGATGCCAGGCGCCGGCGGATGATTTTTTTTTTTTTTTTTGATATATTTTTTTTTTCTTATTTTTTTTGTCATTCTTTTTTTAGTGTGTTTTTAAAGCATGCTGTTTAGTCAAGCATAAATATATATGAGGATAGCTCGGTGGTAGTGTACTAGACGCGTAGCATTAACGTTGCGGGTTCGATGCCAGTTGTTGGTGGATGATTTTTTTTTTATATTTATTTTTAGTTAATAATATTTTTAGATTATTCTATTTTTAGATTTATTTTTTTAAAAAAGTTACAAAAGTCATTGTTGTATTGACAATATCCAATGTAGGCTCACTTTCAATTAAATGTTTAATTGTATTAACAATAAAATTAATTGAATTGACAACTTTTTTTTTTTCTGTGTATATATTCCTTTCTTCGCTTACACCAAATCTCTCGCTTCGTTGTTTAACTTCATTCTAAGCATTCTAATTCGCAAACACTGTACTGTAAAAGTGGTATACTCTATACAACTTTTAAAGTACAGTGTTAACGAATTAGAAAACGACTACCATTAGTGAAACAAGCCAACATTTAAAATCCTACTAAAGATAACGCTTAACTGGAAGCGTTTGAAACCGGTACAGGAATACCACACCCAAAATAAAACCTTGCCAAATTACTAGAAAAAGTCTCGTAATCCCATTTTACTAATATTTGACAGTTTTCCTTGTTTTTAACAAAACATTTTTGATCGAAATTTAAATTTTTTTTGTAATTTTACAATTTTTTTTTTTGTAATTTAACAAATTTCCAAGGTTTTTTTTACAAAAAAAATCTAGTAAACTCACGAGAAATCCTTGTAAGTTTTATTGTGACAAAAAAGTTGTAAATTTACAATTTTATTGGTAAAAAGTTTGTAAAATTACAAAAAAGCTAGTCATTTTTACTCGGATTTTTTTTGTAATTTAACACATTTCCAAGCTTTTTTTACAAAAAAATCTAGTTAATTCACGAGAATTCTTTGTAAGTTTTATTGTGCCAAAAAAGTTGTAAATTTACAATTTTATTGGTAAAAAGTTTGTAAAATTACAAAAAAGCTCGTAATTTTTATTAGGAATTTTCGTAAAATAGGAGATATCAAAAAATCTAGTTAAGTTACCTACTTGTAAGTTTATTCGCGTCAAAAAAAATTTAAATTTACAATTTTATTGTTAAAAAGTTTGTAAAATTACAAAATGATTGGTAAAAAGCTTGTAAAATTACAAGGAATTCTTGTCAAATAGGAGGTAGCAAAGTTACATTTTTTTTTTGTAATTTTACAAAGTTTTTTTTTTTTTTGAGTGCAGAAATACCTATAATTTTTATACCCTCCACTTTAGTGATAGAGGGTATATATGAGTTTGTCATTCCATTTGTAACACCTCGAAATATTGGTCTCGAACCCCATAAAGTATATATATTCATGATCCTCGATCGATTTTAAGACGATCTAGCGATGTCCGTCCGACCGTCTATCTGTTGAAAACACGCTTACTTTTGAAAGACTTTACGGAGGCTCCTGAAGTTTGGCATATATGTTGGACATTTACCTGGTCAGGTTGTTACCTGACCTAGTGGTTCAAAAGTTATGAGCAAAAGAAGGGTTTTTCGTGAATTTACGAGATAAAAAGCACGCTAACTTTCGAAAGGCAATTCTGAGGATGCTGTACTCAAAACAGAAAATTTTTTGGTTATAAGAAAATACGAAGTATTTTGCTTAAATGTGTATTTTAGCAAAAAAAAACTCTGTTAATTATCTGTAAAATTAAGATTAAAAAGTAAAAAGTAATATAACAGAGGAAATTTTGTTTTTTGTAACAACAAAATACAAAGTTATTTCTTTAAATCTGTATTTTTACAGAAAACTCTGTCGAATATCTGTTGAATTGAGATTACAGTTATTATACAGAGTATTTTACAGAGTTATTATTTTGAGTGCATGTTTTGAAAACATTGGTAAGTCACAAAAATATTTTACAACGTATTTTTGTCACTCAAAAATATTTTTTCACTAAAACAAAAAAAAAGAAAATACACTCGAAAAAAATTTTACACTAAAAAAAATTTTACACTCAAAAAAAAATTTAGTATTTTTTTTTCAAAAATTACTTAATCAAAATTGTTATTTTTTTCACGTTAAAAAATTTACTTTCACTTAAAAAGGGCATTGTGGAGGCTATTCATTGATTCGGCCGAGTCGAATTTAACTTTTCTACTTGTTTAGAATTACGTTGAACAACGAAATGTCATTGCTTGAACGTTGCGAAAGTACAACAAGTAAAAAAGATAAATTGGACTTGGCCGAATCCACGAATACCCTATACAATTCCCTTTTGAGGTGTCTTACTAATATTTTTAAAGCTTGCTTAACGGTTTTTTCAACACGTGAATTTAAGGTGAAACCAACCTGAAATTCACGGTTTTCGGACCGTCTTTGCTGAAATCCAATATCCATCAGAACATGGAAACGACAATATAAGTCAGGCTCAGACTTGTTATTTGAAAGTTAACGTGTTTTATAATACGTAAATTTGTGAAAAAACTTTGTCGAAATTTAGAATTTCGCTTTTTTACTCAAAATTAAGTATTTCTAATTAAAATTGTTATTTTTTTTCATGTGGAAAAGTTTACTGTCACACAGTGGGGAAAAATGGACTTTTTTTGTCCAATTTTGCCTACAGGTCGCAATTCTTAACCGATTTCGGTTTTTCTTTTTTTGTATTTTAGGTAATGAAATTCCGCATCGATCTGTCATGGTGGATTTTTTAAAAAAATTTTGGATTACTTTTTATATTTTCCTAAAGTTCAGAAAATTTTAATTTTTTCAGTATTTTTGCAATAAAAAATGTATTAGGTATGGGATGAATATGCTTTATAGACTAAATTAAAGGTATTGGAACCCCTTATCAACGACGTGGTTAGTATTTATAAATATATTATTATTTTGGTTTTTATAACCAGACAAAAATTCAAAAATTTTCACTTTTAAAAGCCTATATCTTTAAAAATAATCTACTAATTTCAATGAAATCTTTTTTAGATTAAAGCTTATGTTTTGCTTATTCATAATTGGTACACAAAATTTTTTTAAAAAAATATTTTATTTTTTGCTTAAATTTTACCTTATGATTTTTGGAATTTTAAAATTATTTTTTAGTCTGTTAAAAAAAAAAAAAAGATGTAACGTTGTAAATTTGATAAAAAACAGTTAAACAATTTTGCAAAAATACTTTATTTACCAATAATGGTTAAGAAAATGATAAGCTTTAATCTAAAAAAAAATTCATTGAAATTGGTACATTATTTAAAATAATATAGGTACTTAAAAGTGAACATTTTTAGGTTTTCATCTGTTTATAAAAACCAAAATAACAATAAATTAATAAATGCTATTAATGTCATTTATAAGGAGTTCAAATACCTTTAATTTTGTCCATACAGCTTATTCGTCCCCTACCAATTACATTTTTTAGAGCAAAAATTCTAAAAAAGTTAATATTTTCTGAACTTTAAAAAAATATTCAAATAAAACAAAAACGATTTTTAGAAATCCACTATGACAGACCGATCAGGAATTTTATAAGCTAAATTTCAAAAAAAGAAAAACTAAAATCGGTTAAGAATTGCGACCTGTAGGCAAAATCGGACAAAAAAAGTCCATTTTTCCCCACTGTGTGTCACTTAAAAAGGACTGACAAGGAAGGCATCTCACAGGGCACCTACCGATTGTCTAAAACTTGAATGAGTGGTCAAAAATAAGAGTTACCTGTTTTATTTTTAGCTGCCCAATCTCAAATTTAAAAAAGGGTTGCCACCTTATGAAAAATTAATGGCTTTCGAGAAAAGCCGTATAAAAGCCAAACTAGCAGGAATTTCCCAAACGAAAAAACACTAGGGATGTCGCGAATATTCGTCACTATTCGGTATTCGGCATATTCGGCATGATTTTTGAATATTCGGTTAAATAAATATTCGTCAACAGTTTGCCGAATATTCGGCAAAATTTTTATTTGTTAAAAAAAAAAACACTTTTTATTAACGATTAACTCTTTTTTTTTTTAATCATTTGAGCTTGTTTTTTATAAAAAAAACTTGAGAACTTAAATAAAATTCGAATTGTTAAGGTTACAGCAAAAATAATGTCAACAACAGCGTTGTTGTTTTTAGTCTGGTACTTTTTTGTAATTTTTTTACATAGATAAAATACAGGCGTATGAATAATTAAACTATTCGGCAATATTCGGTAAAATGCCGAATACACTATTCGCGACATCCCTAAAAAATGCATGACCATATAAACTATACATGTCCATATATACTACGATTATACGATTATACATTTTTGACAATAACGAACTTAACGAAGCCGAATTTGGTTACGACGGATACACCATTAAATAGGCCTTTAAAAAAACCTTTCGACCTATATAAAATGTTCATATAGCTTCTTTTGAAGAAATGGGAAAAATCCTCAAAAAACGAAAAAAATAATTTTTCTTCCTCCCCCTTGACCCGCTTAATGCGAGATTGGGCAGCGATAAAAAAGAGGTAACTCTTATTTTGCACCCCTCTTTGCTATATGAAAGATTCAGGATAATCGGTGGGTGCCCTGTGAAAGAACTTCCTTGTTAGTGGAGGGTATTCATAGATTCGGCCAAGTCAAATTAACGTTTCTAAGTAGGTACTTTATTTTTAAAGATATAATTACAAATCATATACGAAATTAACGTAGCCGAGACGGTTGACAATGACCATTGCCTCGTTGTAGCGAAACAGACCAAGTCCTCTGAATAGTGGGAGATTTGGCAAACATTTTGGAAATAATTCAATCATTCAGTAAGTACTGGACCGCTAGCCATGAAATTTGAAATGGTCATAGCTAACGTATTAAGCATAAGTTTGGATGTTGGATCCTAGCGGTTGAACGGTTCTGTAAACCTTAATTTTTAGCTAACTATATAATATTCTGATTTTTTTAAACCAAAAAAAAAAATAAACATCTTGTTTCCTTAAAGAGTCATACCATTTAAAACTTCAAAATCGAAAAAAATGGAATTTTTTCCTCTAAAAGTACCAACACTCTTTTTTCCTTACGGTAAAAAGTTTCGTTCGGAACATGTCAACTTTATCAATTTTTCTGAAAGGCAACAACACGCAAATAAGTTAAAAAAATCGTGTAAAAATTTAATATATTGAAAAATTACGCATTTTTAACACAATTTTTCACTTTATCCCGCTAGAAAAAAACTTTGACGCCTCTGTATAATTTAAACCCCTCAATTTACAACTTTTAATAACCCTAATTGTATTTCTTTTTTAAATTCCAGTTCCATCGTGCGTTCAGATGATAATTCCAATAATCCACTTTCGATCTCATGGCCCGTTTTATGTGGCGTAGTTGGAGTATGGTTACTAACAATGTTAATACTCTTGAAAAGAGTTACCTTTGTAAGTGAAAAACAGAATAACATCGATCATTTTAATATAAAAATAATTTCATTATAGATTGGTAAATTTCTTCGTTGTATATGTCTTTTAATGATGACATTCTTTGTGGCCATTTTTGTTCACTTGTTAATGCACATTGGTTTCACGTGGGAGAAACTGTGGGAATATCTGAAATATGATGAATACACAGATAATCATTCAGCCATTTGGGCTGGTACAAGAGCAGCTATTTTAATGCCAATGTGGTTGTTGGGTCCCGGTTGTGGCAGCATATTACAATTGGCCAGTCATAATCGTTTTCGTCAGGATAGTGAAAAGGCAACATATTGGATTGCATTCACCTACGTTATTATGACATTTATGGCAGCTCTGTGTTCGCGTATAGCATTTGATCATTTTGAGGGTAAGTAAACTATGAACTTTAACGATATTCAGAACATGGACTAATCTCACGCTTTACTGACTTCCTACAATTTCAGATCATATTGCCATATTCCATGATAAAATTGGCGAAGAACATAATATGAGCTTTGTGTACATTTGTTTTGCCTATTTATTTGGCAGTTTTGTTAGTTTACCCAGTCTTTGGAGTTTTCTATTTTTTACTATGTTATTTTTTGCAGAACTATCGGCTGTGGTAAGTATTTTCTATTGAACAATCTTTAAAAAATAAGTTTCGATTTTAATTCTTTTTTTTTATAAACTTTGACTCATCTAGATTGTACAAATGATGACTGTTTTGACGGCCCTGTTTGATGAATTTAAAACATTAAGAACGCGAAAATCTAGCTTGACAATTGGTCTGATATTATTGTTGCTCCTAATATCGGTTTATTTTTGTACAAAGGTTTGTATCAAGAATTTATTGTGCTTTAGTAAGTTTACGATAGGAGAAAGAAAATATTTTATAAATTACTCACAAGGCGGTTCAGATTAGAGATGGGCGCTGGTCACGTGATTTGCGTGATTCACGTGTGAGTGTGAGTGATTTTTATTTCAATCATGTGATTGTGAGTGAGTGTGAGTTGAAAAAAAGTCTGAGTAAGTGATTAGTGAGTGAGTCATTTATTTTTTGCGTGAGTTTGCGTTATTCGATTTTTTGATTTGACCAATTTTTTTTTTTTTGGAAAAAAAATTTTTTTGGCGTTTTTTTTTTTTTTGGGTTAGAAAATTTTATTGCATGAGTAGATTTTGCGTGACTCACGCGTAAGCGTGATTGAATATGGCGTGAGTCATGCGTGATCGTGAGTAAGTTTTTTATTACTCACGTTAATAGTGTGTGAGAGTGAGTAAAAAAAAAATTACGTGAGTGATTAGTGAGTGATTCGATTATTTTTTGCGTAAGCGTGAGATAGTGTGAGTCAAAATCCACTCACGCGCCCATCTCTAGTTCAGATCAAAAATTCTACACTAAAAAACTGACTTCACTCCTTAAAAATATCACACCCATCTTTGGTATTACACAAAAAAAAAAAAAAAATGTCAAATTACTAGGAAAAGTTTCGTAATCCCATTTTACCAATATTTGACAGTTTTCCTTGTTTTTTAACAAACAAATTTTGATCGAAATTTACACTTTTTTTGTAATTTTACAAAGTTCCAAGATAATTTTACAAAAAAAATCTAGTAACTTCACGAGAATTTCTTTGCGTTGAAAAACTGTAAATTTACAATTTTATTGGTAAAATGCTTGTAAAATTACAAAATTATTGGTAAAAAGCTTGTAAAAATACTAGGAATTGTCGTAAAATAGGAGGTAGCGAAAAATTTAGTAAAATTGCGAAACCTCCTTGTAAATTTTATCGTGTAAAAAAGTTTGTAAGTTTACAATTTTATTGGTAAAAACCTTGTAAAATTACAAAATTATTGGTAAAAAACTTGTAAAATTACTAGGAATTTTTGTCATATAGGAGGTAGCAAACAAAAAAAGTTACAAGTTTTTCTTGTAATTTTACAAAGTTTTTTTTTTGAGTGTACAAAAGCAATTGTTTCTAATTATATTGTAGAAAAAGTATAAATAATAACTCTAAGATTTACCTAAAAAATACGGGTATTTTTGGCCTCCTTAAAAATAAGTGTTTAATTACTTTTTATCTTTTTCTAAGAGCCAAGTATTGTCTCAAATATTTTTTATTGAAAAATATCTCAGAATTCCAGACACTATCTTACACTCAAAAAAATTAAAAGCTACAAGAAAACCTTGTAACTTTTTTTGTTTCCTACATCCTATTTGACAAAAATTCCTAGTAATTTTACAAGCTTTTTGACAATAGTTTTGCTATTTTACAAGGTTTTTACCAACAAAATTGTAAATTTGAAAATTTTTTGACACGATAAAATTTAGAAGAAGTTTTTGTAATTTTTATAGATTTTTTGCTATCTCCTATTTTACGAAAATTCCTAGTAATTTTACAAGATTTTTACCAATAATGTTGTAATTTAACATGCTTTTTACCAATAAAAATTTAAATTTACAGTTTTTGTCGCAATTAAAATTACAAGGAATTCTCGTAAAATTACAATTTTTTTTGTAAAATTATCTTGAAAATTTGTAAAATTACTATAAAAATTGTAAAATTACAAAAAAATTTAAATTTCTATCCAAATTTGTTTGTTAAAAAACAAGGAAAACTGTCAAATACTGGTAAAATGGGATTACGAGACTTTTCATGGTAATTTGACAAAGTTTTTTTTTTTTTTGAGTATAGGAAAATATTTGATACTACTTTGACTCTGGCTGCTAGAATTTTTTTATTAAAAAATGATCTCAATTTTTAAGAATTTTTCTTTTGAAAAAATGGCTAAGAATTTTATTACTTTTCTGTAGAAAAAAAATCTCTCTCTGTATTAGGATCTAACAAAGATTTTTTGTGTAAAAGATATTACTCAGAATCGCATAACATTCCTACAGGAAAAACGTTTCAGAATCTGAAGGTGTTTTCTTTTCTGGCAAAAAATGTGCCTTTTTTGGAATTTTGCAAATTATGTTTTTGTGTTCTTCTCTAAAAAAATTTTTGCCCTATAAAGTGCAAATAAAAATGCACTTTTTACCCCGGAAAAAATCACGGGGCTGAAATTGCCTTATATATCAGCTGATTTTTACCGTGCTGTTTCTCTTAAAACAGCTGTTAAAAAAATTCAGGGCAGAATATTGCTGTATGTTGTGTTCTATTCCAGTCAAATAAAATGTAAATTTTTAAAAGTGTGAGTTAAACATTTTAAAAATGTATACACTTAAAAGGCAAACATTTTGTTTCAGAAAAGAAAACACCATGATTTTTTCTACAGGAAATATATCGCCGAATTTTAGAATTTTTGTTATGGGAAAAATCTTATAGAATCTACTGGAAAAAAAATATATTGGAAAAGTTTATCAAAATCTATTATTTTTTATAAGAAAAATGTTTTAGAACTTTTCTATAGGAAAACTGTTTTAGAAATTTTCTATAGAAAACTATATCAGAACCTAAAATTTTTTTGTAAGTCGGAAGATGCTGAAATCTGTGCAATGTCTAAGAACACTGTGCAATAAATTTGTATCTTAAATGGGACAAAAAAATTAAAGCCAATAGATGACCAAAAGCCCCGAAGGGTTTTGAAAATTTAGCTTGAGTTCTTTTTTCATGACCCACTGAAATTTTTCAAATATGTTCATAGAACACGACTTAGGCTGGATTACTCAATCCTTCGTTATAAAAAAATTCTCCGTTAAATTTAACTTTTTCATACAAATTTTGACATAAGTCTCCGTTAAATCATCAGTTAGCAGCTAACTTTTCATTGAGTTATCCTCCCTAAGGCGTGCGTTTAAATGGATGAAATGTTATACAAACATTTCTGCATTAAATTTTAGTAGGGGTTATCATTTTTTTTTTATTTTTCGCGAACATTTTAGAGCCAAAATACTAAATTATATGCGCTAAAATTTTGTATGGGAACTAACGTGGATAAATATTGCTTAAACTAAGCGTATATGCGTTAAATTATGAACACCAAATCGATTATATTTCACGCGGAACGCAAAAATATTTTATAACATTAATTTTTTGAGCTAACGTACATATGCCCAGTGAAATTTAATACAGAAAATGTTTGTAGAACATTTTTACCCTTTAAAGGAACGTTTTGTTGATGTTTTAAGTATTTTAATAAAGGACAAAAATGACCCCTAAAAATGAGAGATATAGGGTTAAGATGTTCTAAGAAAACAATCGCCGTCAAATTTCACCGAAGACATCTACATATAAACGTTATTTAGTTCAGAAGCAAATTTAAACATGTTTTTGGCTTATTTCATTATTTCACACGGCTTTGGTAAATAACAATTTAACAGTATGCGGTGATTTACAATTTTACTTTTTTAAGCATTTTGCACTTTTCGCACGAACTTTTGGCTTTTTTAACAACCCCTAGTGAAATCGGATCCAGCACATTTTTGTAGAACATTTTAACCCTTTAAACGCACGATTTATTAGTGTTCTATGAAGATATTTAAAAAAGGACCAAAATGACTCCCAAAATGGGAGATGGAGGGTTAAAGTGTTCTAAGAAAAGAATCACCATCAAATTTTCAGCGAAGACATCTCTTAACATTTATTACCACAGAATTAGATTTAATACTTTTGTTTGACTTATTCAAAACGTCTTTAAAAAAATTGAAAACTTCAGTGGGCCATAACAAAAGAACTCGAGCTGAGTTTTCAAAACCATTCAGGAGGTTTGGTCTACTGTTGGTATACTTTCAGTTTTTTTTCTTGGTCCCATCCAAGATACAAAATCGTGTTGCACAGTGGAATTTTATTTAGAAAAATATCTAACAACCTAATAATTTTATCTATATAAAAAAAACCTTGTCAAATTACTAGAAAAGGTCTCGTATTCCCATTTTACACTTTTTTACAGTTTTTCTTTTTTTTTTTAACAAAAAATTTTCTATTGAAATTAATTTTTTATACCATCCACTTAGTAATATATGGTATATATAAGTTTGCCATTCCGTTTTTAACTCATCGAAATATCGGTCTGGGACCCCATAAAGTATATATATTCATGATGCCCGACCGATTTGAAGACATTCTAGCGATGTCCGTCTGTCCGTCTGTCCTTCTGTCCGTCTGTCTGTCTGTGGAAAATGCTATCGCGGACAAAATATTGCACAGAGATGACTGAAACTTAACATATTTATTGGAAGTTTTCACGAGAAGTTTGGTATTGCATTTGAGCGATATCGGTTCAGCAGTTCAAAAGTTATGAACGAAAATGTAAGCACACCTCAAAAATTTTAGTACATTCAACATAACCTAAAAATACAAAATGCTTTAATTCGGCTTCTGGTTAACATATGTGAACATAATTGAACACCAAATGGTATTTAAACAAGTACGAACATATTTTTTAACAAAAATAGAAAAAAATCGCGGATTTTTTTTGTACCAAAATTTTTTTTCGCGTAAATTTTTTTTCAAAATTTTTCTTTTTTTCGAAAGTAATTTCCTTTTAAATAAAGTTTTTTGCAATAATCTTTTTCAAATTGTGGAGGGTATCACTACATTCGGCAAGGCCGAATTTAAATTTTTTACTTGTTTTTTTATAATTTTAAAATTTTTTTGTAATTTTACAATTTTTTTTGTAGTTTTAATTTTTTTTTTTTGTAATATATCAAATTTTTAAGGTTTTTTAAAAAAATAAAAATCTAGTAAATTTACGAGAATTTCTTGTGAGTTTTATTCCGCCAAAAAAGCTTCAAATTTACAATTTTATTGGTAAAAAGCTTCCCAGTTGGAAAATGTGTCACTGAGGAAATTTCCACAGTGATTCCTTGAGGAAATGTCTTCAGGCTCTGACAAATCATAGGCAATCCTTGATGACATGTCCTAACATTGTCAGCACTGAATGTTTGCTTTAAGAGTGTGGACAATTCCTCTAAGACGTCTAAAAGGAAATGTCTTCAGAATAGCAGTATATTAAATTTGAATTTTAAATCTGGGCAACTCTTCAATTTCCCAGAAAAAGATGGCAATAATATCGACTTAATAAATCGTTCAACTGTTGAAGAGTGTGGACGTGTTTTATTTTAACTCCGTGCTATAAATTGAATTACTAAAATTGTTCGTAATAGGTTTGTTCGTAATAGGTATTTTTGTGATATTTTCATTACCACATCAAGGAAAATGAAAATATGGACACAAATGATACCGATTTAGTTCGAGGCTCTGCCTCACCGACTGGTGCTGGTCCTAGCACTGGTCTTAGGGTTGCGACCTTGAAGTCCGGCCTTGATTCTGGTAGGGGTGCTCAGCCTAATATTGGTGGTAAAAAGAAAAAGAAACTTAAGCCATCAAAGGTCAGGCACAACCAGAGAAGGCTTTGTTTGAAAATAATTAACAGACTAAGCCAACTCGATGGAACGAAGCTCTCCGAACGTGAGAAGGCGTCGCTATCATGGGCGAAAGGAGTCATTGAAGAACAGGACAAACTTTCGGCAATGCGCGCATCTGACAAACAGAGCGCTGTTTCGGCCTCGTCATCGAAGTCTGGTAAAAGGTTGCGCTCGCCCGACGAGAAACCTTTACCTAAAAGATCTAAGGTGACCGGCAACGTCTGGACTCAGTCTTTTAGTGAAGTGGTGAAAGGTAACTTCGTTAGGGCTGTGATAAACAGGCAAAATGGGGATTGTAGTATTCCAAGGGACAAGTGGAGTTTAGTTGAAACTAAACTAAATGAAATCTACTATAGGCTTCTTGAGAGTATGCCTGATTTTCTCCCTACTACTGTCAACGCAGGTTGGTATCAGGGGCGAGTAAAACTCGTTGCTTTTGGAAACGAAAGATCCGCAGCCGTGTTTAAGGTTGCCATTAGCCAAGTGGGAGAGTTATGGCCTGGAGCCAGACTGGACGTTGTGGAAAAACATGATATCCCCTCGCAACCCAGAGCTCATGCATGGATCCCAATGGCTACAAGTGACACTGCGGTGATTCTAAAGATGATAAAAGTCTGCAATCCTGACCTTCCAACTCAGAATTGGCAAATTGCCAGATTGGGTGAGATGGAGGGCGCTCGTCGTCAAGCAGTGGTCTTGGTTAATGAGGAATCGCTTCCGCTTTTAGCCAGGACTGACGGCATTATTAGATTTGGCTTTTTTCATATAAGAGTCAATGTCTACAAGGGCGACCAGAAGCCTATTTTGGAAGCAGACAAGCCAGTGGCAGAGTCGGCTGGGGAGGAGAATCTGGAAAAGGTTGATATTCAGCTGACCGATTCTAGGCTGATGGGAGATGCATCTGGCATTTTCGAAACCGAATCTGGCAACGAATGCGACCTCTGTGATGGCACGGAGGATAAAGCTGATGCCACTATGGGTGACATTCAGGACGAGGCCCATGCAGTGAGGAATTCGGAGAGTTCTGTTGCCTCCGATTCAGAACAGATGGGACACATATCTGGCTTATTCGAAACCGAATCTGGGGACGAATGCGACCTCTATGATAACACGGAGGATGAAGCCAATAACACGGTGGTGGAAAGGATGGTGGAAAAAAAGCAAGATGTTGCGGTTCCTACAAATAAACCTCCATCACTGTAAGGCAGCCTCAGCTGCACTATTGCTGCGCCTGACGACAGGAGCAGTTGACTTGGTTTTTATCCAAGAGCCCTGGGTGCGGGGTGGCAGGGTTTGCGGATTGAAGACCCCTGGGTTTAAGTTGATGGTTGCCAAAGGTGAGGGCTCACCAAGAGCCTGCATCTTGGCGAAAAATGGCTTAAATATATTCTTTTTATCAACTTTTAGTGATATGGATGTTACAGCGGCTAGCTTAGAGCTTCATGGGAAATCTATTTGGCTCGCCTCTGCGTATTTTCCTAATCCGGGGCCAATACCCCCGGAGAAGGTTGGCGGTCTGATTCGGGAGTCTGAATCTAGGGGACACCAGTTACTAGTGTGCTGTGATGCTAATGCACATCATTCGATATGGGGTAGTACAGACACAAATGATAGAGGCGAATCACTTTTGGAGTTTTTGTTAAGCACTAACCTGTATATTTGTAACAAGGGTAGTGAACCAACTTTCGTTACAAGTACGCGGCAAGAGGTTCTTGACGTAACACTTGTATCAGATACACTGTCTGATAGAATTGATGACTGGAGAGTTTTGGAAGAGCATTCTTTCTCAGATCATCGGTACATTGAGTTTTTACTCAGGGAGCGTGCCCCGGTTGAGACAGTCTCTAGAAATCTGAGAAGAACAAACTGGGTGAAATATAGGGAGACTTTTTCTTTGCTTTTGGATGAAGTACCCCTATCTGAACCGCATAGTTTAGCGGAAATTGACTGTCTGGTTGACCATATAACAAATGTTTGTAATAGGTGCCTGGATGCGTCTTGCCCTTCTGCAAAGCCTAGAGGGAAAAAAAAGCCACCTTGGTGGTCAAATGAGTTGCAGACGAGCAGAGATTCCTGCAGAAAGCTCTTTAATAAGGCTAAATTTTCAAGAGCGGACGAGGACTGGTCTGCATACAGGCTGCAACTTAAGAGTTATAAAAAGATGATCAGAAATGCCAAATGTGATTCTTGGAAAAACTTCTGTGGAAACATAGAAGACGTTTCTGAGGCATCCAGGCTGCGCAAGGTTCTGGCTTCTTCTCCTTGCACCCTAGGATACCTGAAAGATCCTAATGGGGTGTGGTCTTCCTCCAGTGGAGAGTCGCTGGATCTCCTTTTAAACACGCATTTTCCGGGCAATTCCATGACGCCGTTTCAAGCTTTGGAACGTTCTGACGCCCAAGCATCTGAAATTGCTTCGGAAATAATAAATATGCCAACATTAATCTGGGCGATAAAAAGCTTCAGGCCCTATAAATCTCCGGGACCTGATGGTATAATCCCGGCTGAGTTGCAGCAAGTGTTGGACTATATAGCCCCGTTGCTGTATAATCTATACACAGCATGCATCAACTGGTCGTATATTCCTTTAAAATGGAGGGATACCAGAGTCGTATTTATCCCGAAGGCTGGGAAAAGTTCCCACACAGCTCCGAAGGATTTCAGACCAATTAGTCTGTCTTCTTTTTTGTTAAAGACAATGGAACGAATGATAGACTCATATTTGCGTAGAGTGATTGACCTGAGGTTGCTTTCGACAAAGCAACATGCATACAGCAAGGGACGATCAACGGAAACAGCTCTTCATGAGCTCGTTGGTACCATCGAGAGATCGCTTTCGGTAAAGGAGTACACTATGGTGGCCTTTCTTGATATTGAGGGGGCTTTTAATAATGTCATTCCAGAATCGATAATATTGGCATTGTCTGGTCTGGGAGTAAAGCGTGAAATCGTTTTAATGGTAGAAAACCTACTTGCCAATAGACGTATAACGTCTGAATTGGGAGCGTCCGTCATATCTCGATTTGTCAATAGGGGCACACCACAAGGAGGTGTTCTTTCGCCGCTTCTTTGGAACCTGGCACTGAATTCAATGCTACTATCTCTAGAAGCACGTGGTTGTCATGTTGTCGCATATGCTGACGATGTCGCGATAGCGGTAAAGGGGAAGCATCTGCCAACATTGCGGGACATTCTTCAGGGTTCTCTGAAAGATCTGTCTAAATGGGCAAGAGACTGTGGCCTAGGAGTTAATCCTAGTAAAACAGAGCTTGTTTTGTTTACATGGAAAAATAAGATTCCTGCTTTTGATCCTATTTCTCTGGACGGTACTGAAATCACCTTCTCAGATGGAGCCAAGTATCTTGGAGTATTTCTAGATAGGAAGCTGAATTTCAGGCGTAATATTGAGGAACGGGTGAGAAAAGCAACGATTGCTTTGTATTCCTGTAAAAGGGCCATTGGAAAACGATGGGGTTTTAGCCCTCAAGTCGTTCATTGGATCTATACAGCAGTGGTGCGTCCAATTTTGCTGTATGGAATCATTGTCTGGTGGCCTGCTTTGGAAACAAAAGCGAACTTTGTCTTTATCACGAAGGTACAGAGAATGGCGTCAATGTGCATCACTGGTGCTCTTCGTACTACACCTACGGCTGCATTAGAAATCCTCCTTCACCTGATACCCTTGGACATATTGGGTAGGCAGTATGCGGCTGCGTCGGCAATTCGACTTAATAGCACGCTGCAATGGAGGAGCAGTGATTGTGGCCATAGCGCAATCTTGAAAAAGATAACAATACCACAAAATGTGGACTGTGCTCCCTCTTTGTGCCTCTTTGAGCGCCACTTTACCACTATGATACCATCCAGGGAGTCTTGGATGGGGGATACTCCGGGTAGTGGAGCTACCATAAATTTTTACACAGATGGATCGAGGCTGCACGAACAAGTGGGCTTTGGAGTCTATTCGGAAGAGCTTGGGTTGAGCCTGGCTCGTAGATTGCCAGATCATTGCAGTGTTTACCAGGCAGAGATGCTGGCAATAAAAGAAGTGGCTGACTGGTTGAGCTGCAATGTCTTGTCTACAACCGCAGTCAACATCTACACTGACAGTCAAGCCGCGGTCAAGTCCCTGGATTCAATGTTTCTGAAAACAAGATCTGCCCTTAACTGCCGCACGTCTTTAAATGAGATGGCCAAGCAGTTTAACATACGACTCATATGGGTCCCAGGGCACAGAGACATTCCAGGGAATTGCAAAGCCGATGAGCTTGCAAGACTAGGAACTACCTTACAGGTTCCAACAGAATTGGAATGTGTTGGTACGCCTCTAGAAACTTGCAAGCAAAACCTACGGCTTTGTTCTGCGACGGAGACTAATCAAAGATGGGCAAATGGATGGACGTGTGAGACAACACGACTGATTTGGCCTTCTCTTAATCAGGGGCGCACAAGTGAGCTGATATCGCTTCCAAGAGGAGAGATTTCAACGGTGGTTTCTATAATTACCGGACACTGTCTTATAGGGAAGCACGCAGAGCGGTTAAATGTGCCGTCGAATGACTTTTGCCGAGGTTGCATGGATGAAGAGGAGTTGGAAACTATCGAACACTTTATTTGCCATTGCCCGGCACTTTCTGGTCAGCGACTTGCTTCACTGGGATCTAGGGAGCTGTACGATCTTTCAGATTTGTCGGATGTCAAAATTCAACATCTAAGGAGTTTCATAAGAAGCTCAAACTGGTTTAACGACAGGGACTAGTAGGGAAACCTATTACGATCCCGTGGTATCACAATGGACCTCAGAGTCTACGTGTGTTGACGTAAAACGTCAGCAGCCACTTACAACCTAACCTAACCTAACCTATCGACTTAATTAAAATAAAATCAAAATCTAACAAGTAGAATAAAAGTAATTAATAGACAAACAATTTTAAAATTAAAGTTTGGAACATGTGGTTAGGTGTGGGACTAATAAACTGGAGGTTCCAGGTTCAAATCCAGTTGGGACTAAAAAAGGCGAAAAGTTTTTTCTAAATATGAGAAAGATAATTTATAAAGGAAAATGGATAAAAGTAAAAACTAAAGGAAATACGAAAATTTATTGTATTTTCGCATGACCTATGTCAGACATTTCCCCAAAGAAGTCTTCGGTGACATGTCCCCAAAAGGTCAGCCCTGACCACTGCTGACTTTGAGTGAGGACATTTTGAAAATTTGTATGAAACTGTCCTCAACCCAGTACATAGAGATGTCTTGTGGATGTCAGGTGTGACTCTGACATGTCATCGCTCCGTCAGTGAGGATGGCTCGAGGACGTTGCCAACTGGGTTGTAAAATTACAAAAAAGCTCTAGTTTTTTAATAGAAATTCTCGTAAAATAGCAAAAAATCTAGTGAAGTCACGAAACCTACTTGTAAGTTTTATCGCGTCAAAAAATAGTATATTTACAATTTTCATAAAATTTTTTTTTCATAAAATTTTTTTCCCCACCAAATTTTTTTTTCATCAATTTTTTTTTTCATCAATTTTTTTTTTTCATAATTTTTTTTTTCATCATTTTTTTTTCATCAATTTTTTTTTTATAAATTTGTTTTTTCATTATTTTTTTTTTTCATCAATTTTTTTTTTTTTTTTTCATCAAATGTTTTCCATCAATTTTTTTTCATCAAATTTTCTTTTTCATTAAATCTTTTTTTATAATTTTGTTTTTCATAATTTATTTTTTTCAAAATTTTTTTTATAAATTCTTTTTTCTTCATCAAAATCTTTTTTTCATCACACATTTTTTTTTAACAAAAATCATTTTCCCCTTTTTTTACCAAAACTACTTTTTCAACAAGTCTAAAGTTTTACATAAAAATGTTCCATTTCTTTATCAAATATACATAAAACAAGTGAGAGTGTTAAATTCTTACGTGCCGAATCTTTTATACTCTCCAAAATGTAAAAAACACTTTTTTGCACTTATTTTTGCACTCATTTACCGAATGTACAGCTCTTTTGGTTTGGACTGCATCTTGCTTTCCACAGACAGAAGGACGGATGTATATAGCTAAAGTGTCTTAGAAATAGATCAATAACATATAAACTTAATGGGGTCCTCGACTGATATTTAAATTCGTTTTGCATGGAATAGCAAAGTAATAGAACATTATTTTTTCTAAAAAAAACTTTGCTTTGGCAAGTACACCCAAATCTTCAGCAAAACATTATCATGATTTAATGTTTTGGACAAGAGTACTAAATTCGCAGGCATTTTTTAGAACAGGGTAGGGTATTAAAGCCTCGCCACAGCCGAATTTAATACTCTATATTGCCCATCTACTGAACTATTCTATTTCGTTTATTTATTTCTTATTCTTTTCATTGCAGCAAGGTTTTGAGCAACTGCATCTATTGCCAGACATTGTAGCTATCACCCACTTAACCATATCGATACTATTACTATTGATAACAACATGGATTTATGGACGTGAACGTTTTCAATGTGATTTACAATTTATGCTGGGCAAAACGATATCGAATTTTAAAATTAAAATAATTTTGCGCTTCATAACACCCATCTTTTTGGGATGTGGCATCGTAAGTTCATAAAATCCCTATGGATTTGAAATTTCTAAACATTTTATATCAAAAACGCCCTCTAATTCTAATCAAAATATGTCAATAACATGCAAAATTTATATATTTTCATATTTGTTTAGGCACAAATTATCTTCTTCACCAGCGTTCCGCCTTCTTTAATGATTTTATTAAGCCAAAGTTTTATTTATATTGTGGTGCCCTTGTATATGATGTATAAAATTAGTCAAACTACGGGTTCACTGAAGCAACGTATTAAACAATGTTTTGCACCCCATGATTGGCATCCCGTTGATGCTGATAATCGTCGTTACTATGAGGAGATAATGGGAACATCTGAAATGTTAGTCATCTTGAATAATGAACATCAAGTTTGTTGATAAATTTTCATCTGGAAAACAAAAGAACACGCAAATGCAAGTGTGTTTTAGTGATAAGTTCCAAAAATGTATAGTTTTTTTATATTATTTATTAATAATATTAGCAATTTAAAATTAAATAAAATACTCAAAACTATTGTATATTTAAAATTTAAATTGTTAAGAATTTATGGCAATTATTGAACAATTTTTTTACTCTATATATTTATAAGTATGATAATTTATATTGTTATTAAATAAAATTATATTTATACACAAAATTAAATTCATTTACCTATTTACTACAGAGTTAGTTTCAAATATGTCTGTTAATATTAGGTTTTTAAAGAAACAAAAATACCTAGAGTAAAGATTACAATTCCTAAATAGTTGCATTGGAACTCTGATGTGTGTTTGTAAACATGGGCGAATTTGGTTGAGTGGTTTAAAAGTTATAAGTGAAAATGTAAGGACCCTTTTAAAAATTTTTGTGTATTTCACCCAATCTAAAACGAAATGAGAAACAAGTAGTTTTTTTTCGTTTTGAAAAATACACTTTAAATTTTGTGCTAAAACTTATATAAAATTTGATCATATTAATATTTTTCGTGGAGAAAAACCAACCGCCATTAACATCTTTTCCAAGCACTCCAAAGCACTGGGTGCACTTCCTAAGGGGCTACCATACAAAGATTACATTTTTTAAAACTGCTCCTACCACTCTAACTGTCCCAATAGTGCCCCTAGAGGAGTCAAATGTATGACCAACTTTTAATATTTTTTTCACCTCAACATTTTCACAAAACATACCTATCATCTATTTTTAACACTTGAGGTGGTCCCCATTATTAATTAATTTGTTTTTTGAGATCAGCTATCACGTTGCCTTATATATATATATTCCCGTCGTTCCTATAAGGAGCATAGGGCCTCAACAAATGTTCTCCATTCGGATCTATCCATCGCAATAGTTTTTACTTCATTCCACGTTCTTTGCATTTTTCTGGCTTCGTTTTGGATTTGCCTCCGCCATGTGTGAGCTGGTCGACCCTGTCTGCGGCTTCCCTGCGGGTTCCATTCAATAGCATTTCTAGCGATATTTGATGGTTCTTTACGGATGGTGTGTCCAATCCAATTCCACTTTCTTCTCCGAATTTCTGTAGATATTGGTGTTTGGTGTGTTTCGTTCCACAGGTTTTGATTTGAAATGGTCTGTGGCCAAAAAATTCTTAGAATTCTGCGAAGACACCTATTTACGAACACTTGAAGTGATTGGATGTCCTTAACACTTGCATTCCAGGACTCACAGCCATACAGCAGTGTAGATTTAACGTTGGAGTTGAAAATATTTATTTTAACACGGCGAGAAATCGCAGACGATTTCCATACTCTGCTGAGCTGTCCAAATGATTGGGTAGCTTTTTTTATTCGGCTAGAGATGTCTGCACTGGAGCCGCCGGTATTGGTTAAGTAGGCGCCAAGATAGCAGAATGAATCTACCTCCTCCAGAACTTCATTATTTATCAGAAAGGGATTTGTGTTTTCAGAACGAATTCTCATAACCTTTGTTTTATTGATGTTAATTTTTAGTCCGGCTTTCGCTGATATTTCTGATAACTTTTGTAACTTAATAGACATGTCGGTGTAACTGTGGGATAGAAGGCATATGTCATCTGCATACTCGAGGTCCTCCAATCGTTCTTGGAGTCCCCATAAAATTCCGCGATTTTCCACCATGGCGTGACTCATGACAATATCTAGCATGATATTAAAGAGTAATGGTGACATAACGCACCCTTGGCGGACTCCTGTACCAATCTCGATTTTTCGGGAGAGTGTACCATCATGTAAAATGCGGCAGCTTGACCCCGCGTATAGACTCTTTATTAGCTGAATCAATTTCCCTGGTACTCCTTTACATTCAAGTGCCTTCCATATAACGTTATGAGCAAGAGTGTCGAATGCCTTCTCAAAGTCAATAAACACTAGATACAGAGGAGACCTAAATTCAACGGATTGTTCCACGATTATCCTTAGTGCATTCATGTGGTCAATACATGACATATTCGGACGAAAGCCAGCTTGTTGTTTCCTTAGTGTTGGCATTAAATTTTCTGAAATTCTCTTAGTTATAATGTGAGCTAACACTTTGTTGACCATGCTGAGTAATGTGATCCCTCGCCAGTTGTTCCTATTCGTTAAATCCCCTTTTTTTGGTATTTTAATTATAATACCTTCCTTAAGCTCTTCCGGTATTATTTCTGATTGCCAGATTTCTTCAATAATTGGTAAAATAAGTTCAGCACTAGTTAAAGGATTTGCCTTAAGGAGCTCTGGGGAGATGTTGTCACTTCCAGGGCTTTTGTTGCTTTTTAACGATTTAATGGCATCTGCGATCTCGGTGATTAGGGGAGTAGTGGTACTGATATCTAATTGTGTATCGTGGGATGGGCAATTACATATTGTTAGATCATTTTGTGGCCGTGATGAAAGCATATCAGAGTAATGTTCAGCCCAGAGTTCAAGCTGTTCATCCTTAGAAGTAATAAGTATGCCTGAGTTGTCCTTAATAGGCTTTTTTGAGACTGAAGTAGATGTGTGTGTCAGTTTTTTGACAAGTCTATATAAGTCGCTGCTACGGTTGGTTTCAGCAGCAGCTTGAGCTTCTGTAGCAATACTATCTGTCCAAGCGCGTTTGTCCCTACGAGCGCTGCGCTTTACTTCACGATCTAAGGCAGTATGCTGCATTCGTAGGGTTACTTTGGCGCTGCGCGTTTTTGCGTTATTAAGTTCGGATTTGAGTTTTTTTCTTTCTTTGACTATATCCCATGTTTCATCAGATATCCAATCCTTACGTTTCTGCTCTTTAAAACCAATATGTTCCGATGCAGCATCTGTGATTATGTTTTTTACATTTTTCCAATCTTTACGTTGATTAGACACTGACGTCAGTGATTCGTTTAGCGCTTGTATATAATTCGATGCGACCGAGGGGATTTTCAGTCTTTTAACATCGTATTTTCTTGCCACAGATAAAGTTTTCTGTCTAATTGCTGCTATCTTAATGCGGACAGTCGCTACAAGTAAATGATGATCACTTGCTATGTCGGCGCCTCTTTTGTTTCGGACGTCTAATAATGAGCCACGCCATTTTCTGGAGATGGCGATGTGGTCTATTTGGTTCTCCGTTGTGTGATCCGACGATACCCACGTTACCTTGTGTATCGGTTTGTGGGGAAAAAGGGTACCACCAATAACTAAATTGTTAGCTGCACACATATTTACGAACAGCTCTCCGTTTTCAGTTTTACGGCCTAACCCATGCTTACCCATGGTGCTTTCTAAACCAGTGTTGATAGAGCCAGTTTGTGCATTAAAATCACCCATCACGACGAGAATATCACCACGGTTGGAGGATGTAATTGCTCGATCAAGGAGACTGTAGAATTCTTCTTTAACGGCAAAATCTGAGACTTCAGTGGGGGCATAACATTGGATGCATGTGAGGTTTCGAGCACGTGTACGAAATCTGGCAGTGATAATCCTGTCAGAGTAGGGCTTCCAACAGATTAGAGCTTTACGTGCCTCTTTAGAGAGCAAAAATCCCACGCCTGATGATCTACTTTCGGTTGCAGATTTTCCAGAGTAAAGAATATGCAGGCCCTGCGTCGTCATTTGCTCACCCGAATCTGGCCACCTTAATTCGCTTAGACCCAAAAATAATAAATTGTAGCTCAAAAACTCCTTGCACAGCTGAGCCAGGCGCGATGGTTCCGATAACGTTCTTACATTCCATGTTCCAAATCTTGTCCGTGTTTTCATGCTAAAGGTCGTCATCATTGGATCAGATCGTTTTATTGTATGTTCATTTGCTTCGGTTTCTGTAATCTTTTCATTTTAAGATGAGGTAGCTGATTGGGCTTCCGCATCCGATCCTGGTGCTGGGGCTGCCAGCTGCCTCCAGGCAGGCTATGGGTGGAGTTTATTTCAAAGGGAACTTTTCTCTTCATCCTCCTACTTCCTGAGACGCTGACTTTTGTCAAGCCATTCAGGGTTCTCCGTAGTAAACTAAATTTCCTAAGACGTCGACTTTATAGTTGACCATTAAGGTTATTTAGCCGCCTTCTCACTCTAGCTAGCTATGAACGGATGCCCAAAAGC
Source organism: Pegoplata infirma (assembly GCA_963921195.1). Taxonomy (NCBI): domain Eukaryota; kingdom Metazoa; phylum Arthropoda; class Insecta; order Diptera; family Anthomyiidae; genus Pegoplata; species Pegoplata infirma. Next base: position 115,890,834 of record OY992537.1, on the reverse strand, counting down.
CATTGCCCGGGGAATACCTGGCCGAGGCCGGAGGTAGTGAGCTGCTTTACAGTACAACAAAGGAATCATTCCTGGCCATTCCCAAGTGAATGGCAGTCAAGAACTTTCAACCTTTTCTCATAACTGTACATCCCTGTTGTTCTCATAACTGTACTGTACACGTTGCCTTATAGTGTGGTCAAAACCAAGACCGATCCATATTTATTATACCCTCCACTTAGCGATAGAGGGTATATATAAGTTTGTCATTCCGTTTGTAACTCATAAAGTATATATGGGGCATTCCATGTGAAATCGGATACTTTGAAAAACTTTTTTTTTTAGATTTTCCCAATTTGTTTGCAGTTTTTAGTACCCTTCGAATACTCCTTCGTGGTAAATTTTCAGATTTTTTTAATGACCCGTTCAAAAGATATCGAATTTTTAAAAATTCGTAGTTTGTTCCTTTACTCAAACTTCTTTTAATCATAACTTCTTCAATAATGGTCCAAATTTAAAATTTTTTTTTTCAAAATTTTTGTTTTTTTACGTAATTTCTAAAAAAAAATCCCAAAAAATTCTTAAAAGCGCTCTAGTAAGTTTTAAAATTTAAATTTCATTTTTGAAAATGTTTGTACTCTTCGATTTTTTTGAAATTTTGTTGTGTAAAACTTCTATCAATTCTACAAATTTTTTGCCCAGGAAGATCGTGGGATAACGATTATTACTATTTTTTAAAATTTTTTGAAAAAATTTTATTGTAATTTTCCAATCTTAAAATCATTTCTACTGCTCCAATGGTGCGTCATAGAGGGGTCCTTTATAAGACCGACCCCCATTAATTTTTACGTCTTAACATTTCTTTGGAACAAACTAATACCCTATCTCCAATTTCTAAGGGGGCTCCCACACAAAACGACATTTTTTAAAATTTGTTCCAACCGCTCTAACTGCCCCAATAGTGCCCTTAGAGCATTAAAATGTATAACCGACCCACAATATTTTTTTAGTCCAAATATTTTCTCTGAACACACCTACAGTCTATCTTGAACTGTTTAGGCGGTCCCCATACAATTTTTTTTATTTTTTGTAAATTTGTTTTATTTAATCAGCTTCTACCGGTCCAATGGTGCGTCCGAGAGGGGTCATTAGTGAGACCGACCCCCATTTATTTTTACCCTACAAAATTTTTTCGAAACATACCTACGCCCTATCTCCACTCCCTAAGTAGGCTCCCATACAAATAACAGTTGGAGCAAATTTTATAAAAATGTAATTTTGTATGGGAGCCTACTTAGGGAGTGTAGATAGGGCGTAGGTATGTTTTGAAAAAATGTTGTAGGGTAAAAATAAATGGGGGTCGGTCTCACTAATGACCCCTCTCGGACGCACCATTGCACCGGTAGAAGCTGATTAAATAAAACAAATTTACAAAAATAAAAAAAATTGTATGGGGACCACCTAAACAGTTCAAGATAGAGGGTAGGTGTGTTCAGAGAAAATGTTTGGACTAAAAAAATATTGTGGGTCGGTCATACATTTTAATGCTCTAAGGGCACTATTAGGGCAGTTAGAGCGGTTGGAACAAATTTTAAAAAATGTCGTTTTGTGTGGGAGCCCCCTTAGAAATTGGAGATAGTGTATTAGTTTGTTCCAAAGAAATGTTAAGACGTAAAAATTAATGGGGGTCGGTCTTATAAAGGACCCCTCTATGACGCATCATTGGAGCAGTAGAAATGATTTTAAGATTGGAAAATTACAATAAAATTTTTTCAACAAATTTTAAAAAATAGTAATAATCGTTATCCCACAATACTCCTGGGCAAAAAATTTGTAGAATTGATAGAAGTTTTACACAGCAAAATTTAAAAAAAATCGAAGAGTACAAACATTTTCAAAAATGAGATTTAAATTTTAAAACTTAAAAATCGCATACTAGAGCGCCTTTAAGAATTTTTTGGGATTTTTTTTTAGAAAGTACGTAAAAAAACAAAAATTTTGAGAAAAAAAAATTGAATTTTAGACCATTATTGAAGAAGTTATGATTAAAAGAAGTTTGAGTAAAGGAACAAACTACAAATTTTTAAAAATTCGATATGTTTTGAACGGGTCATCAAAAAAAATCTAAAAATTTACCACGAAGGAGTTTTCGAAGGGTACTAAAAACTGCAAACAAATTGGGAAAATCTAAAAAAAAAGTTTTTCAAAATGTCCGATTTCACATGGAATGACCCATATATTCATGATCCCCGATAAATTTTAAGACACATAGAGATGTCCGTCTGTCTGTGGAAATGGTGATCACGACCAAAATAATACACGGATATGACTGAAACTTAACATATTTATTGGAAGTTCTCCTGAGAAATTTTGTATTGCATTGGAGCAATAGCGGTTCAGCGGTTCAAAAGTTATGAACGAAAATGTAAGGACACCTCAAAAATTTTAATACATTCAACATAACCTAAAAATACAAAATGCTTTAATTCGGCTGCTGGTTGACATATGTGAACATAACTGAACACCAAATGGTATTTAAACAAGTACGAGCACATTTTTCACAAAAAAAAAGAAATAAATCGCAAATTTTTTTTTTTATCAAAATTTTTTTTTCGCGGAAATTTTTTTTTTAAGTAATTTGCTTTTAAAAAAAGTTTTTTGGAATAATCTTTTTGAAATTGTGGAGGGTATCTCTACATTCGGCAAGGCCGAATTTAACTTTTTTACTAGTTTTTACCCTATCTTCACTCCCCAAGGGGGAGTGAAGAAATATTTTGTAATTTGCTACCATCACTCGAACTATTCCATGGGTGCCCCTAGACGAGTTAAATGTATGATCGATTTCCAATTTTTTTGTTGATCCAAAAAGTTTTTTCAGAGCATACCTACCCTCTATCTGAAAAAGCGTTGGGACTCATAAAATATTGGGAGTTGGTCATACTCCGCTATGGGCATGCGCGGGTACAAGGGGGAAGTGGAAATTCCCCCCCCCCCCCCAGACCTAATTTCAAAATCAACAAGTTAGAGTGTTAAATTCGGCCGTGCCGAATCTTTGAAATTAAAAAAATTAAAAAAAAACAATACAATGGCGTTTTTTAAAGACAGGGAAGGGGGTCGGCCGAGTTTATTGGGGGATACATTCCCTTTGCGATTAATGTTTACAAATTCATTTATTATGCATTTTGCAATTAAGTAATACAATTTTATCATTATTTAAATCATTTTTAAAAATCCACGCCCACAAAACGGGTCAGGCCGAAAAAATTCTAAAGCCCGTGGTCCAAGTGCATGACTTACAACGTCTTCCAACATTAAACCCTATCATTTGCTTAACAAAATTGTAATAAAACTTGTAAAAAATGGCGTTATTTCAAATGCTGGTTTAGTTTCTTAAGGGGGAACTTTTTCCCTCCTGGTCCGATTTTGCCCATCTTAGAACTTAACCAGCCTATGAAAATAAAACATATTCGTTCCAAACTTCAGGAGCCTAGCTCTTTTAGTTTGGACTGTATCGTGTCTTCCACAGACAGACGGACGGACATCGCTAGAATGTCTTAGAATCGATCACTGATCATAAATATATATACTTTATGGGGTCCTAGACCGATATTTCGATGCGTTACACACGGAATGACAAAGTGAGTATACCCCCATACTGTGGTTGGAGGGTATAAAAAAAGAGGGAAAAAAAAGAAAAAAGAAAGAATGAGTAAGAAAATTTTCTAAAAATCTCGAAATTCAAAAACTTTTCATAAAAAAAAAATCTGAAAATTTTTATAGGGAAAATTCGAAAATTTTGAAAAAAAAAATGTGACTTAACTGAAAATTTTCTGTGAAAAAAATATCTTAATTTTGTTTACATAAAAAATGTTTGTCTACTACATAGGAATAGGAAAAATATCTTAAAATCTTAAAAATGTTGATACACTTAGAAAATTATTGCAGTTACTACATGCTGGTCATTTGTGTAGTAAGTAGTAGTTGTTGTTTTTAACTACAACTTCAGTTGTTTTTGGGTGAAAAATCTCAAACAACTGTATTTTGTAGTCGTTTTAAAAAATAAATACAAAAAATTACTACATTTTAGTAACAGTTGTTTTATGTAGTTGTTTTTAGTCTATAAAAAAATTTATAATTTTCTAGAAATTTTTAGAAAAACGGTTGAGTTGAACGAGTTAGATGCAGCAGGAATTATTTCCAAATAATTTTAACCCTTTCAGACAATTTGAGTTACAGTAAAAATAACTGTAATTTGAAGTAGTTTTTACCGTTTTTTGTAGTTGTTAATTGATAGTTAAAAACAACAACAATTTTTGGTTGATTTTACCGTAAAAGGTAGTGGACGCCTAAACAACTTTTGTAGTGGAATCTAAAACTATTGGTAGAATTCGCTACAACGCTTCGACAGTCATTGTTACCAGTTCTCGGTTAGGGTGAAATTAAAAATGATTCGAAATTTAATAAAAACAATATTTAAAAACACTTGAATATGGAATCAAAATTATTATATTAATTTTATATTAGAATCAGAAAATTTTTGTTTGGAGAAATGATTTAGAAAATAAAAGTGTAAATCTATTTTTTTTTTTTTTTTAATGAAAATTTGATATTTTTAATAAAATAAATAAAAAATTTATGTCAGATTCTTAAATTTTGGTAGAAGAAGTGATCCGAATCTTTAAATTATATGAAAAATGTGACTCAAGCGTTAATAGTACTTTATTTTTTTTTTTTTTAATTTGGGAATTCTTCTACAGAAATCTGTAAAAGAAAATGCTTGAGGATTGAAAAATTTTTTTTTTTTTTTTTTTTTTTGTGAAAAATCTGATACTTTTTCTATAGAAAAAATATCTCGTATATTTGGACTTATTCTAAGGAAAAAGGTCACAGAATCGGAGAGTTTTTCTATAGAAAAAGGTACAGAAAATCTCAAAAATTTTTTACATCCTTAAACAATTTCTTTTACGGATTTTTGTAGAAGAATTCCCAAATTCGAAAAGTCTCAAAACACAATTAATTTAAGAATTTTTCTTTTGGAAGAAGGTCTCAAAATTTGAGAATTATTTATAGGAAAAAGGTAGAATCTGAGACTTTTTCGATAGGAAAAAGGTCTAAGAATCTGAGACTTTTTCTATAGGAAAAATATCTGAGAATCTGCGACTTTTTCTTTAGGAAAAAGATCGCAGAACCTGAGCTTTTTCTATAGAAAAAAGGTCTCAGAATCTTAAATTTTTTAAGTACGAAGCGGATCTAATAATCTGACACCTTTTCTTTAGGAAAAATATCTCAAAATGCTTTAAAACATTCGACCTTTTCTATAGTAAAATGTTTCAGAAGCTGAGACTTTTTCAGTGGAATCCCAAGTCTTGGATTCTGAGACATTTTGCCTATAAAAAATTATTCCTTCACGAAAAATGTCTCAACATCTGATATTTTCTGTGTTGGAAGAATTTATTCTATTGAAAAATTCTCAGATTTAGACTTTTCTATACGTCAAATGTTTAAAAATCTAAGACTTTTTCTACGTGAGAATATGAAAAAATTCAATTTTCTTAAAAAAAAAAATAAAAAAAATTTGATCTAAACGAAATATGATCATGAAAAATAAACCTCCTTCGGCAAAACCTAATAAATTTGTAGATTTTATAGGTTTCCCATCACTAAAAAAAAGCGTATCCCTGTTTTTGGTCGTCTGACAAAGGTAAATTTATGATTTTTTATACCCTACACCACTATGTGGTACAGGGTATATTGAGTTTGTGCTGATGTTTGTAACTACCCGAAATATTGGTCCTAGACCTACCTTTAAGTATACCGATCGACTCAGAATTACTTTCTGAGTCGATTTAGCGATGTCCGTCCGTCCGTCCGTCTGTCCGTCCGTCCGTCTGTCCATCTATCGGTTTAAGCACGATACAGGTCGCAATTTTCAATCAATTGACTTGAAATTTGAAATTTGAAACAAAACATCTTTTGGACCAAGGACGAAGCCTATTGAAATTGGAGAAAATCGGTCCATGTTAAGACCTAGCCCCCATACAAACGCCCCCTTTGGATTCGGCTTAAATGACTCTTATAACCGTACTATAATAGGTATCGCTTTGAAATTTAGCAGGTGATCAAATTTTGTATGCACAAATCATTCCAAATTTCAAAGGAATCGGATAAGTCCTTCTGGTAGTCCCCATACAAACCGCCCTCCCGATATTCACATAATTCCCACAAAATTCATAAAAATGGAAATATTTGATAAAAATTTGTATTTTTAGGTGTTAAACGTGTACTTTAGTAACCTTATAAAATCGGAATATAATTGGACCATTTTTGGACTTAGTCCCCCATATAAAAATTTCGACAGATATTCAGTTAAATCGGTCTATTGACAAAAAAATAAACTTATTCCACTTAAATTTGATATGTGTGTGTTTTCTACACTAAATAAATATCTAACAAAAGACAGATCCAATCGGTCTATGTTTGGACCTGGGACCCATTTTTCGGAAAACACTGGTGTAGGGTGTCATATGGTCGGTCTTGACCGACTATAACTTTCTTACTTGTTTTTATTTGAAGTAAAAAAAAAAAATTCCGCCCCCAAACCTAAAAGCTGGACCCGCCACTGCCTATGGGCAACCTTGGAGCAGTTAGAGCGGTAGGAGCAAATTTTATAAAAATCTCACTTTGTATGGGAGCCCCCTTAGGTAGTGGGATAGGCTGTAGTTATGTTTGGAAATACGTTGAAGGGTTAACATTAATTGGGGTTGGTCTTGCTTTTGAGCACTCTAGGAGGCACCATGGGAGCCGTGGAGTTAGTTTCATAAAACAAATTTAAAAAAAAAATACAAAAATGTTGGGGTGAAAAAAAAAATTGAGGGCGGTTCGTACATCTGACTCCTCTAGCGGCACCATTGGGACAATTAGAGCGGTAGGACAAGGACTATAGAGTATTTTAAAATGCCCGAATAGTGTGGCCCATCAACATATAGAAAAATACCAAGTATATACGTTCCTCAAAATATGATAGATCGCATCGTAACGAACAATTTGCGCCAAACTTCAGCACCCTACAACGACTAAATGCTAACGGGTCTATGTGTTTGCAACCTCCAAAGAAATATTTAAATTTTTTTATTGCAATCTTAAAAATTACTTTATGGAATGGTAGCTTAACAAAAAATTTCTTCGTAACAAGAAAATTGTAATTAGAACACAGAAAAAAATAAAAACAAGTGAGAGTGTTAAATTCGGCTATGTCGAATCTTTGATACCCTCCAACATGTTAAAATAAAAAAAAAATTTCAGAGGCGTTTTTGGGGAGGGAGCTCTGTGAGGGTGCTGGGGGAACCTTCCCCAACGCGATAAATGTTTACTAAATTATTTATTATGCATTTTGAACTTTAGTTATACCATTTTCTCATAACTTTTATGTTTTTTTTAATCCACGCCCACAAAAGGGGGCGGGGCAAAAAAAAACAATATTTTGTAGCCCCCCGGGGTCTAACTGTATGCCCTTTAACGCTTTCTGACATAAAAAGGTTTCATTTGTTTAACAAAAATGCAAAAAAAGCTGTAAAAAATTGGCGGTTTTATAGAGGTTTTTTAAGTTCTTTAAGGGGGAACTTTTTTGCCCCTTATCCGATTTTACCCATTTCCGAACTTAAACGGCCTATGACTATGAGACACATTCGTGCCAATTTTCAGGAGTCTAGCTCTATTATTTTGGACTGAATCGTGCTTTATACAGACGGACGGACGGACATTCATAGAATGACTTATAATCGATCATAGATCAATAATATATATACTTTATGGGGTCCCCGACAGATATTTCTATGCGTTACAAACGGAATGACAAAGTGAGTATACCCCCATACTGTGGTTGGAGGGTATAAAAATATTTAAGTAAATTTTTAATACTATTGAGTAAAAAATTACTCAATTTTGCACCAGTAAACGATTTAATAGTATTGAGTAAATTTTTAATAAAAATTTATTAAATATTTAAAAAAAAATTTGAGTAAATTTTTAATTGACACAATTAAAAGTTTACTCAAAATTTATCTATTTAATTTTTTTTAAAGTTTAAAAAAGTTTAAAATTTTTTTACAAAAAAAAAAACAAAAACTTGTTTTTTCAAACTTTACCAAACATATTTATGTCTCAAAAACATAGGAAAATTTTATAAAGACGATTAAAAACTTTCGTATACATACACAAACAACTATAAACTAAATGAGAATTCAAGAAACTATGACAGTTAAAAAAAAATTTAAAAAAAAAACTATTAAATTTTTATTAAATTATTTACTTAAATTGTTTTTAAAATTTTTAAGTAAATTTTTAATTGCGTCAATTAAAAAATTACTCAATTCTTGTTTTTAAATTTAAACAAGTGATTGCTCAAATTTGTTTCCTCCATGTTTTTTTACTAAGTGTGTTTTTACCTCCGGGGATTCTTAGCACCCTCGTGTTACCGGAGATTGAGGGCCATGTGTTTGTTGTTTCTTCTTCCATGTGATTTTTCTAGGGAAATTACTTCGGTGGTTTCCCGTTGCCTTCCGAAGTTTTTACGATGGCCTTTCGATGTCTTTACCATGTTTAGTCGTTTAGAAACGAAAAAACAATAATGATCAGTTGAGTTTCAGTGACACATTGTGTTCTATTTGTCACCTACACTGAAAGAATTTTGTTCATTACGGCTATGAAAACGTACATTGATTCTATGAAAAAAATCATTAGAAGTGAGCCAATGATGCCCTTCATAGAATCTATGAAACAAATTCATAGAAACAAGAAACCTATGAAAAAGTTCATAGGCTATGGAAAAAAAATTATTGTTCAATTCTATTTTTATTTATTTTATTATTTCAATTTTATTTTTTTTTATTTTATTATTTCATTTATTTACTATTTTCTATTTTTAAAAATTTATATTTTTTTTTTTACTTATCCCCACCGAGATTCGAACATAGAACCTCTTGTTCGTGAAGCTTAGTGTCTAACCACTTAGCTAAATTATATAAACAAGTAACAACACTTAAAAGCTATTTTGAATAATATTCTGCTAACATATTAAGTTTGTGTCTTTGCTCTGTCACAATGCTCTGCCAAAAGCTGTGTGTGTGTTTGTAGAAAACAAATATTTTGTGTATTTACAAAAATGAAGCGTTATAAAACCAAGCGTTAGTTGGCGAGATTTTTCTTCTTTGGTGGCGCTGATAGCTAAGGCGTCGACAATTGCCACTTCAGCCGGTAGGTCTTGGGTTCTAGCCCCAGTCAGGGCAGCAATGAAATTTTTTTTTTAATGTTTTTTTTATTTTTTTTTTATTTTTTTAATAAATTTATTCAACTGTTTTAATTATTGTAACATTATTTTAATTATTTAAAAAATTAAATGGCATATTGATGGCATTTTCTTCTATGAATGACATTCATTAATTCTATGAATTTTTTCTATGAATTTAATAAAATCTATGAATAAAATTCTATGAAAAATTTCAGAATACTAATGAATATTCATTCAGCCAATGAATTGTTTCATAGATTCTATGAATTTGGTTTTATGAAATTTGTTCATAGATGGAATGAACAATAATTCTTTCAGTGTAGTTTCCTGAGACGCATCGGTGTTAGCATGCCATTCAGGATACTCAAAAAAATGACTGCCTTCTCACTCTAGCTACCATCAGACGGGTGTCTGAACGACATTACCAGGGAATACTTGGTCTAAGACCGGAAGTAGTGAGCTGCTTGGGAAATTCAAAAAAGGAATCGCCTCTTGCTATTCCCAAGTGAATAGCAGACAGAAAGCTTTCCGCACCGAAGTGCACCTCTATGAAAGACCCCATTCCCCAACACTTAGTATTGGCACGTGGAATGTGCAAAGTTTATATGAACCTGGAAAATTTATTAATATGTACAGCTAAAGAAATGAAAAGGTTAAATATTGACATTCTTGGTATATGCGAAACATGGTGGCCAAACTCTGGTCAATTCCAATCAACCGACTGCACCATGTTCTACTCTGGAGATGATACGAACCAACATAGACGTGGTGTTGGTGTTATTGTATCAAATAAATACGATAAATGCGTTGAACAAGTTATACCGTTCTCAGATAGAACCTTACTTATTAAATTTAATGCGAAACCATTAAAATTTAACGTAATACAGGCTTACGCCCCTACTGCGGAAAGCACAGAGGAAGAAATTGAAAATTTTTATAAGGAGCTGGAAGAACTCCTAAAACCAACAAAACAACACGACCTTAATATCATAATGGGTGACTTTAATGCCAAAGTTGGTGCTGGACCGGTTCCAAAAGTTGTCGGTAACTTTGGATTGGGCATAAGAAACGAACGCGGCGATCGATTGGTCGAATTTTGCCAGGAAAGGAACTTGAAAATTTGTAACACATTTTTCAATCTGCCTCCTCGTAGATTATATACATGGAAATCGCCACAGGATAATGATGGACATATCGTAAGAAACCAAATAGACTTTATCATTGTCAACAAACGTTTTGGGACTTCTATTAAAAATGCAAAAACTTTCCCAGGCGCAGATGTTCCAACAGACCATAATTTATTAAAAGCTACAATTAAATTAAAACTGGCTCCAGTCAGACGAGTAACCGGTGGTAAACAGATAAACTTGGAAAATTTGAAAGACGAGGAAATAAGAAACAGTTTATCTATGGAAATTAATGAGAAAATACACTTAATTAATAATACTTACAACAATGTTTTTACCCTATGGGAAAAAACTAGCGAAATCTTGAAAACTACATCTAAAAACAAGCTAGGCTTTAAGAAGAAAAAACCGAAAAAAGAATGGATCACAGAAGATATTATGGATCTCATGGAAGAAAGAAGAAAATTTAGAAATTCAAATCGCATACAATACAATCATTTACAGAAAATCATACGCAGAAAAATACGCGAAGCAAAACATAGATGGATTGAGGAACAATGTTTAGAAATTGAAAACCTACAGGCAATTCATGATGATTTCAACCTCCATAAAGAATTAAAGGAAGCCTGCGGACTGCAAAAGAAGAACTTTAATACTTTATAATGACCAGAATGTTATTGTTACAGAAAAAGAACAGAAAAAACATGTGTGGGAAAATTACATTAAAACATTATTTGCAGATAACATTAGGTCTGCATATACCGATTATGATATTAATGTGTGTACCGGTCCACCAATTGCGCGTGATGAAATACGTAAAGCCATAAAAAACTCAAAAAACAAGAAAGCTGTTGGCTGCGATAATTTACCAGCGGAAATTGTTAAACTTTTAAATGATGAAAACATACACTCATGATCATAATAATAGGTACACCACCTGAACTATTTTTGAAATGTCAATAACTGTAAAATTAAGATATTTTTTAATGAGCAAATGTGTGTTTTGTTTAGTATTCGATGCGGCAAAGATATTATATGTCAAAGCATGGCAAGTCCATCTTTATTTATTGTTTGCCAGTTAACGGTTTATAAAAAGTGCTTCCAGCAGGTGAGCATAATAATAGGTACACTCGAAATTTTTCCTATTTTTTTCAATTTAAAGGTCATATTTTGCAATTATTTATATCGATTCAAATAATTTGGTAAAAATACTTGAAAAATACAATTAATTATCCAATAATAAGTGCCCATTTTGTTAGAAAATGACTAGAAAAAAGCACTGTTCTTCTGATGAACGGACCATAGCTAAAAACTTAAAAAAATCTGGAAAATCTATATCAAAATGCTTGGGCCGGTACGTGAACTTCGTTCAAAATACCTAAAAAATGGAAAAAAATTTAGAAACACGTGTTAGATTATATAAAACAACCCCAACCACTGGTCGCCATATCGTTTCGTTTTAAAAAAAAAGAACCCATCCAAGTTCCACAAAAGATACAATAAGCCGAAATTTCAACCGTAATAAGCGCGCCAACTGTTTACCGACGTCTACAGCTGGCTAATTTATTCAGCCAAATAGCGAGAAGAGTCGTACTGATGCATCAGAAGAATATGAGATGGGGTTAAATATAGGCAAGGAATACTTGTTCGGGCGGTTCTTTTTTTTAGAACATATTAAGCCTTTATTGTTCATTTTAAGAGGTCATTCCAGGGGTCACTTTAGTCCTCTTTTAAAATACCTTCTAAAACGTGCATTTAAAGGGTTAAAGTGTTCAAAGAATATTTTTTGCTTCCAATTTCAGTAGGTGAAACATCGCCTTAAATTCCGCTCTAGAGCAAGTATTCCTTGCCTACATTTAACCCTATCTAATATTCTTCTTCCACATCAAAAGGACTCTTCGTGCTATTTAGCTGGGTAATTTAACCTACTGGAGACGTCGGTGAACTGTTGGTGCGCCTTTTACGCTTGTAATTTCGGCAAAAACAGCTTTTGAGGACTTGGATGGGTCCTTTTTTGAAATAGAAATGACATGGCAATCAGCAACCGGGGATCTTTTATATGATCTAACACGTGTTTCTAAATTGTTTTCCATTTTTAAGGTATTTTGAACGAAGTTCACGTACCGGCCCAAGCATTTTGATATAGATTTTCCAGATTTTTTTAAGTTTTTAGCTATGGTCCGTTCATCAGAAGAACAGTGCTTTTTTCTAGTCATTTTCTAACAAAATGGACACTTATTGTTGGATAATTAATTGTATTTTTCAAGTATTTTTACCAAATTATTTGAATCGATTTTAATAATTGCAAAATATGACCCTTAAATTGAAAAAAATAGGAAACATTTCGAGTGTACCTATTATTATGATCACCTGCTGGAAGCACTTTTTATAAACCTTTAACTGGCAAACAATCAATAAAGATGGACTTGCCATGCTTTGATATATAATATCTTTGCCGCATCGAATACTAAACAAAAAACACATTTGCTCATTAAAAAATATCTTAATTTGACAGTTATTGGCATTTCAAAAACAGTTCAGGTGGTGTACCTATTATTATGATCATGAGTGTAAATATCCTTGTTAAGCTTTTTAATGAAATATATGATACTGGAGTATATCCAGCAGACTGGCTGAAGTCCACATTTATAACAATACCAAAAAAGAGCAATGCCAGAAAATGTCAACACCACAGACTTATATCCCTAATGAACCATATCTCAAAAATATTTTTAAGAGTGATTCATCAAAGGATATATGGTAAATATGAAGCATACATATGTAGGCAGAACCCAGTTTGGATTTAAAGAATCAATGGGTACACGTGAAGCTTTGGTTAGCATCCAGGTTCTAGTTCAAAATTGCCGAGATGTTAAAAAAGATGTTTTTCTATATTTTATAGATTGTGAAAAAGCTTTTGACCGAGTGCAACATGACAAGCTAATGGAAATATTGAAAAAACTAAACATAGATGATAAAGATATAAGATGTATTAAAAGTTTATATTGGAAGCAGGTTGCTGAAGTTCGAACTAACGACGTAACCACTAATTTTCTGCCTATTAATAGAGGTGTCCGACAAGGATGTATTTTATCTCCCCTTCTTTTTAATGTATACTCCGAAGCAATTTTTCAAGAATCCATCAGTTTGATTGAAGCAGGAATTAAAGTTAATGGTCAATTTGTTAACAATTAGATATGCTGACGATACGACCATTCTAGCAGATAACTTGAATGATCTTCAAGCACTTGTACAGTCAGTTAGCACACACAGTAGCAATTTTGGCTTAAATTTAAACATTAAGAAAACTAAATTTATGATAATCAGTAGATCGAAACATCCATATCCAAATTCCACTTTGGAAGTCAAAGACATGCAAATAGAGAGAGTGCAAAGATTTTTGTATCTAGGATGTATGTTAAACGAAGATTGGGATTCCGATGCGGAAATAAAAAGAAGAATCGAAATGGCTAGGTCAGCATACACTAAATACAAAAAGATCCAAGCGAGTCGCGAAGTCTCTATTAGCCTTCGCCTGAGATTCATAAAATGTTACGTATGGTCTGTGCTTACGTATGGTGTAGAAGCTTGGACTTTGAAAATCAATACCATGAACAGAATTGGGGCTTTTGAAATGTGGTGTTACCGTAGACTGCTTAGAATATCATGGGTATATCATGTGCCTAACACTGAAGTCTTAAGAAGAATAGGCAGTGATTGTGAATTACTTCCCACAATTAAAAAAAGGAAAACTGCTTATTTTGGTCACATTATTCGGGGCGAAAAATACGAGTTTCTACAGCTTATTTTAGAAGGAAGAATTGAAGGTAGAAGAGGAATAGGCCGTAAGCAAATATCGTGGCTACTTAAGATAAGAAACTGGACGGGACTTAATACAATTGGTGAATTAGTTCACACCGCCAGAAGTCGTGAAGAATTTCGTGAAATCATTAATAATTTAAGATAAAATTTATAAGAAAAAAATATGATCCTATTTCTTTAAAATGTATTTAACTTTATATATATTGTAAAATCATGTGATCACTTATATCCAGTAATGGATTTGTAATAAAAGAGAGAGAGATGTTTTTTTCTGTGTATTAATTGGTTCAATTTTTAAAGTAATTGGTTCAATTCCTATATTAAATATTAACTTTTTTGTGCTCCGAGATAATTTAAATCCAAAATTATTGAACCAGTGCTCTGCAGTGTGTTTAGTAATTTAATTTATCCACAACTTTTACGTTTTCAAAAGATAGGGGCGTATTTTTTTTAACTAAATAATCATTTTTGATGATGAACAAATTTTTTTCCAGCAATGTTATAAAATATTTTTATGTTTAACAAACCAATATAAATGAGGCTGTTTTTTTATAAAATTAATTCTTAAAATCTAAATACGATGAACTAAAGTTCATCATTTCTAACTTCTGTAATCTGTAAATGTTGTAATCAGAAAAAAATTTTAATATTACAAATTGTAATTGTGCAACAGATAAGTACTATTGTACCAACTGTATCATCCCTAATTGAATCCCCTATAGAGATAGTTTAAATTTTAACTACATTTGGTTGGTTTTTTTTTCATACTTAGAGTTACTTTATTAGTCGTGTGAGACAGCTTCGACTAATTAGAACAAGTTAATATTTGTCTATATAAAAAAACAAAAACATAATTAATAATTAAACAAAAAAAAAAATATCTTCAACAGCAAAAAAAAATTAAAAACACATTAATCATCGCATCTTTATTTTCAAAACAACAAGTGTTTCTTTTTTTTTTTTTTGTCCAAAATTTTACACCTTTTGGTAGTTTTTAACATTTAGCACTTTTTTCCTGCACTTAAGTGCAAGATTTTTCAATGACAAGTTTATAAAAAAAATCATTAAAAATTTGATAACTTAAAAAATAAAAATATGGTTTATGAATCATCTTATGAAAGTGGCCGTATACCATTTCTACCAGACACAAAACGTGGTAGTTGGTCAAATCCTGATGATTTTCTATATGCTGGAATAGGATTGGCTTTTCGCCTGGATATTTTTTTAATGTATTTTTTGTCAGATACTAGTGGTAAGTAAAAGTCTCCTTTTTGTGAGCGTAGATATAAAAAAAATATAATAATAATACTGATGCAATTGTACAATTTAAGCGTAGAGATTACGAGCTTTTTTTTGCAAAATTACAACTTTTTTGACGCGATTTAACTTAAAAGGAAATTTTGTGAATTTACTAGATTTTTTATTTTTAAATTCACCTTGGAAATTTGAAAACTTACAAGGGATTCTCGTGACTTCACTAGATTTTTTCTACCTCCTAATTTATGAGAATTCCTAGTAAAAACTATGAGCTTTTTTGTAATTTTACAAGCTTTTTACCCATAAAATTGTAAATTCACAATTTTTTGGCACGATTAAACTTAAATGGAAATTTTGTAAATTTACTAGATTTTTTTTTGTAAAATTAGCGTTGAAATAAGGACATTTACAAAAAAAATGTGAAATTACAAAATTGAAATGTAAATTTCGATCGAAAGTTGTCAAACCATTTCGATCCTCTGCACTATAGGGAATTTATAAGGAATTGTTGGCCAAAAGTCCATTTTTGATGTGTTCAAAAAAACTTTTTTCGGATGCCATTATACAGTAAACTATATTAAAGTAGGCTAGCACACATATTTTTGTACACCAAACTCTTTTACCGCTAGTACGGAGGCGTCAAAAACAAAATTTAATTTTTTATTATTTTTTTTTTTAATTTTGGAGAACATAACTTATTACAAAATTAACGTACTTAAAATCCTGTATTAAAATCTTTTGAAATTAATTAGTATTCCGATTATCACACGTAATGGCTCATATGAAAGCTTAATTCTTCTTCTTTTACGAAATATTTTCAAAAGCATACGGTTTTTTTTTAGAACTGTTGCAAAAATTCAAAAACATTTTTTTTTTGCGAATATTTAAAAAAACACATCTTCGATTTTTTAAAAAAAAAGTTTGTTGATGAACAATACTGTTTTGTACAACATATCCAAAATTCAGAGTGGGATCCCAATGGGATCAAAAAATATTCTGGTTTTAGTACGAAGTTCTTAAATTTTACCTTAGAAAATTAAAATTTTATATTTCTTCAATATAAAAATTTAAATTTTCAAAGAAAATTATACTATTAAAATTTTGAAAAACATTCAAAACATTAGAAATTTAAATTTTCTAATGGAAAAATATGAGAACCTCGTACTTAAAACAGAATAGTTTTTGATCCCATGGAGATCCCACTCTGAATTTTGAATATGTTATACAAAACATTGTTATTTTTCACCAGAATTTTTTTTTAAAAAATCGAAGATGTGTTTTTTTAAATATTCGAAAAGAAAAAATGTTTTTGCATTTTTGCATCATTTCTGTAAAAAAAAACTGTGTTATTTTAGAAATATTTTCTAAGAGAAGAACCCCAGCTTTCACATGAGCCTAAATTTGTGAAAATCGGGTCATTGGTTAAGAAGTTACAGCTCTTTAAACCTGATGTATTTTTCTTACTTTTGCTTAAAAAGTCAATCTTTGACCCGCCATAATTCGTTAAATACACCAAATGTAAAAAAACGATATATAGTACATATATCATATTTATGAGGGCTATCTATGTGTCAAGGTTCAAATTAATCTGAGACACCATTTCCAAAAATGACTAAAATTTGAGCTAAATTTTTTGGAATGGCCCATTTAATTAATTTTTTTCTTTTTTAAACCAAATTTATTTGTGGACTGCTACTTTTTTTGCATATAATTGCATACTCCCATATCTCTATGAGATATTGGGAAACTCTTTGTGAGTAAGATGTATTCATCCGCTAAGCCATGCGGCTCCATGGGGAAAAAAAATTTAGTGATGTCCGTCCGACCGTCTGTCGGTCTGACTGTCTGGGGAATGCACGATGCTGTCCAAACCAAAAGAGCTAGCCACCTGATGTTTGGCACGAATATGTCTTATAGTCTTACGATGTTCAAGTTCGTAAATGAGCAAAATTGGAACATGTTAAAAAAAAAGCTCCCCCTTAAATAACTTAGTCTAGCTACGCAAAATCCCATATTTTACATTTTTTTTTGTACATTTGCTTAAAAATTAAAAAAAATACGCCACAAGAAGTTCAAAGCCCTGCACTTGGACCAAAGGCACTAGGGAAATTATTTTTTTGCCCGCCCCCTTTTGTGTGCGTGGATGTAAAAATTATTGACAATATTATATTATAAAATTGCATTAAAAACACGATTTATTAGGCCAGATCATGCCAATTTTTTATACAGAGCCTTAAAACTTACCGCCAAATAAACTTGCCAAATTTTGAGGCAATATCCCAACTTTTGGAGTTTTGGCCAGAAAATACCAGAAAATTCCCTATAGTGCTCTGTTCGATTTTTTGAACAGTAGAGAACACCTTTTTCAAAAAAATATTTATGTATGAAAAAAGTGGAATTTCGGGTAAATATGGTTACGAATGTTCAGTCTCATCTTTCTGCAATTAACAAAAAATATCTCCACTTGACCACTGAAATTTATATGTCCATGAAATGCAATGCAAATCAGCACAGAAATTGTTTCAAGCAAAAATGAAAATTTAGCATTTTTTGATTTTCGGCTTTTAATTTTTTGCATTAATTTTAATTTTTTTTAGATTTTATTTATTATCAAATTCCACTAATTTGAATCATTTGAAACTATTTATTTTGAAAATAATGAAATAAATTAATAAAATAGCAAATAAATCCAAATATTAAAATTGCATATAAATTTCAAATGCAGAATTTTCTGGGATAACGGCACATTGGAAAATTTTTTTGACAATATTTTTGAGATCCAAAAAAATATAAATAAAATTGAATCTTGGTCCAAAATGGGTTAAAAAAACAAGAAAAACTGTCAGATGTTGGTAAAATTAGATCCCGAAACTTTTTTTAGTAATTTAACAAAGTTTTTTTTTAGTGTAGTTATTTTTTTTTTAATTAAATTTGAATTTGTAGCAATCACACAAAAATTATTTTTAATAATAATCCACAATTAAGCCCACAACTGCCCCCAGTCGCCCCTAGATGGATGATATGTTAAACCGATTAATTTTGCCCTAAATTTTTATACCCTCCAACCATAGCATGGGGGTATACTCACTAGAGTTAAACTCAGGGGGATTGAAAATTTTCTTTTATTTTTCGGCCCGCCCCCTTTTGTAGGTGTGGATTTAAAAAAAACATTAAAATAATGAGAAAATGGTATTACTAATGTGCAAAAATTTTAATAAATAATTTAGTTAGCATTTATCGCAATGGGGAAGGTATCCTATATCACACCCCCCGTCACCGAGCCCCTTCCCAAAAAAGACCTTGAATTTTTTTTTTCAAATGTTTTAACCTGTTGGAGGGTATCAAAGATTCGCCACAGCTGAATTTAACACTCTCACTTATTTTTTTTTTTCAAAAATAACTTGGCACTATTTCTACTCCCTGAGGTTCTCCAATACAAAGATTACATGTTTATAAAATTGATCCTACGCTCTGTCAGAATGCACAGACCATAAAGACATGCAACACGCATGATTATTTTGGTAATTTCAATATGGACGCATCCAAAATACTACTACTCAGCGTGCTGTCATTAAAACATCGAAGGTGAAAATTCAAAACTTGCTATCTGCTATGTTATAATTCAGCAGATAAGAAGTTTCGAATATTCACCCTCAACAATGGTGTAAAGGTACCTACAGACGACGCAATATTATGCACAATATTTTTGACGTTTTCCCACAACTGACATACATAAAAATACTGTGTAAAATATTTGACTTTAAAAAATACATGCAGGTTGTGCATAATATTGAATCGTCTGTAGAGGCCTTAACTAGAGGGGTCAAATGTATGACCAACCCTCAATATTTATTCTAACCCAACATCTATATCCATCCAATTTTTATACCCTCCAACCAAAGAGATAGCCCCCTGAAATTGGGCAATAATATCTCTTATATTACTGGTAAGGTTAAGTTCAAAGATGGGCGAAATCGGACCAGGGGGAAAAAAGTTCCCCCTTGAAGAACTAAAATGACCCCTGAAAAATACAATATTTTTACGAGTTTTTTTTAATATTTTCTCAACAAATGTTATTTTTTTATGCCATATTATGTTCAAAGACCTGCACTTGGACCAAGGGGGTTAGAAAATTCGATTTCTTTCAGGCCGCCCCCTTTTGGGGGCGTGGTTATAGAATTATTAATTAAAAATAACTATAAAAATGTATTATAATTATTTAAGCGTAAATATCATAAACAAATAATTTGTAAACATATATAGCGGTGGTAAATGTGTCCCCCACCGATTCCGCTGACCCCTCCCACCGCAAAAATAAAAGACGCCCATGTGATTTTTATTTTTTTGTAATTTTGAACGTGTTGGAGGGTATAATAGATTCGGCACAGCTGAATTTAACACTCTTACTTGTTTTTTTAATTTTTAATTAATTTGTTTAATAAAATCAGCTCCTACGCTACCATCGTGCCTTCTTGAGAGGTCAAAAGTGAGACCAACCCCTATTAATTTTCCCCCGCCAATATATTTTTTTTTCAAATAAGCCCACACCTTATCTCCACTCCCTAAGGGTGCTGCCATACAAAATGAAATTTTTACAAAATTTGCTCCCACCGCTCTAACTGCCCAATGGTGCCCAAGGAGTCAAATATATAACTGACCCCCAAAATTTTTTGAGCCCCAGCATTTTTTCAGAACATAAACACTCTCTATCTTTAACCATTAGATGGGTCAATACAATTTTTTAAAAAAAAGTTGTAAAAAATATTTTAAAATATAAAAAATTAGTTTAGGACCACTTTAAGAATTAAAGATATACACTCAAAATAATAACTCTGTAAAATACTCTGTAAAATTACTGTAATCTCAATTCAACAGATATTTGACAGAGTTTTTTTTTATCAAAATACAGATTTAAAGAAAATACTTTGTATTTTGTTGTGGCAAAAAAAAAACAACGTTTTATCTGTTATTATTACTTTTAACTTTGTTATCTTTATTTTACAGATAATTAATAGAGTTTTTTGCTAAAATACAGATTTAAGCAAAATACTTTGTTGTTTTTGTAAGCAAAATACTAAGTTTTATTGGTATTTTTACTTATAACCAGGGAAACCAAAAATATGCTCTAAAAAACACGTTTTATGCGCTTAAAAAATGCCCTTAAAAACGGAAATTATGCTCTAAAAACAATAAAAATATGCTCTTAAAAAAAATTATGTCCCCTTTTTTGTTGTGTTTTTTACAATTTGTTAGAGAATAGACCCTCCAAATACCGTTATGTGCGATAGTAAGAGGGTTAAATATGTTCTACAAAAATATTTCCTCTAAAAATGTATAAAAAGTGGAAAAATGCTCTAAAAATTGAAATTATGCTCTAAAAATATGCTCTTATGCTAAAATATGCTCTTAAACCTAAAATATGCAAAAATATGCTCTTAAGGCTAAAATATGCAAAAATATGCTCTAACAAATCGATGCCAGATTTGTTAAAAACTTCTGAAACGGATAAATACCTTACCCATTTATCAATAAAATGCACAGGAAAAAACATGATACTGCATATTTTTGGTTTCCCTGCTTATAACTATGTTATCTTAATTTCACAGTTAAAAATTGGTTGTAAATTTACAATTTTTTGATGCGATAATACTTAAAAGTAATTCTCGTGACTTAACTAGTTTTTTTTTTTGTAAAATTAAAAAATAAATATTAAAATTTCGATCAAAAATTTTTTGTTAAAAAACAAGGAAAACGGTAAAATATTGGTAAAATGGGATAACGGGAATTTGTCTGGTAATTTGACAAGTTTTTTTTTTGAGTGTATGAAATATTTGACACTTAAACTTTTCGTATCTAAAAATTTATAAGTAATTGTTTTTTTGTTTAATTCCAGTTTTAACTTTTATACCAGTTTATTTATTAAGTATGGCCCTTTACATTGTACCCTTCATTGTTATACAATCTTTTATGGGTCAATTTTCCAGCAGTGGTTTTATCTCCGCATTTCGTTTATCGCCTTTATTTAAGGGTAAGCATAATGTCAATTAAATTTTTGAAACAACACTTAATTTACTTTTAAATATCTCTTCAACCCTACCAGGTATCGGCTATGTATCATTAATCTCAAATATGTGTGTCATCACGTATTATAGTGTTTTCGCTATGGTTCCTTTAGTCTATATGTTTGCCTCCATGAATCCAACATTACCTTGGAGCTGTGAGGGTTTTAAAAAATGGGCTTACAATATAACCGAAGAAGAAGAAATTAATGTAAGTTAAATATTTGGAGTTTTTAAAAAACCCCAGCAAAATTTTCTTTTGCAAAGAACAGGTTTTAGAAAAACAAATTTTCTGATTTTTTTTGATGACCCATTCTTAAAAGTGTGAATTTTTTAACCAAATCCGGCACAAAAATTCGGAAATTAAGCGTACTTTATTGTATTAAAAAAAAAAATACAAAACCGTGATTTTGGTCAACAGATGCTGATTTTTTAACATAAAAATATTTTTTTTTATCCAAATTGGTCTCAAAAGTTGGAAAATGTTAAGTGTGTTATTTAAAAAATATTAAAAAAATATAAAAACGCTGTTGTGGTCCAAATATATTGATCTTCGATGTTGGTCCACAGATGCTGATCAGCATTTTCAGACCAAAATCGTGTTTTTATATATTTTTTTTTAATATTTTTTAGATAACAATAGTTTGAAAACAATAACTGTGTTATCTAAAAAATATTAAAAAAATATGAAAATGCGGATTTGGTCCAAATATGTTGATCTTCGATGTTGGTACACAGAAAATGATCAGCATTTTCGGACCAAAATCTTGTTTTTATATTTTTAATATAGCTTTTTATTTTTTTCGATTTCTATAAAACTTGTTATAATTATTGTGCGAGATCAGAAAAATAATTATTTGATTTTTTTTAGTTATCCCATAAATGAACATGGGGTCAAAATGGCCCAGCACATTAAATATTCTTAATATATTAAAATAAAAAAAAATATCTGATCTAGCAATACCAAGTTTTATAGAAATCGAAAAAAATATATTAAGAATTTTTAATGTGCTGGGCCATGTTCATTTATGGGTCAATTAAAAAATCAAATAACACAGTGTTACAAAAATGAATGAAACAGAAAAACCTGGGATGCGATACTTTTTTTCTAGTAGGTGCTGTTGAGTACAACAAGATTCTGTCCTTGAAATTTGGGAAACACCTCCAAAATCTTGAGTTACGGGTAAAAAACCGGTTTTTCGAACTTTTTACACTTATAAGCCAGTAACTTTGTTGAATATTAACCGATTTTAAATTTCTCGACGGTTTTAGAAAGAATAAACTAATATCTTTCGAAGTTGTAAACATGAAATTTAAGTAATATTAAAACAACTGGTCGTATTTTTCCAGCAAACTCAATTTTTCAAAAAAAAATCATTATTTTCTAAGTTTAAACATGTTTTATCATATTTTTTTATTTAGGAACCGTACCATTTATACATTTATTAATAAAGTATATTTATTTAAGAGTAAATTACAACCTTGGTTTTTAAAATCGGCTAAAAATTGACTGAGTTATTAAACTTTTAATAAAAACAAAATTTTGAAATAAATGCCTGCACAATGTTTTTCTACCATCCAACCATAATATGCGGGGTATACTCACTTTGTCATTCTGTGTGAAACACATTGAAATATCGATCTAGGGTCCCATAAAGTACATATTTTTGATCAGTGATCGATTCTACGACATTCTAGCTTTGTCCGTCTGTCTGACCGTCCGTTTGTCCATCTGTGGAAGACACGAAACTGTCTAAAATAAAAGAGCTAGACTCCTGAAGTTTTGACACGAATATGTGTTATGTTTATAGGACAGTAAAGTTTGTAAATGGGCTAAACCGGACCAGTGGAAAAAAGTTTCCCTATGGAGAACTAATGCAACCCCAGAAATACACTATTTTATTTTAAAGTTTTTTTGTCTATTTGTTCAACAAATAAAACATTTTTGCGTCATATGAAGTTCATTGACCCGCTGTTGGACCAAGGGGATTAAACAATGCCATTTTTTTGGTCCGCTTTCCTTTTAGGTTAAACGAAAAATAAAAAAAAAAATATAAAATTTTATTACTTGAGTGTAAATATTATAATATATAAATTTGTAAACATTAATCGCTAGGGCAAGGTGTTCCCAGACAGCATCACCCACAACCCCACCCCCAAAAAACCCGCGAAACGTCCTTGTAGTTTTTTATTTTCATTTATCGCAAGGGAAAGGTGTCCCAGGCAGGCCATACATCCGCGCCGCTGAGTTCCCCTTCTCAATAACAGTTTAGAACAAGAGCTTTCGCAAAACTTTTTTGCTTTAGAGTTCCATTGTCATTTATACAAGATTTACATTCCACTAAATTATCATGTATTCAACAAGCGGACGTCCGCACATGACGGACATCTCTTCAATGTCTTAGAATCGATCAATGATCAAAAAAATATATACTTTATGGGACTCCAGACCGATATTTCGCCATCTCTATAATGTCTTAGAATCGATCACTGATCAAAAAATTATATTCGATGTGAGACTCCATACCGATATTTTGATGCGTTTCGCACCGAATGACAAAGTGAATATACCTCGTACTACGGTTAGAGGGTATAAAAACATTGTGCAGGCATTTATTCCAAAATTTTGTTTTTATTAAAAGTTTAATAACTCGGTCAATTTTTTACCGATTTTAAAAACCAAAGTTGAGTTTTTCTCACAAATAAATATACTTTTTTAATAAATTCATAAATCATACGGTTCCTTACCAAAAAATTGTGTAAAAACATCTCCAAAGTTGAAAAATAGAGAAATTTTTTAAAAAAATTGAGTTTGCTGGAGAAATACGCATAGTTGTCTCAATATTACTTAAATATTATGTTCAGATCTTCGGAAGGTCTCACTTTCTTCTTTCTAAAACCGTCGATAAATTTAAAATCGGTTGGTTTTCAACAAAGTTACTGGCTTATAAGTGTAAAAAGTTCGAAAAACCGGTTTTTTACCCGTAACTCAAGATTTTCGAGGTGTTTCGCAAATTTCAAGTACAGGGTCTTATTGTACTCGACAACACCTACTAGAAAAAAAGTATCGCATCCCAGGTTTTTTTTCGCTGTCACACAGTGTAATTATTTTATTTTATATTATTTTTCTGACCTCGATCAATAACACTGTGCTACAAAAAACACAAAATCGAAAATACTTTTAAAATGAGGTAGTTAAGGTTGTAGGTCTCGTCAAAAAGATCACAAAAATGCCCATCAAACTTGCCAGACACCCTTAAATTTTTAAGTTATTGTCAAAAAACGATTTTTTGGGACTTATCTTACTAAACCACGTGTAACTTAAACATTTTTCAACCGATTTTCAATTTTTCAACTGTTTTGGATAGAAGAAGGATAGGGCTTTTCATGTGTGTGAACTGGTCTATACATATAAAAAAGATATATATTGATTTTTTCAACAATATCTAATTTTTTTGTTATTTTTTGAAAATTTTTTGAGTTTATCGATTTTTTTCTGCTATAGTTCGTTCAACAACATTTATATTTATAAACATTCTCTTAAAGAAAATTTAATTGTGAATACGATGAGCTTTATGCCGAAAAAATCGGAAAACAATTGACAGAGTTGTGATAATTTTTCTAAAAAAGAAAATTAAGATTTTGCTTGAAATTGCCGTTCGATAACCCAGGCAAAAAAAATAAAAAAATAAACGAACATACTAAGAGGTCGCGTATCATTATTTTAAAGGTTTTTGGCTTCCTGAATTCGAATATGACCTTGAAATTGCGCTATTTTATTAAGTTTTTGATATATCAATTAAATATCTCGAAAACCTGACGAGATAGAGCAATTTAAAGGCCAGATTCGGATTCAGCACGCCAAAAACCTTTATAAATATTGCACTTGACCTCTTATGATAAATTTATTTTTTTTGCCTGGGATATCTGAACGGCGATTTCCTTCAAAATCTTAATTTTCTTTTTTAGAAAAATTATCACAACTCTGCCAATTATTATCCGATTTCTTCAGAATAAAGCTTATCGAATTCAGAATTAAATTTTCTTTAAAAATCCCTATTAATATTATAAATCTGATTGTTGGTTTGTCTGTCTGTCTGTCTTTCTGTCTGTCTGTCTGTCTGTCTGTCTGTTCCGCAATAAGTAAAGAACGGCTTAACCGATTTTCATGAAATTTTCACCACATATAGTACTAACCGAGGCGGGAACTATAGGCCATAAGCGACCGTGATCGGACAAAGGGGCGTAAAATGCCACGCCCCTTTGTACCATGCTGAAGCTATATCTGCCTGTTCCGCAATAAGTAAAGAACGGCTTAACCCATTTTCATGAAATTTTCACCACAGATAGTACTAAAGGTGTGTTTAGATCATCCCACCGAGTCTTTGGATTTTAAGAAAGTAAAATATTACCAAAGTCTTAATACTGCCAAAAAATCATAAACAAAATCAAAAGACATTTTTAAAAACAGCTGTTTGTATGCAAATCTAATAACACACAGCCATTTTTTGAAATATTTCATAAAATCAAAAGTCTTATTGGACTGTCAACAAAATCATATTACACACGATTTTTGACAGGTCTTATTACTCAGTGGTATGATATAAACACAGCTTAACCGAGGCGGGAACTATAGGCCGTAAGCGACAGCGATCGGATAAAGGGGCGTAAAATGCCACGCCCCTTTGTACCATGCTGAAGCTATATCTGCCTGTCCGGCAATAACAGAAAAACGGCTTAACCCATTTTCATGAAATTTTCACCACAGATAGTATTAACCGAGGCGGGAACTATAGGCCATAAGCGACCGCCATCGGGCAAAGGGGCGTAAAATGCCACGCCCCTTTGTACCATGCTGAAGACTTTTCTGCCTGTTCCGCAATAAATAAAGAACGGCTTAACCCATTTTCATGAAATTTTCACCACAGATAGTACTAACCGAGGCGGGAACTATAGGCAGTAAGCGACAGCGGTCGGACAAAGGGGCGTAAAATGCCACGCCCCTTTGTACCATGCTGAAGCTATATCTGCCTGTTCCGCAATAAGTAAAGAACGGCTTAACCCATTTTCATGAAATTTTCACCACAGATAGTACTAACCGAGGCGGGAGCTATAGGCCATAAGAAACCGCGATCGGACAAAGGGTCGTAAAATGCCACGCCCCTTTGTACCATGTTAAAGCTATATCTGCCTGTCCGGCAACAACGGAAAAACGGCTGAATCGATTTTCATGAAATTTTCACCAGAGATAGAAAAATCCGCGATCGGAAAAAATGGGGGTAAAATGCCACGTCCCTTTGTACCATGCTGAAGCTATATCTGCCTGTTCCGCAATAAGTAAAGAACGGCTTAACCCATTTTCATGAAATTTTCACCACAGATAGTACTAACCGAGGCCGGAACTATAGGTCATAAGCGACCGCGATCGAACAAAGGGGCGTAAAATGCCACGCCCCTTTGTACCATGTTAAAGCTATATCTGCCTGTCCGACAACAACAGAAAAACGGCTGAATCGATTTTCATGAAATTTTCACCAGAGATAGAAAAATCAGCGATCGGAAAAAATTGGGGTAAAATGACACGCCCCTTTTTACTATACAGAAACTATGTCTGCCTGTTCCGCAATCACTGAAAAGCGATTTTACCGATTTCACTGAAATTTTTACCTCTGATAGTACTAACCGAGGCGGAAACTATGAGCCACAGTAGAGGGCGATGGAAACAAGGGGCGTAAAATGTCACGCCCCTTTTTATTACACTGCAAGTTATTTCTTGCTTTTCCGCAATTACGCTTAAACGGCTGAGCTGTTTTTCATGAAATTTTCACCACAGATAGTATTAACCGAAGCGAAAACTATGAGCCACAATAGAGGGCGATCAAAAAAGAAGGCGTAAAATGGCACGCCCCTTTGTATTACATTGAACGTTATTTCTTCCTGTTCCGTAATCACGCATAAACGGCTGAACCGATTTTAGTGAAATTTTTACCAATGATAGTACTAACCGAAGAGAAAACTATAGATTATAAATAGAGCGCATTTGCACAAAGAGGCGAAAAATGCCACGCCTCTTTGCCACGCCCCTTTGTACTATACTGAACGTTTTTCGGAATGTTCCGTAATCATGCTTAAACGACTATACCGATTTAAATAAAAAATAATATAGCACGCCCCTTTTTATTTTATTAGATTAGGTCTGTTCCTTAATAACGCTTAAACTACTAAGCCGATTTTACCAAAACATTTTCCAAAGACAGTACTAACAGAGGCGGGAACTTTAGTCTGTATCAACTGCAACGTCTTTTGCAATGTTCTGAAAGTTTATTCTGCCTTCACGTAATCACGCTTAAACGGCGAACCCGATGTTATTATAATTTTTACCACAGCTATTTAGTACTTATTGAGGCGAAAACTATAGACAATTTATTTTTGTCTGATCCGTACTCACGCGTTAACGGTGAAACAAATTTAAAAACAATTTTCACCATAGATGGTATTTACCGTGTCGATCGGGCCAAGGGGCTTAAAATGCAGCACCCCTTTGTATTAAATTAAAAAATATTTTTTTCTGTATAATGGCACGCCACTTTGTAGGCAATATTAAACAGCGACTGATAAAAAGGCATATAATGGCACGCCCCTTTGTACTTTAGTGAGAGTTATGTCTGCCTGTTCCGCGAACGTGGAAAAACAGCTGAGCAAATTTAATTGCATTTTTTTCACGAGCTAACCAATGGGGGAACTAAAGTATAGGTCACATGAGACCAAAATTTAACTAAATGCGTTAAATGCCACTCCCACTTGAACTTCAGTGAAAGTTATGTCTTTATTGAAGTTTTCACCACATAAAGTGCTAACCGAGGAGGGAACTGTAGGTTCCTTTTAAAAGCCATTAAAGAAATACATTAATATTAGGATTGTTCCCATGAGGGAGGAACACATACATACCATGTTCCCCACGCTGCGAAAAATCGAAAAAATCGACCAAACCTCAAGTCACGAAGCAGTAATTAAACTGACTAATAAATAACTCATTGATTATATATGTTTTTCAACCCGGGCAACGCCGGGTGCAAAACAGCTAGTACGTTTATAAATATAAAGGTTGTTAAACGAACTATAGCAGAAAAAAATTGATAAACTCGAAAAATTTTCAAAAAATAACCAAAAAATTTGATTTTATTGAAAAAATCAATAAATATCTCTCTTATATGTACAGA
Source organism: Pegoplata infirma (assembly GCA_963921195.1). Taxonomy (NCBI): domain Eukaryota; kingdom Metazoa; phylum Arthropoda; class Insecta; order Diptera; family Anthomyiidae; genus Pegoplata; species Pegoplata infirma. The sequence goes on along the minus strand of OY992537.1, from coordinate 115,862,084 downwards.
CTAATTCACACTCATAGAAAGCCCCAAAAAAACGTTTTTTGACAATAACTCAAAAATTTGAGGGTGTCTGGCAAGTTTAATGGGCATTTTTGCGATCTACTCGACAAGACAAACTATGTCACATCAGAAGTATTTTTTCACTGTAGCACAGTGTAATTATAACAAGTTATATAGAAATCGAAAAAAAAATAAAAATCTCTTTTAAGAAATTTTAACGTGCTGGGCCATTTTGACCCCATGTTCATTTATGGGTTAATTTAAAAATAAAATAAAATAAAATAATTATTTTTCTGAACTCGAACAATAATTATACCAAGTTTTATAAAAAATCGAAATAAATATTTCATATTTAGGTGCCTTTTTCTAAACAAAACTCTAAATGTTCAAAAATTTTACCTTTGACCCGAATAAAAACCGGATTAATATTGTTCCATTTTCCTAAAACGTTAAGGGTTAAAGGCTAGCATGGTTTTTAATAATTTATGGCCTTTACTTTGTGAAATTTTTAAATATTTACCAAATTTTTCCATATTGAGTAAATTGTGGGGGCAATCGATGCCCCCGCCAAACTACCAGAGGGATATCCTCCAAAATATATTTTATATATCTATCTATCTATATATATAAAGTAGTTACGTGACTGACTGATGACTGACTGACTGACATACTAATCACGCATCATCCCACAGCCCAAACCACTGAAGCTATAGTCTTGAAATTTGGATTGTAGTTTCACCTCCCGGAATACATATCCGCTAAGGCAGGGTTTTTGGAAATGTTGATTTTAAGGGGTAAAAACGAAGGGTTGAAAAAGGGGAAAAAGCGACTACTTTGGTACTTTTTATTTTTTCTGAAAAAAAATCCAATTAATTTGAAATTTGAAATGTAGGATCCTCTAACGAAAAACATTCGCAAAAAAGTACTTTCTGGAAATTCGGATTCCTAAGGGTAAAAAGGGGTAAAAAATGGTACTTTGGTACTTTTTATATTTTTTGAAATTAAGGTCCTACAAAAATATTAAAATTTGCAATGATGGTTCCAACAACTGAAAAATTCTGAAAACGTACTTTTTCGAAATTCCGATTCTAAGGGGGGTAACAAAGCGAGTACTTTGGTACTTTTTATTTTTTCTGAAAAAAAATCCTATTAATTTGAAAATTGGAATATAGGATCCTCTAACGGAAAAACATTCCCCAAAAAAAGTACTTTCTGGAAATTCGGACTCCTAAGGGTAAAAATTGGTAAAAATGGTAGTTTCGTACTTTTTATATTTTGTTAAATTAAGGTCCTACAAAAATATTAAAATTTGCAATGGTTGTTTCAACAACGGAAAAGATTCTGAAAACAATCCGATTCTAAGGGGGGTAAAAAAGCGAGTACTTTGGTACTTTTTATTTTTTCTAAAAAAAAATCCTATTAATTCGAAAATTGGAATGTAGGATCCTCTAACGGAAAAACATTCCCAAAAAAAGTAATTTCTGGAAATTCGGACTCCTAAGGGTTAAAAATGGTAACAAATTGTACTTTGGTACTTTCTAAATTTTTTGAAATTAAGGTCCCACAAAAAATATTACAATGTTAGTTCCAACAATGGGAAAAATTATGAAAAAGTACATTTTCGAAATTCCGATTCTAAGGGGGGTAAAAAAGTGTATTTTGGTATTTATTATAATTCCTGAAATAATGGCCCTGGAATCTTTTAATTTGGAATGCAGGGTCATTTTGCGAAAAAATATTTCTTAAGAAGGCAAAGATTTTTTTGTTTTTTTAGCGCATTTAAGCGCATATTCGGAACGGAATAAAAGCCACATAGGACTAATCGGAATGGAACAGGGATTCAAATGGAATAAAACAAGGAACGAAATGGGGACTTGAAATTTGAAATGTAGGTGCGTCTCCCGAAATATTGATTCGTTTAAGGCTGAGTTTTTGGAAATGTTGATTCTGGGGAATAGGGTATTTTGGTACTTTTTATACACAATCCACTGAACCTAGAGACTTGAAACTGGAATATATATCAATGGGGGTAAAACGGGTAAAAAACGTATTTTGGTACTTTTTATATATACTTAAATAATGGTTTTATTACCTTGAAATTTTGGTTGTAGCATCCCATGCTTAAATAAGGGTCATAAGAACTTAAAATTAGGAATGTAGGATCCAATAACAGAAAAAAAAACTGTGAAAAATATACTTTTTTGGAAATTCGATTCCGATCTAAGGGGATAAAAACGAGTACTATGGTACCTTTTTTATTTTCTGAAATAATTATGATGGAAATTTGGAATGTAAGATTGTCTACACTCAAAAAAGTATATCGGTAAAATCAACTACAAAAGACAGTTGTTTTGACTACATTTTGTTGTTGAAAAGGCGTCCACTACATATTACGGTAAAAACAACTGAACATGTTGTTGTTTTTAACTATTGATTTTCAACTACAAAATGTAGTAAAAACTACTACAAAACTGTTTAATACAGTTGTTTTTACAACAATTGCCTGAAATTTTATTTAAAACATTTCTTAAACGTTTAAATGATTGATATTTATTTATTTAAAAAGCAATACAATTCAGTTGGTTGTATAGAATTTCGACATGATGACAATTTTTTGGTGTATTTATCTGGAATTATAGAAGAAAAAATATATATTAATAAAATGTTAAACAAAATAAATTGATTGTATTTACCTTTGTTTTTTTAATAATTTGTTTCAAATTTCCACCGCTTCTGATCAAAATTTGTCTGGAATAAAAAAAAAAAAAATAAATGCTTTGGTAGAATTGATTTATAAAAAAAAATAATTAATTTGCAATGTTTCAAAAGGTATGTACCTGTTCTGTTGTGTATACAAAGAAAAGAAAGATGGCACGCAGGCAACCAAGCCGACAAGAAATTTTTTGTTTTTTTCCGATTGGTTTTTACGCACGCTTATGTGAGCGCTATATTATACACACTTGCTATCTCATTTATCCACTTATTTTCTTTCGCTCAAGAATATTTTTCCAAAAACATATTTTTTGTTATAATTAAATTTAATAAATTGTAATTTAATTTATTTAGATATTTTTTATTTGGTATAAAAATAATTCCTTCCGCATCCCGCACGACCAACTCGTTCGACACATTCGTTTGGAATAAAAATTTCTAGAAAAAAACTAAAAACAACTACATAAATCAACTATTACTACAGTGTAGTATATTTTTTGTAGTTATTTTTTGAAACTACTACAAAAAAAAGTTGTTTGAGATTTTTTCATACAAAAACGACCGAAATTGTAGTTAAAAACAACAGCTACTACTTACTACATAAACGACCGTCATGTAGTAACTGCAATAATTTTCTGAGTGTAGCGAAATAAAATATTCCCAAAAGAATATTTTTTGGAAATTCTGATTCCTAAGGAAATTAATTAAAAAAGGGAATTATATATTCTTAAATAATGAGCCTATTAACTTGAAATTTGGAATGTAGCATCCTCTAACGGGAAAAAAATCCCCATAAAAAGTACTTTTTGGTACTGTATATATTTTCTTAAATAGAAGTCATAAAAACTTAAAATTAGGAATGTAGGATCCAACAACAGAAAAAAAATCTGTAAAAAGTACTTTTTCGAAATTTCGATTCTAAAGGAGCAAAAACAAGCACTTTGGTACTTTTCATATTATCTGAAATAATGGTACTGGAAACTTGAAATTTGGAATGTAGGATCTTCTTGCAAAAAAAAAAACATTCCCAAAAGATTTTTTTTTTTAATTCTAACTCCTAAGGAGTTAAAGGGGTACTTTATATATTTTTTTAAACAAAATAAGGATAAAATGATTATTTCCCAGTATGCAAAATGAGTCGATATCGATTCGAAAAAGAATCGTTTCTCTAATAATTTCATCGATATCGAGTTCGCTATTATGTCGATATAAAGCGTGTTTTCCTATGTGGCATGCAAGGTGATATAGAATCGAGTTTTGGTACAGGATTCGATTCGATTTTTTATCGAAAAATTTCATGAATTTCGATACATTTGTTTTTTAAAATTTAGTTAATTCACTCAGAAAATTATTGCAGTTACTACATGACGGTCGTTTGTGTAGTAAGTAGTAGCTGTTGTTTTTAACTACAATTTCGGTCGTTTTTGTATGAAAAAATCTCAAACAACTTTTTTTGTAGTAGTTTCAAAAAATAACTACAAAAAATATACTACACTGTAGCAATAGTTGATTTATGTAGTTGTTTTTAGTTTTTTTTCTAAAACTCGTTTTTTTCTAGAAATTTTTATTGCAAACGAATGTGTCGAGCGAGTTGGTCGTGCGGGATGCGGAAGGAATTATTTTTATACCAAATAAATAATATCTAAATAAATTAAATTACAATTTATTAAATTTAATTATAAAAAAAATATGTTTTTGGAAAAATATTCTTGAGCGAAAGAAAATAAGTGGATAAATGAGATAACAAGTGTGTATAATATAGCGCTCACATAAGCGTGCGTAAAAACCAATCGGAAAAAAACAAAATAAAATGTGTGCAATGTTTTGTTTTCTTATGAGCGCGCCATCTTTCTTTTCTTTGTATACACAACAGAGCAGGTACATACTTTTTTGAAACATTTCAAATTAATTCTTTTTTTTTATAAATCAATTTTGCCAAAGCATTTCGTTTTTTTTTTTATTCCAGACAAATTTTGATCAGTAGCGGTGAAAATTTGAAATGAACTATTAAAAAAACAAAGGTAAATACAATCAATTTATTTTGTTTAACATTTTATTAATATAATTTTTTTCTTCTATAATTCCAGATAAATACATCAAAAAATTGTCATCATGTCGAAATTCTATACAACCAACTGAAATGTATTGCTTTTTAAATAAATAAATATCAATCATTTAAACGTTTAAGAAATTTTTTAAATAAAATTTCAGGCAATTGTAGAAAAAACAACTGTATTAAACAGTTTTGTAGTAGTTTTTACTACATTTTGTAGTTGAAAATCAATAGTTAAAAACAACAACATGTTCAGTTGTTTTTACCGTTTATGTAGTGGACGCCTTTTCAACGACAAAATGTAGTCAAAACAACTGTCTTTTGTAGTAGATTTTACCGACATACTTTTTTGAGTGTTGTTTTAAAAACGGTAAGAATTAAAAAAAATATATTTTATTACTTACTACTTACTTACAATTAACTAATTTTTACTAATTTAATTTATTTATTCTTTAAATTTAATTTTTACTAATTACTATTTTTATCTGCCTCACTTGAGATTTGAACTCAGAACTCCCAGTATACTGGTTAAACGCCTTACTCCTTCAGCCAAAGTTTGATAATAAAAGTTGTTTTTTAAAATTACTTTTACTAAAATTTGATTTTTTTATTATTATTTGAATTGCCCTTAATTTATAATTTTTATTATTATTTGAATTACCCTGTTTTTATATTAATTTTTTTTTTTTTTTGATATTCTTTTCACAATTTGAAAATATTTTTATTTCAAAATATATATTAGTACAAAGAAATTTCAAGTTGTGTATGGCCTAGTTGGTTAGCAGGTTCGGCAGCTTATGATTTGTAGATTTTTGGCCTTGGTTCAAACCCCGGTCGCGGATTTTTTTTTATTTTTTTTTATTGTTCTAGTGTTAGATATTATTTTTTTTTTTTAATAATAAAAGTAAAATTTGTGGAATTTTTGTAAAATTTAATGAAACTAAAACTCGTTGTTATATCAAAAATAAATATTTTTTTCGATGGAACAACAAATACGAGAATTCCTAAAATGCAGATGGGAAATCATTTCGAAATCGATTAGTTTTTCAATAAAAATATGAGTTTGAGAAACGTTAAAATATCGACTGTATATAATATCGACTTCGAATCGTTTTTGCGGAAAAGCTTCGAAAAAACTTCGAAAAAATTGTCGCCTCGAAACTGTGCAGACTGGGTTTTAATGATCTTATCCCTAGAAACTCTTTTGTTCTTTAACGGATACTATCGAAACGGAAAGAACACCACATTGAACGAAATTGAATGGAACAGGGAACCAAATGGAATAGAACGTGGAACGAAATGGAATGAAACTGGGAACGAATTCAAATGAAAATGTTTTCAATTCTTTTTTTTACTAAATTTTTTTTGTACTAAAATTTGTTCATCAATTAATTTTTCAGTTTTTTTTTTTTTGTTTCATTCATACACTCAAAAAAAAAAAACTGTAAAGTTAGCAAAAAAAGCTTGTAAACCTACAAGAAAATTTGCTGATTTTGAACCCACAATTTTTTTGCTAAAGTTAGCAAAAATGTTTTGCCAATAATTAGTTAACAAAAATTTTTTTTTTTTGACACATTTGAGGACCCCATTGGGTTCGGACCCGATAGGTCCAGACCCCGATGGGCCTAGACCTAGTTGGGTTCCTTAAAAATCGTCATAGTTTTTGATCCAAAATTTGTGTCCGTTTCGCTCTACCTTGCTTAGTTTTTGAGATACGAGATTATAGGGGACCACTGGGGTCTTGAGAATTAAAAAACTCTATAACTTAAAAAATAGGAGAGCTTTTCACTATTTTGCGGTCTTGTTCTACGTATTGAGGGCTACAAAAATGCTTTTGGACTTTTTGTTGTGTCGGCAATATTTACCGAGATATGAGCATTTTAAAATTTTCGGGAATGCTAACTTTTTTGGATCCAAAGTTAAGGCCCATTAGGGTCCACACATGTGAAGAGGACCCGCGAAAGTATGGAAATTCTAAGAACCAAAAATGGCCTCCATTTTGCTCTATCTGGCTTAGTTTCCGAGATAGCGCCATTTTAAGTTTTCTGAAAATAAAAAAAAATTTACCATTTATTTTGCTAATATTAGCAAAAAATCTTGTAAAAATGTAGTCAACTCAATTTCAAATTTAGCAAAAGAAATTAGTTCAAAGTTTGTTTAAAATTACTAATGTGCTAAATGAAGTTTACAAGAATTTTTTGCTAACATGCTAATCTCAACTAAAAATTTGCTAAAAGTTAGCTAACTAGCATTAGCAAAAAAAAATTAGTAAATCTACTAACGTATTTTTTTGAGTGTACATAGTTGTTCATATTTTTACAAAATTTTTTCATTTAATTTTTGACTCAAAGTTTTATTTACTCAATTGTTTTTTGCTCAAATTAATAAATCAATGTTTTTTTTTTGATAACATAAGACCGTCTTAAAGTTGACGAAGTGGTTATTATATCAACTGATGTATTTGGTATTTATGGTAAGTGTTGTGATCATCATAACCACAGTTTTTGTAAAGGATTAAGACATATATAAAGATTACATAGCGAAAAGTTCCAAAAATGGGTCATTTATTATCATTATGAAATTTTTCTGTATTTACGGGCAACAAAATGCCCTGCGCACGCTAGTATATATATATGTGTGTTCCTCTAACTCCCATTGGAGCATATATTTTTTTTATTTATTTATTTATTTATTTATTTATTTATTTATTTATTTATTTATTTATTTATTTATTTATTTATTTATTTATTTATTTATTTATTTATTTATTTATTTATTTATTTATTTATTTATTTATTTATTTATTTATTTATTTATTTATTTATTTATTTATTTATTTATTTATTTATTTATTTATTTATTTATTTATTTATTTATTTATTTATTTATTTATTTATTTATTTATTTATTTATTTATTTATTTATTTATTTATTTATTTATTTATTTATTTATTTATTTATTTATTTATTTATTTATTTATTTATTTATTTATTTATTTATTTATTTATTTATTTATTTATTTATTTATTTATTTATTTATTTATTTATTTATTTATTTATTTATTTATTTATTTATTTATTTATTTATTTATTTATTTATTTATTTATTTATTTATTTATTTATTTATTTATTTATTTATTTATTTATTTATTTATTTATTTATTTATTTATTTATTTATTTATTTATTTATTTATTTATTTATTTATTTATTTATTTATTTATTTATTTATTTATTTATTTATTTATTTATTTATTTATTTATTTATTTATTTATTTATTTATTTATTTATTTATTTATTTATTTATTTATTTATTTATTTATTTATTTATTTATTTATTTATTTATTTATTTATTTATTTATTTATTTATTTATTTATTTATTTATTTATTTATTTATTTATTTATTTATTTATTTATTTATTTATTTATTTATTTATTTATTTATTTATTTATTTATTTATTTATTTATTTATTTATTTATTTATTTATTTATTTATTTATTTATTTATTTATTTATTTATTTATTTATTTATTTATTTATTTATTTATTTATTTATTTATTTATTTATTTATTTATTTATTTATTTATTTATTTATTTATTTATTTATTTATTTATTTATTTATTTATTTATTTATTTATTTATTTATTTATTTATTTATTTATTTATTTATTTATTTATTTATTTATTTATTTATTTATTTATTTATTTATTTATTTATTTATTTATTTATTTATTTATTTATTTATTTATTTATTTATTTATTTATTTATTTATTTATTTATTTATTTATTTATTTATTTATTTATTTATTTATTTATTTATTTATTTATTTATTTATTTATTTATTTATTTATTTATTTATTTATTTATTTATTTATTTATTTATTTATTTATTTATTTATTTATTTATTTATTTATTTATTTATTTATTTATTTATTTATTTATTTATTTATTTATTTATTTATTTATTTATTTATTTATTTATTTATTTATTTATTTATTTATTTATTTATTTATTTATTTATTTATTTATTTATTTATTTATTTATTTATTTATTTATTTATTTATTTATTTATTTATTTATTTATTTATTTATTTATTTATTTATTTATTTATTTATTTATTTATTTATTTATTTATTTATTTATTTATTTATTTATTTATTTATTTATTTATTTATTTATTTATTTATTTATTTATTTATTTATTTATTTATTTATTTATTTATTTATTTATTTATTTATTTATTTATTTATTTATTTATTTATTTATTTATTTATTTATTTATTTATTTATTTATTTATTTATTTATTTATTTATTTATTTATTTATTTATTTATTTATTTATTTATTTATTTATTTATTTATTTATTTATTTATTTATTTATTTATTTATTTATTTATTTATTTATTTATTTATTTATTTATTTATTTATTTATTTATTTATTTATTTATTTATTTATTTATTTATTTATTTATTTATTTATTTATTTATTTATTTATTTATTTATTTATTTATTTATTTATTTATTTATTTATTTATTTATTTATTTATTTATTTATTTATTTATTTATTTATTTATTTATTTATTTATTTATTTATTTATTTATTTATTTATTTATTTATTTATTTATTTATTTATTTATTTATTTATTTATTTATTTATTTATTTATTTATTTATTTATTTATTTATTTATTTATTTATTTATTTATTTATTTATTTATTTATTTATTTATTTATTTATTTATTTATTTATTTATTTATTTATTTATTTATTTATTTATTTATTTATTTATTTATTTATTTATTTATTTATTTATTTATTTATTTATTTATTTATTTATTTATTTATTTATTTATTTATTTATTTATTTATTTATTTATATTTTATAAGATTCTGTGTTTTTTTTAGCATTTTTCTTAATTTTCTTAAAGAAAATTTTTAAAATATCTAAATATCAACTTTGAGAACCACGCCAAATATAATGCATATTTGTGGCCTTACCATGAAATGGGTTAATGACATCCTAGAAAGACAGTATTTCATATCTGAGTATTTATTATAAAAAAGAATATATGTAAATATCGTTTTCCATTTGTTTATTTCAATAAAATTAGAAAATGGGGGCTGATTTTCGTGTATTAGGGGTCATTTTGTAAAAATTGGGTCATTTAAACCCCAAAAGACTTACAAGGGCTAATTTTTGAAAACCCAAAAATTTTTAATATATCTTCTTTTACTAAAAACAAATCGTGTACCACTTTTAACAATATATTCAAAAAACAACACCATTTATTCAATTTTTTTCATCAAATAGGGCTATTTTTGTGTGTTTGACCTTTGACCTCGATGCGCCTCGTGTTAACGTTGTCCGATTTGGCTGACATTTTTAGCATAGCACTTTTAGGCCAAATGTAAAAAAAATAGGGGTGCACTCCTTGAAATTCGAAGTTATTCAAAGTAGCTGCCACCCTAGTATTCATAGATTCTACTTGTTTTTTTAGTTTTGACGCGAAAGGATTTTAGCTGAGATGTTGCTCTTTATGATATATATCCAAAAAAAAAAAATAAAATAATATTCCTATCTGTGGCATCTTTATCATGTTCTGAAATGTATCGAAAACAGAAAAATAATGCATTTTTACCCTTTTTTAAAAAAAAATTATGTTTAATCAGTCGTTTTGGTCTAAAAACTCTATGTTTAAGTTCTTAGTCAAAAATCGGGCAATTTTAACCCGTGCTTCTGGGAGGTTAAAGTCTTCGAAAAAAGAATTTGTTGTGATAATACCACAGAAAAAAATAGAAGTGTAACAGAGTCGCATTTCGCTTGAATAAGTATTAGTGACAGCACATTATGTAACTTTTGACGTTTAATAAAAACAATGCAACATAAAGGAGAACAACAACAAAGCAAACAACAAAAGAGAAACAAAAAGTTTTTAAACTATCAATAGTGCGTATTATCTTAAAAAAAAAACGTTGAATAAAGCAAAATAAATAATAAATTGAATTAAATAAAAGACAAATTCCATTTTTTATAAACAAAGAATATAATTTGATATTAAATACGTGTGAGATGAGGACGAACAAGCATTTTGCCACCATATTGGAAAATACATCAAATACAACACTGCGTACCTTCTAATCTTTTCTATGGATAATAGTACATAAAATTTGTATAAAGGGTAAAAAGTGATTTTTTTTGTTTTTTGATGCATTTTAGTACACGATAAAGATGTCACAGATAGAAATAATATTTTTTTGTGGATTTGTATCATTAAAAGCAATATCTCAGCTAAACCCCTTTCAAGTCAAAACTAAAAAAAATAAAAATTTCGCAGTCAATTTTTTGGCGGAAGGGTTTATCCCACCAAAATGAAATTTTTAGTAGTTTATAAGCTAATTAAGTAAAATAATAATTAAACAAAAAAATAAAAAAAGGAAAAAAAAAAAATTTGGTTTGTGTTTATCAATATAAAATTTTCCATATATTTTCAAAGAATTTATATTGTTTACAATATTTAAATCATTAAATATACTTAAAATAAACTCTTAATTTGAACCAAGTACACAATATAGTTCTTTTGCACAAATATCAATTTTTAAATCATCAAAAAATTGGTAAATTTGCAAACCAAAATGGTAAGTTAAAGTTTTATGGGTATCAATTCATTCGGCAAGGCCGAATTTAACGTTTTTACTTGTCTTTTTTTCAAGTTCAAATTTTGAAAAAAACTTATAAATTTATTTTTTTTCAAAACGGGACAACTAAATACTTCTGTAAAATTAACAAAACAATCTGCTGTTTTTTTTTGATTTTGAGCATTTTCAGTTTAAGGGTTTTAAATTTCACAAAATCTTAAACAATTTACATCTTAAATGAACTTGAAATTTAAAAAAAAAATGTCAACAAACTATTTCTGTAAAATAACAAAATAATCCGCAAAAAATCTTCACAAAAATATTTTGAAATTCACCAAACAGAATCAGTAAAATTGTTAAATTTTTTTGTTATTTTCTAAAACTGAATCACAGAGGTTTTATTTAAAATATCCATTTCAGTAGAAAAATCTTCTAAAGGTTTGCTAATTCAAATTGAAAGTCATTTTACAGATTTTTTATAGAGTTTTTCTTTTGTGTGTAGATGGCGTTTTTAAAAATCGGCAATTTATTAAAAATTCCTTCATTTATTTTGCATGATGATGTTTTTATACCCTCCAACCACAGTATGGGGGTATACTCACTTTGTCATTCCGTGTGTAACACATCGAAATATCGGTCGGGGACCCCACAAAGTATATATAATATTGATCCATGATAGAATCTAAGACATTCTAGCGATGTCCGTCCGTCCGTCTGTAGAAATAACGACGCAGTCCAAACCAAAATAGCTAGACCCTTGAAATTGGGCAAGAATATCTCTTATTTTACTGGTAAGGTTAAATTCGAAGATGGGCAAAATCGGACCAGGGGGAAAAAGTTCCCCCTTGAAGAACTAAAACGACCCCTGAAAAATACGATATTTTTACGAGTTTTTTTTTTTAATTTTTGCTCAACAAATGTAACATTTGTATGTCATATTATGTTCATAGACCTGCGCTTGGGCTAAGGGGGTTAGAAAATTCAATTGTTTTTTAGGCCGCCCCCTTTTGGGGCGTGGTTATAGAAGTTAGTTAAAAATAACGATACAAATTTATTATTTAAGCGTAAATATCATAAACAAATAATTTGTAAACATATAAAGCGGGGGAACAGGTCTCCCCCACCAACTATGCCGACCCTCCACCAAAAAAAAGACGCCCCTGCAATTTTTTTTTTTTTTTAATTTTAAACGTGTTGGAGGGTATAAAAGATTCGGCACAGCCGAATTTAACACTCTTACTTGTTTTTTATTAATTTTAACTTTATTGTTTATTTTAATGTAATTAAGATAAAAAAACAAAATTTTGTGTACTTTCTACAGAAAATAAATTATTCTTCGTAAATTCACAGTTTTTTGTAGTAAATTAACTAACAAGGAAAGTATCTCAACACTTTTGAACCGATTTGCCTGAAACTTAAAATACGGTGGGCGACAACACATTGGAAACTTTTTTAGAGTAGATGTAATTTGCTAAAAACAAAGTTAACAATACTAAACGTTTTCTTATCAAATGCGTATTATTTAAAAAAATGTTATGTAGGTAATTTATTAAGCTTTAATTTAAGCTTAATGGCGTCCAGATTGAGTAAATAATAAATGTGCTACGAGGGTCAATATGGAAAATGAAATTATTTATAGACTTTTTTTAGAACATTTTTTAAGAATATTTCAAAATCGATTTTTTTCCAAGTTCAAGCATTAAAAATTTTAAAAAATGTCCAATAGATTTTATTCAGTGATCAAATAATTTTTCGAATAACCCAAAAAAACAGTGAAATTTTTTAAGTACAGTAGAAAAAATCCACATTTTTTGACCTCCAATTCTTTTGACCACCAGTTTTTTGCAAACAAAGAAAAGATGTTATTGTTTATTAATTTTGGTACACTTAAATGTGTAGTAGTGAAATATTAAAATAATTAAAATTTTTCTTTGTTTACAAAAAATTGGTGGTCAAAAGAATTGGAGGTCAAAAAATGTAGATTTTTTCAACTGTACTTAAAAAATTTTACTGTCTGTTTGGGTTGTGAATGAATGAATGAATGAATGAATGAATGAATGAATGAATGAATGAATGAATGAATGAATGAATGAATGAATGAATGAATGAATGAATGAATGAATGAATGAATGAATGAATGAATGAATGAATGAATGAATGAATGAATGAATGAATGAATGAATGAATGAATGAATGAATGAATGAATGAATGAATGAATGAATGAATGAATGAATGAATGAATGAATGAATGAATGAATGAATGAATGAATGAATGAATGAATGAATGAATGAATGAATGAATGAATGAATGAATGAATGAATGAATGAATGAATGAATGAATGAATGAATGAATGAATGAATGAATGAATGAATGAATGAATGAATGAATGAATGAATGAATGAATGAATGAATGAATGAATGAATGAATGAATGAATGAATGAATGAATGAATGAATGAATGAATGAATGAATGAATGAATGAATGAATGAATGAATGAATGAATGAATGAATGAATGAATGAATGAATGAATGAATGAATGAATGAATGAATGAATGAATGAATGAATGAATGAATGAATGAATGAATGAATGAATGAATGAATGAATGAATGAATGAATGAATGAATGAATGAATGAATGAATGAATGAATGAATGAATGAATGAATGAATGAATGAATGAATGAATGAATGAATGAATGAATGAATGAATGAATGAATGAATGAATGAATGAATGAATGAATGAATGAATGAATGAATGAATGAATGAATGAATGAATGAATGAATGAATGAATGAATGAATGAATGAATGAATGAATGAATGAATGAATGAATGAATGAATGAATGAATGAATGAATGAATGAATGAATGAATGAATGAATGAATGAATGAATGAATGAATGAATGAATGAATGAATGAATGAATGAATGAATGAATGAATGAATGAATGAATGAATGAATGAATGAATGAATGAATGAATGAATGAATGAATGAATGAATGAATGAATGAATGAATGAATGAATGAATGAATGAATGAATGAATGAATGAATGAATGAATGAATGAATGAATGAATGAATGAATGAATGAATGAATGAATGAATGAATGAATGAATGAATGAATGAATGAATGAATGAATGAATGAATGAATGAATGAATGAATGAATGAATGAATGAATGAATGAATGAATGAATGAATGAATGAATGAATGAATGAATGAATGAATGAATGAATGAATGAATGAATGAATGAATGAATGAATGAATGAATGAATGAATGAATGAATGAATGAATGAATGAATGAATGAATGAATGAATGAATGAATGAATGAATGAATGAATGAATGAATGAATGAATGAATGAATGAATGAATGAATGAATGAATGAATGAATGAATGAATGAATGAATGAATGAATGAATGAATGAATGAATGAATGAATGAATGAATGAATGAATGAATGAATGAATGAATGAATGAATGAATGAATGAATGAATGAATGAATGAATGAATGAATGAATGAATGAATGAATGAATGAATGAATGAATGAATGAATGAATGAATGAATGAATGAATGAATGAATGAATGAATGAATGAATGAATGAATGAATGAATGAATGAATGAATGAATGAATGAATGAATGAATGAATGAATGAATGAATGAATGAATGAATGAATGAATGAATGAATGAATGAATGAATGAATGAATGAATGAATGAATGAATGAATGAATGAATGAATGAATGAATGAATGAATGAATGAATGAATGAATGAATGAATGAATGAATGAATGAATGAATGAATGAATGAATGAATGAATGAATGAATGAATGAATGAATGAATGAATGAATGAATGAATGAATGAATGAATGAATGAATGAATGAATGAATGAATGAATGAATGAATGAATGAATGAATGAATGAATGAATGAATGAATGAATGAATGAATGAATGAATGAATGAATGAATGAATGAATGAATGAATGAATGAATGAATGAATGAATGAATGAATGAATGAATGAATGAATGAATGAATGAATGAATGAATGAATGAATGAATGAATGAATGAATGAATGAATGAATGAATGAATGAATGAATGAATGAATGAATGAATGAATGAATGAATGAATGAATGAATGAATGAATGAATGAATGAATGAATGAATGAATGAATGAATGAATGAATGAATGAATGAATGAATGAATGAATGAATGAATGAATGAATGAATGAATGAATGAATGAATGAATGAATGAATGAATGAATGAATGAATGAATGAATGAATGAATGAATGAATGAATGAATGAATGAATGAATGAATGAATGAATGAATGAATGAATGAATGAATGAATGAATGAATGAATGAATGAATGAATGAATGAATGAATGAATGAATGAATGAATGAATGAATGAATGAATGAATGAATGAATGAATGAATGAATGAATGAATGAATGAATGAATGAATGAATGAATGAATGAATGAATGAATGAATGAATGAATGAATGAATGAATGAATGAATGAATGAATGAATGAATGAATGAATGAATGAATGAATGAATGAATGAATGAATGAATGAATGAATGAATGAATGAATGAATGAATGAATGAATGAATGAATGAATGAATGAATGAATGAATGAATGAATGAATGAATGAATGAATGAATGAATGAATGAATGAATGAATGAATGAATGAATGAATGAATGAATGAATGAATGAATGAATGAATGAATGAATGAATGAATGAATGAATGAATGAATGAATGAATGAATGAATGAATGAATGAATGAATGAATGAATGAATGAATGAATGAATGAATGAATGAATGAATGAATGAATGAATGAATGAATGAATGAATGAATGAATGAATGAATGAATGAATGAATGAATGAATGAATGAATGAATGAATGAATGAATGAATGAATGAATGAATGAATGAATGAATGAATGAATGAATGAATGAATGAATGAATGAATGAATGAATGAATGAATGAATGAATGAATGAATGAATGAATGAATGAATGAATGAATGAATGAATGAATGAATGAATGAATGAATGAATGAATGAATGAATGAATGAATGAATGAATGAATGAATGAATGAATGAATGAATGAATGAATGAATGAATGAATGAATGAATGAATGAATGAATGAATGAATGAATGAATGAATGAATGAATGAATGAATGAATGAATGAATGAATGAATGAATGAATGAATGAATGAATGAATGAATGAATGAATGAATGAATGAATGAATGAATGAATGAATGAATGAATGAATGAATGAATGAATGAATGAATGAATGAATGAATGAATGAATGAATGAATGAATGAATGAATGAATGAATGAATGAATGAATGAATGAATGAATGAATGAATGAATGAATGAATGAATGAATGAATGAATGAATGAATGAATGAATGAATGAATGAATGAATGAATGAATGAATGAATGAATGAATGAATGAATGAATGAATGAATGAATGAATGAATGAATGAATGAATGAATGAATGAATGAATGAATGAATGAATGAATGAATGAATGAATGAATGAATGAATGAATGAATGAATGAATGAATGAATGAATGAATGAATGAATGAATGAATGAATGAATGAATGAATGAATGAATGAATGAATGAATGAATGAATGAATGAATGAATGAATGAATGAATGAATGAATGAATGAATGAATGAATGAATGAATGAATGAATGAATGAATGAATGAATGAATGAATGAATGAATGAATGAATGAATGAATGAATGAATGAATGAATGAATGAATGAATGAATGAATGAATGAATGAATGAATGAATGAATGAATGAATGAATGAATGAATGAATGAATGAATGAATGAATGAATGAATGAATGAATGAATGAATGAATGAATGAATGAATGAATGAATGAATGAATGAATGAATGAATGAATGAATGAATGAATGAATGAATGAATGAATGAATGAATGAATGAATGAATGAATGAATGAATGAATGAATGAATGAATGAATGAATGAATGAATGAATGAATGAATGAATGAATGAATGAATGAATGAATGAATGAATGAATGAATGAATGAATGAATGAATGAATGAATGAATGAATGAATGAATGAATGAATGAATGAATGAATGAATGAATGAATGAATGAATGAATGAATGAATGAATGAATGAATGAATGAATGAATGAATGAATGAATGAATGAATGAATGAATGAATGAATGAATGAATGAATGAATGAATGAATGAATGAATGAATGAATGAATGAATGAATGAATGAATGAATGAATGAATGAATGAATGAATGAATGAATGAATGAATGAATGAATGAATGAATGAATGAATGAATGAATGAATGAATGAATGAATGAATGAATGAATGAATGAATGAATGAATGAATGAATGAATGAATGAATGAATGAATGAATGAATGAATGAATGAATGAATGAATGAATGAATGAATGAATGAATGAATGAATGAATGAATGAATGAATGAATGAATGAATGAATGAATGAATGAATGAATGAATGAATGAATGAATGAATGAATGAATGAATGAATGAATGAATGAATGAATGAATGAATGAATGAATGAATGAATGAATGAATGAATGAATGAATGAATGAATGAATGAATGAATGAATGAATGAATGAATGAATGAATGAATGAATGAATGAATATATGATTTATTGCAAAATAAAATAACAGATTATAAAAATAATTTTAAATGATTTTTTTTTAAATAAATCAAAAGTAAGATATAACATAAAATGTTGTGTGTCTAATTGGCAAAATATGGTAAATAAACTAAAAACTACTTATTTATATGATAACATTTAATAAAATTCAGATATAATTAGATCCCTGTATTTTAAACAATTTAATAAATATTTGTAAAGACGCATGCCGTTCATTAACTTCTTCAAGTGATAGAACTCTTTTACCAAAAAAGTTTAAACGGTAACTGGCAAAAATAGGGCATCTGCCTATTAAATGATGTGTGTTTTCCTGTTCATTACAGTTACAGAGTGAACAAATGTTATCATTGTTTCCACTAAATGCACGAGCGTTTAAATTAAGAAGGCCACCTCTAGCTTTTAGTATCAAGCTAACGGCGTGTGCAGAATTACCATCGCAAAAATATGGGCGGATATTATACTGTAGTGGGGGTAAATATCATGAAATCTAGAGTCTCTGGCACTTACAATGAATTTCTCATATTCAGTGATTCTCAAAGATTCTAGAATTCGATTGTGAATGAATTGAATATTAGTTCGCCAAATCTCAATATCCTGAGTTATACCAAGTTCATTACACAATGATTTCCAATGGGGAAGCCAAAAAGTATCCTGTCGCAAGGTCTCATCGGCAAGCAGCCGTGGAAGTCTATTGACAGGGAGATTTAGAACCTTTCTAATGTAACTAAATATGTTTGGGTTGTTGTTACTGAATAAAATCTACTGGACCTTTTTTTTTAAATTTTTAATGTTTGAACTTAGAAAAAATCGATTTTTTTTTTAATTTTTTTAAAAAAATGTTCTAAAAAATGTCTATAAATAATTTCATTTTCCTGATCGACCCTCGTTTAACCTTCATTATTTACTCAATCTGGACGCCATTAAGCTTAAATTAAAGCTTTATAAATTACCTACACAACTTTTTTTAAAATAATACTCAATTGATAATAATAACGTTTAGTATTGTTAACTTTGTTTTTAACAAATTGCAAAAAAAAATTTGAGTAAATAATTTAATACAAATTTAATATTTTTTTTTTTAATTTTTTTATTCTCTTGGTGTTTTGAATTCTCATTTAGTTTATAGTTTTTTTGCATATGTATATAAAAGTTTGAAATCATCTTTATAAAATTGTCCTTTGTCTTGAAGACATAAGTATATTTGGTAAAGTTTTAAGAAGCAATTTGTTTTTGAAAAAAAAATTCGAGAATTTTTAAACTTAAAAAAAAAAAAAAATTGATACATTTTGAGTAAATTTTTACTTGACACAATTAAAAATATTGAAAATTTTTAAGTAAAGTTTAAATTGTGTGAATTAATAATTTACTCTATTTTTTATTAAGCATTTAATAATTTTTTATTAAAAGTTTACTCAATATTATTAAATCGTTTACTGGTGCAAAATGGAGTAATTTTTTACTCAATAGTATTAAAAATTTACTAAATTTTTTTATTTTTTTTTTTTTCTGTGCAGTTTTACTTGGTAAAATAACCGCTTAAATTTGTAAAATAAATTTGTAAAATTACCAATAAAACTCTATTTCTCGTTTGAGCAAAGTACAAGGTTTTTAGTTAAAAACTAGAAAAAAATTGTAATATTATTACTAGGCATTTTACCAAGCGTTTAACAAGTTTTTTTTTTCTAAGCAATCAACAAACTATCAATATCTAAAGTTCTACAATTATGCATTGCCACAGATTTCAGATGTTTAAAATTACTTAAATATTTTCCAGTTATTTTACAATCGTATTGTAACGATAAATTTAATAATTTTGTCATTTTTTTAGATATTTCAATAATATAATCATCTGTTGTAAACATACCACAAAGATCTAAAGATTCGACTTTATTAAATGATGTTGAAGAACTATTTTGAAAGATATAAAACCAAAATTCTAAATCATTGTCAGATGATTTATAAGGTTGTATATGTAGTGTTTTCAAATTGACACCTAAATTTTGATGAGCCGGAAAATTATAAAATTTTGAGGTTTTCATTTTTGTCAATTTTAGACTGGTTAATTGTTTTAAATCGTTTAAAATATACCAAACAAGTTGGGGTGTCAATTTAACAAATTCTGTACGATCTTCCAAAAATTTACTTAATTCAATATTCAAGTTAGTTAAATTTAAACATTTGTTTTTAATTATTTGAAAATGTTCACTTGTAAGACCGCGTAGACATTCTATTTGTAATTCTTTAAGATTTGAAAATGATGTCGGTTTTAAACGTATCAAATCAAATATAAAATTGGAACATTCATTACCACCTGCCATTCTTCCTACACTTAGGACTTCTAAATTTTCTAATATATTCAAAAAATTAATATCTAAATTTTTAATACTCGGAATTTTTGTAATATCCATATGTGCTACACACAAATATTTTAAATTTAATTTTAAAATACTTAAAAATACTTCATAATCCCAAACAACATTACAAAACTGTATTGAAAACTTTTCCAAATTTTTCAATTCATTTAAGTATCTACCAGTTAGTAAGTGACCATTTCGTTCTAAATATAGTTCTTTTAAATTTTTACATTGTTCTTTTAACCATTTAATATTATCATCTTTCAATTTAATTTCAATAAAAGATAATTTATAAAGATTTTTAAATTCTAGACAATTAAAATTATAAAAAACTCCATCCCAATTTGAACCTTGTAAAGTTAGTTCTTTAAGATTATTTTGTTGTTTTGTTAAAAATCTATAAAGATTATTTAAACTTAAATCTTGTCGGGAAATACTATTTAAAACTTGTAGAGAACAGTTATGTTTATGAGTTTTAAAATCTTTTTGTAGGCAGATTTCAGTATATTTTGATCTCCAGATTAGTTCTCGTATTATGTAGTCAAAACGTCGATCCACCATTGTTAAATTTATTTGTTCATTAATATCAAACAAATTTAATGTATATTCCATAATTAAATCATTATTATAAATTTTTAACCAAGATTCTTTTGTAAATTTTTCCATGATGATAAATATTGTAAATATATAAGCAAAAGATTTCACGGCATAAAAAATTCAAATGCAACTAGAGATTCTGTTAAAATTCAGCTAAACTCAATAGTTAGACGATTTAATGAAAACTAATTTATTGAATCATTAAATGAAAAATTAGAAATAAACTATTTATTTCTACTTAAAAGCTCGAACATTTTTATGAATCACTAAATTGTGTGCAGTAGGGTGGTGCGTATTCCAACAAAGTGCTCAGATCAACTATTAATAGTGCGGGAAAAGTTGGTACAAGATAATACAAACATTTTAAAACCAAAATGATCAAAATCGGTCTATATCTTCCGTTTGCGCATCACGAGTCGAAATTGGGGTTTTTTGAAAAAAATGTTCCCAATAAAAAAAATGCCTGCAAATTTTGTACTCTTGCCCAAAACATTAAATCATGATAATGTTTTGCGGAAGATTTGGGTGTACTTGCCAAAGCAAAGTTTTAAAAAAAAAAATAATGTTACACTCAAAAAAAAAAAAGCTGTCAAGTTAGCAAAAAAAGCTTGTAAACCTACAAGAAAATTTGCTGATTTTGAACCCACAATTTTTTTGGTAAAGTTAGCAAAAACGTTTTGCTAAAAATTAGTTAACTGAAATAATTTTTATTTCAACTTAGTTCATACACATTTGAGGACCCCATTGGGTTCGGACCCAATAGGTCCAGACCCCGATTGGCCTAGACCTAGTTAGGTTCCTTAAAAATCGTCATAGTTTTTGATCCAAAATTTGTGTCCGTTTCGCTCTACCTTGCTTAGTTTTTGAGATACGTGATTTTAGGGGATCACTGGGGTCTTGAGAACTAAAAAAATCGATAACTTCAAAAATATTACTCGGAGAGCTTTTGGTTATTTTGCGGTCTTGTTCTACGTGTAGAGCTACAAAAATTCTTTTGGACTTTTTGTTGTGTCGGCAATATTTACCGAGATATGAGCATTTTAAAATTTTCGGGAATGCTAATTTTTTTGGATCCAAAGTTAGGTCCCATTAGGATCCACACATGTGAAGAGGATCCGTGAAGGTATGCCGATTCTAAGAACCAAAAATGCCCTCCATTTTGCTCTATCTGGCTTAGTTTCCGAGATAACGCCATCTTAAGTTTTCTGAAAATAAAAAAAAAATTACCATTTATTTTTGCTAATGTTACCAAAAAATCTTATAAAAATGTTGTCAACTCAATTTCAAATTTAGCAAAAGAAATAAGTTCAAAGTTTCTTTAAAATTGCTAATGTGCTTAATGAAGTTTACAAGAATTTTTTGCTAACATGCTAATCTCAACTAAACATTTGCTAAAAGTTAGCTAACTAGCATTAGCAAAAAAAAAATTAGTAAATCTACTAACGTATTTTTTTGAGTGTATATTAGTTTGTTATTCCATGCAAAACGAATTGAAATATCAGGGGAGGACCCCATTAAAAAACCAAAAGAGCTGTACATTTCGTAAGTGAGGGCAAAAATAAGTGCAAAAAAGTGTTTTTACATTTTGGAGAGTATAAAAGATTCGGCACCAAAGAATATAACACTCTCACTTGTTTTATGTACATTTGATAAACAAATGGAAAGTTTTTATGCGAAAAGCTTAGACTTTGTGAAAAAGTAGTTTTGGTAAAAAACAATATTTTTTTTTTACGAAAAACAAAGTTATGTTAAAAAATATTTAATGAACCCAAAATTTTCGGTTAAAAAAAAATTTGATGAAAAAGGTTTTTGATGAAAAGAAATTTTTTTTTATGTAAAAAAAATTGATGAAAAAAATTTTTTTTTTGTTAAAAAAAATGGATAATAAAAAATTTGATAAAAAAATTGATGATAAAAAAAATTGATGAAAAAAAAATTAATGACAAAAACATTGATGAAAAAATTGGGAGACGTTAGGGAGCACCTTCCCCTTGCAATTTTGAACTTCATCTGAGATAAGAATGTTGCATTTGCTTAGCAAAAGTACAAAAAACCCTGAAAAAATTGCGGTTTTTCTTAGGTTGTTTTAGTTCTCCAAGGGGGAACTTTTTTCTCCTTGGTCCGATTTTGCCCGTTTCGGAACTTAACCTGCCTATTAATATAAGACATAGTCGTGCCAAACTTCGGAAGTCTAGCTCTTTTATTTTGGACTGTATCGTGTCTTCTACAGACGGACGGACATCGCTAGAATGTCTTAGAATCGATCACTGATCAATAAAATATATACTTTATGGGGTCCTAGACCGATAGGTTAGGTTAGGTTAGGTTGTAAGTGGCTGCTGACGTTTTAAGTCAACACACGTTGACTCTGAGGTTCATTGTGATACCACGGGACCGTAATAGGTTTCCCTACTAGTCCCTGTCGTTAAACCATTTTGAGCTTCTTATAAAACTCCTTAGATGTTGAATTTTGACATCCAACAAATCAGAAAGATCGTACAGCTCCCTAGATCCCAGTGAAGCAAGTCTCTGACCAGAAAGTGCCGGGCAATGGCAAATAAAGTGTTCGATAGTTTCCAACTCCTCTTCATCCATGCAACTTCGGCAAAAGTCATTCGACGGCACATTTAACCGCTCTGCGTGCTTCCCTATAAGACAGTGTCCGGTAATTATAGAAACCACCGTCGAAATCTCTCCTCTTGGAAGCGATATCAGCTCACTTGTGCGCCCCTGATTAAGAGAAGGCCAAATCAGTCGTGTTGTCTCACACGTCCATCCATTTGCCCATCTTTGATTAGTCTCCGTCGCAGAACAAAGCCGTATGTTTTGCTTGCAAGTTTCTAGAGGCATACCAACACATTCCAATTCTGTTGGAACCTGTAAGGTAGTTCCTAGTCTTGCAAGCTCATCGGCTTTGCAATTCCCTGGAATGTCTCTGTGCCCTGGGACCCATATGAGTCGTATGTTAAACTGCTTGGCCATCTCATTTAAAGACGTGCGGCAGTTAAGGGCAGATCTTGTTTTCAGAAACATTGAATCCAGGGACTTGACCGCGGCTTGACTGTCAGTATAGATAACTGGGTTATTCACCACGAGGTGAATTACTATCCAAGTCACAAACCAAGGTTATTAAAATTTTTGGTTTTAAGAAAATGAAAATAGTAATTCTTGTTTTCTTTTTCGTTAATTGTTAGTTTATATAGTCAAACTGAGGTGGCGTCCTGCAACTTTTTTAAAATTAGATACCAGCCTAAAAACACTATCATGTTAAAAAAACAGCAATTAAAATTTTTTACTAAAATTAGTTTTAAAATTATTTTTGTATAATTTTTGATCATAAATACTTTAACATGAAATTTAAGATTTTACGGTATCATTAACCCGTTCAAACTTGATACCAAAAAAATGTCATGATTTTGGGGGCGTTCTCCAAAACACCTTTTTTCAAAATTTCAAAATTTTATTAAAAAAAATTTAAAAAATATATTTTTCTTGTTCTGCATTCATTAAGCACACCTTGAAGAAGAAAAATGTAAAATATGGCGGATATTAATCGGTCCACTTTTCGGGAATCGCTGGGGGAATTTAGCGGATTTCAAGGAAATGTTGGTTTTATCAATAATTTGGCTTCATGAAATTTTTTTAAATAATTTTTTTTGGGAAATTTAGCGTTTTTTTGGTATCATGGCGTTCTATTAGATAACTGAAGGTCTGTCGTGAAATCTAATCGATCTAGGACGTCTTTAACCCACGTTGTCTCGGAGTCAAATATGACCCCCCACTGAAAATTTTAAGTTTATGGCTCTAATTTTGTGATATAAACAAGTATAAAATCGGTTCTTTGTTATTTGCACCAACTATTATATCGTAGTAATATATTATCTTTAAAAAGTCGTTAACCATTAATGACTGGAGGTCAAAAATGACCCATTCAGCAGAAAATATATATTTTTTACGGAAAAATTATTTTTGGCCATCTTTAGATAACTTTAAATCAGCCCTAAAATCTTACCTTTTTAAGATATCTTTAACCCATATTGGCCAGGGGTCAAAAATGACCCCGAAAAAAAATCGATGTATGGTGCTGGAATTTTTTGATATCAACTAAAAAACACTTGTTAATGTGTAAATACAATTTACAAAATTTACAGTTTAAAGGCACACAAACAAGTGTTTTTTTTTTTAATTTTCTTTATATTTTATACGGAAATCTTAATTCGAATGTAACTTTTTTGTTAGTTAACTTACCTGCACTAAGAAAATTATGTCATTAACTGTTTGTATGTTATTTTAAAAAGTTATCAGTAAAGTTATTTTAAAAGAAAAATCATTAATTTTGTTAAGGATTTCTTGTTTTCTACTATTTCTGTAATTAAAAAAAAAATAATTTACTGTCTTAAAAATTAATTTTCTGTTATATTCAATTATGGCAGTCAAAAAATTCTTCCATAGTTTTACTGTTTTTCAATACAAAATAAGTGAATATTCACTAGTGTTTTAATGTTTTGGTTAGTCATTAAACTAGCTTTAAAAATTGACTGTAATGTGTTTTTGTTTTAAATGAAAAAAACAGTGGAATGGTTTTAAAATAAAATTTCATTTGTTTTAAGTGAATTTTTATTGGAATTTACCTTCATAAATTTTTGAGTGTGGATACTTCCAAGGGAAGAATTTCATGATTTAAACAAATTTCGATTTCGGCGATTTCTAATATTTTGGCTGTTGAACTTTTTCGAGGTAAGCTTTAAAATTAAGCGCAAAAAATGGGAACAATTTTTTTCTTCTTTATGATCGACCCAGTCTATTCTATTCCCACTATCACACTTACAAAATTATGTCATTAACTGTTTGTAGTTTTTTTAAAAAATTTTACGTTTTGTCGTTTTTAAAAGAAAAAACATTTGTTTGATGTTAAGTTTTTATTAATGACTACTTCTGTCCTTTGTTGCAAAAATAACACACTAGAATATAAAGACTTTCATTAACATTTAATTTTTAAAGTCATTTATTTTTGTTCTGTAAGTAAAAACTACTGATTATTCTCTAAATTTTTAATGATTTGTGTAAGTAGTTTTTTTTAAATTTTAGGTATTTTTTAATGATATATCATTATTTTTTACCTACACAAGTAGGTTATTTTTTGTAGAAAAAAAAAAATCAAAAAATTATTTATAGAAATATAAAAACATGTTTGTATCAAGTGACTTTGGCCCGATGGGTAGAGTGTCTGGTCAGAATGTAGTTGATTGCGGGATCGATTCCCCAAAATTTTATTAAAAACTTGTAAAAAAATATTTCAATAGAAAATTGTAAAACATAACCTACGAAATCATTAATTTTTAATGTTTTTGTAGGTTATTTTTTTGGAATTTGTTGGTAAAAAAGAATGAAAAAAACGTAATTTTTTAATGTTTAATGTTATTTAATTTAGAAAATTTTGTCAACAGTAAAAAAAATGTGGATGTTTGTTAAAACAAATGAATAATTACTGGGACAGTTTTCAATTGTTTATTCACTGGATTTAAATGTGTTTTTCATTTGTTTTTGCCTACAAAATATTTTGAGTGCACTAGAGTGGACGGTATGAAAATTATAAAAAATCTGGAAAATTAAAAAAATATTAGAAAAATTAAAACAATTAAGTAAAAAGTCAGAAAAACTTTGAAAAAATCAAAATAATTCTGTAACGATAAAAGTTTCAGAGATTTAAAATAAAAAAATAAACAAAAAAATTTTCAGAAAACTAAAATTAAAAATACTATTCATTCTCTTTCTTATAACATATTTGTAGCTTTGTAATTTAAAAATTCCAAATACTACTCATGAAACAACAACTACTTCCGTAAATCATTTGGATAATTCAACTGAGGCTTCTTATTATGATTATTTAAACCATCATATACCGTCAGTATTGTACTTTAAGTAAGTAGTAATTTCGCATTTTAATAAATATTTTCCAACAGAAAAATTTTATTTCTTTTCATTTTAGAAATTTATTTCATGATCTCGATCTGTTTGGTTACAATGATGTTGAATTTTCGATGTCTTGGCAATTGATTTTATGTGCCATACTAGTATGGACTATAATATCCATAGTCTTTTACAAATGTTTTAATACAGAAAAGGTAAGTTTCTTTTAAGATTTAATTGTAAGAGAAGTGAGTTCACGAAACTGGCAAATTTACTTGACTGTTACTTAAAACTTTAATATTGCTAGGTTCTAGAAATGGGTACATTAGTGTGGCCCATCAACATATGGAAAATACCAAGTACAACTCACAACTGAACGTACCTCAAAATATGATAGATGGCATCATAACGAACAATTTTCGCCAAATTTCAGCATCCTACAACGATTGGAAGGGGATGCTAACTGATCATAAGTGTTTGCAACCTCCAAAGAAATCTTAAAATTTTTTTATTGGAATCTTAAAAATAACCATATGGAATGGTAGCGTAACAAGAGCGCATAATTCAGATATGGCCATTTTGTCCCAAAATTGTCCTTAAAGGTGGGTAAGTTGTTCGGTTTTCACGTGAAAATCTGTCAAACTCCATATAAAAAAAACTTAAAATTCACACTGGCTTTACAAAAGCGTAAAAATTTCGCTGAAGAGGTATTCTGTTCACTGGTGAAAAACCGGCAAAATAACCCGGTATATGTTGCATCAATACGCATCAACACTATAAGCAACATTTTTTTAAATTGTACAGACCATTTAAAAAGCGGTGAAATTTAACATTCAGATATAAAATGAAGTAATTATAAGTGTTTTGGACTGTAAATATTATTTTTATCACATAAATTACAAAAAAAATCATAATTAAAGTTATTTTATGTATGCTGATGCGCGAAACATAACCAAACATATGACTGTCAAATTTTCGCTACAAATTAATTGATGTTTCGAAACATTTTTTTCCACCGGTGAACAACTTACTTAGCTTAAACAAAAAAAAAATACATATTAAAAAAAGCGGAACCCTCATTTCAATAAAACCGCTGTAACTCAAAAACTATGCGATAAAGTTCATTTGAAAGGTAATACAAATATCTTTAATTTGAGTATACTTAATATCAAAAATTCTTTTTTTGTTTTTTTCCTAATCGAAACTAAAATGTCCTTATTGTCCTTTGTAGACAACCTTAGCGCATAATGGCCATATGTGACTTATGTGCTCTTGTAACGATACCATTCCATGTACACTGAAAAAAATAACCTTCCTGATATTAATGAAACGGATTCATTATTTTGTTTTCATTACTTAAATGAAGGAATTCATAAGTTGATTGAAATTTCATGCATGTTATGAAAGTTGTTTCATTAGATTTCATAATTTCATTAAAAAATATCATAATATTTTTTAGAATTAAATACAACTCTGCGTTGCGAATAAGAGAAAGAAAACAGAACAAAAACATACGACGTTTTAAGTATTACACCACGCGTGTTTAGTCTAATTGTAATTTTTACATGTGTGTTAACTTTTTTCTAATAAAATAAAATAATTCTATATTTTTTTGCTTTGTTATTGAAACTTGTGTGTGTGTGTTATGCTCAGTGGCGGGTACAGCTTTTGGGTTTGGGGGGGGAAATTTTTTTTAAGTTGGAAAAAAAAAATCATAAATTCACCTTTGTTGAAGAGCAAAAAAAGGGATACGTTTTTTATGCAAAAAAGTGATGGGAAAGCTATAAAATCATCAAATTTATTAATTTTTGCTGAAGGAGGTTTGTTTTTCATGATCATATTTCGTTTAGATAAATTTTTTTTAATTTGTTTTAAAAGAAAATTGTATATTTTTCGTATACATAAGAAGAGCATTTTTTAATAGAAGAAATACTTCCTACATAGAAAATATCAGATGTTGAGGCATTTTTCTTGAAAAAAATTGTTTTTTATAGGGAAAATGTCTCAGAATATAAGACTTTTCTTCAGATTCTGAGACATTTTTCGTAAAGAAAAAATTTCAGATTTTTAAAAGAAATTTAAAAGAAAATTGTATATTTTTCGTATACATAAGAAGAGTCTAAATCTGAGAATTTTTAATAGAAGAAATTCTTCCTACATAGAAAATATGAGATTTTGTGACATTTTTCGTAAACAATTTTTTTTTATAGGGAAAATGTGTCAGCATCTGAGACTTTTTCGATTCCTAATTCAGATTCTAAGAATTTTTTCCACAGCAAAAGTCTAAGATTCTGAGACACTTTACTATAGAAAAATTCTCATATTTTAAACCATTATTGAGACATTTTTCCTATAGAGAGATCTCTGATTATTATATTTGTTTCGTACTGAAAAAAATTTAGATTCTGAGACCATTTTTCTATAGAAAAAGTCTCAGATTCTAAGACCTTTTTCCTAAAGAAAAGGTTTCAAATTCTGAGATCTTATTCCTAAAGAAAAAAGCTCAGATTCTCAGACCTTTTTCCTGAAGAAAAAGTTTCAGAAAAAGTTTAAAATTCGGTGACCCTTTTCTAAAGAAAAAGTCCCAGATTCGGAAATGTTTTTCCTATAGAAAACGTCTCAGACATTTTTCCTATAGAAAGGTCATAGATTCTGAGACCTGTTTCCTATAGAAAAAGTCTGATTTTCTGAGACCTTATTCCAATAAAAAAGTCTTAGATTCTAAGACCTTTTTCCCGTAGAAAAAGTCTCAGATTCTTCGACCTTCTAACAATTCAGTAAGTTTCAACTTCTGAGACTATTTTTCAACAATAAAAAGTCTCAGACTTTGAGACTTTTTTCTTTCTAAAAAAGACTCAGATTCTGAGACCTTTTTCCTTAAAATAAGTCTAAAATTCAGAAATTCTGAGACTCTTTCCCCATAGAAAAATTCTTCTGTGACCTTTTTCCTATAAATAAATTTTGAGACCTTTTTCACATAAAAAAAGTCTCAGATTATGAGAATTTTTTCTTTAGAAAAGTTTATTTAAAAAAAAGTTTTTTAAGTAGTTTTACTCATGTTCGACTATCAACATTTTTAAGATTTTAAGATATTTTTCCTATTGCTATGTAGAAGACAAATATTTTTTATATAAACCAAATTAAGATCCTGTAACATTTTTCTATACAAAAAAACATATTCTAAGTAATTTGTTTAAGCCAAAATTCATAATAAGATTGACAGAAAATTTTCAGATTAATTCACTTTTTCCTTACAAAATTTAAAAATTTTCAGATTTTGTTCTATGAAAAATTTTTGACTTCGACATTTTTTTCCTTCGGAAAATTTTTTAGAAAATTTCCTTCTTTCTTTTTTTTTTTCTTCTTTTTTTCCTTTTTTTTCTTTTTGAAATTTGGTCTGGGGGGGGGGGGGAAATTTCCCCTTTTCCCCCCCCCCCCCTTGTACCCGCGCATGGTTATGCTGGTTATATCTAATTGAAATTACAAGTGAAAAGTTCTGTATAAGTGTTTCTTTTGACTGTTTCTTATAAAATATAATATAATTTGCAACAGAAAAATAGTTTTTTAAGTCATTAAAATTTTGTGATGAAATGTAGGGTAATTTGTGTTGTTCCATTGCTACGTTGTTGCTACGTTTTGGCAGCACGTGTTTTTAAAGTCATCGCGTTTTTGTCTTTTATAGTTTACCTTATATGGCAATTCAGACCAATTTAAGTTTGGAGTAAAATTTTGTTGTGTGTAAAAACTAGGTGAAAACCATAAAAAGTGTGCAATTAAGGGTCATGTCACAGACTCAATTCCGTTCGGATGTGGAATAAGTGGTTCACTCGTAAAATGCAAAGCAAATACTTTTTTTCGGAATGAAACCACTTTTAGCAATTCAATTCCACTTTGATTTTTAAAAGTGATTTCATTCCGAAAAAAAAATTGTTTTGCGTTTTACGAGTAATAACTTTTTTTCAAATCCGATCGGAATTGAGTCTGTGACATGTCCCTAAATAAAATTTCAGTGACGGTTACAGTGATGGTTACATGTGACTTACCAAAATTGTTATTAATGCAAATTTTCACTTATGGAGTATGATACGTGCTGTTTTTAGGTAACTTGTTCCTAACTTGATTAGGGGCTTTCTATGGATTATTAAAAATACTATAAAATAGTTTCCAAATATTATTAAATATTTAAGAAAAAATAAATTAAATCTATGAAATTTTTCATTGAATTTATAAAGCATTCATAATATTTATGAAGAGTTTCATAAAAGTTTATGAAATTTTATTCATTATATGAAAACTTTCACATGTTTTTTTTTTTTGTTATTTTTTTATTTTTTTGCTTAATCCTATTTGAAGAGAATTAGACGTAATTTTTCAAGTTTTTTTTTCAATAATTTTATAATTTTAATTTTATTAGCTATTTACAAATAAAATTGTAAATTTACAACTTTTTTGACGCGATAAAACACACAAGGAGATCTCGTGATTTTACTAGATTTTCCTATTTTATGAGAATTTCTAGTAACTTATTAGGAATTCTTGTAAATTTACTAGTTTTTTGTAATATTACAAAAAAATTTGTAAAATTACAAAAAAAATTTAAATTTCGATCGAAAATTTTTTGTTAAAAAACAAGAAAAACTGTAAAATATTGGTAAAATGGGATTACGAGACTTTTTCTAGTAATTTGACAAGGGTTTTTTTGAGTGTAGTATAATAAAAATTTGTTCGGACACTTGAAAATATAAAAGTTGATATCTTCTCTAAAATTATTTCTGTGTTTTGTTAGAAAGTTTCAATGTACCCTAGGGTGGCCCAAAATCCCTTTTGCTTCGCTACAGGTCAACGTACCTTAAAAAATGAAAGATGTATCGTAACTAATATTTTGCGCCAAATTTCAGCACCCTACGACGATTAGAAGGGGATGATTACCGATCACATGTGTTGGCAACCTCCGAAGAAATCAAAAAAAAAAAATTTTTGCAATCCTAAAAATGACTACACTGAAAAAAATAGCTTCGTGAAATTAATGAAAATTGACTTAACCTTAATGAAAAATGACTCACGTTTTCAACCGAAGACAGGTTTCATTTGATTAATGAAACTGGTGTCATTAAAGTTCCTTTCAATGAAAACTTGCATATAAATAATGAAAATATTCGTAGAACTTGTTTGAATCGTTTTATGAAGTTTTTCATAAAATGTATGAAAATATCCATTGATTAAATGTGGAATAGTAGTTGGTAATGAGCGTATGATAATTGCTTTTTACAAGTAACTAGTTGCTAACTTTATTAAGGTTTTGTTATGGGAATTACGATAAATCCATTTTGGTTAAAGTTATCAAAATTTCCATAGAAAGCCCCTAATCAAGTTAGGAACAAGTTACCTAAAAACAGCACGTATCATACTCCATAAGTGAAAATTTGCATTAATAACAATTTTGGTAAGTCACATGTAACCATCACTGTAACCGTCACTGAAATTTTATTTAGGGACATGTCACAGACTCAATTCCGATCGGATTTGAAAAAAAGTTATTACTCATAAAACGCAAAACAATTTTTTTTTCGGAATGAAATGACTTTTAAAAATCAAAGTGGAATTGAATTGCTAAAAGTGGTTTCATTCCGAAAAAAAGTATTTGCTTTGCATTTTACGAGTGAACCACTTATTCCACATCCGAACGGAATTGAGTCTGTGACATGACCCTTAATTGCACACTTTTTATGGTTTTCACCTAGTTTTTACACACAACAAAATTTTATTTTTATGAAATTTTTCATAGAATTTATGAAACAGTTATATTGAACGAACTTTAATGACAAGTTTCATTATATTTGAAAAAGTTTCATAGTATTTATGAAATGTTTCATTATTAAAGCAAGCGCATTATTTTTTTCTTGTAGAAATAAAATTTATGATATTTACATTGGAAGAACTAAAATAAGGAATAAAAATTTAAAAAATCGTTTTCAGGTGCTATAATTGTTTTGCCCCAATTTCTTAATCATACTACAAAAAATCATATGATACGTTTATGATTTTTTTATGAAATCATGAAATTTTATGAAGTGCATTTCATAGACTATTTTATTAAACTTCATTATATTTACGAAGGTTTCATAAATATAATGAAATTTTATAACAAAAATATTAATGAAATTAAATTTTCTCTGAGTGTACCTTTTGGTAATTGAATCGAACCTATAAAGTCAAGTTCTTGTGTTTTTTCACTATTGCACAGTGAAAAAAGTGGCAACACTGGCAAAAGTACAAAATTCGCAGTAGTTAAAAATTGGATGGTATTTTATGAGAAAATTGTATTCCAAGAATCAAGAACACATTGAGTTTATTGAAGGTCGCCATTAGAGTGCCCAGAAAAAAAAATTTTTTTTTTCTTTTTTTTAGGTTTTACCCAGGGTTGTCAGATTATTTTGAGCTCTGTCGCCAATGCAATGTCAAAAATCGCCAAAAGTCGCCAAAACCATTATTTTCTTAGTTTTTGTACTTTTTTTTTAGATCATCAAAAAAAAAAATTTTTTTTTTAGAAAATTAAATAAAAAATAAAAATTACAAATAGCCAAAAGTAGCCAAAAATCGCCAAAAATTAAAAAAAGTCGCCAAAATATATTTTTGTTAATTTTTATTAAAAACAAAAAAAATATGATTTATGAATACATAAAGAGGTACTTTGTTTACTATATACTATTATATATGGACTTTTGTCATTAACTTTTAACGCTTGTGATATTTTACTAATTTCGCAATAACATTTTTATTTGTAAACTAGGTGGTACCTGTGAATGTAGATATGTTAAGGGAACCAAAATGAGTAATTCTGCAAAGGCACAGCGCAAATAGTCTCATTATCTTATGGTAAGAAACGTGCAAAGTTGAAAAATGTAAAAAAATCGCTTGATACTCTCATGAAATTTTTCGTTCAAAGTTCCATATTGTTGGGTTCGTTAAGGCTATTGCTCCAAATTTAATACCGTTTAATCAGTGGACTCGGGCAATTATTTGGTGTAGGTTCAGTGGATGTGCCATCAATAAGAAAAAAGTTACATGGACATAAATCTTTGATACCAATTTTTTTCAATTTTCAATTTTTCGAGGTTTTTTGATTGTAGCTTTTGGTGCAAACTGTAATTTTAAAATTCAAATACACATGGTAAAAGCCCTTGTAAATATGCACAATCTGAGATTGATTCGAGTGATGTGCTCGCAATGGTTACGAAGCTGCAGCTCTCCAAAGATGGGAAGAAAAAACGTGAATTTTTTAAAAAGTTGGTTTTTTGCGAGGCACTCTCCCAGTTTTATTCCGAATGGTTCCGAATGCTTTGTGAACTTTATAATTTACCATTTCCTACTTGATTTACAAACGCACCCAAAAAATATTCAATTGCAAAAATTTTATGAACTTTTTAAATTTTTTTGCAAAATTTCGATATTTTAGTTTTGCATTATTTGACAGCCAACTGTGCGTGGCTGAAAGTTGAACATGTAGAAACAATGGTATGTGCAAATATAATAAATCATGGAAAGCAACATTGATCAAAAGTTAATATTGGCGAATTCCGCGGTGTTTTTCAGTTTTCACTTTTTTGTAAGGCACGTCCAGGCCGCTTATAGAAATTGGTCGGTGAAAGGCGCGTTTGGCAATCTTTTTAATTCTCTATCTTCAATTAATTCGCACCCGAAAAAATTTAACGTTTAAGCGGTTTTTCGGTGGTTTTAAATTTTTGATACCTTTAGGGTCGAACCAGAATCAAATGCGTAGCGCAAGACGTAAAAAAAAAACAAAAACAAACACATCAAATTTTAAATTTTTACGTCCGTTTGATTTAGGTAACTCACATTTAAATATTAGAAACGAAAAAATTATTGGGCGTTACGCCTTACGCGACGTAATTTGGTTCAGGTTGGACGCTTAAATTTAATGGTTATAAAAAATCTTACATTTCTTAAATAAAGTAGAAAAGAAATGTATTTTGATAGATTTTGACATGTCTTATTCAAATAATATTTCAAAATTAGTTCATTGATTTTTGCAGTCGCGAAAATCGCTAAAATTTTTTATAACCTTGATAAATTTAGTAATAACGTTAAAATATTTCGTAATAACCTTAATATTAGCATTATTAATCATACTTTGAATGGTTTCAATATTCAGTGAAGGACAACACTGTAAAATCAGACATTTAATATTAAAAAAAAATAATAAATTCAAAATTATTAATTTTTTTTTTTAAATGTTCCCTTTAAACCACTGCTGTTTCTTACCTTTTAGAGATAGATGGTGTTAACTAAGAATTTGTTGAGATTTTGTTAATGCATTTGGTAATATTTTTCTAAAAAAAATAAAACCGCTGGAATCATTTTTATTTCCAAAATATTGGAAAATGTGCCGAAAAAAAATTGGTTAAATGCAAATATCTCGATATTTAGCAAAGATTTTATGCATGTTCAACTGTTGACGAGTGTGGACGTGTTTTATTTTAACTCCGTGCTATAAATTGAATTACTGAAATTGTTCGTAATAGGTTTGTTCGTAATAGGTATTTTTGTGATATTTTCATTACCACATCAAGGAAAATGAAAATATGGACACAAATGATACCGATTTAGTTCGAGGCTCTGCCTCACCGACTGGTGCTGGTCCTAGCACTGGTCTTAGGGTTGCGACCTTGAAGTCCAGCCTTGATTCTGGTAGGGGTGCTCAGCCTAATATTGGTGGTAAAAAGAAAAAGAAACTTAAGCCATCAAAGGTCAGGCACAACCAGAGAAGGCTTTGTTTGAAAATAATTAACAGACTAAGCCAACTCGATGGAACGAAGCTCTCCGAACGTGAGAAGGCGTCGCTATCATGGGCGAAAGGAGTCATTGAAGAACAGGACAAACTTTCGGCAATGCGCGCATCTGACAAACAGAGCGCTGTTTCGGCCTCGTCATCGAAGTCTGGTAAAAGGTTGCGCTCGCCCGACGAGAAACCTTTACCTAAAAGATCTAAGGTGACCGGCAACGTCTGGACTCAGTCTTTTAGTGAAGTGGTGAAAGGTAACTTCGTTAGGGCTGTGATAAACAGGCAAAATGGGGATTGTAGTATTCCAAGGGACAAGTGGAGTTTAGTTGAAACTAAACTAAATGAAATCTACTATAGGCTTCTTGAGAGTATGCCTGATTTTCTCCCTACTACTGTCAACGCAGGTTGGTATCAGGGGCGAGTAAAACTCGTTGCTTTTGGAAACGAAAGATCCGCAGCCGTGTTTAAGGTTGCCATTAGCCAAGTGGGAGAGTTATGGCCTGGAGCCAGACTGGACGTTGTGGAAAAACATGATATCCCCTCGCAACCCAGAGCTCATGCATGGATCCCAATGGCTACAAGTGACACTGCGGTGATTCTAAAGATGATAAAAGTCTGCAATCCTGACCTTCCAACTCAGAATTGGCAAATTGCCAGATTGGGTGAGATGGAGGGCGCTCGTCGTCAAGCAGTGGTCTTGGTTAATGAGGAATCGCTTCCGCTTTTAGCCAGGACTGACGGCATTATTAGATTTGGCTTTTTTCATATAAGAGTCAATGTCTACAAGGGCGACCAGAAGCCTATTTTGGAAGCAGACAAGCCAGTGGCAGAGTCGGCTGGGGAGGAGAATCTGGAAAAGGTTGATATTCAGCTGACCGATTCTAGGCTGATGGGAGATGCATCTGGCATTTTCGAAACCGAATCTGGCAACGAATGCGACCTCTGTGATGGCACGGAGGATAAAGCTGATGCCACTATGGGTGACATTCAGGACGAGGCCCATGCAGTGAGGAATTCGGAGAGTTCTGTTGCCTCCGATTCAGAACAGATGGGACACATATCTGGCTTATTCGAAACCGAATCTGGGGACGAATGCGACCTCTATGATAACACGGAGGATGAAGCCAATAACACGGTGGTGGAAAGGATGGTGGAAAAAAAGCAAGATGTTGCGGTTCCTACAAATAAACCTCCATCACTGTAAGGCAGCCTCAGCTGCACTATTGCTGCGCCTGACGACAGGAGCAGTTGACTTGGTTTTTATCCAAGAGCCCTGGGTGCGGGGTGGCAGGGTTTGCGGATTGAAGACCCCTGGGTTTAAGTTGATGGTTGCCAAAGGTGAGGGCTCACCAAGAGCCTGCATCTTGGCGAAAAATGGCTTAAATATATTCTTTTTATCAACTTTTAGTGATATGGATGTTACAGCGGCTAGCTTAGAGCTTCATGGGAAATCTATTTGGCTCGCCTCTGCGTATTTTCCTAATCCGGGGCCAATACCCCCGGAGAAGGTTGGCGGTCTGATTCGGGAGTCTGAATCTAGGGGACACCAGTTACTAGTGTGCTGTGATGCTAATGCACATCATTCGATATGGGGTAGTACAGACACAAATGATAGAGGCGAATCACTTTTGGAGTTTTTGTTAAGCACTAACCTGTATATTTGTAACAAGGGTAGTGAACCAACTTTCGTTACAAGTACGCGGCAAGAGGTTCTTGACGTAACACTTGTATCAGATACATTGTCTGATAGAATTGATGACTGGAGAGTTTTGGAAGAGCATTCTTTCTCAGATCATCGGTACATTGAGTTTTTACTCAGGGAGCGTGCCCCGGTTGAGACAGTCTCTAGAAATCTGAGAAGAACAAACTGGGTGAAATATAGGGAGACTTTTTCTTTGCTTTTGGATGAAGTACCCCTATCTGAACCGCATAGTTTAGCGGAAATTGACTGTCTGGTTGACCATATAACAAATGTTTGTAATAGGTGCCTGGATGCGTCTTGCCCTTCTGCAAAGCCTAGAGGGAAAAAAAAGCCACCTTGGTGGTCAAATGAGTTGCAGACGAGCAGAGATTCCTGCAGAAAGCTCTTTAATAAGGCTAAATTTTCAAGAGCGGACGAGGACTGGTCTGCATACAGGCTGCAACTTAAGAGTTATAAAAAGATGATCAGAAATGCCAAATGTGATTCTTGGAAAAACTTCTGTGGAAACATAGAAGACGTTTCTGAGGCATCCAGGCTGCGCAAGGTTCTGGCTTCTTCTCCTTGCACCCTAGGATACCTGAAAGATCCTAATGGGGTGTGGTCTTCCTCCAGTGGAGAGTCGCTGGATCTCCTTTTAAACACGCATTTTCCGGGCAATTCCATGACGCCGTTTCAAGCTTTGGAACGTTCTGACGCCCAAGCATCTGAAATTGCTTCGGAAATAATAAATATGCCAACATTAATCTGGGCGATAAAAAGCTTCAGGCCCTATAAATCTCCGGGACCTGATGGTATAATCCCGGCTGAGTTGCAGCAAGTGTTGGACTATATAGCCCCGTTGCTGTATAATCTATACACAGCATGCATCAACTGGTCGTATATGCCTTTAAAATGGAGGGATACCAGAGTCGTATTTATCCCGAAGGCTGGGAAAAGTTCCCACACAGCTCCGAAGGATTTCAGACCAATTAGTCTGTCTTCTTTTTTGTTAAAGACAATGGAACGAATGATAGACTCATATTTGCGTAGAGTGATTGACCCGAGGTTGCTTTCGACAAAGCAACATGCATACAGCAAGGGACGATCAACGGAAACAGCTCTTCATGAGCTCGTTGGTACCATCGAGAGATCGCTTTCGGTAAAGGAGTACACTATGGTGGCCTTTCTTGATATTGAGGGGGCTTTTAATAATGTCATTCCAGAATCGATAATATTGGCATTGTCTGGTCTGGGAGTAAAGCGTGAAATCGTTTTAATGGTGGAAAACCTACTTGCCAATAGACGTATAACGTCTGAATTGGGAGCGTCCGTCATATCTCGATTTGTCAATAGGGGCACACCACAAGGAGGTGTTCTTTCGCCGCTTCTTTGGAACCTGGCACTGAATTCAATGCTACTATCTCTAGAAGCACGTGGTTGTCATGTTATCGCATATGCTGACGATGTCGCGATAGCGGTAAAGGGGAAGCATCTGCCAACATTGCGGGACATTCTTCAGGGTTCTCTGAAAGATCTGTCTAAATGGGCAAGAGACTGTGGCCTAGGAGTTAATCCTAGTAAAACAGAGCTTGTTTTGTTTACAAGGAAAAATAAGATTCCTGCTTTTGATCCTATTTCTCTGGACGGTACTGAAATCACCTTCTCAGATGGAGCCAAGTATCTTGGAGTATTTCTAGATAGGAAGCTGAATTTCAGGCGTAATATTGAGGAACGGGTGAGAAAAGCAACGATTGCTTTGTATTCCTGTAAAAGGGCCATTGGAAAACGATGGGGTTTTAGCCCTCAAGTCGTTCATTGGATCTATACAGCAGTGGTGCGTCCAATTTTGCTGTATGGAATCATTGTCTGGTGGCCTGCTTTGGAAACAAAAGCGAACTTTGTCTTTATCACGAAGGTACAGAGAATGGCGTCAATGTGCATCACTGGTGCTCTTCGTACTACACCTACGGCTGCATTAGAAATCCTCCTTCACCTGATACCCTTGGACATATTGGGTAGGCAGTATGCGGCTGCATCGGCAATTCGACTTAATAGCACGCTGCAATGGAGGAGCAGTGATTGTGGCCATAGCGCAATCTTGAAAAAGATAACAATACCACAAAATGTGGACTGTGCTCCCTCTTTGAGCCTCTTTGAGCGCCACTTTACCACTATGATACCATCCAGGGAGTCTTGGATGGGGGATACTCCGGGTAGTGGAGCTACCATAAATTTTTAGACAGATGGATCGAGGCTGCACGAACAAGTGGGCTTTGGAGTCTATTCGGAAGAGCTTGGGTTGAGCCTGGCTCGTAGATTGCCAGATCATTGCAATGTTTACCAGGCAGAGATGCTGGCAATAAAGGAGGTGGCTGACTGGTTGAGCTGCAATGTCTTGTCTACAACCGCAGTCAACATCTATACTGACAGTCAAGCCGCGGTCAAGTCCCTGGATTCAATGTTTCTGAAAACAAGATCTGCCCTTAACTGCCGCACGTCTTTAAATGAGATGGCCAAGCAGTTTAACATACGACTCATATGGGTCCCAGGGCACAGAGACATTCCAGGGAATTGCAAAGCCGATGAGCTTGCAAGACTAGGAACTACCTTACAGGTTCCAACAGAATTGGAATGTGTTGGTACGCCTCTAGAAACTTGCAAGCAAAACCTACGGCTTTGTTCTGCGACGGAGACTAATCAAAGATGGGCAAATGGATGGACGTGTGAGACAACACGACTGATTTGGCCTTCTCTTAATCAGGGGCGCACAAGTGAGCTGATATCGCTTCCAAGAGGAGAGATTTCAACGGTGGTTTCTATAATTACCGGACACTGTCTTATAGGGAAGCACGCAGAGCGGTTAAATGTGCCGTCGAATGACTTTTGCCGAAGTTGCATGGATGAAGAGGAGTTGGAAACTATCGAACACTTTATTTGCCATTGCCCGGCACTTTCTGGTCAGCGACTTGCTTCACTGGGATCTAGGGAGCTGTACGATCTTTCAGATTTGTCGGATGTCAAAATTCAACATCTAAGGAGTTTCATAAGAAGCTCAAACTGGTTTAACGACAGGGACTAGTAGGGAAACCTATTACGATCCCGTGGTATCACAATGGACCTCAGAGTCTACGTGTGTTGACGTAAAACGTCAGCAGCCACTTACAACCTAACCTAACCTAACCTATGCATGTTTGAATATGTATTTTAGCTCTGGGTAAGCATAATACAAAATGGTACGTTTGGTTAACTTCGGATAATTTTGACAATTTTTTTAAAAATTTTAAATTTAAACCGCCATAGTTTTGCGTGCGATCGCTCAAATTAATGCACGCGGACGGATTTGAATTACTTATTTATAATGTTATTTACCTACAAAGTCTTATCAATGTGCCACAAAAAAAATCGCAATTTTTTTTTTCTTAAATATTAAAAGTTAATGACAATTGCTCATATACACTTAAAAACTCCTCAAAAAAATATTTTTTTGACTAATATTAAAAGGTTGAGATATAAGTAACAGTAAATGTGGTTATAATATAACATTCACATAGTTACAAACATCAGCACAAACTCATTATACCCTGTACCACAGTGTGGTGTAGGGTATAACTAACAAACTTCATAAGAAAATATTTTCTGTTTACCGTTAGTTTTTTTAAGCTTTGCAACAGAGTAAAAAAATAGTTTTGACGTTTGTGTGGCATTCATTTTAAAATGATAGCAAAAGATTAAAAAGGTTTGCCAGATTTATAAATCTACACTCAAAAATAAAAAAAAAAAACGTTAAACTAAAAAAAAAAATCTCAAAATTTATAAAAAAAAAATCGGATTTTGTTCAAAAAAAGCCAACAAAATCGCCAACCATTTCATAAATCGCCAAAAAATCGCCATGTCGCCAAATGAAAAATTGCCATATCTGACAACCCTGGTCTTACCCCCTAAATTTGTTCCTTTTAATGAAAAAAAATTTCGGTTGTTTTTGTGGATTTTTAAAATAAAATCTTAAGGTCGCACTCGCGGCTTTTTTACGAAAATCTACGAATTTACGATTTTTAAATTATTTAAATTGTTTAAATGCTTTAAATTGGTGAAGTAAAAAAAATTTCATCAAAAAGGAGAATTACGCTAAAAATAAGTATCGTCCATTCCATAAGATATTGCCCATTCTTTAAGAAATTTTACATAATGCCATGAAATATTGCATGAAAACACCTTTAAGAATTGAAGATAGGTTGCTGGTATGTTAAGAAAAAATGATGGGGGTAAAAGCTAAGGGGGGTCGGCCATGCTTTCTACCCTTCTAGGAGGCCCCGTTAGGGCGGTAGGAGCCGATTTATAAAACAAAGTTATAAAAAAAAAAAATTGTAAGGGGATCACCTTAGGGGTTAAAGATAGAGGGTAAAAGTGTTCTGAAAAATGTTCGTGATGAAAAACTAATGGGGGTCGGTCATACATTTGACTCCTCTAGAGGCACTCTTGGGAAAGTTATAGCGGTAGGAAATTTTTTTTATTAAAATAATTCAAAATAATTCTATAGTAAAAAAATTAGTAAGTGGTAACCCAAATCTACTAATAAGTTACTAATTATCAGTATTACAGTAGTTTTTTTAGTATCTTCAAAGTGCTAAAATTAGTATTTCTTACTGTTTATGAGTAATTTTTGTTGGTAGTTGGCTTTTCTATTTTTTTTACTATTTTTAGTTCGTAAAAGTACTAATATACAGTAATTTAATAGGTTTTTAATTTATTTTGTTAGTAATTATTCCGTAAGGGGGCGCTTGTTTTCGAGCAGAGCTACCAACTGTTAATTTTTTTGCAAAATCGTTAAATTTGAATTCAGTGTTGTCATAATGATACATTTCGGGAATTTGTTGGTGCCTTTTTGGTCTTGCCTTCTTTTAAATACGCGTTTTTAAAAATAGGGTATTTATGGTGTTTTTCCATTTTTTCGCAACATTTTTTTTTTTTAAATTTGTGATTTTTATATTATCAATAGATTTGAAATTTATAACTTAAGCCCAACCCCTAAGGAAATCGGGAAAAATCGGTCCGTGTTTGGACCTTGGCCTCATACAAACAATCCCTTTAAATTTGACTCAACGTATCCTTTCAAAATTTGCAAGTAAACGTGTTTTGTGTTCACAAATCAAGATCCCAAATGTTCTCCCAAAATTTATGAAAATAGAAAATAAATGATTTATGCTTTATTAGTAGGCGTGAGCAGGTATTTACAAAAATTTGATATACCCGAGTAAAAATGTTTAGATATATTTATATACACCACATCTTCTCCGAGATTTGAAATATCAGTACTGATCCGACTTAGATCAGGACTAATCCGAAATTTGAAAGATCAGCACTGATCCGAAAAATGGATCGCTAAGATTGGATCAGTTTTAATCGGACGGATACAATATCATCCGAAAAATGGGTTTATATAATTAGATAAACCCATTTTTCGGATGAAATTGTATCCGTCCGATTAAAACTGATCTAATCTTAGCGATCCATTTTTCGGATCAGTACTTATCCTTCACATTTTTACGTGGGTAGGTAATAATTTTATTAACTAAAATTAGCAATTTTATTTACTAAAATTAGTAATTTGTTTTACTAAATAGGGCAAAAATTTTAAATATTTTTGATTTTTTTAGTAATTATATTTACTAAAATTGTAGTAAATTGCAGTAATATTTACTGTTTTTTTAGTATTTTTCATGTACTAGATATTAGTAAAAAATTTTAGTATTGATTAGCAACGCCTGCACTAGATCATTTTGGACTAAAACATTAGTATTCGTAGCTAAATTTTTAGTATTGAATACCCACGTTTTTTTAGTGTATAGGGAGTCGAGATAGGGCTTAGGTATGTTTGTAAAAAAGGTTAGGGTGACAAAATCTTACATTTTACCCAGTTTTTGGCGACTCTGGGGCAGTTGTGGGGCTTTTTGTGAATTTTTACACCTACACGCCCAACAGAAAAAGCCCCACAACTGTCCAGGAGTCGCCTAAAAAGAGGTAAAATGTGAGACCTACCCCAATAATTTTCCATCCCAAACATTTTTTACAAATATACCAAGGCCCTATCTCCAATTCCTAAGGGCGCTTCCATACAAGGATTACAATGATAAAACTGCTCCTACCTCTAACTATCTTAAGGGTGGCTCTGGAGAAGTCAAAGATATGACCGACCCCCAATAGTTTTTCAACCCCAACATTTTTTCAGAACACACTTATCATCTATCTTCAACCATTAAGGTGGTCCCCATACAATGCTATTTATTTTTTCAACTTTTTTTTATTAAATCCACGCCTACAGCTTCAAGGGGGCCTCCTAGAGAGGTAAAAAGTAAGATCGACCCCCTTAACTTTTACCCCCAAAAATTTTTTCTGAATATTCCAACAACCTATCTGCAATTCATGCAATATTTCATGACATTATGTAAAATTTCTTAAAGAATGGGATATATCTCATGGAATGTGCAATATCTTATGGAATGGACGATACACATTTTAAGTGTAAGTCTCCTTTTTAATAAATTTTTTTTACTTCACCAATTTAAAGCATTTTAACTATTTAATTAATTTAAAAATCGTAAATTCGTAGATTTTCGTAAAAAAGCCGCGAGCGCGACCTTAAGATTTTATTTTAAAAATCCACAAAAAAACGGAAATTTTTTTCATTAAAAGGAACAAATTTAGGGGGTAAAGCTAAGTACTCTGTTGCTTACGGTGAAAATTTCACTTAAACTTTAAACGCCTCAAATTGCAATAAAACATTTAAAAATCAAGAACTTTTGACAATAATAAGAAAGAAACGATCATAACAAAACTGAAATGTCACTTTTTCACGGCAATTTAAATTGTCTTGTATAATAAAAATGAGTGAAAACTTTTTTAACAATTTCCCCTTAATTCCTCGCGTTGCCAATTTTTTTTTTTTTATATGGAGTTTGACAGATTTTTTCCCGTGAAACCGAACAGAGTACTTAGCTTAAGACATAAAAAAAAGAAAAAAACTTTTTTTTCTGGGCACTCTAGTCGCCATAGATTGTGAATCAAAATGTATATTCGTTTCGCTCTACCTTGTTTAATTTTTAAAATACGGAAATTAAGGTCCCAATAGGGTCTTGAGAATTTTAAAAACTATATATCTCAAAAACTGTTGATCGGAGGATTTTTAGGTATTTAATTGTTTTACGAGTCGAGAGCTGAAGAATTCTTTTCGGCTTTTTGCGGAGTCGGGAG
Source organism: Pegoplata infirma (assembly GCA_963921195.1). Taxonomy (NCBI): domain Eukaryota; kingdom Metazoa; phylum Arthropoda; class Insecta; order Diptera; family Anthomyiidae; genus Pegoplata; species Pegoplata infirma. The sequence continues at coordinate 115,817,311 of OY992537.1, read as the reverse complement.
TGCTAGAGGAGATATGTGCATTTTAAAAATCTCGCGTACTGCAGAGATATGTGTGTTTCAGAGACAAAGTTAGAATTTAACCAGCCTTGACTGACGTCACATAGAATTGTCACCCTGTTTGTCAGTTGTCTTATCTCGAAATGTGTGCCCAGATTTTCAATAACTTTTCCGCCGTTGAGAATGATTACATTTAGTTAGCAGTTACATGTTTTTGATGATTTTTTTAATTTTACTTAAACTTAATTTTACTTCTTTCTCATTTAAAATTTATTTACAGTTTGGTCTTATTATTCGTTATTCGGTATGGACACTAGTCGGCCTATTAATATTATTTATAATACGTTTTAGCTTTTTACCCGGTGCCGGTAAGATTAGTCGCCGTGGCCATGTACCAACATGGCACGAAGTACTTCAATCTATTCCTGCTGTGCCCATATGTGGTTTATCCAGCTACGGTCCTGGCTGGGGCTTATTCATAACACTCTCAAGCTTTAATAAATTTAAAACAAACATCATAAAATGTAGTTGGTTAATTGGATTTGGGCAGTTATTTATCTTATTAGGACTGGATTTGTTGGTACATTTTTCGGAACAATATTTTGGTGGTAAGTTTAAAGTATAGACTACATAGATTTGAAGGGAATAATGTTACTGTCTTTACACATACACAGAAAAAAATAAAAACAAATTTGAGTAAAATAATTTGAGTAAATAAAGTTAATACTCTTGATTAAAAAATTACTCAATTTTGCACTAGTAAACGATTTGATAGTATTGAGTGAAATTATTAAATGCTTACCAAAAAATTTGAGTAAATTTTTAATTGACACAGTTAAAACTTTACTTAAAATTTTAAATTTTTTTTAAGTAAGTTTTGTGTCAAGTAAAAATTAACTTAAAATTTATCAATTTATTTTTTAAAAAGTTTAAAAAAGTTACTTTTACAAACCCAAAAGTACCACATTACTCCCAGGATGAATTTATTGCTCTTTTATTGTTTTTATTCAAAAATTAAATTTTTCAACAATGCCTTGGTATATCAAAATCTTCGGATTTTTAAATCCAATTTTTATTTTAAAAAATAAATCCACACACAAATTTAGTACCGTCAGTTTCGAAAAAGTACTTTTTTTTGTTCGGGTCCAACGGTACCACTTTAAAAATTCAATTATCCATTCTTTCCTTCGTGTCGTTGTTGCCTATAATTCTAAAATCGTGTTTTTTTACAATTTATCACAATTTAATTTTTCTTCTTTCAGAATTAACTGGAGATAACTATTATTCGATGCTTGAACAACATTGGATATTATATTTATCCAGTGGCAGTGTTATGGCCCATATGGGATGGGCTAATTTGTGGTCTATATTATTCTATTTCATGCTATTTTTAGCAGGAATGCTATTATTAGTAAGTTAAAATACAGGGAGCATAGTAAAAATTGTAATTTTTAGTTTTCAATAAAATTTCATTATATTTTTTTATAGATAATACAATTATATTCCATATTGACGACCATATTTGATGAATTTGTTTCTTTGAGAGAGCGCAAATTTGAAGTCTGTATGAGTATTATAGCTATAATGGCAGCAATTTCATTGTATTTCACCTCAAATGTAAGTAAAGATTTAAAAAATTGAGTTTGTTGGCTTAAGCTCAATAAACGATACCGTTATTATATCGAGGCATTATCACCTAATTATCACATATTATACGAAAGCGATAGTGTTTTCGTTCTTAATATGCCTTTCCTTATGATATCGTTTGTCCATAAAAATATTACATCGTTCTCCCTATCGATAATTCCACTCATAACGTTAGTAAAATCGCCATTTTCCAAAATTTATCGAAAAAACTATCGTTATTCCACGAGATAACGATGTCATTTCGATATAATAATGTGATATCGTTTTTGTTATCGAAATTTCTAGAAGTAACGATATCAAAATCGCCTAAAAATCGCATATGGTATCATAATTTAAGGTGATTCCGTAATCGGTATCATACAGGTGATAATATTTTCGCTATCACTTATCGTTATTTGGTTTATTAAGAAACCCAAAGAAGGATAGTTTTGGCAATCGTCGGACACGACATTAACCTAAAATTGCGAACACTGTTAATCTCTTTTATGATAACATAACTGAGGTGCCCCACTACTGCACTGAAAAAAAATTGCCAATGAACCAAATTCATAGTATTTATGAACAAATACATACAAATTTATGAATTTTTCATTAAAATTTTAAACTTTTTCATAGTATTTATCAAAAAATTTTCAACATTTCTTTAATTCCACATATTATTTTTTATTCACAAATACTATGTAAAAGTTCAAAATTATTATGAAAAAGTAAATAAATATTTATGAATTTGTTCATAAATACTATGAAATTTCGTTCATCAAAATCTTCGCCAAAATCCGCTTTTGAAAAAATTTCTTTCAAATCTCAAAATAATTACACTTCAAACTATAATAAATGACTGACTCAGATTCTCGATTTTTTAAATGTTCATCCGTTTTGCTCTTTCTCGTGTAGTTTTCGACATATCGCCTTTTTGAGTTTTTTTACTAAAACTGCGAGAAAACGTCCACTATACTTGGTGGTTAAAATCCCAAAAATTATATCAACTATTTTTATTTGTCTTAAAACCTATTCTACGTAGCCGGCCTTTGGCCGGGCTTAGGGACTACATAAAATCCAAATGCAGCATTAAATCCAATTTCTAAGGGGACCCTGTAAGTTAGTTGGTAACGTTCTAGTCTATAGAACAAGTCCCAACAGGGAATATACATAATCCCCATTGTAATTATGACCGTTTTGGTCATAATATGACCTTTATGTATTCGATCATAATCACCATTTCTGTTATGTCCAGGGCTGTCAGATATAGAGCTTTCTCGACAAACATGACGATTTTGAAATGTGTTTGCGACGAATTTTTCGATTTGGCGACATGGCGATTTTTTTGAGATTTACAAAATTTTTGGCGATTTCTTTGGCGAGTTTTCCAAATTATTTTCTGAATATTTTAAAAAGATGAGTAGAGCCATCCATATGTCAAATTATCAAATTTTATTTACTTTTGCTGCTCTTGGACAGTAAAAACTTTATATTTAACATTTTTCACAGACTTTCTACAAGTCCACTCAAAATATTGTGTAGGCAAAAACAAATGAAAAACACATTTAAAACCAGTGAATAAATAATTGAAAACCATCCAAGTAAGTATTAATTTGTTTTAAAAAACATCAACGTTTATTTTTTACTGTTGACAAAAATTTCAAAAATAAATAACTTTAAATATTAAAAAAATACGTTTTTTCGTTCTTTTTTACCAACAAATTCGAAAAAATAACCAACGATAATAAGTTCTTTTATTTTTACCAACAAATTCCAAAAAAATAACCTACGAAAACATTAAAAATTAATGATTTCTTGGGTTATTTTTTACAATTTTCTATTTAAATATTTTTTTTTTTAAATTTTTAATAAAATTTTGGGGAATCGATCCCGCAATTAACTACATTCTGGCCAGACACTCTACACATCGTGCCAATGTCACTTGATATAAACATGTTTTTGTATTTCTATAAATAATTTTTTGATTTTTTTTTTTTTTACAAAAAATAACCTACAATTAAAAAAAAATTACTTACACAAATCATTAAAAATTTAGAGAATAATCAGTAGTTTTTACTTACAGAACAAAAATAAATGACTTTAAAAATTAAATGTTAATGAAAGTCTTTATTTTTTAGTGTGTTATTTTTGAAACAAAGGACAGAAGTAGTCATTAATAAAAACTGAACGTCAAACAAATGTTTTTTCTTTTAAAAACGACTAAACGTAAAATTGTTTAAATAAACTACAAGCAGTTAATGACATACTTTTTTAAGTGTCTGTTCGTCTAAGCGGCACTTTATGAATTTAAACAAAAAAAAAACACTTGGGAAATTTCAAGTGTCCATTAGCGGTGTTCTATAACTCTCGAATCGAAAGATTTCTCACATGGAACATGAAAAACGAAACAAAAACATCGTGAATCGGCACAAACCCTGACTTTTCGCATTCGACTGTTTCTGTAATTTTGTTATGCGGAAACTTTCTGTCAATTATTATTTTTTTTTTAATTATTGGAAAGATGCGAGAAAAACTATTTCTGTAAACCAATTGATCGAAAACTTTTGAAGTTGAAGTGTCAAAATCACTCACATTTAAAAATGGTGCGATATTTCGTAAATTAAACAACTTTTGAGTTACATATATAAAATAAAAAACAATAATTTTTTCAAGAAAATACCATCAACTAATATTAATAATGACATACTACACATTATTTTCATTTATTTAATTTATTATTTTATTTTTGTATGCCAATGTTACGAGTGCTGTTTAAAAAAAACGGAAATTGTGTTTTTTTTTTGTTGAGATTTTTATTATTTTTTCGCCTTATTTACCTTTTTGACAGCTGATTTGGAATATTCCAATAAAAATGCTGCCGTTTTCGCATTGATATACAGAAACAACTTTTTTTCCAGAATCGAGAAACGATGGAATTTTTTGTTTCATACTTTTCGATGCGAAAACTTTTCGCATAAATTACAGAACACACCCACAGCAGAGCCAAAAATAGCGAGTAAGAAAATTAAAAAATATTCAATACCGATTATCACAGATCGATTGGGTTTTTGCATTAGTGCAGAAAACAAGCATAAATAAATTTTGAGTGAAATTTATTGCCTATAGACAGATTTTAGAAATAATTAGCAAAATTTTTATATGGAGTAATTTATAAATTACCGATTGAAATAAAAAAATACAAAAATTAAAAAAAAATACTTTTGGCGATTTTTATGTATTTTTCTAGGTTATTGGTGATTTTTGAGTATTTTGATTTTCTAGCTATTATTAAGAAAACAAAATATATTTTTATAATCTAAAAATTATTATTATTTTTAACAAAACCTGAAAAAAAAATGAATTTTGTCGATTTTTGACATTCAATTTAGCGATGAGCGTAAAAAACATCTGACAACCCTGGTTATGTCCATGGGGATTTTATCCGGTCATCATGTTTTACTATTATAGTTTGCTGCAATTATGATACTTTTCTGTCCATATATTTAAATTTTCCTATCTTTATCTTTCTAGCATGGTATTACATATTTTACTGCCTTAACAGTGGATATTTACATAACACAAATCACCATAAACTTACTTTTACTATTGATTGTCCTATGGATATATGGGCGTGTTCGTTTCCAACGTGACATGGAATTTATGATTAATGAAAAATTTTCCACCTGGAATATTAATATGTTAAGATTTGTATCACCCTTGGGTATGCTGTTGGCTTTGGTAAGTATTCACAAAATTTTAACTACCCGGCTAAAAATGAATTGTATATGGGGATACATGAACACGTCTGACCATACATGATTAATACAGAAACGTATATGATCACATATGATAATGTGTGATCGTATATTGGTTCATTCGTAACATAAATTGTCATATATGATCGTTCATGCGTTTGAATACTTTATTTTTAGCTGGGATAGAGAAATATTTAAGTTTGTGTTTTATGTTATATTTTTTATTTTGATGAAAATTTTTTTTAGCGGAAAGAATTTCTTACATGTCTTAGAAAATTCTTTTTCAAGAAAACATAAATTACACTGTACAATACGATTTTGTCTCTTGAATGTGACTAAAATTAAACGAAAGTAAACAGATTCAATTCTAAGATTGGGGTGTCTCGGACTATCGACCATATTGGGGATTTGGGGTTAAAAAAATTGGATTTTTCGGATTTTTCAGCCATTTCTTTCTTACAAACTATATGATGTTTACATATGAGAAGAAAAAAATTTTTTTAATGCCTATCCAATGGTAGCATAACCTTGTAAAAACTCTCCTTCGTTAAATATTTTTTTCATGCGGTAGCATCAATACTGACTAAGAGATTGGGCGAAAACTGATAACACCACTGCATTTCAGAATCTTTGCAGGCCCATAAATTGGAATTGGTAAAAAAACTGAACAATCCGATTATAAGATTTTACTACCTTTTGGTAGTAGCATCGAATCGAGTCAAATTCTTGCGTTTTTCAAAAAGTTTTTATTTGTGTCACAGTGTTATTATATACAATAAAGATTAAATCGTAATACTTTGGTATAAAAATCATAATAAGAGCATTTTTAAATTTTTTTGCGAGGATGACAGTGTTCCCCAAAGTCAAAAATATTTGCATTTCACTGCAGACATAAAAAATAAAATTAACTTAGTAGGTTTATTTTTGACTTATGCTAAACGCCTTTAAAAAATACAATAATAAATACTTTGCCTCTTTCAAGAAATACTCACTGATCTCAAATTTGTTGCACAGTTTATGCTGCAATATCGCTTCGATTTCGACTTCTGAGTTGCTAATTCAAGTTATTCTTAGTGTGTTTGTGGGTTTAACTCCCAGCTTCTAAAATACAAACGTCATTTATCTGAGACGAATTTAAATGGATTTTGATACTGTAACAAAAGTAAAAGAAATGCAAAGTCGTCGCAGAAGAACATCGTTCGTATTACAGAAATTGGTAGGAAATCTTTTCTTTTGTAATTGTGTGTAACATTGTCATGTCCACTTGGTTTTTTTCGTTTAATAACTTTACATCATTTCCATGTATTTCATAATTCAATTATTTTCTTCCTTTGTCATATTTTTACAGCTAATAAGTGTTCAGTATTTATTTTGGGAGCATGAATTGTCATCTTTTATGATTGATATATACGCAATTATTGCAATTTTAATACCATGGCTATGTATACCCGGTAATGCTGCATATTGTATGTTACAAACTATGGGTCCCATAAAGAGTCGTTTCGTAAGATGTTGTCGTCCAACGGATTGGTATCCAGTTGAAGCGGAATATCGACAACAGTATGAGCAAGCTATGGGAAATACGGACATAACACAAACTCTGAATGAAGTAAAGGAAGATGAGGTCATGTGATGCAGGGAGAAAGAAAATTTTATCCATACCTTGGTTTTGGTTTCTTCAAAAACAACCATCAGCAATTATTTATATAATTCTCATCAAGTATATTATTTAGATTGTGTTAAAATAAATTTGTTAATATAGTTAAAGTGGGGAAAACAAATTTCCAAATATCTTCTTCAACTGATCTCATTTTTAAATGTGTCTAAATATTTATGTTTCTTTTTTTTAATACGGTGAAGGGTACACACTTAGTTTCTTAATCTCCTAAGTTCTTTTAATATTGTTTTAATATCCTTTTCCAGATTTTTGGTATAGCTGAAGCACACTATGAACATGCAATTTCCAGTCGCATAATAGATGTTTCTGCCGTTATATTTATAGTATTACCATGGCTGTGTATACCAGGATATGTGGCATATTTAATAAGTAAAAGTAGGGGTTCATTGGAAAATCGTTTTCAACGTTGTTGTCGTCCCACAGATTGGTATCCCGCTGAAAGGCACCATCGACATAATTACGAGGAGACTGTGAATAATATGGATTTAACCCATCAACTGAACGAGATAACGGAATATATTTTTTAAGATATATGTACAACTCAATAAAATTTGGTTCTGAGATACATTTTTGTTTAGATTAAGGTTTCTTCCTAGGCGTGGAAAAAAACTAAAGTCCTTAAAATTTAAAGATATATAAAGTCGAACGGCTTCAGACCTGGAGTCACCGTTAATCACAGAAGAAATATTTATATCAATGGTTCTCAAACGGTGGGAAGAGTTTCAGGGGGGTCGCGAACAAATTTTTTTTTTCAATAACTTAAAGTGCCTTCGTAATTTCTGTACAGTTGTTAATTTCTCGGGATGCCCAACACTTATTTGTGAAGTGTTTTGGCTTAGTCTTGGAAACGGTTTCGAATGTCGACCTAAGGCAAATAGTACAATTTGCGATGAGGACAAACGCGTTCTATCAGCGTTGCTGAAGAATTATTGTGGTTTCGCTATGGACCATCCGGTCTATGTGAGGAGTCTTTAACTCCGCCACCTCTAACCTACACTCCGAAAATTATGTAAGTTACTACATGTTAGTTACACTCAAAATATTTTGTAGGCAAAAACAAAAGAAAAACACACTTAAAACCAGTGAATAAACAATTGAAAACCATCCCAGTAATTATTCATTTGTTTTAAAAACATCAACATTTATTTTTTACTGTTGGCAAAATTTTCTAAAATAAATAACACTAAACATTAAAAAATTACGGTTTTTTCATTCTTTTTTACCAACAAATTCGAAAAAAATAACCTACGAAAACATTAAAAATTAATGATAGTTCTGTTATTTTTACCAACAAATTCCAAAAAAATAACCTACCAAAACATTAAAAATTAATGATTTCGTAGGTTATTATATACAATTTTCCATTGAAATATTTTTTTAAAATTTTTTAATAAAATTTTGGGGAATCGATCCCGCAATCAACTACATTCTGGCCAGACACTCTACCCATCGTGCCAAAGCCACTTGATACAAATATGTTTTTATATTTCTATAAATAATTTTTTGAATTTTTTTTCTACAAACAAATTACTGACTTGTGTAGGTAAAAACTAATGATATATCATTAAAAAATACCAACAATTTAAAAAAAAATTACTTACACAAATCATTAAAAATTTAAAGAATAATCAGTAGTTTTTACTTACAGAACAAAAATAAATGACTTTATAAATTAAATGTTAGTGAAAGTCTTTATTTTTTAGTGTGTTATTTTTGAAACAAAGGACTGATGTAGTCTTTAATAAAAACTGAACATCAAACAAATGTTTTTTCTTTTAAAAACGACTAAACGGAAAACTTTTTAAATAAACTACAAACAGTTAATGACATAATTTTTTGAGTGTATTTTTATATTTTACAGTAGTAAGTTGTTTTCAACTACAAAGTCAGTTGTTTTTGTATGAAAAATATCAAACAACTATTTCTGTTAGTTATTTTAAGTAGTTTTTTTGAATAACTAACAAAAAAGTACTGTAATGTAGTAACAGTTATTTAAAGTAGTTAATTTTATTTTTTTTATATCTGAAAATTTTTTAAAGTTTTTTTTTTCCAAAAAATAAAAATAAATTTTATTTTTTTTGTTTTTCACAACTTTTTTTTTTAAAAAAAAAAAAAAAAAAAACTTGGAAAAAGTTTGGTCTTCAACTTTTTTTCTGAAAAATTTTTATAAAAAAAAAAATTATATATTGATTATTTTTACTACATATTAGTTGTTTTGCCTACAAATGCAAGTAGTTTTTACTACATAAGTCAGTTGTTTTTTTGTCAGTTAAAATAACTATCATTGTTAGTTGATTTAGATGAAAAAGTAGTTGACCCCAAAACAACTTACAAAGTAGTTATTTTAACTGACATTTTCAGTTGGTTTTACTAACATAATTTTTTGAGTGTATATATAAAGTCTAACGGCTTCAGATCTGGAGTTACAGTTAATCACAGAAGAACTTTTTATATACTCCAAAAAAAAAACTCCTTTATAACACTACTAAACATCGAAAATATGACGCCACATTGTACACTTGATTACAATTTTTCTGCCGATCAAAAATCCGTACTCAAAACTTTTCCATCACATCAGATTTTTGAGAAAATTGGGTCCAAAGTTAAAAAAAGAACTATTACGTGTCAAATTCGGCCATGCGGAATGTATTGATACCCTCCATAAGTCAAAAGATTACACCGCTCTACAAATTTGAGGTTTGTCGCTGCGTTTTGGATGAAACCAAAAAAAGTTGATAGGTTTTAGTGTCGTGTCTCGATTCCAAAATGGTCACTCAAATTTTTCTAAATTTTGGTGCAAAAAAATTCGTGATTTTTTTTTTTATTTTTGTAAAAAAATATGTTCGTACTTGTTTAAATATTATTCGGTGTTCAATTCTGTTCTCATATGTTAAGCAGCAGCCAAATTAAAACCATTTTGTATTTTTAGGTTATGTTGAATGTGTCCTTACATTTTCGTTCATAACTTTTGAATCGCTGAACCGATATCGTTCAAATGCAATACCAAACTTCTCGTGGCAACAAAAAGTAAATGTGTTAAGTTTCAGTCACATCAGCGTAATATTTTTGCCGTGATTGCAATTTTAACAGACAGACGGACATCGCTAGAATGTCTTAGAATCGATCACTGATCAATAATATATATCGTCGAACTATATTCAATAAATGCCAACTCGAAAAAGCTTACTGTTCAGGAGAGCTAAAAAACTAGTTATTTCGCATATTATTGCAAAAATAAACAATGTACCTTCCACAAGATGGTTTAAATATTCTAAACAATTTTTACCTATGCAAAAATTTTCATATTTTGCACTTGTTCGCGTATTTTTCAGAGATGGCATTTATTACTATATCAAAAAACAAATATTTTTTTAGAGTTGGCATATTTTGTCGGAAAATAAAAATAAATTTTTTTTTTTTAAATTTTTAAAATTTTTTTTTTTTGGTTTTTGTTATCCTTAGTACGGTAATTGCAAAAACTGAACAAAAAATTAAAAATCTTTGCAAATTTTTAAAAGTTATTAGCTCCGAAAGCCTTTTAATCTCAGGGTGGTCAACTTTGGCACTCTGTAACTCACGCTGTATTGCAATAGGGTCAGTCCAAACCAGCAATTTTGAAAGCTTATATCATTGACTTTATTTGCCCCATTCATAATGTTTCAATCTGATAAATAGTTTAAAAGTTACATAAATATAAGCAATTTTTTTTTTGCAAACACTATTTACCGATATTTTCAAAATGGCAATATCTGGAGAACCAGTCATTAGATATCAAAATCTTTACAAGATTCGTGTTTAGCATGGCAAATGCAATAAGATATGTGGTCTAATTTTTTTTTAAAAATTTTTTGAAAAATTTTTGGAAATTTACAATGGGAGTTGGCATTTATTTCCACCAAAAAAATATGTACTTTGAGTTAGCAGAATAACAAAAATGGATGTAAAACGACAACAAATTATTTTTTGCTCTGAAATTTTTATGGCAGATAGGTATTACATAGGGGAGCTATTTGCCATCGGAAACTCATTTCCGTCAAATTTGAGTTGGCATATTTTGAATATAGGTTCACGATATACTTTTTGGGGTCCCAGACCGATATTTCGATGAGTTACAAACGGAATGACAAACTTAAATAAGAGGCATTCCACACCAAATGTCCCGCTAGAGAAAAACATGTGTCTCGTGAATTTCTGAATAGGTTGTATGAATAGCCCTATATGTAACTAAGAAAATTTCGTTGTTGATTTTCTCCATTTTTCAAAAACTGGGCTTAGGGGGCATGGTCAAATATTGGAAAAATAGTAAAATTTGTGTCGAGTTGCCGTCTTTAAATATTTATCAAATTTAAACGGAATGCACCACAATTTCAAAAACTTATATTCTTGTATATTTTTGTATGGGCTATCGATTACAATTTTTTTGGAAAATTTTCAGAACCTGTCCTGAAATTTTCCATTTTTTAAAAAAGCCAATTTATCAAAAATCCGGCCACTTTTTATACCCTCCACTCTAGTGATAGAGGGTATATATAAGTTTGTCATTCCGTTTGTAAGTAGTATATACACTAGGGTTATAACTTTTTGAATTTTTTGCAAATATCAAAAAGTCCATCCCATAGTCGTATAGGCCATGAAAAAATATTAAGAAATGATGTATTACTTTTTCGCGATCGTTAAAAAAGTTCACGCACCAAACGCGATGAAGTTTTGAATATTAGTTTTTTTTTTAAGTATAAACAAATTAAATTTAATTGCAAAATATTTGGGACTTTCTTGTAATTTCATTAATAAAAAAAAACAAAATCTCATCAATTGAATGAAGCGCGCGAAAAAATCGCGATATTATGACGCTATTTCGCGGATTTTTTAAATTAGCTAAATTTTAGTCTCAACTGATAGGTGCTATGACGCAGTAATTCTTTTCAGTTACTAAAGATTATAATCGCGGAATTTTGGTGCTTTTTCGCGGATGTTATAAATAAGTTAAATGTTGGTTCCTTCTGATATGTAGTCATGAGTTTGCGATAATTTTCAAATAATTAAGATATGACGTCATAATATAAAATTTTTAAAACAAAAAAATAAAAAAAAATCTTTCTTGGGGAGTCTTAGAAATTGCATTCGGTGCGTGAACTTTTTTCACCGAAATGACCGAAAAAATTGATTTTTGTTATCTGTACAACATTGCCCATAGCGTGATGGGATGGACTTTTTTTGCCCAAAAAAAGTTATAAAACTAATATACATTCATGATCCTCGATCTGTTAAAAACACGCTAACTTTTGAAAGACTTTACGGAGGCTCCTGAAGTTTGGCACATATGTTCGGCATTTACCTGGTCAGGTAAATGAGAATAAGACTGAATTTCGGCAAGGGTTTTCGTGAATTTACGAGATAAAAATACGCTAATTTCGAAAGGATTCTGAGGATGCTGACGCTTTGCATATATATTTGCTGTTCCTCTGGCCTGGTTCGTGTTGAACTTCAGCCAAATCGGTCCAGTGGTTCAAAAGTTATTAGCGAAACCGTGAATTTCAGATTAGTTTCACCTTAAATTCACATGTTGAATGAAAACCCGTTAAACATGTTTTAAAAACATTGGTAAGATACAAAAATATTTTACAACGTATTTTTGTCACTCAAAAATATTTTTACACTAAAAAAAAAAATCACTCGAAAAAATTTTTCACTCAAAAAAAAATTTTACACACAAAAAAAAAAAATTAGGAAATTATTTTCTTTTTTTTTCAAAAATTACTTAAAAAAAAGTTTTTTTACTCAAAATAAAATATTTCTAATCAAAAATGTTATTTTTTTTACGTTAGAAAATTTACTATCATTTAAATCACTTTTAGTAATTTTTCCCCTTTTTTTACAAAAATGACAAAAAAAAAAAGGTTTTTAATTAAAATAATCAAAGTCGAATTTAACTTTTCTATTTGTTTTATTATTCAAAAAATTCAGACACGTGTTTTTTTTTTTTCGATAAAATCGCATTTGAATATTAAATTTTATAACAATTTTGTAATTTGCTTGTACTTTCTTGTTTCAACGCACTATAGGGAATTTTCTGGTATTTTCTGGCCAAAACTCCAAAAGTTGGGATATTGCCTCAAAATTTGGCAAGTTTATTTGGCGGTAAGTTTTAAGACTCTGTATAAAAAATTGGAATGATCTGGGCTAATAACTCGTGTTTTTAATGCAATTTTGTAATATAATTTTGTCAATAATTTTTACATCCACGCCCACAGAAGGGGGCGGGAAAAAAAATAATTTTCCTAGTGCCTTTGGTCCAAGTGCAGGGCTTTGAACTTCTTGTGGCGTATTTTTTTTTTAATTTTTAAGCAAATGTACAAAAAAAATGTAAAATATGGGATTTTGCGTAGCTAGACTAAGTTATTTAAGGGGGAGATTTTTTTCACATGTTCCAATTTTGCTCATTTACTACCTTGAACATCGTAAGACTATAAGACATATTCGTGCCAAACATCAGGTGGCTAGCTCTTTTGGTTTGGACAGCATCGTGCATTCCCCAGACAGTCAGACCGACAGACGGTCGGACGGACATCACTAAATTTTTTTTCCCCATGGAAGCGCATGGCTTAGCGGATGAATACATCTTACTCACAAAGAGTTTCCCAATATCTCATAGAGATATGGGAGTATGCAATTATATGCAAAAAAAGTAGCAGTCCACAAATAAATTTGGTTTAAAAAAGAAAAAAATTAATTAAGTAGAAAAATTAAAAAAATATATAAATCAACATTTTAAACCTGTACTTTGTACAAAATATATTTATTTGCCCTATTGATAATTGAAATTAATTTCAAAAGATTTTAATACAGGATTTTAAGTACGTTAATTTTGTAATAAGTTATGTTCTCCAAAATTAAAAAAAAAAAAAATAAAAAATTTAATTTTGTTTTTGACGCCTCCGTACTAGCGGTAAAAGAGTTTGGTGTACAAAAATATGTGTGCTAGCTTACTTTTATATAGTTTACTCTATAATGGCATCCGAAAAAAGTTTTTTTGAACACATCAAAAATAGACTTTTGGCCAACAATTCCTTATAAATTCCCTATAGTGCAACGTAGCGAATGAGTATTAAATATTTGTATAAATATATAAATATTTGTATAAATAAATTCAAATGCGATTTTCTAGAAAAAGCAACTGAATTTCCATTGATATTTTTCGAATTACAATTGGAATCTTCGAATTACAATTGATCTTTTACGAATTACAATTGATCTTTTACGAATTACAATTGATCTTTTACGAATTACAATTGATCATTTTCGAATTACAATTGATCTTTTACGAATTACAATTGATCTTTTATGAATTACAATTGATCTTTTTCGAATTACAATTGATCTTTTTCGAATTACAATTGATCTTTTACGAATTACAATTGGAATCTTCGAATTACAAATGGAATCTTCGAATTACAATTGGAGTATTCGAATTACAAATGGAATCTTCGAATTACAAATGGAATCTTCGAATTACAAATGGAATCTTCGAATTACAAATAGAATCTTCGAATTACAATTGATCTTTTTCGAATTACATCTGTAAATGGTGTAGAAGAACAATTGTAATTAAGTAAGGTGGTGTTTTATTTGCAAGAAGTTTGTTTTTACATAACACTGTACAAGAATTTCAAACGTTTTACAAAATTACAGGGTTCCGACGATTGATTCTGGACGAGGAGAAAAAAATTGTACTTATGTTGACGTTTTGAAAGATCTCATCGAAATTTTATTTTAGAGACGGTTAAAGTTTCACAGCTTTGGCCTGTTCTTGCAGCATATCGGTAATAAAACTATCTTTTTTTTACAAACATATGAGGTGTAGGGTAAGTTCAGCAACTTTGAAAAAAAGATTATGGCAAATATTTTTGTGGAACATATTAACCCTCCATCTCCCCCTCATAACCGTAATTATTGGCTTTATTCAAAGAAATCTTAAAAAACACAACGAAAAAGGAGGAGGGCGGAGATGTTCTACAAAAATGTTTGCCACACTCAAAATATTTTGTAAGTAAATTCAACTGAAAAAACGTTTAAAACAATCGTTTTTCCTTTTAAAAAACGGACTACTTATATTTCATTTGAAACAACATAATTTTTCAGTTATTTTTAAACGTTAAAAAATGACTAGACATTCCGTAAAAACAAACGATATTTCAGTTATTTTAACTGTTTACATTTTTTTATTTTGTGAAGTAAAAATAAATTTTTTTCAATAACAAACTTCAAAATCCGCACTTCTGTAAAATTATACGGAATAATCAGTCACAAATAACACTGTGCAACAAATTTTGGGTCATCGCATTGAGCCTCAATGCCTTCAACGCCATATAAAAGTAGACCATCAAGTGGACAAAACCACCAAAGGGTTTTGCAAAGTCAGTTCGGATTTCTTTTTTATAGCCCACTGAAGTTTTCATTTTTTTATCAAAGGCGTTTGGAAAACGTCAAAAATACTATAATATGAACACATCTGAGCTTCAAAATATGATTTGATGTCTTCAGTGAAATTTTATGGCGGTTCTTTTCTGAGAACATTTTAACCCTCTAACTGCCATTTTAAGGGGTCATTTTAGTCCCTATTAAAAAACTAAACACAGAAGTCTAATAAAACGTCCATTTAGAGGGTTAAAATGTTCTACAAATATTTTCCTCATAAAATTTCACTAGGGGTTGTCAAATAGTCAAAGTTTGTGCGACATGCGCAAAGTGCTTAAAAAGGGTCAAGTATAAATAATCAATGTTTGTTATTTTTTTTTACCAAAGCAGTGTTAAAAAATGTCGACAAAAAACAGTGCAAATATACTTTTGAGCTAAAAATGATGTTCTGATGTGTTTTATAAAATTTTATGATGATTATTTTCTTTGACCAAATTAACCCTCTAGCTCCCGTTTTAAAGGGTCATTTTTGTCCTTTTTTAAAAGAAATACAAAAAAGTCCTTAAAAAAGCAGTACGAGGGTTAAAATGTTTTACAAATATTTTCTGCATCAAATTTAACTAGGGCACGTCTAAGACAGAAAGTTCGTCCAGCATATAGAAAATGCTTAAAAATTTTAAAGTATTAAAATTTTTTTTTGTTTTTTTTTTTGGGCCGAAATAAAAAAAAACAAATAAAAAAGTTAAATTCGACTTTTTCGAATGTATTGATACCCTCCACAATGTAAAAAAGTTTACTTGCTAAAAAACAAAACAAACATTTAAAAAAAAAAATGGACAAAAAAAATTTTTTGGTAAAAAAAAAATTCGACGAAAATATTTTTTTTGTAAAAAAATATATTTGTACTTGTTTAAATACCATTCGGTGATCAATTCTGTTCACATGTGTCAACCAGCAGCCGAATGAGAGCATTTTGTGTTTTTAGGTTATGTTGAGTGTACCACAATTTTCGAGGTGTTCTTGCATTTTTGTTCATAACTTTTAAAAAATCAAACTATTCTTTTTTTTTTATACAAAGTATAAATCAGTTATAACTAAGACTTAGCATATTTACTTTACCCTAAGTAGTTTGGTATTGCATTTGAGCGAAATCGGTTCAGCGGTTCAAAAGTTATGAACGAAAATATAAAAATACCTCGAAAATTCTGGTACCTTAAACATAACCTAAAAACACAAAACGCTTTAATTCGGCTGCTGGTTGACACATGTGAACAGAATTGATCACCGAATGGTATTTAAACAAGTACAAACATATTTAAAAAAAACATTTTCGTCGAATTTTTTTTTATCAAAAATTTTTTTCGCGGATTTTTTTTTAATTTTTTTTTTGTTTTTTTTTTTTTCAAATAAACTTTTTTACATCCTGGAGGGTATTAATACATTCGACAAAGTCGAATTTAACTTTGTAACTTGTTTTTTTTTTATATTTCGGCCCAAAAAAATATAAAAAAAAAAATTGAATACTTTAAAATTTTTAAGCATTTTCTATATGCTGGGCGAACTTTATGTCTTAGACGTGCCCTAGTAAAATTTGATGGAGAAAATATTTGTAAAACATTTTAACCCTCTAACTGCCTTTTTTTTATAGACTTTTTTGTATTTCTTTTAAAAAAGGACAAAAATGACCCATTAAAACGGGAGCTAGAGGGTTAATTTGGTCAAAGAAAATAATCATCATAAAATTTTATAAAACACATCAGAACATCATTTTTAGCTTAAAAGTATATTTGCACTATTTTTTGTCGACATTTTTTAACACTGCTTTGGTAAAAAAATAACAAACATTGATTATTATACTTGACCCTTTTTAAGCACTTTGCACATGTCGCACAAACTTTGAACATTTGACAACCCCTAGTGAAATTTTATGAGGAAAATATTTGTAGAACATTTTAACCCTCTAAATGGACTTTTTATTATACTTCTGTGTTTAGTTTTTAAAAAAGGACTAAAATGACCCCTTAAAATGGCAGTTAGAGGGTTCAAATGTTCTAAAAAAAGAACCGCCATAAAATTTCACTGAAGACATCAAATCATATTTTGAAGCTCTGATGTGTTCTTATTATAGTATTTTTGACGTTTTCCAAACGCCTTTGATAAAAAAATAAAAACTTCAGTGGGCTATAAAAAAGAAATCCGAACTGACTTTGCAAAACCCTTTGGTGATTTTGTCCATTTGATGGTCTACTTTCATATGGCGTTGAAGCCATTGAGGCTCATTTTTCTTGTTGCACAGTGTAATTTAACTGATAAAAATATTTTTCCGTAACTTTTATAGTTTATTGTTTTTACAACTGTTTAAATCATTCAATATTTTATTTTCCTTAAAAAACAAACGATAAAACGTTTAAAACAACTTTAACTAAAAACTTTTTGAATAACCGTAAATAGTTACTGTAAAACTTTTCTGGGTGCATACTATTTTACTACACATGTCAGAGCACACTAAGTTCCAAAAATTAACACAAACCCCAAAAAACAGTAAAATTCAAGATTGCACATTAAAAAATTACAAAAAAAAAAAATTACTCTTAGTGGGTAATCTTGAATTCGACTGGTTTTCGGTGTTTCTGTTAAGTTTTGGGCTTTGGTGTGTTCTTCCATATGTAGTAAAATTGAATGGCCAACATTTTTTAGAACATCTCATTGCAGTCCTCCCAGTTTTAAGGGGTATAGCCTGTTCCATAGAGTAGTGTAGGGTACAACAAGAATTCACGGGATTTGTAATTACGGTCGAAAATTAACGGAATTGAAAAATTTAATCCCGGGGTTCGGAATTCACCAATCCCGAGATTCGGGAATTATCAATCCCGGGATTCAGGATTTGTCAGTCCCGGGATTCGGGATATGTCAATTACGGTATTCGGGATTTGTCAATTACGGAATTCGAAATTTTCCAATTCCGGGACTCGCTAACATCCCAAACGTAAATTCTACTTAGTAAATTGTAACATTTAGTTAAATGTGAAAAATATTCAAATGATAAAATTCAATTAAAAACTATTTTAATTTTCTTTGAATTTGACTGGGAATTTTGAAGCTTCACTTGGCATTTTTCATTTAGCAAGAAACTAATGAATGTTTTAGAATTTCCCATTGGAAAACTATATTCCAATGTTATTTCCTAGTAAATTATACAGTTTGAAAAAAAAAAAATAAACAAACCAAACAAAGCAATTGAGATGCAAGTCATTTAATATTCTGATAATGATCGCATTTCATACACAAAATATATAAAACACTTCTAGTAGTACAGATGTATATTTACATGTGTATGTCCATATTTGTTAATCATCATACTGTGTTTATTAACACTTTGTAAAATACAACTACAATATATTAATCGAAATTATTAAGAGCCAAAAATATTACCATCATTTTGAAACATCCGCAATTTTTCAGAGGTTGGTTTAGTTTTTCAAGGGGAACCTTTTTCCCTGGTCCGACTGCAACCACTTACGAACTTTACATGCCTATTACCATATAAAATATCCGTGACAAACTTTAAGAGTTTAGCTCTTTTTCTTTTGGGCTGCATTGTGTTATTTACAGACAGACGGACATTTATAAAATGACTTAGAATTGCTAATGGATAAATAAGAGGTCTATTCGATTACCTTACTACAATCTACTATTTTTTACTCATTTTACTACAGCTGGAAATTTTCAATACAAAAAGTAAACAAAACTTTCCAGTTGTAGTAAAAAATAGTAAGAAATTTGGGTAATCGAATAGACCTAATGTTTATACTTTATAGGGTCCCCAAACGATATTTCGATGCATTATACACGAAATGATAAAGTGGTTGGAGGGTATACAAATATTGATGGTCGGTCATACATTTGATTTCATTAGGATTCCCTTTGGACAATTACATATTTATGGAAGGTGTAGCAGGAGGGTTAAAGAGTGGAGAAAGGGGAGAATTTTGTGATAGGAATAATTTGCGAATTTTTCTATAGGAAAAGCCCTAAAAGTTTTCTATAGAAAAAATCTGAGAATTTTTCTATAGGAGAAATTTTTTTATAGAAATTCTTCTTTGAAAAATGTGTAAGAATTTTAAAATTTTTCTAAAGGAAAAATGTTTCTGAATGTTAGAATTTTTCTATGAGATAAAAGTCTCAAAATATTAAAATTTTTCTTTTAAAAAAATTCAAGAATTTTTCTAAACGAAAAATTTTGAAATTTTTCTAAACGAAAAATTTGGAAATTTTTCTAGACGACAAATTTGGGAGTTTTCCCATAGAAAACAAGTAAAAAAAGTTAAATTCGGCTTTTTCGAATGTATTGATAACCTCCACAATTTAATAAAAGATGTTTTGCAAAAAAAAAAATTTAAAAAAAAAAAAAAAATTGAAAAAAAAATTACGCTAAAATTTTTGGTGAAAAAAAATTCGACGATTTTTTTTTTGTTAAAAAAATTGGTTTGTACTTGTAAAAATTGCATTCTGTGACCAATATTGTTCAAATATGCCAACCAGCAGCCAATTTAAAGCATTTTGTATTTGTAGGTTATGTAGAATATACCAAAATTTTCGAGGTGTTCTTACATTTTAGTTTTAACGTTGCGAATGAGTAATATTTATGCAATTAATATTACTCATTCGCAACGTTAAAACA
Source organism: Pegoplata infirma (assembly GCA_963921195.1). NCBI lineage: Eukaryota > Metazoa > Arthropoda > Insecta > Diptera > Anthomyiidae > Pegoplata > Pegoplata infirma. The sequence continues at coordinate 115,797,159 of OY992537.1, read as the reverse complement.
AGAAAATACAAGCAAATTACAAAATTGTTATGAAATTTAAAATTCAAATGCGATTTTCTCGAAAAAAAAGAAGAACGTGTTTCTGAATTTTTTTGTGTGGATGAAAAAACATCTAAACTTTAAAAAAAAAATTGAAAAAAAAGTGGCCAGATTTTTAATAAATGGACTTATTTAAAAAATGGAAAATTTCAGAACGGGTTCTGAAAATTTTCCAAAAAAAAAAAAATTAATTGATAGCCCATACAAAACTATACAAGAATGTAAATTTTTGAGATTGCGGTGCATTCCGTTTTAATGTGATAAATTTTTAATCAAGGCAACTCGCCACAAATTTGACCATTTTTCCAATAAGCCCAGTTTTTGAAAATTTGAAAAACCAAAAACGCAATTTTCTTAGTTCAATATAGGGCTATCCAAACCACCTATTCAGAAATTTACGGGACACATGTTTTTCTGTAGCGGGAGATTTGCTGTGGAATGCCTCATATACCCTTTATTACTAACAATAAGTGGAGGGTATACAAATTAAGATTTTTTAGAATTTTTCTCTAGGAAAAATCTTATAATTTTGACATTTTTTTCTATATCAAAAGTCTGGGAATTTTTTTATAGGAAAAATCTGAGAATTTTCCATATTGAAAATCTGACAATTCTTCAGAGTAAAATGGAAAGAGAAATATAAATCATGTAAGAATTTTTTCTAGAATTTTTAAGAATCTCAAAGTTTTTCTTTAATAAAAATGTTTTTAAATCTTAAAAGTAAACAAGTAGAAAAGTTAAATTCGACTTGGCCGAATCTATGAATACCCTCCACTATGCAGTTTTAAAGTGGTAGTAAATTTTCTAACGTGAAAACAAAAACATTTTTGATTAGAAATATTTTATTTTGTGGAAAAAAAACTTTTTTTTTAAGTAATTTTTGAAAAAAAAGTAATTTACTAAATTTTTTTTTTTTTTAGTGTAAAATTTTTTTCGAATGTATTTTTTTTTTAGTGTAAAAATATTTTTGAGTGACAAAAATACGTTGTCCAATATTTTTGTGACTTACCAATGATTTTAAAGCATGTTTAACGGGGTTTCAACACGTGAATTTAAGGTGAAGCTAATCTGAAATTCACGGTTTTGTTAATAACTTTTGAACCACTGAACCGATTTAGCTGAAACCGAACCAGGCCAGGGGAACGACAAATATATGGGGCATTCCAAGTCAAATCGGACACTTTTAAAATTTTTTTTTTTAGATTTTCCCAATTTGTTAACAGTTTTTAGTACCCTTCGAAAACTCCTTCGTGGTAAATTTTCATATTTTTTTGATCACCCGTTCAAAAGATATCGACTTTTAAAAATTGGTAGTTTGTTACTTTACTCAAACTTCTTTTACTCATAACTTTTTCAATAATGGTCCAAATTTTATTTTTTTTTTTCAAAATTTTTTTTTCACGTACTTTTAAAAAAAAAAATCAAAAAAGTCTTAAAAGCGCTCTAGTATGCGATTTTTAAGTTTTAAAATTTAAATCTCATTTTTGAAAATGTTTGTACTCTTCGATTTTTTTGAAATTTTTTTGTGTAAAACATCTATCGGTTCTACAAATTTTTTGCCCAGGAGGATCGTGGGACAACGATTATTACTATTTTTTTAAATTTTTTGAAAAAATTTTATTGTAATTTTCCAATCTTCAAATCATTTCTACTGCTCCAATGGTGCGTCATAAAGGGGTCATTTCCAAGACCGACCCCCATTAATTTTTACGTCTAAACATTTCTTCGGAACAAACTAATACCCTATCTCCAATTTCTAAGGGAGCTCCCACACAAACCGACCATTTTTAGAGTTTGTTCCAACCGCCCTAACTGCCCCATTAGTGCCCTTAGAGCAACAAAATGTATGACTGACCCACAATATTTTTTTACTCCAAACATTTTCTCTGAACACACTTACCCTCTATCTCTAATTGTTAAGGCGGTACCCATACAATTTTTTTTATTTTTTGTAAATTTGTTTTATTTAATCAGCTTCTACCGGTCCAATGCACGGTGGTCAATTCCGGCCAAAAATCATTTTATTTTTTTATTAAATCTTGATGAAATTTTGATGCTATATTATAGCTAATACTTCAAAACATACAACTTAAATCTTTTTTTTGGGCCTTGTAACACTATATTATTGTCCATAGCGGTGCAAAGTGGGGTATTTTTTGCTTCTCATTTAACCTTTTTTTAAAATGTATATTTTAGTGTTCAATAAAAGTTGGCCATGCATTTTTCTTCACATTATTTTTGTAAGTTCGCTCATGGATTTTAAATTCCTATAGTAAACAATCGTTCCATATGGTTTTTGTAGATTTTGTGTGCGTTTTTGTCTTAAAGTGACGTGTATGAAAATAAGATAAAACTTAAAAAAAAACTCTAAAAAAAATAAATTTTGAAAGACCATAAAAATCAATTAGAGGCTATTAGAGGTTAGCTATAAAAAGCAGCTTGTACTTTTAGCTATTAAAAGTAAGTATTTTAAATTTCAGCCCCTACTTTTACCGATTCTTTAAACCAGAGCATTTTCAGTGGACTCATTTTTTACAAATGGTGGACTTTTTTAAACCTACAAACTCCACCAAAATAGGGAATGTGAAGAGATGCTAACTTAAAACCCATAGATTTGAGTTAAAAAAACTTAAAAAAAGACGAAATAAAAAAAAAAATCGGTTTAAGGGGGGTTGGAACTAAAAAACTGCCTTAATGATAGCAATTTTTAAACAGCTAAAAAAATAAATACGTAATATTAATAAATTCTGTTTTTTCATTTGAAAGAAAGAACATTTTAGTATTTTTAAAAATTTCATAACACAAAATTTGGTCAACTAGAATTTTCAGGGCTGCCAGTTAAGCCTGTGTTGTTTTTTTTTTTAAGGGAAAAATTGGCTGCATTTTTACAGCAAAAACTACTAAACCGATTTTGATGAATTTTTTTTTTTTTTTTGATTTGTAGATAATTAAATTTTCAAGCACTTAACATGGCCATTTTTTTGGAAAAAATTGATTTTTGTTAAAGATATGCTAACGTAAACTAAAAAAATAGAAAAATTTCAATTTCTTCTTTCATTCAAATATTAATTAGGTCAAATTTTAAAAAAATTGTCACGATAAGTATTAAAAAATTAAATAATCTACAAATCAAAAAAAAAAAAAATGTCATCAAAATCGGTTCGGTAGTTTTTGCTGTACAACTGCGGCCATTTTGTTTTTTAAAAAATAGCATCCCACAATTACCTGGAAACCCTGGCAATTCTTTGTCTTTTAAACTTTTAAAAATATTACGATTGTTTATATTTCAAATAAAAAAACAGAATTAAAAAGTATTGCGTATCTATTTTTTTTTTAAATTTCTAACACTAAAGCTGTTTCTTTTAGTTCCAACCCCACCTTAATTAGTTTGATATATTTGACACGTCCATGCTTAGTTGGCCAACCACTATATTTGTATGTCCAACGTTTTGAAAAGAGATCAGATATATTGTTCTTAATTCGGATATAAAATTTTTGCTGGATATAAATGTCTGCATATAGCAGACATGTTTGGTACATTTGGGACGTCCATGGTTATTTGGCCAACCCCTGTATTTGTAGGTCCAAAATTTGGGCAAGGTATCAGATATGTTATTCTTAATTTTAATTTTAAATTTCAGCTATTTACATGCAAAAATAAGGAAGTTATTAATTTTTGGCCGGAATTGACCACCGTGCAATGGTGCGTCCGAGAGGGGTCATTAGTGAGACCGACCCCCATTTATTTTTACCCTACAACATTTTTTTAAAACATACCTACGCCCTATCTCCACTTCCAAAGTAGGCTCCCATACAAAATTACATTTTTATAAAATTTGCTCCAACTGTTTGTATGGGAGCCTACTTAGGGAGTGGAGATAGGGCGTAGGTATGTTTTAAAAATGTTGTAGGGTAAAAATAAATGGAGGTCGGTCTCACTAATGACCCCTCACGGACGCACCATTGGACCGGTAGAAGCTGATTAAATAAAACAAATTTACAAAAAATTAAAAAAATTGCATGGGGACCGCCTTAACAGTTAAAGATAGAGGGTAGGTGTGTTCAGAGAAAATGTTTGGACTAAAAAAAAATTGTGGGACAGTCATACATTTTGTTGCTCTAAGGGCACTATTAGGGCAGTTAGAGCGGTTGGAACAAATTTAAAAAAAATATCGTTTTATGTGGGAGCCCCCTTAGAAATTGGAAATGTTAAGACGTACAAATTAATGGGGGTCGGTCTTATAAAAGACCCCTCAATGACGCACCATTGGAGCAGTAGAAATGATTTTAAAATTGGAAAATTACAATAAAATTTTTTCAAAAAATTTTAAAAAATAGTAATAATCGTTATCCCACGATCCTCCTTGGCAAAAAAATTTGTAGAATCGATAGGAGTTTTACACAAAAAAATTTCAAAAAAATCGAAGAGTACAAAGTTTAAATCGTAAAAATCGCATACTAGAGCGCTTTTAAAAATTTTTTTGGGATTTTTTTTAAAAAAGTACGAAAAAAAACAAAAATTTTGAAAAAAAATTTTAAATTTGGACCATTATTGAAGAAGTTATGAGTAAAAAAAGTTTGAGTTAAGGAACAAGCTACCAATTTTTAAAAATTCGATATCTTTTGAACGGGTCATCAAAAAGATCTGAAAATTTACCACGAAGGAGTTTTCGAAGGGTACTAAAAACTGTAAACAAATTGGGAAAATGTAATAAAAAATCTTTTCAAAGTGTCCGATTTGACATGGAATGCCCCATATATATGGCAAGCTTCAGCATTCTCAGAATTGTTTTTCGAAAGTTAGCGTGTTTTTATCTCATAAATTCACGAAAAACCCTTGCCGAAATTCAGTATTTTGCTCATAACTTTTGAACCACTGCACCGATTTCGCTGGATTGCAATACCAACCTGACCAGGTAAATGCCCAACATACAAACCATATCTAAGTCGAACTGGGAAACGCAGGGAGCTTAAGCTAGTTTAATATATAAAAAAAAGTGATATTTTAAGGGATTTCGCTTACCAAACTAGGGTAAAAATTAAAAAAGAATATTCAGCAACACTAACTACATGTAAATATTTCACATCAAACGTATGAGCATTTTTTTTTTGTTTTGTGTACCAAAATAAATGTTTGTTTGAGTAGGCATATGTCAAATAAGAGGATGGCCGATGATGGTTGGTTGGGATGTGGGGTTGACAGTGTCTATAATATATGGAACACATTACAAACAAAACGTTTTTGATAATCGCGTACATTCATGTACTATCTAAATATTTAATCGAAATGTAGCATTTATGTGTGCATACAAAAAAATTGAGAGAACGGCCGGCCGTTAGTATTCAAATCGCATGCATTGATGTTGATTTTATAATTTTCAATTTTTTTTTCCTTACATATGTGCAATAGCGTTACTTTATTAGTCGTGTGCGATCTCTTCAAGTAATTACATCAAGTTAACATTTTTATTTTGTTTCTATTTTTAAATAAACTATAAAAATTATGAATTAATCTAAATAATTAATATTAAGTAAAATCTAATTGATATTGTTTTTCAAAAAAAAAAAAAAAAAACGCAGTGCGATATTTTTAATTAATATAAAAATAAATGATAGTGCATCATTATTTTCAAAACAACAAGTGTCGTCTTTGTCTACAGTGTGTTTTGACATTTAAAAATTTAATTATAATTAAAAATTCAATGTCAAGTTCATAGAAGAACAAAAGAAAAAAATCTTAATTGTGTTAACAATAAGTTTCCAAATATTTTTGTATTTTGTTTATTATAATGGTTTATGAATCATCTTATGAAAGTGGCCGTAGCCCATTTCTGCCCGATGTAAAACGTGGCAGTTGGGCACATCCTAATGATTTTTTATGGTCTGGTATAAGTTTTGCATTTCGTTTGGATGTTTTTTCTATGTCATGGTTTTTTTTAATGGAACCGGGTGGTAAGTAAATTTGTTATTAATTCAAATGTTTGTATACTAAAAAACAAATTTTGAAAATTACAAAAAGCTTTTAATGTTAAGGGTTAGGTCTTTCAAATAATTTTTCTGACCGTTTTTATCATTAAACAAGCAAAAAAGGTAAAATTTGTCTTGCTTAAGTCCATGAATATCCTTAAAATGGCCAACAAACTTTGAGCATTTGAATTTGAATAAATTTGAATCGTGTGACATTTTTGTTGCATGTTAATGATTTCGAAGGCCTGTATTCAAAACCCTCTATATAAAAAAATACAACTTTTCAAGAGAGCCAAAAAACAGATTATTTCGCGTATTGTTAGAGTATTTAAGATTCGATATTATTCAATATTTTTTTAAATAATTTTTTTAAATCAACTACTGAATCTCACATATAATTCGTTTTTAAAATTTTGCACTATTGGGGATTTTATAATAGATAGAGGGTTTTGTTTCTCAAAAATATTTAAAGAACATGAATGAAAATGATCAGATAGAGGGTTTTGCATTTTAACAAAAATTATTATGATTTCATTTACGACATCGGTAAATTTTTCACGTGATTTATTAATGATAACGGCTTATAAAAAATTCCGAAATCGCAGTTTTGTCCACAGGTGCTGATTTTTAAGACAAATTATTTTTTTTTTAACGAATTCATCTCAAAAGTTGTTATGTAAAAGATAGTAAAAAAAATAAAAAAACGCGATTTTGGTACACAGATGCTGATCAGCATCGCAATTTTTAAGATTAAAATTTGTGTTTCATAATGTACACAAGACATCCAAATTTTTCAAAAAAGTCAAACAAGAATATTCAGAAAAAATTAGCATCAGTGGACCAAAATTGTGGTTCTGGAATTTTGTTGACAAATTCATGATCAGCATGCAAAATTTAGTATGGAAACATGGTACAATAATAATAATAATAATGTTTTACAATTGTATGAAAACATTTAATGCATGATGAAATTACCCGAGTAAAAAAGTTTATATATAATTTATATAATTATATATATTTGATAAAATTATATATAATTTAATAAAATTATATATAATTATATGCGATTTTTTTTATATAAAATTTTGCAAAATTATATCTAATTATAAATAATTTGATAAAATTTTATAAAATTAGATAAAATTATATATAATTTTATCAAATTATATATGATTATATCAAAATTTGTTTTATATAAAATTTTATAAAATTATATCAAATTATATATAATTTGATAAAATTTTATAAAATTATATAAAATTATATAAGATTTGATAAAATTGTATATAAAAAAAATTCGGATATAATTTCATATAATTTGATCAAATTATATATAATTTTATATAATTTTATCAAATTTTTTGAAAACAAAAACTTCTTTATATAATTTTATGTAATTATATATAATTTTATCAAATTTTATATAATTATATAAAATTATTTAAAAAACTTTTTTACTCGGGTATTCAAAAAAAATATTTTTAAATTATTTATTTGAAAAGATAGAGGGGGTTGCATTCAGAAAAATTAATTGTGTAAGAGATAGAGAAAACCACAAATGCAAATAAAATAGCAAACAAAAATATTTTTGTTCTGAATTTTACACCATAGATGAGGGCCGTTTTACTGAATATTTTGCCATCAAAAAGTAATTTTCGTGAAAATAGAAGATAGATGGTTTTGCATATAGGCCCTCGATATAGAAACTAATAAATATCTGAAAAAAAAGTTGTTCTGCCCGAGCTGAGAATCAAACCCAGGCTGGCTGGCTAGTACTCCAACGCGCTACCCATTAAGCCACAGCATGGTGTGGCTTAGTGGTTAGCGGGTACTGACATTTCACTCCTCTTTATTTCGAACTTTCAAAATCGTTGACACGAAAATCATAGCTGATCCTGTTTTCGAGTTATTTCCAAATAATTACACTGTTCGATGAAAAAAACTCGTAGTGAAATATCCAACGTATTCTTATAGATTTTTCTCTCCTAAATCCAAATTAGATACCCGAGTAAAAAAAACATATGTTACAATATATAACTTAATACAAACATAATAAATTTTATATGATTATACATCCGTGAGATATTTTCTAAATTTTTTTTAATGCAGTCATATGTAGTAATATATAATTTAATCATGATTCGGATTAAAAGGTGTACGGTTGATATAATTAAATAAAATAATATGAGGGTCAATACAAAATCTGTTTTTCTGTATAATTTAACATCAAATTATATATAGCTTATTCTGTTCCATATAAAACTACATATGTTTCCAATTAACCAAAAATTTTCTAAGTTTTTTAGGCAAAGTATAAGAAACTTTTTAAAATGTTCCTAAACATTTCTTGTTAGGGTTATGTATATCACCTATCTGGTTCGAAGCGTACCCAAAAATTTTTTTGTTTTAGAAAATTATATGTTTGGTGAATGTATCGTTGACCTGTGGTGTGTCTCAACCCAAACCAAAAAACACCAGGATTTTATATGTTTTTATGCAATTAGATCTAATTAGATCCACCAATATATGGCAATGTCTGGTCAAAACTCGGATGAAATCAGATCATATTTTATACAAGTTGATCTTTTTTAATGCAAAAACATCCACCATTATTCGGATCAAATTGCGTATAAATATATATTGTGTTACATATCATCATATATTGCATCATATAAATATTTTTACTCGGGTATACAATTTTTTCTAGAACTTACAGTTTTTGAGATATTCGCTGTTAAAAAGTAACACACCTAATAATTTCGAACTTTTGGGGGTCCACTGTTGTGTTGCTTCCATTAAATAGGACTTAATTTCATATACATTAGACCTCATGATGCCAAAACTGCAATCTAAATTTTTATAGCATGTTTTTGAGATATTTGCGTTCGAGATTTTCGAGTGGAAAAATTTTCTAACGCGAATATCTCAAAAACGGTACATGCTAGAAAAATTTGGAGTGCACTTTTGGAATCAGGAGGTCTATTTTATATGAAATCAAGTCATATTTTTGGAAGAATCTTCAACAGTGGACCACCAGAAGTTCGAACTTATTGGTTTTTTTGTATTTTCAACAGCGAATGTCTTAAAAACGGTACGTGCTTGAACAAATTGGGTGGCAGATTTGGATTCAGGAGATCAAAATCTATAAGAATCAGTTGGATATTTTACTGGCAGATTTTTGCTGTCGAACGGTGTAATTATTTAGCAATAACTCGAAAATAGGATCAGCTAGGACTTTCGTGTTAACCATTTTTAAAGTTCAAAATAAAGAGGAGTAAAATGCCATTATCCGATTTTGTCACCATTTTAACACAACCTAAATTTGCTTGAAGAGAGGTGTGTCATAGATGGGACTGATTAATTAATGGGACCAATTAATTGATGGTTTAATTACCATTTAATTGATGTCAATGGTAATGAAATGTTTTTCATTACAATTGGTTGTATCAATTGCACCAATTAAATTACTAATCAATTTAATTACTAATGAAAATTAAAAAAAAAATAATTACCATTAGTAAAAGTCGTCAAAATATTGTCAAAATCGTTAATATTTGAAAATATCTGTTGTTTTTTGTTATTTTGTATTTAAATTTTTCACATTTTATGAACCAAACGCACGTTTGCTTTTGTGTAACACAATATTTGAAGTTTTTTATTTGCGTTTAGATTTTTGTCTTTATTCATATTTAAAAAAAACATGCTTTGATGTTTAAATTTATAACTTTTCAAAAAGACAAAAATGTGTAAACAAATTGTTTTGAAACCAATTATAATTGGTGTTTTTCAAACAATTTCAATGGTAATGAAAAATTCCCATCTATGAGGTGTGTAAGGTAAGGTGGGTCGAAAAAAATATTTTTTTTTACTTCAAAATGGCACCAAGCCTAAACGATAGTACATGTTTCGAGATGTATATCATAAAAATTTGAGACCACCAAAAAAAAGATTCAGCAATCGCATGAGTATTGACGTTTTTAATTTTTTCGCCTCATAATTTGGTCCATCCCGAAAAACTAAATTATTTTTATGATCTTCGCCCACCAAAAAAAAGATTCAGCAATCGCATGAGTATTGACATTTTTAATTTTTTCGCCTCATAATTTGGTCCATCCCGAAAAACTAAATTATTTTTATGATCTTCGCCCACTGAAAATTAGTATCTCCAAAATTATAAAATAAAAGATCTGCAATAAAAAACCAAAATACTTCGACTACAACTGGATGAATATATTTAAAAATTTTGATTTTTTCCTTTCAAAGTCCATCAAAATCACAAAAAAAAAAATCGAATCACTCACTAATCACTCACCCAATTTTTTTGTTTACTCACGCTCACTTACTAATCACGCGTCATTCACGCTCAGTCACGCAACCTCTACTCACGCTATTGAATTTTAATAAGAAAAACTGTTAAAAAATATTTTTTTGGTAAGAAATGAAAAAAAGACAAATAAAGTTAGTAATATAATTAATAGTAAATAATCAAGCTCGAGGTCTTTATTTTATTTAAAAATCTTCTTTATTTCATTCCTCCAATATTTCGTTATTAATTAAATAACATCCTCAGGGACAGTCTAACATGTAAAAATCAAAATATAAATATAAACATCAAAGCACAAAAACAAAAAAGTTACAGAGAAAATATTAAATAAAACAGTAATAAAAATAACAACAACAAAATAACAAATAATTATTTACGTACACAAAAAATTCTTATAAGCTAAGTGCGTAGCTGTTGCTGTTGTCGTCGTCATAATAGTACTAAAACCAAAAAATTAAAATAAAAATATTGCACTTGTATTGATTATTGCTTTGCCTTATTAACTAAGTAACGAAAATGTTGGGCCGAACTCCCTTCAACATCGGCTTTAAAATTCATCCTAGTTGTTGTTGGTATTTTTATTATATTAAGCATCTCCAACATATATCGGCGTTTGTAATTCTCTTCCCCCTGTAATATTTGTACGTCATCTAAGTTGGGAGAATGATGAGTACTTGCACAGTGGGCTGTCAGTGCTGTTTTTTGTGTAGAAATATTTTTTATTTTTTGGTCTGATTTGTGTGCAGCGATTCTGGATTTTAATTTATTTTTGGTTGTTCCTATGTATACTTTGTTGCATATTTCATTTTCCTTTCCGTTGCAAGGTATTTTATAAATAACATTGGATTTTTCCCATTTTTCAATTTTGTCTTTTGTGTTGCTAAATAATTTTCCTAAATTATGGTTAGTTTTGTGGGCCATTTTGTATTTTTTTACATCAAATAATCTTGATTTTTCTAATCTTTCTGAAATTTTAGGTACATATGTTAGTGACTTATAAATGAAAGGATCTTTATTAGTTCTTATATTCTTGGGATTTGGTTTTTCAAAATTCCGTATCAGTTTTTTCGTGAGTTTTAATGGAAAATCATTATTACGTAAAATGAGTTTTATTCTATCTTTATTTTTCTTATGGAACTCTGTGTCGCTTATGTTGAGAACTCTTTTAATTAAATTGTTGGCCGTGTTTATAATTACTCTTTTCGGGTGTTGAGAGTAAAAGTTAATTATTCGCCCAGAAGCCGTTGGTTTTTGGAACCAATCTATTTTTATCTGGCTATTTTCGCGTATAACTACAGTATCCAGATATGGAAGTCTGGAGTTTGTTTCCTTTTCCATAGTGAACTTTATGTTGCGGTGAAAGCTGTTTAAACTCTTCATAATCTCCTCTATTTCGCACTCAGGGGCTATACAAAATAGATCGTCTACATATTTCGTCAGAATTTTTGGTTTTTTTGTCAGGTTTGTTATGCACGTGTCTAATAATTTTTCCATCACAATATCTGCAACAATAGGCGAAGCTGGTGATCCCATTGGTAACCCTTTTTTCTGCGTGAATATTTTCTCCTTATATTTAAAATATCTATTGTCTTTTATGCAAAATGTTAGTATCTTTAAAAACAAACTTTTAGACATATCAGTATATATTGTGATTTCATTCCATCTATCTTCTATAATTCTTAAAGCTAAATCTACAGGAATGCTTGGAAATAACGACACGACATCAAACGAACATAATCTTTCATCGTCCTTTATAGTCAAGTTTTTAATCTTATCCCTAAATTGCACTGAATCCCTAACGTTGTATGTTGAGTTCTCTGTAATCTTCTTCAGAATATTCGTAATATATTTACAGAGTTGACTAGATGGAGCATTCACACTTGAGCAGATTGGTCTCAATGGGTATCCTTCCTTATGGATTTTAGGAAGTCCGTAGATTCTAGGTGCTGTAGCCGCGTCCGTTTTCAGTCTTCTTCTCTCAATGGGTGATATTACATTGTTTTTAAACAAGTCTTCCACTAAATCATTGTTCTTTTTTTGAAGAGTGCTAGTTGGATCCCTTTTTAATCTTTGGTACGTCATCATATCTTCAATTATGTTATTCATTCTATTATTATAATCGTCCTTCTCCAAAGCCACCGTCACATTGCCCTTATCCGCATTTACTATTAAAATCTCGTTGTTTTGTTTCAAAAACTTTTCGGCTTTTTCTACTGTTTTTAATATGTATTTATCCCTACTGTTAATCCTTATTTTATTGACATGATCATCGATTAGTGTTATCATTTTCGTCCGGGCTATCTCCTGTTCCTCTTTATTCTCTATTGTTTGTAAGAAATCCTCACCATCAGCTATGTATTTGAGCATCGGAAATTTTTCCTTAGTTACCGGCAGTGCATGTTTCTTCCCAAGTGATAAAACCCACTGTACCTCTTCCGGAATAACCTTCGTGGTCTTATTGACAAACCAATTGTTATTAAACTTTATATCAAGTTGCTGTCGGTGTTTGTCACTAAGTTTTTCAAATTTTCTCCTAAGCCTTTCCTTTAGTGTATTATTTGTGGATTCTATTAACCTGTTTTCACTTTTCCACCATTCATTTGCCTCTTCTTCTGTTAGTTGTGTTTCTATATTTGACCTAATTTCTTCTCGTTTTTCCTCATTATACTTTAAATGTTCATGTTTCTGTCTTAATAATAAGTTTAAAATCTTGTCATGAAAATTCTGGATATGATTCTCAAGTTTACGTTGAATAGTAGACTCCTTACATATGTTACTGTCAAATATATTGTACACGTTCTTTGTGGAATTGATTATAAATGTTGGTATAATACCTGAATTTCTGCAACGTATCAGGAAGGTTATTGATGCTTTTAGTTTTAAAGTTTTTTCCCTAGTTGTTTTATGCCGGTTGATGTTTTTTCTCATATATTCATTCTTCTTAAACTTGTTGTATACCATTTTGTCTGTTGATACGGCGTGCTCTCCGTTGTTGTAAATAAGTTTGTTGTTATTCGACCTTTTTATTAATATAATTAATAGTAAATAATCAAGCTCGAGGTCTTTATTTTATTTAAAAATCTTCTTTATTTCATTCCTCCAATATTTCGTTATTAATTAAATAACATCCTCAATCAATAACCTTCCTGATACGTTGCAGAAATTCAGGTATTATACCAACATTTATAATCAATTCCACAAAGAACGTGTACAATATATTTGACAGTAACATATGTAAGGAGTCTACTATTCAACGTAAACTTGAGAATCATATCCAGAATTTTCATGACAAGATTTTAAACTTATTATTAAGACAGAAACATGAACATTTAAAGTATAATGAGGAAAAACGAGAAGAAATTAGGTCAAATATAGAAACACAACTAACAGAAGAAGAGGCAAATGAATGGTGGAAAAGTGAAAACAGGTTAATAGAATCCACAAATAATACACTAAAGGAAAGGCTTAGGAGAAAATTTGAAAAACTTAGTGACAAACACCGACAGCAACTTGATATAAAGTTTAATAACAATTGGTTTGTCAATAAGACCACGAAGGTTATTCCGGAAGAGGTACAGTGGGTTTTATCACTTGGGAAGAAACATGCACTGCCGGTAACTAAGGAAAAATTTCCGATGCTCAAATACATAGCTGATGGTGAGGATTTCTTACAAACAATAGAGAATAAAGAGGAACAGGAGATAGCCCGGACGAAAATGATAACAATAATCGATGATCATGTCAATAAAATAAGGATTAACAGTAGGGATAAATACATATTAAAAACAGTAGAAAAAGCCGAAAAGTTTTTGAAACAAAACAACGAGATTTTAATAGTAAATGCGGATAAGGGCAATGTGACGGTGGCTTTGGAGAAGGACGATTATAATAATAGAATGAATAACATAATTGAAGATATGATGACGTACCAAAGATTAAAAAGGGATCCAACTAGCACTCTTCAAAAAAAGAACAATGATTTAGTGGAAGACTTGTTTAAAAACAATGTAATATCACCCATTGAGAGAAGAAGACTGAAAACGGACGCGGCTACAGCACCTAGAATCTACGGACTTCCTAAAATCCATAAGGAAGGATACCCATTGAGACCAATCTGCTCAAGTGTGAATGCTCCATCTAGTCAACTCTGTAAATATATTACGAATATTCTGAAGAAGATTACAGAGAACTCAACATACAACGTTAGGGATTCAGTGCAATTTAGGGATAAGATTAAAAACTTGACTATAAAGGACGATGAAAGATTATGTTCGTTTGATGTCGTGTCGTTATTTCCAAGCATTCCTGTAGATTTAGCTTTAAGAATTATAGAAGATAGATGGAATGAAATCACAATATATACTGATATGTCTAAAAGTTTGTTTTTAAAGATACTAACATTTTGCATAAAAGACAATAGATATTTTAAATATAAGGAGAAAATATTCACGCAGAAAAAAGGGTTACCAATGGGATCACCAGCTTCGCCTATTGTTGCAGATATTGTGATGGAAAAATTATTAGACACGTGCATAACAAACCTGACAAAAAAACCAAAAATTCTGACGAAATATGTAGACGATCTATTTTGTATAGCCCCTGAGTGCGAAATAGAGGAGATTATGAAGAGTTTAAACAGCTTTCACCGCAACATAAAGTTCACTATGGAAAAGGAAACAAACTCCAGACTTCCATATCTGGATACTGTAGTTATACGCGAAAATAGCCAGATAAAAATAGATTGGTTCCAAAAACCAACGGCTTCTGGGCGAATAATTAACTTTTACTCTCAACACCCGAAAAGAGTAATTATAAACACGGCCAACAATTTAATTAAAAGAGTTCTCAACATAAGCGACACAGAGTTCCATAAGAAAAATAAAGATAGAATAAAACTCATTTTACGTAATAATGATTTTCCATTAAAACTCACGAAAAAACTGATACGGAATTTTGAAAAACCAAATCCCAAGAATATAAGAACTAATGAAGATCCTTTCATTTATAAGTCACTAACATATGTACCTAAAATTTCAGAAAGATTAGAAAAATCAAGATTATTTGATGTAAAAAAATACAAAATGGCCCACAAAACTAACCATAATTTAGGAAAATTATTTAGCAACACAAAAGACAAAATTGAAAAATGGGAAAAATCCAATGTTATTTATAAAATACCTTGCAACGGAAAGGAAAATGAAATATGCAACAAAGTATACATAGGAACAACCAAAAATAAATTAAAATCCAGAATCGCTGCACACAAATCAGACCAAAAAATAAAAAATATTTCTACACAAAAAACAGCACTGACAGCCCACTGTGCAAGTACTCATCATTCTCCCAACTTAGATGACGTACAAATATTACAGGGGGAAGAGAATTACAAACGCCGATATATGTTGGAGATGCTTAATATAATAAAAATACCAACAACAACTAGGATGAATTTTAAAGCCGATGTTGAAGGGAGTTCGGCCCAACATTTTCGTTACTTAGTTAATAAGGCAAAGCAATAATCAATACAAGTGCAATATTTTTATTTTAATTTTTTGGTTTTAGTACTATTATGACGACGACAACAGCAACAGCTACGCACTTAGCTTATAAGAATTTTTTGTGTACGTAAATAATTATTTGTTATTTTGTTGTTGTTATTTTTATTACTGTTTTATTTAATATTTTCTCTGTAACTTTTTTGTTTTTGTGCTTTGATGTTTATATTTATATTTTGATTTTTACATGTTAGACTGTCCCTGAGGATGTTATTTAATTAATAACGAAATATTGGAGGAATGAAATAAAGAAGATTTTTAAATAAAATAAAGACCTCGAGCTTGATTATTTACTATTAATTATATTAATAAAAAGGTCGAATAACAACAAACTTATTTAAAGTTAGTAATATTAAAAAAATAAAATTACGCACAAAAAAAATTAACTCACTAGTCACTCACGCAAAAATTCGACTCACTCACTAATCACTCGCGCAGATTTTTTTCAACTCACTCTCACTCACAATCACGTGATTGAAATGAAAACCACTCACACCCACGCGTGACTAAGTGAATCACGCAAATCAAGTGACCAGCGCCCATCTCTAGTACCAAATAAAAAAAAAACAAAAGTTAAATTCGACTTTGCCGAATCTATGAATACCCTCCACAATGCATTTTTTAAAGGATAGTACATTTTTTTAACTTGAAAAAAATTAACAATTTTGAGTAGAAATATTTTTTTGTCATTTAAAAAAAAAATTACTAATTTTTTTTGAGTGTAAATTTTTTTTCGAGTGTAATGTTTTTTTTTTACTGTAAAAATATTTCTGAGTGAATGCACGTACGTATGTACACAAAATATTGTAATTTTTATAAAAAAAAAACTAATTTTTTTTTTAGTGTAAAATTTTTTTCGAGTGTAATTTTTAAGTTATTAATGCTTTTAAGACTAAACAAGTTTTAAAAGCATTGCTTTAAAACTAAACAAGTTTGAAAAGCATTGTTTAGTTAACACCAATGCTTTTAAAACTTGTTTAACACGTGGCATTTAAGATGAAACCAATCTGAAATTCAGGGTTTTTCTTATAACTTTTGAACCACTGGACTGATTGAGCTAAAATTTAATTCCAAACAGACCTGGGGAATGGCAAAGATACATGTCAAGCTTCAACGGTCTCATTATTGTCTTTTGAAAGTTATCGTGTTTTTTATTTCGTAAAATCGCGAAAAACCCTTGCCGAAATTTACTCTTTTGCTCATAACTTTTGAACCACAGGACCGATTTGGCTGGATTGCAATACTAACCTGACCAAGTAAATGACCAACATATATGCCAAACTTCAGTAGCCTCTGTAGAGTCTTTCAAAAGTTAGCGTGTGTTCTATGGACGAACAGACAGACTGTCCGACAGACAGACGGACGGGCATCGCTAGATCGACTTAAAATCGATCGAGGATCATGAATATATATAATTTATGGGGTCCTAGATCAATATTTCGATGTGTTACAAACGGAATAACAAACTTATATATACCCTCTATCACTAGAGTGGAGGGTATAAAAACACACAAATATAACTGTGTTTGCATAAAAACTAAATTTGTGCATTTTTACTCAAACGCATATAACTTTTACGATTTTTTTCAGACTTTATAAATTTAATTTTTTTTCTTGCTAAAATTTTAAATAGAATTTACTTTTCCCGAATTTTGGTAAAATTGAAGCCAAATTGCCGATTTATCGATAGTAGGTTCTCAGGCGAAAATCAGTAAAAGTAAAACCAATTTTTTAAAAAGTTGAAATTTCGAAAAGTTTGCAATATCTGGAAAACTGTTCTACCTACAATTTTTTGGATACGTTAGGATTTATCGTAGGATTTAACATGAAGCGAAAATCAATGCAAAATGTCGGGATTGCATTTTTTTAATTTGTAAACTATTGTTATTGGACACTGTGGCGTATGAAAATATTTTATTAAATCTTTTGCTAAATCCACCCATGCGTATGAGGTATATCTTCCTCTGTAAAGATTATATTAATCATACGCGTGCGTTCACAAATACTTAAACAATTTTATTTACTAATTTAGAATAGTTGTCAAATGTTCGTCTATTTCAAAAACCGATTTTCGAATACTTCGAAAAACCGCCTTTTGAAAAAATCGGTTTTTCGGTTTTGTAACTAAAAACCGGTTTTGAATAACCGTTTTTTTTAACTTGTTTATTTGACAAAAATGCAAAACAAAATAAGCAATTTTTACATACTTCAGAACACAGATGGGAACATGAGCAGATTAGTGCGTGATTCACGCGTGAGCATGACTGAAACTTAAGTAACTCACGTAATTGTGAGTGGAAAAAAATTGCGTGAGTGGGTGTGCGTTAGCAAGATTTTTGTATGAGTGAGTGTGTGTAAGACGATTTTTTTGTGTGATTTATTTTCTCTTCATATTTTCTTTCGTCCAAAAATAGAAAACAAATTAAAAAATCCCGAAAAAACAAAAAAAAAAAAAAAATTGTAAAATTTGTTGGCTAAACTTTAAATTTTGTTAGATTTTTGAAATTTTAATTTTTAAAAGTTTTTTTTTTTATAAACAAGAGTTTCGTGATTGTGAATGACCGTGAGTGTGAATCAATGTGAGTGTGAGTGAAGCTTGTGCGAGTGCACGTGAGTGTAAGTTGTGTCAAGTGTGAGTATGAGTAGAATACTCCTAAAAAATATGCTCGTGAGTGAGTGTGCGTGATTGAAAAATTCTTGTCGTGAGCGTGAATTCAGAACTAATAATACATAAAAATTTTACTAAAAAATTACATTTAATTCAAAAACGAAAAAATAAAATTTCAGAAAAAGTCGATTATTCGAGACTAAAAAATTGGTTTCTCGAATACTTCAAAAACCGGTCTTTTTAAACCGGAAAAATAGAAAAAAAATCGATTTTTCGAATACTTCGCAAATCTGTTTTGACCACTCTACTAATTTAGTAAATAAAGCTACTACACTCAAAAAAATAAACTGGTAAAACGCCTGGTAAAATGCCTTGTACCCCCGTTCTACCAATATTTAACAATTTTCCTTGTTTTTTAACAAAAAATCTTTTACTTTGCTCAAACGAGAACTGCAGTTTTATTGGTAATGTTACAAGTTTATTTTTGAAATTGTATTCTACCATCTTGAAAGGTTATTTTACAAAAAAAAAACTGTAATTTTACAACAAAGTTTTTTTTACGAGGATTCTAGTTGAATTACAAAAAAAACTGTTATGTTGTTTAACAAAAAAAAAAAAACATTTTTTTTTTAATTTTTTTTTATTGAAAAATATTTAAAAAAAAAAGTTGACAAAATTTTTAAAAATTTATTGCAAGTATTCTAGTAAATTTACAAAAAATAAAACAATATACAAAATATATAAAAAAAAAGTTGACAAAATTTTGAAAAATTTATTACAAGGATTCTAGTAAATTTACAAAAAAAAACAGTTATTTTACAAAAATGATTTTATTACGAGGATTTATGTTGTTTAACAAAAAAAAAATTTTTTTTGGTAATTTACCATTTTGGTTTGTAAATTTACCATTTTTATACCCTCCACTCTAGTGATAGAGGGTATATGTATATAAGTTTGTCATTCCGTTTGTAACACCTCGAAATATTGGTCTAATACCCCATAAAATTATATATTCATGATCCTCTATAGGTTTTAAGACGATCTAGCGATGTCCGTCCGTCTGTCCGTCCGTCTTCTGTTGAAAACACGCTAACTTTTGAAAGACATTTACCTGGTCGGGTTGGTATTGCAATTCAGCGAAATCGGTCCAGTGGTTCAAAAGTTATGAAAAAAAGACTGAATTTCGGCAAGGGTTTTTCCTGAATTTACAAGAAAAAACACACGGTAACTTTCGAACAACATTTCTGAGTGTGCTGAAGTGTAGCATATATATTTACCGATCCTTTGTCCAGGTTCGTTTTAAATCTCAGCGAAATCGGTCCAGTGGTTCAAAAGTTATAGGCAAAACCCTGAATTTCAGATTGGTTTCACCTAAAATTCACGTGTTGAAAAACCTGAGTTAAAAAAAACAAGCTTTAAAAACAATTATAAGCCACAGAACTACGTTGCATAGTATTTTTGTCACTCAAAAATATTTTTACACTAAAAAAAATTTACACTCGAAAAAAATTTTACACTCAAAACAAAAAAAATAGTAAATTATTTTTTTTTTGTACAAAAATGACAAAAAAAAAGTTCTTTACTCAAAATGAAATATTTCTATTCAAAATTGTTAATTTGTTTACATTAAAAAATTTACTATCCTTAAAAAAGGGCATTGTGGAGGGTATTCATAGATTCGGCCAAGTCGAATTTAACTTTTATACTTGTTTTAAACATATTTACCATTTTTTTTTATTTTTCCGGTTTTAAAACAATATTTTTACCAATAAAATTAGTTATTTTACCAATTTTTGGCGCATTCGAAATTACGAGGAAATCCTCATAATTTTACGAGAATTTTACCTACCTCCCATTTTACGAGAATAGCCTCGTAAAATCACGAGATTTTTTGGTAACTTTACAAGGTTTTTTTTCAGTGTACACTATATACAGATGTAATTCGAAGAATCTATCAGAAATTCAAAGATTCCATTTGTAAATTTAAAATTTTTTTTTTTCGTGAATCCCCAAATTTTAAAGGTAATTGTACAAAAATAATCTAGTCAAGTTGCGAGAATTCGTCGTAAGTTAAATAGCGTTTAAAAAAGTTGTAAATTGGCAATTTTTTTGGTAAAAGCTTGTAAAATTAAAAAAGCACGTAGTTTTTACTAGGAATTTTCGTAAAAGAGGAGGTAAAGTCCCGAGAGCTCTTTGTAAGTTAAATCGCGTCAAAAAAGTTGTAAATTTACGATTTCATTGGTAAAAAGATTGTATAATTGCAAAAAGCTCGTTATTTTTAGAAGCAATTCTTGTAAAATAAACTGATAGAAATTTGTACATGACAATAATGAAAATCTTCATTAATGTTATGAAAAATGACGTAAAACAGAAATCTATGTAGGGTTTTATAGAATTAATAAAATAGATATCATAAAATGTAATTGCAAGAATAAATTTCATCAAATTAATGAAAATTGTTCATACAAAATATAAATTGTATTTTATGAAAATTTTTCATTACGTTAATGAAAAAAGTATTTAATTCTTATGAAATACTTTCATTGAATAAATCCTACTTTTTATTTTTGAAATGAAATACTTTCTTTGAATAAATGCTACTTTTATTTTTAAAATGAAATATATGTATGAAGTTGTAAAGATCTTTTTATAGAATTAGAAATAATGAAGACTAATTTTCACTTAGTTTTCTCGCACAATTTTTTACTCCAACCTTAAACAGTGATATTAGTAAATATCAAATTAATTATTTACTTTTTATTTCAAATTTATTAAAAAAAAGTCTGAAAAGATTACAAATAACCAAGTTAAAAAAACACTTTCACATATTTTTTATTTTATCTATAGATTTCACTCAGTTTTCTCACACAAAATTGTACTATAACATTTACTTTTAATACATAAGTAAACCCGCGAATTAATGAAACAGCAAATTTTATAAACAAAACTTAATGAAATTTTTTAATGAAACTACGAAATCTAATGAATAAAAATTAATAAAAATTTTGCACACTATGTACGAAATTTCATTCAGCATATGAAATATTTCATTACTGTAATGAAACAACGTTAATAAATTCCAATAATTAGTGATATGAAGCGTTTTTCTATCAGTGTAGCAGGTAGCAAACAATAATTTTACAATTTTTGTTATCATTTTACAATGTTTTCTTAAGAGTGTATTAGCTTAAACGTCTAAGCAAAAATTTGAGTAAATACAACATGAAGTATAGGGTTTTTATATTTACTAAATAACCTTGACAATGAAATCTGACAAATTCCGAAACACGTGTTGATTAAGTTTCGCAGAAATTACCAACACAAATAAATTTAAAACAGAAAAATAATTTTCTTGAAAATTTTTCTATTAGATTATCATAGTTTTAATTAGTAAAAAAAAATAATGACCTCGAGCTAGAAGAAACTTACTCCAAAAATAATATTTTAAAGGTCGAATAAAAACAATTTTTATTTTTTAATAAAATTATTCCGAATTTGTAATTGCAAAAAATTATTTTGTTGATTGGGCTCATTAAATCTTCTCTTCTTACAGTTATTACCTTCATACCAATTTATTTAATAAGTATGGCGCTCTACATTGTACCTTTCATTGTTATTCAATCGTTTATGGGTCAGTTTTCCAGTAGCGGTTTCATATCAGCATTTCGTATATCACCATTATTTAAGGGTAAGTAAAATTAGAAAGTAAAACTAGAAATGTCCTATGGAGCTTTTATACTATTTTTTTAATTCCTTAGGCATTGGTTATGTTACACTAGCATTAAATATCTGCACTCTAACATACTCTAGCATATTTGCTATGGTCCCCCTAGTCTATTTGTTTGCCTCAATGCAACCGACTCTGCCGTGGAGCTGTGAGGGTTTTAAGACGATGGGAATTAATATGACCGAAGAAGAGGAAACAAATGTAAGTTTTGTGGAATATAATATGAATTTTTGTGTTAATACTATTATTTAATTTAATTTTTAAGCTCTGTAATATGAATATTCAAAATGACACCGACGATTCGAGTTCGAATGAAACAAGTCATTATAGTTTTGTAAATCATCATATACCATCGGTCTTGTACTTTAAGTAAGTGATAAATAACACTCCTGAACATCTTGAAAAATACATTATGTGACGGGGACACGACCTTACATTGTAAATTGCAATTGTTCTAGTGATCAAAAATCTGGTGTCCAAACTTTTCCATCACATCAGGTTTTTGAGAAGATTGAGGTAAAAGTTCAAACAAATCACAGTTTTGGGCATCTTTGACAACTAATAGCGGATGAACCCGATGTGATATCGACTTAAAAATAAGTAAAGCTTAAAGATTGCTCGTTAAGATGTATAGTACAACTCTTTTGATCAGTCGTTTTAACCGTTAAGGCACAAATTTTCTTTTATTAACATCTTTTCCAACAAAAAAAAAATTTAGGCTGTCATAGATAAAAGACAATTGGTGCCCAAACGGTTAAGGCGACTGACCAAATGAGTTCTTCATCTTAAAGAGTAATGTTTTAGCTTTATCTTCGACTTATTTTGCAGTCGCCATCACATCGGGTTCATCCGCTATGAGTTTCTAAGAATACCCAAAACGGTGATTTTTTGAACTTTGACCTCAATTTTCTGAAAAACCTGATGTGTTAAAAAGTTTGGAGATCGGATTTTTTACCAGCAGAACTATTGTAATCAAGTGTATAAGATCGCATCCCAGTCGCATTTTCAATGATTTATTGTTGTAAAGTTTTGTTTTATAGTTTTTTTTTTATAAAATATTATAATAATTTATTACAATTTTTCATTACAGAACTTTATTTCATGATATTAATCTCTTCAGTTATGATGATGTAGAATTTTCAATGTCATGGCAATTAATTTTATGTGCCATATTAGTATGGGCCATAGTGGCTGTAGTTATGTATGCATTTTTAAATACAGAAAAGGTAATATGATTTTCCATAAACAATTATTAAAATAATAATAAATTATTTTCTTAAAATTATTTTAGTATAACAGCACCATTTGCAGTTATTATTTCAGTTATTATATTTTCAAATTGTCCAAATATATTTTCAAATCGTCTAAATGTATTAAAATATTGTCCAAACACAATATAATATTGTCCAAATATATTTTTAAATTTTGCAAATGGTTTTCAAAAGTGTCCAAAATTTAAAAATTGTGCAAATTTACCAATTGTATTTCAGAAATTATCATTTGTGTTTTAGAAATTATCAGTTGTATTTTAGAAATTATCAATTGTATTTCAGAAGTTATCAATTACACTGTGCAACAAATTTTGGGTCATCGCATTGAGCCTCAATGCCTTCAACGCCATATAAAAGTAGACCATACAGTGGACAAAATCACCAAAGGGTTTTGCAAAGTCAGTTCGGATTTCTTTTTTATAGCCCACTGAAGTTTTCATTTTTTTATCAAAGGCGTTTGGAAAACGTCAAAAATACTATAATAAGAACACATCTGAGCATCAAAATATGATTTAATGTCTTCAGTGAAATTTTATGGCGGTTCTTTTCTTAGAACATTTTAACCCTCTAACTGCCATTTTAAGGGGTAATTTTAGTCCTTTTTCAAAAACTAAACACAGAAGTCTAATAAAACGTCCATTTAGAGGGTTAAAATGTTCTACAAATATTTTCCTCATAAAATTTCACTAGGGGTTGTCAAATGATAAAAGTTTGTGCGACATTCGCAAAGTGCTTAAAAAAGGTCAAGGAAAAATAATCAATGTTTGTTATTTTTTTTTACCAAAGCAGTGCACACTGGGCCGAGATGGTAGGTTTTTTGGCCAAAAGTCTCTACAGGTCGTAAATGTTAATCGATTTTGTTGAAATTCAGAATATATGCCTATATTAGGGTAATAAATAAGTGACTTGAAACTTTTTGGAATCGGACCTACAAGGAAACTGTTTCAGGGTGGACACTTAATTTTTAATAAAATTTACAGATGTTATAGATGAAACAAATGAAGAGAAGCTTGTCTTTTGTTTATGTTTTTGAAGTGGAGATGGTCTCTGGTCCCGTGATTTGCGTGACTCAAAAAACAACGTGATTCACGCGTGAGAGTGAGTGATTTTCACTTAAATCACGTGATATAAAAGTTTTTAAAAATTGAATTGAAAAAAAAAATTAAAAATGACGTGATTCACGCGAGAGCGTGAATGATTTTCATTTAAATCACGTGAATATACCTTTTTCCGAAATATAATTGAAAAAAAGTTTATAAACAATTGAAAAAAAAAATTGTTTTTGTTTTGAAAACCCCCTTTTTATACTCATCGTTATCAAAAGTTCCACGCCCTTTTAAAAAACTGTCTGGGCCAGAATTATCCTTTCTATCCACACTTTCCAAAAAAGTTGCCCGCTTGTGCCCGTTTTCAAAAATGGAATTTAAATAAAATTTATAAAAAAATGAAAAAAATTATTTCATTTTTGAAACCCCCCTTTTAAGAACTCATCGTTATGGAAAGTTCAAAAAACTGTTTGGACCAGAATTATCCTTTGTATCAGCACTTTCCAAAAATGTTACCTGCTTGTGCCCGTTTTCAAAAATTGAATTGAAAAATGAGCTTATAAAAAATTAAAAAAACATTTTTTTTGAAAACCCTCTTTATAAACTCATCGTCATAAAAAGTTCCACGCCCTTTCAGAAAACTGTCTGGGCCAGAATTACCCTTTTTATCAGCACTTTCCAAAAAAGTTGCCCGCCTGTGCCCGTTTTCAAAAATTTACTTCTAATAAGGGCTAATAAAAAATTGGAAAAAATTACTTTTTTTTTTCTGAAAACTCCCTTTTTAAACTCATCAAAAGTTCCACGCTCTTTCAAAAAACTGTCTGGGCCAGAATTATCCTTTTTATTCCCACTTTCCAAAAAACTTTTCCGCTTGTGCCCGTTTTCAAAAATTAAATTGAAACAAGTTTATAAAAAATTGGAAAAAATTTGTCTTTTTTTGAAAACCCCCTTTTTAAAGTTATCGTCATCAAAAGTTCCATGCCCATTCAAAAAACTGTCTAGGCCAGAATTGCCCTTTTTATCAGCACTTTCCAAAAAAGTTACTCGTCTGTGCCCGTTTTCAAAAAAAAAAAAAATTACTTTTAATAAGGGCTAAAAAAAAAATGGAAAAAATTATTTTTTTTTTCTGAAACTCCCCTTTTTAAACTCATCAAAAGTTCCACGCTCTTTCAAGAAACTGTCTGGGCCAGAATTAGCCTTTTTTAACCCCACCTTAGAAAAAACTTACCCGCTTGTGCCCGTTTACACAAATGAGATTAAAATACCAAAAATTAAAAAAAAATAAAAAAATGTTTGTGAAAACCCCCTTTTTTAAAACTCATTGTGAACAAAAGTTCCACGCCCTTTCAAAAAACTGTTTGGGCCAGAATTATCCTTTTTATTTACACTTTCCAAAAAAATTTCCCGCTTGTGCCCGATTTCAAAAATTTAATTGAAATAAGAGTTTATAAAAATCTGATTTTTTTTTTTGTAAGCCCCGTTTTTAAGCCCATCGTTATCAAAAGTGCCACTCCCTTTCAAAAAACTGTCTGGGCCAAAATTTTCCTTTTTATCCCTTCTATCTAAAAATGTTGCCCGCTTGTGCCCGTTTAGGCAAATGTTATTGAAATATTAAAAATTTGAAAAAATAAAATATTTTTTTATTTAAACCCCTTTTTTAAACTCATCGTTATCAAAAGTTCCACGCCCTTTCAAAAAACTGTCTGGGCCAGAATTATTCTTCCTATCCACACTTTCTATAATAGTTGCCAGCTTGTGCCCGTTTTAAAAAATGATATGGAAATAAAATTTAGAAAAAAATTAGAAAAAATATTTTTTTTTTTGGAAACCCGTTTAAAAAAACACTTTTTTTAACTCATCGTTATCAAAAGTTCCACACTCTTTCAAAAAGCTGTCAGGACCGCCTAACCGGGTAATTATTTTTTTTTTTTCAATGTATTAAAAACAAATTTTAATACGATAAAAAAAAATATTTTTCGTGTAACCGGGTTTTTCTCGTAACCGGTTTTTTTTATTCGGGTTTTTGGGTAACCGGGTTTTATTTTATCCCGTATTAATATAGAAAAACACTATGTATGTACTTTAGGAACAACTTGAAAATTGTTAATTCATAAAATTAATTTAATTCAATAAAAAAGGCTCATTTTAACAACTTTAGACTTGTTCATCTCCCTTTCTATTGATAATATATACGCAGATGAAAAAACGGGCAAAAGCGGGCAGGTCAGTCTGAAAGCTAGTAAACCAACGAACATTTTGGCATCCTAACTTTTGGATTATGTCGCGGAACATTTTGGAACAACTATATCAAATGGAACAATTTTTCAAAATTTATATAAAAATGTCAAAAATCATCAAAAAAAAAAATAGGGAAAAAGAGCTGTTCATACCCATTTACATGTTGTACTTCCCTTTGTCAAATAAATTAATCCCCCAAAAAAAAACAAGGTCCCATCTTAATAATGTATAAATTTGCTAGCTTTTTTGATTACGGTATTTGGAGATTTAAGCATACATATTTTATCTTTGATGGATCATTCCAAGAGAATGGGTGTACCGATTTTTACAAAAATTACAGACAAGGTGCAGCAAGTCATACTTAATACAATAGTGCATTCGCTTTTTTTAATTTAATAATTTTGTTTATTTTAGTTTTGGCCAAAAAAACTACCATCTCGGCCCAGTGTGCAGTGTTAAAAAATATCGACAAAAAACAGTGCAAATATACTTTTGATCTAAAAATTATGTTCTGATGTGTTTTATAAAATTTTATGATGATGAATGAAAAAACAGTGGAATGGTTTTTAAATAAAATTTCATTTGTTTTAAGTGAATATTCACTGGAATTTACCTACATAATTTTTTGAGTGTATACTTTGGCCATGATCACCATATCAGATATCATAGGAAAAAGTCGCGTGATGCCGTTCTTGCGGAAATTTGTTGGTGGAGCAAAAATATATTTGAGGCGAAGAAGAATTAGGTGGGGAAAACACCTAAGCTTTCTTTTGAGTCAAAAAAAGGGCCAGATTTGACAAAAAACTCAAACAAGTTTTGGATTTAAAAAAAAAAAATCAAACTATTTTTTTTTTATTTTTTTATAATTTTTTTTCGCAAGATTGAAGAAATAGCTATCTAAACTGTTTGGGACACATTTTGCTAAAATCAATTGGTAAGAAGTTATATGGATGAGAATAAACACTTCTTGGCCAAAATGTCAAATTTCGACCCATCTAACTCAGAGAGTCCTTGACAGATCTCGTTGAAAAATTGTGTCCTGCACAGCTATCCAATAGGATAGTAGATCGGTATCAAAAGTTGTGTCAGTTGACACGAAACCCCCTTATATATTATTGATCAGTGATCGATTTTAAGACATTCTAGCGATGCCTGTCCGTCTGTGGAAATGGTTATCACGGCCAAAGTATTAAACAGATATAACTAAGACTTAGCATATTTACTTGTTATTGCCCTAAGTAGTTTGGTATTCCATTTGAGCGAAATCGGTTCAGCGGTTCAAAAGTTATGAACGAAAATATAAAAATACCTCGAAAATTGTGGTACATTCAACATAACCTAAAAACACAAAATGCTTTAATTCGACTGCTGGTTGACACATGTGAACAGAATTGATCACCGAATGGTATTTAAACAAGTACAAACGTATTTAAAAAAAAAAAAAAAATTTCGTCGAATTTCTTTTTTTATCAAAAATTTTTTTTCGCAGTTTTTTTTTATTTTTTTTTTGTTTTTTTTTGCAAATAAACTTTTTATATCGTGGAGGGTATTAATACATTCGACTAAGTTGAATTTAACTTTGTTACTTGTTTTTTTTTTTTTTTATATTTCGGCCCAAATAATAAAAAAAAATTTGAATACTTAAAAATTTTTAAGCACTTTCTATATGCAGGACGAACTTTCTGTCTTATACGTGCCTTAGAAAAATTTGATGCAGAAAATATATGTAAAAATTTTAACCCTCTAACTGCCTTTTTTTAGACTTTTTTGTATTTCTTTTAAAAAAGGACAAAAATGACCCTTTAAAACGGGAGCTAGAGAGTTAATTTGGTCAAAGAAAAGAATCATCATAAAATTTTATAAAACACATCAGAACATCATTTTTAGATCAAAGGTATATTTGCACTGCTTTGGTAAAAAAAAATAACAAACATTGATAATTTTTCCTTGACCTTTTTTAAGCACTTTGCGCATGTCGCACAAACTTTTATCATTTGACAACCCCTAGTGAAATTTTATGAGGAAACTATTTGTAGAACATTTTAGCCCTCTAAATGGACGTTTTATTAGACTTCTGTGTTTAGTTTTTGAAAAAGGACTAAAATGACCCCTTAAAATGGCAGTTAGGGGGTTAAAATGTTCCAAGAAAAGAACCGCCATAAAATTTCACTTAAGACATTAAATCATATTTTGAAGCTCAGATGTGTTCTTATTATAGTATTTTTGACGTTTTCCAAACGCCTTTGATAAAAAAATGAAAACTTCAGTGGGCTATAAAAAAGAAATCCGAACTGACTTTGCAAAACCCTTTGGTGATTTTGTTCACTTGATGGTCTACTTTCATGTGGCGTTGAAGCCATTGAGGCTCATTTTTCTTGTTGCACAGTGTTATTTATCAGAAATAGTCAACTATATTTCAGAATTAATCAATTGTCTTTCAGAATTTATCAATTGTGTTACAGATATTTTCAATTGTATTTCAGAATTAATCAATTGTTTTACGAAGTTTAGTTTCTGAAATTCAATTGATAATATCTGTAATACAATTGATAAATTCTGAAATACAATTGCTTAATTCTGAAATGCAATAGACTATTTCTGATAAACATTTGATAACTTCTGAAATACAATTGATAATTTCTGAAATACAATTCAGAAACTAACCTTTATAAAACAATTGATTAATTCTGAAAAACAATTGATAAATTCTGAAATATCATTGATAAATTCTAAATTACAATTAATAACTTCTGAAAATCAATTAATAATTTCTAAAATACAATTGCAAATGGTGTAGATCTAAAATGACCTAACTCAAAATCTTAATAATAGTAATATTTATCTCTTTCCTTTATTTTCAGTTTGGCAAATTAATACGTTATACAGTTTGGACCTTAATTGGTTTTTTGATATTATTTGTAATACGTTTTAGTTTTCTACCTGGTGCTGGTCACGTTTATCATAGACTTTTCGTGCCCAAAGTTAGAGATTTAATCAATGGTTTTGCTTCTATACCCATCTATGGTTTGTCTTCTTTTGGTCCCGGCTGGGGTCTATTCGTAACACTATCCAGTTTTAATAAGTTCAAAACGAATATTATAAAATACAGTTGGCTAATCGGTTTGGGGCAATTGTTTATAATATTGTGTTTGGATCTGCTGTCACAGTTAACTGAACAGTATTTTGGTGGTAAGTTTAGAAAACTAAATATGGAAATATTTCTATTAAAACTTGTTTTTATTTCAGAATTAACGGACTATAACTATTATACTCAGGTTGAACATATCTGGACATTATATTTATCTAGTGGCAGTGTTTTGGCAAATATGGGTTGGGCAAATCTTTGGTCAATCTTATTCTATGCAATGCTATTTTTGGCAGCTCTGTTATTAATTGTAAGTTGAAACAAAATTAGTGTTCGGATTTTTTTGATTAAATTTAGCAAAATAGTTTAAATTGAAAGATTTGTTACATGGACAAAAGTGTTTCTCTGCAATTTTGATGAACATTTTAGTTCCCATTTCTACACAATTTTTAATTGTATTTCAAAAATTTTCAAATGTATTAACCGCGAAAAATCAATTATATCTTATCAGATCTGCTTTGATCTGATAATATTTGATTCCATCTGGTTGTATATAATTCCAAATTTCATTTCCTTGACCCTATTATAAAGCTTAAAACCATGTTTCCATTCATATCAAAAACACTTGATTTGAGCAAAACACTTCGAGCTGTTTCCACTCAAGTTGAAGTGATTTGCAACGTCAAACTAATTACGAATTTTCGTAATTAATTTGACGTTTTCTCCACAAAATAGGTAAAACAACAAAATTAAGAAAATAATTACCAAAAACAATTGATTTTGTAGTTTATTATAATTAAATAAAAGTGTTTAAACAACTAATTGTAAATTATTTTAATAATAAAAAAAATAAAATGTCTTCTTCTTCTAACGAACACTCACTACGAATGAGTAGCTTTTATTTTCGAATATAAAATACAGTGTTGCACTGACCAAAACAAGTGGTAAGTTTAAAAAGTCGACATGTTTTGTACCAAAACAACCAATTTGGGATGTTTTGCGCATATTAAAAATGTATGGGAAAACATGTAGAAAATGACATGATTTCCTCAAAACACTCTGATTTGCCCAAATCATGCCACTGGAAACATACTATAAGACAATCTTTCATATAAACTTAATTTGAACCAAATCCGATAATTTTTAATCGTAGCGCCCTTCGATCAACGTTTTGGATTTTTTCCAATTTTCAATTAAAATTTTGGAACCTTGAACAACTATAAATAAAAAATATCTTGTGTTACATAATTTTCATTAATTTTGGCATGCTGATTACAAATATAAAAACATTTCTGAAATCGGTCGAGCGGTTTTGAGATATCGCCATTTGAAATTTCTCAAAAAATTTTCAAATATCACCGTATTTTGCTACGTTCAAGAAATTAAAAAAAAAAATCTAAATTTTGTTTTCATTTCAACTTGAAATTTGAAACTTAAGCATCTTTTGACTCACGGACGAAGCCTTTTGAAATTGGAACAATCGGTTCATGTTAAGATCTAGCCCCCTAACAAACGCCCCATTTGGATTCGGCTTAAATGACTCTAATAACCGTATTAAAATAGATATCGCTAGCAGGTAATCAACTTTTGTATGCACGAATCATCATTCCAAATTTGAAAGGAATCGGGTCAGTCCTTCTGGTAGTCCCCACACAAACCACCCTCCCGATATTCACATAATTCCCTCAAAATTCATAAAAATGGAAATATTTGATACAAATTTAATTTTTAGGTGTTAAACGTGTACTTTAGTAACCTAATCAAATCGGAATACAATTGGACCATTTTTGGACTTAGTCCCCCATTGAAAAAATTCGACCGATGTTCAGTTAAATCGGTCTATTGACAAAAAATAAACCAATTTCACTAAAATTGTATCTGTGTGTGTTTTCCACACTAAATAAAGATCTAACAAAAGACAGATCCAATCGGTCCATGTTTGGACTTGGGACCCATTTTCCGGAAAACACTGGTGTAGGGTATTATATTGTCGGTCTTGATCGACTATAACTTACTTACTAGTTTTTTTTTTTAACTTTTTCTATGATAATGTCATTGTTTTAATTAGTAGAGATAAATGACCTCGAGCTAGAAAAACAAATCTCAAAATATATATTAATCCAAATACAAATCCAAATTGTTCAAATGTATTTTAACATTCTCCAATAGTATTTTCAAATAATAGATTATCTTTTCTGTCAAATTTGTATTTCATTATTTCGCAAATATATTTTCTATGGCTGGATTACTCAATACTCCGTTATAAAATAACACTCCGTTAAATTTAAATTTTTCTTACAAATTTTGACATAAGGCTCCGTTAACTCGGCAGTTAGCAGCTAACTTTTCATTGAGCAATCAATCCGCCCAAAATGTAATTAAAACTTTTCCAAATGTTTTTAACATGATAATGTTTTTATTCTAGTGTCTAATTTTAAGAAAGTTGCAGGACGCAACCTCAGTTTGACTATATAAGCTAAAAATTAACGAAAAAGAAAACAAGAATTACTATTTTCATATTCTTAAAACCAAAAATGTTAATAACTTGGGTTTGTAACTTGAATAAAACCCTTTTTCACCAGCTGGTGAATAAAAAGTAATATAATTTTTTTTCAACAAAAAAAAAATTTTTTTTTTTCATCAAATTTTTTTTTTTTCATCAAATTTTTTTTTTTCATCAAATTTTTTTTTCATCAAATTTTTTATTCATAAATTTAGTTTCCATAAATTTTTTTCCCCCCATCAAATTTTTTTCTTTCATAATTTTTTTTTGTTTCTTCAAATATTTTTTTTTCATAAAATTATTTTTTTTATCATTTTTTACATCATTTTTTTATGAAATTTTTTTTTTCATCAATTTTTTTTCATAAAAATTTTTTATCAAATTTTTTATTATCAATTTTTTTCTCACCAAAAAAAATTTTTTTTTTCATATTTTTTTTCGCATTAAAAAATTTTCTTTTCATCAAAAAAATTCATCAAAAACTTTTTTTTATCAAAATTTTTTTTCACCAAAAATTTTGGGTTCATTAAATTTTTTTTTACATAATTTTGTTTTTCTTGAAAAATAAATCCTTTTTTTATCAAAACTACTTTTTCCCCAAGTCTAAGCTTTTCGCAAAAAAAATTTCCATGTGTTTATCAAATGTACATAAAACAAGTGAGAGTGTTATATTCTTTTGTGTCGAATCTTTTATATTCTCCAAAATGTAAAAACACTTTTTAGCACTTATTTTTGCACTTACGAAATGTACAGCTCTTTTGATTTTTTAATGGGGTCCTCGACTGATATTTCAATTCGTAATATAACATTATTTTTTCGGAAAAAACTTTGCTTTGGCAAGTACCCCCAAATCTTCCGCAAAACATTATCATGATTTAATGTTTTGGGCAAGAGTACAAAATTCGCAGGCATTTTTTAATTGTTTAATTGCATTTAAAGAATTTTCAAATGTATTCTCAAATTGTCTAATTTGAAAATACTTTTGAAAAAATTTTGAATTTGAAAATTTATTTGAAAAATTTTGAAATATATTTGGACAATTTCGATTAATTTATTAGGCACTTTAAAATTACATTTTGACAATATTAAAAAAACATAGGAATAGTTTTGAAATAAATTTGGAAAATCTTGAACTTTATTTGGAAAATTTTCATTGTATTTGTGAACAAATTCAAAAAAATATATGAAATTTTTCATAAAATGTATGGACTTTTTCATAAAATTTATGAACTTTTTCATACAAATTTAAAAATTTTATTTTAAATTTCACATATACCTAATTATTTTCTTAAAAATTTCATAACATTTTTCTTCTTCTTTCAGATAATGCAATTATTTTCAATTCTGACAACAATTTTTGATGAATTTGTTTACTTAAGAGATCATAAATTACAAGTTTGTATGGGTCTCATAGGTTTCATGGCTGTTTTCTCTCTATACTTTACATCAAATGTAAGTTTTAGATAATATTATAAATAAAATTTGTTAAAAACAATTATTTTTTTTAATAACTCAATCAAAATATTAATCAATATTACAACTAAGTAATTAAAATCAATTAAATTTGAAATTGCCTATTTTGATTAAGATTTTAATTGAATTAATTATTTTTTTTGTTGAAAATTTGCAACATCCATTTATGTCTTCATTTTATTCCAGCATGGCGTCACATATTTTGCCGCTTTATCAATAGATACTTATATAACACAGACGGCCATTAACTTGCTTTTACTACTGATAGTATTGTGGATATATGGCCGAGTTCGTTTCCAACGTGATATGGAATTTATGATAAATATACCGTTCAACACATGGAAAATAAATGTGTTAAGATATGTGGCTCCATTGGGTTTACTAATGGCTTTGGTGAGTTTAAAATTTAATTATTTTTATTTATTGAGAATCGTCTGGGAGATTGATATCTCTCACTATAGGTTTTTTGCACGTTTTTTTGCACGAACTTTGCTTCTTCAACAAAGAAATTCAACAAACACAAACGCAATTTGTTGATCTGACAAATGATTTTTTTTTTTTTTTTTCAACAAAGAAATTTAACAAACACAAACACTATATATTGACATGATAAATGAATTTTGAAATAAAATTACTTGACTGAGTTTGTTGAAAACAAAATTGAAGTTTTGTATAATGGACTAACAGACGGCCGTTTTTACTAACTGTTGGTTGAAATCATGTTTAGTTGATTTACAATTCATGTTTGTTGATTTAAATTTGACGATTTTATTTTCTGTGTATCAAGGAAGATTAAAAAAGTGCTGTTGCTACTAAACTTTTAATTGAAACAATTAAAACTTTACTATAGATATTTTAAGTACACTCTAATTAAAATGATTTCAGTTTCCAACTAAAAATTGGGTAAATTTACACAAAATGTGTAGTTTTACCAAAAAATTATTGGAAATTTACACATTTATAGTAGTATTTTATTTGAATTTGTTGAAATTTACCCAATTTATAGTAGGAAACTGGACTCATTTGTTTAGAGTGTAGGTTTATTCTACCTCGAGGTCATTATTTCCTATTCTAAATAAAAGTATAATATTCTCATAGAGTAATTTTTAAGAAAATTATTTTTCTGTTTTAAATTTATTTATGATGGTAATTTTTGCAAGACTTCCGAAACACGTGTCGAACGTGTTTCCGAATTTGTCAGATTCCATTATCAAGACTATTTAGCAAATCTTAAAATCCTATACTACAAGCAGAAAAGGGAATTTAATTGACAAATCGCCAATGTTCAAACAAAGATATTAATACATATGAGGCATTCCACACCAAATGTCCCGCTAGAGAAAAACATGTGTCCCGTAAATTTCTGAATAGGTTGTTTGGATAGCCCTATATGGAACTAAGAAAATTGCGTTTTTGGTTTTTCAAATTTTCAAAAACTGGGCTGAGGAGGCGTGGTCAAATATTGGAAAAATGGTCAAATTTGTGTCGAATTGCCTTGATTAAATATTTATCACATTAAAACGGAATGCACCACAATCTCAAACATTTACATTCTTATATAGTTTTGTATGGGCTATCGATTAAAAATTTTTTTTTTTTGGAAAATTTTCAGAACCCGTTCTGAAATTTTCCATTTTTTAAAAAAGTCAATTTATCAAAAATCCGGCCACTTTTTTTTTTCAATTTTTTTTTTAAAAGTTTAAATGTTTGTCCATCCACACAAAAAAGTTCAGAAACACGTTCGTCGTTTTTTTCGAGAAAATCGCATTTGAATATTGAATTTCACGACAATTTTGGAATTTCCTTGTATTATCTTGGCGTACGAGTAACAAATTTTTGCGAAACCAACGAGTTTTTTTTTTTTTTTTTTTCCCATTTTAATTATTTTTTCATTTGTGGTGCAATACAGAGATGGGCGTGAATGCGATTTGACCCACGCAAGAAATATTAAAGTCACTGACGACTCGTTATTAGTTTTTGTTTACTTGTGGAATCACGTGAGTCAATTTACTGTTACTCACGCAGTTTTTGATTACGCTCACGGTTGTTCACTCACGCTGATGATGATTTTACAAAAATAAAAGAAACAACAAATTTTCTATGAAAAAAGCACTGAAAACGGAAACTCAAAAAAACAGTAAATTTCCAAAAAAAAATAGTTAAAAATCACAAAAACTTACTTAAGAAAAATTTTAAGCATTCAATCATCTCGCAAAAATTGGACTTCCTAATCACTCACGAAATGTTCTACTCACGCTACCTCTTTAATATCGTGAATAGCTTAGTACGTGACTCGCGAGTCAATTTTTTCAAATGTTGAAAGTTAAAGGATATGTACCTATAATGTAATGTCCGATTTATTGCTCCCGCTTAAATGCGCTTATCCAAAATATTAAATAAATCAGAAGGATATTGATGCATTTACATAAAAAAACTCTTATAAACACATTTAAGCGAGATGAATGAATGCTTAAAATTTTTCTTAAGTAAGTTTTTGTGATTTTTAACTATTTTTTTGGGGAATTTTACTGTTTTTTTTGAGTTTCTGTTTTCAGTGCTTTGTTTTCATAGAAAATTTGTTGTTTTTATTATTTTTGTAAAATCATCATCAACGTGAGTGAGCAACCGTGAGCGTAATCAAAAATTGCGTGAGCGTGAGTAACAGTAAATTGACTCACGTGATTGCACAAGTAAACTAAAAATATAAGCGAGTCGTCAGTGACTTTAATATTTCTTGCGTGGGTCAAATCGCTTTCACGCCCATCTCTATATTGTATCACACATGAAAAAACATTTAAAATGGGATCAACTCGTTGGTTTCGCAAAAATTTGTTACTTATACGCCATGTTTTAACAAGAAAATACAAGGAAATTCCAAAATTGTCATAAAATTCAATATTCAAATGCGATTTTCTTGGAAAAAACGACGAACGTGTTTCAGAATTTTTTTGTGTGGATGGAAAAACATCTAAACTTAAAAAAAAAAAAAATAAAAAAAAAAAGTGGCCGGATTTTTGATAAATTGACTTTTTTAAAAAATGGAAAATTTCAGAACGGGTTCAGAAAATTTTCCAAAAAAAAAAATTTTTAATCGATAGCCCATACAAAACTATATAAGAATGTAAATTTTTGAGATTGTGGTGCATTCCGTTTTAATGTGATAAATATTTAATCAAGGCAACTCGACACAAATTTGACCATTTTTCCAATATTTGACCACGCCTCCTGAGCCCAGTTTTTGAAAAATTGAAAAACCAAAAACGCAATTTTCTTAGTTCCATATAGGGCTATCCATACAACATATTCAAAAATTCGTGCGACACGTGTTTTTTTTCGCTGGACATTTGGTGTGGAATGCCTCATATTCGACTATACTCCCATTGAGAATTAGGAGATGTAAGTTGTACCATCGTAGTAAGATCACGATCGTCAAATAATCAACAAACAAACATTAAAAAAGTATGTTTTTAATCTGTGTAATCTAAAACATATCAAATATGTCACAAAAAAATTTATAAATTCTGAATAATCTATTTTCTCTATCTTTTCAGATTATTGGTTTTGTTGTGGCCTATTACGAGCATTTTCTCTCATCCGGCATTATAGCGGTTTATGCCATTATCTTTATAGTATTACCATGGTTATGTATACCAGGTTATGCTATATTTTTAATGTATCAAAGTGTGGGTTCCATAAAAATGCGCTTTCAACGTTGTTGTCGTCCCACCGATTGGTATCCCGTTGAACCAGATTATCGACAGCTGTATGAAGAGGCTATGGGTAATATGGATATCACTCATCAACTAAATGAGATTACCGAAGATTAAGTTTAATTCAATTAAAAGTAGATAAATGTAGATAATTTTTATGTTATTTTTTATATAAATATTTTTAAAAATGAGATTTTTTTTATAAAATATGTATATAGTTTTAATAAAACAAACCATGACAATAACACTGTGCTACAGTGAAAAAATACTTCTGATGTGACATAGTATATGTTGTTGGTCTTGTCGAGTAGATCACAAAAATGCCAATTAAACTTGCCAGACACCCTCAAATTTTAGAGTTATTGTCAAAAGACGTTTTTTTGGGACTTTGCTCACTAAACCTTGTGTAATTCAGAAAATTTTCAACCGATTTTAAATTTTTTAACTGTTTTGGATAGAAGAAGGATAGGGCTTTCCATGTGTGTGAATTGGTCTACGCGTATAAGAAAGATATCAATTGATTTTTCTATAATATCTAATTTTTTTGTTATTTTTTGAAAATTTTTCAAGTTTATCGATTTTTTTCTGCTATAGTTCGTTTAACAACCTTTATATTTATGCACAAATTTTTAAAGAAAATTTCGTTCTAAATTCGATAAGCTTTATCCTGAAAAAATCGGGTAATAATTGACAGAGTTGTGATAATTTTTCTAAAAAAGAAAATTAAGATTTTTCAGGAAATCGGCGTTTAGACAACCCAGGCAAAAAAATTAATTTATCATAAGAGGTCATGTATTTTTAAAGGTTTTTGGCTCGCTAAATCCGAATCTGGCCTTTAAATTGCTCTATCGCGTCAGGTTTTTGAGATATTAAACATAAATTGATAATTCGAATTCAGGGGGCCAAAAGCCCTTTAAAATAATGATACGCGACCTCTCATTATGTTCGTTTATTTTTTTATTTTTTTGCCTGGGTTATCCTAACGGCAACTTCATGCAAAATCTTAATTTTCTTTTTTAGAAAAATAATCACAACTCTGTCAATCTTTATTCGATTTTTTTGGCATAAAGCTCATCGTATTCACAATTAAATTTTCTTTAAGAATACGTTTATAGATATAAATATTGTTGAACGAACTATAGCAGAAAAAAATCGATAAACTCAAAAAATTTTCAAAAAATAACAAAAAAATTAGATATTGTTGAAAAAAAAAAAAAAATTGAAAATCGGTGGAAAACTTTTTAAGTTACACGTGGTTTAGTGAGAAAAGTCCCAAAAAAACGTTTTTGGACAATAAATTTAAAATTTGAGGGTGTCTGGCAAGTTTGATGGGCATTTTTGTGATATTTTAGACGAGCACTACAACCTAAACTACCTCATTTCAAAAGTATATTCGATTTTGTGTTTTTTGTAGCACAGTGTAATTTAACCAACTTCGAAAAAACGTTAAGCAAATGAAACATTTTAATGTCAGAAGAAGCTCTTAGTCCTGCGCATGGACTCAGTGAATAAGAAAATAATTTTTTCCTCGGTCCGAACGTAGGAAAAAAGTTTCGTATTCCCATTTTACCAATATTTGACAGTTTTCCTTATTTTTTAACAAAAATTTTTTTTTGTAACTTTACAAACTTTTTTTTGTAATTTTAAAATTTTTTTTTGTAATTTTACAAATTTCAATGGTTTTTTGCAAAAAAAAATAAAAATCTAGTAAATCAACGAGAATTCTTTGTAAGTTCTATTACGCCAAAAAAGTTATAAATTTACAATTTTATTGGTAAAAACTTGGAAAATTACAAAAAAGCTGGTAATTTTTACTAGGAATTCTCGTGAAATAGGAGGTAGCAAAAAATCTAGTAAAGTTACGAAACCTCTTTGTAAGTTTTATCGCGTAAAATAAATTGTAAATTTACAATTTTATTGGTAAAAATCTTGTAAAATAACAACATTTTTGGTAAAAAGCTTGTAAAATTGCAAGGAATTCTTGTCAAATAGGAGGTAGCAAAAAAAGTAACAAACTATTCTTGTAATTTTACAAGGCTTTTTTTTTGAGTGTATATGGGGCATTCCATGTCAAATCGGACACTTTTAGTTTTTTTTTAATTTTCCCAATTAATTTACAGTTTTTAGTACCCTTCGAAAACTCCTTCGCGGTAAATTTTCAGATTTTTTTGATGACCCGTTCAAAAGATATCGAATTTTTAAAAATTGGTAGTTTGTTCCTTTACTCAAACTTCTTTTACTCACAACTTCTTCAATAATGGTCCAAATTTCAATTTTTTTTTTTTCAGAATTTTTATTTTTTTACGTACTTTTAAAAAAAAAATCCCAAAAAATTCTTAAAACCGCCTTAGTATGCGATTTTTAAGTTTTAAAATTTAAATCTCATTTTTGAAAATGTTTGTTCTCTTCGATTTTTTTGAAAGTTTTTTGTGTAAAACTTCTATTGATTCTACAAATTTTTTGCCCAGGAGGATCGTGGGATAACGATTATTACTATTTTTTAAAATTTTTTGAAAAAATTTTATTGTAATTTTCCAATCTTAAAATCATTTCTACTACTCGAGTGGTGCGTTATAGATGGGTCCTTTATAAGACCGACCCCCATTAATTTTTTTGTCTTAACATTTCTTTGGAACAAACTAATACCCTCTCTCCAATTTCTAAGGGGGCACCAACACACAACAACATTTTTTTAAATTGGCTCCATCCGCTCTAACTGCCCTAATAGTGCCCTTAGAGCAACAAAATGTATGACTGACCCACAATATTCTTTTAGTCCAAACATTTTCTCTGAACACACCTACCCACTATCTTTAACTGTTAAGGCGGTCCCCATAAAATTTTTTTTATTTTTTGTAAATTCGTTTTATTTAATCAGCTTCTACCGGTCCAATGGTGCGTCCGAGAGGGGTCATTAGTGAGACCGACCCCCATTTATTTTTACCCTTCAACATTTTTTTAAAATATACCTACGCCCTATCTCAACTCCCTAAGTAGGCTCCCATACAAAATTAAATTTTTATAAAATTTGCTCCAACTGTTATTTGTATGGGAGCCTACTTAGGGAGTGGAGATAGGGCGTAGGTATATTTTGAAAAAATGTTGTAGGCTAAAAATAAATGGAGGTCGGTCTCACTAATGACCCCTCTCGGACGCACCATTGGGCCGGTAGAAGCTGATAAAGTAAAACAAATTTACAAAAAAATAAAAAAAATTGTATGGGAACCACCTTAACAGTTAAAGATAGAGGGTAGGTGTGTTCAGAAAAAATGTTTGGACTAAAAAAATATTGTGGCTCGGTCATACATTTTGTTTCTCTAAGGGCACTATTAGGGCAGTTAGAGCGATTGGAACAAATTTTAAAAAATGTCGTTTTGTGTGGGAGCCCCCTTAGAAATTGGAGATAGGGTATAAGTTTGTTCCAAAAAAATGTTAAGACGTAAAAATTAATGGGGGTTGGTCTTATAAAGGACCCCTCTATGACGCACCATTGGAGCAGTAGAAATGATTTTAAGTTTGGAAAATTACAATAAAATTTTTTCAAAAAATTTTAAAAAATAGTAATAATCGTTATCCCACGATCCTCCTGGGCAAAAAATTTGTAGAATTGATAGAAGTTTTACACAAAAAAATTTCAAAAAAATCGAAGAGTAAAAACATTTTCAAAAATGAGATTTAAATTTTAAAACTTAAAAATCGCATACTGGAGCGCTTTTAAGAATTTTTTGGGATTTTTTTTTAAAAGTACTTAAAAAAACAAAAATTTTAAAAAAAAAAATTGAAATTTGGACCATTATTGAAGAAGTTATGATTAAAAGAAGTTTGAGTAAAGGAACAAACTACCAATTTTTAAAAATTCGATATCTTTTGAACGGATCATCAAAAAATTCTGAAAATTTACCACGAAGGAGTTTTCGAAGGGTACTAAAAACTGTAAACAAATTGGGAAAATCTAAAAAAAAGTTTTTCCAAGTGTCCGATTTCACATGGAATGCCCCATATATAGTAGTATTTAATACTATGAGTTAACTTAAAGTTTGCGAATAATCGAGATGTTTCATAATCGCGATTCCGATTAAAAAAATAGCCGTTAATCGCGATTATCTATTAATCGAGTTTTTTAAATAAATATAATTGCAATAGTTTATTTAAAAAGCTCTTTTAAAATTTACATTTCAGAATGTACGAAAATACAAAAATGAATATTTTATGCAATAAAATTATATTTCCACACCAAATGTACTGCGAAAAAAACATGTCCCATGAATGTCGGAATAGGTGGTATGGATAGCCCTATATAAAACTATAAGAAAATTGCGTTTTGGGATTTTAAATTTTTTAAAAACTGGGCTTATGGTTAAATAGTGGTTAAATATTGGAAATTTTTTTCAAAATTGTGTCGAGTTCCCTTGATTAAATATTTATCAAATTTATGAAATGCACAACAATCACAAAAATTAACATTCATGTATATTTATATATTTATGGGCTTTCTACTATTTTTTTTTTTATTTTGGGAAATTTTCAGAAAAGTTTTAATTTTTTAAAAAAGTCAATTTATAAAAAATCCGGCCACATTTTTTTTTTAATTTTAAATGTTTGTCTATTTACACAAAAAAAATTCAGGAGGGCATTTTTAGTATTTTTCGAGAAAATAGTATTTGAATATTATATTTCATAAAAATTCTGTAATTCTCTTGTTTTTTATTATGTCAACACCGCGTATGAGTAACGAAAATTCATTGGTTTCGCAAATTGTCGTTACTCATACGCGGTGTTGACACAAAATACAAGAGAATTATAGAATTTTTCTGAAATCCAATATTCAAATGCAATTTTCTCGAAAAATGTCCTCCTGAATTTTTTTATGTGGATAGACAAACATCTAAACTAAAAAAATTAAAAAAATGTGACCGGATTTTTGATAAATTGTTAAGGTTGTAAAGGGTAAAATTTGAAATAATAAAAAAACCGTCTGAAAAAAGTACTTGTTGGAAATTTAATTTCTAAGGATCGTAAAATTGGTTAAAAAAGAGTACTTTTTGTCCTTTCCTGATTGTGTGAAAATCTATAAGGAAATTTAGAAAGAGCGTCTTCAGTCTGCAACCAAAGAAAAAATTATGTTTTTTGATAGAACTTCATGTCCGAATTTTTTGACCAAATCCAGCCAAGTCCTTTTGGACTATTTTCAAAACAAATTTGTGGGGTTACTTAGATGAAAATTTAAATTTTACTTTAAATTTAAATTACTTTTACAAGAAAAAAGGAAAGAGAAATTGCAAATAATTTAAATGAATCGTAGACCAATATAATATATTTTAAAATCGTTAAAAAAACAGTGTGTTTCATAAAAAATGATTAATCGTAATCGCATGATTTTTTGTCGATTACGATTAATTGGTGCGATTAATCGCGATAACGATTACGATTTTAATCGTTTTACAAACTCTAATTTAACCCAGAATTTAATTAAAATTTTCACGCAATATTGTTATTCAACAAATATTTTTTTTACGTGTATATTAGATGTGTCTGTCCTACACACAAAAAAAAACTTTGTCAAATTACTAGGAAATGTCTGGTAATCCCATTTTACCAATATTTGACAGTTTTCCTTGATTTTTAACAAACAAATTTGTATCGAAATTTACATTTTTTTTGTAATTTTACAATTTTTTGGTAATTTTACAAATTTCCAAGACAATTTAAAAAAAAAAAAAATCTAGTAAATTCACGAGAATTCCTTGTAATTTCAATTGCGCAAAAAACAGTAAATTTAGAATTTTATTGGTAAAAAGCTTGTAAAATTACAAAATTATTGGTAAAAAGTTTATAAAATTTCTAGGAATTCTCGTAAAATAGGAGGTAGCAAAAAATCTAGTAAAATTACAAAACCTCCTTGTAAATTTGATTGTGTCAAAAAATTTGTAAATTTACAATTTTATTGGTAAAAGCCTTGTTAAGTTACAAAATTATTGGTAACAAGTAAAAAAGTTAAATTCGGCCTTGCCGAATGTAGTGATACCCTCTACAATTTCAAAAAGATTATTGCAAACAACTTTATTTAAAAGGAAATTACTTTTGAAAAAAAAAAAAAATTGAAAAAATATTACCGCGAAAAAAAAATTTTGTAAAAAAAAAATCCGCGATTTTTTTAATTTTTTGTCAAAAAATATGTACGTACTATATATGTTTCGTTCATAACTTTTGAACCGCTGAACCGATATCGCTCAAATGCAATACCAAACTTCTCGGGAGAACTTCCAATATATATGTTAAGTTTCAGTCATCTCTGTGCAATATTTTGTCCGCGAGAGCATTTTCCACAGACAGACGGACAGACGGACAGACGGACATCGCTAAAATGTCTTAAAATCGATCGGGCATCATGAATATATATACTTTATGGGGTCCCAGACCGATATTTCGATGAGTTACAAACGGAATGACAAACTTATATATACCCTCTATCACTAAGTGGAGGGTATAAAAAGCTTGTAAAATTACTAGGAATTTTTGTCAAATAGGAGATAGCAAACAAAAAAAGTTATAATTTTTCTTGTAATTAACAAGTTTTTTTTGAGTGTATTACATAAGTTTTAGGCCTAGGAGAATACAAATTTGACGTTCAAAACCTTTCTACAAATATAATCCAAATGCAAATCCAAATTGTCAAAGGTATTTTAAAACTTTGCAATACTATTTCCAAGTAACACGTTTTTATACCCTCCACTCTAGTGATAGAGGGTATATATAAGTTTGTCATTCCGTTTGTAACACCTCGAAATATTGGTCTAGGACCCCATAAAGTATATATATTCATGATCCTCGATCGATTCCGTCCG
Organism: Pegoplata infirma; assembly: GCA_963921195.1. NCBI lineage: Eukaryota > Metazoa > Arthropoda > Insecta > Diptera > Anthomyiidae > Pegoplata > Pegoplata infirma. The sequence continues at coordinate 115,752,768 of OY992537.1, read as the reverse complement.
TCCGTCCGTCTGTCTGTCTGTCTGTCCGTCCGTAGAATACACGCTAACTTTTGAAAGACTTTACGGAGGCTCCTGAAGTTTGGCAAATATATTGGGCATTTACCTGGTCAAGTTGGTATTGCAATCCAGCAAAATCGGTCCAGTGGTTCAAAAATTATAAGCAAATGAGTGAATTTCGTAAAGGGTTTTTCTGGAATTTACGGAATAAAACACACGGTAACTTTCGAACGGCAATTCTGAGGGTGCTGAAGTATGGCATATATATTTCCCGCTCCTCTGGTCCGGTTCGTTTTAAATTTCAGCCAAATCGGTCCAGTGGTTCAAAAGTTATTAGCAAAACCGTAAATTTCAGATTAGTTTCACCTTAAATTCACGTGTTGAAAACCCGTTAAACATGTTTTAAAAATATTTGTAAGTCAAAAAAATATTTTACAAGGTATTTTTGTCACACACAAATATTTTTACAATAAAACAAAAAAAAATTCACTCAAAAAAAATTGTACACTCAAAAAAAAATTTACACTCAAAAAAAAAATTATTAAATTATTTTTTTTTTTTCAAAAATTAATAAAAAAAAGTTTTTTTACACAAAATAAAATATTTCTAACCAAAAATGTTATTTTCTTCACGTTAGAAAATTTACTATCACTTTAAAGGGGCATTGTGGAGGGTATTCATAGATTCGGGCCAAGTCGAATTTAACTTTTCTACTTGTTTTTTCTTAAATTTTTTTTTTATAAAATTATTTTTTTACATCAAACTTTTTTTTTCATAATTTTTTTTATAAATTTTTTTTTTTCATCAATTTTTTTTTCATCAAATTTTTTTTTCATCAATTTTTCATAAATTGTTTTTTTGTCATCAATTTTTTTTCATCAAAACTTTTTCATAAATTTTTTTTGTATCATATTTTTTTCATCAATTTTTTTTCATAAAATTTTTTTATCAAATTTTTTATTATCAATTTTTTTCTGACGAAAAAAAAATTTTTTTTCATATTTTTTTTCATCAATTTTTTTTCACATCAAAAAATTTTCTTTTCATCAAAAAAATTCATCAAAAACTTTTTTTATCAAAATTTTTTTTCACCAAAAATTTTGGGTTCATTAAATTTTTTTTAACATAATTTTGTTTTTTGCGAAAAAAAAATAATTTTTTTACCAAAACTACTTTTTCACCAAGTCAAAGCTTTTCGCAAAAAAAAAATTCCATTTGTTTATCAAATGTACATAAAACAAGTGAGAGTGTTATATTCTTTGGTGCCGAATCTTTTATACTCTCCAAAATGTAAAAACATTTTTTAGCACTTATTTTTGCACTTACGATATGTACAGCTCTTTTGATTTTTTAATGGGGTCCTCGACTGATATTTCAATTCGTAATATAACATTATTTTTTCGGAAAAAACTTTGCTTTGGCAAGTACACCCAAATCTTCCGCAAAACATTATCATTATTTAATGTTTTGGGCAAGAGTAAAAAATTTGCTGGCATTTTTTAATTGTTTAATTGCATTTAAAGAATTTTCAAATGTATTTTCAAATTGTCTAATTTGAAAATACTTTTGAAAAAATTTTGAATTTGAAAATTTATTTGAAAAATTTTTAAATATATTTGGACAATTTCGATTAATTTGTTAGGCACTTTAAAATTACATTTTGACAATATTAAAAAAAAACATTTGAATATTTTTTAAATAAATTTGGAAAATCTTGAACTTTATTTGGAAAACTTTCATTGTATTTGTGAACAAATTCAAAAAAATATATGAAATTTTTCATAAAATGTATGGACTTTTTCATAAAATTTATGAACTTTTTCATACAAATTTAAATATTTTATTTTAAATTTCACATATACCTAATTATTTTCTTCAAAATTTCATAACATTTTTCTTCTTCTTTTAGATAATGCAATTATTTTCAATTCTGACAACAATTTTTGATGAATTTGTTTACTTAAGAGATCATAAATTACAAGTTTGTATGGGTCTCATAGGTTTCATGGCTGTTTTCTCTCTATACTTTACTTCAAATGTAAGTTTTTGTTACGGATATAAATTTTTTTTTGAAAAAAACAATTATTTTTTTAATAACTCAAATAAATTTTTAATTAGTATTACAACTAATCAAACTTAATTAAATTCTTTAAATAATTAAGTGCTATTTTTGAAACTGCCTATTTTAAATAAGATTTTAATTGAATCAATTAATTTTTTTGTTGAAAATTTGCAACTTCCATTAATGTCCTCCTATTATTCCAGCATGGTGTCACATATTTTGCCGCTTTATCAATAGATACTTATATAACACAGACAGCCATTAACTTGCTTTTACTACTGATAGTATTGTGGATATATGGACGAGTTCGTTTCCAACGTGATATGGAATTTGTGATAAATATACCTTTCAACACATGGAAAATAAATGTGTTACGATATGTGGCTCCATTGGTCTTACTAATGGCTTTGGTAAGTAAAATACATTAAAGGAAAAAAGTCCTCTGACAAAATTATAATACCCGCCAAAAGTGTCGGCCCCTAAAGGTAACTCACATGCAAAATATCACTCCAATCGGAGTTTATCTTTCGTCCCCACCTTGAGCCTCGAAATTGGAATTTTTGCAAAAAAGACATTTAATTAAAAATTATTTTTGTTTAACATTTGAGCGTAAATAATTAAATATGAAATTTGAAGATTTTACGGTATCATTAACCCGTTCAAACTTGATATCAAAAAAATGGCATGATTTTCTCAAAACACCTTTTACAGAATTTAAAAATTTTATTAAAAATAAAATTTAAAATACATATATTTTTTTTTTTAACTTATAGAAAACACATTGGACAAGAAAAATGTAAAATATGGCGAATATCCGTCGGTCCACTTTTTGGGAATTTTATGGGGAAATTAGCGGATTTCAAGGAAATGTTGGTTTTATCAAAAATTTGGATTAATACAATCTTATAAATCGGTCTTTTGGTGTCGTGGCATTTTATTAGATAACTGCAAGTCTGTCATGAAATCTTACTGATCTAGGACGTCTTTAACCAACATTGGCTGGGGGTGAAAAACCACCCCCGCAAAAAATTTTAAGTTTAGAACTTAAATGTTGTGCTATAAATATAAAATGCCTTTTGTGTTTTTTAACCTAGCTATAATTTTGTAGTAACATATTATATTTAAAAAAAATGTTTACCCTTCTTGGTAGTGTGTCAAAAATTACACATTCAGTAAAAAATATATATTTTATACTTAATGGGTCATGTTTGACCCCCTACCAAGGAGGGTTAACGATTTTTTGGAAGATAATATATTACTAAGAAATTATAGTTTGAAGAAAAAATACAGAAGCCATTTTATAATTGTTTATATCACAAAGTTTAAGCTCCAAACTTCAAATTTTCTGCGGGAGCCATTTTGATCCCCAACCAATTTGGATTAGAGACGTCCTAAATCGGTAAGATTTCATTACAGACTAACAGTTATCTCATAGAATGCCTCGACACCAAAAAAACGTTAATTTGCCCAAAAATATAATTTATAAGATTTTATTAAGCCAAATTATTGATAAAAAAAGATTTCATCAAAAAGTGGTCCGACGGATTTCCGCCATATTTTTTACTTGCGCCGTCTTAAAAGGGAAGTAACTCAACCCTTATGAACCGATTTTCCTGAAAATTACAATATATATAAAAGAGACGATTTGAAGGTTGGGGAGTCTGGGCTTATCATCCATATCAGTGTTTAAACATTTCGTTATCACCTTACAAAACAATGTGGATCTTCGGGAAAAATTCAATAATTCCCGAACTACCAGAAATATTGTCTTGAGCAAAAATACAGGTCGACTTAAATTTAATAAATATTATTTCGTATTTATATGGTATCGTGTCTTAGTCGTGGGGCTATTAGCCCCAAAATTTACATATTTTCATAAAAAAAATATTTTACGAAGCCGAATTTTTACAATGTTATTTCACCGTTGGAAAGGCATTAAAAACCTTTCTTCTCATATGGAAGCATCATATAGTTTCTTAAAAAGAAATGGCTGGATTCTAGTTGATTAACAAAAAAAAAACTGTTATTTTACAAAAATTATTTTATACAAGGATTTATATTGTTTAACAAAAAAAAAATAAACATTTTTTTTTTGTAAATTTTCTATTTTTTTTTTTAATTTTCCAAGCCCCGGACAGATTTTTTTTTTGTTGAAAAATATTTAAAAAAAAAGTTGACAAAATTTTGAAAAATTTATATGAGGATTCTAGTTAATTTAACAAAAAAAAAACAGTTATTTAACAAAAATTATTATATTATGAGGATCCCAGCAAAACTTAGATTACCAAATAAGGTATAAAATAAGGTATAGGATCTCTTATTTTATACATTGCAGCATTGATGATTTTAACAGGCGATGAGACTCAAAGTAATGCATCCACATTATCACAAAGAATACCAGTAAGGTATAAAATAAGTCGTAAATTTATATCGAAGAATACGAGTAAGGTGTAAAATATATGATATTTTATAGGTTACGAGAAATGAAATAATATAGCATACCAGAAGATAACATATAAGGTGTTACGAGTGGTGAAAAAGTAATTTTGTATTAAATTTACTCACGTGATTGTAAGTGCGTGTAAGTAGATAAAATATGCTCGTGAGTGTGTGTCGTTAGAAATTTCCTGTCGTGAGCCCATCTCTAGTTTAAACTTATGCATTTTTTTATAAAATAATTATTTTTGAAGGTATTGTAATGCATTATGCATCCAATTATAAGTAATACATTATTTCAAACTTTCAAATCTATATATATAAAAGAGTAACGTGACTGACTGACTGACTTATTGACTGATTCATCATCGCCCAGCCCAAACCGCTGAAGCTAGAGACTTGAAATTTGGACTGTAGGTTCACCTCCCGGAATATAGATCCACTAAGGCTGGGTTTTTGCCAATGTTGATTCTAAGGGGGTAAAAAGGGTAAAAAACAGTACTTTTGGTACTTTTTATATCTCCTGAAATAATGGTCGTAGAGACTTGAAATTTGGACTGCATGTTCACCTCCCGGATTATAGAACCGCCAATGCTGGATTTTTGCCAGTGTTGATTATAAGGGGGTAAAAAGGGTAAAAAACTGTACTTTTGGTACTTTTTATATCTCCTGAAATAATGGTCATAGAGACTTGAAATTTGGACTGTATGTTCACATGCCGAAATATAGATCCACTAAGGCTGGATTTTTGCCAGTGTTGATTCTAAGGGGGTAAAAAGGGTAAAAAACTGTACTTTTGGTACTTTTTATATCTCCTGAAATAATGATCATAGAGACTTGAAATTTGGACTGTATGTTTACATTATGGAATTTAGGTCCATTAAGGCTGGGTTTTTGCCAATGTTGGTTCTAAGGGGGTAAAAAGGGTAAAAATCTGTACTTTTGGTACTTTTTATATCTCCTGAAATAATGGTCATAGAGACTTGAAATTTGGACTGAATGTTCACCTCCCGAAATATAGATCCACTAAGGCTGGATTTTTGCCTGTGTTGATTCTAAGGGGGTAAAAAGGGTAAAAAACTTTACTTTTGGTACTTTTTATATCTCCTGAAATAATGGTCATAGAGACTTGAAATTTGGACTGCATGTTCACCTCCCGAAATATAGATCCACTAAGGCTGGATTTTTGCCAGTGTTGATTCTGAGGGGTAAAAATTGTACTTTTGGTACTTTTTATATCTCCTGACATAATGGTACTAGAAACTGGAAATTTGCAATTTCGGTTCACTTCCGGGAAAAAAGATTCACTACGGCTGGGTTTTTGCCAATGTAGATTCTACGGGAGTAAAATGGGTAAAAAAGTGTACTTTTGGTACTTTTTTTTATTTACTAAAATAATGGTAATTCAAACTTGAAATTTAGAATGTAGGAACCTTTAGTGAAATAAAAAAATCTGGAACAAGTACCTTCTGAAAATTCTGTACCGGTTATAAAAATTATTTTTTTTAAAAAGTACCTTTTATAAAAAGTACCTTTTATAAAAAGTACCTTTTATAAAAAGTACCTTTTATAAAAAGTACCTTTTATAAAAAGTACCTTTTATAAAAAGTACCTTTTATAAAAAGTACCTTTTATAAAAAGTACCTTTTATAAAAAGTACCTTTTATAAAAAGTACCTTTTATAAAAAGTACCTTTTATGAAAAGTACCTTTTATAAAAAGTACCTTTTATAAAAAGTACCTTTTATAAAAAGTACCTTTTATAAAAAGTACCTTTTATAAAAAGTACCTTTTATAAAAAGTACCTTTTATAAAAAGTACCTTTTATAAAAAGTACCTTTTATAAAAAGTACCTTTTATAAAAAGTACCTTTTATAAAAAGTACCTTTAATAAAAAGTACCTTTTATAAAAAGTACCTTTTATAAAAAGTACCTTTTATAAAAAGTACCTTTTATAAAAAGTACCTTTTATAAAAAGTACCTTTTATAAAAAGTACCTTTTATAAAAAGTACCTTTTATAAAAAGTACCTTTTATTAAAAGTACCTTTTATAAAAAGTGCCTTTTATAAAAAGTACCTTTTATAAAAAGTACCTTTTATAAAAAGTACCATTTATAAAAAGGACCTTTTATAAAAAGTACCCTTTATAAAAAGTACCTTTTACAAAAATTACCTTTTACAAAAAATACCTTTAATATAAAGTACCTTTTATTAAAAGTACCGAAAGTGCTGAAACAATGATCCTAGAAAATTGAAATATGGAATGTAGGATTTTTCGATGAAGAAAAAAACTTTCTGGAAGAAATTCTTTTTGGAAATTCCGTTTCTAACGGGGTAAGAAAGTGTACTTTTGGTACTTTTTTTGTTCCTATAAGAATGACCTTAGAAGCTTGAATTTTGGAATGTAGGGTACTTCGGTGAAAAAAACATTCTGCTAAAGTATTTTTTAAAAAAATCCGTTTCTAGAGGCATAAAAAAGGGTTTTTTGATACTTTTTATATTTCATGAAGTAATGATCATAGGCACTGACATTTTGAATGCTTTATTTTAGGAAATTCTATTTCTAAGGGTCGCGACTGATTGTAAAGGGGATAAAGAAGTGTAAATTTGGTTATTCTTATATTTCTTGAAATAATGGTTCAGAAACTTGATATTTTAAATATAGGATCAACTAGCACAAAAAAAAAGGTTTTTTGGAAAATTTAATTTTAAGGGAAGAGGTGACAAATGGTTATTTTTACCTATCTAACTATTAAACTAAAAGCCCCAGAAATAACAGCCATATTTTAAAATTTAAAATTTTAGGATAAAAAGGGGTACCTGGTAAAAGTGGTGTAAAATGGTACTTTTCATATCTATAAAATAACGACAATATAAATTTTTATTTCTTTAACGCATATTATACGGAGAGGAATGAAACTTACATGGAACAAAAGGAGATGGAATTGGAAATGAAATGGAGTAGAACGGGGATCGAAATGAAATAGAGCAGGGAACAATATGGAATGATAATTTTTACTCAAATTTATCGTCCCGAGTAAAAATAAACATATATAACAATATATAACTTGATACAAACCTAACGAATCATATATGATCATATATTCCGTGAGCTATTTTCTAAATTTTTTAAATGCAGTCATATGTAGTTATATATAATTTAATCATGATTCGGATTAAAATGCGTACGGTTGATATAATTATATTTAATTATATGAGGGTCAATACAAAATTTGTTTTTCTGTATAATTTAATATAAAATTATATATTTCTCATTTTGTTCCATATATAACTATAAATGTTTCTAATTAACCAACAATTTTCTAAGTTTTTTATGCAAAGTATAAAAAACTTTTTAAAATGTTCCTAAACATTTCCTTTTTAGGGTTATGTATATCACCTATCTGGTTCGAAGCGTACCTAAACATTTTTTTTTGTTTTAGAAAATTATATGTTTGGTGAATGTATCGTTGACCTGTGGTGTATCTCAACCCAAACCAAAAAACACCAGGATTTTATATGTTTTTATGCAATTAGATCTAATTAGATCCACCAATATATGGCAATGTCTGGTCAAAACTCGGATGAAATCAAATCATATTTTATTCAAGTTGATCTTTTTTAATTCAAAAACATCCACCATTTTTCGGATCAAATTGCGTTTAATTATATGTTGCATTACATATCATTATATATTGCATCATATAAAAATTTTTACTCGGGGTATTTAACTTTTTTTATTCCATATTTTTTCTCCCTATATGTTTTTTCACTCAAACTTATTTTTATTCCCATTTCTTTTTTCACTGAAATATTTATTCACTTTAAATCCAAAAACCTGATATAAGGGCTCGAAAATTGTCAATATCTTTTTTTCACCGGAACGCACATGATTACGTACCAGCGAAGTTATTCAAATTGTATTGTTTAAATTATTCATTGAAATATTATTTTATGAAAGACGTAAGCGTCCACAAGTAAATAAAACAAAGACTACCTAGTGGAATTTTTTGAAATCATAGAGTAATCCTGATCCTTCTATTATTCGGTATTCAATACAACCGGTAACGAAGTACCGGGATGGTAAGCTAGTAATACATAATGCAACCAAATATAAGTCATCCATGATTTAATGTTTAGAAATAATAAATATGAAATATATTTTTTCCAATAATCATGCATTACTTAGCAAATTATTAGTAATGCATTATTTTTCATTTGAAAATAATACGTTGTGGAACAAATGTTTGGTAAGTCATCCTAAAATAATGCTACAAATAAGGTATATACATTACCTGGTAATGTGTTATATAATCACTACCCATTACCAAAGTTTTGCTGGGATTTATGTTTTTTAACAAAATTTTTTTTTTTTGTAAATTTACCATTTTGGTTTGTAATTTTACCATTTTTTTTTTTTTAATTTTTCCGGATTTAAAACTATATTTTTATTTTATTATATATCTTATCAATTTTTGACGCATTCAAAATTACGAGGAAATCCTCATAATTTTACGAGAATTTTACCTACCTCCTATTTTTCGAGAATAGCCTCGTAAAATCACGAGATTTTTTTGGTAACTTTACAAGGTTTTTTTTAGTGTAGCACTTAATATGGATTAATTTAATTCAAATGTGTCAAAAACAAACCTATTATATTATAATTTTAAAATTTATAAATTCTGAATAATCTATTTTCTCTATCTTTTCAGATTATTGGTTTTGTTGTGGCCTATTACGAGCATTTTCTCTCATCCGGCATTATAGCGGTTTATGCCATTATCTTTATAGTATTACCATGGTTATGTATACCAGGTTATGCTATATTTTTAATGTATCAAAGTGTGGGTTCCATAAAAATGCGCTTTCAACGTTGTTGTCGTCCCACCGATTGGTATCCTGTTGAACCAGATTATCGACAGCTGTATGAAGAGGCCATGGGTAATATGGATATTACTCATCAACTAAATGAGATAACCGAAGATTAAATTTATTTCAATTAAAAGTAGATAAATGTAGATAATTTTTATGTTATTTTTTATATAAATATTTTAAAATGAGATTTTTTTTTAAAAAATATATAGTTTTAATAAAACAAACCATGACAATAACACTGTGCTACAGTGAAAAAATACTTCTGATGTGACATAGTATATGTTGTTGGTCTTGTCGAGTATATCACAAAAATGCCAATTAAACTTGCCAGACACCCTCAAATTTTAGAGTTATTGTCAAAAAACGTTTTTTTGGGACTTTGCTCACTAAACCTTGTGTAATTCTGAAAATGTTCAACCGATTTTAAATTTTTTAACTGTTTTGGATAGAAGAAGGATAGGGCTGTCCATGTGTTTGAATTGGTCTACACGTATAAGAAAGATATCAATTGATTTTTCTATAATATCTAATTTTTTTGTTATTTTTTGAAAATTTTTAAAGTTTATCGATTTTTTTCTGCTATAGTTCGTTTAACAACCTTTATATTTATGCACAAATTTTTAAAGAAAATTTCGTTCTAAATTCGATAAGCTTTATCCTGAAAAAATCGGATAATAATTGACAGAGTTGTGATAATTTTTCTAAAAAAGAAAATTAAGATTTTTCAGGAAATCGGCGTTTAGACAACCCAGGCAAAAAAATTAATTTATCATAAGAGGTCATGTATTTTTAAAGGTTTTTGGCTCGCTGAATCCGAATCTGGCCTTCAAATTGCTCTATCGCGTCAGGTTTTTGAGACATTAAACATAAATTGATAATTCGAATTCAGGGGACCAAAAACCTTTAAAATAATGATACGCGACCTCTCATTATGTTCGTTTATTTTTTTATTTTTTTGCCTGGGTTATCCTAACGGCAATTTCATGCAAAATCTTAATTTTCTTTTTTAGAAAAATAATCACAACTCTGTCAATTTTTATTCGATTTTTTTGGCATAAAGCTCATCGTATTCACAATTAAATTTTCTTTAAGAATACGTTTATAGATATAAATATTGTTGAACGAACTATAGCAGAAAAAAATCGATAAACTCAAAAAATTTTCAAAAAATAACAAAAAAATTAGATATTGTTGAAAAAATCAAAAAAAATTGAAAATCGGTGGAAAACTTTTTAAGTTACACGTGGTTTAGTGAGAAAAGTCCCAAAAAAACGTTTTTGGACAATAAATTTAAAATTTGAGGGTGTCTGGCAAGTTTGATGGTCATTTTTGTGATATTTTCGACGAGCACTACAACCTAAACTACCTCATTTCAAAAGTATATTCGATTTTGTGTTTTTTGTAGCACAGTGTAATTTAACCAACTTCGAAAAAACGTTAAGCAAATGAAACAATTTAATGTCGGAAGCAGCTCTTAGTCCTGCGCTTTGACTCAGTGAATAAGAAAATAATTTTTTCCTCGGTCCGAACCCTTTTGTGGTCGTAGGAAAAAAGTTTCGTATTCCCATTTTACCAATATTTGACAGTTTTCCTTATTTTTTAACAAAAATTTTTTTTTGTAACTTTACAAACTTTTTTTTGTAATTTTAAAATTTTTTTTTGTAATTTTACAAATTTCAATGGTTTTTACAAAAAAAAAAAAATCTAGTAAATCAACGAGAATTCCTTGTAAGTTTTATTGCGCCAAAAAAGTTGTAAATTTACATTTTTATTGGTAAAAACTTGTAAAATTACAAAAAAGCTCCTAATTTTTAACAGGAATTCTCGTAAAATAGGAGGTAGCAAAAAATCGAATAAAGTTACGAACCTCCTTGTAAGTTTTATCGCGTCAAACAAATTGGAAATTTACAATTTTATTGGTAAAAATCTGGTAAAATTACAAAATTTTTGGTAAAAAGCTTGTAAAATTGCAAGGAATTCCTGTCAAATAGGAGGTAGCAAAAAAAAAAGTAACAAATTATTCTTGTAATTTTACAAGTTTTTTTGTTTTAGTGTATAAGGTGCATTCCATGTCAAATCGGACACTTTTAATTTTTTTTTTTTAATTTTCCCAATTAATTTACAGTTTTTAGTACCAGATTTTTTCAGATTTTTTTGATGGCCCGTTCAAAAGATATCGAATTTTTAAAAATTGGTAGTTTGTTCCTTTACTCAAACTTCTTTTACTCACAACTTCTTCAATAATGGTCCAAATTTCAATTTTTTTTTTCAAAATTTTTATTTTTTTATGTACTTTTAAAAAAAAAATCCCAGAAAATTCTTAAAACCGCCTTAGTATGCGATTTTTAAGTTTTAAAATTTAAATCTCAGCTTTTAAAAATGTTTGTACTTGTCGATTTTTTTTAAGTTTTTTGTATAAAACTTTTATCGATTCTACAAATTTTTTGCCTAGAAGGATTATGGGATAACGATTATTACTATTTTTTAAAATTTTTTGAAATTATTTTATTATTGTTTTCCAATCTTAAAATCATTTCTACTGCTCGAATGGTGCGTTATAGAGGGGTCATTTCCTAGACCGACCCCATTAATTTTTACGTCTTAACATTTCTTTGGAACAAACTAATACCCTATCTCCAATTTCTAAGGGGGCTCCCACACAAAACGACATTTTTTTAAAATTTGCTCCAACCGATCTAACTGCCCTAATAGTGCCCTTAGAGCAACAAAATGTATGACCGACCCACAATATATTTTTAGTCAACACATTTTCTCTGAACACACCTACCCAAGTAAAAATGTGAAGGATCAGTACTGATCCGAAAAATGGATCGCTAAGATTAGATCAGTTTTAATCGGACGGATACAATTTCATCCGAAAAATGGGTTTATCTAATTATATAAACCCATTTTTCGGATAACATTGTATCCGTCCGATTCAAACTGATCTAATCTTAGCGATCCATTTTTCGGATCAGTACTGATCTTTCAAATTTCGGATCAGTACTGATACGAGTAAGATCTTTTAAATCTCGGATAAGATGTGATATATAAAAATATATCTAAACATTTTTAATCGGGTACCCACGATCTTTAACTGTTAAGGCGGTCCCCATACAATTTTTTTATTTTTTTGTAAATTTGTTTTTTTTAATCAGCTTCTACCGGTCCAATGCACAGTGGCCGAAACATCCAATCTAGCGGCGCTTAATTCGGAAATGTAAAATAATAAAGCCCAATGCATATTTGTGATTATAAAACTTATAAAGAATTTAATTTTTTACCATATTTATTTATTTCAGGGTTTTTATGTATTTTGGGAAATTTATGTAAATATTGGGAGGGTGGTCTGTATGAGGACTAGAAGTCAAAATGTTCCGATTCCGTTAAAATTTAGAGTGATTATTTATGGATACAAAAAACATTTACCAGTCGAATTTCAAGAGGATATTTGTTAAAATACCATTGTTAGGGCTTTTTAGTAAAACTGGAAGGGGAAATTGACATTGGGGCTATGGGATAACATGGACCGATTTTGTCAAAAATTTAATAAGTTTTGTTCTTTCGATAAAAAATCTTAAATTTCAAATTTTAGCCAAATCGATTGAAAATTGTTGTCTGTATCGCGTTTATACTGTTTATTTGGACAGCAGATGGACCCTAAAAAACCGAACAACTTGCGCGAACTAGCACGCCATACTGAAACGTCACAACAAAAATAACCCCAAAATAATAAACAAAACAGGAATTGGACCGAATACGATCGAATTTCAAAAGTTGCAGTCCATGAAACTATAGTTTATATCACAAATGTCAACTTCTTTAAGGCACTAATAATAAACTAGATACACACAGGCCACAAACACTTATTTTTTAGTTAAAACATACCTTTAACTTTCAATTCAAAATTTTTGGCTCAAAATGTATAAATAATTGACTTAAAAGTGTCAAGAAAAACTCACTGAGTAATTAGGCCCCAAATTCCTTTAATAAACTTGATGCAGAAAATGTATATTTGACAGCTTACAGCTGTGCGAATATTGAAAGCAAAACAAAAGTAAAAACGTAAATTTTTTCTGTAAAGTATAGATAAACGATGCAGTGCAAAAACATTAATCGATCTTAATTTTTCAATTTTGACTTAAGCGCGGCTAGATCAGTGATTTCGGCCACAGTGCAATGGTGCGTCCGAGAGGGGTCATTAGTGAGATCGACCTCCATTTATTTTCACCCTACAACATTTTTTTAAAACATACCTACGCCCTATCTCCACTCCCGGCTGATTAATTAAAACAATTTAACAAAAAATAAAAAAAAAATTGTATGGGGACCGCCTTAACAGTTAATGCTAGAGGGTAGGTGTGTTCAGAGAAAATGTTTGGACTAAAAAAATATTGTGGGTCAGTCATACATTTTGTTGCTCTTAGGGCACTATTAGGGCATTTACAGCAGTTGGAGCAAATTTTAAATTGGAGATAGGGTATTAGTTTGTTCCAAAGAAATGTTTAGACGTAAAAATTAATGGGGGTCGGTTGTAACGACGAGTTTCCTCGGTTAGCTGGGGTATAGCTCGCGGGGGTAGGGATCGTCACAGAAATTTGTATTTGCTGAGACCGAGAGTAAAAGACTGGTTGTTAAAATGTTATAATGAATAATTCATTTATTGAATAAACTTACACTACAAAATAAAGAGAGTAAAACTAAAACTAGGGGACGGCGACCGGTTATCGGGCTGGCGGGACGGAGGCGGCGATGTAAATTCCAAGCTAGGGCACCTGGCGACAGCACTCCCTAGACGCGAGCAGCGGAAATAATCCAAGCTAGGGCACCTGGCGACAGCACTCCCTAGACGCGAGCAGCGGAAATAATCCAAGCTAGGGCACTTGGCGACAGCACTCCCTAGACGCGAGCAGCGGAAATAATCCAAGCTAGGGCACCTGGCGACAGCACTCCCTAGACGCGAGCAGCGAAAATAATCCAAGCTAGGGCACCTGGCGACAGCACTCCCTAGACGCGAGCGGAGAAAATAATCCAAGCTAGGGCACCTGGCGACAGCACTCCCTAGACACGAGCGGAGAAAATAATCCAAGCTAGGGCACCTGGCGACAGCACTCCCTAGACGCGAGCGGAGAAAATAATCCAAGCTAGGGCACCTGGCGACAGCACTCCCTAGACGCGAGCAGAGAAAATAAACCAAGCTAGGGCACCTGGCGACAGCAATCCCTAGACGCGAGCAGCGAAAATAATCCAAGCTAGGGCACCTGGCGACAGCACTCCCTAGACGCGAGCGGAGAAAATAATCCAAGCTAGGGCACCTGGCGACAGCACTCCCTAGACGCGAGCGGAGAAAATAATCCAAGCTAGGGCACCTGGCGACAGCACTCCCTAGACGCGAGCGGAGAAAATAATCCAAGCTAGGGCACCTGGCGACAGCACTCCCTAGACGCGAGCAGCGGAAATAATCCAAGCTAGGGCACCTGGCGACAGCACTCCCTAGACGCGAGCAGCGAAAGTAATCCAAGCTAGGGCACCTGGCGACAGCACTCCCTAGACGCGAACAGCGAAAATAATCCAACTAGGGCACCTGGCGACAGCACTCCCTAGACACGAGCTGAAAAATCCAGAAGAACTTGGGGCACCTGGCGACAGCACTCCCCAATCGCGATAGACTTAGTAAACTAGAGACTTACCCAAGTGTACTGCTTGACGGCCACCAGCAAACTGAACGAGTTCGTTGTTTGCTGTTACTTATATACTGGTTGAACAGCTGATACCTATACTCAGTATGGTGAGAATAACATATGTGTGGTGGATTTTATATCCAGCCAGGTTATCCCACTATGAGGTTGTTATTAATGGCGTTTACGATTGTCGCCATTTAATTGATGTGGGTTGGTAAGGTTTATTATATTTATATATAATACGATAGTGTGGACAAAAACGAACGTGTGACTTTTGTCCTCACACATGATCCCCCCTTCGGGAACATAAATGAGCTGGTTGAGTTACTGAGCTGACGATGACGAGGCTTCTTCTACGAATGATTTTATATCGCTTATATGTGCTGTCTTGATCTCGTTGTTTTCCCGGTCCCGAAGTTTTACGATAACTGGAGACGGAAAGTTTATGACTTCGTAAGGTCCAGCGTATTTTGGAGCCAGTTTAGCAGCAAAATTGTCCACTGCTTTTGATAAGGGATGTTGCCGGAGTAGAACTGTGTCGCCTATTTTGGGTTTCCATGGTCTTCTGCGTAAGTTGTAGTGACGTCGTTGGTCCTGTGCTGCCTTGCCGAGTTGTTGTCGGACGATTTGGAAGATTTCCTTTAGTTCAGTTGCCCTTTCTTCTGGGCTTTGGTTTAGTGAACCTGTTCCGGTGACTACCTCGTCGTAAAGAGCTTTAGGTAGTCTGGGTTCCCGACCTTGAACGAGATAGGCGGGGCTGTATCCTGTTGATTCGGAGCTACTGGTGTTTATGGCCAACGTAATTTCCGGGAGGTACTCATCCCATTTGTTGTGGTGATTTTGGGAAAACTGCGCAATCATGGTCTTGATGGTACGATTAGCTCTTTCTGTAGGATTCTCCTGAGGACAGTAAGGGGCTGCGAACTGATGTCGAACGCCAATCTCTTGTAGATATTTTTTTAACTCACGACTCTGAAATTGGCTACCATTGTCGGTGATCAGTACCTTTGGTGTCCCAAACCGGGCAAGGATCCTTTCCCGGAATGCCTTTACGACACATTTTGCTGTGGCTTTGCGGAGGGGAATTAGTTCGACCCACTTAGAAAACCGGTCGAAGAAAACCAGAAGGGTATTGTTGCCATGTTTTGAGCGAGGTAGTGGCCCGACAAAGTCTGCGCAAACAGTTGCCCATGGTTCCTCAGGAATTTGTACCAACATTTCACCAGCTGGAGCCTGTTGACTAGGTTTATACTTCTGGCAGGATTCACAACCTCGTACGAATCTCGACACGTCGCGGAACATTCCTGGCCAGTAATAACGATTGCTGACTCTGTTGATGGTCTTTCGAACTCCGAGATGTCCGGCCGCTGGTTGGCTGTGGTTCTCCTGTAAGACCCGTTGTCGCTGTGGACCTGGGACACACAATTTCCACGGCGTGCAATCCTCATCATTTGGGTGTCTAGGGATGTGTCTGAAGAGCTGTGCTCCCACTATCATGTAATCGGCATATTTTTGTGGGTTCCGCTTAACATCGTCTATTTTACGCAGTAGCCATGCACAGGGGGTTAGATCCTTCTCCTCCACGGCTCGTTGTAGCGTTTCTGTAGGTTGACGGGAGAGGGCATCCGCGACCACATTCTGCTTACCTTTTCGATATTGCACTGTAAAATTATACTGTTGGAGCTCAAGAGCCCATCGAGCCAAACGACCAGTCGGGTTATCGATAGAGTTCAACCACTTGAGAGACAGGTGGTCGGTAATTACCTTGAAAGAATATCCTTCTAGATAGGGCCGCATCTTTCGGATGCCCCAAACGATGGCCAGGCACTCCTTCTCAGTCGCACTATAGTTTCTTTCAGCCCCATTTAGACCTCGGCTTGCGTAAGCGATGACCCTTTCGCCTTCCTCCAGATCCTGCGTCAGGACTGCTCCTAACCCGTGATCACTGGCGTCAGTTTGAAGCGTAAAGGTTTGGGTAAAATCGGGGCATGCTAGGACAGGTGCCTCAGTCAGTTTTGACTTCAGTAGCTCGAACGAGGATTGTTGGTCGTCTGTCCACTTCCAGTGTTTTCCCTTTTTTAGCAGAGAAGTTAGCGGTTGTGCAATGGTGGCGAAGTCCGGTACAAAGCGACGATACCAGGAAGCGACTCCCAGAAATCGTCGAACCTCCTTCACGTTGCGGGGAGCCGTCATATCTCGAATTGCGGCGACCTTGTCCGGGTCAGTATGAATGCCCTGCCCGCTGACAACATGGCCGAGATATTTGGTTTCTTTTTTGAAAAACTCGCATTTGTCTGGGTTTATTTTTAGGTTAGCAGCTCTAAGTCTACGGAAAACTTCGGCTAGATTTGCTAAATGCTCGTCCAATGTCTTTCCAGTAACGATAATATCATCTAAGTAAGCAAATGCATGGGGTTCTAAGTCCGGTCCAATCACGCTGTCAAGCGCTCTCTGGAAAGTTGCTGGGGCAGAGTGCAATCCGAAGGGCATAACCCTCCATTGGTATAATCCACGACCGGCGATAGTAAAGGCGGTGTACTTCTTGCTATCGTCTTCCAGGGGTATCTGCCAATATCCATCTTTCAAGTCCAGACTACTCACATATTTGGCCTCCCTGAGGCGGTCTAATATCGTTGAAATTCGAGGAAGCGGGTACGCATCGGGATCGGATTTGGAATTCAGGTGCCTAAAATCGATGCACAACCTCCAGGTTCCGTTCTTCTTTTGCGCGAGAGTGATCGGGGAGCTGTACGGACTTCTTGAAGGTTCTATGCAACCATTGGCTAAGAGCTCATTGATTTTTGCATCGATTATGGCCTGCATTGCTGGGTTTCGGGGTGCATATCTAAGTTTAAACGGCCGATCGTCAGTGACTACTATCCGGTGTTTAGCTGCGGTGGACAAACCATGTAACTCTCGAAATTTTTGTAATTCTTTTTCGATAAAATTCTGGATTGTAGCTTGATCCTCTGGGCTATGTTCCTCGACTGGTACATGACTTGGTGTGGGAAAGATATCTTCTACGGATGATGTTCTAGGTGATAAATCTTGGGCGGGCCTACTGCTGACAGACTGAAGGGAACGTGCGGGTCCGGCGAGTAGTTGGCCCTCGGTGGACCGGCGTGGTTGGCCAACATTGCTGCTGGGGATTGGTTGGGTATACCTTGCGTTGACCGGGAGTGGCTGGGAATTTGAGGTGGCTGATGACGTTTGCTGAGTGCAGTTGACGTCCGAGGGGACTTTATCGATAGTTACGAGTCGAAGTCGTTCTTCCGTATGGTGAGGAGAGGCGGGAATGCACTCAAGGTCTCCAGCAAGTTCCAATAGTTCGTCCAGTGTGGAAAAATCCTTTTGGCGGATGTACCAACGATATTTGGGCAAGGCATTTCGATAGATCCGTTCCAGTTGTTGTTTCTTAGGAAAGTTGCCGTGTCTCATAAGGTTTTGAAGAGACAGGACGTAGCTTTTAAAGTCTTCCTGGGAAAGTTGATACCTTTGGCGAATGGTGTCCTCCAGGTGATCAAAGTAACGCCGAGGTAGAAAGAATGTTAGCAAATCTCGTTTGAAGGCGGACCATGTCTTCCAATTGCGATGATTGTTTCGAAACCAGATTAATGCTTTCCCCGTGAGGAACAATGGCATTAATTGGGGTAGAACGTCAACATCCATGGCGTACAGAGGCGCTAATTCCGTCAGTCTATCTATGAACTCGAAGGGATATGTTTCACCGTCGAATTGTGTATTCCATTTCCGTACTCGGTCAGCGTTTGTCACTATGGACATTTTCCTTACCTCAACTTGAATTCCGGGAATACTTCTTTTTATCAACGTATTTTTATCCGTTTCACTCTCTTGTCCCGGAAGTATGTGGTTTATTCAAAAAATTAACCAACTACCTTTTACCGTAGTCTTTCTTTAACTCTCAAGTCCCTGCTCGGGCGCCACTGTAACGACGAGTTTCCTCGGTTAGCTGGGGTATAGCTCGCGGGGGTAGGGATCGTCACAGAAATTTGTATTTGCTGAGACCGAGAGTAAAAGACTGGTTGTTAAAATGTTATAATGAATAATTCATTTATTGAATAAACTTACACTACAAAATAAAGAGAGTAAAACTAAAACTAGGGGACGGCGACCGGTTATCGGACTGGCGGGACGGAGGCGGCGATGTAAATTCCAAGCTAGGGCACCTGGCGACAGCACTCCCTAGACGCGAGCAGCGGAAATAATCCAAGCTAGGGCACCTGGCGACAGCACTCCCTAGACGCGAGCAGCGGAAATAATCCAAGCTAGGGCACTTGGCGACAGCACTCCCTAGACGCGAGCAGCGGAAATAATCCAAGCTAGGGCACCTGGCGACAGCACTCCCTAGACGCGAGCAGCGAAAATAATCCAAGCTAGGGCACCTGGCGACAGCACTCCCTAGACGCGAGCGGAGAAAATAATCCAAGCTAGGGCACCTGGCGACAGCACTCCCTAGACACGAGCGGAGAAAATAATCCAAGCTAGGGCACCTGGCGACAGCACTCCCTAGACGCGAGCGGAGAAAATAATCCAAGCTAGGGCACCTGGCGACAGCACTCCCTAGACGCGAGCAGAGAAAATAAACCAAGCTAGGGCACCTGGCGACAGCAATCCCTAGACGCGAGCAGCGAAAATAATCCAAGCTAGGGCACCTGGCGACAGCACTCCCTAGACGCGAGCGGAGAAAATAATCCAAGCTAGGGCACCTGGCGACAGCACTCCCTAGACGCGAGCGGAGAAAATAATCCAAGCTAGGGCACCTGGCGACAGCACTCCCTAGACGCGAGCGGAGAAAATAATCCAAGCTAGGGCACCTGGCGACAGCACTCCCTAGACGCGAGCAGCGGAAATAATCCAAGCTAGGGCACCTGGCGACAGCACTCCCTAGACGCGAGCAGCGAAAGTAATCCAAGCTAGGGCACCTGGCGACAGCACTCCCTAGACGCGAACAGCGAAAATAATCCAACTAGGGCACCTGGCGACAGCACTCCCTAGACACGAGCTGAAAAATCCAGAAGAACTTGGGGCACCTGGCGACAGCACTCCCCAATCGCGATAGACTTAGTAAACTAGAGACTTACCCAAGTGTACTGCTTGACGGCCACCAGCAAACTGAACGAGTTCGTTGTTTGCTGTTACTTATATACTGGTTGAACAGCTGATACCTATACTCAGTATGGTGAGAATAACATATGTGTGGTGGATTTTATATCCAGCCAGGTTATCCCACTATGAGGTTGTTATTAATGGCGTTTACGATTGTCGCCATTTAATTGATGTGGGTTGGTAAGGTTTATTATATTTATATATAATACGATAGTGTGGACAAAAACGAACGTGTGACTTTTGTCCTCACACGGTCTAGAAAATGACCCCCCTATGACGCACCATTCGAGCAGTAGAATTGATTTTAAGATTGGAAATTACAATAAAATTTTTTCAAAAAATAGTAGTAATCGTTATTTCATGATCCTATTGGGCACAAAATTTGTAGAACTGATAGAAGTTTTACACAAAAAAATTTCAAAAAAATCAAAGAGTACAAACATTTTCAAAAATGAGAATTAAATTTTAAAACTTAAAAATCGCATACTAAGGCGCTTTTAAGAATTTTTTGGGATTTTTTTTTTTTAAAGTACGTAAAAAAATAAAAAATTTGAAAAAAAAAATTTTGGAATTTGGACTATTACACTGCGGAACACTAAAAAATAAACAAGAAAGACGACCATCATTTCTATATATTTCGGACATGCTGATTCGAATGTATGGTACAGTTTTCTTGCAAAATGTCGTTAAAGATTTGCTGATTTCGAGCCAGTTTTTTAACAAAAAAATTTGCAAAGTAAACGGTTTATAAATTTTATGACATGGAAAACAAAGATATGACTTGTAGCAACATTTCTTATGCAAATTTAGTTTAAAGCTTTTCAATTTAAGCCCTTAAATTTGCGAATTTCTTCATTTTTTAAGGTTTTCGCGAAATTAACAGCCAAATTGGTCTTTAATAAAAAACTTGCTTTTAATGAATCAAAAATGCATCCCTAACAATTCGAATAGTGGACAAAAAACAGCTATGTTATATGGACCATCATGATGAAAATCGCGAAAAACCGTTTTTTTGTATATGTCAGCATCACTTTACGAGATGATTTAAGGTTCCATCTTTAAGTTTATAATGTGGGAACTTTAAACAACTAACTGACCAAAAATTCGTCCAAAAAAGTTTTCATTTGCAAAAGTTATCTTAACAAAAACTATTATTTCAGTGTTTGCGATACAATAATTATAGTTTTTGTTAAGAAAGCTTTTGCAAATGAAAACTTTTTTGGACAAATTTTGGGTCAGTTCATTGTTTAAGGTTCCCACATTATATACTAAAAGATGAAGCCTCAAATCATCTTCTAAAGTGATGCTGCCATTTACAAAAAAACGGTTTTTCGCGATTTTCATCATGATGGTCCATATAACATAGATGTTTTTTGTCCACTATTCGTAGTGTCATGGACGCCATTATGATCCACAGAATGCAAGTTTTTTATCAGAGACCAATTTAGCGGTTAATTTCGCGAAAACTTAAAAAAATTAAGAAATCCGCGAATTTAAGGGCTTAAGATGAAAAGCTTTAAACCAAATTTATATTAGAAATATTGCTACAAGTTATATCTTTGTTTTCCATGCCATAAAATTTAAAAATCTTTAGCTTTGGAATTTTTTTTTTGTTAAAAAAGCAGCTGAAAATCAGCCAATCTTTAATGACATTTTACAAGAAAACTGTACCATACATTGAAAAACGGAGTACGCCATTCGATTCAGCATGTCCGAAGTATATTGAAATGATGGTCGTACCTCTTGTTTTCTAAAATAGTGGTTAGTTTTGTCACGCAGTGTTATTGAAGATGTTGTGAGTAAAAGAAGTTTGAGTAAAGGAACGAACTACCAATTTTTAAAAATTCGATATCTTTTGAACGGGTCATCAAAAAAATCTGAAAATTTACCACGACGGAGTTTTTGAAGGGTGCTAAAACGTGTACATAAATTGGGAAAATCTAAAAAAAAAAAAATTTTCAAAGTGTCTGATTTGACATGGAATGCTCCATATATTTTAAGTTTCAGGCAAATCTGTTCATAACGATTGGATTACTTCCCTGGTAAGAAAGCTGTCGAAAAGTCAATATTTTCAAATAACAAAAAAGTTTTTTTTTTTCCAAAAAAACGTTTCTCACATTGGGACTCACCAGTAAAATTTTCCCTGTACTTTTGTAATCTTTAAATGCCTTAAATCCCAAAAATATTTTTTTGTTTAAAATTCGTTTACATAAACAAATTGTTGTTTAATATTTCTGTATTACACCTGCCTGAAATATGTGAAGATGTACACACCAGATCATCCACCAATGATGAGAGCTTCACTCACTCATCATTTTTAATAAATTGTCTCACAATTAAAATTAAGAGATTCAAATTAAATTTAAGAATTTTCATTTATTTTGTTTTTGCATATTTAGTAGTAAATAAATAATTGTCAAAGCAAGTTGGACCGGTACTTATTAAATTAAATACAACATTAAATGTATTATTTTGTTAATAAATAAAACACATTTTGCTAAATTTTATAAATAAATGAATGTGTCGGTAAAATAAGGTTATATATATAATCAAAAGTGAAAAACTAAACGTAAAGTTGACGGGAAAAAACACATAAAATAAAAAAAAAAACATAATTTTTATAGTCAACAGAAGATTACACACAAAGTGATCTCAGAAAAGCACAGTTTTTAAGTGAAATTACTTTAAAATCTGTTTGGAATCGGTTCATCAGAAAACTATTATTTTCACAATTTTGTCTCAGGGCGGATTTTACAGTCCAAACTTACCCAGTTGGCAAAATAAAATCACACCTGACATACTGCTGACTCTCCCTTTATGAAATCGCTGACATCTTCATACAATTTTTCAAAATGTCATCGATGACATGTCAGCAGTTGGTCAGCAGTGTCCACCAGTATCTGTGGCCACTAACAATTCGTTTAAATAACCGCTGACCAACTGCTGACATGTCATTGATGACATCGTTACATACAGTTACAAAAACAAAAACAATAACAAATATTTACTTGTCTAACAACTAAACTGCACCCCACGGCAGGAAAACAAACAACAACAAGTTTAAAAAAAACTGGTATTTCACCATGCTTTTAAAACTTGTTTAACGAGTTTTCAACAGTTTAAGGTGAAAAAAATCTGAAATTCAGAGCCTTGCTTATAACTTTTGAACCACTGAACCGATTTTGCTGAAATTCAAAACCAAATAGACTTGGGGAACGACAAAGATATGTAACACGTTTCAGCACCCTCAGAATTGTCTTTCGAAAGTTAGAGTGGTTTTAATCTCGTAAGTTCGCAAAATTCCCTTGCCGAAATTTACTCTTTTGCTCATAACTTTTGAACCACTGGACCGATTTGGCTGGATTGCAATACCAACCTGACCCGGTAAATACCCAACATATATGTCAAACTTCAGGAGCCTCCATAAAGTCTTTCAAAAGTTAGCGTGTTTTCAACGGACAGACAGACAGACGGACGGACGGACGGACATCGCTAGATCGACTTAAAATCGAATATATATACTTTATGGGGTCCTAGATCAATATTTCGATGTGTTACAAACGGAATGACAAACTTATATATACCCTCTATCACTAGAGTGGAGGGTATAAAAATAAAATAATAATAAAAATATACAAAAAAAAAATTTAAACAACGAAAAATCCCACAAATGTAGTTTTTTCCATTAAAATCTATCGCCGTGGGTATTGTTAAAACCATAACAAGAACGCGGCTAAGGGTATTATTGAAAAATCTTCACTCGCTTGATTTCGGATTTGTATACAAACGAACGTCTCTGTGAAAAGGTTTCTGTTATTTCCACCAAAACTTGAAGGGATAAGATTGCCGATTAAACTCAAGGTATTTTCATTAAATTGCGTGATATTTCCATCAAAACGAAATAAAGAAAAATTTATATTTAAGAAATTTAAAGGTGGCGGCGATGATGGTCCATCAAGTGAGTAAGATAACCGGCACTCTTATTCCTTGTTGGAAATAACAGCGGAAACGATGACAACTTTACATGGACAAACAGACAGATGCAGCGACGTATCCAGGAATTTGAAAACGGGGGGGCATAACTTCCAAATTTATTTAGTCAACGCCGATTTAACTAGGACTACACCCCATAACAACCCCCCCCCCCTTTTACGATTTTATTTTTATGTATATAAAAAAAATGTTTTGGAATATCATAACCGTTTCGTATTTATTGCTTCACGTAAGAGTCATAAGTGACAGCCATAAAAATGTCTATTTTGACAGATTTTTCTGCTGACTCGTCCTAGGTTATCCAGACAAAAATTCAGCAAACCGCGTCTGCTTAAATCAGCAGATCCTCATATGGATCAAAATGGCGTATATTTTGCGCAGATTCTCGAGGTTTAAGTATTTTTGAGTATTGTTTCAAAACTTTCTGCATTTGTGCAATTTTAACCCAGAAAAAGTGCTAGATTGAAAATTTTAGTTTTATGTTTATCCCAAAATTGTTGTTAGATATTCCAAATTCATATTCATTAAACAGTCTGGTGATCGCACTGTTTTAGATTTAAGCTTGTTCCGTGGTACCATATGATGATTTTTTTTATAAAAAATATTAAAAATTTAAGACTTTTTTGATAGAAAAAGTATCAGCATCTAAAAAGTTTTTATATAATAATTGTTTCAAAATCTGATATATTTTTGTGTAAAAAATATTTCAGAATATGATAATTTTACTATGGAAAATACAGTTTAGAATCTGATAGTTTCTCTATAAAAAAATAGAATTTTAAAATTTTCTATAGAGAAAATGTTTTAGAAACTAAAAATTTTTTAATAAGAAAAAAATCTCCCAAAATATAAGAATTTTCCAGACGAAAAATTGTGTTTGAATCTGAAAATGTTTCTATAAAAAATTCTGTTTCTAAATCTGAGAATCTCCTATTGAAATAATATTTCAGAATCTCACAATTTAATATAGAGAAAGTGTCTTAGAGTCGTATAGTTTGAATTTTTTTTATGACATTTTTTTATGATCCTAATGCATAATTTTTATTAGATAAAACCAATTTATGTGTTTTTTAAACAGATATTCCGATAAAAATGACTTTTTAGAAACGAAATTAGATAACACTCTGGAGTTTTTATAAAAAAAACTAAAATTTTTTCTTTAAAAACCAAAATATTTTGAAACCTGTGTATTTTTTTCTTGTACAATGCGTTGCAGTGTAATAATTTTTCAAAATTTTCAAATCGAAAGGGGGGGGGGCACGTGCCCCCTGTGCCCACCCCCTGTATACGTCCATGGACAGATGAACAGTTGATCTAATACTTAAATATGGGGGTGGAACCAATATTTCGGGTATTTGCAAACATCATCACATACTCATTGCCTGTATCACATAGTGGTCTAGGCTATAATCACACAATTACTGTTCTTTTCATTAAAATCTTCCGACGCTAAGGTCATCATTGAGAATTGCTCCGCCGATTGACTTCGGATTTGAACGCCAACAAACCTTTTTATTTCCAGCAAGCCATTGAGAAATTAGATTGGTTATGTTACCGATTTGATTATGTTATATTACCCCTTTGATGGGGCATGTCCGCCAATCTCAAATTCCTTACAAATTTTTATTTATTTACATGATGGGAATATCACGCAATTTGATAGAAATACCTCGAATTTGAGAGCGGCAAAGACGGCGGAAGTTTTTAGGGGAAATAACAGCAATTGTGTGATTCTTTTTTTTATTTATTTTTAGTATGTTTAACCGTCCAACCTGAATCAAATTACGTCGCGTAAGGCGTAACGCCCAATAATTTTTCGTTTCTAATATTTAAATGTGAGTTACCTAAATCAAACGGACGTAAAAATTTCAAATTTGATGTGTTTGTTTTTGTTTTTTTTTTTACGTCTTGCGCTACGCATTTGATTCTGGTTCGACCCTAATTGTTTTTATTATTTGAATTTTATTTTGTATTTTTTTTTGAATTGTCAAATCAAAATAAATTACTTAAGTAAAACTTAAGTCATGGTAATAGACGAATTAAGTTTTTCTTAAGTAGCTTTTATGGGTCGAACCAGAATCAAATGCGTAGCGCAAGACGTAAAAAAAAAACAAAAACAAACACATCAAATTTGAAATTTTTACGTCCGTTTGATTTAGGTAACTCACATTTAAATATTAGAACCGAAAAATTATTGGGCGTTACGCCTTACGCGACGTGATTTGATTCAGGTTGGACGGTATAAAATAGGTTTTTTGATTTAAGTAATTTCTTAGCTTAAGTCTCTACTTACAAGGGAAGTATCTCAACCCTTATGAACCGATTTGCCTAAAACTTAAAATATATATTAAAGAGACGATTTTAAGGTTGGGGTGTCTCGGCTTATCGGCCATATCGGTGTTTAAACATTTCGTTGTCCCCTTATGAAACCATGAGGACCTTCAGGAAAATTTGGATAACTTTCAAACTAACAGGAAAATCATCTTGGTCAAAAATACGGGTCGACTTAATTTAATAACGCGATAACCCGAGACACCCCAACCTTAGAATTGTCTCTTTGATATATATTTTATGTTTCAGGCAAATCGGTTCATAAGGGTTGAGATACTTCCCTTGTTAGTGCTGACTGTAAAATCCGCCCTCACTCTAATGTGTTAACAGATACACATTTTGAACTGCCAACATTAAAATCTAGTAACGTGTATAATTTTAAAAAATGTTGTGTATGTAATTTATAAGACTTTAATTTAAGCTTGCTAGCGTCCAGATTGAGTAAATAATAAATGTGCTACGAGGGTGGATCTGAAAAATTAAATTATTTATGGGCATTTTTCTGAATTTCATATACTATATAAAAAAAATATTGAGTGAAAAAAATTTTGAGTAAAAACAATTTGATTAAAAAAATTTGAGTGGAAAAAAAATTTTGAATCAAAAATATTAATTAAAAAATTGAGTAAAAACAAATTTGAGTAACAAAAATTTTAAGCAATGTTGGCAATCGATACCTTTTCAATGCCGTTATCCGTTTCAAAACCCTTTAAATTGAATACCGGTACCAATACCAATACCGAAACTCAGTTTTGGTATCGGATACCGGTATCCAAAAACCTTTTCCTTCGGTACCGGTACGTACCGGTATTGAAACGGGTTTTCCTAAAAAAACACGTTTTTTTTACAAAAAAAAAAATAATACAAAATTTGTAATTTTTTTTGGTTTTTGTAAATGAAAAATCGTACCCCAAATGCCTCTCCGAAGTCTCATAAAAATCAAAAAATCTTTGGGCACCCACATCGTGGATTAAGTTAAAATTTCCAAAAAGAAATCATACTTCAACCGCTATGCGGAGGCAGAAGAAAGTTATTGATTTTCACGAAATTTTTTGAAATCATTTAGACTCTCAATAGAAACTTTCTGAACCCCTTAGTATAGTTTAGTTTTTTGGAGATTTTTATTTAATCCGTGATGTGGGTGCCTAAGGATTTTTTTATATTTATAGGACTTCGTGGTTCAAAAATTATTAGCAAAACCGTGAATTTCAAATTGGTTTCACCTTTAGTTCACGTGTTGAAAAACGTCAGAAAATTATTTTACAAAGTATTTTTGTCACTCACAAATATTTTTACAATTAAGCAAAAACAACTTACATTCGAAAAAAATTTTACACTCAAAAAAAAAATTTTGTAATTTTTTTTTTTCAAAAGTGACTAAAAAAGTTTTTTACTCAAAATAAAATATTTCTAATCAAAATAGTTAATTTTTTTTAAGTTAGAAAACTAACTATCACTTAAAATAGCACCGTGGATATTCATGGCTTCGGCTAACAAGGGAAGTCTCCCTGGTGTCACCGCGGATCCTTATGGAATTGGTTTTATTTTGTAGAGCAGAAAAAATAAAGTGACACGTATTTTTTTTTTTAGCGTCCCAAATTCATATTTAGGGGGTAAAAAGGAGGGGGGAAGACAAGGCAATTTTTCAGTTTTTTTCGTTTATCTCCTTTATTATGCAAAGAAACATAGCAAATGAAAGGTCTTTGGAAAACCTATCTACGTGAGCTAAGAACGTGTCCAAACATGCACAACTTTTCGTCATATTGGTCAAAATACCAAAATTTTATGACATTTTTGTTAATCAGTTCAAAAATAATAATTTCTTTGGCCCGTTGTTAGCACCACGAGATAGCTATTTTTAATACCTTTAATCTGATACCACACATGCCTATATTAATTTTGTGTAAATAGGCGTAAATCGTAAAAAACTGAAAAAGGCCAATTTCCCCCCATACAAATCGACCCCCTAAAAATTAGTTTGGGCCGCTAAAAAAATACGTGTCGAATTAATTTTCGTTCTTAACAACATATCTAAATTTCATGAAGAGCGGAGGGTGACACCAGGGAGACTTCCCTTTGTAAGTCGAATTTAACTCTTCTACTTTTATTATATATTTTTTTTTTTTACTTTTCTTTAACAAGTGAAACATTTTTATGTCAGAATAACTTCAAAGTCCTGCACTTTGCTCAAAAGGGATAAGAAAATTACAGTGTTCTCGGCCCGCCCCACTATGCTTCGACCCATGGACAAAAGTCAAAAAAAAAAAATTTTGTCTCAAATTGTGTTTAAATACAGATTTTTTGAAAAATAATTAGGTATCTCAAATAAATATTAACAAAAATATTTTTTCTGATTGCGCTAAACTCGAGAGGGCGCTAAACTCAGAGAATTTTATGCAAAAATGACTTAACAGGAAAATGTTTTTTAGCTGTTTCACAAAAATAATTCTCTTATATCCATTTTTTAATAAAATGGTTCCAAATTTTGTTTTAAAGTACTTTGATATATTTGTAGTGAAGTTGAAATATAAAATTTTGTATATATTTACAAAAAAAAATATTTTTTATTGCGCAGAAAAACAAGTTTTTTTTGTTGAAAACCCAAAAATAACTAAAGTTTGATGAAGTTAGAAAAAAAATATAAAAAAATAAATATTTTTTTTTCATTTTTTTGTAAGTTCAAACTCTTATCTAACAGCGTATTCAAAAATTAGCGCCTATTTTTTACCACAAATTAGAAAAAAATTCGTTTTTTTAAATGCCTAAATTCATGATTTTTACTCAAATATCAGGCATTTAGGAGTGTTTAATATCATTGTGCAAAACGATTTTATATTTTGAAAGGGTAAAAAAGCAAAATAAATGTATATTAATAGTAGATCGAAACCCCAGCAGAATTTTGAAAATTTAGCTCGAGTTTTTTTTATGGCCCACTGAAGTTTTTAATTTTTTTTTTCAAATGAGTTAAGAATAAGTCAAAAAAAAATATTAAATTTAATTTTGAGCTAAATGAGATTAATAGATGTGCAGCGAAATTTGATGACGGTTCTTTTCTTAGAACATATTAAGCCTCTATCTCCCATTTTTAGGGGTCACTTTAGTCCCTTTCCAAATATCGTCGTAAAACACCACTTACACTTGCTGGGTTTACATGTTCTACAAATTTCTGCATTGAATTTCATTGTTAGTTGTAAAAGACCAAAAATTCGTAAGATATAAGCAAAATGCTTAAAAAAGTAAAATTTGTAATTATCATATATTGTTAAATTGTGATTAATACTGTTAATAGATGTCTTCGGTAAAATTTGATGTTCCTTTTTTCTTAAAATACATTAATCCTCTATCTCCCATTGTCAGGGGTCATTTCAGTCCCTTTTTAAAATATTCTTATTAAAAAACACTTAAACGTGCGTTTAAAGTGTTAAAACGTTGTACAAACATTTAATAGATATCTTTAATCATTCCAAACCCATTAAAAAAAAAAGTAAAGGCTTCAAAGGGACATAAAAAGAACTCGAACTAAATTTTCAAAACAATTCGTTTTTGGTTTACAAATGGTATACCTTCATTTTTTGTTTTGTCCAATTTAAGATACACTCTGTGACCTCAAATTTGTTGCACAGTGTATTCTTTTGAAGCTTTAAGTTATGTTAAATAACTCTTAAATTATAAATTATATTCAAGAAACAAAAAAAGTAATTTAGTATTACGCTTTAACCTTTAAACGCTCGTTTTATTGAATTTTATAAAAATATTTAAAATAAGGACTTAAATGACCCCTTAAAATGTTCTAACAAAAGAACCACCATTAAATTTCACTGAAGACAAATTAAGACATTTTTTATCTCAGTAGTAATTTTAATAAATTTTTCGACCTATTTCAGTCTACTTTGTTAAAAGCTATTTAACAATATATGATATTTTACAATTTTACATTTTAAAGCATTTTGCTTATATCACACAATGTTTTGGTATTTGACAACCCCTAGTGAAATTTGATGCTTAACATTTTTGTAGAACATTTTAACTATTAAAACGAACATTTTAGTGTTGTTCTATGAGGATATGTTAAAAGGACAAAAATGACCCCTAAAAATGGGAGATAGGGGGTTAATGTATTCTAAAAAAACAACCGCCATCAAATTTTACTATAGAGATGTATAAACATGATGTAGCTCAGAAGTTGATTTAATACATCTCTTTGACCTTTTTAAGACGACTTTAAAAATAAAAATAACTTATTTTTCAAAAAAGGATGCTTTTATATTTTCCATACTACTAATGCGATTTTGCACAAATTTGGAATTAATATATATCTTAAAAATATTAATTTGCTTACAAAGTTTTTTTTACGATCGGACAATTTTCGTAGGTGTTATAGCATTTAAAAAAAAGGATATATGGCAGGACCTTGAGTCCTTGCTTCGATTTAAGTGAAAATTTATAGATACGTTGCAAGTTGAATGTGTATCAGCATGACCACTTTTTGTAATTTTTTGTGCATTATTGAAGCTAAAATTACATTTTTCAGTTGCAGGACACATGGAAGGTAGGCGTGTCCTTGCATCGATTTTTCCAAAAATTCATATTTTTCTTAACTAATATATTTTATGTAAGTGTACCAAATCTCAAAAATATCTGACAACTCCTTCTAATTTTGTCCCTTCGATACATGGGAACGAAGCACTGTGCGCCCTTTTGTAAGTGTGGTCCGGCAACGTCCCCGCCGACCCCATAAGAAAATGCTATTTTAATTTTTTTTACATTTTTAAGGTCATTTTAGCAAAAATGCTAAAAATAACTACGTAAATACGTGTTTTAGTATTAAAATTAAAAAAATATTTTTTTTAAGTTTTTATGCGTTTTTTATATTTTTAGCATTTTTTTCGATAATACCTGTACGTACCGGTATCGACGTTTCGGTATCGGTAATACCGTAACCGATTCAACTCAAATACCGTAACCGATACCGAAATAAATAAAAAAAACGATACCAATACCGATATCGATACCGTTATTCGTTTCGATTGCCAACCTTGATTTTAAGTGAAAAAATTTTGAGCGAAATTTTCAACAAAGTACTTTTTTTAGAATATTATTTCCGCTAGAGGGTCCATAATACAAATTTCATGTTTCTAGGAAGATTACACAGAGAGAACAGTTTAGTTGTGCCAGCCGAATTTAGAGCCAACTGCGTAGTTTAATTACAATAACCGAAATTTTCGGTTGCGATAACCAAAATTTGTTTTGAAAATTTAACTTCTGTTGGTTTAAATAAATTTCGGTAATCGCAACCGAAAATTTCGGTTGTTGTTATTAATCCATGCAGTTGGGTCCAAATTCGGCTGGCACAATTAAACTGTTTTCTCTGTGTAGTTGGAAATATACAAAATTTACCAAATTGCCCTATTTTCCCCCTTTAGCCTTTTTAAACCCGGAGTTTTCAAAAAAGTAAATTTTTCAAAATGCTATTTCTGCGACAGGATCCTATATATAAAAAATGTACCAATTTGCACTATTTGTCCCTTTTCCCCCTTGGAGGTGGAAAAAAATGTTTTTTAGAATGTTATTTCCACAAAAGAATCCTAGAGTTTCTAGACAACTTATTAGTTTAGAAAATACAAAATGCCCCAAAGTAGCCTATTTTCCTACTTTTAAGGATAGGAATTTCCAAAACTCTTTTCTTATTGGGTGGTTTTGTCGGGAGCCGATTATAAGATAATTTATAGTAGAATTATACAGTTTGTTCAAATTTACCAAATTTATATCAGGAAACTTTATTTATTTCAAATAGAGTGAATTAAATAAAAAAATGAGCAACCATGAATGACAACTGCTAAACATCTTAAGTTTTAACAACTATGGCATTTGAAAGTTGTTCTGGGTCCTTTATACCCGATATTAATCGTGGACATTGGTCTGTTCCAAATGACTTTATTTATGCCGGCCTTAGTTTGGGATTTCGTTTAGACATTTTGGGAACGTCCTGGAATCGTGACACATACTTTGGCGGTAAGTTACAAAATAAACACTTATACCAAATTCACACCTGAGGTGATATCTTGTTCGTATAGTACCGTATGATTAAAATCTCGTTTGAACGATATTTAACCTCAGATGTGAATAGTCCTTTACTGAAATTTAATAATGTAAAGTAGAAAATGTGTTTTGTTAGTCATTTCTTTTCAAGCGTAATGGACGGAAATAATTATTTTTGTGGTAAGTAATTTAAAAATGATGTACTAACTTATACTGATCGAACCGTTTGTAATATCATATACTCTATAAGAAATTTATAAATTCCAAATAAAATTCTTAAGAGACGGATTGTAATTTTTAGAAGAAATTATAATTTTTTGAATTTTAATTGACCTTTTTACATAGAAAAAAATATGGAGGAAACAAATTTGAGTAATCACTTGTCTAATTTTTTAAAAAAAATTTGAGTAATTTTTTAATTGACGCAATTAAAAATTTACTCAAAAATTGAAAATAAAATTTGAGTAAATAATTTAATACAAATTTAATATTTTTTTTATTTATTTTTTTTTTTCTCTTGGTGTTTTGAATTCTCATTTAGTTTATTGTTTTTTGTATATGTATATGAAAGTTTGAAATCGTCTTTATAAAATTTTACTTTGTCTTGAAGACATAAGTATATTTGGTAAAGTTTGTAAAAGCAATTTTTTTGGAAAAAAAATTAGAAACTTTTTAAACTTTTTAAAAAAATAATTTGATACATTTTGAGTAAATTTTTACTTGACACAATTAAAAAGTTACTTAAAAATATTAAAAAATTTTAAGTAAAGATTTAATTGTGTGAATTAATAATTTACACAAATTTTTTATTAAGCATTTAATAATTTTTTATTAAAAGTTTACTCAATACTATTAAATCGTTTACTGGTGAAAAATTGAGTAATTTTTTACTCAATAGTATTAAAAATTTACTCAAAATTTTTATTTTTTTTTTTCTGTGTAGACTGAAGACCGTAAAAGATTAATTTAAATTTGACAAACAATTAGAGTTTTTCACGGGAATTCCCGGGACGGGATTTCCCGGGAATTCCCGTAAATTTTCGATCCCGAAATCCCGGGAAATGGAGCGGGAATTCCCGGGAATTTTCTTTTCTTTGAAATTGTTGATTTTTCGACTTCTATTGATTATTTTGTATGTGATTTTTTAGAGATTTTATTAAAATTCTTGATAATTGATGGCAAAATCGTACGAAGGAACTAGGAGGGCCCAAAAAGTATTCCAAGGGAGACCTTCTAACTAAAAAATGTCATATAATCTGAGACTTACGAAAAGAAAAATGTCTCACAACATCTAAATCTTCGATAGGATACAATTATCAGAACCTGATAATTTTTTTTAGAAGCTGAGAAATTTTCTTTCTGAGACCTGTAAAAAATATTTATGTCTCTGGACATGATTCTTTTTAAATCGATAAATTGATATAAAATCTGTGCAATACTTAATCGACACGTGTTTCGGAATTTATCAGATTCCATTGTCAAGATTATTTACCAAAAATAGAAACGATTTACTACAAAATAGCAAACGAGTCTAATGACAAATCTTTTGTGCACAAACTAAAATATTAATACATATTCGCCTCTATCCACAATGGGAATTAGAAAGACGAAGAAATTGTACTATACTATTTAGTAAGGCAACGATTGTCAATAACCAACAAAAAAATGACCAACATAAATTAATTAAAAAAAAAAAAATCTTGAAAATTATGCTATGAGAATATCATGGTTTTAATTAATAAAAAAAATATGACCTCGAGCCAGAATAAACATCCACAAAACTTAAAATACTTTTAAAAGACTTCGATATATTTTTACCGTTTTTTATAAAAACTGTGTAACAAAAATTGTTCTTTTTTTCTCGAAACTTATTTTTTTTAGGTACTAAATAAGATTTTTATGGTGTAAATAAACATTATAAATGGTGTAATCGCATTCAGAAGGTTTTTTTATATATTTTTTTGACAAAAAATTTGGGTTTTAGTTTTTGCGGGAATTCCCGGGATCCCGGGAAATTTTAAAATGAATCCCGCTTTCCCGGGAAATGAAAAAGTCCGGGAAAAGAAAAACTCAACAAACAATACATGAAATTCGAAAGATTTAGTGAAGTTCGTACAGTATCGAATTTTAAATAGAATCTCCGAATTACAAATAGATAGTTTAACTTGTAGATTGGTGATATTGAATAAACTCAACAACAAATTTTCTACTTTACATTATTAAGTGCAAGTTTACAGAAGGCGAACTCTACACACGAACGAAAATTTTGTATGTGTTTTTTTATTGTAACAACAACAAAATACATGTAAAATTTTCGTTCGTGTGTAGCGTTCGCCTTCTGTAAACTGGCCCTAAGTCTCCAAAGAAAGGGTTTCAAAAATCGCTACATGGTTAATTAAAAAAAAAAATAATTTTTAATTATTTATTTTAGTGACCAGTGCTATACCAAAATACTTAATATGCTTGATATTTTATATAGTGCCACTTCTTGTGGTACAATCATTTATGGGTCAATTTTCCAATAGCGGTTTCATATCAGCGTTTCGCTTGTCACCATTTTTTAAGGGTAAGTTAATTAAAGGAAATTTTTTTCTGAATAAATTTTTTAATGAATTAATTATACAGTGATACCAAATCGAACTTTCTGAATCGGAATGGGATGACACCAATTTAGGGGTTCCTGGTGATGCCCGTATTGAACTTTTAACTTAAACTCGAAATCACATTAGCTATAACTGGTATGAATTTCGCTGAAATCGATACAGTACCAACTTAATGAATAGCCAAATTAGTAAAAATAAACCACTGTGCACCGTTGCGTATGATTGTTGTTTAAAGGCAATTACAAAAAAAAGTATACGCCACTTATACGTTTTTTGAGAAATTTAACTAAAAAAAGCCTCGAGCATATTGTTATGGAAAATGTTGACTTTCATTTGCTTATGGTTTCATCCCATTCCGATTTTGGTTTTTTCATATATTTCAAAATTTTACTTAAAATACATAATTTCTTTTCTCAAGGTATTGGTTATGTGGCATTAATACTAAATATTGGCGTAGTCATATATTTTAGTCTATTTGCTCTAATACCATTGGTATATTTATTTGGTTCCATTAATCCAACTTTACCTTGGCATTGTGAACGACTTTTTAATATTACTGAAATTCTAACCGATCAAGTAAGATTTTTTCTAAATTAAACTTCTTTAATAATGATAAAACTTTTATTTTTTTTTTTGAAGCCTTGTGAATTTTCTAATGCAACCGACTGCAGATCATCTTCAATGATAGGTAATTTAACAAAATTAAATAAATTAACATACCTATCGCTTGCTAAAGTGAAAAACGCCCTAACTAACAAAAAATTTAAAATCGATATTTTGATTGATCATGGTGTTTTCTATTTACACGACCTAACTAATAATATTGGTCACATAATAGAAATTAGCGATTTTATATTCAAAAATTGAAAACTTGCGAATTGCGAAATTGACAAAGAACATAACAAGAAATACATTTTTAAATCAGTTTGTGATTCATTTTAATTCATATTAGGGTCAGTCTTAGTGAAATCAATCAAAAATAGCTAAAAATTTTCGTGACCCTCTCCGATTTGGATTAAATTTGGTTTAGTTGTAACACTAAGTGATAAACTAATGCTCACTTATTTTCAGCCCTCTAAGTAAACAGTGGGCGAAAACACGAGGGGTCAAAATTTCCCCCAAAATCTCCCAGTCGCGACACTTTGCACCGTAAAAACTTAATATCGTTGGTTCTATTATAGCTAGAAAGCTCATAAGCTCATAATATGCTCTACAGGACCTATCATAACCAAAAAATTTTCGAAAAAAAATAAGGGTTACCTCCCTTATTTTAAGGTCGAGATATACGGAGGAGAAAATGGCGAGGATGGTATCCCCCGATTTTTTTTTACTTGATAATCTTATAGAGAAAGTCCTAAAGAATATATTCTAAAATTTTTAAGTTGGGACAACAATGGGATCGCTCAAAATCAAAATTTTTCACAATTTTCCCCAAAATCTCCAAAATCGCAACACTCTTTAACCTCAAAAATTTAATATCATAAGTGCTTTTGTAGCTACAGAACCAATTTTTTTTGTTTTAAAGCTTATAATTCGCTATACAAGACATACCAAAACCAAAAAATTTTCCAAAAAAGGGAATTGGTGCCCCCCTTATTTAAAGGTCGTGGCAAAGGGTGGAGGAAATGGGGGGAAAGTGTCCCCCGATTTTTTTTTTACTTGGGATTTTCAAAGTGCAAGTCCTAATAAACATAGTCTACAATTTTTATGTTGGGACAACAATGGGATCAACCAAAATCAAAATTTTCCCCCAAAATCATCAAATCGCGACATTCTTGCGCCTCCCATTGGAGTCCCAAGATAAAAATTTCAGGATATGCTCTCTAGAACTTACTCTTAAAAAAAACAAGGAAAAAAAAATTGGGGGATACTATCCCCCAATTTCCCCCACCCCTTGCCACGATCTTATAATACAAGAGGCACCCCTAATTTTTTTTATTTTTTTTTTTGTAATAGTAATATTGTAGGGTATATTAAGAGCTTTAAAACAAACCAAAAATGGACTCTGTAGCTACAATACAGTCCACGATATTAAATTTGTAATGGGCAA
This sequence comes from Pegoplata infirma, assembly GCA_963921195.1. NCBI lineage: Eukaryota > Metazoa > Arthropoda > Insecta > Diptera > Anthomyiidae > Pegoplata > Pegoplata infirma. The sequence continues at coordinate 115,715,575 of OY992537.1, read as the reverse complement.
GAGTGTCGCGATTTGGGGATTTTGGGGGAAATTGTAAAAAATTTTGATTTTGGTCGATCTGATTGTTGTCCCAACATAAAAATTTTAGGATATGTTCATTAGGACTTGCACTTTGAGAATACCAAGTAAAAAAAACAATCGGGGGATACTTTCCCCCCATTTCCTCCACCCTTTGCCACGACCTTTAAATAAGGGGAGCACCCTTCCTTTTTTTCTAAAATTTTTTGGTTAAGGTAGATATTGAAGAGCGTACTATAAGCTTTAAAACAAATAAAAATGGACTCTGTAGCTACAATAGCACATATGGTATTAAATTTTTAAGGTTCAAGAGTGTTGCGATTTGGAGATTTTAGGGAAAATTGTGAAAAATTTTGATTTTGAGTGATCCCATTGTTGTCCCAACTTAAAAACTTTAGAACATATTCTTTAGGACTTTCTCTATAAGATTATCAAGTAAAAAAAAAATCGGGGTATACCATCCTCCCCATTTTCTCCTCCCTTTATCACGACCTTAAAATAAGGGAGGTAACACCTATTTTTTTCGAAAATTTTTTGGTTACGGTAGGTCTTATAGAGCATATTATGAGCTTCAAAACAAACCAAAAATAGGCTTTCTAGCTATAATAGAACCAACGATATTAAGTTTTTACGGTGTAAAGTGTCGCGACTGGGAGATTTTGGGGGAAATTTTGACCCTCCGTATTTTCGGCCCCTGTTGACTAAGAGGACTGAAAATTTGCATTTGTTAGTTTTTTACGTAGTGAAAGAACTGAACCAAATTTAATCAATATCGGAGGGGGTCAAGAATATTCATGATTGATTTCACTAATAATGACCCATTAACAAAACGTTAGTCCTTACAAAATTTAAACCAAATTCAATCAAAACCAACAAAGTTGTTAACAAATTCAAAATTTTATTCAATACTGTTTTTTGCTTCTCCTGTAAAATTAATAAAATATAATTTAGGGACCTTTTCCCCAATAAACACAAGCAATTGTCATTTCTATTAGCAATTTGGGTGTGCGCTGGCGTTTATCTATAGAAGTTGGCGCATTTTCAGCTACAATTACTTTAAGTCCTGATTCCTTCATACGATTCGTTAAGGCATAACAACCATTCCGATTTACTCGAAACTTAAATAAATATTTAAGTTCTCGAAACTTAAATAAATATTTAAGTTCTCGAAACTTAAATAAATATTTAAGCGATAATTTAAAAATTGGGGTGTCTCGTCTTATCCGCCATATCGGAGATTTAAGGGTTAAAAAAATGGTAAAAACTTAATATTTTCTTATTTTTAAAATTTTGGAGCTATTTCTTCTTTAGAAACTATACAATGTTTTAATATGGGAAGAAATGATTTATAATACCCACATAGAAAAAAATTTAATTAAAAAAGTCGTAGATTTAATTAAAAAATTAATTAAATTCGGACCAATCACTAAAATGCACAAATAAATTAAAAATATTTGTATGTCGTGAATTAAAAATAAATAGATATTTAGTTAATTAAAAACTTATTACTATATATTAAAAATTATAATTAAAATTAAATCTATATGGACTTTTGTCATTAACTTTTAACGCTTTTGATATTTTACTAATTTCGCAATAACATTTTCATTTGTAAACTAGGTGGTACCTGTGAATGTAGATATGTTAAGGGAACCATAATGAGTAATTCTGCAAAGGCACAAAGGCACAGCGCAAATAGTCTCATTATCTCATGGTAAGGAACGTGCAAAGTTGAAAAATGTAAAAAAATCGCTTGATACTCTCATGAAATTTTTCGTTCAAAGTTCCATATTGTAGGGTGCGTTAAAGCAATTGCTCCAAATTTAATACCGTTTAATCAGTAGACTTGGGCAATTATTTCGTGTAGGTTCAGTGGATGTGCCATCAATAAGAAAAAAGTTACATGGACCTAAATCTTTGATACCAATTTTTTTCAATTTTAAATTTTTCGAGGTTTTTTGATTGTAGCTTTTGGTGCAAACTGTAATTTTAAAATTCAAATACACATGGTAAAAGCCCTTGTAAATATGCACAATCTGAGACTGTTTCGAGTGATGTGCTCGCAATGGTTACGAAGCTGCAGCTCTCCAAAGATGGGAAGAAAAAACGTGATTTTTTTAAAAAGTCTGTTTTTTGCGAGGCACACTCCCAGTTTTATTCCGAATGGTTCCGAATGCTTTGTGAACTTTATAATTTACCATTTCCCACTTGATTTACAAACGCACCCAAAAAATATTCAATTGCAAAAATTTTATGAACTTTTTAAAATTTTTGCAAAATTTTGATATTTTAGTTTTGCATTATTTGACAGCCAAATGTGCATGGCTGAAAGTTGAACATGTAAAAACAATGGTATGTGCAAATATAATAAATCATGGAAAGCAACATCCCAGCAAAAATTGACATTACTAGTAATGGGTTTTGTAATCCGAAACAGATGTTAATAAGTAGTTACTTATTGAATGAAACACTAATTATTTTAACAAGGGCGTGAGACAAAAATAACTAGTGAAGAGTATGGAGATAAATAAGTAGTTACTGCCTCGGATTACAAATAAGGAGTAAAAACCCATTACCAATAAGAAGTTAAATAATTAGTTAATTAAAACTTTTAAAATTTAACTTGTTTTTACTAAAACTTAAAAAATACGTAAATTTTATTGAGTTTTTAATTACTTTTTAAGTTAATTGATCTGTAAAGGTTAAAAACTGCAAGTGCAAGGAGATATTAATACTTAGAAGTGCTTTGTTAACATATTACTCAAAAGTAGTTACTTTTGGGCTTAAAATAATGTTATTGGTAATGGGTACTCATTATAAATAATGTGCTTGGTAATGATTACTTTTCACAACTCATTACCATGTTTTTGCTGGGATTGATCAAAAGTAAATATTGGTGGATTCCGCGGCGTTTTCCTGTTTTTCGTTTTTTGTAAGGCACATCCAGGCAGATAATGGAAATTGGTCAGTGAAAAGCGCGTTTGGTAGTATTTTTAATGCTTTATCTTCAATCCATTCGCACCCAAAAACATTTGACGTTTTAGTGGTTTTTGGTGGTTTTAAAATTTTTGATACTTTTAAATTTAATGGTTATATTAAATCTTACATTACTTAAAATAAAGTAGAAAAGAAATGTATTTTGATAGATTTTGACATGTCTTATTCGAATAATATTTCAAAATTAGTCCATTAATTTTTGCAGTCGCGAAAATCGCGAAAAATCGCTAAAATGTTTTATAATTTTAATAAAATTAGTAATAACGTTAAAATATTTCGAAATAACCTTAATATTGTCATTATTAATCATACTTTGAATAGTTTTAATATTCAGTGAAGGACAACACTGTAAAATCAGACTTTAAATATTAAAAAAAAAAAATCAAAAATTATTAAATTCTTTTTTTTTTTTCAAAATGTTCCCTTTAAACCACTACTGTTTGTTACCTATTAGAGATAGAGTAATAGTGTTAACTAAGAATTTGTTGAGATTTTTTTAATACATTTGGTAATATTTTTCTAAAAAAAATTAAACCGTTGGGAACATTTTTATTTCCAAAATATTGGAAATTGTGCTGAAAAAAAATTGGTTTCATGCAAATATCTCGATATTTAGCAAAGATTTTATGCATGTTTGAATGTGTATTTTAGCTCTAGGTAAGCATAATACAAAATGGTATGTTTGGTTAACTTCGGATAAAAAATGTAATTTTGACAATTTTTTTTAAAATGTTAACTTTAAACCGCCATAGTTTTGGGTGCGATCGCTCAAATTAATGCACGCGAACGGATTTGAATTACTTAATTATAATGTTATTAACCTACAAAGAATTATCAATGTGCCACGAAAAAAAAATCGCAATTTTTTTTTTCTTAAATATTAAAAGTTAATGACAATTGCTCATATATATAAAAGAGTAACGTGACTGACTGACTGACTGACCGACTCATCATCGCCCAGCCCCAACCGCTAAAGCTAGAGACTTGAAATTTGGACTGTAGGTTAACCTCCCGGAATATAGATCCACTAAGGCTGGATTTTTGCCAATGTTGATTCTAAGGGGGTAAAAAGGGTAAAAAACTGTACTTTTGGTACTTTTTATATCTCATAAAATAATATTCATAGGGACTTGAAATTTGGACTGTATATTCACCTCCCGGAATGCACATCCTGTAAGGCTGGACTTTTGACAATGTTGATTCTAAGGGGGTAAAAAGGGTAAAAAACTGTACTTTTGGTACTTTTTATATCTCATGAAATAATGGTCATAGACTTGAAATTTGGACTGTATGTTCACCTCCCGGAATGTAGATACTGTAAGGCTGGACTTTTGCCAATGTTGATTCTAAGGGGGTAAAAAGGGTAAAAAACTGTCCTTTAGGTACTTTTTTTATCTCCTAAAATAATGGTCATAGCGACTTGATATTTGGACTGTATATTCACCTTTAGGAATATAGATCCAAAAAGGCTTGATTTTTGCCAATGATGATTCTAAGGGGGTCAAAAGGGTAAACAACTGTACTTTTGGTACTTTTTACATATCCTTAAATAATAGTACTAGAAATTTGAAATTTGCAATGTAGGTTCACCTCCCGGAAAAAAGATTCACTAAGGCTGGGTTTTTTCCAATGTTGATTCTACGGGGGTAAAATGGGTAAAAAACTGTACTTTTGGTACTTTTTTTTATTAACAGAAATAATGGTTACACAAACTTGAAATTTGGAATGTAGGATCCTCTGCTGAAAAAAAAACTAATTTTGAAAATTTGGATTCGAAGGGGAGTCAAAGGGGTAAAAAGTGTACTTTTAGTACCTTTTGTTATTTCTTGAAATAATGGTCATTTAAACTTGAAATTTGGAATGTAGAATCCGTCAGCGAAAAAAACATTCTGGAAAACATACCGTTTATAAAAAGTACCTTTTATAAAGAGTACCTTTTATAAAAAGTACTTTTTTATAAAAAGTACCTTTTATAAAAAGTACCTTTTATAAAAGTACCTTTTATAAAAAGTACCTTTTATAAAAAGTATCTCTTATAAAAAGTACCTTTTATAAAAAGTACCTTTTATAAAAAGTACCTTTTATAAAAAGTACCTTTTATAAAAAGTACCTTTTATAAAAAGTATCTCTTATAAAAAGTACCTTTTATAAAAAGCACCTTTTATAAAAAGTACCTTTTATAAAAAGTACCTTTTATAAAAAGTACCTTTTATAAAAAGTACGTTTTAAAAAAAGTACCTTTTATAAAAAGTACCTTTTATAAAAAGTATCTCTTATAAAAAGGACCTTTTATAAAAAGTACCTTTTATAAAAGTACCTTTTATAAAAAGTACCTTTTATAAAAAGTACCTTTTATAAAAAGTACCTTTTATAAAAAGTACCTTTTATAAAAAGTACCTTTTATAAAAAGTACCTTTTATAAAAAGTACCTTTTATAAAAAGTACGTTTTATAAAAAGTACCTTTTATAAAAAGTACAAATTTGGTTATTCTTTTTATGTTTTAAATATAGGATTCCCTACCACAAAAAAAAAACAGTTTTTGGAATTTAATTTAAATCCCCAGAAAAAACACCCAAGAGAAATTTAAAATTTTAGGATAAAAAGGGGTACCTTAACAGTGGTGTAAAGTGGTACTTTTAATATCTATAAGATAAGAACTATAGAACTTTTTATGTCTTTAACGCATATTATACGGAGAGGAATGAAACTTACATGGAACGAAAGGAGATGGAATTGGAAATAAAATGGAGTAGAACGGGGAACGGAATGGAATGGAGCAGGGAACAATATGGAATGATACTTTTTACTCAATTTTTTCGTATTTAACTATTATTACTCCATATTTTTTCTCTCTATATGTTTTTTCACTCAAACTTATTTTTATTCCAATTTCTTTTTTCACTGAAATATTTACTCACTCAAAATCCAAAAACCCGATATAAGGGCTCGAAAATTGTCAATATCTTTATTCACCGGAACGATCATGATAACGTATCAGCGAAGCTATACAAATTTTATTGTTTAAATTATTCATTGAAATCAGACCTGTAAAAAGGTTGTACTTAAGTATTTTCAAGTTAATATTCAAATACTTATACTTAAAGTTTTCAAGTTCAAATATTTTATTTATTTACTTAACATTTGTTTAAGTAAGTAAAAAAAATATTTGTATTTAAAAAATCAAATACAAGTAAATTCAAATATGTTTATACTTGCCATAAGTAAAATACTTATTATAAGTAAAATACTTATTATAAGTAAAATACTTGAAGAAAATGTTTACAAATAAAATATTTGAACTCAAATAAAATATTTGGCAACATTTTTTCAAATAAATTTATTTGTCATAAATATTTTTATTTACATATAAAATTTTCAAGATTTTTTTTTAAATTTATAAATTTTTCTGCTATGCAAAAAAGATTAATTCAGCGAAGACTTTTGGGCTGAATTAAGGAAGAACTAATTAAGGAAGAACTATTCAGCGAAGCCGGTTGGACTGAATCTTCATAAAAAGATCTAAGTAGATATGTACAATTTTAAATTTCTTAATAAAAATTATGTGCATATATATGTATGTCTGTGGAGATTGTAATTCCAAAGCCCTCCAAATAAAAAAATAATGCAAACTTATTGTTTCCAGATTAAGGGGAACTACACCATATAAAAATAACCATATAAGACATAAACATTTCATGACGTCAATGGCTGTTTCACAACATTTATCCATAAACCTCTGAATTATGTATGCCCATTTTTTCTAAGGTTTATATCCCAATTTTTTTCGGTCGTAATCCCCACCCTTAGTTTGGTATTTTGATCAAGATCCCAATTCCCATAACGAAAGTTGGGATTATGATATGTCACCCAAAAATGATGCAAAAACAAAGTTCATTTCCCCCATACAAGTCGACCAACACTAAAAATTAGTTTTGGCCGCTAAAAAAATTTACATTTTTAATCCCAAGCAACATATCTAAATTTCAAGAGGATCAACAGGTGAGGTGGAACGTAATCTTGTTATTCAAATGCGTAAGGGGTAATTTTTTACCATTCATGACTCCGATACTCCATGTCACGGAATCTTATCGAGATTTCGACAACAAGGTTCTATTTGTGCCTATTTCTTTAAGCAAATACAACCTTGTTGTCCTAAGGTCTCGATTTTCTTAAAAATAGGAAGTCAAATATCCATACAATTCTGTTGAAACTTGAAATAGAACTTAATTTTTTATAGGAAAATCTTAAAAAATTATTAATATTTTTCCAGAAGGGTGAAGAGCTGTATTAGAAAAATGCATTTGTGCAAAAAAATTGTTTTTAAAAAATTGGTCTTTATGCCCTTTTTTCGTCAACCATAATGTTGAATATTTGAAAATTTTGGGCAAGTATAAAAATATTTGAAAATATATTCTCAAGTATTTTATTTGTAAACATTGTTGACAAATATTTTATTTGTAAACATTTTTTCAAATATTTGAAAATATTTGAACTTGCACTCGTTAAGTAAGTATTTTGTTTTACTTACTTGTTAAAATGTTAAGTAAGTAAAAAAATATTTGTATTTGAAATTTCAAGTACAAATACAAAAAATATTTGAAAAATTTAAAAATAAGTAAATAAATTTTGAAGTATTTACAGGTCTGATTGAAATATTATTTTATGAAAGACTTAAAAGTCCACAAGTAAACAAAACAAAGACTATGTAGGGGAATTTTTTTGAAATCGATAGAGTAATCCTGACCTCTCTATTATCCGGTATTCAATACCACCGGTAACGAAGTACCGGGATGGTAAGCTAGTAAAAGTATATATGGGGGTTTTCGTGTCAACTGACACAACTTTTGAAACCGATGTCTTCCGATCGGGATGAAATTTGCAACAAGGTTGGTCCTATTGGATAGTAGTTCAGACACAATTTTTCAACGAGATCGGTCAAGGACTCTCTGAGTTAGAGGGGGTCGAAAATTGACATTTTTGCAAAAGAGGTGTTTATTCTCATCCATGTTACTTCTTACCTATTGTTTTAAGCAAAATATGTCCCAAACAGTTTAGATAGCTATTTCTTCAGTCTTTCGAAAAAAAATTATAAAAAAAATAAAAAAAATTTTTTTGTTTATTTTTCTTAAAAATTCAAAATTTTTTAGACTTTTTCCTCAAATTGGGCCCCTTTTTTTTGATTCATAAGAAAGTTTAGAAGATTTCCTTTAAGACCTATGGGGTTGCTTAGTGGGATGCGAGTGGGATATCTATGAAAAAAAAAAAAAATGTTTAACTTTGGAACACAAAAAACGGTTCTTCAATTTGCACTATTAGGCGTGGGATAGCTCACCAGTTTTCGATTTCGATCCGGGACAACCCCCAATTTTGCTAGGCTCAAAAAAGAAAGCATGAGCCAAAAAATAAGGGCGGTGGGGTGGGGCCATATGGCCCCACCTCACCTCATCGGGGTCAAAATTGGGCGTAAAGAGGTTAAAATCCTCAAAAAGTCCCACAACTGCCCTAGAACTGCCCATGGAGGAGTGTAATGTGAGACCGACCTGCATTAATTTTCTGCCCCCAATATTTTTCTTGAATATACCTTACCTCTATTTCCACTTCCTAAGGGGGCTCCAATACAAAATGACATTTTTATAAAATTTGCTCCTACCGCTCTAACTGTCCATAGGGTGCCCCTAGAGCAGTAAAATGTATGACCGACCCCCAATATTTTTTCAACTCCAAACATTTTCTCAGAATATACCTACCCTTTATTTTTCAACTCTTAAGGGGGTCCCCATACATTATTTTTTATTTTTTTATTAGTTTTTAAAAATACATGTTTTTATAATGTATGGGAGCCCCATAGGGAGTGGAGATAGGGTGTTATAATGTTCGGACAAAATGTTGGTAACTAAAAAATAATGGGGGTTTGTCAAAATTTTTTCCTCTCTAGGAGGCACGGTAGGGGCGGTAGGAGCTAGTTTAATAAAAAAAAATTTATAAAAAATAAAACACATGTATGGGGACTACCTTAAGGGTTAAAGATATTATATTATTAAAGATATTATTATTGGAATTAGTAAAATAATGGAGGTCGGTCATACATTTGGCCCCACTAGGGGTACTTTAGGGTAAGTTAGAATGGTAGGAACAAATTTTTTAAAAATGTTTTGTATGGGAGCCCCCTTAGGAAGTGGAAACAGGGGTAAGGTATGTTCAAGAAAAATGTTGGAGGCAGAAAATTATTGGAGGTCGGTCTCACATTGCACCCCTCCAGGGGCGTTTCTAGGGGAGTTTTGGGGGTTTTTGAGGATTTTTACCTCTTTACGCCAAACTTTGACCCCGATGAGAGGCCATATGACCCCATCCCACCGCCCTTATTTTTTGGCTCTTGCTTTTTTTTTCGAACCTATAAAAATTGGAGGGTATCGCGGATCGAAATCTAAAACTGGTTAGCTATCCCACGCCTAATAGTGCAAATTGAAGAACCGTTTTTTGTGTTCCAAAGTTAAAAAAAAAATTTTTCATAGATATCCCACTCGCATCCCACTAATCGACCCAATAGCTCTTAAAGGAAATCACCTAAGCTTTCTTTTGAATCAACAAAAAAAAAAAAAAAAGGCCCAATTTGAGGAAAAAGTCAAAAAAGTTTTGGATTTTTAATAAAAAAAATCAAAAAATTTGTTTTTGTTTTTTTTATATTTTTTTTTTCGAAAGACTGAAGAAATAGCTATCTAAACTCTTTGGGACACATTTTTCTAAAAACAATAAGTAAGAAGTTACATGGATGAAATTCAACACCTCTTTGGCCAAAATATCAAATTTCGACCCCCTCTAACTCAGAGAGTTCTTGAGCGATCTCGTTGAAAAATTGTGTCTGAACTACAATCCAATAGGACTAACCTTGGTGCAAACCTTCCGAACGGAAGACATCGGTTTCAAAAGTTGTGTCAGTTGGGGGTTCCATATTATTAAAATTTTAATTATATAAATTCAAAATTTAATAATAAAAAAATGGAAACCAATTAAAATGTTAACTCTATAAATTAAAAAAAATAATTAAAAATCCCGGTTAGAAATCGTCACATGTGTACACGTATGGACACATATGATCACCCATATATGACCATGGACGAAAATTGAGGTAATATGTAGACATATGAGCATATATGATAATGTATGTTTTTGCATATATTCGCATATTCTACTTTTATATTTTTTTGCTTTCATATTGGTACATAAAGTTTATTGTTTAATAAAATTCATATTTCAAAATGACATACTAGAAGATAAATTTTGAGGTTTAATAAAAAGTTTTTTTACTGAAATATTGTTTTGAAATTTTGAGGCAGTTATTGCCAATCTTACACATCCTGTCCAGTAATTATGTTGTTTTGAAACTATTATATAAAGAGATACATATTGTTTGCGTTTCTTCTCTTCAATTGCTGATTTCTTTACGAAGTTAATGTCTTTCACCAGACGAATCCTGTCCGGGATTTAACTTGTTTTGAAACTATTATATTGCAATAGAGTGTTAAACATTCCTTACGTGTATTCTCTTCAATTGTTGATTTCTTGACGAAGTTCATGTCTCTCACCAAAAAAAAAAATCGATATTGAGCTGTCAATAAGATAAAGAGTTATTTCAAGATAAATCTTAATTAAATGTGGATATATTTTACCTTTTATTCATGCAAATTCTGTACAAAAAGATGATTGTGTTTTTGTTAAAAAAATATTAAATTTGTGAATAATTTTTTTTATTTGAAGTTTTAAAAATTTTGAAAACATTAAAAATGTTTGACAACTGTTACGAAGAAAAAAAAAACGAAAGAAAATAAATAGCACACATTTAAATACAAAGACAATTATAAATTATTTTAAAATGTTACTGGGCCATTCCAGAAAATTTAGCTCAAATTTTAGTCATTTTTGGAAATGGTGTCTCAGATTAATTTGAACCTTGACACATAGATAGCCCTCATAAATATGATATATGTACCATATATCGTTTTTTTACATTTGGTGTATTTAACGAATTATGGCGGGTCAAAGATTGACTTTTTAAGCAAAAGTAAGAAAAATACATCACGTTTAAAGAGCTGTAACTTCTTAACCAATGACCCGATTTTCACAAATTTAGGCTCATGTGAAAGCTGGGGTTCTTCTTTTAGAAATTTTTTTTAAAATAACACAGTTTTTTTTACAGAAATGATGCAAAAATGCAAAAACATTTTTTCTTTTCGAATATTTAAAAAAACACATCTTCGATTTTTTAAAAAAGAATTCTGGTGAAAAATAACAATGTTTTGTATAACATATTCAAAATTCAGAGTGGGATCTCCATGGGATCAAAAACTATTCTGTTTTAAGTACGAGGTTCTCATATTTTTCCCTTAGAAAATTTAAATTTCTAATGTTTTGAATGTTTTTCAAAATTTTAATAGTATAATTTTCTTTGAAAATTTAAATTTTAATATTGAAGAAACATAAAATTTTAATTTTCTAAGGTAAAATTTAAGAACTTCGTACTAAAACCAGAATATTTTTTGATCCCATTGGGATCCCACTCTGAATTTTGGATATGTTGTACAAAACAGAATTGTTTATCACCAAACTTTTTTTTTAAAAAATCGAAGATGTGTTTTTTTAAATATTCGCAAAAAAAAAATATTTTTGAATTTTTGCAACACTTCTGAAAAAAACCGTATGCTTTTGAAAATATTTCCTAAAAGAAGAAGAATTAAGCTTTCATATGAGCTATTACTTGTGATAATCGGATTACTAGTTAAAAAGTTAGAGCACTTTAAACGTCATGTATTTTTCTGACTTTTGCTAAAAAAGTCGAACTTTGACCAGCGATAATTTGAAAACTACAGCAAATTTTGAAAATCCAAAAATGCAACATATCTCATATAAACGTGGATATCTATGAGCCAAATTCTCAGTGGCGTCCAAAGGCATGTTTCCGAACAGTGGGGCGAAAATTTTTGGAATTACCCTACTTATTAGCAAAAAGGAATTCTAAAAATTATTTCGAATACAAATGGCTTATGTGAGCTAGATGTGATAATTTATTGGTTCATCTGCTCGTCTTTTTAAGTTTTTTGGAATCACAACTAAAGTTCGCTAAATTCCATTCCAGTGTTACCATATTTCTAAATGCACCAAGCAAAATAGAATAAACTCGACATACAACTCCATTTTTACACCTATTTTCTCTCTAAACCAAAACAAAGTCTGACCTTATCACTCACCTTATCACTGGCTAAAAGGGATAATTGTTTGATCATATGGTTGAGAATTAATAGTATCAGTTGTGGGATGTATATCACATAATCTTCAAACACTAACCGCTGAATGACTAAATGTATGACTCCACATATGTTATCATATGTGCCGAACATGATCATATATATTTCATACGTAATCATATGTGATTCATACATGTTCATACATGAACACATACATGTCCATATGTGTACATACGTGACGATTTTTACCTGGGATAATAAATTTTTTAAAAAATAAATAATTAAAAAAAAAAAAAAAATAAATAAAAAGGGTTAAAAAAAATGTTATTTCAAATTTTACCAAATATATTTATGTCGTAAAGACGCAATCAATGAGTCAATTTTATAAAGTTAATTATAAAAATTACACTCAAAAAAAAAAGTTTGTAAAATGACATAAAATCCCCGTGATTTTACGGGGCAGGTTTTGTAAAATATGTACTAGCAAGAATCCCCGTAATGTTACGGGGATAATTTGTAAATTGATTTAACAAAAAAATTACGGGGAGAAAGTGTAAATTTACAATTTTTTTGTAAAATATTATTGTAGACTTACAAAAAAAGTTGTAAATTTACGAAATAAAGTAGAAAATCAAAAAATAAAATTGTAAATTTACAAATTGTTTGGTTTAACTACAGTTTTTTATGGCAAAAAACTTGTATATTTACAGTAAAAAGTGGTAAATTTACAATTTTTACTGTAAATATACCATTTTTTCTTTTTTTTTTGCCGTAACCAAATAATTTGTAAATTTACAATATTGTTTTTGTAATTTTTACTTCATTTTTGTAAAATTACAACTTTTTCTGTAAGTATACAATTTTGTTTTCTAAACTTTCATATTTGTTTTGTAAATTTACAAAAAATTTGGTATATTTACATATTGGTTTTGTAAATTTAAAGGTTTTTTCCATTGGTGCATCTTATTTTTCCTTCTTCGGCAGCTGGAGTAGCACTTTAACAACCTAAAATGATTTTTTTTTTTTTTCACTTGAACACTTTTAACAAACTTTTTAGAGTATAACACTGCACTTTTTTATTTTTTTTCGGAATTTCGTTTTTTTTAAGTAGAACATATGAGAATTGCGAAGGAGGCTACACAAGAAATTTCTTATATCTTCAAGAAAAACTAGTCAAAAAAATTACCTTTTTTCGAATTTTTAATTATTTTAGCAAGTATTTGTAAAAAATTATAAAAAAAACTTTGGATATTGTAGATTGGACGTTTAAGTACCTGATAAAATAAGAAAAAACTTAATTTTTCATAATTGACAGCTTTTGATTGACATTTTAGTGCCAGATTTAAAAAAAAAGTACCAAAAAAATATGGTAAAATTACCAAAAAATGGTAAAAATACAAACAAAAAAACTAGAACAATAATATAGTAAAAACATATAAAAATTGTGGTATTTTACTTAAAGCAAGTTACCAAAAAATTGTCTTAATATTCAATTTCTTTGATAAAGCTTACAACTAATTTAAAAATGTTTTTATCCGGAACTTAAAAAATTTTCAAAATTTTTTATGAAATTTTTTATTTATAAAAAATAATTTTTAACAAAATATGGACTTAGAAAATTTTTGCGTCTCCTATTGTTGCATAATTATTTTTCAATACAAATTTTTGTTTAATTACATTTTTTTGTGTCAAAATACTGAAAACCTTGTAAACTAAAAAATCTTGAAAAAAAATTGTTTGTAATAAAACATTTTTTGGTAGAAAGACTAAATACTATCAAATAAAATGTTGTTGTACAATTACAATTTTCTTGTGTAAAACTACTAAACACCTTGTAATTTTTTTTTTAATTTGTAAAATAACTATTTTTTTTGTTAATTTACCTAAAAAAATTGTTAAATAAATATACCAACATATTATAGTACAATTACAAAGCGCACGGTAGTTTTTGTTTTATTAAAAATACAAGAATTTTTGTAAATAGACAAAAATATTAGTAAAATAGAATTACAAGACCTTTTGCTTGTAATTTTACAAACTTTTTTTTTTGAGTGTATAAGCCTTTTATATACATAAAACTATAAACAAAATGAGAATTCAATAAACCATTTTATGAGAAATAAAAAAACTTTCAACAAACTGTTTATACTTTTGAATTTGTTTTTGTGTGTAAATCAATACATGAGAAAAACACACAGTGGCACACACACGGAAAACAAAACAAAAACAAATAAGTAAAGCGAATAATCTAATTAAGCAATTAATTATATTAATTAAATATTTTATTAATATTAAATCTAAAAACAATTAAAATGTTTATTAAAGTAAAGTTGAAAACTTAATTTAACAACCACTTATTTTAATTAAAAATTTAATTGATATTAAATTAAAAAACAATTAAAACAAAATTTACGGTGATCGGTGGTAGAAATCGACTTCGTTAAATTCTTATTCTCGAAATTGTGGGGAGTTTTATATGAAGACGATATTCATATGAATATGAAATAATATTTGTTAAATTTAAGTCGACACTTTTGCTGGACGATATTTTTGTTAGTTAGGAAGTTTTCGAAATACTCCCTAAGTACCACACTTTTAAATGAGGTAACAGCGCTATTTTCAAACTATTAAATCGCCGATGAACCGTGACACTCCAATAAATATAACGAATTAAATAATGTTAGACCCATTCTTTATATCGGAAGATTGATTCCCTAAGGTTATTTTTTATTAAAATAACCAAGTTAACAGTGATTTCTTAACACTTTAAACACAAAATGTTTTTAAGAAGTTATCAAAATAAATTGACTGAAACCAAAAGTACGACATTTTTGGTTTCTGGAAACAATTGATATCGACAAATCCTTTGTAGCGAATTTAGACCTAATAACTTTTTTAAATTTTTTTCAGCTGATTGTTTCGGCGGTGGACATTAACGGATACCTTAAACTTTGCGATAAATGTTGAAAAATAGTTAACTTATAGTTTTTGAACTTAATTAATACAATTTTATTATTATTTTTATTTTTTTTTTATAACCACGCCCCCAAAATGGGCGGACCTAAAAAATGGACTTTCCTGATTCCCTTGTCCCAAGTGCAGGTAACTGAACAATGTATAGAATAAAATTTTTTCATTAACTGAACAAATATACAAATGTAACATGTAAAAAATTATGTTTTCGGGGGTAGTTTTAGTCCTGCAAGGGGAAACGTTTTTTCCTGATACGATTTTGCCCATCTTCGAACTTAACCAGCCTATGACCATAAAAAATATTCTTGCCAAACTTCAGGGTTCTAGGTCTTTTATTTTGGACTGTTTCTTGTCTTCCACAGGCAAATGAACATATGGATGGAAGGATCATTGATCAATAATATATTTACTTTATGGGTACTAGACCGATATTTCGATGCGTTAAACACGGAATGCTGTAATTGGAGGGTATACAAATTACAGGGACTTTTTTTGTTGGGGCTTCGGCGGGGCTGTGGGGTCGCCTCCCCCCACAAAAAATGGTTAAAAAAATCCAAAAATATTTTGATCACGCGAGTCATTCTTGTAAACGTGGGGGTTTCCGATGACTTTCAAGTTTTTTTTCTCAACCATTGTCAAGCTATTACCCTGCCCCTAATAAGGGCACATTATTCCAATACATATTTCAAATTTTGGGTACACCTAGAAAAGTTTTACAGTAACTATTTACGGTTATTCAAAAAGTGTTTAGTTAAAATTGTTTTAAACGTTTTATCGTTTGTTTTTCAAGGAAGCTAAAATATTGAATGATTTACACAGTTTTTAAAAAAAATTAACTACAAACTTAACGGAAAAATATTTTTATCAGTTGCCGTTGCCGGAGAATATAGGCCCAAAACAATGACGGGGGACGGCGACGGCAAAAAATGTCATTTGTTTGTTCAGTGGTGCTAACTTTTAATAAAATTAGAGTAATTTTACGGAAAAAAATCGCTTATCACATAGTCAATGTGATTAAGTTGGTACTACTGTACGTTTGTTACACCATTGTGAATGAAAAAATAAAAAATTGCTGTGGAAATGCGGCAACCCTGGAGTGTAAATAAAATAAGTTTTAATTTTTTGCCGTGGGTCACGGTTTTTAACTGTCAAATCGTATGGAAAAAGTCGTGCCGGGCTTGTTCTGTTCAGACCTTATTCCGTATAATTTTACGGAAGTACGGATTTTGTAGTTTGTTATTAAAAAAAAAACTTTTACTCCACAAAATAAAAAAAATTGTAAACAGTTCAAATAACAAATCACGCAAAAAAATTGACCCACACAAAAATCTTACTCACGCACACTTACTCGTGCAACTATTTTACACTCACACTTACGTGAGTGAAATTTGGTTTAGTCAAATTCACCCGTGAATCACGCATTAATCTTCTCATGTGCCCAATTCTAGTTTGTATAGGATTTAAAAACATATAGTTGGTCCACTGAGCGTATGATTTATATAATTAATCATATAATTTTCAATACGTATACGCCCATGTCTCCCTTATTTTGCGTTGCTTTTCTCAAGGAATCTTTCTATTGTTAACAATTCGTTTTGAATGTTTTAGTCATTCCAGTAGTGCTGACACACCATTTTCTTTAGGTGCCTTTAACGGATTTTGCTGGTTTATTTATTTTTTATATATTTTTTTTTAACTTTATTTACTCTGATCATTGTGTTGACACTAACAAACGAAGTCTGCCTAGTGTCACCCGCGGATCTTTATGGAATTGGTTTTATTTTGTAGATCAGAAAAAACAAAGGGACACGTATTTTTTTTAGCGACCCAAATTCATATTTAGGGGGTAAAAAGGAGGGGGGAAGACAAGGCCGTTTTTCAGTTTTTTTTGTTTATCTCCTATATTATGCAAAGAAACCTAGTCATGTTACATACCAAATGAAAGGTCTTTGGAAAACCTATCTACATTTGCTAAGAACGTGTCCAGACATGCACAACTTTTCATCATATTGAGTAAAATACGAAACTTTTAGGACATTTTTGTTAATAAGTCGAAAAATATTAACTTCTTTGGCCCGTTGTTAGCACCATGAGATAGAAATTTTTAATACCTTTAATCTGATACCACACATGCCTATATTAATTTTGTTTAAATAGGCAAAAACGTAAAAAACTGAAAAAGGTCAATTTCGCCCCACACAAATCGACACCCCCCCCTAAAAATGAGTTTGGGCCACTAAAAATAATACGTGTCGAATTAATTTTCGTTCTTAACAACATATCAAAATTTCATGATGATCGTAGGGTGCAACCAGGGAGACTTCCCTTGTAAGTAAGTTTAAACTATGTAGTATTTTTTTGTAGATTACACTAAAAAAGTTAAAAAAAAATAGTAGATGAACGGAAAACTGTGTAGTTTCGAAAAAAATTAAATCAGAAATTGAATAATATTCAATTTTGCCAGGATGTATGAAATTTTCTGGTGGTAGTTGTCAACACTTCAAATATATGTCCAGGATCCCATAAATATTATGTTCATTAATGATATCCATTAATTTATGGTTTTTTGGAGGTCATCTTTAAATTCTTAAAAATTCATTTGTATATGAATTTTCTCTAAAAAAAAACTTTAATTGCATTATATTGCTCAACTAGAGGTCCTAAGGATAAACTGCAAAATTAGAGAACCTTTAAATTTCCAAAAATTCATTTTTATATAAATTTTCTCTAAATAACTTTATTTGCAATATATTGGTTAACTAAATTGCTAGAGCGAAAATAACAAAAAATTAAGATCATAGCCTTTAATATCTAAACATCCAATAAAAAAATATGTAAACTTCCAAAATATGAAGCAAATATAGCAAAAACTGAGGCCATACGATATATTTACATTTTCAAAAAATTGGCCAAAGAATACGTACATTAAGGCGAGTCGATTTGTATGGATTGAAAAATCGTATAGCAAAAACAAAATCTACAAGAAATTCTAAAAAACTTTTCCAAAAAAAAACAATTGGTCCAAAATCAAACCCTATACCGCGCCTAACGACATTAAAATCCGTCCGTCCGTCTGTCTTTCTGTCTGTGTGAAACACGCTAACTTTCAAATGTTAGCGGAAGAATGAAAATATATACGTCAAGCTGCTGAAGCGTGTCGTATATATTTGTTATACTTCCGGTCAGATTAATACTAAATTTCAGCGAAATCTGTCCAGTGGTTCATAAGTTATTAGCAAAATGTGGAATTTCAGATGGGTTTTAACACGAACTCCTGTGTTAAAAAAAAACGCTAAACACGCTTTGAAAAGAATGGTAAGCCAAAAAAATATTTCAGAAACTATTTTTGTCACTCAAAAAAAGTAAAAAAAAAAAATTACACTCAAAAAAAAAATACACTCAAAAAAATTTACACCCAAAATTTTTTTTTTACAAAAATTAAAAAAAAAAAAAAAAAATACTCAAAATAAATCAAATACTGATGTAAAAAAAAATATTCAGTTATCAAAAATTTTTATCGAACACAGCTTTTTTTCCTCTCCGATATGCAACTCTTTAATTTTATCCCACAAAAGTATCTAAATGTTTTTTTTTTTTTTAATCATTATGATCCTCAATTACATACTTATATTTACTAAGAAAAATCCGCTGCACCAGCTTCCCTTTGTAATTAACATACAAAGGCTTTGGAGGAAATCGAACCCACAACCCCTGCACTTACTTTCAGAGTATCACGCTACATGTTAATATACTACAGCCTAATATAAAATAAATAATGGAGTAGAATTATCATGGATTAACGATAAAAGCAGCGATTTATTGTTAAAATTTCTTATTATAATTTTTCGTCTGTGGCATCTAATTATTTATTTTTCCATTTCAGGGATTATGTCTAATAAACTTGCCGGTCATAATCCCAAAAATTGTTCGAATTATATTCAGCGTCAATTAGTAAAACATTGTCGCTGGATAAGTTCTTGCAGCATATCGGTATATAAAACTATGTTTTCTTTACATCTGAGGTGTAGGGTATGTTCAGCAACTTTGTAGGAAATATTATGGCAAAAATTTTTGTGAAACATATTAATCCTCTAACTCCCTCTCATAACGGTATTTTTTGGCTTTATTCTAACAAATCGCAAAAAACACCCCGAAAGAGGGGGAGGGTGGGGATTAAATGTTCAACAAAAATGTTGCCAATAAAATTTTACTATATACCTCGGAGCACACCAAAGCCCAAAAATTAACACAAACACCAAAAAAGAGTCAAGTTCTATGTTTTGCTTATGAAAAAAAGGACGGACGGACAAATCTTCATTTCTTTAGGCGCGGTATAGGGTTTGATTTTAGAAACATGGTTTCTTTGGGAAATGTTCTTAAAATTTCTTGTAGATTATGTTTTTGCTATACGATTTTTGACAAAAAAAAATCGGCCTACCCATACATACTTTTCGTAAAATTAACATTTTTGAACTAACACTTTTGCAAGCAAATTGTATTTTATACACACAAAAAAAACTTTGTCAAATTACAAAGAAAAGTCTCGTTATCCCATTTTACCAAAATTTGAGAGCTTTACTTGTTTTTTAACAAACAAATTTGGATCGAAATTTAATTTTTTTTTTAATTTTACAATTTTTTTTAAATTTTACAAATTTCCAAGATAATTTTACAAAAAAAAAATCTAGTATATTCACGAGAATTCCATGTAATTTTAGTTGCGCAAAAAAAACTGTAAATTTACAATTTCATTGGTAAAAATCTTGTAAAATATCAAAATTATTGGTAAAAAGCTTGTAAAATGACGAGGAATTCTCGTAAAATAGGAGGTAGCAAAAAATCTAGTAAAGTTACGAAACCTCTATGTAAATTTTATCTAAAATTTTACAAATAAATTTGTAAATTTACAATTTTATTGGTAAAAATCTTGTAAAATTACAAAATTATTGGTAAAAAGCTTGTAAAATTACTAGGAATTTTTGTCAAACAAAAAAAAAAAAGTTTCAAGTTGTTCTTGTAATTTTACAAGATTTTTTTTTTGAGTGTATATATCTATCAATAGATAAACATAGAAATAGAAAAAAAAGTTTTTGACAAAAAAAGAAAATTTCAAATGAATGATATATAAAAACTACTTGATTGAATACAAATTATATGCAATTTACACTGTTTTTTTTTTTAATTTAGTTAAAGCAAAATTTAAAATCAAATCTAAAATATTCTGTCTAACGATATCTCTCAAAGTTCGATACAACTCTGTATTTATAATCTTTTTATTTCCCAACACTGCTTTTGTCACTGTTACTTGCGAATGAAGTCATGTTCTTTTTTAATCATTCGACGACTGACGACCGTCGTTGTCTTTTGACACTTGGTGTTTTATATGTCAAACTTATTATAAATCTTCTCAACTGTTAAAAAATCTAATGTAAACGGTACAGATTAAAAAGCAGACAGAATCTCGTTTAAACTAGATTTAAAACCAGTGTAAATTGGATATAAGTTTTTAATAGAATTCGCGTAGCAAGAGTAATAAATAAACTGATTTGAATTCGAATTTAATTTAATTTCAGATTGCTATTTTAGGAATAATAAACTGCCAACTGTAACATACTTTGAGTAAGTAAAGTTTTTTTTTTATAGACCTTAACTGTATTAAGTATAGGGAGCTAGACCAATGTTTCGATGCATTACACACGGAACGACAAAATAAGTATATCCCCGTACTTTGGTTGGATGCTATAACAAGTGGTGGTTTTTAGAGAATGTTTTAGTTCTTCAACGGGAAACATTTTTACCTCGGGTTCGATTTGGCTTATTATGAACTTAAACTGACTCACGATCGGATAAGGGTGCTGGGTTAGACAGACATGACAAAGATGTTAATAAAAATATGGGACCGTTAATATTATCCTTCCTTTCCAATATCTTGATTTCCAATTATAACGCTTCTACAGTTTTAGGTCGACCTAAAACGGCGCTATATATATATAATGTACCTACTTACGTCTTATATTTTCAGATCTTTATTTAACAATTCAAATATATTTGGAATGTCATGGCAAATGATTATAGCTACAATAAGTGTATGGATCATATTAGGATTCATTCTATATGCATTTTCTAGCATTGAAAAGGTAAGGTTACAGGCTACTCGAGAACTAGTTTTATAGCAATAGGGCCTCTAACAAACCCAGTGTAAATAAAAGTTTTAAACTTTTCTATACGAAATTTCGACAACCGGCTAAAAATGTTGTATATCATCATATATGATATCATATATTAGACCATATACAGTATCATATATAGTATCAAATATGGTCTCATATATGAACATATTCCAAAATTGGCGCTTATATAAGACACGATCATATATGATGCAATATATGTGATCATATATTAGATCATATATTGAATCATATATTGGATCATATATTGAATCATATATTGAATCATATATTGAATAATATATGATGTTTTTAATTTGTTTTACATTCTTTTTTATATTTTTTATTTATTTTTTCATCTTAAACTATATGTAATAGGTTATTATGTATATATTCACACGAATTGCAAACGATGTACGCAAGTATAATTAAAAATAAAAAATATTGTTTTATTCATTACTGGTGTTTTTGATATATTTGAATGAACACCTTTAGTTTGATGATTTTGATTTTTTAGTTACTATCGTTTGCATTTTTGGTGACCATATAAAAATATATAATTAAACTTATAGATACGAGAATACATTTTGATATTCAAAAAAATAAATTGAACGTAAAAGATCTAATATATCAAGTTTTTCAATTGATATCAATTACGAAAGATGCGAACAAAGGGCTTGTTACAGGAACGATGATTTCCTTTGTGTTTTCTTGTTTTAGTGTTAATTTCGATTATCTACGGACTTAGCGTTTTTGTTAAAAAAGTCAAAATCTAAAAAAATTGATAGAAAATAATATTAGTATGCATACAAGATATTTCTAGAATTTTTATTGTATTGAATTATTACCAACAACAGCATTTGGTGCTAATGGGCTAATGATAACACGAATATCCTTTAAAGATTGGCTTGATACTGCTAGACACATACATGTTAATAAAGTGTATTTTGTAAGGACCATGGGTTGCTTAAGACCATGAATGCTTTTTACGGAAAGGTATATTGTCTTTCAGAACTCCATCTGATAAAATATTAAAATTACTCCATATTCCTTTTTTTATTCCAGAAAAAAAGAACTTGCTACTACTAAATGCATGTTTTTTACTCAAAATTTTTAGTAGGTACATAATTACTTAAGACTTCGATTAAAAGCAATATATTAGTAGTACGTATTTTATCTTTTTGGGTTATGTGTGTAACGATGTTTGAAGGATAGGGATAAGAAACTATTTTTACTTACATCATGGCGACAATGTTCCAGGTTGTCACTTTCGCTAATTGACAGCTTTCGTGTGATTGTAAGTAAAAACGTTGTCTTTTCGAAATCGTTACTCAACCTTAAAACTGATGATACGTTTTTTCATTTCAATTTTCTATGGCGACAGTAAGCGATTTTAAAATATTTTGTAGTGTTGGAACCGTAGTGATAAAG
Source organism: Pegoplata infirma (assembly GCA_963921195.1). Lineage (NCBI taxonomy): Eukaryota > Metazoa > Arthropoda > Insecta > Diptera > Anthomyiidae > Pegoplata > Pegoplata infirma. Next base: position 115,692,749 of record OY992537.1, on the reverse strand, counting down.
TTATGGTGGTGCATACCCTCCTCCATCTTGAGCGAGCTTAACGTAGCTCCTCATGGTTGAATTTTCTTTAAATAGTAACTCGGCCTTCAAACTTATACGTTCTTTCCATTTCCAATTTGCTATTGCGACAATATGGGATTTCAAAATAATTTATAGTGTTGGAATCGTATTGATAACATTTCTGGTGGTGCATATGTCCTCTTCTCTAAGTTGAGTGAGCTTAACTTAACTCGGCCTTAAAACTGCTTATACGATATTTCCATTTCCAATTTGCTATGGCGACATTAATGGTTTTTAAAATAGTTTGCAGTATTGCAATCGTAGTGACAACATTATGGTGGTGCATATGACCTCTCCACCAAGTTGCACGAGATTAACGAAGCTGCGTAGTTTAATTTTCTTCAACATCAAATTACTAAATAATATTGTATTTGCGACGTATTTACATTTACTCATTTTGAATATGATCTTGTTTTGGAATAAAATGTCCACGCTTAAACTTGTTATGACGATGAACTGGAAAAAATTAAAACATGATTTTAAAATTCAAATACATATTAATGAAAGCTTACCTTTTCCAACATTTTTTTCATGTAAATTTACATCATGGCGACAATGTGCCAGGTTGTCGATTTGACAGATTTCTTGTAATTGCAAGTAAAAACGTTGTCCTTCCCAAATCGTTACTCAACATTAAAACTGATCAAACCTTCTTTTCATTTCGATTTGCTATGGCGAAAGTAAGCGTTTTCAAAATAGTTTGTAGTGTTGGAACCGTAGTGATAGCGTTAGGGTGGTGTATATACGCTCTCCTCCAAGTTGAGCGAGCTTAACGTAGCTCCGCATGGTTAAATTTTCTTCAACTAGTAACTCGGCCTCCAAACTTCTTATACCTTCTTTCCATTTCCAATTTTCTATTGCGACAGTAAGGGACTTCAAAATAATTTATAGTGTAGTAATAACAGTTCTGGTGGTGCAAATGTCCTCTTCTCCAAGTTGAGCAAGCTTAACGTAACTCGGCCTCAAAACTGCCTATACGGTCTTTTCATTTCCAATTTGCTATGGCAACATTAAGGGATTTCAAAATAGTTTGCAGTATTGCAATCGTAGTGAAAACATATTGGTGGTGCATATGCCCTCTCCACATAGTTGTACGAGATTAACGAAGCTGCGTAGTTTAATTTTATTCAATATCAAAGTACTCAATAATATTGTATTTGCGACACACATTTACTTAATTTAAATAGGATCTTGTTTTGGATAAAAAAGTCCACGCTTTTACTTGGTATGACGATGAACTGGAAAAAATTAATACATATGATTTTAAAATTCTAAATACATATTAATGAAAACTTACCTTTTCTAAAATTTTTTTATGCAGAATATTTTGCAATATTTGTTAAATTATTGATATATATTAAGGTATGTCAATCGTTGGTAAAGTAATAATATAATTTTAACCTAAAAAACTTTTATTTTGTAATTCTGGTTCAAATTTAACATTTTATGATAGCATATATGGTTCCATATATGATATCATATATGGCACATATTTTAAATACGACCACATATATGGGATCGTTTCTTGCATATATGATCACATATATGTTTCCATATAAGTCATATATGATCATATAAAGATCTTTATATAAGCATATATGAACATACACATTTATTTTTAGCCGGGCACCCAAAATCGTTAAAATATTTTGAGAGTAAAATCTGCGTGCAGCGACGTATCCAGGAATTTGAAAAGGGGGGGGCCCAACTCTAAAATTTTTTTAATCGTAACCTAATATTCTAGGACCCCCCCCCCCCCTCCGTATAAAAAAATTTCTACATCATTTACAGATGTAATTCGAAAAAGATCAATTGTAATTCGAAGATTCTATTTGTAATTCGAAGATTCCATTTGTAATTCGAAGATTCCATTTGTAATTCGAAGATTCCATTTGTAATTCGAATACCCCAATTGTAATTCGAAGATTCCATTTGTAATTCGAAGATTCAAATTGTAATTCGAAAAAGATCAATTGCAATTCGAAAAAGATCAATTGTAATTCGAAAAATATCAATTGCAATTCGAAAAAGATCAATTGTAATTCGTTAAAGATCAATTGTAATTCGAAAATTCCAATTGTAATTCGAAAAATATCAATGGAAATACAGTTGATATTTTTCGAATTACAATTGGAATCTTCGAGTTACAATTGATCTTTTACGAATTACAATTGATCTTTTACAAATTACAATTGATCTTTTTCGAATTACAATTGATCTTTTTCGAATTACAATTGGAATCTTCGAGTTACAAATGGAATCTTCGAATTACGATTGGAGTATTCGAATTACAAATGGAATCTTCGAATTACAAATGGAATCTTCGAATTACAAATAGAATCTTCGAATTACAAATAGAATCTTCGAATTACAATTGATCTTTTTCAGATTCAGAATTCAGAATCAGCATCGAAATGTTAATCGAAAACATGTTTTATGATCCCAGAATATCAACCAAAAACATCACAAAAAAATGCTCTCAATAATGGACAAAAATGCGCTTTGAGTGAACTTTGACCTCTATTATCTCAAAAACCTGATGTTACGGAACATTTTGTAAACCAGATTTGGAATCAGCATTGAGAGGAAAATCGACAACGACTGTCCAGACCGCTGACCCATCCAAAAAATTTTCAAATTTCGGTAATTTTGGCACTAAGAAAAAAAAATTAAGCCTTATAACTTTTTAACGGGTTGAGATAGAAAGGTGCTTTTTGTACCAATTTTCTTAGCAAAAACCTGCCTCTTCATCGTGCATGATTAATAAAATAAAATAATTTTTTTTTTTAAATCGATTTTCCGCCCCTTGCTGTGGGTTATTGGAACTTTTTTTAAGAGTTCAAAAAACTGCTATTGTATTAATAATTTGCTGTAGAATCGACTGGTGAAATCAGATTTGCAATATATTAAGCCGTTTTTTCTCTTCAGAAAAATCAGCTCAAAATCCGCGATTTCAGATGCTTTGAACCACCCCACAGTGGTTTCCCTTATATGGAGAAGCGGTCAAAAATCAATATCTCCAAAACTAAAAAAACAAGGGTCTTCAAAATTTTTCACCTCATAGTATGCCCGAAGAACTTAAAGTTTGCAAATTTTTAGGAACAAATATTAACAACTGTAGTCATAGTAGCCATTTTATCTTTGAAGGGTTAATTGGCTTATAGATCTATTTAAAGAATGTTTGAAATAAAGTATTTTAATAAGAAAATTAGTTTGTTTTAATTTCCATATTGATATTTTCGAAACTTTTAAATCTATTGCGAAAACAATTTAAAAGTTTTATCTTTGTTTTGACACTTTTCAAATGCAATGAGTAAGCTACACTTAACCCAATAACGACAACAGGCAAGTACACTTGCCGAAGCGTTTTTGGCGATTATTTTCGTTCAAGTAAAAGATTTGGTAAATGTATTAAAAGATGAATTAAAGAGTATGATTTCCGCAACAAAAGTCTACTTTACAGCAAGTCTCTAATTTGATTCACTTAGTCACTGTAAGCCCTCAAAGTTTGTAAAATTGTTTTCTATATTTTAGGGACAAAAGGATCTTTACTTGTTGAGCAAAATCGGGAGCAAGAAGGGTGTAGAGTTCCAAATTCTTGTAGGGTAACCGATCGGAAAAAAAGTTTACATGCAAAAAAAATTTTATTTACAAAAATGTCTCAGAACAGGTTTTTGCTCAAAATAAATCATTATAGACAAAATTTTTATACATTTGTGTATTCCGCCAAGTCGAGTTTTACTTTTTTCTTGTTTTTACTACAAAAATATATTTTTTTTTTTGAATATTCGGCTTCCGCTTTGGTTTTGGCCGAATATTGAGAATTTGGCTGAATATTCGGCCTCGGCCAAAAAAAGGTGTATTCCGTCGGACATTAATAACTATTATTGAGTTCCAGTTCTAAAAATCACAGCCAGAAGCAAAAAGCTTTGTCCAGAACTGGGGAATCGTCAAAGGGCAAACTTTTTTAACATGAAAAATAAGCGGGAAGGAGAGAGGTTAGGGGTCCAATTTTTTGTTTCTAAACTATTATTATATCACAGATCACGACCATTAGAAGAAACTCAAAATCGCTTCGACAGAAAATGTATGGTCGCCAAAGGGTTAAACCGAAAGTCAAATACCTTAAAATTGCAATATAAAGTTTAAAACATCAATAAAAAAAAAATACCGTAAAATACCTTAAAATTGCAATATATAGTTTAAAATAACAACAATTAAAAACAAAATATTTCTCTTTGCTCATATTCTTAAAAAGATATAGTACAAAACAAACTGCAATTTTTCACCATTTTTCGTTGGATGACTATGTAAATCACATCGATATGCGAAAATATGCAAAAACCCGCGGCCACAATATTTTTTAATTTAAAGAGGGGTAAAAAATCTTTAATTTGATGTATAAAAAGTTGTGGGCAGATGAGGGCCAAGTAACTAAAAGTCTATGTGAAAAAGTATTTTTTAAAAAACGTGAGTTTTGAAAAGGTCAAAAAAGTATTCTTCAGGGATTTTTTTATGGGCTTATATTTTTGCAGCTTTTATTATTTAATTTGGTAGAAAATAGGTTAAAATTAAATGTTTGTAGGGTTTTTTGAAACTTCTGCCACAATATCGCGTAAAACTTTTTAGATAAACTTAAGTATTATTTTATGACTATCCAACCACAATATATGCAATATAAACATTCCCCCACTTTCAACGAACACAAACATTAAATCTCGTAAGTAAAACAAGAATATTGGTTAGATTCATTAAATTTTGAGTGTTATCAATAAATTTAGTGCAATAAAGCTTAGAAAAAAAACATAAATTTTTTGGATTTTTAGCCAATGGGGGAAACCACTGTGCACCCCAAGGAGTAAAAATGTTTCCAAAAAAATACCGGCATTCTTTTTAGCTCCCCTAAATCCTTTAAAAAAATTATGATATCCGATAAACAGATGAAGTGACATAGTCACGAAACGAACTCTAATAAACATACCTCAGAATTTGTGAATTTTTCTAGACAAACAATGTATTAGACTCTGAAATTTTTTAAACATCAAAATTTAAAACATCTCAGAATCTGAGGACTTTTTTTATAAAAAACAATGATTAAAATTTTTTCTGAAAATTCGAAAAAGCAAATTTAGGCGTAGACGTATTCTCACGTAACCCAATAAACCAAATAACAATAAGTGATAGTGAAAATAGTATCACCTGTATGATACCGATTACGGTATTACCTTTAATTCAAATTATGATACCATTTTAGAATTTTATGCGATTTTTTTATTGTCATTCTTAGAAATTTCGATAGCGAAAACGATATCACATATTCATGTCATGATTACTATCGTTATGATTGGAATTACGGGTAGCGAAAATGATATCATATTTTTTTGGAAAAACGATATCATAAGGAAATATCATTAATAGGGCGGAGTAATTTTTTTTCGACAAAATCGTCTAACATATTCGGATTCTGCATAAAATTCTAAGAAAAATTGCCAAACAAACCATGTCTCAAAAATCAGTTTTGACCCCCCCAATTTTCAAAAATAGTTTTGCACGATATACGACTTTTTAGCTGGTCTTATTATTTGGAATATATTGTTTTACTAATAAGTTTTGCTTTTATTTTGTATTAGCGGTATTTTTGGGTACGGGGAATCCATATTTGATATTTATTTTGCTCTAAACCGCCGCTAGAGGCGGTGGACTTGGGTCTTCAGATTTTTTTTTTATTTTGAAGCCAGATACTCTAAGGAGCCATTTAGACACTCCCATTTACAGCTTTAATAAACTCTAAAAAATCGCAATTTTATTCGCGATTTTAATTTTTTTAAAATTCACAAAAAATTAAAAAGTGGTAATCTACACCATTATTTTTTTGCCACAATTTTTTAAAACTTTTTCGTTTAAAGTAGGGGATTTTAGCTTTCAATTTCAATTTTGATCATTAAAATCCGATGTTTACTTAAGGAGTTATAGATCTTCAAAGTGCATCGATAAACGATTTGAAAATCCTAAAATCATTTATTAACAATGTTTAAATTTTTTTTTTTTTTTTTTTTATATGGGCATAATTTAAAAAAAATATTAAAAATAGAAGACTTTTGTCTCCTATTAAAATGATGACTGATTTTTTTTTGTAAAAATGTCATACTTTCATAATATGTTAATTAAAAAAAATCAAAAGAGGTGAAAGTTGACGAAAATGCACTAAAAAAATGCATTTGCATTTAAAATGCATTTTTTAATAACACAATTTTTTTTTAACTTTCAAGTTTAATGCATAGGACTTAAGCTTTTAATTTCAATTTTGATTTTAAAAATCGGATATTTACTTAAAAAGTTATCGCTCATCAAACTACACCACTTTTTCATATTTTGCGATTTTAAAAAAATGAAAATCGCGAATAAAATCGCGAGATTTTGGAATTTAATAAAACTGTAAATGGGATGTTCTAAATGGCTCCATAGTGTATCTATGTACACAATCTAAAGATCCCAGGTCAAGAAATACCGTTTTTCCCGTGATGATTAATGGAAAAGGCGTATATCGTACAAAACTATTTTTGAAAATTGGGGGGGGGGGGTCAAAACTGATTTTTGATACATGGTTTGTTCGGCATTTTTTCTTAGAATTTTATGCAGAATCCAAATATCCTAGACGATTTTGTCGAAAATTTTGCTCCGAACAATTCACTCCGCTCTAATCATTAAGAACAAAAACATTATCGTTTTCTTACAATATGTGATTACTTGGTGACATTGCCTAGATATCATAAGGGTATCATTTGGTTTTGGGAAGAGCCATAATAAAGGACCTGATTCCAAATCAGCAATGCAAATTTTTGTAGAACATTCCGTTATCGAGAAATTTGGACTTGAAAAATGAATTCTTTAACGCTTTTTTACGGCTCTATTGTTATTTATATTTTTAAGGCGCTTTTGTAAATTCGTTTATGAAAATTTATCTTTATTTATTCACACAAAAAATAATACAAGTTTTTAGTTTTTTGCCATTTAAATATTGCCCTTGGTCGCTTTTTAATATTCAAAACTGCAGTTTTTTAATGCAAATCAAAACCGGTTTTTTTTTAAAAAAAGTGCTAGATTGAAAATTAAACATGAAAATTTTTCTTCAGAAAAAAGTTTTCAAAATCTGAAAAATGTTTATAAAAAAAAAAATTTTCAAAAATTTTTTTAAAGAAATAATATCTCAGAATCTGAGTCTTTTAATAATAGAAAAAGTAACTTAGATTCCAGAGTTTGAACTTTTTATAGAAAACTGTTATCATGATCCTAATGCATACTTTTTATTAAATAAAACCAATATAATATGTTTTCAATAGATATTTTACAGAAATTTCAATATAAATGACTTTTAAAAACGAAAATTTACTCAAAAAATCACGAGGTTTAATAAAAAAATAATTAAAACTTTTCTTCATAAACCAAAATATTTACAATACTAAAAAACTTATGTTTGCTACTTGTATCATGTGTTAAAATGTTTTAATTTTTTAAAATTTTCCAATCCAAAAGGGGGGGGCCCGGGCCCCCTGGGCCCCCCCCCTGAATACGTCCATGTCTGCGTGAATGAAGTTTAATTAACTCACATGATAAGTGAGCGACCGTGGGTAATCTAAAAACTTACGGGAATAAATGAGTCGTTAGTAATTCGAATTTTTCTCGTGTTAGCGTGAGTCAAAAGGCACTCACGTGGTCATCTCTTATTTATACTATGATTATTATCTATTGAAAATTTATTTTAAGAATATCTCGACATAGATCAGGGCATGTATTACTTAAATAACATCAACATACCTTAACGGTGCCGTGACATAGCCCCCACTAGAGTGGCATTTTTTTTTGCCAACTTTCGATTTTCCGAAGTGTCCGGGCAAATTTTTATTGTCCTTGGTCTAAAACTTAAACCCAGCGGTCAAAGTTTTGGATTTTTGAAAAATTTTTAAAAATAAAATTAAAAAAATATTTATCTTTCAACAAATCATATTTGTTAATTTCGTTGCGCTGAGCACGAATATCAAAAAAAAAAAACTAAAATCGCTCGATCGGTTTTCGAGATATCGCCATTTCAAATTTGTAAAAAATTACGGTTTTTTCTTACGTTCAAGAAATTTTTTAAAAAAAGTCTCCAAATTTCATTTCGCCGACCTTTTGGTAGAGCTTGAGACAATCTTTCATTTAAAACTTATTTGAGCCAAATCCGATCATTTTAAGCCGTGGCGCCCATCGTTCAAAGTTTTGGCTCTTTAGAAACTTTTTACCAAAAACCCTAAACTTTGATCGAAAGGTGCCACCGGTTAAAATGATCGGATTTGGCTCAAATAAAGCTTAAGTGAAAGATTGTATCAACCGTTATGAACGGGTTAAAATAAAGAAATTTTTAGAGTTTTTTTTTTTTTTAAAAATTCTTAAACGTAGAAAAAACCCCTCATTTTGCAATTTTTTGACAAATTTTAAATGGCGATAACTCGAAAACCGTTCAACCGATTTTATAATTTTTTCGATATTCGTATTCAGCATGCTAAAATTAATAAAAATAATGTATCGCAAGATATATTTTTTTTGTTTTTTCATTTTCAAAAATCCAAAATATTGGTGGAAATTTTCCAAAAGTCCACAACTTTGATCGAAGGGCGCCATGGGTTAAAATAGTCGGATTTGGCTCAAATTAGTTTTAAATGAAAGATTGTCTCAAGCTCTACAAAAGGGTCGGCGGAATGAAATTTTGAGACTTTTTTTTAAAAAATTTCATGAACGTAAAAGAAACCGCCATTTTTTGCAAATTTCAAATAGCGTAATCTCGAAAACTGTTCCACCGATTTTAATTTTTTTTTGATATTCGTGCTCAGCACATCAAAATTAACAAATATGATGTGTCGAAAGATATATATTTTTTTTTTTTTTTTAATTTTTCAAAAATCCAAAACTTTGACCGCCGCACATTGGGTTGAAATGGATCAAAAGTGGCGCTTTATTCAAAACTGAAAAAATTTTTTTTGCAAAAATTATTAATTTAGGGTTAAAGTATATAAAATTACACTAAAAAATCTGTCACAACTATCATTCTGAGTTGTTTACTTTTCTTGCAATCCGCCGTCAAAATCAAATAAATTTTTGTGTTTTTGAATATGGTGATAAAAATTGAAAATCAACTTATTTCTAGATTTTTTTTTGGTATTTATTCATTCAAAGGTAATTTTTTTATTATGGAACCATCAACTTCGGGCATTTTGAAATGTATTTCAGTTTTTTGTTTTTTGAAAATTGTGGTAAAACTATTTTTGAAATTTTTTTGTAAAATGTTCCAAAATTGGAGTATTTTTAATACTTGATGGAATATAAAAAAATGTAAGACTTTGTTATTGCTTATATATTGTGATAATAAAGCATATAGTATAAGCTTTAATTTAAAAGAAAAAAAAAGTCCGCGTTTAATGCCGTTATTTTTTTATTTAAGATTTTATGAAAAAAATATGGTGGCTTCAATAACACTTCATCACAAAAAAACAAAAAAGTTTCTGACCCAGAAACTAGACCCACTTATCCTTATGTATTTTGACCTTCTGAAATCGATTCTGCCATCAGAATTGAATTCTATGGTTGGGGTTTCCTGTGATTTACAAGGAAAGTCCGCAAAGTGAACTCACCTAATTTCCTTGTGAATTTGACAAAGTTACAAAAATTTTTAATTTTATTTCTGTATGTAAGGTTCAAGTCTGATTTATTACGTAGAAAATAAGAGTATTTTAAATAAAATCCGTAAAAAATTGCAGAAGTTTCATGCATTTGAACAAAAACGCGTTATTTCAGTTTTATACAAAAACAGTTGTATTTAAGTTGTGAATTAATGCGTTTTTGTTCAAATGCAAGTAACTTCTGCAATTTTTGATGGATTTTATGAAAAAACCTCATATTTTCTTCTTAATAAATCAGACTTGAACATTACATACCGAAATAAAATTTTAAAAATGTTAACTTATTGTTGGTCAAATTTACAAGGAAATCAGGTCGGTTCACTTTTGCGAACTTTCCTTGTAAATTGCAGAAAAACCAAACGGTAGAATTTAATTCTGATCGCGGAATTGAATTAAGAAGGAAAAAATACATAACTATTAGTGGGTCTAGACCTTTTTTTGTGGGTCTTTGTAGTCTATATATAAACAAGTAAGAGTTTAAAATTCGGCTGTGCCAAATCTTTGATACCCTCCAACAAGCAAAGAAATAAAAATGACAGGGAGTGGTAAGGGGGGGGGGAGGCGGGGTAAGCAGATGTCTCTGGGTGGTGTAATATAATATCTGACAAAAAACATGCATGATGTTAACTTTATTTATTATGAATAACGCAGCTGACATAATTTTTGTTTTCAATTTCCAAGGCTTAAGTTAAAAAAGGTAAATTTAAACATTCAAGAATTTTTATGAAAAAATTTGGTTTCTTAATAAATTTAGTACTTATATGAGAGCATATAATTTTTGTTAAACGTTTATAATAGCACTTTACATAAACTTTAATTTGCTAATTGTTTCAAAATATTGTGTTTTTTAATTTCACAGATACGGTAAAAATTGTGAATTTAGTTTTTTTCCCGAAATAAAGCATAACCACGCGCCTAATATGTTAATTTATTTCAAAAATGGTGGTATTTTACTTATTAATGATTAGACGCCAATAAAAAAATTAATAGTTCCAAATTACAACTTTCCTGACTTTTTTATGGAAAATTTAAAAAAATTTAAAATTTGGTGAAACACAAATATCCGACTTTAAACAAATTTTATGCAAGTATTAACACATATTTATTTTTTATTGTTATAAATTTTTATTATCGCATTAAAATTACTTTAATTTGCAACTGTATTCAATAAATTATCGCTTTTGGTTTAAAAGTTACAGCTTAAATTGTGAATCAAGTTCAATTTTCAAGAAACACTAAAAAAATTCTGACATGTTAAAAAAAAAATAAAAAACATATGTTTTCTCTTTAAAAGGGTGCTTTCTAATGTATTATTCATCATTCATCAAACAAAAAATATTATATGTTAAAATTACTGCTTCCCTGAATAAAGCGCCACTTTACCTCTCATTCAACCCAATGTGCGCCGGGCGCCACGGGTTAATTTAATCCGATTAGCCTTAAATTGGTACCACATGAGATTTAGGCCTAGTAGAATAATAAAATGCCGGACTTTGAAAATCGGAGAAGAAAAAATGTTGCTATACAGAAAAATGCTAGTCTAAGCCCCCACGGATATTATCCGCATTTCCGTTATGAGAATTAAGTCCGAAAAATTCGGTCATAATCCCCACAACGGGAATATGACAGAAAAAAATTTGAAATAAAGCTGTTTTGGGTTGCAGAACTTTATTCACACTGACTTGAATGGAGATTATAACTGCTCCCAATATAATGGAGATTATAACTGCTCGATCGATCATAAACATAATAGAAAACGGACAAAATCTCCATGGGATCATACCCCCAAATATGGGGTTTATGACCCCGATCTGCTCGGTCACAATCCCTATTTTCTTTGGGGTAATTACACTGGGGGTTATGTCCGGACACCTAACTTATCACTTGTCTTCATGTCTGTATTTTTCACTTAAATAACATTCTTAATATTTTTTCCTCTTAGATTGGCAAAGTTATACGATACTCGGTTCGTGCTGTTCTTGTGCTTTTGGTATTATTTATAGCACGGTTTTGGTTTTTACCAGATGCCAGCAGAATTTACTTTCAAATATTCATACCAAATTGGACAAATATCATTGATGCCTTAAAGACGATACCAGCTCATGGAATATCAGCATTTGATCCTGGTTGGGGTTTATTTATAACATTGGCTAGTTTTAATAAGTTTAAAACCAACATCTGGCGATCTAGTTGTTTGATAGGCTTAGGGCAAATTTTTATAATTTTTGGATTGGATATTTTGGAAAAATTTATGGAGCAGTATTTGAAAGGTAAGAGAGAGTTAAGGAAAACAAAAAAAAAAGCAGTTTTTAAAATGTTTGGGTTAGTTACAGCCTTCAATGTGTGATTTGTATACATTACCTAAGTTTTTACTCTAATATACTTAGGTAATTTAAACAATATTACTAAATTGGTTGAATTGTTTCAAAAACGTAAAAAATTATTTCCATATTTTTGTGGAACATTAAGGGAAAATTCAATATTATTCGGGGAAGAGGTCTTAAATAAGTTTAAAATCCAATCTGAGTTTCTTATTTTTTAGCTTCGACATTTGATCATTACCAAGGGGAACATGCTAAATATAGAACATTATACTTGGCCAGTGGAACTATTATTGCGGACATGGCATGGCCAAATTTTTGGTCTACGTTGTACTACTGCATGTTATTTTTATCAGCTATAACGTTGATGGTAAGCAATGTTTTAATAAAAACAAGTTAGAGTGTTAAATTCGGCTGTGCCGAATCTTTGATACCCTTCAACATGTTAAAGTACATATAAAAAAACTTCAGAGGCGTTTTTGGGAAGGGACTCTGTGGGGGTGATGGGGGATACCTTCCCCAACGCGATAAATGTTTACTAAATTATTTATTATGCTTTTTAAACTTTAGTTTTACCATTTTCTCATAATTTTTATGTTTTTTTTAATCCACGCCCACAAAAGGGGGCGTGGCAAAAAAACAATATTTTGTAGCCCCCCGGGGTCTAACTGTATGACTTTTAACTCCTTCTGACATAAAAAGGTTTCATTTGTTAACAAAAATGCAAAAAGCTGTAAAAAATGGCGTTTTTATAAAGGTTTTTTTAGTTCTTTAAGGGGGAACTTTTTTGCCACTTATCCGATTTTACCCATTTCCGAACTTAACCGGCCTATGACTATGAGACACATTCGTGCCAATATTCAGGAGCCTAGCTCTTTTATTTTGGACTGAATCGTGCTTTATACAGACGGACGGACGGACGGACATTCATAGAATGACTTATAATCGATCATAGATCAATAACATATGTACTTTATGGGGTCCCCGACCGATATTTCTATGCGTTACAAACGGAATGACAAAGTGAGTATACCCCCATACTGTGGTTGGAGTATATAAAAATGTTGATAATAACCTGGTCGTAAAATTAAATACTGCAAAGTGGGGCAGAATAACTTATTATTCTATCCTACTGTTCACTGGAAATTGCTATCAAAGAAATAAATTTCTGGCACTCGCACCTAAATAAAATATTAAAATAGTTTATAAATTTATTACTTTTTATTTCCATTTCAGATCATACAGCTATACTCCATTTTGTATAGTATTTTTGATGAATTTATTGCTCTGCGTAACCATAAGATCCAAGTCACTATGCTACTTTTAAGTATAATGACAATATCTTCTTTATACTTGACATCCATTGTAAGTTTTTAAAGTAGATATAATTTTATTAAAGTAAAATTATTGTAAAACAGGTACTAATTTCGTCAGTTTCATCAATTGCAGTTATCAGTTTACAGATTGAATATAAGTTTTATTAACTCTATCAGCAGTTTTCAATAATAAAATGTAACATTTCGTAGACGTTGAAGCATTTAATTATAGTTGGTGGTAGGGCCCCATGTTGGGCGCCATTTAGATATACGTAGCTTCAACTTCCTCAGGACAATTTTTTTTTTTTGAAAACTAGAGGTGCGGTTATTTGCATGCTGTCTAGCATATTCCTAATCCATCTACAAGTGTCCTGATCGACACCTCTGCAACGAAGTGCAGATTCAATATCCCAGTAAAAACTTCTATTGCCAAGTAATGAGGTTTTCGCCTTAAAATTGATGGTGGTATCTAGTTACTAGGTTGGTGAAACACTCATTATTTTAACATGGCGATGTCATTGGAGTAATGACCGCATACCCACTCGCTTACGAGAATGCTACTGAAAAACTACATACATTAGTACCACAAATAATGAGCTACAAGTAGACCAAAAATAACTCGTTACACACTCCTTACAAAAATGCTACCAAATAACAGCATACTTTAGTCCTAAAAATAAGTAGCTACCAGTAGCCAAAAAATAACTCGTTGCCCACTCCTTACAAAAATGCTACCAAATAGCAGCATATATTAGTCCTAAAAATTGGCCGTCTTCCCTCAGCAAGGAATTGCGTCAAAAGTAAAAAGTTCGCTTCATGCCGATTCGTCATGATGATAAAGTTCATGTTAAACGAGGTTATTTCAAGAGCAACCAAGCGGGAAAATTTCTACAATCTAAATGTAAGAAAAGCCAACGGAACCAATGTTTACGTTGATATCCATCCCTCCAAATGTTTGATTGTAAAATTCAAATAATAAAAGGACCGAAAATATATCTTGGAACATCGTAGAAAGGGGCATTTGGCTGCTTAGGGCAGGACCAATAACAAATTTACAGAAGCAACTGCTGCTCAGCCCATGGAAACCGCATTAAACACCATCTTAAATTTTAGTCTATGGCCGCTGTTCCAAAAAAAGTAATTCACATAAAAAATGTGAAAATGAAAATTTCCGATTTTTTTTGGTGTTCTAGATTTCACATCCGAATTTCTTTTTCGTTTTGTTTCACATACATAAAATTTGGTGAAAGTAAAACGAATGCACTTTTTCCTTATAATTTTTAAAATTTTAATTATTCGATTTCAACTTCGAATGAAAACGTGATCAAAAAAACACTAATCTTGATTTCAATTCGGAAATTTTCATGTGAATTCAAAAGTTGTGAAAGACAGAACAGAGGCCTATATAAGAGTGAGTAAGTTTTTAAGGGAAATACTGTCTATGATGGTTTTTTACCTTTTAACCGGTTTTAACATACTTTAAACAATAAGGCAAACAAATGATTTAAATTAAAATTTGGAAAACGCCCCAAAATTTCTAGAAAAACAATTACAATTTAGAAAAAGCCAATTAAAATTCAGAAAACTTCAATAGAAGTTATATAAAGACTAATAAAGGCTCATAAATCACTATCAAGTGTCAGCTAGATCCAGGTTTTTAAATATCAATTTGGTTTTCTAAACTTTAATTTGCCTGTTCCCAATTTAATCAGAATTCCTGAATTAAAATTTCTTTTAACGGAGTTTTTTTTTAGAAAAAGTAGAGAAATGTTAATCTTTTTTAAGCTAAATGTGCAAGTTCTTTCTAAATTTTCTTTAGCATTTTTTTAATTTTAATAAAAAAAATTTATTTGGACAACTTATCAAATATTTTAAATCGTATTTACCAGTAATTGGTTCTGTATGAGGCTATCGGTAACTCATTATTTGTTAACAAGAAGTAACCGGTCCTGTAAGAGGTTATCGGTAACTCATTATTTGTTAATAAGAAGTAACCGGTTCTGTATCAGGTTATCGGTAACTCATTATTTGTTAACAAGAAGTAATCGAGCAGGTAACGAGTCCTCATTACATAGAATGTAGGCGGTAATGGGGACTTATTACCAAGTTTTTACTGGGATAGTCATAACCAGAATTATCAAAAGCACCCGCTATATCCAGAAAGGCACAAATACCTATTTTCTTGTCCCTGTGTGTTGTTTTTATCTCTGAAATAAAATGATGTTAAGCCAAAGAAGGTGAAAAAATGCAATCCCTATAAATGAATTCATCAAAACAGTGGTGGACGAACGCAAGATAACGTGGGCGGTACGTTCCTTCAAGCCCTACAAATAAACAGGGTCTGATGGTATTTTTCCGGCACTCTTGCAGGAGTCCCTAGCGATAATCATGCCATGGCTACTGCGTATCTTTACGGGTAGCCGGGCATCGGGGTATATACCCTCCGAATGGAGGGAGGTTAGGGTGGTCTTTATTCCCAAAGCGGGAAAGATAAACCACAATACCGTAAAGGATTACAGACCTATCAGTCTGTCATCGTTTCTATTGAAAACACTGAAAAGACTGGTAGATGTTTATGTGAGAAGTACCCCCACATCAGACAACTTCAGAGAGGCCCAACACGCCTATCGTAAGGGTAGGTCTGTTGAGACAGCTTTAAGTGATGTTGTCGGATTGATTGAGGATACTCTTCACAAAAAAGAGTATGTTTTGGCATCTTTTTTGGAAAGAAAGCACGTTCAACAATGTCAAAATCAATTCTTGATGCCCTACAAAATAAAGGCACGGACAGACAGATTACTCTACGGACGGGCAACATGCTGGAAAGCAGGGCAATTAACTCGAAGATAGGTGCTGGTGAAGCGAGGAAAGTTGTTAAAAGGGCTACACCACAGGGGGGAGTGATCTCTCCTCTCCTGTGGAATCTTGTAATAAACGAAATCCTCGAGTCACTCGACGGAATGGGTATCAAGGTGGTTGCCTACGCTGATGACGTTGTGATCTTAATCAGAGGCAAATTTTTGCCAACGATTAGTGAACTCATGGAATCGGCACTCAAGAAACTCTTAACGTGGGCAAGGAAAAACGGTCAATACCTCCAAAACCGAACTCGTCTGTTCACAAAAAGGACTAAAATAGACAGGTTTGTTCTTCCCAAACTAGATGGAATCACCCTAGAACTATCTAATGAGGCGAAATAACTGGGTGTAATCCTGGACTCAAAGCTTTCCTGGATAAGGAATACAGAGGGAAGGATGAAAAAGTCGTCATGTGCTTTTTATACCTGCAGAAGAACTTTCGGAAGAAGGTGGGGTCTAAAACCGTATATT
The DNA here is from genome assembly GCA_963921195.1 of Pegoplata infirma. Classification (NCBI taxonomy): domain Eukaryota; kingdom Metazoa; phylum Arthropoda; class Insecta; order Diptera; family Anthomyiidae; genus Pegoplata; species Pegoplata infirma. The sequence goes on along the minus strand of OY992537.1, from coordinate 115,676,010 downwards.
ACCCACTGGATGTATGGTGCGATAATTAGACCAATTACCTACGGGGCCCTTGTGTACTGGAAAGCAGCAGATAAGCAATCATATCTCTGCAACCTACAGAAGGTACAGCGACTGGCGTGCGTGGGTATCACTGGTGCTATTAGATCAGCACCCCAGGCCGGCCTGGAAGTGATACTAAACATTCAGCCCGTAGATATCCACATCAAGAGCACAGCGGCAAAATCGGTTCTCAGGCTTAGAGAGTCGCAAATGCTTAAGCAACGCTCTTGGGGACACTCGACCATATTAAGTACAGTCAGGCCCAGATTACCCTAAAGGCAAAGTAGGCAACTGCCTAGAGGCCCCGCATCAGCTAGGGGCCCCGCATCAGCTAGGGGCCCCGCATCAGCTAGGGGCCCACGGGCCCCCTATTTTTTTATTATTATTTTTTTTTTTAAAGCACGGGGCCCCTAGCTTTTTTTTTTTTAATTATTACTTGGTAAAAAATGCGGCCACGTATTTCTTTGACTGAAAATTATTACTTGGTAAAAAATACCAGTGTAAACATGGAAGAATAAATAGAGAAATGCTAACAATTATTCTTTTCACAGGGATGAGTCTTTTGTTGGTAAAATTTTCTAAGAAGAAAAGCTGGGGGTCCCTACCTTTTTTAATTATTACTTGGTAAAAAAATCCGCCTACGTACTTCTTTGACTGAAAAGTATTAGGGGCCCACGGGGCCCCTAGCTTTTTTTTAAATATTACTTGGTAAAAAAATGCGCCCACGTATTTCATTGACTGAAAATTATTACTTGGTGAAAAATACCAGTGTAAACATAGAAGAATAAATAGGGAAATGCTAACAATTATTCTTTTCACAGCGATGAGTATTTTGTTGGTACAATTTTCAAAGAAGATTTAATTTAATTTTTTTTTTATTTTACTTTATTTTATTTTATTTTATTTTATTTTATTTTATTTTATTTTATTTTATTTTATTTTATTTTATTTTATTTTATTTTATTTTATTTTATTTTATTTTATTTTATTTTATTTTATTTTATTTTAAAATATTTTATTTTATTTTATTTGTTTAATTTATTGGTTTAACCGAAAAGTGGTAAAAATTACCTTCGTGTCGTGGTATCATAACAGATCAAGACCTCTGGTGGGAATCGAACACTGTTTCTATTTTATCCCTTTTTTGAGTTCTTTTATGCTTTTTTGGCCTTCTTAGAAGCAATTTTTTAAAATACTTTTTCTTAAAAAAGGCTTTCAGGAAATGAAACATTACTTCTAAGAAGGTCAAAAAAGGAAAAGAGAATTCCAGAAAAGGGTAAACTATTCACAAAAAACAGCGTAATTTAGAAAAGATTTACATTGTGCTTGGAAAATTTGTGTTTTTTTATTTTTTTTTGGAATTATAAAAAGTCTGAAGGGGCCCCGAGACATGCATTGCCTACGGGCCCCGACATGGCTAATCCGGCCCTGAGTACAGTGGGCGGGACGGAATTAGAACAGAAAACCGACTATATCTCACCGCAGACGAACTTTGATAGGCACTTCGAGGTCCAAATACCAACTAGGGAAGACTGGGCGGATAACTCTGTTATTACGGGGAATGCGATCTCAATTTTCACGGACGAATCGAAGATGGAGATGGGTACAGGTTCGGGGTTATACTCTGAATGCCTCGGAATCAGGGCCTCAGTGAGGCTCCCGGGCAAGTGTAGTGTTTTCCAGGCCGAAGTTCTTGCAATTGACAAAGCCGCGCAGATGGTTATGACAAAGGACTTAAGTCCTTGCGTCAATAACATTTATGTGGATAATACTGTAAAATCGAGAAACAGTCAGCACACAGTTAAGCTAATCTGGGTCCCTGGACATAATGGGGTCGATGGTTACGAATTAGCTGACGAATGTGCAAGAAATGGCTCTGAGTCGGTGGGGTAACGTGTTGAACCTAATATCTCGATTCCTATAGTGGAGTTGATGAACGAAATTGAAAGGATATCGGAAATTAGGATGAAGGATAGGTGGATATCACTGACCACTTGCAGTATATCTCGAACCATGTGGCCACTGCTAGATCCTTAGAGGACAAAAAGCCCTCTTACCTTTGGCAAACGGACGGTAAGCCATACTTTGCTTTCGCAAAGTATGCCCTAGCCAGCGCCATTTTCTTCTCCGTATTTCCAAATAAATAGGAGTTTGGTTAGTTTGGCTCCATAGTCTTTCATTAGATATGGTGACCGGGCCTCAGTGAGGCTCCCGGGCAAGTGTAGTGTTTTCCAGGCCGAAGTTCTTGCAATTGACAAAGCCGCGCAGATGGTTATGACAAAGGACTTAAGTCCTTGCGTCAATAACATTTATGTGGATAATACTGTAAAATCGAGAAACAGTCAGCACACAGTTAAGCTAATCTGGGTCCCTGGACATAATGGGGTCGATGGTTACGAATTAGCTGACGAATGTGCAAGAAATGGCTCTGAGTCGGTGGGGTAACATGTCGAACCTAATATCTCGATTCCTATAGTGGAGTTGATGAACGAAATTGAAAGGATATCGGAAATTAGGATGAAGGATAGGTGGATATCACTGACCACTTGCAGTATATCTCGAACCATGTGGCCACTGCTAGATCCTTAGAGGACAAAAAGCCCTCTTACCTTTGGCAAACGGACGGTAAGCCATACTTTGCTTTCGCAAAGTATGCCCTAGCCAGCGCCATTTTCTTCTCCGTATTTCCAAATAAATAGGAGTTTGGTTAGTTTGGCTCCATAGTCTTTCATTAGATATGGTGACTGGCCAAAATATTGTTAGTATTCGCCGCAGATAACGATTTATGAATACTTGTAACGAGTTAATTTCTGTCTGCGTTGCATTCCATGATTCACAACCATAGAGAAGAGTTGATTTTACGCAAGCGTTGAATAGGCTCAGTTTGGTTCTTTTCGATATTTAATTTGATCGCCAAATGGGGTTCAGTAAGCCAAATGCTTGTTTACCGGCTCTTATACGGTTTCTGACATCGTCCCCGGATCCCCCAGTGACAATTAGCAGGCTGCCAAGATACCAGAATGTTGTGACATCCTCGAGTATCTGCTCATTTATAGCGAATGCTCTGCTGTTTAACGCGTTTATCCTCATTACCTTACTACCCTGACCAGGAAAGGTTCGTACCCCACTATTTAATTTTCATATATAAACTTTGAGTAGCTGTATTTCGCCCAAATATTAACCGATTTTAATGCTTATACACTTATTTGAAAGGTAATTTTATTCCCTTCAAGAATCATTAATTAAAGATAATATTTTTAAAAAATTTGCTTTGTTAAAAAACAATAGCTTCATCTACTCAAAATTAACTACTTATTATTTTGACCATTTTAAGTTCGTACTGCATATAAAAGATTAGCAAATTTTTTGTGACGTAACCCTTGGATTAAATGACGGCTTTAATTCGATTATTTATCGAACTTATTAAAGTTTTACACTTACTAGTGGTGATGGAATCCCATAACTCATGTATTTTTACTTTCCATCCACAAATATGTGATTGGGGGTCGTTTTTAAGTGCCATTCATAATCGCCAACATCAAATCAATCGGATTTAAGTCCGGACATGATGAGGTTAGTTTAGGACGCTAATTTTGTTTGATCTGAACCTTTTTTTGCTAATTTAAAAAATATGGACTCTTGTTGGAAGGTGATTCCCCAAAAGATATCACGTTTTCAACTGATTTCATTAGGGGTTGCCCTACCATATTTAATAGGACGGGCCGATTTGAATGGCCCAAAATAAACAAAAAAACAAAATCTGCGAGAAATTCTAAGAAAATTTTCCCAAGATACCATTGGTCCAAATTCAAACCTTATACTCGGCCTATCGACATGAAGATTGATCTACTCTTCATAAGCAAAACAAAGCAGTATTTATGTAAATATCATTTTGGAGTCAAAACGCATCAATTCAAGAGAATACCTGGGACCAAAATAGGTTTTTCCTAATGTTTTTGATGTGTCAAATCCGATTATGACCTTTGGTACCATAGTCGTCGGTTGAATTAAGGTATTTTAACTAGAGTTGTCAATTATTCGCCTTTCAACTTTGTTCGAATAATTCAAATAATTGTTTTTGTTCGTTCGATCAAACGAATAAATCTAAAAAAATTTTCGATTAATCGATGAGAATAACGAATAAAAAAGTGGAATTAAAAAATATTTTTATTAACAAAAAAATAACTGAATTTACTTTTTTATGTAAAAAATGCATAAAAAACTTAAAATTTTAAAACTTTTAAGTTTTAAGTTGGTGTGAGTCGAGTCGTTGGGGGACGTTGAAGGACACATTTTCCCTCTTCATAAATGTTTACAAATTCATTTTTACGTTATTTACGTTTTACAAAAACACTTTTACCAATAGTTTGTATTATTTTCTATAACCACGCCCTTAAAAGGGGCGGGCCAAAAAAATAACATTTCCTAATCATCTCGGTTGAAATGCAGGTGAATGAATTTCATATGGCGTAAAAATATTTTACTTGTAAAAAAATTGGTGTTTTTATACCCTCCACTCTAGTGATAGAGGGTATATATAAGTTTGTCATTCCGTTTGTAACACCTCGAAATATTGGTCTAGGACCCCATAAAGTATATATATTCATGATCCTCGATCGATTTTAAGACGATCTAGCGATGTCCGTCCGTCCGTCCGTCTGTCCGTCTGTCTGTTGAAAACACGCTAACTTTTGAAAGACTTAACGGAGGCTCCTGAAGTTTGGCATACATGTTGGTCATTTACCTGGTCAGGTTGGTATTGCAATCCAGCGAAATCGGTCCAGTGGTTCAAAAGTTATGAGCAAAAGACTGAATTTCGGCAAGGGTTTTTCGTGAATTTTTGAGATAAAAAGCACTATAACTTTCGAAAAACAAGTCTGAGGATGCTGAAGCTTGGCATATATATTTTGCGTTCCTCCTGCCTCGTTTGTATTGAATTTCAGCCAAATCGGTCCAGTAGTTCAAAAGTTATTACCAAAACCATGAATTTCAGATTAGCTTCACCTAAAATTCACTTGTTGAAAACCCGTTAAACCTGTTGTAAAAACATTGGTAAATCACAAAAATATTTTACAACGTATTTTTGTCACTAAAAAATATTTTTATACCAAAACAAAAAAAAAAACACACGAAAAAAATTTTACACTCAAAAAAAATTTTACACTCAAAAAAAAAATAGTAATTATTTTTTTTTTTTCAAAAATTACTAAAAAAAAATTTTTTTAAACAAAATAAAATATTTGTGGAGGGTATTCATAGATTCGGCCAAGTCGAATTTAACTTTTCTACTTGTTGTTCTTTAAGGGGGAACATTTTTTGCTCGTCCGATTTTGCCACCGAACTTAACCAGCTTATGACCATAATACAAAATCGTGCCAAACTTCAGGAGTATAACTCTTTTATTTTGGACTGTATCAAGCCCCCATAGACGGACCAAAAGTCTTAGAATCGATCACTGATCAATAATATGGGGTCCTAGACCTGAAGAGTATAAAAAAATAATTGTTCGATTAATCGACATAAATTAATCGATTTATTCGTTATTCGAAAATCGTCATTTTTAAATTAATCGAACAAGAGTTTGGTTTTGTTTGATCGATTAATCGAATTATTCTTAATCGGTTGACAACTCTAATTTTAACTAAATTATGATATTTACATAAATACTGCTTTGTTTTGCTTATGAAGAGTAGATCAATCTTCATGTCGATAGGCGCAGTATAAGGTTTGAATTTGGACCAATGGTATCTTGGGAAAATTTTCTTAGAATTTCGCGTAGATTTTGTCTTTTTGTTTATTTTGGGCCATTCAAATCGGCATGTCCAATTAAATATGGTAGGGGAACCCCTAATGAAATCAGTTGAAAACGTGATATCTTTTGGGGAATCACCATCCAATAAGAGTCCATATTTTTAAAATCAGCAAAAAAAGGTTCGGAACAAACAAAATTAGTGTCTTAAACTATACCTCATCATGTCCGAACTTAAATCCGATTGATTTGGTGTTGGCGATTATGAATGGCGCTTAAAAACGACCGCCAATCACATATTTGTGGATGGAAAGTAAAAATACATGAAATATGGGATTCCATCACCACTAGTAAGTGTAAAACTTTAATAAGTTCGATAAATAATCGAATTAAAGCCGTTATTTAATCCAAGGGTTACGTCACAAAAAATTTGCTTATCTTTTATATGCAGTACGAACTTAAAATGGTCAAAATAATAAGTAGTTAATTTTGAGTAGATGAAGCTATTGTTTTTTAACAAAGCTAATTTTTTAAAAATATTATCTTTAATTAATGATTCTTGAAGGGAATAAAATTACCTTTCAAATGAGTGCATAAGCATTAAAATCGGTTAATATTTGGGCGAAATACAGCTACTCAAAGTTTATATATGAAAATTAAATAATGGGGTACGAACCTTTCCTGGTTTGGGTAGTAGTTTTAGCAATATTAATTTTTAGGCCAGTTTTAGCTGCTTCAGTCTGTACTTCATTAAGCTTGTCCTGCATGTCATTGAAATTGTGGGATAATAGACAAATATCGTCAGCATATTCGAGATCTTCTAACCGTCTATTGAAACCCCATGTAATTCCCCTCTGCTCACTTGATGCTTTCCTCATTATGTTGTCCAAGATTGTATTAAATAGAAGAGGTGACAGGACACAGCCTTGTCTTACCCCGGTTTTAATTGGAAATGAGTGACTCACACTGCCCTCGTGGAGAATACGACAGTTTGCATTGTGATAAAGAGCTCTAATGATATCAATGATCTTTGTGGGGGTACCTTTGCATGCTAGTGCGCTCCATATGTATAGCTGAGCAATGAAACGGGACTGATCGTCGTCCTAAGTATTTGGGACAACGATTTTTTGATGACCTGGATTGCCTACACTCAAAAAAAAAAAAACTGTAATGTTAGCAAAAAAAGCTTGTAAACCTACAAGAAAATTTGCTGATTTACAACCCACAATTTTTTTGCTAAAGTTAGCAAAAATGTTTTGCCAATAATTAGTTAACTAAATTTTTTTTTTTTGAACTTAGTTCATACACATCTGAGAACCCCATTGGGTTCGGACCTGATAGGTCCAGACCCCGATGGGCCTAGACCTAGTTGGGTTCCTTTAAAATCGTCATAGTTTTTGATCCAAAATTTGTGTCCGTTTCGCTCTACCTTGCTTAGTTTTTGAGAAACGTGATTATAGGGGACCACTGGGGTCTTGAGAATTACAAAACTCGATAACTTCAAAAACATTACTCGGAGAGCTTTTGACTATTTTGCGGTCTTGTTCTACGTGTTGAGAGCTACAAAAATGCTTTTGGACTTTTTGTTGTGTCGGCAATATTTACCGAGATATGAGCATTTTAAAATTTTCGGGAATGCTAACTTTTTTGGATCCAAAGTTAGGGCCCATTAGGGTCCACACATGTGAAGAGGACAGGCGATACTATGGAGATTCTAAGAACCAAAAATGGCCTCCATTTTGCTCTATCTGGCTTAGTTTCCGAGATAGCGCCATTTAAAGTTTTCTGAAAATAAAAAAAAAAAAATTACCATTTATTTTTGCTAATATTAGCAAAAAATCTTGTTAAAATGTTGTCAACTCAATTTCAAATCTTAGCAAAAGAAATTAGTTCAAAGTTTGTTTAAAATTGCTAATGTGCTGAATGAAGTTTACAAGAATTTTTTGCTAACAGCTAATCTCAACTAAAAATTTGCTAAAAGTTAGCTAACTAGCGTTAGCAAAAAAAAAAATTAGTAAATCTACTAACGTATTTTTTTGAGTGTAAAAGTGTCGCACTGACATCTCTAGCGGAATATCTTAGGGAATCGGGGTGGTTTGAAAGGTAGAATTTTTGTATATCAGAGGGAAGTAGGGAAACAACTTTAGGGAATCACAATGGGCCTTATGGCCTCCGAGTGAATTTTCCAAATTGGCGAACGCCCATCCAACCTAACCTTACCTAAAGCCAAAGCAGTAGATTTGCCTTTTACAAACTGATTTCTTCGCAAAGGGTATTGGTTCAAATATGTGTATCAACACAGCCAGGTTAATTTATTATGGGTACCAGGACACAACGGAATACAGGGAAATGAAAGGGCAGACGAACTCGCAAAACTTGAAGCTGATGGTGTAGATACTGCGGTGCTAGTTTTACACTGCTCCAACACTTCAAACAAAGACGATATTCCATAAATGTTGCAAAAGCGAACAGGAAGTGGAGAGAACTAACAACATTCAAAATCAGCAGAACTTTATGGTCAACTTATGACCAAAAGAAAACTAAATACTTTTTATCACTTACGAGAAGGGAATGTCGTGCTCTGACGGGAATAATAACTGTTCACTGTCTCATCGGCATTAATGCTTAGAATATTACACTCATCTCAGACGAAACGATAGAGCACATATTTAGTCACTGTCCAGCGGTGGCAAGGAGTCACCGATAAGCTTTAAGATAAGCTTTAATTCTATGGAAGATATAACGCGATTGGATCATAAAATATTAAAAAGATACGCAATGATTTTGAACGTGTTTAACTTGCGCCGCTTGCGAAAAAATGTTTTGTCGTATCGCTATGGACCAAAAGGTCTATGCGGGGTGTAAATCGTATACCGCCACCCTAACCTAACCTATGAGTCTATACTATTTCGGCAACTCAGCCGGTCTGTTTCTTTTCTTAGGTATGACTACGACATTCGCCTCCAAGCGATGTGACCAAATATAAAGCTGGATCTAAAAAACTAACAAGTGGCATAAACGTTCCTTCTAAATCTTGAAGCATATTTGATGATAAAATCAAAATATGTTTGATGTTTCTACAAGCAGACAAAGATCAATGGAGGATAGGCCCTACGATGGGCGCCATTAAAAAGTTGCTTCAACTGCATTTTCTATTTTGTCGATTTGAATAAAAACTATTAGTTATCATATTGATGACATATTACATTATTGTTAACTTTTGGACCTATATTTTCAAAAATGAGGTTTTGTGAAAGGATTTTTTTTAGTTAACTGATGAAATTAGTTTTTTGTTGTGTTAATCTTAAATTACATTAATATATTTCCCTTTATTTTATTAACTTTTCTTATCGTTTAGCTTGGAGTCAATAATTTTGGTTACTTACAACTGGAAATATATATAATACAATCATTATTTGATTTCCTTATAATTTTAATTGTATTTTGGATATATGGACATAACAATTTTCAGAGAGATATGGAATTTATGATTAATGGAAAATTTTCAAACTGGAAAGTATATATTTTAAAGTTTCTGATACCTGTAGTAATGTTAATTTCAGTGGTATGTTTTTTTTTTTTATAAATCCAAAATGTATGTATTACATTTGACTATATCTAATTATGGAGTTTTCTTCTCTTGCAGTTACTTGGCTTAATATTTTACTATGTCACTGTAGTAGTATTCAATGACACTACTAGCACTCTACTCGAATATATATTTAGACCCTTGCCCTGGTTATGCATAATTATTTATGCCATTTACTGTTTGTTTAAAGTTAAGGGTTCCTTGACGGACCGTTGGGAGAAATGTTATCATCCCAATGATTGGTATCCAGCTGAAGATGAAGAACGTGAAAAATATACGGTTATACTTAATAATTCATTTATTATAAATCAATTAAATACTCGTAATAGATATGATAAAAGAAATATTTATGTAAATTAAACTATTGAAAGATTTAGTAGTATTGTTTTTTATTTTATTAAATGTAGAAAATATTTGAATGAGAGCTACATTAGATCTGCTCAAAAATATGAAAGTGCAAAAGGGAAAGTTATCAAATTTTATAAAGATTGGAATAATCCGACATTGTGAATGTACTTTAATACAACGTCCGATAGCCAATATTAAACCTTAACCGGATTATATACTTACGTCTAAATGTAGAGATCAAATGGAGTAAAAGTGCATTTACAGTTTTTCATTTAATAATCCTGTTTCCTTTTAAAAAGACTTCAAAGTTTTAATGGATTACATTTTGTAAAATATTTTTTAAATATTTGTACTTGGGTTATAATGTCACTATTAATGGCTAATGAAAGTCAGAATATTTTAATTCGAAAATTTTTTACAAAAACTTGAATTTTTATAAAATAAGTCGTCAGAGTAGTTTTATATAACTTAAGTCTGACAATGATATAAATTATAATGAATTAATTCTAAGGAGATTAAAGTTCGTGAATAAAGAGGTTCCTTAATGCAAAAATTAATATGAAAAGGCGCACCGAATCTTTAAAGGTTTTACAATGATAATATAATTGCATGAATTCAAATTATTCTGAAATGTTCGATCCGGTAATGTCATCAGAATGTTTTTGAAAAAACGCTATGAATATCGGCTATTTAGAAAAATATGTGCTTAATACCTGGGAAGCTTTAAAGAGGAAATTGTATCAAAACAAAAAATTCCTCAGAATCTCAAAACCTGTTGGTTTTTGTTACAGAGGGAAAACAAATTTACCAATTTCCAACTGGAATTCAATTGATGCAGACAAAATGCATTTGATGCAGTTGCATATAGGTTGTCACAATTGAATATCAGTAGTAACGACTGATTTCGGTTGATATAACTGGTGTTTAGTTGAAACAAACGCGAAATTCAGTTGGCACAGCCGAATATAATGAAAGCAACTAAATTTTGTGTTGATGAAACTGAAAAATTCAGTTAGAAATTTATTTTTCTGTGTGTATATTTTTTTTTTGCACTGAAACGATCAAAACATTCAAATAATGTTGTTTAAAGTTGTTTCTTAGCAGTTGTTTTCGTAGAAATACTTATTGACAACACATTCGTTAGTTTAACCAAAATTGTTTGAGCTTTAAAAACTCATCAATGTTTCCCATAGAAAAGAACTTTTAGAGACTCATTTCTACACCATTTACAGATTTAATTCGAAAATTCTTCTTTTAATTCGAATATTATATTTGTAATTTAAAGATTCCATTTCTAATTCGAAGATTTAACTCGTAATTCGAAGATTCCATTTGTAATTCGAAAATTCCATTTGTAATTCGAAAACTCCAATTCGAAATAGATCAATTGTTATTCGACAAAGATCAATTTTAATTCGAAAAAGGTAAATTTTAATTCGAAAAAGGTCAATTGTTATTCGAAAAATATCAATTGTAATTCTAACAAGTGAGAGGCTGTGCCGAATCTTTTATACCCTCCAAAATGTAAAAAAACAATATAAAAAAAATCCAGGGGCGTATTTTTTTTTTTTTTGGGGTGGGGGTTGGTGGGAGACGTTAGGGGCACCTTCCCCGTGCGATTTTGAATTTCTTCTGAGATAAGAATGTTGCATTTGCTTAGCAAAAGTACAAAAAACCCTGGAAATAATGCGGTTTTTCCTAGGTTTGTTTAGTTCTCCAAGGGGGAACTTTTTTCCCCTTGGTCCGATTGCCATTCCGAACTTAACCTGCCTAGGAATATAAGACACATTCGTGCGAAACTTCGGAAGTCTAGCTCTTTTATTTTGGACTGTATCGTGTCTTCTACAGACGGACAGACGGACGGACGGACGGACGGACATCGCTAGAATGTAATTCGAATATTCTATTTGTAATTCAAAGATTCCATTTCTAATTCGAAGATTCAACTTGTAATTCGAAGATTCCATTTGTAATTCGAAAATTCCATTTGTAATTCGAAAACTCCAATTCGAAATAGATCAATTGTTATTCGACAAAGATCAATTTTAATTCGAAAAAGGTAAATTTTAATTCGAAAAAGGTCAATTGTTATTCGAAAAATATCAATTGTAATTCTAACAAGTGAGAGTGTTACATTCGGCTGTGCCGAATCTTTTATACCCTCCAAAATTTAAAAAAAAACAATATAAAAAAAAATCCAATGGCATATTTTTTTTGGGGGGTGGGGGTTGGTGGGAGACGTTAGGGGCACCTTCCCCTTGCGATTTTGAATTTCTTCTGAGATAAGAATGCTGCATTTGCTTAGCAAAAGTAAAAGAAACCCTGGAAATAATGCGGTTTTTCCTAGGTTGGTTTTCCAAGGGGGAACTTTTTTCCGATTTTGCCCATTTCCGAACTTAACCTGCCTAGGAATATATCGTGTCTTCTACAGACGGACAGACGGACAGACGGACGGACGGACATCGCTAGAATGTCTTAGAATCGATCACTGATCAATTAAATATATACTTTATGGGGTCTTAGACCGATATTTCGATGCGTTACACACGGAATGACAAAGTGAGTATACCCCCATACTGTGGTTGGAGGGTATAAAAAGATCAATTGTAATTCAAAAATGATCATTGGAAATTCAGTTGATATTTTTATACCCTCCAACTACAGTATGGGGGTATACTCACTTTGTCATTCCGTGTGTAACGCATCGAAATATCGGTCTAGGACCCCATAAAGTATATATATTATTGATCAGTGATCGATTCTAAGACATTTTAGCGATATCCGTCTTTCCGTCCGTCCGTCTGTCCGTCCGTCTGTGGAAGACACGATACAGTCCAAAATAAAAGCGATAGACTCCTGAAATTTGGCTCATATATGTCTTATATTCATAGGCTGTTTAACTTCGGAGATGGGCAAAATCGGACCAGGGGGGAAAAAGTTCCCCTTTGAAGAACTAAACAAACCTCTGAAAAATACCATATTTTTATATGATTTTTTGTGTTTTTGTTTAACAAATCCCACATTTTTATGCTACAAGAAGTTCAAGGTCCTGCATTTGGACCCACAGAATTAGAAAAAATTGTTTTACGGTTCGCTCCCCCCCCCCCCCCTTATGGGCGTGGAATATTTTTTTTTTTATATAATGCTAAATTTGTGTTTTTTTAGTGCAAAAAGCATAAGATTTATTTTGTTTTAACACTTATTCGATAGGAATTGTGCCCCCCAGTTACCACTACCGACCCCCCCCCCCCCCCCCCCCCTTATGGGCGTGGAATATTTTTTTTTTATATAATGCTAAATTTGTGTTTTTTTAGTGCAAAAAGCATAAGATTTATTTTGTTTTAACACTTATTCGATAGGAATTGTGCCCCCCAGTTACCACTACCGACCCCCCCCCCCCAAAAAAAAAAAGAAGACGCCACTGATTTTTTTTTATTTATTTGCTTGTTGGAGGGTATAAAAGATTCGGCACAGCCAAATTTAACACTCTTACTTGTTCGAAATACAATTGGAATCTTCGAATTATAATTGATCTTTTTTTGAATTACAATAGATCTTTGTTGAATTACAATTGATCTATTTCAAACTACAATTGATCTTTTTTGAATAACAATTGATTTTTTTTTTTCGAATTACAACTGATATTTTTTGAACTACAATTGATCTTTTTCAAACTAAAATTGATCTTTTTCGAATTATAAATGATTTTTTTCGTACTACAATTGATTTTTATTTCGAATTACAATTGATCTATTTCGAATTACATCTGTAAATGGTGTAGAAAAAATACATAGAAACTTTGGCGTACTGATTTGAGTTCAGAAAAAAATGGTCACCCTAGGTATATTATACACACTGTTATCTTATTTATTCACTTATTTTCTTTCGCTCAAGAATATTTTTCCAAAAATATATTTTTTGTTAATATTAAATGTAATAATTTATTATTTATTTTTTTATATATTATTTTTTTTGTATAAAAATAATTTCATCCTCATCCCACAAGACCAACTCATTAGACACATTCGTTTGCAAAAAAAATTCCTAGAAAAAACGACTTTTCAAAAAGATAAAACAACCACATAAAACAACTATTACTACAATGTAGTATAATTTTTGAATTTATTTTTTGAAACTATTACAAAAAAAAGTTGTTTGAGATTTTTTCATACAAAAACGACCGAAAATGTAGTTGAAAACAACAACTACTACATACTACACAAACGACTGTCTACACAAACGACTGTTATTTGTTATTTTTTTCACGTTAGAAAATTTGGTATCACTTAAAAAGGGCATTGTGGAGAGTATTTATAGATTCGGCCAAGTCGAATTTAACTTTTCTACTTGTTAAAGGATCATGAATTAATTTTACTCAGAAAATCATTAACCCCCATTTTTTTTAAATTTTGAAAACAAATTGGGATTACTTTTTCCCGTGCAGGAATCCAATTATTTTTTTTTAATGTATACCCAGAAATATTTTTTCTCGCACGATTCAAAATTGAAATTGCTGTGTTTGAAATTAAAAATTACATTTTCAAAATTAGATTTCAAGATATAATTTAATAAAGAATAAATATTTTTAAAAAAAAATAAGTTTAAACGTTTAAAAATATTATAAAAAAAGGAATAATAAATATTGATCATGGTTATATAATAAAATATTATAAAAAAATAATTAGTAATAAATATTGATCACACCTTAAAAAAATGAGTTCAGTTTCCTACTATAAATTGGGTAAATTTCAACAAATTCAAAGAATATACTACAGTCGAACCCGGTTATAACGAACTCCGAGGGACCAGTAAAAATAGTTCGTTATAAGCGAAGTTCGCTATAAGCGGGGTATATTTTTTATCAATCTAGTTTTATTTTCAAAAAAATAAATCCAATTTTGTTTTATTTCATGTTTTTTTTGTAAATAAAAAGGTAAATATACATGAAATTGTGTTCGTGGGACCATAATAAGCAGTTCGTTTTAAACGAGGATTCGTTATAACCGAGTTCGTTATAAAAGAAGTATTTTGTGTGAAAATTGATGCTAAAACGTCGGGACTTTTGAATTGGTTCGTTATAACCGAGAATTCGTTATAACCGAGTTCGTTATAACCGAGTTTGACTGTACTATAAATTTGCGTAGATTTCCAATATTTTTAAGTAGAATTACGCAATTGGTGTAAATCTACACTCAAAAAAATAAAACTGTAAAGTTAACAAACTTTTTTTTGTTAACTCGAGTTTACTGGCTTTTTAGCAAATTTTTAGTTAAAATCAGCGTTTTAACTACTTGTTTTAGTTAAGTTCGATTTACGAAAATACTAGTTTTGTACAAATTTGGAATTAATTTTTTTTGTTGACTTTAAAACTGAGTTTACGAATTTTTACTAATTAATTTGCTGATTTTTTGTAACATTTTTGTCAAGGCGAAAATTTTAAACATTTCTTGTGTAGCCTCCTATGCAAATCTCATTAGTCCTACTTAAGCTGATCTTAACGCTGTGAAAAATATTTTTTTTTTTTTTATTTAAAAAAAAAGGTTAGCTGAATTCACCTAATAAAAAATGTTACGAAATTTTCAGCTGAATTTTTAGTTAAAATTACTGTTTTTTTGCTACATTCATTCTACGAAAAGTTAACTAAATATTTTTTGTTAAATTAACTAGAAATTTAGTAGGTTCAAAATCAGGTGTTTTTTTAGTTAAATTTAACTAAATTTTTTGCCAACTTTACAGTTTTTTTTTTTTTAGTGTACCCAATTTATAGTATGAATCTGAAATCATTTTAATTGGAGTGCATGTTTACGTATTTATGCTAAAAGTTTATCAAAAATATTACTTATGCTTCATTTAACATATCATCCAATTCATCCCAATTAACATACTCCAAGATGTAACCCTCCAACCAAAGTCGTAAATCTTCAGATTCTGGTAAATCTTTAAGAACTTTAGTTTCGTTAGTTATATTAATAACTGTCCAATTTTCCAAATCCAGCTTATTCCATATTCCAATTGGTTCAATTTCTTTACAATTTGGATTGGAAGTTTTAGCAAAACTATACCAAATGTTAACCATAAGCTTAATAGTTTTAAATTCTTCACTGTCTAGTGGTAATTTACAAGCATCACGATTATAAAACAGATATGATAACTCATCACCATGGGCTACACCTCTTACATCAGGATCACAATATTTAATACGATTTTGATTAAAAGTTGGAGAATCAAAATCAAAGCGATACAAGTAAGTGGGTGCAGTGTTTGGAGTATTCATACGTTGGACGACGGTCACTGAAGTACCTAACCAGTACTTGATAATGTTCATATACTGAAAATAGAAAAAAAAAATTTAAATATCAATGTAAATTTTTTTTTATTTTAAGTATGCATACTGCGGCGAAATGAAAATATTTTAGAAATAAATCAGCCATTTTATACTGTCATTGTTGGAAAATTTCTATTGATCTGAAGGCTGACCCTATAGACCTGCCGGGAGCTAGGTCAAGTCAAAACATCGACAGATTGAAATTATATTTGGTTAGATCTTAAATTTGTGCAGAAAACAAAGCTAAGCTAAATTTGATTGAAACAGGGTCATATTTGTTGTTAATATACAGATTTATGTGAATATCGGGTAAAATTTTTACCACATAAAAAATTTTCCACTTGGAAAAATCAAAAGTTTAAGAAAAAACGACACTCTACTGTGACACCTCAATTAAATCTGATTATAATATGACCCTTTTTGAACTTAGGTCCCATATTAAAATTCCGCACGATATTCACTTTAACGGGTGTATTGTCAAATAATCCCGTTCTTTACAAAAAACCTTCCAGTAAAACACCTAACTGGTATATATAGAGCAGGGCACAGACTCAATTCGGAGTAAAAAAGTGGTTACTCGTAAAACGCAAAACAAATTTTATTTTTTTCGGAAAGAAATCACTTTCACAAATCAAAGTGGAATTGAATTGCATAAAAGTGGTTTCATTCCGAAAAAAGTATTCGCTTAACGTTTTACGGGTAAACCACTTATTTCACTTCTGAACGGAATTGAGTCACATGCCCCTTGAATCCGTTAGATTTTATATGTTTTTTTATATTCTCCAACCACAGTATGGGGGTATACTCACTTTGTCATTCCGTTTGTAACGCATCGAATTATCGGTCGGGGACCCCATAAAGTATATATGGGGCATTCCATGTGAAATGACACTTTGAAAAACTTTTTTTTGTAGATTTTCCCAATTTGTTTACAGTTTTCAGTACCCTTCTAAAACTCCTTCGTGGTAAATTTTCAGATTTTTTTTATGACTCGTTCAAAAGATATCAAATTTTTAAAAATTGGTAGTTTGTTCCTTTACTTAAACTTCTTTTACTCATAACTCATATACTCATAACTTTTCGTTCGGGTGTATCGTTCGCCTTCTGTAAACTGGCACTAAACAAATTAGGAAAATCTAAAAAAAAATTTTTCAAAGTGTTCGATTTGACATGGAATGCCCCATATATTATTGATCAATGATCGATTCTAAGACATTCTGTGAATGTCGTTCCGTCCGTTTGTCTGTATATGGCACGATACAGTCCAAAATAAACGAGCTAGCCTCCTGCAATTTGGCATCAATATGTCTTATGGTCCTAGGCAGGTTAAGTTCGTAAATGGGCAAAATCGGCTCAGGGAGAAAAAAGTTCCCCCTTGAAACACTGATCCAACCACTGATAAAATACACTTTTTTTACATGTTTTTTCGTATTTTTGTTAATTAAATGAAACATTTGTTATATTTATCGGGATGGGAAGGAGCTCTCAACGTCCCCCACTGACCTATTTCACCCCTTCCCCCCCAAAAGAAACGCCCCTGACAATTTTTTTTTTTAATTTTTATTACATTTTGGAGGGTATAAAAGATTCGGCACAGCCGAATTTTACACTCTCACTTGTTTTTTTTTTTTTCAAAAATACACTTTTTCCGACAGCACAGGTGTAGGGTATTATATGGTCTATCTTGACCGACTTTAATTTCCTAACATGTTTAAGAGGTTGATAAAGTTCTTTAAATGGCAAATTTTTTGTCTTCACTACACTCAAAGAAAAAGCTTCATGTCATAAATATAATGAAAATCTTCATTAAAGTTCGTCCATTGTAACTGTTTCATAAATACTATGAAACAGATTCATGATTGGGCATAATTAGTTCATTATATTTATAATAATTTCTCATTATATTTATGAAAGGTTTTATAAATGTTATAAATAAAATTTCATAAACTTTTATGAAACTCTTCATAAATATTAAGAAATATTTTATAAATAAAAAAAAAAAACTTTATAGATTTAATTTATTCTCTTAAATATTTGATTATATTATTTAGGAAACTATTTTATAGTATTTATGAACCACTTAATTGGTACTATGAAATTGTTCCATAATTATAATAAAATACGTAAAAAAAATAATATTGTTTTTGTTGTTTTTTTATTTTTAGTACCAAAAGGTACATAAAAATAAAATGTATTTATTCGGCCTTTATATATGTATATATATTCGATTAGAGTTTTATTCTAGTTCGAGGCCCAAAAATATTTCTATTTATGATATTGTCATAATAGAGTATTTTTAATTTATTGCTTTAAAAAAGTTACTATCTCATAGTATGTCTGTACTGATCAGTTTCATCCCCACTAAAGGAATCTTCAGCAGACTTTAGAGAATCATCGTTGGTCAATCAAACATCAAACCAGACATAATATTTGATATATTTCCCAAGTTATATGAGAAGTACTATTATGAAGGTCCGAAATCTGTTTTCCAACAAAAATAACTCTTTTAAAGCAAAAATTGTATATATTAAATCACCGTCGGTAACTATTAATATATGTGTTGCTGTTATTTTACAATAACAACAGTGCCTAACCAAACAATAGTGTTGGTAGGATAAGTCGTACTAAACTTTGTGTTAAATGTTGTTTTTTTATTTTTAGTACCAAAAGGTACATAAAAATAAAATGTATTTATTCGGCCTTTATATATGTATATATATTCGATTAGAGTTTTATTCTAGTTCGAGGCCCAAAAATATTTCTATTTATGATATTGTCATAATAGAGTATTTTTAATTTATTGCTTTAAAAAAGTTACTATCTCATAGTATGTCTGTACTGATCAGTTTCATCCCCACTAAAGGAATCTTCAGCAGACTTTAGAGAATCATCGTTGGTCAATCAAACATCAAACCAGACATAATATTTGATATATTTCCCAAGTTATATGAGAAGTACTATTATGAAGGTCCGAAATCTGTTTTCCAACAAAAATAACTCTTTTAAAGCAAAAATTGTATATATTAAATCACCGTCGGTAACTATTAATATATGTGTTGCTGTTATTTTACAATAACAACAGTGCCTAACCAAACAATAGTGTTGGTAGGATAAGTCGTACTAAACTTTGTGTTAAATGTTGTTTTTTTATTTTTAGTACCAAAAGGTACATAAAAATAAAATGTATTTATTCGGCCTTTATATATGTATATATATTCGATTAGAGTTTTATTCTAGTTCGAGGCCCAAAAATATTTCTATTTATGATATTGTCATAATAGAGTATTTTTAATTTATTGAAGAGTATTTTTAATTTATAGAGTATTAATCTGCTGAAGATTCCTTTAGTGGGGATGAAACTGATCAGTACAGACATACTATGAGATAGTAACTTTTTTAAAGCAATAAATTAAAAATACTCTATTATGACAATATCATAAATAGAAATATTTTTGGGCCTCGAACTAGAATAAAACTCTAATCGAATATATATACATATATAAAGGCCGAATAAATACATTTTATTTTTATGTACCTTTTGGTACTAAAAATAAAAAAACAACATTTAACACAAAGTTTAGTACGACTTATCCTACCAACACTATTGTTTGGTTAGGCACATATATTAATAGTTACCGACGGTGATTTAATATATACAATTTTTGCTTTAAAAGAGTTATTTTTGTTGGAAAACAGATTTCGGACCTTCATAATAGTACTTCTCATATAACTTGGGAAATATATCAAATATTATGTCTGGTTTGATGTTTGATTGACCAACGATGATTCTCTAAAGTCTGCTGAAGATTCCTTTAGTGGGGATGAAACTGATCAGTACAGACATACTATGAGATAGTAACTTTTTTAAAGCAATAAATTAAAAATACTCTATTATGACAATATCATAAATAGAAATATTTTTGGGCCTCGAACTAGAATAAAACTCTAATCGAATATATATACATATATAAAGGCCGAATAAATACATTTTATTTTTATGTACCTTTTGGTACTAAAAATAAAAAAACAACATTTAACACAAAGTTTAGTACGACTTATCCTACCAACACTATTGTTTGGTTAGGCACTGTTGTTATTGTAAAATAACAGCAACACATATATTAATAGTTACCGACGGTGATTTAATATATACAATTTTTGCTTTAAAAGAGTTATTTTTGTTGGAAAACAGATTTCGGACCTTCATAATAGTACTTCTCATATAACTTGGGAAATATATCAAATATTATGTCTGGTTTGATGTTTGATTGACCAACGATGATTCTCTAAAGTCTGCTGAAGATTCCTTTAGTGGGGATGAAACTGATCAGTACAGACATACTATGAGATAGTAACTTTTTTAAAGCAATAAATTAAAAATACTCTATTATGACAATATCATAAATAGAAATATTTTTGGGCCTCGAACTAGAATAAAACTCTAATCGAATATATATACATATATAAAGGCCGAATAAATACATTTTATTTTTATGTACCTTTTGGTACTAAAAATAAAAAAACAACATTTAACACAAAGTTTAGTACGACTTATCCTACCAACACTATTGTTTGGTTAGGCACTGTTGTTATTGTAAAATAACAGCAACACATATATTAATAGTTACCGACGGTGATTTAATATATACAATTTTTGCTTTAAAAGAGTTATTTTTGTTGGAAAACAGATTTCGGACCTTCATAATAGTACTTCTCATATAACTTGGGAAATATATCAAATATTATGTCTGGTTTGATGTTTGATTGACCAACGATGATTCTCTAAAGTCTGCTGAAGATTCCTTTAGTGGGGATGAAACTGATCAGTACAGACATACTATGAGATAGTAACTTTTTTAAAGCAATAAATTAAAAATACTCTATTATGACAATATCATAAATAGAAATATTTTTGGGCCTCGAACTAGAATAAAACTCTAATCGAATATATATACATATATAAAGGCCGAATAAATACATTTTATTTTTATGTACCTTTTGGTACTAAAAATAAAAAAACAACATTTAACACAAAGTTTAGTACGACTTATCCTACCAACACTATTGTTTGGTTAGGCACTGTTGTTATTGTAAAATAACAGCAACACATATATTAATAGTTACCGACGGTGATTTAATATATACAATTTTTGCTTTAAAAGAGTTATTTTTGTTGGAAAACAGATTTCGGACCTTCATAATAGTACTTCTCATATAACTTGGGAAATATATCAAATATTATGTCTGGTTTGATGTTTGATTGACCAACGATGATTCTCTAAAGTCTGCTGAAGATTCCTTTAGTGGGGATGAAACTGATCAGTACAGACATACTATGAGATAGTAACTTTTTTAAAGCAATAAATTAAAAATACTCTATTATGACAATATCATAAATAGAAATATTTTTGGGCCTCGAACTAGAATAAAACTCTAATCGAATATATAATATTGTTTTTATGAAATGTTTCATAGTATTTTTGAAGCATTTCATAATATTTATGAAATAGTTACATTGGACGAACTTAATTGACAAGTTTCAATATATGTATGAAAAGGTTTCATAGTATTTATGAATAGTTTCATTAATAAAGCAAATACATTTTTTTTCTTTAGAAACAAAATTTATGATATTTACACTGACAAAAAAAGACATTACTAAAATTAAGGAAAAAATGTCTTTGAAAATTTATCATGAATTTTCCTAAAATTTAGTTAAATTTAACTGAAATATTATAAATTTTCTTACCTATGAGTAAAAAAGTTTAGTTCATTTACTCATAATTAGTTCATAGTTTCTTTAAATGGAATTTTTTGAAATTAGGAACAAAATTCTTGCTGCCAAAGAAATGTTCCACAAATCTAAGAAAAACGTATCTTTATTTTCAAGACATATTTCTTAAAAAACAATTTAGTTCAAGTTTAGTTTAAATTTACTAAAAAAAACATCATCGTATTTCTCTTCTTTGAATTAAGGAAGTGTACTTCTTAGAATTTAGTTAATAAGTTCTGCGAATTTAGTAAATAACTTCTTAGAATTTAGTTAAAAATTTAAAATGGCGATATCTCGAAAACTAAGCTAGGTAGAGCGAAACGGATGAAATTTTCAAAAGAAAGACTATAAAGAAAAATATGGAGTAGCCTAGCTCTGCATATCTGTCGGGGTCTCAAGACCCTAATTTTAGATCTAAAATTTGAAATTCCCGAGATTTTATATATGCACATATCTCGGTAAATACTGCCAACACGAGAAAAAGTCCAACGGCATTTATGTAGCACTGGGCTCCTAGAACACTTCCGCAAAATACCCGAAAGCCCTCCGATTAATAGTTTTTAAGTTATCCAGTTTTTAAAATTCTCAAGACCCTATCAGACCCCTTATTACCGTATCTCAAAAACTAAGCAAGATAGAGCGAAACGGACACAAGTTTTGGGTCAAAATCTATGGGGACCCTTCAAGGACTCAACAGGGTCTCGAGTTAAAAGGGGCTGGACCCCTGGGGTCCGAACCCATGGGTCCAGGGTCTAGACCCAATCTAGTTCTAAAATGTGAATGAACTAAAGTGTAATACAATTTTTCCCATTTCTAGTTAAAATTAATTTAAAATTAAATAACTTTGTTTTCCTTATTTTTGGGAAAATTATGAACTAAAACCAAGAAAAAAGTCTTTGGAGCCCTCTTTTTCTCAAAATTTAGTTAATTTTTTTTATTTTTAATTTTCTCAGATTTTAGTTCACTTTTTTTTTGAGTGTACATTGGAAGAACTAAAATAAGGAATTAAAATTTTAAAAATCGTCTTCAGGAGCTATAATTATTTTGCCCCAATTTCTTAATCATACTTGTCAAGTAATTTTTTTTTTATGAAATAATGAAATTTTACGAAGTGCATTTCATACACTTTTTTCATAAAAAAATCATTATATTAATGAAGGTTTCATAAATATTACGAAATTTTTACGAAACCATGTCATAAATATTATGAAGCATTTTTCTGTAACTATAACTGTATGCCCGATTTTGCCCATGGAAATAAAGCTTTAATATACCTGTGTTATGACAATGTGAATTTCTCTGGCATTTCTAAATATTTTCAATTCGCTATAGAGTGGTGGGCTTAAAAACCTTTAAATATTTCTCAACATTTTCCCAGGACATATCCAAATTTTCCATGTGTTCCTTTAATTGATCCTCTCCACATTCTCTTTGCATTTCAAAATCCAATTTTTCTTTTAAATCCATTGGAAAACTATACTCTGGATGATCCTTTATATATTCCAAATGAGAAGGGGTTATTGAACGATATTTTATTAACGCTTCAAATGATGTACCACCCAACATTAATGGTATATTAGTACTCCATGACTTTTTTATGGATTCCTTAGGTTCACTTACAATAACGCTATGTTCGGTTTCATAAGGTTCTATGACAGGACCAAAACCAAATGATAAATCTTGTAGTTTTTCTTCTTCGGTTCTTACATCACAATTAATTAAATCATTAGCGGATTGTTGTAAGAGAAATTCCTTAATATCATTATCGTTATTATCTCCCTCAAATCCTAGAGCCTTAGCTAAGCGATGGGCATAATCTTGACAAGGCATTAGAGACCAAGTATGACGTATGGTACCTGACATTAAGATGGCTTTGTGAAATAAATCTTTTGCCTTGGGAGTATTCATCATATAATGAGTACAAACTGATCCCGTGCCTTGACCAAATAATGTAATATTATCGCTGTCGCCATTAAAGTATTTACAATTTTCCTTAATCCATTGTAAGGCCAATAGCTGATCTTTTAGACCAGCATTGCCGGGTATATCAACCGAAGGATCTTGAAGTGATAGAAATCCTAGAAAGTAAATGCAAGTTTTATGTATTAAATAAATTTGTGTTCAAATTATTTTACCCAAAGCCCCCATCCGGTAATTGAAAGTTATCAAAATGACGTCTTTCATCATAAAGTAATCGGGGGATAAAGTATTTCTTGTAGCATCGCCATTTTTGTATTCATCTCCATAAATGAAGACCATTATTGGTAATGGGTTTTCACTAGATAGCTAAACAAAAATAAAGTTGAAGAAAAATTTTAAGAAATTTTTGAGAAAAAATGTTAAAGGTCGATAAAATATAATTTTTATTAATTTAAAAATTAAAACAGAATTTAAAGAACCCAGCAAAATTTTCGGTTCCAAATAATCGGTTCCGGAACGCATCAAACTACCCTGCAACCGGTTCAACTTAACATTCCAGAATCAATGATTTTTGTTTGAAATTGTTCCGAAACTAATCGTTTTTAAGAGCAAGTAGTTTTTTTTTTGAAAAACATTTTATATAGAAAATGTTGTTGTGATTACCGTAGAATGTATTCATGAATCTATTGAACAAGGAATTTGTTCCAAAAAATTTTCCTGGGAAGAATATTAAAAATATGTTTGATCTACACCAGCGGTTACCAACCTATGGTACGCGTACCACTAGGGGGTACGCGAAACTGTCCACGGGGGTACGCGAAATTTTTGTTATTTTTTTCGCATTATTTTTTTTTGTTTAGTAATAACATTTAATAGTATCAATGTGCTACACAAAAAAAAAAAAAAAAATGCGAAAGTTCTCATATAAAATTTAGAGCTGGTTGAAGTCCATAGAGTATGGAAATTCTAATAGTTTTTCTCGATCACTTCTTTCATTACCAACCACAGCGTGGGGTATACTCACTTTGATATTCCGTATGTAACGCGTCGAAATATAAGTCTAAGACCCCAGAAAGTATATATAATTAATACGGATGAGATTTTCATGCACTAAAAAATCGAAAATATGCGCTAAAAATTTCAAAATATGCACTAAAAAACCTTCAAATATGCACTAAAAAATAAAATGTGTGTAATAAAAATCTTGTTTTCATAGGAAAACCTTCTTAAAAAGCAAAAAATAACGCCGGATTTAAATAATAACATTTAAAACTTTATGTATGCAAGATTTTTTTAGAAATTAAGAAAATCTATAAAAAAATTAAAAAAAAAATTGGTTTTATTATTTTCCAAATAAATTTTTAAAATTTAAAATAGCTTTTGAAAAAAATAAATTTCAATTTGTGTTTTTGCTAATTTATGCCAAATTATGCACTTAAGAGTTGGGAATATGCACAAAATATGCATTTAAAATCAAAATATGCTAAAATATGCATTTACACCAAAATATGCAAAAATATGCAAACACAAATCAATACCATTTTAACGCAAATTTCTTGATTCGGAAAGATAATTGGTCAATATCGTTTTTAGATTATCGACAAAAAACATGCATTTGCATGGAAATCTGATCCCTAATAATTAATCTGTGATCGATTCTAAGATATTTGTAGAATTTCTGGCGTGATTATTAAAAATTTACTTAAAAAATTATAATATTGTATTACTTAAGTGCAAATAATAATTGAGTTTCGGCGGATTTTAAGGAATTTTAATTTTAAAGCAATATTTTTTTAATGTCCCACGATGAACTTTGAGAAAAATGAAAGTGAACAAAAACTCGGTGCGCCTTTTTTAAGCTGATAACGGAAAAAAGAATAAAAAATTTTTAGGAGGGTATTTTTAGTCCACTATAAGCGGTTTTAGTTCGAGGTTTTTGGAAAAAAAAAAATTTTTAATTTTTTTTTAAATTTTACGTATTCTTAAGTTGCTGCAACAAAATAGGACTTGATTTTATATAAAATAGGCTGCAATCCAAATTTTTCTAGCATGTTCCGTTTTCGAGATACTCCCGTTTAAAAATTTTAGAATGATTTATAAAGAAAATAAGTGCATAACAGTTGATTTTGAGTTTTTCAAGCGTCAATACATATTTCAAAAACAGTACGCGTTATATACTAAATGAGTCCTTATTTGTGTGAGCAACTTAAGAATACGTTACAGGGGAGACCCAAAAAGTGCCAAATTACCGTTTTTAATATTCCAATGCGAATATCTTAAAAGTCTTTCGTGATAGAAAAATTTGAAAGGCAGATTTGGAAAGTTTTTTATAAAAACTTTAATTTTGATATAAAAGTAAAAATACTGGAATTAATAAAATTTTACAGTAAAATTTTTTTTAATTTCTAACCATATTTATATGAGAAGTGTTTAATGAAAAACCAAAAAACTCGTTAAGGGGTACGCGGCTGATAAAATTTAAAATTAGTGGTACGCGAGCCAAAAAATTTGATAACCGCTGATCTACACCATTGTCGATTATATTTTAAAAATTTCCAAATCTATTTTAAAATTGTCCAAATGTATTTTAAAAGTGTCCAAATATATTTTAAAATTGTCCAAATTAATTTTAAAATTGTCAAATGTATTTTAAAATTGTTCAAATGTACTTTAAAATTGTCCAAATATAATTAAAGTTGTTATTATTCGACCTTACCAATTTAAATTAAAAAAAATTCTTCGAGCTCGAGGCCAGTTTTTTCCTGTAAATAAATATTTTTTTTATTCGATTCCAATATTTCGGTTGTCTTTAAGAATCATCATCAGGGGATTTAGTGAGTTTTTTTGCACACAAAAGCTTAAAAATATGTTGTGAACATATCGACATCTGAAAATTGCCTCCAAATATCTATATCTATACTAATATTATAAAGAGTTAATGTTTCTTTTTTTGTTTGTAGAAAGTAATCTCCGGAACTACTTATTCGATTTCAAAAAAGTTTTTTTCCAAAAAACGTAAAATTAAATACACTCAAAAAAATACGTTAGTAAAAAAATTTGTAAAGTGGTTTGTATCTCAACTTTACTACTTTTTTACTAAATTCTACTAAAAAATCAATTTTTAGTAATTCTTTTTAGTAAACTCGCTTTACAAACTATTAATTTTATACTGATTTTTTAATAATTTTTTCAGTTGATTTTTTAAAAATTATCGTACTAACTTTTGATAATTATTTTGTAAATTTTACAATATTAGTTAGTAAATTTCGTTTTTTTTTTCTCTAGAAAACCTATACACTATAATTAAAAAAAATTTAATTTTATTAAAATATTTGGAAATTAAAAAAAAAAAATAAATAAAAAAAATATATTATTAGTTATTTTTTTAATGATAAAACTGCGCTTTGATGAGTATGAATCAGGGGCGTATCCAGGATTTTATTTCGGTGGGGGCCCAAATTTAAAAAAAAAAAAAAAATTTTTACAAAAAATTTACATAACATCACAAGTTTTAAAATCTTTTCCGATCTTTTCCTTGAACTGAATGTAACACAATCTGATTCTTCATTTTTGTGTAAGTTTAAAAAAATTAAAATTTTTTCATATTTAAAAATTTTGTAAGAAACTTACGCCTTTTTTTTTAGGTGTGAACTGTATCAGATGCTGATACATTTTTACAAAGAAGATTATCAGAATCTGATTTTTTTTTTACAGAAAAGTCTAAGATTCTATGACAATTTCCAGTTAAGACAGTTTTTGTTATAGAAAAAGTTAAAGGCTCTAAATCATATTTCCAATGGAAAACGTTTCTCGGGAAAAAGTCACTTTGGAAAATAATTCTATAAACATATTCATAAAATACTTTTCCATAAAAAAAGACTCCAACTGTAAGACATTTTGACAGAATCTGAGATATTTCTAGTCTAGCACATTTTCTCAGATTCTGATACATTCTACACAAAAAGTTTTTGATTCTGAGAAAATCTTCGCTTTTTTATAAGAAAAATAATTCAGATTCTGAGACCTTTTTAAAAAGAAAACAGTATAAAAAAGTCTTAGATTCTACAGCATTTTTCTTAAAGAAAAACTCTCGGATTCTGAGAAAATTTTCGTAAAGAAAAAGTTTAAGATTCTTAGACATTTTTTCTATAGAAAAAGTTTCAGATTCTTAGACAACTATTCTACAGAAAATAACATAGATTCTGAAACATTTTTCCTATCGAAAAATTCTCAGATTCTGAGATAGTTTTCCTAAAGAAAAAGTCTCAGATTCTGAAATATTTTTCCCATAGAAAAATACTCCGATTCTGAGACATTATTCTTATAGAAAAAGATATTTTCACAATAGAAAAAGTCTCAGATTTTGAGCATTTTCTACACAAAAAGTCTCAGCTTGTGTCTCTCACACATTTTTCCCATATATACACAAAATCTCAGATTTTGAGATAATTTTTCCTAAAAAAATTAGTTGATTCTGAGACATTTTTTGTAAAAATAAGTATAAGATTCAGAGACTTTTTCCTAGATTGAAAGAAAAATTCTCAGATTCAGAGACATTATTCTATAGGAAATTCTCAGATTTTAAAACATTTTTCATATAGAAAAGCCTCAGATTCTAAGAATTTTTTTATAGAAAAAATCTCTGATTTTGAGACATTTTTCAGATTCAGAGACATTATTCCTATAGAAAGTTCTCAGAGTCTGAAACAATTTTCATATAGAAAAGCCACAGATTCTGAGATTTTTTTTATGGGAAAAACTCTCAGATTTTGAGACATTTTTCCTATAGAAAAAGTCTTAGATTCTGAGAAAAAGGCCAATATTTTCAGACATTATTCCTATAGAAAAAGTCTTAGATTCTCAGACATTTTTCTTATAGACAGTATTAGATTCTGAGACATTTTTTTTAGAAAAGTGTAAGATTATGAGACATTTTTTTTAGAGATAGTCCCGTTCTGAGACATTTTCTAAAAGACAAAATCGCATTTTAAGATATGACTACCTTTTACTTACAATTAGGTTCATTTTTTGTGTACATAAAACTTCAGGTTCTAAGATATTTTTTCAGTAGAAAAAGTTCAAATTCTACGAAAAAATTTTCCGATTTTGAGATTTTTTTTAAGAGAAAAATTTTCAGTTTCAAAACATTTTTCTTCAAAAAATTTTAAATTCTTAATGTTTTTCGATTTTTTTTAAGAAGTTTTTTAAATTGTAGTAGTACTTGTTATTTGATACCAAATCCTTAAATTTGTGAAATCATTTCGGGGGGGGCCCGGGCCCCCGGGCCCCCCCCCTGTATACGCCACTGGTATGAATATGTTTATTATTTTTAATATTCATTTACGCTTCATTAGTTTTTTTTTTTTTCAATTTAAAAAAAATATATATTGAAAAGGAAACAAAATAGAGAAAAGAGAAGACATGCAAAATTTAAAAAACAATGCGGACCTTTTCAAATGGAAAATTTCCATAATAACATGAGTTTTTTTTTTTTCTTTCTTCTTTACTTGCGGAATTTTTTTGCTTATGCTATCCACGAATATTTTTTTCTCACGCCACTGTTGCCAACTATTTTTAACCAAAAACCTCTAAATTTCACGGAAAAAGCGCTAGAAACCGCTAAAAATTAATTTAGTGGGGAAAATTTAAAATTTTCCCGCTAAATTACAAAAAAAAAGCGCTGAAAACCGAAAAACTTGGCATTTTTGATTGACAAAAAAGAAAAATTTAAAAAAAAAACCTCCAAAATATTTTTTCTACGAAAATTTACTTTTCATTAAAAACGCGCAAGAAACGGTCAAACAAATTTTAGCGGGAAAATACAAAATTCTCCCGCTAAATTACAAAAAAAGCGCTAAAATTCGACAAACTTAGCGTTTTCGATTAAAAAAAAAAAAGAAAAATTGGAAAAACCCTCTAAATTTGTCCCACTAAATCCAAATAAAAAGCGCTAGATTTTCCCGCTTAAGCACCGTTCCCGCTTAAACCAATTTTCCCCCGCTAAATCCAAACAAAAAGCGCTAGATTTAGCGGGAAAACCTCCAACTTGGCGACAGTGTCTCACGCACATAAAGGGCACTGTTGCCAAGTTGGAGGTTTTCCCGCTAAATCTAGCGCTTTTTGTTTGGATTTAGCGGGGGAAAATTTGTTTTAGCGGGAACGGTGCTTTAGCGGGAAAATCTAGCGCTTTTTGTTTGGATTTAATGGGAAAAATTTAGAGGTTTTTTCCAATTTTTTAATCGAAAACTCCAAGTTTGTCGAATTTTAGCGCATTTTTTGTAACTTAGCGGGAGAATTTTATATTTCCCCGCTAATTTTTTTTCGTCGCTTTTTTTGTGCGTTTTTAGTGAAAAGTTAATTCTCGTAGAAAAAATAATTTGGAGGTTTTTTTTAAATTTTTTCTTTTTTGTTAATCAAAAATGCCAAGTTTTTCGGTTTTCAGCGCTTTTTTTTGTAATTTAGCGGGAGAATTTTAAATTTTCCCCGCTAAATTTATTTTTGGCGGTTTCTAGCGCTTTTTTAGTGAAATTTAGAGGTTTTTGGTTAAAAATAGTTGGCAACAGTGATAAAGGGTTGATTTTTGTGTAATTTACTTTATGCCTTTCTTTGAATATTTTAGTCACAAAATAACATTCGATCGGTGAACATCGCGCGACGGGTAAAATGAATAAAAAAATGTACAAAAAAAATATTACAACAAAAAAAGCATAGCAGGTAACCAAATCTTAAAGTATTTTTTGTTTAAAATTATGTAACTCGTTTTTTATTTTTAGAATAATAAAGCAAAATAGGAAATGATGACAACAGGTAAATATTGTATATTTAGTGATCTATTTAAAACATTATGTTGATATATTTATTTTAGTTCACGGTACACCAATTTATTCAACATCAATCTTCAAAGAATTAATTTTATATGGTAGTATGTATATTTTGTATTAAAAAAATGTGTTCAATATTTTCTCTTTTTTAGATCGAAAATTCTAACAAAAACTGACTTGCATGGAAATAGTTATTGGCGACAACAAGCACAATACGCAATTTACACGATGTATACAAAAAACCAAAAATTAAAAATACACAATTTACAATTTTTTTACAAAAAAAGTTAATATTATTTACAAACGCGTTTTAAAATCCATTTTACAAAAATTGTACCAAAAAATTTAGTAATACTAATTTTTTTAGTATTTTTAAGATTACTAATATTTAAAAACCAAAGTTTGTAATGGTAACTGAAAAAGTTATCGGGCACAAATTGAAAACTTTATTAGTAATGGTAACAGACTTTTTTGTAAGGAATACTAACAAATTTTTATGAGTGTAATCTCCAAAGCTACTAAACCGATTTAAAAAACTTTTTCACAAATATATACTTGCAATGGTCCTTCATGATGGAAATATGCTTGGTTTCATCGACCACGCCCACTTCTACGCCCACTTTTGGCGAAAAAAAACTTAAAATTTAAATATCTATGAAACTACTCACCCGATTTCAAAAATGTTTTCACCAATATGAAGATATAGGCTAGGATTCATCGACCACGCCCACTTCTACGCCCACTTTTTGACAAAAAACGTAAAATTTAAAAATCTCTAAAACTGCTAAACTTATTTAAAAATTTTTCACTAATATATACTTGAAATGGTCCTTCATGATGGAAATATGCTTGGTTTCGACTACCACGTCCACTTCTACGCCCACTTTTGGAACAAAAACTGGAAATCTTAATATCTATGAAACTACTCATCCGATTTCAAAAATATTTTCACCAATATTCAGAGTGTTCCTCCAGGGTGGATATAGGCTAAGATTCATCGACCACAACCACTTCTATGCCCACTTTTTGACAAAAAACGTAAAATTTAAAAATCTCTAAAACTGCTAAACTTATTTAAAATTTTTTTCACTAATATATACTTGAAATGGTCCTTCATGATGGAAATATGCTTGGTTTCGTCTACCATGCCCTTTTCTACGCCCACTTTTGGAACAAAAACTGGAAATCTTAATATCTATGAAACTACTCATCCGATTTCAAAAATATTTTCACCAATATTTATAGTGTTCCTCCACTTCTACGCTCACTTTTTGCCAAAAAAAAACCTAAAATTTAAAAATCTCCAAAATTACTCATCCGATTTCCTAAATTTTTTCATTACCTTGGAATGGTTATTCAGAGTGGAAATATGCTGGGTTTCATTGACCACGTAACTTTTTATGAGGATTCAAAAATGATTTAACCAATATTTAGAATTCTCCTTCAGGAAGAGTTAGGGTAAGTTTCATTGACCGCACCCATTTTAAATATCACTTTGGGTCAAAGAACGTACAAAATTAAAGCCTCCGAAACTACTCATCCGATTTCAAAAAATTTTGAAAAATGCCCTTTTTGGAAATTCCGAAAATAATGGAGCAAATAGGTGCAAAGTAAGGAACTTTGTAACCTTATCTATCTCATAAAATATTGGTCATAGATACTTGAAACCTCAAATGTGGGATCCTTCAGCCCAAAAAATCATTCTAAAAAGTACCTTCCGGAAATTTAGATTTAAATGGTAAATTATTGTACTGTGGTACTTTAGCTATCCCCTGAAATCCTCCAGCAGAATGAACAGTGAAAAGAACATATTTTCAAATTAAAATTTTTAACAATTGGTTAAGGTAGGGTAATAGGTACTTTTTATATCATTTGAGATAACGACCCTAAAATGTTTTTATTTCTTTAACACATGTTATACAGAAAGGAATGAAGCCTACATGGCACGCAATGAATTGAAATTGAATGAATTGAAATGAATAGAACAGGAAACAAAATGGAATTGAACGGCGAACGAAATGAAATGAAACGGGAAATGAAATGATTTCAAAAATTACGATACAAGGGCTCGAAAATTTCAAGATAGTTTTTTTTACTGAAACGAACATGATTCCAGGCTAAACGGGGCTGTTATAATTTTATAATAAAAATTTAATAATGAAGGGGGAGAATTTAATATTACCGGTAACAAAGTTCCGGGCGGGCCTGCTAGTATTTAAAAATTGTCTAAATGTGTTTTAAAATTGTACAAATGTATTTGAAAATTAAAACAATTAAGAAAATTTTAGTCCGTCAAGACCGACCATATAATGCCCTACACCGGTGTTTCCCTGAAAATTGATCCTAAGTTCAAAATTTTGATTTCTTTTGCAAATATTTCTGGTTATACTAACTGGATTTTGGATTTTAGCCCCAGGTTCTCGTTATTGGAGTGTCTACTTTACAAATCTGCTTTGAACAGAAAGTTTCTTGCTAAATTTGGATACTTATAAGAACATAACAAAAAATAGGACATTTTGAAGTTCCTTATAATGTCCTAATGGTAGCATTGATCGTATGGAGTCCGGATTTCTTCCAAAAGCTGGGTAATTTTATTGGGAATAAAATAAAAAATAACTTTGACACACACTTTTCCAACATTAAAAAATTTTCTGTTTTGAGGTCTTGGCCCGCAAAAAATGAAAATGCCTATCTCGAGAAGGCGATTTGATGTAACTTTTCTGATGACAGATTGGTGTTTAGAAGGCCAAAATACTTTAGAAAATGTACTTAAGAAGTCTGTGCAAAAAAAATGGATTTTTGTAGAGTAGTGTATTTAAATGTAGTTTTAGAAAATAAATATGAAACAAGTAAAAAAGTTAAATTCGGCCTTACCGAATGTATTGATACCCTCTACAATTACTTTTGAAAAAAAATTAAAAAAAAAAATTCCGCGAAAAAAAAAATTTTGGTAAAAAAAATCCGCGATTTTTTTCTTTTTTTGTCAATAAATATGTTCGTGCTTGTTTAAATACCATTTGGTGCCCAATTTTGTTCACATGTGTCAACCAGCAGCCGAATTAAAACATTTTGTATTTTTAGGTTATGTTGAATGTAACAAAATTTTCGAGGTGTCCTTACATTTTCGTTCATAACTTTTGAACCTCTGAACCGATATCGCTCAAATGCAATACCAAACTGCTCAGGAGAACTTCCAACAAATATGTTAAGTTTCAGTCATCTCTGTGTAATATTTTGGCAGTGATCACCATTTCCACTGACAGACGGACATCGCTAGAATGTCTTAAAATCGATCACTGATCAACTATATATGGGGCATTCCAAGCCAAATCACTCACTTTTAGACCCGACCCCTTTCGATTTATTTTATTTTTGGATATGTTTTAGTACTTACTAAATGCAACTTGGACACCAATTTTCAGCCTTTTATTCCAAGATGGTGTTAAGTAATCAATTTTTCAAAATGGTGATTTTTTCAAAAAAATGGAAAATTTAAAATTTTCAATTAATTTTGACCAGCTAAAAATATAGATATCTTAAAAAAAGTTGGACAACGTTTTGTTGGTATTTAAATGTAGTTTTAGAAAAAAATATTAAAAAAATTATTCGAAGTAATTATCACTTATTTTTTAACGTTTAAAAATTAAAATCGACTTTTTGAAAAAGTCCGAAACCTTCGATTTTTTTTTTACAAACGTCTAAAAGTTCTACTCTTAATTACGCAACTTTTAAGTCATAATTCGAGATGTGATCGCAATTTGTTCTATTTTTTTTTTAAATTTTGAAAATTGAACCTCTTATTTTTTGACTCTGATTTATTTTATATGGAGCTCAAAAAAAATTAAATTGGTAGATACTGGGCCTTGAAGTTTAGAAAACGGCCTTGAAGTTTAGAAAACGGATTACAAGGAAAAATATGATTTTTTTCTGTTTTCTCAATTTTTTTGGTATTTTAAGTTAAGTTTTAATTCAAGTGGTTACAGAATTATAATACGGAGTAAAATGCCTCTCTAATAAGGTACCAAAGACTGAAATCGGTTGAAAATCAGCCAAGTTATTGCAACTTCCCCAGGCATCTAACGTATGGCAGAACACTTGATTAAGCAATATAATACGATTTTGGAAATTCATTGAAATTTTCTACTGTAATAACATTTTTTTATTCTTCAAGTTCAAATGTAATTAGATGACAAGTATTTTTCATATTGTGTTTTGCTAACATTTTTTAAATTAGTGCTAAAAATTCCTGCATTTTCAACACCCTTTTGAAATCTCTATTTTAAAAAAAAAAATTTCGTTTTTTTGTTTTAAAATTTGGAAAATCCAAAAAAATATTACACTAAAACATGAATAATGAAAAAATGTTATTACAGCAGAAAATTTCAATAAATTTAAAAAAAGGGACTCGTATTTTTTAATCAAGTGGTATGGCACACGCTAGATGCCTGGGGAAGTTGTAATAACTTGGCTGATTTTCAACCGATTTAAGTTTTTAGTACCTTATTAGAAAGGAATTTTACTCCACATCATAATTCTGTAATCACTTGAATTAAAACTTAACTTGAAATACCAAAAAAATTGCGAAAACAGAAAAAATTCATATTTTCCTTGTAATCCGTTTTTTTAAATTTCAAGGACCATGCTAAACGCCTTACCCATGTCCGATCGTCCTAAATTTTTGTGAGACGTATATTTACCTCCAAATTAATATATTTAGGGTAAGTTAGGGTCAGTATCTACCAATTTTTTTTTTTTTTGGGGGGCTCCATATAAAATAAATCAGAGCCAAAACATAAAAGGTGCAATTTTAAAAATTAAAAAAAAATAGAAAGAATTGTGATCACATCTCGAGTTGTGGCTTAAAAGTTGCGTAATTTAGAGTAGAATTTTTTTAGTTTTTTACAAAAAAATCGAAGGTTTCGGACTTTTTCAAAAAGTCGATTTTAATTTTTAAACATCAAAAAATAAATGATAGTTACTTAACATATTTTTTTCATATTTTTTTTTTAAAACTACATTTAAATACCAACAAAACGTTGTCCAACTTTTTTTAAAATATCTATATTTTTTGATGGTCAAAATTAATTAAAAATTTCAATTTTTTAATTTTTTGGAGAAAATCGCCATTTTGAAAAATTGATTACTCAACACCATCTTGGAATAAAAGGCTGATAATTGGTGTCCGAGTTGCATTTAATAAGGACTAAAACATATCCAAAAATAAAATAAATCGAAAGGGGTCGGGTCTAAAAGTGAGTGATTTGGCTTGAAATGCCCCATATATAATTTATGGGGTCCGAGACCGATATTTCGATGAGTTACAAACGGAATGACAAACTTATATATACCCTCTATCACTAATTGGAGGGTATAAAACTATTAAAGCTGATTTTGGTTTTTATTGCATTATTAAAGACCCATTTTACTCCAAATCACAATTCTGTAACCACTTGAATTCAAACTTAACTTAAAATACCAAAAAAAAAAATGAGAAAACAAAACAAATAGTTGTTTTCTGTAAAGACAGTCGAGCTCAGGCTCTAATTATAATTATGTATTATAATTTTTTGATTTGTTATATATGGTTTTGAATTGAGAAAAGTGTGAAAGAAAAATTTTAATTTTTCTAAAAATTTAGACATCCTGGTTTGTTTCTTACTACTTAGTTTCATATTATCCAGTTATAATAATCTTCAGAAAAACTTTTAATGTCAAATTTATTTAGTTAATAGTCAATAAAACTCTATATGTGAAAATTATTTACAGATCGCAGCCGACAAGAATTGAACTCATCATCATCTGTAATACTTTGCTATTAACTGCTTGTAAGAAACAAACCAGGATGTCTAAATTTTTAGAAAAATTAAAATTTTTCTTTCACACTTTTCTCAATTCAAAACCATATACATATAACAAATCAAAAAATTATAATACATAATTATAATTAGAGCCTGAGCTCGACTGTCTTTACAGAAAACAATAATTTAAAAATAACGACTATAAGTCGCCCTAAGTGGCAATCAGTATCTTTGGAAAAATGGCAACACCTAACATTTGTGTCTAAAATATAGAC
The DNA here is from genome assembly GCA_963921195.1 of Pegoplata infirma. Classification (NCBI taxonomy): domain Eukaryota; kingdom Metazoa; phylum Arthropoda; class Insecta; order Diptera; family Anthomyiidae; genus Pegoplata; species Pegoplata infirma. The sequence goes on along the minus strand of OY992537.1, from coordinate 115,639,373 downwards.
CATGTCTGGCAATGTTTGCAAAAATAAGTACTTAGATCAGAATTGATGAAGGAGAGGAAGAAGAATAATGATTACTAAAAATAAAAATTTGTTTACACATTACAATAACAAGTCTTCTGTGAGAAAAAACAACAGCAACAACTACACTCGAATTGAAAAAATCAGATTTAGTTGATACTTGCTTAACAGCCTACTTGGCGTATCGGTCTAGAGTGATTGTACGTTACAAGCAGTTAATAGCAAAGTATTACAGATGATGATGAGTTCAATTCTTGTCGGCTGCGATCTGTAAATAATTTTCACATATAGAGTTTTATTGACTATTAACTAAATAAATTTGACATTAAAAGTTTTTCTGAAGATTATTATAACTGGATAATATGAAACTAGTAAGAAACAAACCAGGATGTCTAAATTTTTAGAAAAATTAAAATTTTTCTTTCACACTTTTCTCAATTCAAAACCATATAAAACAAATAGTATTTTTTCTTGTAATCCGTTTTTTTTTTTAAATTAAAGGCCTATGCGGCACACCTTACCCATGTCCAATCATCCTAAAACTTTGTGAGACGTATTTTTACACCCAACGGGGAAGTTACTGCCAATTTCTACCAATTGAATTTTTTTTGGAGTACTATTTAAAATAAATCAGAGTCAAAAAAAGGTGCAATTTTCAAAATTTGAAAAAAAAATAGAACGAACTGCGATGGCATCTCGAATTTCGGCTTATAAGTTGCGTAATTTACACTCAAAATAACAGCTCGGTTAAATTAAAGAAAAACTCTGCTAATTTAACAGAGTACACCATACTTTTTCAGATAGCAATAACACTTGGTAATTTTACTTAAAAAAAACTCTGTAAAATGGTTTGAACAAAAAAAAAAAATTTTAAATTACACAGTTTCCAGTAAAATATTGTTTAAATGCGCCACCATTTTACAGAGAAAATTCTCTAAATTTTCATATATCTGTAAAATCTATTTAATTTAACCAAAATTTTACTAAAAAAACTTTGTAAATTTACAGAGTTTTGTAAAATGCATGTTACTTAAAAAAAAATTATAAGATTTTTGAAAATATATTTTTTTAATGGTTTAGATCAATGGTTCCCAACCTTTTTTACGCCACGCCCCACTTTTAAGTTAAAAAAATTGTCTTGTCCCCCCTACACTAAGAAAAAATTTGTTAGTTTTTCTAATTTTTGTTTCTAATGAAAAATTACTACTTTTTTAGCAAAGTTTTTGTAAAATAAGCATTTAAATTAAGTTTTTAGTAAAAATGTTAAGAAATTAACAAGATTTTTGTAGTTAATTTAGCAAAAAAATATAGTTTTTGTAGTTGATTTGACTAAAAAAATCTTGAAAATTTTCTCGTTGCCCCCCTGGAACCTTCAAATTGCCCCCCAGTGGGGCGAGAATCAAAGGTTGGGAACCATTGGTTTAGATAATTTATTTAGTTTTTTAGATAAAAAAAAAACAAAAAAAAGTAACTGTGAAATTAAGATTAAACAAGTAAGAGTGTTAAATTCGGCTGTGCCGAATCTTTTATACCCTCCAACATGCAAATAAATAAAAAAAAAATTTTCAGGGGGGCGCACCGAAAAACGATACTTTCTAATTCTGTGGGTCCAAATGCAGGACTTTGAACTTTTTGTAGCATAAAAATGTTGGATTTGTTAAACAAAAACACAAAAAGTCATATAAAGATATGGTATTTTTCATAGGTTGGTTTAGTTTTTCAAGGGGGAACTTTTTCCCCCTGGTCCGATTTTGCTCATTTACGAACTTAACCTACCTAGGAACATAAGACATATTCAAATGTCGGGAATCTAGCTCTTTTATTTTGGACTGCATCGTGTTAACTACAGACGGACAAACGGACGGACGGACATCGCTAGAATGTCTTAGAATAGATCACTGATGATAAATATATATACTTAATGGGGTCCTAGACCGACATTTTGCTGCGTTACACACGGAATGACAAAGTGAGTATACCCCCATACTGTAGTTGGAGGGTATAAAAAGTAAAAATACAGACAAAACTATAGTTTTTTGTTCACAAATAAATACAAAGCATTTTACTTAAATCTGTATTTTAGCAGAAAACTCTGTCAATTATCTGTACAATTAATATTACAAAGTCAAAAGTATTATAACAGATAAAACTTTGATTTTTGGTCACTACAAAATACAAAGTATTTTCTTTTAATCTGTATTTTGACAGAAAACTCTGTCAAATATCTGTTGAATTGAGATTATAGTCATTTTACAGAGTTTTTTACAGAGTTGTTATTTTGAGTATAAAGTACAATTTTCAAAGTTTTTTTTTTTGGAATTTTTTAAAAAGATTTCGGACTTTTTTAAAAAATCGATTTTAATTTTTTAACGTTAAAAAATAAGTAATAATTACTTCGAATAATTTTTTCATATTTTTTTTCTAAAACTACATTTAAATACAAACAAAATGTTTTCCAACTTTTTTTTAAATATCGATATTTTTACTGTTAAAAACTAATTGAAAATTTATATTTCTTAATTTTTTTGAAAAAATCGCCATTTTGAACCTGAAAATCGGAGTCTAAGTTGAATTAAATACGTATTACAACATTTGCAAAAATAATATAAATCGAAGGGGGTCGGGTCCGAAATTGTGCGATTTTCCATGGAATTCCACATTGTACACAGGAAAAAATATGTATTGTGGGCTCATTTCCAATTACATCGATGTTGTATTAAAAATCAATTAAATTGTATTTACAAATTGGGTTGTTGAATAAAATATCATTTTTCTTGTCAATACAATCAAATTGTTTGAAAATACAAAAACAATTTAATTGAAAATGAGCCTGCAATACAAATTATTTTTTGTGTAACAACTACGTTATAATTTTCTTAAGTGTTTATTTAAAAATTTCGGGTTTTCAACACATTTTCTAATAAAATGAGAACTAAACGATCGAGAAAAACTATGGGTGTTTCAGTACTCTAGGGGCTCCAATCAACCCGAATTTTTATGCAAGAACCTCTGCATAATATTTGGTTGACTTTTGTAGCACTGTGTAATCAAGAATTAAATTTGAAATTATGTTTTTTTTCCAATAATATGTAGCATATTTAAAATAAAATTGTACATTTTTGATTTTAAAATTGTTCCCCCATAATGCAAGCGTCAGAAATCTATCACTTAGTTGAGAATCCATCGCTTCCACATTCGCTAGAATGTTTTCTGCGAACGTCATACAGAAACTTGGCATTATAATTGATCATGAATCAATAATATAAAAACCGCTATATGTATATTCATTTTACTAAAAAGAATCTTCCATTTTGTAAACTTATCCATCTGGCAACTCTGATTACTGGGAGCTTTTTCTATTTTTTTACTTTTACTCAAACATTTTATCAATTACTCACCGTTTTGGCAAAAACATTCAAATACAAACAATCTTCAGAACCTTCTATTTCCCCGGTTAAAATATGTTTTTGAACCGGTTTAATATTAAATTCTACACAATCTTTAACGTCTGTCCATGGCTTCGCTGGTATTGGTGATTTGAATCTTAAATCGCCTATAGGCGGTTCTGCGTACGGTATTCCCTCAAAACTATAGTAGGTATCATCATAAACTGATTTCCGCAAACAGCCTCTTATTTGGCCCAACGGTAAAGAAAGTTCTTCATATTGTAAACTAAAAAAAAAACAAGTGAGATTAAATTCGAATGTGCTAAATCTTTTATACCTCCAAAATTAAAACAAAAATAAATAAACAAAGAAAACACAAGTGAGAGTGTTGAGTTCGATTGTGCCGAATCTCTTGTACTCTCCAACACTGTCAAAAAATAAAAAAAAAAAACAAATGGTTGGGTGTCTTTTGTTATTTTTTGGGGGGAAGGTTTAGTGGTGGCCGGGGGAAACCTTTTGTCCTCGCGATAATTGTTTACTTATTTCTTTATTATGTTTTTTCAATAAAGTTATACAATTCCTTTAATTATTTTTTAGCCACGCCCACAAAAAGGGGCGGACCGAAACAAATAACAATTTATAGTCCCCTGGATCCATCAGCAGGACTTTGAAATTCTTTTGACATAAAAATGTTTCATTTGCTTAGCAAAAGAACAAAAAAACCTATAAAAAAATTTGTTTTTCAGAGGTTGGTTTAGTTATTAAAGGGACACTTTTTCCCCCTTATCCGTTTTTGCCCATTTCCTAACTTAACCAACCCCAGACCATAGGATACATTTGTGCCAAACTTTAGGGATCTCGCTCTTTTATCGTGTTTTTAACAGACGAACATATTTAGAACTTTAAAAATCATAAACACGAAAATCCTAGCTGATTCTGTTTTCAAATTATTGCTAAGAAATAACACAGTTCGACAACAAAAACCAGCGAAATATCCAACTGATTCTTATAGACTTTGCCCACCTGATTCCTAATCTGTGAAAAAATCAATAACTTAGCATTTTTGGGGGTCCGATGTTTCATATTCTTACGTTGCTTTCAAACAACTGAGCAAAATCTTTAAGAATCAGTTAGATATTTCACTTAGAGTTTTACATGTCGAACGGTGTAATTATTTAGCAGTAATTCGAAAACAGGATCAGCTAGGATTTTCGTGTTTACGATTTTTTAAGTTCTAAACAAAGGGGAATGAAATGTAATTTTCTTATTTTGTCACTATTTTTAAAAAAGCTAAACTTTCTTGGAGAGGGTTATGACACGAAATGAAAAAGTGAATATACCCTCATACTGTGGTTCAAGGGTATAAAAATATTTATAGTGGTAATTGGGGAGGGCAAATTTCCTCTCGAAATATATGTTTAAAAATTCATTCTTATGCATTTTGCAAAGCAAATACAAGTTTATCATTATTTGAACAATTTTTTTTATCCACGCCCACAAGAGGGGGCGGACCGGAAAAAACTAAATTTTCTAATGCTCTGGGTCCAAATGCCGGTCTTTGAACTTCTTGTAGCATAAAAATGTAGCTTTTTTTAAACAAAAACACAAAAAATCATTTAAGCAATGGTAATTTACAGCGGTTGGTTTAGTTCTTCAAGGGGCCACTTTTTCCGCCCTGGTCCGATTTTGCTCATTTACGAACTTAACATATGACATATTCGTGCCAAATTTCGGGAGTCCAGCTCTTTTATTTTGGACTGCATCCTGTTAACTACAGACGGACAGACGGATGGACAGACGGACGGACAGACATCGCTAGAATGTCTTAGAATCGATCACTGAGCATAAATAAATATACTATATGGGGTCTTAGAGCGATATTTTAATGCGCTACACACGGAATGACAAAGTGAGTATACCCGCATACTGTTGTTGGCGAGTAAAAAAACCTCTTTACGCTACGCTAGGCAACGGTTACGGGTGCATAATCCAGCTTTTAAACTCGTTTATTGATCAATAATATACAGTGGGCGACAATACATTGGAAACTTTTTTATAGTAGATGAAATTTGTTAAAGACAAAGTTAACATTACTAACCGTTATAATTATGAAACAAGTATTATAAAAAAAGTTATGTAGGTAATTTATCAAGCTTTAATTTAAGCTTAATTGCGTCCAGATTGGGAAAATAATGAATGTGTTACGAGGGTCGATGTGAAAAATGAAAAAATTTATAGACATTTTTCAGAACATTTTTAAAAAACATTTCCGGGTCGATTTTTTCTAAGTTAAAACATTAGAAATTTAAAAAAAAAGGTCCAATTTACCCAGTGATCAAATAATTTTTCCAGCAACCCAAACAAACAGTGGAATTTTTTAAGTAAAGTACCAAAAATCCACATTTTTTGACCTCCAATTCTTTTGACCACCAATTTTTTGTAAACAAAGAAAAGACGTTATTGTTTATTAATTTTAGTAAACTTAAGTATATGCTAAGGATATATTAAGAGAATTTTAATTTTTCTTTGTTAACAAAAAATTGGTGGTCAAAAGAATTGGAGGTCAAAAAATGTGGATTTTTGCTACTGTACTTAAAAAATTCCACTGTTTTTTTGGGTTGCGGGAAAATTTATTTGATCACTGGGTAGCTTTCTCAAGATCAAGACTGCGGATAATGGGCTCTGATATTTTGTCGATGGACATGGTCCATGGACTTCCCTTGTCTGACTTTCTCAGGTTTGTGAATGCAACTGAGAAGTTCTGAGCAAGCACCTTTCACTCTCTTTAAACTTTCTCTCATTCTTTACTAATCTTTCCTTCTAGGGTATGGTACAATGGACTATTTTAAGTCTGAGCGCCATGGACTCGCCTAGCTTTCTTTCAAGGCTTGTACAACCCACCCTCAACTCAACTCAACTGGGTAAAAACTATTGGACCTTTTTTTAAATTTCTAATGTTTTAATTTAGAAAAAATCGACCCGGAAATATTTTTTAAAAATGTTCTGAAAAACGTCTATAAATTTTTTCCTTTTTCACATCGACCCTCGTAACACATTCATTATTTTCCCAATCTGGAAGCAATTAAGCTTAAATTAAAGCTTGATAAATTACCTACATAACGTTTTTTATAATACTTGTTTGATAATTACAACGGTTAGTATTGTTAACTTTGTCTTTAACAAATTTCATCTACTATAAAAAAGTTTCCAATGTATTGTCGCCCACTGTATATGAGGCATTTCACACCAAATGTCCGGCTTAAGAAAAACATATGTCCCAAGAATTTCTGAATAGGTTGTTTTGATAGTCCTTTATGGAACTTAGGAAATTGTGTTTTAATTTTGTTAATTATTCAAAACCTGGGCTAAGAAGGCATGGCTAAATATTGAAAAAATTTTCAAATTTGTGTCAAGTTGCCTCGTTCTGAAATTTTAGATTTTTTAAAACAGTCAATTTATCAAAAATCCGGTCAATATTTTTAAAAAAATTTTTTTCAAGAAAATCGCATTTGAATACAAAATTTCGTAATAATTTTGTAATCTTTTTGATCCAACATGGCGTATGAGTTGCAAATCAACGAATTTCGCAAATATTTCTACCTCATACGCTATGTTGAAACAAGCAAATACAAAAAATATACGAAATTATTATAATATTTAATATTAAAATGCGATTTTTTCGAAAAAAAAAACAAAAACCGCGATTCTGAATTTCTTCGTGTACTCGACAACTCGACACAAATTCGACAAGTTTATTATTATTTAGCCACGCCCTGGGTTTGAAAAATTAATAAACCAAAAACGCAATAGTTCCATATAGGGCTATCAATACAAACTATTCATAAATACAGTAGTTGAAGTGTATAAAATATTGTTCGTCGAAAATTGTAATATAAAACGTTTGAAAACGGGCTTTAAAACAGTCAGTTAAACAATTACTTACATTTCAGCCATAATGTAGCACCGATACAGTAGTTGAATCACGTAGCTTTGTTAAGTAACTAAAATAAAATTAATGTCTAATGATTGTTTTATTTTAGTAAATTTATTCACCCTCTTTACACCATTTCCAATTGTATTTTAAAATTTTCCAAATGTTTTTTAAAATTGTCCAAATATATTTTAAAATTGTCCAAATGAATTTTAAAATTGTCCAAATGAATTTTAAAATTGTCCAAATATATTATAAAATTCTCCAAATGAATTTGAAAATTGTTTAAATGTACTTTAAAATTGTCCAAATTTATTTTAAAATTGTTAAAATATATTTTAAAATTTTTAATTTTGTCCAAATGTATTTTAAAATTGTTCAAATATATTTTAAAATTGTTCAAATGTATTTTAAAATTGTCCAAATGTATTTAAAAATTGTCCAAATGTATTTAAAAATTGTCCAAATGTATATTAAAATTGTCCAAATGTATTTAAAAATTGTCCAATATATTTTAAAATTATCGAAATGAATTTTAATATTGTCCACATGTACTTTAAAAATGCCCAAATGCATTTTAAAATTGTCCAAATATATTTTAAAATTGCCCAAAATTAATTTAAAATTGTCCAAATGTATTTAAAAATAGTCCAAATATATTTTAAAATTGTCGAAATGAATTTTAATATTTTCCAAATGTATTTTAAAAATGTCCAAATGTATTTTAAAATTGTCCAAATATATTTTAAAATTGTCCAAATTTATTTAAAATTGTCCAAATGCATTTTAAAATTGTCCAAATGCATTTTAAAACTGTCCAAATGTATTTTAAAATTGTCCAAACGTATTTTTAAATTGTCCAAATGTATTTTAAAATTGTCCAAATGCATTTTAAAATTCTCTAAATGAATTTGAAAACTGACTAAATGTATTTTAAAATTGTCCAAATGTATTTTAAAATTGTCCAAATATATTTTAAAATTGTCCAAATGTATTTCAAAACTGTCCAAATATATTTTAAAAATTCTCCAAATATATTTTAAAATTACCGAAATTAATTTTAATATTGTCCAAATGTATTTTAAAAAGGCACAAATGTATTTTAAAATTGTCCAAATATATTTTAAAATTGCCCAAATTAATTTAAAATTGTCCAAATGCATTTTAAAATTGTCCAAATATATTTTAAAATTGTCCAAATGTATTTTAAAATTGTCCAAATGTATTTAAAAATAGTCCAAATGTAATTTAAAATTGTCCAAATATATTTTAAAATTGTCGAAATGAATTTTAATATTGTCCAAATGTATTTTAAAAATGTCCAAATGTATTTTAAAATTGTCCAAATATATTCTAAAACTGTCCAAATTAATTTAAATTTGTCCAAATGCATTTTAAAACTGTCCAAATATATTTTAAAATTGTCCAAATGTATTTTATAACTATCCAAATATATTTTAAAATTGTCAAAATATATTTTAAATTTGCCCAAATTTTTAAATTTGCCCAAATGTATTTTAAAATTGTCCAAATGTATTTAAAAATAGTCCAAATGTAATTTAAAATTGTCCAAATATATTTTAAAATTGTCGAAATGAATTTTAATATTGTCCAAATGTATTTTAAAAATGTCCAAATGTATTTTAAAATTGCCCAAATATATTTTAAAACTGTCCAAATTAATTTAAAATTGTCCAAATGCATTTTAAAACTGTCCAAATATATTTTTAAATTGTCCAAATGTATTTTAAAGCTGTCCAAATATATTTTAAAAATTGTCCAAATATATTTTAAAATTGTCGAAATGAATTTTAATATTGTCCAAATGTATTTTAAAAATGTCCAAATGTATTTTAAAAATGTCCAAATGTATTTTAAAATTGTCCAAATATATTTTAAAATTGCCCAAATTATTTTCACAATTGTCCAAATGCATTTTAAAATTGTCCAAATATATTTTACAATTTTCCAAATTGTTCAAATGTATTTAAAAATAGTCCAAATGCCCAAATATATTTGAAAAATTTTAAGCTCCATTTGGACAATTTTAAAAACATTTTGATATTTTTAAAATACATATGGACAATTTTAAAATACATTTGACAATTGTTAAAATAAATTTTGGAAAATTTTAAAATACATTTGGACAATTTTGAAAATACATTTGGACAATTTTGAAAATACATTTGGAAAATTTTAAAATTCAAATGGATAATTTTAAAATACATTTGGAAATTTTTTTAACTTAATTTAGACAATTTTAAAATACATTTGGATAATTTTAAAATATTTGGAAATTTAGGAAAGTTTTAACATTTCTAAAATTCATTTGGACATTTTTAGAATGCATTTGAAAAGTTTTAAAATACAATTGGAAATAGTGTAGATGCATTCTTAATTAGAATGCATCGAGAGAATTTATAACACAAAAAACTATATACTCTTATATCAAGATGTGGCATTCCTTAAGTGAGGAACAGAAAAGCTTGTTTAACATGTTACGTTTTTCTGGTACATGAATTTGTGTATGAGTTGCCAACTGCTATTTTATATGGCAATAATACCGGATTCAAAGACATATAAAACAGATCGACGGGTGACACCAGGGAGACTTCCCTTGTTAGTAGAAACCCCTTGGACAGAAGCAAAAAAAAAACAAGTAAAAAAGTTGAATTCGGCAGTTTCGTAGTTAAATTCGGCCTTACCACAATGTAAAAAATATTATTGCTAAAAACTTTTTTTGCAAATAAATTGTTGCGAAAAAAATTTTGAGATAAAATTTTGTTTAAAACATTGGTAAAAAAGTGAATTTTAAGAACAAAAATTAAAAAAAAAAAAAAAACTCCGAGGAAAAAAATATTATTTTTTTTAACATGATAATGTTTTTAGGCTGGTGTCTAATTTTAAAAAAGTTGCAGGACGCCACCTCAGTTTGACTATATAAGCTAACAATTAACGAAAAAGAAAACAAGAATTACTATTTTCATTTTCTTAAAACCAAAAATTTTAATAACTTGGGTGTGTAACTTGGATAATAATTCACCTCGTGGTGAATAAAACCATTTTTACAGCTGGTGAATAAAAAGTAACATAATTATTTTTCAACAAAAAAAAAATTTTTTCATCAATTTTTTTCCCCTCAAATTTTTTTTTTTTTCATATTCTTTTTTTTTTTTTGCATCAAACTTTTTTTTTCATCAAATTTTTTTCATAATTTTTTTTTTTTTTCATCAAACTTTTTGTTTATCATTTTTTTTTTTTTTTCATTAATTTTTTTTCATCAAAAAAAAATTTTTTTCATCAAATTTTTTTTTCATCACTTTTTTTGTTTTTTTATCAATTTTTTTTTTTCATTAATTTTTTTTTTATCAATTTTTTTTTTTCATTAATTTTTTTTTTTCATAAATTTTTTTTTTCATCACAATTTTTTTTTATCATATTTTTAACATGAAAATGTTTTTAGGCTGAATTTGACTATATAAGCTAACAATTAACGAAAAAAAAACCAAGAATTACTATTTTCATTTTCTTAAAACCAAAAATTTTAATAACTTAGGTTTGTAACTTGGATAATAATCCACCTCGTGGTGAAAAAACCCGTTTTTCACCAGCTGGTGAATAAAAAGTAACATAATTATTTTTCAACAAAAAAAAATTTTTTTTCATTATTTTTTTCCATCAAATTTTTTTTTTTTTTTTTCATCAAACTTTTTTTTCATAAATTTTTGTTTTTCATCAAACTTTTTTTTCATCATTTTTTTATCAATTTTTTTTTTCATCAATTTTTTTCTCATCAAATTTTTTTTCATCAATTTTTTTTTTTCAATATTTTCTTTTTCATTAAATTTTTTTTCATCAAAATTTTTTTTCATCAATTTTTTTGTTTTTTCATCATTTTTTTTCATTAATTTTTTTTGTTCATCAAATTTTTTTTTTCATCAATTTTTTTTTTCATAAATTTTTTTTATCATATTTTTTTCATAAATTTTTTATAAAATTTTTTATTATCAATTTTTCTCACCAAAAAAAAAAATTTTTTCATATTTTTTTTTTCATCAATTTTTTTTACATCAAAAAATTTTTCTTTTCATCATTTTTTTTTTATCATATTTTTTTCATAAATTTTTTATCAAATTTTTTATTATCAATTTTTCTCAACAAAAAAAATTTTTTTTTCATATTTTTTTTTTTCATATTTTTTTTTTCGTCAATTTTTTTTACATCAAAAAATTTTTCTTTTCATCAAAAACTTTTTTTTATCAATTTTTGTTTTTTTCACCAAAAATAGTTGGTTCAATAATTTTTTTTTTTTTAACATAATTTTGTTTTTTCGTAAAAAAAAATCATTTTTTTTACCAAAACTGCTTTTTCACCAAGTCTAAGCTTTTCGCATAAAAATTTTCCATTTGTTTATCAAATGTACATAAATCAAGTGAGAGTGTTATATTCTTTGGTGCCGAATCTTTTATACTCTCCAAAATGTAAAACACTTTTTTGCACTTATTTTTGCACTCAATTACGAAATGTACAGCTCTTTTGGTTTTTTAATGGGGTCCTCGGCTGATATTTCAATTCGTTTTGCATGGAATAGCAAAGTAATATAATATTATTTTTTCTAAAAAAAACTTTGCTTTGGCAAGTACACCCATTTTTTCCGTAAAACATTATCATGATTCAATGTTTTGGGCAAGAGTACAAAATTCGCAAACATTTTTTAAAAAATAGCTTTGTACATGGTAAAATACCATTTGTTATCCAATTCTGTTCACATATGAGGCATTCCACACCAAATGTCCAGCGAAAAAAACATGTGTACTGTAAATTTCGGATAGTTGTAGGGATAGCCCTATATGAAACTAAGAAAATTACGTTTTTAATTCAAAAACTGGGCTTAGGAGGCGTGGTCAAATATTGGAAAAATGGTAAAATTTGTGTCGAGTTGCCTTGTTTAAATATTTATCACATTAAAACGGAATGCACCACAATCTAAAATATTTACATTCTTATATAGTTTAGAATTTTTTTTTTTTTTGAAAATTTTTCAGAACCCGTTCTGAAATTTTCCATATTTTAAAAAAGTCAATTTATCAAAAATCCGTCCACGTTTGTTCTTTTTTTAATTTTTTAAGTTTTGATGTCTGTCTATCCACACAAAAAAATTCAGACATGTGTTTTTAGTTTTTTTTCGAGCAAATTGCATTTGAACTTTGAATTTCAAAACAATTTAGAAATTTGCTTGTATTTTCTTGTTTGAACAGAGCGTATGGGTAACATTTATGCAAATATTTAACACTCATTCGCTACGTTGAAACAAGAAAATATAAGCAAATTACAAAATTGTTATTAAATTTAATATTCAAATGCGATTTTCTCGAAAAAAAAAAAACGAAAAACACATGTCTGAATTTCTTTGTGTGGATAGACAAACATCTAAACTTTTAAATATTTAAAAAAAAGTGGCCGGATTTTTTAAAATTGACTTTTTAAAAAATGGGAATTTTCAGAACGGGTTCTGAAAATTTCTAAAGAAAAAAATTGTTATTGATAGCCCATACAAAACTATACAAGAATGTAAATATTTTAGCTTGTGGTACATTCCGTTTTAATTTCATAAATATTTAAACAGGGTAACTCGACACAAATTTGATAATTTTTCCAATATTTGACGTGGGCAAATATATGTCCAGTTTTTGAAAAATTTAAAAACCAAAAAAGCAAATTTTCTCAGTCCCCTATATGCAGGGCTATTCATACAACCTATTCAGAAATTCACGGGACACATGTTTTTCAGCATCGGGACATTTGTTGTGGAATGCCTCATATGTTAACAAATAGCCAATATAAAGCATTTTATATTTTTAGGTTACCAACATTTTTGAGGTATCGTTACATTTCCGTTTATGACTTTTGAAGCGATTTTGCTCAAATGCAATACCAAACTTCTCTACTCATATCTTACAAGGGAAGTATCTCAACCCTTATGAACCGATTTGCCTGAAACTTAAAATATATATTAAGGAGACGATTTTAAGGTTGGGGGTGTCTCGGCTTATCGGCCATATCGGTGTTTAAAAATTTCGTTGTCCCCTTATGAAACCATGTGGACCTTCGGGAAAATTTTGATAACTTCCGAACTAATAGGAATATCATCTAGGGCAAAAATACGGGTCGACTTAAATTTAATAAAGATTATTTCTTATCCATATGGATATCGTAGGTCTATGTCTTCACATAAGTACCCCCCAAAATTTACACATTTTCCTGAAAAAAATATTTAAAGAAGCCGAATTTTTACAAGGTTATGCCACGATTGGATAGGCATTAAAAAAACCTTTCTTCTCATATGAAAACATCATATAGTTTATTAAAAAGAAATGGCTGCAAAATCCAAAAAACGATTTTTTCGCCATTTTTTGACCCATGTTTTGAACCCCTAAATCCCCGATATGGCCGATAAGCCGAGACACCCCAACCTTAGAATTGTCTCTTTGATATATATTTTAAGTTTCATGCAAATCGGTTCATAAGGGTTGAGATACTTCCCTTGTTAGTAAAGGTCTTATGATACTTGCTAGTTTTTGTATTGTTTATATTTTGGAGAACAGTGCAAATATATTTTCATAAGAAAAATGACCAAGTGTAAAAAGTATGACAATATCATGAAAAAAACTTAAAACGTCAAAAAATATACGTATGTTATCGATAATTTTAGCTATTTTGGGCGAGTTATTTTGAAAATAAAAGTTGGCAATATTGTTTTTTTTTTTGTTTTGTTTTTATTTTATTGTATTTCATGTTCTTTCTCGCATTTGTTGTTTCATTCGATCAATCCTAAAAAAATCCAATACAGAAACTAGCAAGTATCATACCACCTTAATGAATTTTGGTCTTTATATGAAATTTGCAAAAAATTGCGTTTTTAGATCTACGTTTAAGAATTAAAAAAAAAAAATAAAAATTTCTTTCCCCCGACCCTTTCATAGAGCTTGAGACAAACTTTTATTAAAAACTAATTTAAGACAAATACGATCATTATAACCCGTGGCGCCCTTCGACCACAATCTTGATTTTTTTAGAAAATTTTCACCAAAAACTCTAAACTCATGGGTTTAAATGTTCTGATTTGGCTCAAAGTTCAAAAAAAGCTTGTCTCAAGCTCAGTAAAATAGTTAGTGGAAAAAATCTTGGGATTTTTTTTAAAATAATTTTTTGACAAATTTCAAATGACGATATCTCGAAAACCGCTAGACCGATTTCAGATTTTTTTATACCCTCCACTTAGTGATAGAGGGTACATATAAGATTGTCATTCCGTTCGTAACTCATCGAAATATCGGTCAAAGACCCCGTCTGTCTGTAGAAATGGTGATCAAGGCCAAAATATTACACGGAGATGACTGAAATTTAATATATTTATTGGAAGTTCTCCCGAAGTTGGAAGTTGGTATTGCGGTTCAAAGGTTATGAACGGAAAAGTAAGGACTCCTAAAAAATGTTGGTACATTCAACATAACCTAAAAATATAAATGCTTTGATTCTTGACAAAAATTTTCAAAAAAATTTTTTTATTCAATTTTTTTTTTTTTTTCAAAAGTAATTTCCTTTTAAATAAAGTGGCGCCCTTCAAAGTTTAATTCATGTTTAATTTTATTCTTTGAATTAAAATTGAATTTTTCACAAAATGAATTAATTCTTTTTTTATATAATTAAAATTTAGTTCAAAGAATTAATTCAAGCATGAATTAATTTATTAAATAAAATTTTTGATTTGAGAAATTGAATGATGAACTAAAAATTCGAAGGTCAGTTTGTTAAGCATATAAACATGTTTATGACAGAAGAAGTTTACAGATCTGCTGTTCGACACAGAGGACTAAAACCTATATTTTTTTTTAGCTGCGCCCTTTTGTGGGAGTGGATAAAAATAGATATTTTCAATATTGATAAAATTGTGTTATTTAAATGATAAAATTATAATAAATTTATTTATTGGAGTCTCGTACCGACATCCACCCCTACCCCCACATTTTTATTCAATTTTTTCCTACAAGAACTTTTCCCAAATTTAAAGTAGTCTCAATTGTGGGTAAAAACCACTTTATCTGGCAGCACTGCAATACAAAAAATCAACATCATACTCTTTATCATAAAGAGCTTCTATTTTAATAAAAAGCTTTTATTTCAACAAAAAGCTCTTATTTCGATAAAAGCTTTTTTTAAATTATTTCCCAGCATAAACAATAGAACAATCAATGATGAAAATATAAAGCATTCCACACCAAATGTCCCGCTACAGAAAAACATTTGTCCCATGAATTTCTGAATAAGTTGTATGAATAGCCCTATATGAAACTAAGGAAAATGCGTTTTTGGTTTGTAAATTTTTCAAAAACTGGGCTAAGAAGGCGTGGTCTTATATTGAAAAATGGTAAAATTTGTATCGACTGTTTAAGTATTTATCAAATTAAAACCGAATGCACCACAATCTAAAAAATGTACATCCTTATATATAGTTATCGACTAAAATTTTTTTTTTTTGAAAATTTTCAGAACCTGTTTTAAAAATTTCCGTTTTTTAAAAAAGTCCATTTATCAAAAATCCGGCCACTTTTTTTTAAGTTTAGATGTTTGTCTATCCACACAAAAAAATTCAGACATGTGTTTCTCGTTTTTTTTCGAGAACATCGCATTTGAATATTAAATTTCATAACAATTTTGTAATTTGCTTGTATTTTCTTGTTGTAACATGGCGAATGAAAAAAAAGTGGCCGAATCTTTGATAAATTGACTTTTTTAAGAAAAGGAAAATTTCAAAACAGGTTCTGAAAATTTTCCAAAAAATAAAATTTTAGTCGATAGCACATACAAAACTACAAAATAATGTAAATTTTTGAGATTGTGATGCATTCCGTTTTAATTTGATAAATATTTAAACTCGGCACAAATTTTACCATTTTTCCAATACTTGACCACGCCTCCTAAGCCCAGTTTTTGAAAAACTGAAAAACCAAAAACGCTATTTTTTAGTTCCATAAACGGCTGTCCAAAGAACCTATTCAGAAATATACGGAACACATGTTTTTTTCGTTGGACATTTGGTGTGGAATGCCTCATATATATTTTCAGGGTTTGAAACAAATTGCTTTTCAATACCAAAACCTTTATTCGTGCGATACCAATACGGTTATCCCACTACCTATAAAAAATTTGTAATTTAGTTCTGCAATACCACACAGAAAAATATAAAAAAAATATTTGAGTAAATTTTTAATACTATTGAGTAAAAAATTACTCAATTTTGCACCTGTAAACGGTTTAATAGTATTGAGTTAATTTTTAATAAAAATTTTTAAGATGTTTGAAAAAAAATTTGAGTAAATTTTTAATTGACACAATTAAAAATTTACTCAAAATTTTTTTTTTTTAAAAGTTTAAAAAAGTTTTAAATTTTTTTACAAAAAAAAAACGAAAAACTTGTTTTTTCAAACTTTACCAAACATATTTATGTCTCAAAAACATAGGAAAATTTTATAAACTTTCATATACATACACAAAAAACTATAAACTAAACGAGAATTCGAAAAACTATGAGAGTTTAAAAAAAATTAAAAAATCTATTAAATTATTTACTTAAATTGTTTTTAAAATTTTTAAGTAAATTAATAATTGCGTCAATTAAAAAATTACTCAATCTTTGTTTTTTTTAATTTTAAACAAGTGATTACTCAAATTTGTTTCCTTCATATTTTTTTTTCTGTGCGGTTCTTTTCTTTGAATATATTAACCTTCTATCTTCCATTTCTAGGGGTAATTTTTGTGCTATAGAACACCACTAAAACGTGCCTTTAAGGATTTAAAATGTTCTACAAACATTTTCTGCATCAAATTTCACAATGGTTTGTCAAAGGCCAAAAGTTCGTGCAAAAAGTGCAGAATGCTTTAAAAAGTAATAATGTTAAGTATTTTGGTGAAACATAATTGAACTAATTATGACAAATTAAAATTTTAACTTTTTTAAACATTTTGCTTATATCGCACGAACTTTTGACCTTTGACAACCCCTAGTAAAATTTAATGCAGAAAATGACTCCTAGAAATGGGATATAGAGGATTAATATGTTTTAAGAAAAGAACCACCATCCAATTTCACTGAATACATCTATTATCGTAATTTATGTCAGAAGCAGATTTACAACATTTTTTCGGCTTATTTCACACTTTTGGTCTTTGACAACCCCTATTAAAATTTGATGCAAAAAAATTTTGTAGAACATTTCAACCCTTTTGACGCACGTATTATTGGTGTTCTATGAGGATATTTGAAAAATGGACCAAAATGACCCCTAAAAAAGGGAGATAGAGGATTAATATATTCTAAGAAAAGGACCGCCATTCTACTGACGACATGTCTTAACATTTTTCATCAGAATTAGATTTAATACCTTTTTTTGACTTATTCAAAACGCCTTTGAAAAAAAATTTAAAAACTTCAGTGGGCCATAAAAAAAGAACTTGATGAAGGAGGGGAAGGAGAATAATGATTACTAAAAATAAGTTTGTTTACGAAAATTACAATAACAAACTCTTCTGTAAGAAAAAAAAAACAACAGTAACAACTACACTCGAATTGAAAAAATCAGATTTAGTTGATACTTGCTTAACAGCCTACTTGGCGTATCGGTCTAGAGTGATTGTACGTTACATTACATTACAGATGATGATGAGTTCAATCCTTGTCGGCTGCGATCTGTAAATAATTTTCACATATAGAGTTTTATTGACTATTAACTAAATAAATTGACATTAAAAGTTTTTCTGAAGATTATTATAACTGGATAATATGAAACTAGTAAGAAACAAACCAGGATGTCTAAATTTTTAGAAAAATTAAAATTTTTCTTTCACACTTTTCTCAATTCAAAACCATATAGAACTCGAGCTAAGTTTTCAAACACTTCGGAGGTTCTGTTCTTCTATTGATATAATTTCATTTTTTTTTTGTTCCCGTTCAAGATACACTCGAAGACCCCAAATTTGTTGCACAGTGGTTTAAAGAAAAATATGAAAGTATTTGTAGAATATTTTAACTCTTAAAATGGCCTTCATAATAGATTTCTGTGTGTAGTTTTTAAAAAGGACTACAAAGGACTAGGTATTTTTTATAGTTTTCTTTTACGTTTTTCAAACGACTTTGATAAAAAAAAAAAAATAAACCCCCTAGTAAAAATGATTTCGTATATAGCCATGTATACATTGATACAAATATATAATTTTATACATATGTAGATCTCATTATATTTAATTATATAAAAAATCAATCAGATAAGACCAAATTTCGTATCAAATTATATAAAATTTGATATAACCCCAGATAAAATTTTATAAAATTTGATACGAATTTTGGTCTTATCTGAGTATTTTTTTATATAATTTTATGTGATTAGATATTTTTATGTAAAATTAGATACATTTGTATCAATTTATACATGAATATATACAAAATCATTTTTACTAGGGCCTTCAATGGGCCATAAAAAAGAAATCCGAACTGACTTTGCAAAAACCCTTTGTAATTTTGTCTACTACACTCAAAAACAAGTAGAAAAGTTAAATTCTACTTGGCCGAATCTATGAATACCCTCCACAATGCCCTTTTTAAGTGATAGTAAATTTTCTAACGTGAAAAAAATAACATTTTTGGTTAGAAATATTTTATTTTCTGTAAAAAAAACTTTTTTTTATTAATTTTTGAAAAAAAAAAAAAAATTACTGATTTTTTTTTTGAGTGTAAAATTTTTTTTGAGTGTATTTTTTTTTTTTGTTTTAGTGTAAAAAAACTTTTTTTTGTTAATTTTTGAAAAAAAAAAAATATAATTTACCAATTTTTTTTTTTTTTGAGTGTAAAATTTTTTTTTAAGTGTAAACTTTTTTTTGGTTAGAAATATTTTATTTTCAGTAAAAAAACTTTTTTTTCATTAATTTTTAAAAAAAAAAAAAATACAAATTTTTTTTTTTGAGTGTAAAATTTTTTTGGGTGTATTTTTTTTTTTTGGTTTAGTGTAAAAAAACTTTTTATACCCTCCAACCACAGTATGGGGGTATACTCACTTTGTCATTCCGTTTGTAACGCATAGAAATATCGGTCGGGGACCACATAAAGTATATATATTATTGATCTATGATCGATTATAAGTCATTCTATGAATGTCCGTCCGTCCGTCCGTCCGTCTGTATAAAACACGATTCAGTCCAAAATAAGACTAGACTCCTGAAAAATGGCAAGAATGTGTCTTTTGGTCATAGGCCGGCTAAGTTCGGAAATGGGTAAAATCGGATAAGGGGCAAAAAAGTTCCCCCTTAAAGAACTAAAAAACCTCTTTAAAAACGCCATTTTTTACAGCTTTTTTTGCATTTTTGATAAACAAATGAAATCTTTTTATGTCAGAAGAAGTTAAAAGTCATACACTTAGACCCCGGGGGGGCTACAAAATAGTTTTGTTTGTCCCGCCCCCTTTTGTGGGCGTGGATTAAAAAAAAACATAAAAATTATGAGAAAATGGTATAACTAAAGTTCAAAAGGCATAATAAATAATTTAGTAAACATTTATCGCGTTGGGGAAGGTATCCCCCACCACCCCCACAGAGCCCCCTTCCCCCCCAAAAACGCCTCTGATTTTTTATGCATTTGAACATGTTGGAGGGTATCAAAGATTCGGCACAGCCGAATTTAACACTCTCACTTGTTTTTGTTAAGTTTTGAAAAAAAAAAAAAAAATTTACCAATTTTTTTTTTTTTGAGTGTAAAATTTTTTTTGAGTGTAAACTTTTTTTTAAGTGTATTTTTTTTTGGTTTAGTGTAAAAATATTTTTGTGTGACAAAAATACCTTTTAAAATATTTACAAATGTTTTTAAAACATGTTTAACGGGTTTTCGACACGTGAATTTAAGGTGAACTAATCTGAAATTTACGGTTTTGCTAATAACTTTTGAACCGCTCGACCGATTTGGCTGAAATTTAAAACGAACCGGACCAAAGGAACGGTAAATATATATGTCACACTTCAGCACCCTCAGAATTGCCGTTCGAAAGTTACAGTGTGTTTTATCTCGTAAATTCCAGAAAACCCCTTGCCGAAATTCACTCATTTGCTTATAACTTTTGAACCACTGGACCGATTTCGCTGGATTGCAATACCAACCTGACCAGGTAAATGTCCAACATAAATGCCAAACTTCAGGAGCCTCCGTAAAGTCTTTCAAAAGTTAGCGTGTTTTCAACAGACAGACAGACAGACGGACAGACGGACAGACGGACAGACGGACGGACGGACGGACGGACATCGCTAGATCGTCTTAAAATCGATCGAGGATCATGAATATATATACTTTATGGGGTCCTACACCAATATTTCGAGGTATTACAAACGGAATGACAAACTTATATATACCCTCTATCACTAGAGTGGAGGGTATAAAAAAGTGAACTAAAATCTGGGAAAATTAACTAAATTTTTAGAAAAAGAGGGAATGATTTGCCTCCAAAGATTTTTTTTCTTGATTTTAGTTCATAATTTTGCCAAAAATATGGGAAACAAAGTTATTTAATTTCACTTTTAACTAGAAAATGGGAAAAATTATATTACAATTAGTTCATTCACATTTAAGAACTAGATTGGGTCTAGAACAATGGACCCTGGGTTCGGACCCCATGGTTCCAGCCCCTTTTAACTCGAGACCCCGTTGGTTCCTTTAAGGGAACCAACGGGGTAGAGCGAAACGGACCCAAAACTTGTGTCCGTTTCGCTCTACCTTGCTTAGTTTTTGAGATACGGTAATAAGGGTTCTGATAGGGTCTTGAGAATCTTAAAAACTGGATAACTAAAAAACTATTAATCGGAGGGCTTTCCGGAAGTGTTCTACGAGTCAAGAGCTACAAAAATGCAGTTGGACCTTTTCTCGTGTTGGCAGTATTTACAGAGATATGTGCATATGAAGGTTTTTATTTCAAACGTTCCACAAAAAAAAAAAATTGTTGGATCAAAGTCAAACTTTGGGAGCTAATTGCCCTATATGAAAGCAACAAATCGTGGAACAAAAGTTTTCGTTTTTCGGAAAAATGGGCGAAATAGCGTTGTCAAACATGGTAAAATTGAGCAATTTTTGCATGATGTCGCTTTATATTCAATTTTTTCTACAGTAACTCAACGATTCTGAAATTTTCGAAACACATCTATTTTATAGTGTTTTGTATGGGCTATCGATTGGCCTTATTTGTTTTTGGAAAAAATTCAGAACTATATCTGAATTTTTCAAATGAAAAATAAAAATCGATGTAGCAAAAAACACGCCATTTTTAATTTTTTTTTAAAAAATTTTAAATTAAAGTTCATTTCATTCTCTACATCAATGGTTCTCAAACGGTGGGTCGCGACCCCCTAGGGGGCCGCGGAAGAGTTTCAGGGGGGTCGAGAACAAAAAAACCTTAAAACCTTAAATTTTGGTAAATTCAAAACACATATTTTTTATTATAAACAAATATACAAATCCTTTTATTAAAGCAAAAAAAAAATTCCATCACTTAAGGTCCCTCCGTAATCTTTGTGCAGTTGTTAATTTCTCGGGATGCCCAACACTTATTTGTGAAGTGTTTTGGCTGAGTCTGGGATCTGACAGTTCGTTTAAATAAATTTTTGCTGATTCCGAATCTGGGTTCTAAATTTTTCTAGTACGTTAGATTTTTGAGAAAATTAAAGGCAAAGTTCACAAAAACGTATTCTTGTGCATTTTAAAGAGTTTTGTTTGTGAAATTTTCGGATGCATCTGGGATTTTTTCGATTTACTTTTAAATGCTGATTTCAAATCTGGACCCGAATAACGGATCTAGATTCTTGATCGAATAAAATTTCGATCAATATTTTGGTACATAATTTTGAAAAAACATGTTGGTAAACATTTCTTCATTTCTGGCCAGGTTTAACTAGTGTTTTTCTTTTATTTTCGGAAATAAAAAATCGATGAAGATAGTAAGTTTCGATATAAAATGCCGCAGTTTGTGACCTGGTTTCCAAATTTTTGAAAAAATTGAGGTCAAGGTTCACAAAAATTGTGTTTTTTTTTATTTTTTAGAAGTTTTTACTTGAAATTTGTGGTATGCGTCTGGGATCAGGCCACACGGTTTCGATTAATCTTTCAAAGCTGCTTCTGAATTTGATTTCCAAATTTTTCCATTACTTCATCTTTTTGAAAAAACTGAGGTCAAAGTTCACGTTAATAATTTTTTTTTTTTATGTTGGGGGGTCGCGAAGAATTTTAAATATTGAAAAGGGGTCGCAAAGCAAAAGTTAGTGAGAAGCTCTGCTCTACATCATATCAAATTTTCTGAGAGCAGTTATATTTGGTTTTTGAGAAAATTGGCTTTAAAGTTTGAATGTCTTATTATATTTTCCATATTACTCATACGCCACGATACATTTATTTTTGCACTTACCAAAAACTTGTTTAATTCTGTTTAGATAACTGATTTAGAGCTGATTTGTAGAGTCCAACCGAATATTAGGTTTCGGTCTCGACTTCGGCCGAATAATCATAATTAAAATTAAGAAATCATATTTAAATAAACTTAAAAAAATTGTTCATTAAATCTGTAGATTAAGACAAAAAGTTACACAGCTCAACATGAAAATGCGTATTGGATTCTGGTAAGTGGTTGAGGTAGGGTTTGTTGCGCTGATTCCAAATCTGCGACCCAAATATGTCTATCACATCAGGATTTTGAGTTATTCGCGGTTAAAGTGCCGAAAGAGGCCATTTTGGACCCTTTTTGAAAGCTTATAATATATAATTTTCTCTATAAGACAAGATAAAATGTTCTTGGAATTTAATTTTTTAAAATGGTAACAAAATCATTTACAAAAAACCTTCCATTTTTTAAATATTTACCCGGCTAAAAAATAAAGTGTACTAACGCATGTACGATCATATATGATAATGCATGTTAAGGATGGACCAATATACGATCGCATATTATCATTTGTTCTTCCGTATATGGTCATGTATTGAATAAGCGCCAATTTTAATATATGTTCATATATGTTTCCGAATTAATGATGTATGGTCAGATGTGTTCATATATGCTCATATACAATTCATTTTTTAGCCGGGTAGTTTATTTACACAGTGTTTTTTAACAAATTTCCATACAAATACATTCGTAAATATAAGATTTAAAACACTAATGACTTTTTCACCATTATAAAAAATTAAATACCAAGAAAATTTGAGTTTGTCTTAAAGAGAAAATTACGCACTTTCGAATGAGCTTAATATCAAGTCATTCGCATGTCTGAATCTTATCTTACAGGCGCTCAAAAATGGCCAAAATGGGCCTTTTTTGACACATTAACCGCGATTTTCTCAAAATTGTGACGTGATAAAAAAATTTGAGTGACGGTTTTGGACTCGGGAGACCAAAACCTATAAACTTTTTTGGAGTTCATTCAAAACGCAGCGACAAACCTCAGATTTGTAGAGCGGTGTTATTTGAACTGTAACAGTAACACGTTAATTGGAAAACCTTCCCGAGTAAAAAAGTTTATATATAATTACATATAATTTGATAAAATTATATATAATTATATATATTTGATCAAATTATATAAAATTATATATAATTTGATAAAATTATATATAATTATATCCGAATTTTTTTTATATAAAATTTTATAAAATTATATCTAATTATATATAATTTGATAAAATTTTATAAAATTAGATAAAATTATATATAATTTTATCAAATTATATATAATAATATCAAAATTTGTTTAATATAAAATTTTATAAAATTATATCAAATTATATATAATTTGATAAAATTTTATAAAATTATATAAAATTATATAAGATTTGATAAAATTTTATATAAAAAAAATTCGGATAAAATTTCATATAATTTTATCAAATTATATATAATTTTATATAATTTTATCAAATTTTTTGAAAACAAAAACTTCTTTATATAATTTTATATAATTATATATAATTTTATCAAATTTTATATAATTATATAAAATTATATAAAAACTTTTTTACTCGGGTTGTTACATTTTTTAAAATGAACTGAATCAACAAGCTTAATGATACTCGAAATTGAAAAATTCAGCAACTTTTTTATATATTTTTTAATATCCCGGGTAAAAATGAAATATATATGATCATATATGAAGATATATGGATCATATATGGATTTATATAACCATATATTATCATATATGCCTCCATATATGTTCATATATGATCTGATCCGAAAATTGGCCCGATATGAGGTCATATGAGGCCACATCTATAAATAAGATGTGTTTCGAAAATTTCAGAATCGTTGAGTTGCTTTAGAAAAAATTAAATATAAAACGACATCATTCAAAAATTGCTCAATTTTACCATGTTTGACCACGCCTATCTCGCCCATTTTTCCGATAAACGAAAACTTTTGTTCCACGATTTGTTACTTTCATATAGGGCAATAAGCTCCCAAAGTTTGACTTTAATCCAACAACATTTTTTTTTTGTTCGTGGTACGTTTGAAATAAAAACCTTCATATCGTGAACCTATATTCAAAATATGCCAACTCAAATTTGACCGAAATGAATTTCCGATGGCAAATAGCTCCCCTATGTAATACCTAACTGTCAGAGCAAAAAAATAATTTGTTGTCGTTTTACATCAATTTTTGTTATTCTGCTAACTCAAACTACATATTTTTTTGGTGAAAATAAATGCCAACTCCCTTTGTAAATTTCCAAAAATTTTTCAAAATTTTTTTTAAAAAAAATTAGACAACATATCTTATTGCATTTGCCATGCTGAACACGAATCTTGTAAAGATTTTGATACCAAATGACTGGTTTTCGAGATATTGCCATTTTTAAAATATCGGTAAATAGTGTTTGCAAAAAAAAAAAATTGCTTATATTTATGTAACTTTCGAACTATTTATCAGATTGAAACATTATGAGTGGGGCAAATAAAGTCAATGATATAAGCTTTCAAAATAGCTAGTTTTGAGTGAGCCTTCTACAATAAAGCGTGAGTTACAGAGTGCCAAAGTTGACCACCCCGAGATTAAAAGGCTTTTGGAGCTAGTAACTTTTAAAAATATGCAAAGCTTTTTACGGTTTTTTAGTTTTTGCAATTACCGTACTAAGAAAAACAAAATCCGAGAAAAAAAAAATTTTTCAAAAAAAAAATATATTTTTATTTTCCGACAAAATATGCCAACTCTAAAAAATATTTGTTTTTTGATATAGTAATAAATGCCATCTCTGAAAAATACGCAAACAAGTGCAAAATATGAAATTTTTTGCATAGGTAAAAATTATTTAGAATATTTAAACCATCTTGTGGAAGGTACATTGTTTATTTTTGCAATGATATGCGAAATAACTAGTTTTTTAGCTCTCCTGAACAGTGAGCTTTTTCGAGTTGGCATTTATTGAATATAGTTCGACGATATATAAAATCTCGGGAATTTCAAATTTTAGATCTAAAATTAGGGTCTTGAGACCCCGACAGATATGCAGAGCTAGGCTATTCCATATTTTTCTTTGCAGTCTTTCTTTTGAAAATTTCATCCGTTTCGCTCTATCTCGCTTAATTTTTGAGATATCACCATTTTGAATTTTTAACTAAATTCTCAGAAGTTATTAACTAAATTCTAAGAAGAGAAATACGATGATGTTTTTTTTAGTAAATTTTAACTAAATTTTAAATAAACTTGAACTAAATTGTTTTTTAGGAAATATGTCTTAAAAATAAAGATACGTTTCTTAGATTTGTGGAAAATTTCTTTGGCAGTAAGAATTTTTTTCCGAATATTAAAAAATTCCATTTAAAGAAAACTATGAACTAATTATGAGTAAATGAACTAAACTTTTTTCCTCATAGTTAAGAAAATTTCTCATTTTTTAGTTAAATTTAACTAAATTTTAGGAAAATTCTTGATAAATTTTCAAAAACATTTTTTCCTTAATTTTAGTTATATCTTTTTTTCAGTGTAGATGGTCTACATTGGCATTGAAGTAATTTAGGTTCAAAGCGATAACCTAAAATTTGTTGCACAGTTTAGTCAACACATGAGCAATAAAACGGAAAAGAGAACTCCCGCCCTTTTTCCCGGGATTTCAAAATACCAACAAATCCCGGAAAATCCCATGAAAAACTGTAATTGTAAGTAAACAATTAGTTTTTGAGCATCTCAGAGCGTCGGTCTGAGATTAGTATGATTTAATCTTAAACCATATTCTTCCATGTTGATGACGATATAGAGGGTTAGTTAGTGGTGGTGTTTGTAATCTACTAAAACGCTTCAAACAACTGTTCTGATTATAAAAAAATACAATATTTTTTTAATTGAAATCCACAGAGAGACCGTTAGTATTAAAATAACATATCAGTTGTTTTTTGATTTGCTCATCAGTTATTAGTCGTGTGTTAAAGCTTAGAGTAATTAGAATGATTTTTTAATGTTTGTTTAAATTTTAAAATTATAAAATTTTTTTTAGAAAAAATTAAATTATTACAATTAAATTAATAAAAAACAAAATATTATTAAGTGAAAAAAATTTCAATAATTCCAAATACAAAAAAAAAATATTTTTCAAAAAATTAAAACCTTAAATTGTGAAATTAAAATTCATAACGGTCTCTCTGTGGATTTTTTTCTAAGTAATTAATTAAAAATTTTACTCACAATTTTCTGAGAGCTACATATAATAAATCTTTATCAAATTATAAATCGTATTTTCAATTGTCAAGTTCATGAAAAAGACTTTGTAAAAATATAAATAAAACGCATTTAAATTAATTATGGTTTATGAATCATCTTATGAAAGTGGCCGTCAACCCTTTCTTCCCGATACAAAACGGGGTTATTGGGCAAATCCAAATGATTTCATATATGCTGGTATAAGTTTGGCATTTCGTTTGGATGTCTTAACCATGACATGGTTTATGCAAAGCGGATACAATGGTAAGTAAAATAATTTCTATATTATTACAGATTCAAAGAATTTTTCAGAGAATCTGGCAGAATCTGAGAATATTTCTATAGGAAAATTAAATTTTTCATGTGATTTTTTTTAAACAACTACCAATGTACACATAAAAAATAAAAATACAATATTTTTGAATTCTGTTTTTTTTTATTATTTGAAAAATGAATCATTGTAATATTTTTAAAATTTTATAACACAAAATTTGGTGAACTGAAATTGCCACTCATTTGTATAATAGGGTGGCTCGTTTTTGGGCTTTTCTCTCTGATCAAATTCCAAAAGTGTCGATCCCCTAAGGATAACTCACATGCAAAATATCACTCCGATCGGAGTTTATCTTCTGTCTCCACTTTGAGCTTCAAAATTGGGGTTTTTGCAAAAAAAGGACTTTAAAAAAAATTCAAGTTTTTTTATTAAAATAATTAAAAAAATATTTTTGTACAACATTTGATCGTAAATACTTAAATATGAAATTTAAAGATTTTACGATATCATTAACCCTTTCAAACTTGATACCAAAAAAATGCCATGATTTTGGGGGCATTCTCAAAATACCTTTTTTCAAAATTTGAAAATTTTATTAAAAAAAAATTTTAAATATACCCGGCTAAAAATAATGTATACAAGCTCATGTACATTAGAGCGACTCAACTTGTATGGAAGAGAAAAAAGTGATTTAGTTACCCCTCTGAAAATAAAGCTTGATATGTTTTATAATGATTCCCAAAATATTTTGGTTCTAGCGTTGACCATCCGTGAGCTGGACTATTTTTAAAAAAGGACCTTTTTTCAGTTTTTCGAATTTTTTTGTACTTTGCTCCAAGACGACATAAATAAAATTTGGTGTCATCGAAAAGAGTTTTTGACGCAGCATCTAATGGTATATAAAACTTGACCACTTGCGACCTGCAAATTGCGATATTTAACTAAATACATATTTTCGTTTCGCGTTTTCATACAAATTCTACGTATTTGGAAATAATGTTCTGCTTTTTAAATTGAATCTGTTTTAAAATAATGTTAATTTATTTTTTTTTTTTGTAATTATTCACATAAAACTCGAAAATCGCGATTTATTAATCTTTTTTCAAATATAGGCAATATGGGTATCAAAATTTTTCATTTTTCATTTATAATAACCTGGTGATAAGTAAAAGATCTGTTTTCAAATCGAGGATGCTGTGAGATAAATTTAAGTTCTTAAATATTAATTTTTTAACAATGTTCTGCTTTTCAAATTGAATCTGTTTTAAAATAATGTCAATTTATTATTTTTTTTTATTATTCACATAAAACGCGAAAATCGTGATTTATTTTACATATGTTTTTTAATAAAGGCAATATGGGTATCAATTTTTTTCATTTTTCAATTATAATAATCTGGTGTTCTGTTAGTAACTAAAAAAATAAAATTTGAATACATAAATGTATCTCACAGCATCCTAGATTTGATCTTTTGTTTATCACCAGATTATTATAATTGAAAAACGAGAAAAGTTGATACCCATATTGCCTATATTAAAAAAAGAGAAAATATATCGCGATTTTCGCGATTTATGTGAATAATAAAAAATAAATAAACATTATTTTTAAACAGATTCAATTTGAAAAGCAGAACATTGTTAAAAAATAATATTTAAAAACTTAAATTTATCTCAGAGCATCCTAGATTTGAAAACAGATATATTACTTATCACCAGGTTATTATAATTGAAAAATGAAAAATTTTGATACCCATATTGCCTATATTTGAAAAAATATAAAATATATCGCGATTTTCGCGTTTAATGTGAATAATTACAAAAAAAATAAATAAACATTATTTTAAAACTGATTCAATTTGAAAAGCAGAACATTATTTCCAAATACGTAGAATTTGTATGAAAACCCGAATCGAAAATATGTATTTAGTTAAATATCGCAATTTGCAGGTCGCAAGTGGTCAAGTTTTATATACCATTAGATGCTGCGTCAAAAACTCTTTTCGATGACACCAAATTTTATTTATGTCGTCTTGGAGCAAAGTACAAAAAAATTCGAAAAACTGAAAAAAGGTCCTTTTTTAAAAATAGTCCAGCTCACGGATGGTCAACGCTAGAACCAAAATATTTTGGGAATCATCATAAAACATATCAAGCTTTATTTTCAGAGGGGTAACTAAATCACTTTTTTTTTTGAGTCGCTCTAATGTACATAATGATATGATAATTTATGTTAAGGCTGGGCCAATATATGATCGCATATTATCATATGTTTTACCATATATGGTCATATATTGAATAAGCGCCAATTTTAATATATGCTCATTAGGGCGTTTCATCAAAAATTTTTTTTTGGATTTTTGCAACTCTTGAAGCGGAATATGAATTCTTATGGCCTAAAAGATTTTTGAGATTTTTTTCAGATTTTTGGAATGTCGGGATCAACTCGCTCAAATCGATTTTATCAAAAAAATGAGGTTATGAAACATAATTTTTTTTATTTTTTGTTCTCTGGTGCGTTTTTTTAACAAAACCGGATATAATACTTCTTAATGTTGCTAGCCTCCTAAAAAAAAATATTCGCGGTCAAAATAATAACTTCAAGGGTCACTAAGATGACCTTTAAAGTAAAAATTCAGAATTTCCCGTGTTCCAACCTTAATAATTTGAGAAATATGCAATATATGAACGTAATGATGAATCCGTTAGATAGGTATTTTTAATACCTTTAATTTAAAACCAAAATGACATTTGTCACTTTAGTAGAAATATTAAAAAACTAAGATAAACTCATTTTTTCCCCCATTTTACAGAAAATCGAAGGGAATCCATTAGTAGTTTTTTTGTAAAATTAAAATAATAAACTTAAAAGAAGTTTTTTTGATTGCAATTAGTGTTTCCAAACCGGAAACCCGGGTTTTTGTCAAACCGGTTTTTTTGACAAAAAACCGGTTTTTTGGTTAACCGGCTTGGAAACACTAACTACAATCTATAAAAAGCCTTTAAAAGTTATTATTTTAACTTTACAAAAAAAAACTACCTAATGCACCAGTTCAATTTTCGATAAAATGGGGGAGAAAATGAGTTTTTCCCAGTTTTTTATTTTTTTTAACATTTCTACAAAAGTGACAATAGTCAGATTGGTTTTAAATGAAAGGTGTTTTAAAGACCTATCTAACGGATTCAACACGACGTTCATACATAGCTTATTTCTCGAATTATTGAGGTTAAAACACGGGAAATTCTGAATTTTTACTTTTAAGGTCATCTTAGTGACCCTTGAACTTATAATTTTGACCGCGAATATTTTTCTTAGGAGGCTAGCAACATTAAGAAGTATTATATCCGGTTTTGTTAAAAAAAGGCACCAGAGAACAAAAAATAAAAAAAATTATGTTTCATAACCTCATTTTTTTGATAAAATCGATTTGAGCGAGTTGATCCCGACATTCCAAAAATCTGAAAAAAATCTCAAAAATCTTTTAGGCCATAAAAATTCATATTCCGCTTCAAGAGTTGCAAAAATCCAAAAAAAAAAGTTTTTGATGAAACGCCCTAATGCTCATATCTGATCATATATGTTTTCGAATTAATGATGTATGGTCAGATGTGTTCATATATGCTCATATACAATTCATTTTTAGCCGGGTATATATTTTTTTCTTTATGAATTCATTAAAAACACCTTGGAGGAGAAAAATGTAAAATCTGGCGGATATCCGTAAGACTACTTTTCGGGAATCACGGGGGGAAGTTAGCGGATTTCAAGGAAATGTTGGTTTCATCAATAACTTGGATTAATAAAATCTTTAAAATTTCATTTTTGGGAAAATTAACGGTTTTTTGGTGTCGTGGCATTCTACTGGATAACTGCAAGTCTGTCATGAAATCTTACCGATCTAGGACGTCTTTAACCCACATTGGCTTGGGGTCAAAAATGACCCCCGCAGAAATTTTTAAGTTTAGAGCTTAAATATTGTGCTATAATTAAGTATAAAATGGCTTTTGTATTTTGTGCCCCAACTAAAATTTCTTATTAATATATTATCTTTAAAAAAATCGTTAACCCTTTTTGGTAGGGGGTCAAAAATGACCCATTCAATAATTTTTTTTTTATTTTTTTATAGAAAATTAATTTGTGCTAATCATCCCTAAAATCTTACCTATTTTAGATATCTTTAACCCATATTGACCCGGGCTCAAAAATGACCCCGTCAAAATCTTTTAGGCATAGTGCTTGAATTTTTTGATATCAACAAAATATATATTTTTTACTGAATGGGTAATTTTTGACCCCCTACTAAAAAGGGTTAACGATTTTTTTAAAGATAATATATTAATACGAAATAATAGTTTGGGTACAACACACAAAAACCGTTTTATATTTGTTTATAGCACAAAATTTAAGCTCTAAACATCAAGTTTTCTGCGGGGGTCATTATTGACCCCAGCCAATGTGGGTTAAAGACGTCCTAGATCGGTAAGATTTCATGACAGACATGCAGTTATCAAATAGAATGCCATGACACCAAAAAACCGTTAATTTGACCAAAAATTAAATTTGTAAGTTATTATTAATCCAAATTATTTATAAAACCAACCTTTCCTTGAAATCCGCTAACTTCCCCCCGCGATTCCTGAAAAGTGTCCCGACGGATATCCACCATATTTCACATTTTTCTTCTCCAAGGTGTTCTTAATGAATTCACTAAGAAAAAAATTATATATTTTAAATTTTTTTTTAATAAAATTTTTAAATTTAAAAAAAGGTGTTTCGAAAAATCTTTAAATTTCATATTTACGATCAAAATTATACAAAAATATTTTTTTAATTATTTTTGTAAAAAAAACTCAATTTTTTTTTTAAAGTCCTTTTTTTGCAAAAACCCAATTTTGCATGTGAGTTACACTTAGGGGACCGACACTTTTGGCGGGTATAAGAATTTGATCAGAGAGAAAAGCCCAAAAACGAGCCATCCTATTGTATAATGCTTTTTGTTAAATGGCAAAATCGGCTGCAGGTGTACAGCTAAAAGTACTGGAACGATTTTAATGATTTTTTTTTTATTTGTATATTATTAAATTCTCTAGTACTTACCGTGGCCATTTTTAAATTTTTTCTTAATTATGTTTTTTATGAAAGAATAAATGTAAATTTTTTAATTTTTATATTAGCATAATTTCAACAAAAATTAATATTTTTCAAAAAATGGCTACGGCAAGTATTAGAGAATTTAATAACACCGCTCAACAAATCGAAGGTTTTTGGCTCCGGTTTCAAGTTTCATATAAAATTTTAAAAGATTTTGTCTCGCTGATTCCAAAACTGTGCTCCAAATTTTTCCATCACGTCTAGAATTTTAATTATTCGCGGTTGAAAATCCGAAAAAATGCGATTTTTGCCTTTTTTGAAAGCCTGCACAGCAGCCACTGGGTGGAATAAAAATCTGGTATAAAGCGTTAGAGTAGAATTGAACTATGATCTCAAATATATGATCAAAAAAATTTGAAGTTGTTGCACTAGTTCATTCTTTGTTATAGACTTTTAAGCCCATTAAAGATGTCTTTATACGAAAAATAACACAGAAAACTTAAATTTGTAAAATATTTTTTTTTTTACTTTTTCTATGAAAAATATCAAAAAAAAACTAAGGTATCTACCTTACCTTTTTTACAAAAATGGTAATCTTAACAGTTAAATTTTAAAACGCAAGTAAAGCCCAACCAAACGTAATAATTTGAAAAAAATTGTATTCTATGTTGGAGACCATAGTGACATAGTAATCCATCGACCGTTTTGTAGATCTGGCATCACCAAAGATAATTGGAAAATTCTGGCAATGCCAAACTAAAGTTCAAACGCAAAGCAAAGAGAGACAAAAAAAAATCTGCATTCTCACTGTAAAACTGGTATCTTTCATCTCGCTCGAATTTCGGTTTGTGATAAAATTTCGTAAACAATACCATATGGTTTTTGTTTACTACTTTTTCAAACGCCATTTGTTGGACTACTCTATGACTCTGTTGGAGACCATAGATAAATTATACTTTTGCGCTTTATACCAGATTTGTATTCCACTGAATGGCTGCTGTGCAGGCATTCAAATAATGCAAAAATCGTAATTTTTCGCATTTTCAACCGTGAATAACTTAAAATCTGGACGTGATGGGAAAATTTGGAGAACAGATTTGGAATCAGGAGATCAAAGTCTACTAAAATTGATCATCAGAATTCAAACCGGAAAATGAGTGTTGCGCGGTGTAATCTAAGAATCAAAAAAAAAAAAATAAAATAAAAAATCAAAATCGCTTCAGTAGTTTTTGTTGTACAACTGCTGCCGATTTTGTCTTTTTAAAAAAATAATTCTGCAATTGATTGGCAACCCTGGCCATTCTTGTTTACCAATTTTTGTGTTATAAAATTTTAAAAATATTACAATAACTCATCTTTCAAATAATAAAACAGAATTAAAAATATTGCGTATTTATATTTTTATAGCTGTTTAAAAAGTGATCACGTTAAGACTGTTTTTTTTTTCTAAACCCCCCTTGAACAAAAAACTGCGCAAATTTTAAATTCGACTGTGCCTGCAAAATGTTCAACAAATATTAAAAAAAAAATTGAGAGGGGCGTTTTTTTGGTTGTGTGGGGGGATGAGGGTTTAGCGGGGGACGTGGGGGTCAACTTCCCACTCGCCATAAAAGTTTCAAATTTATTTATTATGATTTTTTCTTACAGTAATAGAATTTTATAATTATTTAAATAATAACACAGTGCAAAAACCAAAATGGGAATGCAAATGAAATTTCATTTGAAAATTCAAATGAAAGCCATCAAGGCTTTTGTTAAGTTCAGTGCTAGATTTTTTTTTACCGCATTCGAAGTTGGTAAACTGTTATTATAGTTAAAATAATGACACTGTACAACAATTTCAAACTTTTTCCAAAATTACGTGGTTCCGAAAATTGATTCTGGTAGAGAGGACAACAAAAATATACGTGTGTCGGCATTTTGAATGATCACATCAGAATTTTATTTTAGAGGTGGTTAAAGTTTCCCAGCTTTGGCCAGTTCTTGCAGCATATCGGTGTATAAAACTATGTTTTCTTTACTTCTGAGGAGTTGGGCATGTTTAGCAATTTTGTAGCAAATATTATGGGAAAAAATTTTGGGAAACATATTAACCCTCGAACTCCCCCTCATAACTGTATTTTTTGGCTCTATTCTAAATAATCGTAAAAACATCACGAAAAATGCGGAGAGCAGAGATGAAATGTTCTACAATAATGGTGGCCATAAAATTTTATTTTATATATGTCGGAACATACCAAAGCCCAAAAATTAACACAAACACCAAAAACCAGTCAAATTCAAGATTTCCCATTAAAAAATTAAAAAAAATAAATTAACCCTTAATAGACCATCTTGAGTTTGATTGGTTGTTGGTGTCTGCGTTAAGTTTTTGGGTTTGGTGTGACATGTATAGTAAAATTTGATGGCCAAAATTTTTCTATAACATATCATTCCCGCCCTCCCCCTTTTTTAGGGCCAAAAAATACCATTATGCGAGGGAGTTAGAGGGTTAATATGTTCCACAAAAATATTTACCATAATATTGTCTACAGAATTGCTGAACACACCATACACCTCAGATGTAAAGAAAACATAGTTTTATATACCGATATTTTGCAAGAACAGGCCAAAGCTGGGAAACTTTAACCGTCTCTAAAATAAAATTCCGATGTGATCTTGCAAAACGCCGACACACGTATATTTTATTTTTTTAGCCTCCTCTACAAAAATCCATCATCGAAACCCTGTTTTTTTTTTTTTTTAGTGTTGTATTGTGTTATTAAATCAATTTTTATCAACATTGACAAAAAAACGCCTCTCTTTAGAAATTAGTTTCATTAAAAAAAAAAGCAACGAAATTTATCATCAGATTGGTTTGGAATTAAACAAGGTTGGGTGTCAACAACTTTTCGTTGAAAAGGCGTTTACTACATTTTCGGAAAAATCAACTGACTGATCAATTTAACTATTGATTAACAACTGGGAAATGTAGTAAAAACAACCACTAAAAATGTAAAAACAACCACACTAATAAAAAACACGAAAACTTTCGAAAGACAATAATGAGACTGCTGAAGCTTGGCATATATCTTTGCCGATCCCTAGGTCTATTTGGTATTGAATTTCAGCTCAATCGGTCCAATGGTTCAAAAGTTATAAGCAAAACCCTGAATTTCAGATTGGTTTCATCTTAAATGCCACGTGTTAAACAAGTTTTAAAAGCATTGGTGGTAAGTAACTTAACAATGCTTTTTAAACTTGTTTAGTTTTAAAACAATGCTTTTTAAACTTGTTTTGTTTTAAAAGCATTGGTAACTTAAATTACACTAGAAAAAAAATTTACACTTTTTTTTTTTTTTTTTTTTTTTTAATGACAAAAAAAGAGTTTTTTTACTCAAAAAAAAATATTTCTAATCAAAATTGTTAATTTATTTCCCGTTGAAAAATGTAGCATCTTTTTAAAAAGGCATTGTGGAGGGTATTTATAGATTCGGCAAAGTCGAATTTAACTTTTCTACTTGTTTATTTCTAATTTTTATTTTTTAATTTTAAAAATAAAAATCTGAACAAGTGATTTACAGTGGTTTTTTTAAAAAAATAAAAATAAGCACTTAAAATAAATGGCTCTATAAAGACCGCTAAGCTGAAAAATGTCATCGAAAAAATTTTTTCGGATTCAATTTTTTAAATAATTTTTTAGCGTTTTTTGAGGTGGTATTTTCACTATTTTTCGGCTATCTTGTATTATGTACCGCCGATCTACTCGCAATAAAAATCAATTTGCAACATATCCTACACGCATTATTCTCCCATCAGCTCGTAAGTTGAAGCGCTTACACAAACATATTATAAAAATATGTTTTTTGATTAAAAAATACATTTTAATTTTTTTTTTTAATTTAAATCGTTGCATTTTTTTATTATCCTTAAAAGCATGAATCTTAACAAAGATAAGGAATTGGAGCTTATAAAAATCTATGAGCAAACACCAAAGTTTCAAAGAATTATATGAAACCACGCATAAAATTTCCTTAGTGTTTTTGTGTGTTTTTTTCTTATAATTAGTCATAACTTCGGAGATAAACCATAGGTTTTCATCAAACCGACTTTGTTATCTTTCTTAAGGTTCAGGCTTATAACAGAAACCAAAGCAGAAATTTTTTTCTTTTAGATTTCTAAGTCTGCCAATACATCCAAATTTGGATTTTATTTCTAAAAAAAACGCATTTTTATCATATGTACACTCAAAAAAAAAAAATATTGTAAAACTAGCAAAAAAAAATGGTTAAAATTAGCAAAAACAAGTAAAAAAGTTAAATTCGGCCTTGCCGAATGTAGTGATACCCTCCACAATTTCAACAAGATTATTGCAAACAACTTTTAAAAGGAAATTACTTTTGAAAAAAAAAAATTAAAAAAATATCCGCGAAAAAAAATTTGGTAAAAAAAAAAATCCGCGATTTTTTTCTTTTTTTGTCAAAAACTATGTTCGCACTTGTTTAAATACCATTTGGTGTTCAATTATGTTCACAATTGTCATCCAGAAGTCGAATTAAAGCATTTTGTATTTTTAGGTTATGTTGAATGTACTGAAATTTTTGAGGTGTGCTTACATTTTCGTTCATAACTTTTGAACCGCTGAACCGATATCGCTCAAATGCAATACCAAACTTCTCGGGAGAACTTCCAATATATATGTAAAGTTTCAGTCATCTCTGTGCAATATTTTGTCCGCGAGAGCATTTTCAACAGACAGACAGACGGACAGACGGACATCGCTAGAATGTCTTAAAATCGATCGGGCATCATGAATATATATACTTTATGGGGTCCCAGACCGATATTTCGATGAGTTACAAACGGAATGACAAACTTATATATACCCTCTATCACTAAGTGGAGGGTATAAAAACTGTAGTTTTGGATGTTGCAAAAATTTTGGTAATATAAGCAAAACCATTTTGCTAATCAAAAAATTAGGAAAAAAATGGTAAAATTACAAGAATACCATTTTATTTTTGTAAAAAATCAATCTTGTAAAATTATCAAAAAATATGGTAAAATTACAAAAAAAAAATGGTAAAATTGAAATAAATAAAAAAAATTGTAATTTGGTAAAAAAAAACTGTTTTATTTAGTAATTTTTTTTTTTCTCTGATTAGTAGTTGATTTAAAGTTTGGTGAATATACTAAAAACTTTTTAGCCTGTTTTTGAGCACCACGTTCTTTAAATGTACCCAGCAAAAAAAAATCGAAGTGGTGCAAAAAGAATAAGTGATTCACTACATACATAGTAGCTATATGTGCCGATCTTCATATTCCATAAGAAGTACTTTTATAAGCACTTCCAAAACTGCTAAAAAAATGCCAATAATAACAACTTTCACCAGTTCTTTCCTCAATGATTTATAAGTACCATTTTCATATGTGTTTACAAATGCAATTGAAAAGTACAAATTTGTGGCACTTATGTTAAGTATTGGATTTGTTTTGTTGAACATTTTTTTTTATAATTTTCTCTGATTTAATAAAAAGTTTAATTTTATAAATAAATTAACTTGATATGCCGCAAAAGCGAATTTGTTATGTAAATTATGTTATAAAAAAATACAGTTTCCAGATTTTTGTTAAAATTACCAAATGACTCAAGAAGTGCTAAAAAGATAACAAAAAAACTGTTAGCCCTTAAAAAAGACAAGGGTTAAATATAACCAAAAAAGAGCTAAGTTGGTATTGCCGTTTAAAGGTATAAAAACTCTTCTAAAAATATACGATATCTGATTTAAAATGAGAGAATTACTTTTTTTATCTCTTCATTTTATTTATTGGATGTTTTTTTTTTTAATTACATGTATAAAAACATTGTAGTTAGAGTTGTTTTGTAAATTATGTACAAAAAAAACAATAAAAAGTTTCCAGATTATGGTAAAAATCAAATGCCTTAAAAAGTGCTTAAAGGGCTAAAAAAGATAACCAAAAAAAGGTGGTAGCCTTTAAAAAAAGGGCTGAATTATAGCCACAAAATGACTAAGTTGGTATCGCTGTTGAAAGGTATAAAAACTCTTCTAAACATTAGGGTATTCAAATAATCGAGGTTTTGGTTTAATCGGCTAATCGGGCAAATAATTAATCGCACTAAAAAAATTATGTTAGTAATATGAACTGAAAATGTCAGTTAAAATAACTACTTTGTAAGTTGTTTTGGGGTCAACTACTTTTTTAGTTAAATCAACTAACAATGTTAGTTATTGTAACTGACAAAAAAAAAAACAACTGACTTATGTAGTAAAAACTACTTACATTTGTAGTCAAAACAACTAAAATGTAGTAAAATAAAAAAATCAATATATAATTTTTTTTTTCAAAACATTTTTCAGAAAAAAAAAATTGAAGACCAAATTTTTTCCAAGTTTTTTTTTTTAAAAAAAAGTTGTGAAAAATAAAAATAACAAAATTTTTTTTTTTTGGAAAAAAAACTTTAAAACTTTTCAGAGATAAAATAAATAAAATTAACTACTTTAAATAACTGTTACTACATCACAGTACTTTTTTATTAGTTCAAAAAAACGATTTAAAATAACTAACAGAAATAGTTGTTTGATATTTTTCATACAAAAACAACTGACTTTGTAGTTGAAAACAACTAACTACTGTAAAATATACAAATGACTAACATGTAGTAACTTACATAATTTTCTGAGTGCGGGGTTGAGATTTAATCGGTTAATAATCGGATAAATTTGAATTATTCGGTTAACCGAATAATAAAAATTTTAATTGAATATAAAACTAAGAACTCTATGTACTTTTAAGAATTTTATTAATTTTATTTAAAATAAATCTTTATCCGATATGGCGAAGCTCTATAATGTTAGCCCAAATAAAGATTTTTTTGTATGGCACCCTGAAAATTTACCCTAAAATTGGTACCCAAATTGATGCCGGGCTTAGATGCACCTCTAACACCCGTTCTAGATTAGCAACCAACAAAGCAACCATAGAGGGTGTTCAGTGTTACATTTGACGTTTACAAACGCCAAACTCGATAGTAAGCAATGGTTAGCAATTTCATATAGACACTTGATTGCTAGCAATCTATAGTAGAACAGGCGCTCTACCATCAATTGTATACCATCATTGTATACAACTGTCCGGATTAGCAATCACAGCCATTACTATCGATTGTGACGTATGATGGAAGTGATGATTGCTAATCTAGACCGGGTGTAATAGAGTTTCGAATTCGGTACTATTATATATCAACAAGACAAATTGGTTGGTTTTCAAATTTGTTTTCTTTTATTTTTTAGGGCCGAAATTGCAATAATTTTATCGGTCGATATCTCCGTAATAAAAAAGATAATAAATATTATACATTGTTAAACATATCGTTTTGGTTTTAATTATTATTAGTGTAAATACTAAAAAAAAACTCTTAAAATCAATCCCAAAAAGTCATGAAATATGTACTTATCAAGAAGTGATGAAAAAATCACTTCTAAATCACCATATAAAAATTACATAATCACATCCAAAATGCCAGGAAATATATACTTCTAAAGAAGTGATGAAAAAAGCACTTCCAAAAGGTCAAGTTATATTAACATCCCGATCACTACTTCAGAAGTTGTGATAAAGATG
Organism: Pegoplata infirma; assembly: GCA_963921195.1. Classification (NCBI taxonomy): domain Eukaryota; kingdom Metazoa; phylum Arthropoda; class Insecta; order Diptera; family Anthomyiidae; genus Pegoplata; species Pegoplata infirma. The sequence goes on along the minus strand of OY992537.1, from coordinate 115,599,289 downwards.
TTAATATATATGTACATACTAAACACTAGTGATATTGTGTGTCACGCCCATATAAAATTCATCAGTGTTTCAGCTGAAGAAGAAGTACATCTGGTTCATAAGTTGTGGTGAATTTTGTAGTGAATGGTAAGCTCTTTTTTTGCTGGGTAGTAATAGCAGCATCAACCATTGCTTCAGTTGTTGAATGGTTTCTTCGGCTTGATAGTAGCAGCATCTTCTTTTGCCTTCTTCTCAGCAGTTGTTGTTTCAGTAACTGGACTTCCAACAACATCAAAAATAGTAGTCTACAAAAGAAATTTCTTACGTTTCCACGTAAAATTTGTAAAAAATTAACAAATTTTTTTTCGAATTTTTAATTTTTTTCACATGTATTTAAAAAAAAAATAAAAAAAATCTTTTGGATATTAAAGATTAGATATTTAAGTATGTGGTAAAATAAAAAAAAAAATAATATTTCAAAATTATCAACTATTTATTAACAATTTAGGTGCCAAATTTTAAAAAAAAAAATTTCATATAAAATTAGAAAAAAAAATGGTAAAATTAGCAAAAAAAATATGGTAAAAAAATAAAAAGTATTACCATTTCTTTAAAGAAAATACTAATATTTTTGCTAATATTATAGTAAAAAAAAAAAAAAAAAACTAGCAAGAAAATATAGTAAAAGTACTATAAAATTTTTGTATTTTACCAATAGTAAATTGACAAAAAAATCTGTAAAAGTAAAATTTTTACAATTTTTTTTGCTAAAGTTTGGTTGAACTAAATTACAACACCTTTTACTAATATTTTGACTAAGTTATTTTTTTGAGTGTATGCTAATTCCACGTAATCTAAGCCTTCAAAAAAAGATAAAATTTTTTGATAATTTTTTTTTGGGTTAAGGTGTCATACATAATACATTAAAAAAATAAAAGTGACGTTTTTTTTTTATTTTGTAAACTAGTGCTTCACTCAAATAAAAAATCCTTACCAAATTACTAAAAAAATTCTCGTAATCCCATTTTACCAATATTTTACAGTTTTTCTAGTAAAGTCACTAGAATTCCTTGTAATTTTTAGCGCATCAAAAAAGTTGTAAATTTAAAATTTTATTGCTAAAAAGCGTGTAAAATTACAAAAAAGCTCGTAACTTTTACTAGGAATTCTCGTAAAGTAGGAGGTAGCAAAAAATAAAAATAACAATTTTTTCTTGCCATATTTTTAGTGTTTCCAATTATTCGACCCTTCCGGTTAACCGGTTAGGGCATTATTCGAAAATTGACGAAAATTGGTTAATCGGTTATTCGGGTCGATTAATCGGAAAAAGTGGCGATTAATCGATTAATCGTAAAAAACAATGAAAAATTAATTTAAAACTATTTTTTAAAAGTAATGTAACAAAAAATAAAAATAGTTTAAGTAAAATTTCATTTTCAGTCTTTATACACACAAAAAAAAATAGAATGAGTTTCAATTACTATTTTAATTGATTTTGCACCTATCACGAAAGTAATAGTGTTGATAACTAAAATTTGTAAAAGCTTAATATCGCAAAAGTGCATTTATTCTGAATTCACGGAAATTTTCGAAATATATTAAAAAATGTTATCATATCAAAAAATTATTAAAAACAAAATCGAACTTTTTAAAATTTTTAATTAAAATCTTTTTCTTTAAAATTTTTGTGCGCAGTTTTCAAATGGGGAAACCAAAACGCAGCTAATTGAAATTTAGAAATAATAAAAATTCCTAAATTTTATTTGGAATTTTCTAAATTTCAATCGGGATTTCTGAGTTTCAATTGGCTGATTTCGTTTTTCAATTGGGGTTTCAAAATTTAAATTTACTTATAATTGTAATTTTTAAATTTAAATTTTGATTTTCTAAACTATGAATATCAATTCAGATTTGTGAATTTCAGTTGGCTTTTCTAAATTTCAATTGGTATTTCTTAATTACAATTGGGATTTTTGAATTTTAATTGTGCTTTTCAGAATTTTAATTGATGTCTTATAAATATTAATTTTGATTTATATAATTTGATTTCACTTTTCTAAATTTAAATTGGGGTTTCAATTGAGATTTCTGAATTTTATAAGCTCTTCAGTAACAGAATTATCTTTTCTGAATTTCATTTACAAATTTTAAATTTCAATTTTATTTTTCTAAATTTCAATTGAGATTCCTTAATTTTAGTAGTCTTCTGTAAATTTAAATTTTCTGAAATTGGGAGTTTCTGAATATCAATTAGGATTTCTAAATTTCAATAAACTTTTCTGAATTTGGATTGAGCTTTCGTAAATTTTAATTGGGTGTTTCTGAATTTCGATTTGGATTTCGGAATTTTGATTGGGATTTCTGAATTTGAATTAGCTTTTCTGAATTTCAATTGGGATTTTCTGAATTTTAATTGGGATTTTCAATATGGCTTTTGAAAATTAGGATTTCTGAGTTTTAAATGATGTCTTCTAAATTTTAACTTTGCTTTTCTAAACTGTTAATTGCTGGTTTCTGAATATTTTTTTTTCTGTAGTTTTGACTTTTTTCGGAAGTGTTTGTAAAAAAGAGGAAGTGTTTCAAACATATTATGGTAGAATATAGAGACAATAATATTAACCGGTTAATCGAAGCATTTTAACCGACTAATCGGGTCGAATAATTATTTGCGTTTTAAATTATTTGTTTCGACATTAACCGAAATAGAGGCGATTAATCGAGGAATCGGTTAATCGATTAACCGAATTGGAAACACTACATATTTTACAAAGGTTTTTTTTTAGTGTTCTAACTAGACATGTTACCTTTTATATTTGCAGATATATCATTTTTACCAGCCTATATATTAAGCCTGGCTATTTACGTTGTACCATTAATGGTCATACAATCATTTATGGGACAATTTTCTAGTAGTGGCTATATTTCAGCATTTCGTTTATCACCATTATTTAAAGGTAAGAAATATTCGAAACTAAAATTATATTTTAACTTATAACTTTTTAAAAACTTCCTTAGGCATTGGATACGTAACATTAGGTTTGAATATCTGTGTACTCAGCTATTATAGTATTTTTGCAATGGTACCAATGGTCTATATGTTTGCCTCCCTGCAGCCCACATTACCATGGAGTTGTGAAGGTTTTAAAAAATGGTCACATAATTTAACAGATGAGGAAAAGACAAATGTGAGTATATTTTCAACAAAATTTTCTGTTCTGTTTTTTTTTAAATTATATAGGATTAGGACCTGATATATAATATCCTACATCAATGCTTTACGGAAAATGGGGGAGTGGGGTCCCGTCAAATCTTTAACAAAATTTCATATATATATTGTTAGATTCTAAGTTGTTGTAAAAAGTATTATCAAACAAAATTCGGGTAAAATTGCTATGTATTTGTTGTCAAAAGGCAGAATTAATTGAACAATAGGCGATTTTTTAGGGGGACTAAAGATAAGTACTCTGTAAGGAGTTCACGTGTTAGGTGGAACACGTTGGAAGACATATTTCCCAAGCAATAAATGTTGTCATATATAATTTTTGTACTAAAGTAAACAATTTTATCATTATTTTAATTTCTTTTGATAACTACGCCCACAAAAGGGGTGGCTAGAAGAAAAATATATTTTCTAATCCCCTGGGTCCAAGTACACGAGATTGAAATTCTTCTGGTATAAACTCCCTTTAAATATATTAAGGTTACGAAGAGGTTGGTTAAGTTCTTAGAGGAAACTTTTTTCTCCGTGGTCCCATATTGCCTATTTCCGAACTAAGCCATGACCATAATAAATATGTACTTAAAAACCATATAACCTTTGTTTATTTTTTATTTTTACCTTAAGAGATTTTCTTACACTCAAAATAAAAACTCTGTCCAATCACCGGAAGAATATGCTGAAAATACACCCATTTTGAGCCTTATGAGAATTTTTTTTTTTTCATAAAACATTTTTTATACCCTCCAACCACAGTATGGGGGTATACTCACTTTGTCATTCCGTGTGTAACGCATTGAAATATCGGTCTAGGACCCTATAAAGTATATATTTTATTGATCAGTGATCGATTCTAAGACATTCTAGCGATGTCCGTCCGTCTGTCCGTCTGTAGAGGACACGATACAGTCCAAAATAAAAGAGCTAGACTTTCGAAGTTTGGAACGAATATGTCTTATATTCCTAGGCAGGTTAAGTTCGGAAATGTGCAAAGGTTAAGTTCGGAAATGCGCAAGGGGGAAAAAGTTCCCTGTTAGAGAACTAAACCAACCCATGAAAAATACCACTTTTTTGCATGATTTTTTGTGTTTTTGTTTAACAAATGCAACATTTTTATGCTACAGGAAGTTCAAAGTCCTGCATTTGGACCCAGAGAATTAGATAATGTCGTTTTTTCGGTCCGCCCCCCCCCCCTTTATGGGCGTGGAATAATTTTTTTTTTTAAATAATGATAAACTTGTATTTCTTTTGTGCATAAAGCATAAGAATGAATTTTAAAACACATATTCGAGAGGAATTTTGCCCCCCCCTCCAATTACCACTTTCGACCCCATCCCCCCTCCAAAAAAAAAGAAAACGTCCCTGCAATTTTTTTTTTGCATGTTGGAGGGTATAAAAGATTCGGCACAGCCGAATTTAACACTCTTACTTCCCAGCAAAACTTTGGTAATGGGTAGTGATTATATAACACATTACCAGGTAATGCATATAACTTATTTGTAGCATTATTTTATGATATCTTACCAAACATTTGTTCCACAACGTATTATTTTCAAGTGAAAAATAATGCATTACTAATAATTTGCTACGTAATGCATGATTATTGGAAAAAATGTATTTCATATTTGTTATTTCTTAACATTAAATCATGGATGACTTATATTTGGTTACATTATGTATTATTTGAAAGTTTGAAATAATGTATTATTTATAATTGGATGCATAATGCATTACAATAACATAAAAAATAATTATTTTATAAAAAAATGCATAAGTTTAAATTAGAGATGGGCTCACGACAGGAAATTTCTAACGACACACCCTCACGAGCATATTTTATCTACTTACACTCACTTACAATCACGTGAGTAAATTTAATACAAAATTACTTTTTCACTACTCGTAACACCTTATAGTATATTATCTTCTGGTATGCTATATTATTTCATTTCTCGTAACCTATAAAATATCATATATTTTACACCATACTCGTATTCTTCGTTATAAATTTATGACTTATTTTATACCTTACTGGTATTCTTTGTGATAATGTGGATGCATTACTTTGAGTCTCATCGCCTGTTAAAATCATCAATGCTGCAATGTATAAAATAAGAGATCATATACCTTATTTTATACCTTATTTGGTAATCTAAGTTTTGCTGGGTTGTTTTTACATCAACATTTCTTTTTATCAAAAAAATATTTTATCATTTTTTACATAACATTTTTTTTTTTTTCGTAAATTTTTTTTCATCAAATTTTTTTTCGTCTAAAAACTTTTGTTTTGTTCACCAAAAACTCTTTTTTTATCAAAATTTTTTTTTCTAATTTTTATCAAAAAAAACTACTTTTTTCACCATTTTCTTGAAATACCTAACTCAAACTTTTAGTAAAAAGAAAATACCACAGTGTAAATACAAAAAAAGGGTTTAGCACTGTACGTCTCAAATTTTTTTTATAGCCCACTGAATTTTTCAGTTATTTTTTCAAAGGCGCGGGAAAATGTTCTTTTGAGCTTGAAATAGTGTTTGGATGTCTTCAATAGAATTCTATAGGGAACCTTTTTCTAGAGTACGCTAATCCTCTATCTCCCGTTTTAATGGGATCATAAATTTTTTATATTTTTTCCAATATTTGTTAGTTACAATTGTATACGGTTTCTGCCAAAAATATAAAAAAATTAATGAAAATTTATCTTTTTTCTGCATTTTCCTTATACCAGTCGAACTTTCTGCTTTCAGTAACCCCTAGTGAAATTTGATGCTGAACATATTCGTAGAACATTTAAACCCATTAAACGCAAGGTTAGTATACTTTTGAGCCATTTCTTAAAAAAACTACTTAACCCATTTTGGACCAAGATTCAATTTTATTTTTCTTTTTTGGAAAAAGGTACTTTTTAGAGTAATTAGCATCCGCTGATCTCAAAAATCTGGTCAAAAATTTTTTTCAATGTGCCGTTATCCCAGAAAATCCTGCATTTCAAATTTATATGCAATTTTAATATTTGGATTTATTTGCTATTTTATAAATTTATTTCATTATTTTCAAAAAAATAGTTTCAAAATGATTCAAATTAGTGGAATTTGATAATAAATAAAATCTAAAAAAATTTAAAATTAATCCAAAAAATTAAAAGCCGAAAATCAAAAAATGCTATATTTTCGTTTTTGCTTGAAACAATTTCTGTGCTGATTTGCATTGCATTTCATGGACATATAAATTTCAGTGATCAAGTGGGGATATTTTTTTTTATTGCAGAAAGATGAGACTTAACATTCGTAACCATATTTACCTGAAATTCCACCTTTTTCATACATAAATATTTTTTTGAAAAAGGTGTTCTCTACTGTTTGAAAAATCGAACAGAGGATCGAAATGGGTTAAATGGCCAATAAATACGGCAGATAGAGGGTTAATATATTCTAGAAAAAAATTCCCCATCAAATTCTATTGAAGACATCCGAACACTATTTTAAGCTCAAAAGAACAGTTTCATTATTTTTTTCGACTTTTTTCAAACGCCTTTAAAAAAAAATGAAAAATTCAGTGGGCTATAAAAAAAATTTGAGAAGTTACAGAGCAAAACCCATTGGGGGTTTTGCTACTACACACAAGTACTTCCAAACTGTTTTGCTTTGGTTGAGGCCCTAAAAAATGACCCTTCAATTGTGTCACAGTGTTATTTGTTTTTAATTTATTTTAAAATTGTCAATGCAAAAAGTCGTTAAAGTTAATTAAATTTATTTTGTAAAAATTGTTTACAACGAGTGCGCTCACGATATGTAAAAATAAAATGGTGGCAAATACTTAACGTTTAGTAAAATGATAAATTTGCAATTTACCACATAAAAATGCACGACACCCCAGCAAAATATAAACGAAGTGGTTTAAAAAGAATTAGTGGTTTCACTACATACAAAGTAGCGATAGGTGCCGAACTTCATATTCCGTAGGAAGTACTTTTTAAACCACTTCCAAAAATGCTACAAAATAACAATAAAAACATCTTTCACCAGTTCTTTGCTTAATGAATTTGAAGTACCTTTTTCGTATGTTCTTAGGAATTAAATCACCACAACATATGAACTTCTTTTTCAACAGAAACAATTAGAATGAGGGCGAAGTATGCACAGTTTTGGAATCAGGAGGTCCATTTTATATGAAATAAAGTCCTATTTCGTGGAAGCAACGTACGAATACGTAACAGTGGACCCCTAAAAGTGCTTTTTTTTTACTTTTTAACAGCGAATATCTCAAAAACGGTACGTGCTAGAAAAATTTGGACGGTAGATTTGGAAGCAGGAGACCAAAATCTATAAGGACCAGTTAGAAATTTCACTGGAAGGTTTTTGCTGTCGAAAAGTGTTTTTAGTGCATATGCATTACAAACAAATACTCTTTCAATCAATCTTACAAAAATAAGTGAAAAAAGAACTTCTAATTTAGAAGTTCTAAATCACCAAATAAAAATCACAAAATCACACCCAAAATGCCAAGAAATATGTACTTCTAAAGAAGTGATGAAAAAAGTGCTTCCAAAATTTCAAGTTATATTAACATCCGGATCACTACTTCAGAAGTTGTGATAAAAACACTAGTGATATATGATATACTTAAGTGTCAATCTTTCGCCTGAAAAGTGGCGATAAAAAGAACATACTTTGTGTGTCACGCCCATACTAAATTCATCAATGTTTCAGTTGAAGAAGAAGTACATCTGGTTCATAAGTTGTGGTGAATTTTGTAGTGAATGGTAAGCTCTTTTTTTGCTGGGACTGTTATTATTTTTTCTAAAAAAAACTTTACTTTGGCAAGTATACCCAAATCTTTAGCAAACATTTATCATGATTTAATTTTTAACATGATAATGATTTTAGGCTGGTGTCTAATTATAAAAAAGTTCCAGGACGCCACCTCAGTTTGACTATATAAGCTAACAATTAACGAAAAAGAAAACAAGAATTACAATTTCCATTTTCTTAAAACCAAAAATTTTAATAACTTGGGTTTGTAACTTGGATAATAATTCACCTCGTGGTGAATAAAACCGTTTTCCACCACGTGGTGAATAAAAAGTAATATAATTATTTTTTAAGAAAAAAAAAATTTTTTTCATCAAATTTTTTCTTTCAGGAATTTTTTATTTTTTTTTATCAAATTTTTTTTCATCAATTTTTTTTATCATTTTTTTTCATCATTTTTTTCATAATTTTTTTTCATCAAACTTTTTTTTCATCATTTTTTTTTATCAATTTTTTTTCATTAATTTTTTTTTCATCAAATTTTTTTTTCATAAATTTTTTTTTCATAAATTTTTTTTCATCAATTTTTTTTTTTTTTTTTCATTAATTTTTTTCATCAATTGTTTTTTTTTTTCATCAATTTTTTTGTTTTTCTTAATTTTTTTTTTTTTTTTTTATAAAATTTTTTTTTCATCAAAATTTTTTTTTACATCAAAAAATTTTTCTTTTCATCAAAAAAATGTATCAAAAACTTTTTTTCATCAAAATTTTTTTTTCACCAAAAATTTTGGGTTCATTAAATTTTTTTTTAACATAATTTTGTTGTTCGTACCAAAACCACTTTTTTACCAAGTCTAAGCTTTTCGCATAAAAATTTTCCATTTGTATATCAAATCTACATAAAACAAGTGAGAGTGTTATATTCTTTGGTGCCGAATCTTTTGTACTCTCCAAAATGTAAAAACACCTTTTTGCACTTATTTTTGCATTCACTTACGAAATGTACAGCTCTTTTGGTTTTTTAATGGGCTCCTCGACTGATATTTCAATTCGTTTTGCATGGAATATCAAAGTAATATAACATTATTTTTTCTAAAAAGAACTTTGATTTGGCAAGTACACCTGAAACTTCCGCAAAACATTATCATGATTTAATGTTTTGGGCAAGAGTATAAAATTCGCTGGCATTTTTGTACAAGATTTCAAAATTCGCAGTCATTTTTCTCTTTCCTTGTTCCCCCTCACCTTGTCAGAGATTTTTTCTATAAGAAATTCTAAGATTTTTCCTATTAAAAATTATTGAAAATTTCTTAGGTTATTCTAAAGATAAATTCCTAAACTTTTTCCTACACTCAAAAGAAAAACTCTGTCAAAAAATCTGTAAAACGACTTTCAATTTGAATTAGCAATCTTTTAGCAGATTGTTCTGCTGAGAAGGATATTTTTACTAAAATCTCTGTCATTCAGTTTAAGAAAATAACAGACATTTTACTATGTTTATACTGATTTTGTTTGCTGAATTTCATTATTTTTTCAAGAAATTTTTTTAAATAAAAAAAAAAAGCAGAACAGATTGTTCTGCTGAAATCAGCAGATTGCACTGCTGAAATCAGCAGATTGTTCTGCTGAAATCAGCAGATTATTCTGCTCAAATCAGCAGATTGTTCTGCTTAAATCAGCAGATATTTCTGAAATCAGATTTTTCTGCTAAAATCAGAACGACTTTCAATTTGAATTAGCAATCTTTTAGCAGATTGTTCTGCTAAGAAGGATATTTTTACTAAAATCTCTGTCATTCAGTTTAAGAAAATAACAGACATTTTACTATGTTTATACTGATTTTGTTTGCTGAATTTCATTATTTTTTCAAGAAATTTTTTTAAATAAAAAAAAAAGCAGAACAGATTGTTCTGCTGAAATCAGCAGATTGCACTGCTGAAATCAGCAGATTGTTCTGCTGAAATCAGCAGATTATTCTGCTCAAATCAGCAGATTGTTCTGCTAAAATCAGCAGATTGTTCTACTAAAATCAGCAGATATTTCTAAAATCAGATTTTTCTGCTACAATCAGATTTTTCTGCTGTCGAACAACACACATGTTTAATAACTAAAACGCCAGATAAAAGTATAAGCTTCCGTAGCGTAGTGGTTAAAAAGTGTACTTTCAAATCGGAAGGTGGCGAGTTCGATGCTGGCTGGTGGTGTATGTTTTTTTTTTTTGTTTCTTGTTATATTTATTCACCTCTTATGACAGATATTTAGCAAACCGTGTCTGCTAAAATCAGCAGATTTCTCATATGGCTCAAAATGGGTGTATTTTCAGCAGATTTTTCTGCTGATTGGACAGAGAATTTATTTTGAGTGTATAGAAAATATCTCAGATTTTTCCTTTGAGAATTCTTAAATTCTTCCGATTGAAAAATTCTCAGATTTTTCCTATTAAAAGTTCTCAAATTCTTCCGATTGAAAAACTCTCAAATTTTTTCCTATAGAAAATGGGACCCAATAGAGTCCAAATAATTTTAATAATAAAGAAAATTTTATTATAATTAAAAAAAAAAATGCCTCTTAAACAATTATTTAAGTCTTAAAGAATTATTTAAGACTTAAGATCGCAGTAAAAATTTTAAAATTCCCAGCTGAAATTCATAAAAGTCCAGAAGAACAGAAAATAAAAATTCAGTGAGGTTTGACACAGAAAACTTATGCAGGCAACACTCATCAAAAATATTTTTCACTTAAATTCTGATTAATTTCTATTAAAAAAAAAAATAATTTTATTCGACCTTTAAAATATTATATTTTGAGTAGGTTTATTCTAGCTCGAGGTCATTATTTCCTGTACTTTCCTTTTTCACTCATTTAAAAATTTCTAAAACTTCTATATCTTAGCTATGTAGTATTGAGTTTGCAAAAATTATAGAGGAATCTCCAGAATCACTCCCAAATAATACAATTTATTATTTTACATTTATTAATCATCATGTGCCATCGGTATTGTATTTTAAGTAAGTAACAAAAATTAGAATTATAATTTAATTAAATTTCAAAACAATTTTTAAATTTTTTTACAGAAATATATTTAATGATCTCAATATGCTTACTTACTATGATGTTAAATTTTCCATGTCTTGGCAATTGATTTTATGCGCCATTTTAGTCTGGACTATAGTAGCTTTTATTATTTATAAATTTTTCAATACCGAAATGGTAAGTCAATGACATCGGTCACCAGGGTTCGACCGAAACAACTTTAACCTCAAGTTGCGAACACTGTAAATGTCTCTCTTGATTATGAATTTAAAGCTCGGAATTTAAAGGAGCAATTTTTGCCAACGAAAACACTGCAATTGCAGAATGTGAATTTGCAGTTTTATTTCATTTTTCCGCGGATTAATTTTTGTTTCAGTCATTTTTTGATATCTCTCATCATTTTTCCAGATAAGTTTAAAATGTAAATTTTTTTATGTTTTACCGCGATTTATTAAAAAACGGTTCTTGCGAAGATTTTGATTTTCGTTGAAATATAGTAAAGATTCATAATCATGAGAGACATTTACAGTGTTCGCAAATTGAGGTTAAGGTTGTGTCGGTCGAGCTGTGTCACATCAAATTTGGATCATATTTTCTTTTTTTAATAAATGTTACCTAATTTCTTTCCTTTATTATATTTTTTTTAGTTTGGCCAAATGATACGTTATTCGCTGTGGACTTTAATTAGTCTATTAATATTATTTGTAATACGTTTTAGTTTTTTACCTGGCGCTGGTTTCGTTTATCATCGCTTGTTTGTTCCGCATTGGAAAAATGTTATATATAGTTTCAATATGATTCCAATTTATGGTTCAATAGCATTCGGTCCTGGCTGGGGTCTATTAATCACGCTTTCAAGTTTTAATAAATTTAAAACGAATATTATGAAATCCAGTTGGATAATTGGTCTTGGACAACTATTAATATTTATGTCGTTAAATTTATTAACACATCTTTCGGAAAGATATTTTAATGGTAAGTTTTTTGAAATTTCAAAAATATTTTAATTGATTTCAGCAAATAGAGTTGGTAAAAGAGATCAGTCTCTATTAGAGTCAACTGAAAATGGTTATAATTATAAAGTTCATAATAAAGCTCTGTAATTTCGCTATTAGACACGAAAAACCAACAAGTGAAATATCCAACTGCACTAAAAAGAAAACCTCTGTCAAAAAATCTGTAGAAGAACAAATTTTTAGCAGATTTTTCTGCTGAAATTAATATTTTTGCAGAATTCTCTGCCATTTAATTTCTGAAAACAACCGAAATTTTGCAGAACTTTTACTGATTCTGTTTGCTAATTTTCACAAAGCTTTTGTGCAGATTTTCCACCGATTATTTTGCTAATTTAACAGATAGTTTTTGTTATCTTTTTTTAATTACTTTTTTAAATGTCGGCCTTTCAAAAATAAAAAAAAAATTTCACTATCTGAAAATTAAAGTCGACGAATATAACTAGCTCCCGCTTAAATGCGTCACTAAATATGTAAGCTTTAATCTATGTATATTAGGGCGGAGCGAGAAATGCTCTTTCGCGAATTTCGCTTGGGCGATATGCGGGATTGGTAAGAAAGATGCAAAAACGATGTAGTTAAAATTTCGGGATGATCGCACTTCATCTTGAGGTCCCCCTTCAGCGCTAAAGTTTCAACTTTTCTAAGCCAAAGATCACTTCTTTAAAAAATTGTCGAAAGTTCAAATTTGTTCTTTTTTGTTGATTCTACAGGGGTAAAATAGGTAAAAAACTGTACTTTTGGTACCTTTTGTATTGCCTTAAGTAATGGTACTAGAAACTTGAAATTTGCAATGTAAGTTCACCTACCGGAAAAAAGATTCACTTAGGCTGAATTTTTCCAATGTTTAGTCCACGGGGGTAAAACGAGTAAAAAAATTTACTTTTGGTATCTTTGTTTTGTTTACTGAAATAATGGTCATACAAACTTGAAATTTGGAATGAAGGATCCTTTGCCCAAAGAAACAAATTTTTTAAATTTGCATTCTAAGGGCGGTAAATGGGATGAAAAGTGTACCTTTTGTTACTTCTTAAAATAATGGGCATAGAAACTTGAAATTTGAAATGTAGAGTACTTCAGTGAAAAAAACATTATGAAAATAGTACTTTTTGGAAATTGCTTTTCATAAGTGATAACAAATTGTACTTCTGGTACTCTTTCTATATACTAAAATAATGATTTTAGAAAAATCCTTAAGAGAATAATCCTTAAGTGAAATAAAACATTCTGGAACAAGTACTTTCTAATAGTCGTTAATGGGGTAAACAAGTTTCCTTTTGGTACTTTTTATATTTCCTAATATTATTATCCTTGACACCTGAAATTTGGAATGTGGAATACAATCTTTTGTAAAATACCCTTTTTTAAAAATACCTTTTTTAAAAAGTACCCATTGTAAAAAGTACCCTTTATAAAAAGTACTTTTTATAAAAAGTACTTTTTATAAAAAGTACCTTTTATAAAAAGTACTTTTTATAAAAAGTACCTTTTATAAAAAGTACCTTTCATTAAAATCACCTTTCATTAAAAGTAACTTTTTATAAAGAGTACCTTTTATAAAAAGTACCTTTTATAAGAAGTACCTTTTATAAAAAGTACCTTTTATAAAAAGTACCTTTTATAAAAAGTACCTTTTATAAAAAGTACCTTTTATAAGAAGTACCTTTTATAAAAAGTACCTTTTATAAAAAGTACCTTTTATAAAAAGTACCTTTCATTAAAAGTACCTTTTTATAATGAGTACCTTTTATAAAAAGTACCTTTTATAAAAAGTACCTTTTATAAAAAGTACCTTTTATAAAAAGTACCTTTTATAAAAAGTACCTTTTATAAAAAATACCTTTTCTAAAAAGTACCTTTTATAAAAAGTACCTTTTATAAAAAGTACCTTTTATAAAAAGTACCTTTTATAAAAAGTACCTTTTATAAAAAGTACCTTTTATAAAAAGTACCTTTCATTAAAAGCACCTTTCATTAAAAGTACCTTTTTATAATGAGTACCTTTTATAAAAAGTACCTTTTATAAAAAGTACCTTTTATAAAAAGTACCTTTTATAAAAAGTACCTTTTATAAAAAGTACCTTTTATAAAAAGTACTCTTTATAAAAAGTACCTTTATAAATAGTACCTTTTACAAAAAACATTTTAATAAAAAGTACCTTTTATAAAAAGTACCTTTTATTAAAAGTACCTTTTATAAAATGTACCTTTTATAAAATGTACCTTTTATAAAAGTACCTTATATAAAAAGTACTTTTTATTAAAAGTACCATTCATAAAAATTACCTTTTATAAAAAGTACCTTTCATAAAAAGTACCTTTTATAAAAAGTACATTTTACAAAAAGTACCTTTTATAAAAGTACCCTTTATAAAAAGTACCTTTTATAAAAAGTAATTCCGTTGGTACTTTTTATGTTTTCTGAAATAATGGTCCAGACACTTAAAATTTGGAAATTATGATTCTGAAAAAGTACTTTTTTTTTAATCCGTTCTAAGGGTAGTAAAAGGTATAAAAAAGTGTACTTTTCGCCCTTTTTATATTTCCTGAAATAAAACTTTAAATTTTGAACGAATGATTCTTCGGGGAAAAAAATCATTCTGGAAATTGTACTTTTTAGAAATTCTGTTGGTAATTTTTATGTATCTGAAATAATGGTCTTGAAACTTGAAATTAGGAAAGAACTACTCTGGAAAAGTAATTTTTGGAAATTCCGTTTCTAAGGGGGGTTAAAGGTATAAATAAACCTACTTTTGGTACTTTTTATATTTCCTGAAATAATGGTTCTAGAAACTTGAAATTTGGAATGTAGAATCTCTCGGTGAAAAAAAAATTCTGGAAGAAGTACTTTTTAAAAATTTCGCTTCTTATCGGGGTTAAAAAGTGCACTTAAAATAAATTTAGTTCGGAGATATTTTTATTTAATTAAAAAAACTTTTTTTAAAAGTTGAAAATTAAAAAAGTTAGCAATATCTCGAAAATTTTTTCACTTTTGAAACTTTGGACTTAATTTTTAGATTCAGCGCGATTTTTTACATGGAAAATTATACAAAATGTCGTGGGTCAAAATCTCTGTAAACTAGTGTTGTCTTAACTCTTTCACTACCATTGTACACTACAGTGTATCCGAAAAAAATAAATTTAGATACCGGTGAGCACTAGGATGGCTCGTTTTTGGGCTTTTCTCTCTGATCAAATTCTAATACCCGCCAAAAGTGTCGGTCCCCTAAGGGTAACTCACATGCAAAATATCACCCCGATCGGAGTTTATCTTCTGTCTCCACTTTGAGCCTCAAAATTGGGGTTTTCGCAAAAAAGGACTTTTTAAAAAAAAAAAATAAAAAATTTAAGTTTTTTTATTAAAATAATTAAAAAACTATTTTTGTATTATATTTGATCGTAAATACTTAAATACGAAATTTAAAGATTTTACGGTATCATTAACCCGTTCAAACTTGAAATCAAAAAAATGGCATGATATTGGGGGCGTTCTCAAAACACCTTTTTTCAAAATTTGAAAATTTTATTAAAAAAAAATTTTAAATATACCATTTTTTCTTTCTGAATTCATTAAAAACACCTTGGAGAAGAAAAATGTGAAATATGGCGGATATCCGTCGAGCCACTTTTTGGGAATCGCGGGGGGAAGTTAGCGGATTTCAAGGAAATGTTGGTTTTATCAATAATTTGGATTAATAATATCTTATAAATTTCATTTTTGTGCAAATTAACGGTTTTTTGGTGTCGTGGCATTCTATTGTATAACTTTAAGTCTGTCATGAAATCTTACCGATCTAGGACGTCCTTAACCCACATTGGCTGGGGGTCAAAAATGACCCCCGAATAAAATTTGAAGTTTAGAGCTTAAATTTTGTGCTATAAACAAGTATAAAACGGCTTTTGTGTTTTTTACCCCAACTATTATTTCGTATTATTATATTATCTTTAAAAAAATCATTAACTCTTCTTGGTATGGGGTCAAAAATGACCCATTAAAAAAAAATATATATTTTGTTGATATCAAAAAATTCAAGCACTATGCCTAAAAGATTTTGCCGGGGTCATTTTTGACTCCTTGCCAATGTGGGTTGAAGATATCTTAAATATGTGAGATTTAAGGGCTGATTTAAAGTTATCTAATAGATTGCCACAAATTAATTTTATATGAAAAAATATATAGTTTTTATTGAATGGGTCATTTTTGACCCCCTACCAAGAAGGGTTAACGATTTTTTTAAAGATAATATATTAAAACAAAATAATAGTTGGGGCAAAAAACATAAAAGCCGTTTTATACTTGTTTTTAGCACAAAATTTAAGCTCTAAACTTCAAATTTTCCTCGGGGGTCATTTTTGACCCCCAGCCAATGTGGGTTTAAGACGTCCTAGATCTGTAAGATTTCATGACAGACTTAAAGTTATCTAATAGAATGGCACGACGTCAAAAAACCGTTAATTTGCACAAAAATGAAATTTATAAGATTTTATTAATCCAAATTATTGATAAAACCAACATTTCCTTGAAATCCGCTAACTTCCCCCCGCGATTCCCGAAAATTGGCTCGACGGATATCCGCCATATTTCACATTTTTCTTCTCCAAGGTGTTCTTAATAAATTCAGAAAGAAAAAATGGTATATTTAAATTTTTTTTTAATAAAATTTTCAATTTTTGAAAAAAGGTGTTTTGAGAACGCCCCCAAAATCATGCCATTTTTTGGTATCAAGTTTGAACGGGTTAATGATACCGTAAAATCTTTAAATTTCATATTTAAGTATTTACGATCAAATATAATACAAAAATATTTTTTTAATTATTTTAATAAAATAACTTAAATTTTTTTTTTTTTTTTTTAAAAAGTCCTTTTTTGTGAAAACCCCAATTTTGAGGCTCAAAGTGGAGACAGAAGATAAACTCTGATCGGAGTGATATTTTGCATGTGAGTTACCCTTAGGGGACCGACACTTTTGGTGGGTATTAGAATTTGATCAGAGAGAAAATCCCAAAAACGAGCCACCCTAGTGAGCACCACACGCAAAATTTATCGGAAAATCAAAATTTTTAAAATAATGTAAAAAAATTCCAAAAGAAAATTCTCAAAAATCAAACAAAAATCGCACAAGCTTTCTGAAAAAGCTTAGCGTAAAATTTTTCATTACAAAAAATACAAAATTCAAATTTGGTTGCATGTAATAATTAAAAAATTTTAACGACTTTTTCTACTTTTCCAGAATTTTTCTTAGTTTTTAGATTTTTTTAAACTTTATTTCATTATTTTTTATAATTTTATTTGCAGAATTAACTGATAACAAATATTATACTAGAGTGGATCATATTTGGACATTGTATTTATCCAGTGGCAGTGTAATGGCACACATGGAATTTGCTAATTTATGGACAATATTATTTAACTTCATGTTATTCTTGGCATCGATGACAATGATTGTAAGTGCAAAAAAAATAAGTGAGAATGCAAATTTGCATACCCCTACAGTATGGGGGTATTCTCAGTTTGTCATTCCGTTTGTAACGCATCGAAATATCGGTCGGGGACCCCATAAAGTATATTATTGATCCATGATCGATTCTATCACGTTTTATGAATGTCCGTGTGTCCGTCCATCTGTCTGTAGATGATAACACGATGCAGTCCAAAATAAAACAGCTAGACTCCTGAAGTTTGGCACAAATATATCTCATGGTCCTAGGCAGATTAAGGAGGAAAAAGTTCCTCCTTGTAGAACTAAACACAAAAAATGTTTGATTGAAATTTATTTTTTTTTTTTTGTAATTTAACAAATTTCCAACTTTTTTTACAAAAAAAAAAAAAAATCTAGTAAATTTACGATAATTCCTTGTAAATTTTATTGCGCCAAAAAGTGGTAAATTTACAATTTTATTGGGAAAAAGCTCGCAAAATTACAAAAAAGCTCGTACTTTTTACTAGGAATTCTCGTAAAATAGGAGGAAGCAAAAAATCTACTTCAGTCACGAAACCTCCTTGCAAGTTTTATCACGTCAAAAATATTGTAAATTTACAATTTTATTGGTAAAATGCTTTTAAAATTACAAAGTTATTGGTAAAAGGCTTGTAAAATTACAAGAAATTCTTGTCAAATACGAGGTAGCAAAAATAATAGTTACAAGTTTTTTTTTTGTAATTTTACAATGTTTTTTTTTTTTTTTGAGTGTATCAATATCTCAAACACCCTTGACCGATTTTAAAAATATTTTGATATTCGTACTCAACATGCCAAAGTTAATAAAAAAACAAGTAGTAAAGTTAAATTCGACTTGGCCGAAGCTATGAATACCCTCCACAACGCCCTTTAATGATAGTAAATTTTCTAACGTAAAAAAATAACATTTTTGATTAGAAATATTTTATTTTGTGTAAAAAAAATTTTATTTAGTAATTTTTGAAAAAAAAAAATAATATACTAATTTTTTTTTTTGAGTGTAAATTTTTTTTTTTGAATGTAAAAGTTTTTTAGAGTGTATTTTTTTTTTTAGTGTAAAAATATTTTTGAGTGACAAAAATACATTGTAAAATATTTTTGTGACTTACCAATTACTCAAATACACTCGAAAAAAATTTTACACTCAAAAAAAATTTTACACCCAAAAAAAATTTAGTAAATTATTTTTTTTTTTTCAAAAAATACTAAAAAAAAGTTGTTTAACACAAATAAAATATTTCTAATCAAAAATTTTATTTTTTTCACGTTAAAAAATTTACTATCACTTAAAAAGGGCATTGTGGAGGGTATTCATAGATTCGGCTAAGTCCAATTTAACTTTTCTACTTTTTTTTTTATTTTAATTTTTCAAAAACCCAAAATTTTGGTGGAAATTTTCCAAAAAACCAAAAACTGAGATTCATTCAAGTGAGCTAAAATGATCGGATTTGGCTCAAATTATGTTTAAATGAAAGTTTGTCTCAAGCTCTATGAAAGGGTCGGGGAAAGAAATTTTTGAGATATATTTTTTCTAATTTTTAAAATTTTCAAAAATAAAAAAAAAATTGATTGCCGGGCGCCACGAGTTAATTTAATTCGATTGTCCTCAAATGTGAATCCCAAAAGTTCAAAATCGGAATAAAAACTTTTAAAGTGGCCCCCAACAAGGGGCCTTTTTTTAACAAATTTTAGCAGAAGCCCTTGTAATTCTTTTTCTTTTTTTTTACTTTATCACTTTTTTACAGATTATTCAATTATATTCCGCATTAACATCAATTTTTGATGAGTTTATTACATTGAGAGAACGTAAGTTGGAAGTCAGCATGGGTCTTATCGGTATTATGTTTGTGCTTTCCTTATATTTCACATCAAGTGTAAGTTGAAGAAGTCGAGTTAGTTTTAGAAAATGATTTGAAATAAGTTCCATATTCCTTTTTTAGCATGGCATTACATTTTTTACCGCCCTAGCAGGGGATACAAATATAACACACACTGCCATTAATTTACTTTTGATCTTGGTTGTCCTGTGGATATATGGTCGTGTACGATTCCAGCGTGATATAGAATTTATGATAAATGAACGATTTTCAACTTGGAAAATTTTTATCTTGAGATTTATTGCTCCTTTGGGTATGATTTTGGTATTGGTAAGTGAAAATATTGTACTACTATATTTTTAAATTTAGGCTTTACACTAAAAATAATAACTCTGTAAAATACTCTGTAAAATGACTGTAATCTTAATTCAACAGATATTTGACGGAGCTTTCTGTCAAAATACAGATTTAAAGAAAATACTTTGTATTTTGTTGTGACAAAAAAACAAAGTTTCCTCTGTTATATTACTTTTTACTTTGTAATCTTAATTTTACAGATAATTAACAGAGTTTTCTGCTAAAATACAGATCTAAGCAAAATACTTTGTATTTTTTAATAACCAAAAAAATTTTCTGTTTTGAGTAGTTTTTGTTTTTGTTACCAAACATCAAAATTTTATCTGTATATTTTTTTTTTTTGGAGAAAAAGTAGCAAAAAAAGTTAGCAAAAATTTTTTTTCAAAAATCTTATAAACATTTTACAAAACACATGCATTTAACTAAACTCTGTAAATTTAGAGATTTTTTCCTGTAAATTTTTGTTTGCATCAAATGTATTTTACAAATATATGTAAATTTCCATAGTTTTCTTTGCTAAATGGTGGTTTATTTAACCAATATTTTACTAGAAACTCTGTAAATGAACAGTTTTTTTTGTCCAAATCATTTTACAGAGTTTTATAGTAAAATTACAGAGTTTTGTCTGAAAAAAGCTTTCATATTTAACCAATATTTTACTATAAACTCTGTAAATTAACAGTTTTTTTCTGTTAAAATTATTTTACAGAGTTTTTTAGTAAAATTACCAAGAAATGTTGTTAGCTGGAAAAGTATGGTGTACTCTGTTAAATTAGCAGAGTTTTTCTGTAATTTAACAGAATTGTTATTTTGACTGAAGTTTTTGTCATCCTGTTCTTTTTTACTCTCTTGAGTTATTCCATTTTTACTAACTTTCTAATTTTCAATTTATTCCGAAATTTTAAAATTCGATCTTCCAATTTGCTTTTACTTGCAGATTTTTACCATTCACATGGCCTTTCGTGAACATGCCGTTTCTTCGCTGTTAATCGATTTATATGCAATACTGACAATTGTAATACCATGGCTATGTATACCCGGCTATGCTATTTATTGTATGTTACAAGTTATTGGTCCTGTAAAAAGTCGTTTCTTTAGATGTTGTCGCCCAACGGATTGGTATCCAGTCGAAACGGAAGAAAGACAAAAATATGAAGTAGTCATGGGAAATTTAAATATAACTCAAACGTTTAGTGAATTAAAAGATGATGAAGTTTTATAATGTGATGATTGATGATAATCAAAATTGTATTTAATCTATCCTCTTACACTTATTAAATTAAAGTTGTCTTTTAATATTTGTACAATAAAGTTACTCATAGGCCGCTGTTCCAAAAAAAGTAATTCACATAAATAATGTGAATGTGAAAATTTCCGAATTTTTTTGGTGTTCTAGATTTCACATTCGAATTTCTTTTTCGTTTTGTTTCACATAAATAAAATTTGGTGAAAGTAAAACGAATGCACTTTTTTCCTTATGATTTTTTTAATTTTAATTATTCGGTTTCAACTTCGAATGAAAACATGATCAACAAAACACTAAACTTGATTTCATGTGATTCGGAAATATTCATGTGAATTGAAAAGTTGTGAAAGACAGAACAGAGGCCATATTCATGTTATTTATATAGAACGATCTAGTTTTTCACTCAATTTGGGTTTGTAAACATTATAGCAAGAGGAAAGGTGTTCACCAACGTAAACAAGAAAAATGGTTAGCAAAACTAATTTTAGGCAAAATTTGACTAAAGCAACCTCTAAACCCCTTCTGAATCCCGAAAATCAAATTATGTTTGAGCCCAAACTTTTTTTTTTTTTTTTGGAAAAACCTGTAGTGGAGATGTGACAGTTTTCGGAAAAATCACAACTCATTAGGTACAATAAATTTTTTGTAATATTTCAAGACTAGAGATGGGAAAAGGGTAAATACCCAAATAGTAAATACCAGACATGAGCTCAAATGTATTCCCTTCTTCGCTTACACCAAATCATTCGCTTCAGAGTACACTATTTTTAGAGTACAGTGTTTGCGAATGAGAATGTTTACTATGATGCTAAACAACAAATTAAAAAATTTGCTGTGCTTGTTTAAACGAACACGAAAAATGTCGTGTTTGAACGATTAGAATGAAACAAACGTTCGTTTTTAGAATAACAAACATAGTAGAGATTATAAAAATAACACCGTGTTATAGAATATTTTTAACATACACTGATCGCTTAGAATGTTTTTGTAAAAAAATGATTTAAAAAAATTGTTGGAAAACTTATTATAAATATGGGGGTAGTAAAAAAAACGTTTTGATGAAAAAGTAAATTATGCTTTGTGAAAAAATGTATTAGGATGTATGTATGTATAAGAAAAATATGCAAAATAATGCTATTAGTTTTTTGTTTGTCTTTTTACACTTGCTCGTACACGCACACGCACAATCTTATTGTGTCGTTGAAACAAATCATAAACATTGTGTTTTTTTTTTTTTTAACTAAAAGTATTCCCAACAACAGTAAGTACCGCTTTAAAGTTTTTAAAATATGTTTTTTGCAAATATGTTAGGGTGAAGAGAAATAAAAAAAAAGATTAAATAGTAGCGTAGTGAAAAATCTTCATATATGAGGCATTCCACACCAAAT
The DNA here is from genome assembly GCA_963921195.1 of Pegoplata infirma. Lineage (NCBI taxonomy): Eukaryota > Metazoa > Arthropoda > Insecta > Diptera > Anthomyiidae > Pegoplata > Pegoplata infirma. The sequence goes on along the minus strand of OY992537.1, from coordinate 115,577,032 downwards.
GTCCAGCGAAAAAAAACATGTGTCCCGTAAATTTCTGAATAGGTTGTTTGGATAGCCCTATATGTAACTAAGAAAATTGCGTTTTTGGTTTTTCAATTTTTCGAAAACTGGGCTTAGGAGGCGTGGTCAAATATGGAAAAAATGGTAAAATTTGTGGCGAGTTGCCTTGATTAAATATTTATCACATTAAAACGGAATGCACCACAATGTCAAAAATTTACGTTCTTATATAGTTTTGTATGGGCTATCGATTATTTTTTTTTTTTTTTGAAAATTTTCAGAACCCGTTCTGAAATTTTCCATTTTTTAAAAAAGTCAATTTATCAAAAATCCGGCCACTTTTTTTTTTCTTTTTTATTTATTTTTTTAAAAGTTTAGATGTTTGTCCATCCACACAAAAAAAATCAGAAATGCGTTCATCTTTTTTTTCGAAAAAATCGCATTTGAACTTTAAATTTCATAACAATTTTGTTATTTGCTTGTATTTCTTTGTGTCAACAGAGCGTATGACGAATATTTATGCAATTAATATTACTCATTCGCAAATTTAAAACAAAGAAATGCAAGCAAATAACAGAATTGTTATGAAATTTAAAGTTCAAATGCGATTTTCTCGAAAAAAAAGATAAACGTGTTTCTGATTTTTTTTGTGTGGATGGACAAACATCTAAACTTTTAAAAAAATAAATAAAAAAGAAAAAAAAAGGTGACCGGATTTTTGATAAATTGACTTTTTTAAAAAATGGAAAATTTCAGAACGGGTTCTGAAAATTTTCCAAAAAAAAGAATTTTTAATCGATAGCCCATACAAAACTATAAAAGAACGTAAATTTTTGACATTGTGGTGCATTTCGTTTTAATGTGATAAATATTTAATCAAGGCAACTCGCCACAAATTTTACCATTTTTTCAATATTTGACCACGCCTCCTAAGCCCAGTTTTCGAAAATTTGAAAAACCAAAAACGCAATTTTCTTAGTTACATATAGGGCTATCCAAACAATCTATTCAGAAATTTACGGGACACATGTTTTTCTGTAGCGGGACATTTGGTGTGAAATGCCTCATATATACATTAGGGTGGAGCTAATTAGATCTATTTCGAAAACGTCGGGTCGGTAAAGTTGCCTTTTAGGGTTGACATTAACACATTAAAATATTGATCCTGTGAGACAAAGGCCTTGGCTTCAAAATCGGAGAGTTCCGAACAAAGTAAAAAAATATATTTTTTTTCTTAAATTATTTAATATTCGGACATTACTTAAAAAGTGTTTTTATGGTAATTTTTTTTTGTCTGTAAAAATTTGTTTTTGTCTGTAAATTTTTTTTTCTTGTTTTGCAAAAAAATATTTTATTATTTCTTGTTTTGCAAAAAATATTTTTAATTCGTTTTTTGCTGAAAATATAACGTCATGTTGGCTCAGTTTTGAGAATCTGTTTATTTTTATTTGTCGTTTTATTTAATTTGGCCTTTAATGCAATTTGAAATTAATTTTAAGAAAATAACAGGGTTTACAATTAGCATACACAAAAAATTTTTTAAACAATATAATACTACAAATATTTCACGCCTTCAATATTTTTCTTTATTGCTAATTTAAAAATTAGAATGCTAAAGCAATTTTGTAATTGCTAATTTATAAATTCAAACTTGAACATATTTTCAAAATGAATATATTCAAATTTTAAAATTTCTGAAGAAAATATTTTAGCAAATTTAAAAATTTGAAAATGAAAAAAAAACTGGTGACAGCAAATTTAAAAATTTTAAAATTAAAAAAAAAAAACTGGCCACAGCAAATTTAAAAATTTTAAAATTGCAATTTTAGCAAATTTCAAAACATTTAAAATGCTTAAATTGTAAATTTCAAATTCCGAAAATTGCAATTTGGTAAATTTGAAAATATTTAACATGCTTGTTTAGAAAACTTAAAAACTGAATATATTACAATTTGAAAACAATACAAATTGAATACACATGTATGTGTATGTGTGTATGGAAAAAAAATGATGAACGATATTTATTAAACGAATACATAAATATTAAAAGATAAAAATGTTACACGGTTTTTGTGCAGACTTCTAGAATACATTTTCTAAAGTATTTTTGCCTCCTAAACATAAATCTGTCATCAGAAAAAGTTGTATCGCCTTCTCGACACATAGGCATTTTAGTTTTTTGTGGACCAATACCTCAAAACCAACAATTCTTTTAGTATTGGAAAAATGTATATTAAATTTTTATATGAGGGTTTCTGCGTCAACCGAGCCACCCCTCTCTCCAAAATTGGTATGAGTTTAAAATTTTTTAAAAAATTTTGAAATTACTTAAAAATATTTACTTTTGAATGCCGAGTGACGCCTTTTAAATTTCTATTGGCTGATCCAATGTGGCGCCCAATTTGTTAAAAATATTACAGATATGCTTAAAACTCTTTATATATGGGTTCTTGTGTTCGCTTAAAAAGAACTTGCAGTTGGATTTTTAAAATTCAAAATGGCGGACCCAACATGGCGACCAATATTTTTAAAAATAAACCGATTTGCTTGAAATATTGTATGCACTGGTTTTTTGGGTCGCTAAAGAAGAATCTGAAGTTAGATTTTCAAAGTTCAAAAAGGCGGATCCAACATGGCGATACTTTTTAAAAATAATTGACTTAAAACTTTTTACGCATTTTGGGTTGCTAAATTAGAATCTGAAGTAGAATTTCCCAAATTTAAAATGACGGATTCAACATGGCGACCATTTTTTTTATGTAACCTGATTTGCTTGAAATTTTTCATAGACGAGTTTGGTGCATTTTTCAACACGTGACTACAATATCTTATAATTATTCTTTATTCGGCCAAAAATATGGCAGAATATTCGCCTCGGCTTTTTAGCCGAACCGAATATTAGGTCGGATCAGGGGCGTATCCAGGATTTTATTTCGGTAGGGGCCCAATATTTTTTGTCAATTTTTTTTTTACAAAAAATTTTCATAACAGCACATGTTTTAGAGTTTGTCTCGATCTTTTCCTTGAACTGAATCACAGAGTAAAAAAGAATAAGAGATATTACGGATGAAACCGCACTTCTTTTGTTAATTTTTTTTAGCCGTGAACTCCGATTATCTCGGGCTAGAACCCAGAATACTTACAAAAAGATATTGAAAAAAGAGAAACCCCAAATACCTTTCAAAAGGAAATCGAAGAAAAAAGTGAAACCCTAAATACATTACAAAAGGAAATAAAGAAAAAAAAAAAAAGAATGCATTTAAAAGGAAAATGAAAAGAAAACAAAACAATTTATCTATTCTATTATCTAAAAGAGCCCGCCTTGAGATAATCGTAGTTCTCAATTTGGGTTCCACGAAGTTTTCACTAATCGTACCTCTGTTCCTTTCTTTACTCTATGACTGAATGTAACACAATCAGATTCTTAATTTTTTTGTGAGTTTAAAACTGTTGGGGAAAAAATTAAAATTTTTTTATATTTTGAAAATTTTTGAGAGACTTAAATCTTTTTTTAATGTGTGAATTGTATCAGATGCTGATACATTTTTCCAATGAAGATTATCAGAATCTGAATTTTTTTTCAAAGAAAAGTCTAAGATTCTATGACAATTTCTACACTCAAAAAAAAAAAACTTGTAAAGTTACCAATAAATCTCGTGATTTTACGAGGCTATTCTCGTAAAATATGACGTAGGTAAAATTCTCGTAAAATTACGAGGGGAAATCCGTAATTTTGAATGCACCAAAAATTGGTAAAAAAACCAATTTTATTGGTAAAAATATTGTTTTAAAACCGGAAAAAAAATGGTAAACTTACAAGAAAAAATGGTAAATATGTTTAAAAAAATGGTAAATTTACAAAATAAAAAATTTTTGTTAACAACATAAATCCTCGTAATAAAATCATTTTTTGTAAAATAACTGTTTTTTTTTTGTAAATTTACTACTCCTCCTTAAATTAATCCTCGTAATAAATTTTTCAAAATTTTGTCAACTTTTTTTAAAAATATTTTTCAATAAAAAAAAAAAATACAAAAAAAAAGTTTTTTTGTTAAACAACATAATCGTCGTATAACGTAATTTTTGTTAAATAAAGTTTTTTTGTAATTCAACTAGAATCCTCGTAATAAAAACTTTGTTGTAAAATTACAGTTTTTTTTTTGTACAATAACCTTTCAAAATGGTAGAATACAATTACGAAAATAAACTTGTAAAATTACCAATAAAACTGTAGTTATCGTTTGAGCAAAGTACAAGATTTTTTGTTAAAAAACAAGGAACATTGTTAAATATTGGTAGAACGGGATTACAAGGCATTTTACCAGGCGTTTTACCAGTTTATTTTTTTGAGGGTAGTTAAGACAGTTTTTGTTATAGAAAAAGTGAAAGACTCTAAATCATATTTCCAATGAAAAACGTTTCTCGGGAAAAAGTCACTTTAGAAAATGATTCTATAAATATATTCATAAAATACTTTTCTAAAAGAAAAGACTCCGATTGTAAGACATTTTCCCCGAATCTGAGATATTTCTAGCCTAGCACATTTTCTTAGATTCTGAAACATTCTACACAAAAAGTTTTAGATTCTGAGAAAATCTTCGCCTTTTCTTTAAGAACAAGTAAGAAAGCTATATTCGGCTGTGCCGAATCTTTAAATACCCTCCACCAATGTAATGATTTAAAAAACAAAAAAGTTTGTTTTATTTATACCTCAGGAAATAAAAAAGTACCAAAAAGTGTACTTCCGGTACTTTTAAAAAAAGGTACCTTTAATGAAAGGTACTTTTTATAAAAGGTACTTTTTATAAAGGGTACTTTTTATAAAAGGTACTTTTTATAAAAGGTACTTTTTATAAAAGGTACTTTTTATAAAAGGTACTTTTTATAAAAGGTACTTTTTATAAAAGGTACTTTTTATAAAAGGTACTTTTTATAAAAGGTATTTTTTATAAAAGGTACTTCTTATAAAAGTTACTTTTTATAAAAGGTACTTTTAATAAAAGGTACTTTTTAGAAAAGGTACTTTTTATAAAAGGTACTTTTTATAAAAGGTACTTTTTATAAAAGGTACTTTTTATAAAAGGTACTTTTTATAAAAGGTACTTTTTATAAAAGGTACTTTTTATAAAATTTACTTTTTATAAAAGGTACTTTTTATAAAGGGTACTTTTTATAAAAGGTACTTTTTAAAAAGGTACTTTTTATAAAAGGTACTTTTTATAAAAGGTACTTTTTATAAAAGTTCTTTTTATAAAAGTACTTTTTATAAAAGTACTTTTTATAAAAGGTACTTTTTATAAAAGGTACTTTTTATAAAAGGTACTTTTTATAAAAGGTACTTTTTATAAAAGGTACTTTTTATAAAAGGTACTTTTTATAAAAGGTACTTTTTATAAAAGGTACTTTTTATAAAAGGTACTTTTTATAAGAGGTACTTTTTATAAAATGTACTTTTTATAAAAGGTACTTTTTATAAAAGGTACTTTTTATAAAAGGTACTTTTTATAAAAGGTACTTTTTATAAAAGGTACTTTTTATAAAAGGTACTTTTTATAAAAGGTACTTTTTATAAAAGGTACTTTTTATAAAAGGTACTTTTTATAAAAGGTACTTTTTATAAAAGGTACTTTTTATAAAAGGTACTTTTTATAAAAGGTACTTTTTATAAAAGGTACTTTTTATAAAAGGTACTTTTTATAAAAGGTACTTTTTATAAAAGGTACTTTTTATAAAAGGTACTTTTTAAAAAAAGTAATTTTTATAAAAGGTACTTTTTATAAAAGGTACTTTTTATAAAAGGTACTTTTTATAAAAGGTACTTTTTATAAAAGGTACTTTTTATAAAAGGTACTTTTTATAAAAGGTACTTTTTATAAAAGGTACTTTTTATAAAAGGTACTTTTTATAAAAGGTAATTTTTATAAAAGGTACTTTTTATAAAGGAACCTTTTATAAAAGGTACTTTTTATAAAAGGTTCTTTTTGAAAACGCTACAGAATTTTTGGAAAGAACTTGTTCTAGAATATTTTATTTTACTAAAGGAACTTACATTCTATATTTTAAGTTTGAATAACTATTATTTCAGTAAATAAAAAAAAGTACCAAAAGTACTTTTTTACCCATTAGTGAATCTTTTTTCCGGAAGGTGAACCGACATTGCAAATTTCAATTTTCTAGTACCATTATTTAAGGAAATATAAAATGTAACAAAAGTACATATTTTTACCCTTTTTACCCTATTGGAAACATCATTCGCAAAAACCAAGTCTTAGGGGATCTTTATTCCGGGAGGTAAACATGCAGTCCAAATTTCAAGTCTATGTGACAATTTTTTAAGGAAATATAAAAGGTACCAAAAGTACAGAATTTTTCCCTTTTTACCCCCTTAGAATCAACATTGGTAATAATATAGCCGTACTGGATCTATATTCCAGGATGTGAACATACTGTCCAAATTTCAAGTTTCTATGACCATTATTTCAGGTGATATAAAAAGCACCAAAAGTACAGTTTTTTACCCTTTTTACCCCCTTAGAATCAACACTTGCAAAAACCCACCCTTAATGGATCTATATTCCGGGAGGTGAACATACAGTCCAAATTTCAAGTCTCTATGATCATTATATCAGGAGATTTAAAAAGTACCAAAAGTACAGTTTTTTACCCTTTTTATCCCCTTAGAATCAACATTGGCAAAAATCCAGCCTCAGTGGATCTTTATTCCGGGAGGTCAACCTACAGTCCAATTTTCAAGTCTCTAACTTCAGCGGTTTGGGCTGGGCGATGATGAATGAGTATGTCAGTCAGTCACATTACTCGTTTATATATATAGATTTCGGGATTTGGGCGGTTTTTGCCATAAAGTTTATTTCTGTCTTTTATTATTTAACAAAATTTATTTTTTTTAAATGAAAATATTTTTTTTTTTTGAGAAATCTGAACAAAATTGAATTTTGGCGATATTTTTCATCCGATTTGGCGACACAGCCAAAAAAAAAGTCTGGCAACCCCGTTAATATGACGAAGCAAAAAACTGACACACACACACTCATGCTATGTATGTACATAAAAATAACTCAATTTTTTTATTATTACTTAACGAACTTTTTTTTTATTAAATTTAGATTTTGTTTTACATATTTTAAAGTTTTTTGTAAAGATTATTTTCTTTATCTCCGTTTTTTTTTTTTTCATTTCCGTATTCTTTGTTATGTTTGTATCTACACAAAATATGAGTTAATTTAGGGTTATGTTAAAAAAAACTATGATCAAAATCAGAAAATCAGAAAATCACTCATAACTTTTAAAATACTTAACCGATTTAAAAAAAAAACCCCACCAGTTTTTGCCTGGGAAAATTACGCAACTTTTGGTACCCCAAGCGTTTAAATCGGTTTCGGAGTATTGCCAAAAACGTGATTTCAACAGACAGACAGACAGACGGACGGACAGACAGACAGACAGACAGACAGACAGACAGACAGACGGACATCGCTAGATCGACTTAAAATCGATCAAGGATCATAAATATATATACTTTATGGGGTCCTAAACCAATATTTCAATGTGTTACATACGGAATGACAAACTTATATATACCCTCTATCACCAGAGTGGAGGGTATAAAAATTATTCAGATTCTGAGACCTTTTTAAAAAGAAAACGGTATACAAAAAGTCTTAGATTCTAAAACATTTTTCCTAAAGAAAAACTCTTGGATTCTGAGAAAATTTTCCTATAGAAAAAGTCTAAGATTCTTAGACATTTTTCCTATAGAAAAAGTTTCTAATTCTGAGATAATTTTCCTATAGAAAGTCTCAGATTCTTATAAAAAAGTCTCAGATTCTTCGACATTTTTCCTATAGAAAATGTCTCAGATTCTCAAACATTTTTTCTACAGAAAATTTCTTAGATTCTGGGACATTTTTCCAATCGAAAAAGTCTCAGATGCTTAAACACTTTTCCTATAGACAAAGTTTCAAATTCTTAGACATTTTCTTATAGAACAAGTCTCAGATTCTCAGACATTTTGCCAATAGGAAATTGTCAGATTCTGAAACATTTTTAATATAGAAAAAGACTCAGATTCTGAGACATTTTTCATAAAGAGAAAGTCTCAGATTCTGAATTATTTTTCCCATAGAAAAAGATATTTTTACAATAGAAAAGCCTCAGATTTTTAGCGTTTTTCTACACAAAAAGTCCCAGCTTGTGTCTTTGAAACATTTTTTTTAAAACATTTTTCATATAGAAAAGCCTCAGATTCTTAGATTTTTTTATAGAAAAAATCTCAGATTTTGGGACATTTTTCAGATTCAGAGACATTATTCCTATAGAAAGTTCTCAGATTCTGAAACATTTTTCATGTAGAAAAGCCTCAGATTCTGAGAATTTTTTATAGAAATATACTCAGATTCTGAGACATTTTGCCTATAGAAAAAGTCTTAGATTCTGAGAAAAAGGCTAATATTTTAAGACTTTATTCCTATAAAAAAAAGTCTTAGATTCTCAGACATTTTTCTTATAGAAAGTTTTAGATTCTGAGACATTTTTTTAGAAGAGTGTAAGATTCTGAGACATTTTTTTTTAAGAAATAGTCTCGTTCTGAGGCATTTTTCTCAAAGACAAAGTCGCATTTTAAGATTTGACTACATTTTACTTAGGTTAGGTTAGGTTAGGTTGTAAGTGGCTGCTGACGTTTTACGTCAACACACGTAGACTCTGAGGTCCATTGTGATACCACGGGACCGTAATAGGTTTCCCTACTAGTCCCTGTCGTTAAACCATTTTGAGCTTCTTATAAAACTCCTTAGATGTTGAATTTTGACATCCAACAAATCAGAAAGATCGTACAGCTCCCTAGGTCCCAGTGAAGCAAGTCTCTGACCAGAAAGTGCCGGGCAATGGCAAATAAAGTGTTCGATAGTTTCCAACTCCTCTTCATCCATGCAACTTCGGCAAAAGTCATTCGACGGCACATTTAACCGCTCTGCGTGCTTCCCTATAAGACAGTGTCCGGTAATTATAGAAACCACCGTCGAAATCTCTCCTCTTGGAAGCGATATCAGCTCACTTGTGCGTCCCTGATTAAGAGAAGGCCAAATCAGTCGTGTTGTCTCACACGTCCATCCATTTGACCATCTTTGATTAGTCTCCGTCGCAGAACAAAGCCGTAGGTTTTGCTTGCAAGTTTCTAGAGGCATGCCAACACATTCCAATTCTGTTGGAACCTGTAAGGTAGTTCCTAGTCTTGCAAGCTCATCGGCTTTGCAATTCCCTGGAATGTCTCTGTGCCCTGGGACCCATATGAGTCGTATGTTAAACTGCTTGGCCATCTCATTCAAAGACGTGCGGCAGTTAAGGGCAGATCTTGTTTTCAGAAACATTGAATCCAGGGACTTGACCGCGGCTTGACTGTCAGTATAGATGTTGACTGCGGTTGTAGACAAGACATTGCAGCTCAACCAGTCAGCCACTTCTTTTATTGCCAGCATCTCTGCCTGGTAAACACTGCAATGATCTGGCAATCTACGAGCCAGGCTCAACCCAAGCTCTTCCGAATAGACTCCAAAGCCCACTTGTTCGTGCAGCCTCGATCCATCTGTGTAAAAATTTATGGTAGCTCCACTACCCGGAGTATCCCCCATCCAAGACTCCCTGGATGGTATCATAGTGGTAAAGTGGCGCTCAAAGAGGCTCAAAGAGGGAGCACAGTCCACATTTTGTGGTATTGTTATCTTTTTCAAGATCGCGCTATGGCCACAATCACTGCTCCTCCATTGCAGCGTGCTATTAAGTCGAATTGCCGACGCAGCCGCACACTGCCTACCCAATATGTCCAAGGGTATCAGGTGAAGGAGGATTTCTAATGCAGCCATAGGTGTAGTACGAAGAGCACCAGTAATGCACATTGACGCCATTCTCTGTACCTTCGTGATAAAGACAAAGTTCGCTTTTGTTTCCAAAGCAGGCCACCAGACAATGATTCCATACAGCAAAATTGGACGCACCACTGCTGTATAGATCCAATGAACGACTTGAGGGCTAAAACCCCATCGTTTTCCAATGGCCCTTTTACAGGAATACAAAGCAATCGTTGCTTTTCTCACCCGTTCCTCAATATTACGCCTGAAATTCAGCTTCCTATCTAGAAATACTCCAAGATACTTGGCTCCATCTGAGAAGGTGATTTCAGTACCGTCCAGAGAAATAGGATCAAAAGCAGGAATCTTATTTTTCCTTGTAAACAAAACAAGCTCTGTTTTACTAGGATTAACTCCTAGACCACAGTCTCTTGCCCATTTAGACAGATCTTTCAGAGAACCCTGAAGAATGTCCCGCAATGTTGGCAGATGCTTCCCCTTTACCGCTATCGCGACATCGTCAGCATATGCGATAACATGACAACCACGTGCTTCTAGAGATAGTAGCATTGAATTCAGTGCCAGGTTCCAAAGAAGCGGCGAAAGAACACCTCCTTGTGGTGTGCCCCTATTGACAAATCGAGATATGACGGACGCTCCCAATTCAGACGTTATACGTCTATTGGCAAGTAGGTTTTCCACCATTAAAACGATTTCACACTTTACTCCCAGACCAGACAATGCCAATATTATCGATTCTGGAATGACATTATTAAAAGCCCCCTCAATATCAAGAAAGGCCACCATAGTGTACTCCTTTACCGAAAGCGATCTCTCGATGGTACCAACGAGCTCATGAAGAGCTGTTTCCGTTGATCGTCCCTTGCTGTATGCATGTTGCTTTGTCGAAAGCAACCTCGGGTCAATCACTCTACGCAAATATGAGTCTATCATTCGTTCCATTGTCTTTAACAAAAAAGAAGACAAACTAATTGGTCTGAAATCCTTCGGAGCTGTGTGGGAACTTTTCCCAGCCTTCGGGATAAACACGACTCTGGTATCCCTCCATTTTAAAGGAATATACGACCAGTTGATGCATGCTGTGTATAGATTATACAGCAACGGGGCTATATAGTCAAACACTTGCTGCAACTCAGCCGGGATTATACCATCAGGTCCCGGGGATTTATAGGGCCTGAAGCTTTTTATCGCCCAGATTAATGTTGGCATATTTATTATTTCCGAAGCAATCTCAGATGCTTGGGCGTCAGAACGTTCCAAAGCTTGAAACGGCGTCATGGAATTGCCCGGAAAATGCGTGTTTAAAAGGAGATCCAGCGACTCTCCACTGGAGGAAGACCACACCCCATTAGGATCTTTCAGGTATCCTAGGGTGCAAGGAGAAGAAGCCAGAACCTTGCGCAGCCTGGATGCCTCAGAAACGTCTTCTATGTTTCCACAGAAGTTTTTCCAAGAATCACATTTTGCATTTCTGATCATCTTTTTATAACTCTTAAGTTGCAGCCTGTATGCAGACCAGTCCTCGTCCGCTCTTGAAAATTTAGCCTTATTAAAGAGCTTTCTGCAGGAATCTCTGCTCGTCTGCAACTCATTTGACCACCAAGGTGGCTTTTTTTCCCTCTAGGCTTTGCAGAAGGGCAAGACGCATCCAGGCACCTATTACAAACATTTGTTATATGGTCAACCAGACAGTCAATTTCCGCTAAACTATGCGGTTCAGATAGGGGTACTTCATCCAAAAGCAAAGAAAAAGTCTCCCTATATTTCACCCAGTTTGTTCTTCTCAGATTTCTAGAGACTGTCTCAACCGGGGCACGCTCCCTGAGTAAAAACTCAATGTAGCGATGATCTGAGAAAGAATGCTCTTCCAAAACTCTCCAGTCATCAATTCTATCAGACAATGTATCTGATACAAGTGTTACGTCAAGAACCTCTTGCCGCGTACTTGTTGGTTCACTACCCTTGTTACAAATATACAGGTTAGTGCTTAACAAAAACTCCAAAAGTGATTCGCCTCTATCATTTGTGTCTGTACTACCCCATATCGAATGATGTGCATTAGCATCACAGCACACTAGTAACTGGTGTCCCCTAGATTCAGACTCCCGAATCAGACCGCCAACCTTCTCCGGGGGTATTGGCCCCGGATTAGGAAAATACGCAGAGGCGAGCCAAATAGATTTCCCATGAAGCTCTAAGCTAGCCGCTGTAACATCCATATCACTAAAAGTTGATAAAAAGAATATATTTAAGCCATTTTTCGCCAAGATGCAGGCTCTTGGTGAGCCCTCACCTTTGGCAACCATCAACTTAAACCCAGGGGTCTTCAATCCGCAAACCCTGCCACCCCGCACCCAGGGGCTCTTGGATAAAAACATTTTACTTACAATTAGGTTCATTTTTTGTGTACATAAAACTTTAGGTTGTAAGATATTTTTTCATTAGTATCTTAAGTTGAAAAGTTTGAAATTCTAAGAAAAAAATTTCAGATTTTAAGATTTTTTAACAGAAAAATTTTTCGGTTTCAAAACATATTTCTTTAAAAAATTTTAGATTCCTAAATGTTTTTCGATTTTTTTAAGAAGTTTTTTAATATTGTACTTGTTATTTGATACCAAATCCTGAAATTTGTGACATCATTTCGGGGGGGCCCTGGCCCCCGGCCCCCCCCCTGTATACTCCATTGGGTCGGATCATTTATCGCCATGTTGGATCCACCATCTTGAACTTAGAAAGTCTAACTTCAGATTCTTCTTTAGCGACCCCAAAACCCCGAGCATATAAAGTTTCAAGCAAATCGGTTTATTTTTTAAAAATATTGGTCCCCATGTTAAGTCCGCCATATTGAATTTTAAAAATCCAACTGCAGGTTCGTCTTAAGCGACCCCAAGAACCCATATATAAAACGTTTTAAGCGAATCTGTAATATTTTTAAAAAATTGGGCGCCATATTGGATCAGCCATATAGAAATTCAAAAGGCGTCACTCGGCATTTAAAAGTAAATATTTTTAAGTAATTTTAACATTTTTTAAAAATCTTAAACTCATGCCAATTTTTAACATACATTTTTCCAATAAAAGAATTGTTGGCTTTGAGGTATTGGTCCACAAAAAACTAAAATGCCTATGTGTCGAGAAGGCGATACAACTTTTTCTGATAACAGATTTATGTTTAGGAGGCAAAAATACTTTAGAAAATGTATTCTAGAAGTCTGTACAAAAACCGTGTAACATTTTTATCTTTTAATATTTATGTATTCGTTTAATAAATATCGTTCATCATTTTTTTTCCATACACACATACACATACATGTGTATTCAATTTGTATTGTTTTCAAATTGTAATATATTCAGTTTTTAAGTTTTCTAAACAAGCATGTTAAATATTTTCAAATTTACCAAATTGCAATTTTCGGAATTTGAAATTTACAATTTAAGCATTTTAAATGTTTTGAAATTTGCTAAAATTGCAATTTTTAAATTTTTAAATTTGCTGTGGCCAGTTTTTTTTTTTAATTTTAAAATTTTTAAATTTGCTGTCACCAGTTTTTTTTTCATTTTCAAATTTTTAAATTTGCTAAAATATTTTCTTCAGAAATTTTAAAATTTGAATATATTCATTTTGAAAATATGTTCAAGTTTGAATTTATAAATTAGCAATTTAAAAAAATTGCTTAAGTATTCTAATATTTTCTGTAGTAATACTAGAAAATTATTATATTCTATGCAATTTTTGACTACTGCCAGTAGCAAAACAAACCCTGGAAAATAAGTTGTTTTTAAAGAACATTTTTTTAATTTCTTTACAGAAAAAAAATGTTTACCATAAAAACACATTTCAGTAATGTCCGAATATACACCCCCTACGTAGCGTAGTGATCAAAATCAAATAGAAAATCACAGTCTGCAAAGAAGAATAATTGCACTTATTTGTTCTTATGTAACGAAAATCTCTCTACGCTAGTTTACGGTTGAGGGTGCATAATATTTTATTAGCCTAAATATTTAAAAAAAAAAAAATTAAACAATTTTTTTTCACCGACGTTTTCGAAATTCGAAAAAAGCATAATTTGCTCCACCCTAATGCATATACAAAAAAATAGACAAACTTTCGGTATTAGCAGAACAGTTGAAAATTTTGTAAAAAAAAAATGTATTTGGTCACACACTACATATTTCATCATTATAGGTACTAACATTTTCTGCCATAAAGCAAAACATTTTTTTTCCCACAATGAACATTATTTTTCGAAATGGAAAAAGAATTTTTCAATCCACCCCAATATTTATTTTTATGTATTAAAATTTTTTTTATCCACTCTTATTTATAAATTAATTTTCCCCATACTTATTTTTTATTTACCTCTTCATTTATGCTACATAACAAAATGTTTATTTTAATTCGCACTTGCATACATACATATATTTTTTTTATAAAAGAATTCCCCCAAATAGCCAAACAATATTTTTTTTTTTATAAAAATCATTCTATTAACACGCTTCAGAGTACAGTATTTTCAAATCATTGGCTGTCTATGTACTCCCTAATTGGTTCATTCGTGTTACGAATGTCGTTACACTAGTGTGTGTAGCTTTCTCTTGCACTGTGAGCATAGAATGAAAAACTCATTCGTGTTGAACGATAAGAATAGAATATTGTCCACATTCTAAATTTTTTAGAATGTCTCTAAACGCATTTTAACACCATCCGTGCACATGTCTGGTAAATACCCAGTAAATAGGTAAATTGGGAAAAATCAACTTTTGCCTCGCGATAAGTTTTTACTTATTCATTTACTGTGCTTTTTCCACTATAGATATACAATTTTAGCATTATTTTTTATTATTTCTGTTTATCCAGCCCACAAAAGGGGGGGGGGGGCGGACTAAAACTTAAGACAGTTTCTTGTCCCCTGGATCGAACATAAGGACTATGAAGTTCTTCTGATATAAAAATGTTTCATTTCCTTAGCAAAATTACAAAAAACCTGTGAAAAATTTAGTTTTTAGGGGGTTGATTTAGTTCCTTAAGGGGGAACTTTTTCCCAGCTGATCCGATTTTGCCCATTTCCGAACTTAACCTCTTTAAGATCATAAGACGTGCCAAATTTCAGGAACCTACACACAGAAAACAAATTTGCTAATTTCCAACTGAAATTCAGTTGTTGCAACAAAAATTCGGTTGATGCATTTCTATTAAGTTTGTAACAACTAAATATCGGTAGCTGCAACTAAATTTTGGTTATACAACTGTTTTTTAATTAAAACAACTAAAAAATTCGTCTTCCGCAGCAAAATTTAGTAGCAGCAACCGAATTTTAAGTTGATTCAACTAAAAAAATTCAGTTGGAAATTTATTTTTCTCTGTGTAGCTCTTTTACATTGTTCTGTATTGTGTCACAGGCGGACAGACGGAATTTCTTAGAATCGATCACTGATCAATAATTTATATACTTTATGGAGCCCTAGACCTATATTTCCATGCGTTACACACGGAATGACAAAGTGAGTATACCCCCATACTGTGGTTGGAGGGAATAAAAATGTCGAAAGAAAATTATTGATGAAAACAAAAAAAAAAAAAAAATGATTAAACAAAATATGTAGGAAAAATATATTGATGAACAAAAAATATTGATTAAACAAAAAATATTTATGAAAAAAAAATATTGAAAAAAAAAATATTGATGTAAAAAAATATTGATGAAAAAAATATTGATTAAAAAAACAAAATTTCTAATGAAAACAAAAAAAAATATTGAAAAATATGAATACAAAAAAAAAAACTTTTTTTTTATGAAAAAAAAAAACTATTGAAATGCAAAAAAATATTGAATGAAAAAAAAAACATTGATGAAAAAAAATATTTATAAAAAAAAGTTGATGAAAAATAATTATGTTACGTTTTCTTCACAAGCTGGTGAATATTTTTTTTACTCACCACGAGGTGAATTAATAACCAAGAAAATGAAAACAGTAATTTTTATTTTCTTTTTTGTTAATAATCGTTTGTTATATAGTCAAACTCATTTGGCGTCCTACTACTTTTTTTTTTAAATTTGACACCAGCCTAAAAACATTTGCTGTGTTTTACAAAAAGTGGATTTATTTTCGGATTAGTCTTATTTTGTTTAAAAAAATATTTTAACATACCAAAACAAATTTGGAATATTTTTTTTCGTATTCTACGATAAATTAGCAATTATAATCCGAAAAAATAATAAAAAAAATTGGAAAATGAAAAAAGTTATAAATAAATCAAAATTAATCCAAAGTAGACTTATTAAATCCAAAAATTTAATTGGATTATTTTTGTTTTATTTGTAACTTTTTCAGTTTTCAAAATTTTTTAATTTTTTTTTCGGATTATAATTGCTAATTTATCGTAGATTACGGAAAAAAATATTCCAAATTTGTTTTGGCATGTTAAAATAATTATTTTAAACTAAATAAGATAAATCCGAAAATAAATCCACTTATTGAAAAACACAGCAATTATCTTGTTAAAAAAGTTTTTTTTTAGAAAAAGTATTTTTTTTAGAAAAATTTACTTTTTTAGAAA
Source organism: Pegoplata infirma (assembly GCA_963921195.1). NCBI lineage: Eukaryota > Metazoa > Arthropoda > Insecta > Diptera > Anthomyiidae > Pegoplata > Pegoplata infirma. The sequence continues at coordinate 115,560,586 of OY992537.1, read as the reverse complement.
AAAGTATTTTTTTTTCTAAAAAACTAGTAAAAAATTTACTTTACTCTTTACTTTTGTAAAGAAGTACTTTTTTCTTTAAAAAGTATTTTTTTTCAAAAAAGTACTTTTTATAAAAACATTATCTTGTTAAAAGAGTATTATTTTTTTAGAAAAAATTACTTTTTTTAGAAAAAAATACTTTTTTTAGAAAAAATTATTTTTTTTAGAAAAAAGAATTTGTTTAGAAAAAAGTTTTTTTTCTAATACAGTAGTAAAACTGTACTTTTTTAAAAAAAATATTTTTTTTCTCTAAAAAGTATTTTTTTTTCTTAAAAGTACTTTTACAAAAAAAAAAGTACTTTTATACTACTTTTTTTTAAAAAAGTACTTTTTTAAAGAAAAAATACTTTTTTTTTAGAAAAAATACTTTTTTTTAGAAAAAATACTTTTTTTTAGAAAAAATACTTTTTTTTAGAAAAAATACTTTTTTTAAAAAAAAATACTTTTTTTTTTAAAAAAAGTTGTACAAAAGGTTGTTTTTTAGAGAAAGTTTAAAAAAATTAAATTTTTTAGAAAAAAATGTTTTTTTTAGAAAAAAAGTACTTTTATCCTAAAAAATATGATATTTCTAAAAAAAAAGTAATTTTTCTTAAAAGTACTATTTTCCAAAAAGTACTTTTTTCTAAAAAAGTACTATATTTTCTTCAATAGTACTTTTTTCTAAATAAGTACTTTTTTCCTGAAAAAGTACGATGTTTTCTTAATGGTGGTATAGTACTTTTCTAAAAAGTACTATTTTACCAAAAAAGTGATACATTTTCTAAAAAAAGTAATTTATCTATTTTTACTAAATAAGTACTATTTTTCTAAAAAGGCACTTTTTTTCTTTTTTTCTAAAAACGTACTTTTTTTCTAAGAAAGTACTATTTTTTTAAAAAAAAATACTATTTTTTCTATAAAAGTACTTTATTCTAAGAAAGTACTATTTTTCGAAAAAAAGTACTATTTTTTCTAAAAAAGTACTTTGTTTTTTTAAAAAAGGATTTACTTTTTTAAAACAATTATTAAAAAAAAAACATCTGAAATGTGCAATGGATCAATAACTGGCACACGGCGCATGTGCCCTTGTTATTTCAGATGTGACATGTGTCATACTAGGGCACATTGCACATTTCTGATGTGCCGGTAGCATGGAACATCTGGAATGTGCAACGTAATTACATTATATTATTGTGAAATAAAATGACAAATAAAAGATTAATTTTAATTCCACATAAACATCTTTATTGGTTGAGTATTCTTCAGAAACTTACTTTTATAAACATTTTAAATTAGTAATTAGCAGAAAATCTTATATGAATATGCGGCCTTTATTCATAATACTTAAAGTGTACTTAAAGTATGTTTATTTGACAAATATTCATGCAATATCAGTCAAATAAACCTACATTAGATTTAATTTACTCATTATGAATAGCCCAGGTATTATTTAATGTAAAGAGCAGAAATGGAAATACTTGGTAGAGGAAACAGAGCTTAAATATTTATTACATGAGAGTGAGAGTGGGAGAGTTCAAAATATGCGGAAAGGGAAACACTCAAATAAACGAACGATAGTCAGCGAAGCAAATTCAGCGCGTTTCGAGCTAAATTTAACGCTTTCGGACAACCCAGAAAGCGCATTTTTTAAATCTAGCGCGTTTTTAAAAAAGTTGGCACGTTTTTACCTTTTTATTTACCGCCTTTAGCGCTTTCTTTCTACAACTAATCACTTTGAGAAAAATGATAATTTATAAAATCATCAGGACTATTCAAAGTGTCTGATTTGGCATAGAATGCCCCATAAACACACACAAATTAATCTATACCCAGCAGAAATTTTGCTGAACGTTCAGCAGCTTTTGGAAGGGGAACTTGAGTAAAGGAGCGCATCCAATTGCGCTGAATTCATGCATGATTCTCTAAGGCGATGTCCCACTTTAGAGCGCTAGTTGGATACACAGAAACAGCGCTCTTTAGATGCACTGAAATCACGTGTCTTTAGAGCGCTGATTTAAGCAGAATAAAGATGCTGTAAATTCATGTATCTTTTTAGCGCTGATTTAAGCAGATTAAAGATGCAGTGAATTCATGTATCTTTGTAGAGCTGATTTAAGCAGAATAAAGATGCTGTAAATTCATGTATCTTTTTAGCGCTGATTTTGTAATAAAATTTGTATTTTCTAAAATTAAAGTTCTAAAATTAAAATGTAAAAATGAGATAAAAAACAAAAAATTTAGCAATAAATGAAAAAATATTCAAAAGAAGTTATAACAAATGTATCTTAGTTTTTCTGTTTTTTCGTAATTAGAGTTTGTGTTTAATCCAAATCGGTTTATTCATCGAAATAACAAATAAGCATTGGCTGTTTTTTGGTTGGCCTATTTATCATCATTTAAAATGTGTTAAAGGCCTCTGTTATGTCTTTCAAAACTTTTCAAATCACATGATATTTTCCGAATCACATGAAATCGAGTTTGGTGTTTGTTTACGGGTTCATTCAAAGTCAGACAAGGAAAAACAATAAAATTTAAAATTCGTTATTGATAAAATTCAATTTTGAATTTTTCAAAAAATTCAAGAAAGAATTTTAAATATAATTCTTAAAAATTTTATTTTAAATTCTTAGAAGAAATAAAATTCAAAAACATTTTATTTAAAATTCTTTAAAGAATTTTATTAATAAAAAAAAAAAAATATTTCCATAATAACAAATATATTTTGAACAAATAAATATTCAAACCAAAAGTAAAATAAAATTAAACCAAAAATAAAATTAAACCAAAAATAAAATTAAACCAAAAATAAAATTCAAAAATAAAATTCAAACCAAAAATAAAATTCTTTTTTTTTTGAGAATTTTATTTTTGGAAATAATAAAATTCAAATGTTTTTGAGAATTTTATTTAAACAAAAATTTTATTTCAAATACCTTATGAATTTTAAATAAAATTCGAATTTTTTCCTTGTCTGTTCAAAGTTTAGATCAAATAACTAAAATTTAAAAAAATATAACAAAAAAATTCATTCGTTTTACTTTACAAAACTTTATTTATGTGAAACAAAATGAAAAAAAAAAATCGGAAGTGAACATCAAAAAAATATCGGAAATTTTAATTTTCACATTTTTTATGGGATTTTTTTTGGGAACAGCGGTCAAAGATGCTATGATTGAAGCGCTCTTTGCAGCGCTGATTAATGCGCAATAATGATGCAGTCAAATCATGTGTCTTTGTCTAAAACTCATGTTTTTTTATTCAAAAAGTGTTAAAAATATTAAAAAGGAAAGCAAGTGTGAAATTTTATAAAAAAATAATTACACATTATAAGTTTTATATAAAAAATCTTAAAAAAAAATTAAAATTGTTTCCCCTTCCTTTTACTGCATCCCTAAGAGCGCTCTTTGGATGCGCTACGGTATGCTATAAACAGATGCTGTGTCGCCAAAATCTCGATTTATTTCTGCTGGGTATATATAAAAGAGTAATGTGACTGACTGACTGACTTATTGACTGATTCATCATCGCACAGCCCAAACCGACATGAAATTTGTACTGTAGGTTCAGCTCCCGGAATATAGATCCACTAAGGCTGGATTTTGAAAGTGTTGATTCTAAGGGAGTAAAAAGGGTAAAAAACTGTAATTTTGGTACTTTTTATATCTCCTGAAATAATGGTCGTAGAGACTTGAAATTTGGACTGTATGTTCACCTCCCGGTATATAGATCCCCTAAGGCTGAATTTTTGCCAGTGTTGATTCTAAGGGGGTAAAAAGGGTACAAATCTGTGCTTTTGGTACTTTTTATATCTCCTGAAATAATGGTCATAGAGACTTGAAATTTGGACTGTATGTTCACCTCCCGGAATAAAGATCCACTAAGGCTGGATTTTTGCCAGTATTGAATCTAAGGGGGTAAAAAACTGAACTTTTGGTACTTGTTATATCTCCTGAAATAATGGTACTAAAAACTTGAAATTTGCAATTTCGGTTCACTTCCCGGAAAAAAGATTCACTACCGCTGGGTTTTTGCCAATGTAGATTCTACGGGGGTAAAATGGGTAAAAAAGTGTACTTTTGGTACTTTTTTTTTATTTACTATAATAATGGTCATTCAAACTTGAAATTTGGAATGTAGGATCCTTAAGTGAAATAAAAAATTCTGAAACAAGTAATTTCTGAAAATTATGTACCGTTTATAAAAAGTACCTTTTATAAAAAGTATCTTTTATAAATAGTACCTTTTACAAAAAGTACATTTTATAAAAAGTACCTTTTATAAAAAGTTCCTTTTATTAAAAGTACCTTCTATAAAAAGTACCTTTTATAAAAAAAGTACCTTTTATAAAAAAGTACCTTTTATAAAAAAAGTACCTTTTATAAAAAAGTACCTTTTATAAAAAAAGTACCTTTTATAAAAAAGTACCTTTTATAAAAAAAGTACCTTTTATAAAAAAAGTACCTTTTATAAAAAGTACCTTTTATAAAAAGTACCTTTTATAAAAAGTACCTTTTATAAATAGTACCTTTTATAAAAAGTACCTTTTATTAAAAGTACCTTTTATAAAAAGTACCTTTTACAAAAATTACCTTTAATATAAAGTACCCTTTATTAAAAGTAGCGAAAGTGCTGAAACAATGATCCTAGAAAATTGAAATATGGAATGTAGGATTTTTCGATGAAGAAAAAAACATTCTGGAGGAGATACTTTTTGGAAATTCCGTTTCTAACGGGGGTAAGAAAGTGTACTTTTGGTACTTTTTTTGTTCCTATAATAATGACCTTAAAAGCTTGAATTTTGGAATTTAGGGTACTTCGGTGAAAAAAACATTCTGCTAAAGTATTTTTTAAAAAAATACTTATAATCCGTACCTTTTATAAAAAGTACCTTTTATAAAAAGTACCTTTTATAAAAAATAACTTTTATAAAAAGTACCCTTTAAAAAAAGTACTTTTTATAAAAAGTTCCTTTTACAAAAATTACCTTTAATATAAAGTACCTTTTATTAAAAGTAGCGAAAGTGCTGAAACAATGATCCTAGAAATTTAAATATGGAATGCAGGATTTTTCGATGAAGAAAAAAACATTCTGGAAGAGATACTTTTTGGGGTAAGAAAGTGTAATTTTTGGTACTTTTTTTGTTCCTATAATAATGACCTTAAAAGCTTGAATTTTGGAATGTAGGGTACTTCGGTGAAAAAAACATTCTGCTAAAGTATTTTTTTAAAAAATCCGTTTCTAGAGGAATAAAAAAGTGTTTTTTGATACTTTTATATTTCATAAAGTAATGATCCTAGGCACTGAAATTTTGAATGCTGGATAACTTTCTTTTAGGAAATTCTGTTTCTAAGGGTCGCGACCGATCGTAAAAGGAATAAAGAAGTGTAAATTTGGTTATTCTTATATTTTTTAAAATAATGGTTCAGAAAATTGATATTTTAAATATAGGATCAGCTAGCACAAAAAAAAGTTTTTGGAAAATTTAATTTTTGGGGAAGAGGTGCAAATGGTTATTTTTGCCTATCTAACTATTAAACAAAAAGCCCCAGAAATAACAGCCATAATTTAAAATTTAAAATTTTAGGTTAAAAAGGGGTACCTGGTTAAAGTACGCATATTATACGGAGAGGAATGAAACTTGCATGGAACAATAGGAGATGGAATTGGAAATGAAATGGAGTAGAACGGGGATCGAAATGGAATAGAGCAGGGAACAATATGGAATGATACTTTTTACTCAAATTTATCGTATTATACAAATAATTGTTTAAAGTCATTTTGGTAAAAAAAGTTCCCGCACCGAATGCAATTTCTAAAACTTCCCCAAAATGTTTTTTTATTGTTCTTTTTTTTGTATTTTTATTGTCACTATGTGTCACTAATCATAATCATAATTTAATGAAATTTTTGCCTCTACCATGACAAGCTATCACTAGATACCAACATCCCGACTAAAAAAAAATTATACGGCACCATATATTCTTTGATCCCAAAAATGAAGGATCCAAAAATATATGAGTTTATCTTATTAGATAAAATTTGATAAAGGTTTATATAATTAGATCCCAAAAATGGAACGGTAAATATTATCTAATTTGATATTATAAAAAATTAGATCTAATAAGATATAATAATATATAATTCTATATTATTAGATCTAATATGATCTTCAACATCAAATTAGAGGAAATTTACCATTCCATTTTCGGGATCTAATTATGTCTAATAAAATCAAGATTGATCTAATAAGATATAATCATATATTTTTTGGAACCTCCATTTTTGGGATCAAATGATTGATCAATTTATATATAATTATATCACAAAATATATGATTATATCAAAAATTTTTTACTCGGGATTTCATTTATTTACAGCATCCGCGATATTACTGCAAAATACACCCTAAAATTTGGATATATTTTTTTCAGAATTTAGAACATTAATCTTAAAAAATGACATTTGACCTTTTAATACAAAAAAAAATAAGGACACCATTTTAAAGATAGTACTCTCACCTTTAAAATGGTACCAATATGAAAATTTTATGTTGTATACTTCAAAAGTTATGAGCGACTTTGTATGGTCACTTTGCCGAAAATAACAGTTTCTGTGACAAAGTTTGTTGCACAGTGTAGTCAACAGACGGCAACACATGAACAATAAAGAGGAAAAGAGAATTCCCGCCCAAATTTCCCGGATTGAAAAATACCAGAAAATCCCGGAAAATTCCATGAAAAACTATATTTGTAAGTAAACATTTAGTTTTGAGCATCTCTGAGCGTAGGTAGCTAGCTCAGTATGATTTAGTATTGAACCATATTCTTCCATGTTGATGACGATATGGATGGTTAGTTAGTGGTGGTGTTTGTAATCTACTAAAACGCTTCAAACAACTGTTCTGATTACAAAAAAATAGTACAATATTTTTCAATCGAAATCCACAGAGAGACCGTTAGTATTTAAATAACATGTCAGTTGTTTTTTGTTTGCTCATCAGTTATTAGTCGTGTGTTAAAGCTTAGAGTAATTAGAATGAATTTTCATTGTTTGCTTTAATTTTAAAATTATTAATTTTTTTTTAGAAAAAATTAAATTATTACAATTAAATTAATAAAAACAAAATTATATAAAAACAAACAAAATTTCAATAATTGCATATAAAAAATTAATTTTTAAAAAATTAAAACCTTAAATTGTGAAATTAAAATTCATAACAATTTTTTTTAAGTAATTAATTAAAAATTTTACATCATCATTTTCTGAGAGCCACATAAATCTTTATCAAATTACAAATCGTATTTTCAATGTCAAGTTCATGGAAAATACTTTTTAAAAACATATTGTGTTAGAATAAATTAATTAGTGCTTTAAATAAAACGCATTTTAATTATGGTTTATGAATCGTCTTATGAAAGTGGCCGTCAGCCCTTTCTTCCCGATACAAAACGGGGTTATTGGGCAAATCAAAATGATTTCATATATGCTGGTATAAGTTTGGCATTTCGTTTGGATGTCTTAAGCATGACATGGTTTATGCAAAGTGAATTCAATGGTAAGTAACATAATTTTAATATAAACCAGATTCTCCAAGTTTTTCAGAGAATCTAGTAGAATCTGAGAAATTTTCTATAGGAAAAATAGATTTTTTGAACAAAAAACAACACCATTTCCAATTATATTTTAAAATTTTCTAAATGTATTTTAAAATTTTCCAAAAAAAATTTTAAATTGTCCAAATGTATTTTAAATTTAATAATTTTCAAAAAAAAAAATTTTAAATTTCCAAAAAAAAATTTAAAATGGTCTAAATGAATTTTAAAATTGTCCAAATGCATTTCAAAATTGTCCAAATATGTTTTGAAATTGTTAAAGTTTATGTTAATATTGTCCAAATGTAATTTAAAATATGGCAGTAAGTGTTACAGTGCTTTTAAACGTTTTCCAAACGCCTTTAATAATATATTAAAACTTCAGTGGGTCATAAAAAGAATTTAAACCAACTTTACAAAAACCTTTGTTTTTGTTAGTTTATCTGAAGGTCTACGTTCATTTTGTATTGGAGCCATTTAGGCTCAAGGTGATGACCCAAAAGTTGTTGCACAGTGTAATTGGTTTATGTCGTCTTTAGACAATGGGCAAAAAACATGCATTACCATGGAAATCTCAGCTCTAACCATAATTAATGATTTTCTAACTTTTTTTAGCGAGGAGGAAGGTGTCCCCTCATTTCCCTCGCCACACCCTCAACCACCCACCAAAAAAATTCCCAGTAAATTTTTTTTTATTTATTTTTTTTTTATTTGTGAAGCACAACCGAATTTAACACTTATAACTTCAAAAGAGTTTTAAAATTGTCCAAATATATTTTAAAATTTTCTTAATGTAGGTATTTTTAAGTTGTCCAAATGTATTTTAAAATTGTCCAAATATACATATTTTAAAATTGTCCACGAGGATTTTAAAATAATACAAATGGAATTTAAAATTGTCCAATTCTATTTTAAAAATTTCCAAATGTATTTAAAAGCATTTGGAAAACTTTAAAATGTTTTCCAAATGTTTTAAAATATACATATTTGGATAATTTTATATTACATTTAGAAAATTTCAAGCTACTGTTGGAAATTTTTAAAGTACACTTGGATAATTTTGAAATACATTTGAACAATTTTAAAATACCCATGAATGTCTGAATAGTTGGTATACACTCAAAAAAAAAAAAAAACTGTAATGTTAGCAAAAAAAGCTTGTAAACCTACAAGAAAATTTGCTGATTTTGAACCCACAATTTTTTTGCTAAAGTTAGCAAAAATGTTTTGCCAATAATTAGTTAACTAAATTATTTTTTTTTGACTTAGTTCATACACATTTGAGGACCCCATTGTGTTCGGACCCGATAGGTCCAGACCCCAATGGGCCTAGACCTAGTTGGGTTCCTTAAAAATCTTCATAGTTTTTGATCCAAAATTTGTGTCCGTTTCGCTCTACCTTGCTTAGTTTTTGAGATATGTGATTATAGGGACCACTGGGGTCTTGAGAATTTAGAAACTCGATAACTTCGGAGGGCTTTTGAATATTTTGCGGTCTTGTTCTACGTAGTGAGAGCTACAAAAATGCTTATGGACTTTTTTGTGTCGGCAATATTTACCGAGATATGAGCAATGCTCATATCTCGGTAAATATTGCTCATTGAGCATTTTAAAATTTTCGGGAATGCTAACTTTTTTGGATCCAAGGTTAGGGCCCATTAGGGTCCACACATGTAAAAAGGACCCGCGAAAGTATGGAGATTCTAAGAACCAAAAATGCCCTCCATTTTGCTCTATCTGGCTTAGTTTCCGAGATAGCGCCATTTTAAGTTTTCTGAAAATAAAAAAAAAAAATACCATTTATTTTTGCTAATGTTAGCAAAAAATCTTGTAAAAATGTTGTCAACTCAATTTCAAATTTAGCAAAATAAATTAGTTCAAATTTTGTTTAAAATTGCTAATGTGCTAAATGAAGTTTACAAGAATTTTTTGCTAACATGCTAATCTCAACTAAAAATTTGCTAAAAGTTAGCTAACTAGCATTAGCAAAAAAAAAATTAGTAAATCTACTAACGTATTTTTTTGAGTGTAGATAGGCCTATATGGAACTATAAGAAAGTTGCGATTTTTTGTTTTTCAATTTCTCATAAATTGGGCTAAGGAGGCGTGGTTAATTACACTATGCTACAGTGAAAAAATACTTCTGATGTGATATAGTATAGGTTGTTGGGCTTGTCGAGTAGATCACAAAAATGCCCATTAAACTTGCCAGACACCCTCAAATTTTAGAGTTATTGTCAAAAAACATTTTTTTGGGACTTTTCTAACTAAACCTTGTGTAATTCAGAAAATTTTCAACCGATTTTAAATTTTTAAACTGTTTTGGATAGAAAAGGGATAGGGCTTTCCATGTGTGTGAATTGGTCAATACGTAAAAGAAAGATATCTTTTGATTTTTTCTATAAAATCAATTTTTTTTTTTATACCCTCCAACTACAGTATGGGGGTATACTCACTTTGTCATTCCGTGTGTAACGCATCGAAATATCGGTCTAGGACCCTATAAAGTATATATATTATTGATCAGTGATCGATTCTAAGACATTCTAGCGATGTCCGTCTGTCCGTCCGTCTGTCCGTCCGTCTGTGGAAGACACGATACAGTCCAAAATAAAAGTGCTAGACTCCTGACATTTGGCACATATATGTCTTATATTCATAGGCTGGTTAAGTTCGGAGATTGGCAAAATCGGACCAGGGGGGAAAAAGTTCCCCCTTGACGAAGTAATCCAACCAATGAAAAAAGGTAACTTTTTATAGGTTTTTTGTATTTTTGTTAAACAATTCAAAAATTTTTATGCTTGAAAAAGCATTTTTGCCAGAGAGAAGGTGTCCCAAGGACCCCCGATAAGCCCCCCCCCCCCCCCAACAAAAAAAAATAAAACGCCCCTGGAATTTTTTTTTATTTTTAAACGTTGGAGGGTATACAAGATTCGGCACAGCCATTGGCGTAGATAGCCCTGTCTGGGGGGGGCTTAGCCCCCCCCAGAAAAATTTTAGCCCCCCCCAGAATTTTAATCATTCACAATTTTTTTTTTAATAATTTAATGATTTCATTAATTTTTGCAACAATAAATAATAATAATGAGCCTTTAGGGCTCGTTTGGATTATTCTACGAGTCTTAAGGACTCGTAATGATTATTATATTAGATCTAATAGTTTTTCCCATTGAAAAATAGTCTGAATTATAGAAAAAAGTTTTTATATGAATCTGATGTTTTTGTCAGTAATAAAAACTTTACCGAATCTTAGGGTTTTAACTTCAAGAAAACATTTTAACGTCATTGATTTAAAAAAGTTTCTAAATTCTAAGGGGTTTTTTATAGACAAAAGTTATTGGAAGAAAGAATCTGAGAATTTTGACTAATAATCAACAACTTTTGCAATTATCGGAACTTTCTCTTGAAAAAAATCATAGTAATATAATGATTTTACTATAGGAAAAACATTAAAAATCTTACATTCTCGAAACGTACCTGGGAGTTCCAAATTTCCGAAAAATTTTCAGAATCAAAATTTGTTAAAAAAAATATGAATTTTTAACCGCTTTCGGGGGGCATTCGTTTCTAGGACACCTAGACGTATGTTAAAGGGAACGCTTCAGGAATAGGTCTGGGTTTTTCTATTAAAAAAAATACCAAAAAAATTTCAAAAAAATCTGGGGGGGCTTTAGCCCCCCCCCCAGAAATGTTGGCTTCCTACGCCAATGGGCACAGCCGAATTTAACACTCTCACTTGTTTTTTTTTAATTTTTCGAGTTTATCGATTTTTTTCTGCTATAGTTTGTTTAACAACCTTTATATTTATGAGAATTTTTTTAAGATAATTTAATTCTTAATACGATAAGCTTTATCCTGAAAAAATCGGATAAAAACTAACAGAGTTGTGATAATTTTTCTAAAAAAGAAAATTAAGATTTTGCAGGAAATCGCCGTTCAGATAACCCAGGCAAAAAAAATTAAATTATCATAAATTGTCATGTACATTATTTTTAAAGGTTTTTGGCGTGCTGAATCCGAATCTGGCCTTTAAATTGCTCTATCTCGTCTGGTTTTTGAGATATTTAACATAAATTGATATATCAAAAACTTAATAAGATAGCGCAATTTCAAGTTCAAATTCGAATTCAGAAGGTCAAAAACCTTTATAATAATGATACGCGACCTCTCGTTTATTATACCCTCCACTTAGTGATAGAGGGTATATATAAGTTTGTCATTCCGTTTGTAACGCATCGAAATATCGCTCTGGGACCCCATAAAGTATATATATTCATGATCCCCGATCGATTTTAAGACATTCTAGCGATGTCCGTCTGTCCGTCTGTCTGTGGAAATGGTGATCACGGCCAAAATATTACACGGAGATTACTGAAACTTAAGATATATATTGGAAGTTTTCCTGAGAAGTTTGGTATTGCATTTGAGCGATATCGGTTCAGCGATTCAAAAGTTATGAACGAAAATGTAAGGACACCTCAAAAATTTTAGTATATTCAACATAACCTAAAACTACAAAATGCTCTAATTCGACTGCTGGTTGACCTAATTGAACACCAAATGGTATTTAAACAAGTACGAACATATTTTTGGACAAAAAAAGAAAAAAATTGCGGATTTTTTTTCTCGGAAATTTTTTTTCGCGGAATTTTTTCTTTTTTTTCTTTTTTTTTTTTTCTTTTCAAAAGTAATTTCCTTTTAAAAAAAGTTTTTTGCAATAATCTTTTTGAAACTGTGGAGGGTATCATTACATTCGGCAAGGCCGAATTTAACTTTTTTACTTGTTTTTTTTATTTTTTTTGCCTGGGTTATCTGCACGGCAATTTCATAAAAAATCTTAATTTTCTTTTTTAGAAAAATTATCACAACTCTGTCAATTGTTATCCGAATTTTTTGGCATAAAGCTCATCGTATTCACAATTAAATTTTCTTTAGGAATGCGTTTATTAATATAAATGTTGTTGAATAAACAATAGCAGAAAAAAATCGATAAACTCAAAAAATTTTCAAAAAATAACAAAAAAATAGATATTGTTGAAAAAATCAATACATATCTTTCTTATATGTATAGACTAATTCACACACATGAAAAGCCCCATCCTTCTTCTAACCAAAACAGTTGAAAATTTTAAAATCGGTTGAAAAATGTTTAAGTTACACGTGGTTTAGTTAGCAAAGTCCCAAAAAAACGTTTTTTGACAATAACTTTAAAATTTGAGGGTGTCTGGCAAGTTTGATGGGCATTTTTGTTATCTTTTCGACGAGCGCTACAACCTTAACTACCTCATTTTAGAAGTATATTCGATTTTGTGTTTTTTGTAGCACAGTGTTATTGGAATAATTGTCAAAATTGTGTCGAGTTCCATTGATTAAATATTTTTCAAATTAAAACGAAATGCACCACAATCTCAAAAACTTACATTCTTGTATATTTTTTATGGGCCATCGATTTGGAAAATTTTCAAAGCCCGTTCAGAAATTTAAAAAGGTCAATTTATCAAAAATCCGGCTATATTTTTTTTTTAAAGATTAGATGTTTGTCTATTCCCACAAAAAATTCTGAAAAGCATTTTGCATATTTTTCGAGAAAATTGCATTTGAATATTGGATTTCATTAGAATTCTGTAATTCTCTTGTATTTTATTGTGTCAACACTGCGTATGAGTAACGAAATTCGTTGGCTTTGCAAATATATGTTACTCATACGCTATGTTGACACAATAACATGCAAGAGAATTATAGAATTTTTATGAAATCCAATATTCAAATGCGATTTTCTTTAAAAATAAGAAAAATGCCCTCAGGATTTTTTTTGTGTGGCTAGACAAATATCTAAGCTTTAAAAAATAAAAACAAAATAAAAGTGGCCGGATTTTTGATAAATTGACTTTTTATTTAAATTTTAGAATGGGCTTTGAAAATTTTTCAAATCGATAGCCCTTAACAAATATACAAGATTGTAAATTTTTGAGAGTGCATTTTTAGGGTGCATTTCGTTTTAATTTGATAACTATTATATATGGGGACCCGACTATTATATTATATACTAGCTATGACTGAGTATTAGGGTGGGTCGATGAAATGCATATTTGCGAATCTCGTTAACTAATAGCAAAAACTCGACGCGCATTTTCGAGCTGATAACGGGAAAAATCATGAAAAAATTTTAGGAGGGTACTTTTAGGCCTATACAAGCGGTTTTAGTTCGCGGTTTTTGGAAAAAAATTTTTTTTTTTAATTTTTTAAAAATATTTTAAAAATTAAGTAAAATTATGCTTATTACAAAACAAGTTCCAAAAAAAAAAGTATCTCTCCAATTTAGCCCGTGGATGCATTTTTATACCCAGGAAAGTTCGATTTATATATGAGGCATTCCACACCAAATGTCCAGCGAAAAAAAAACATGTGTACCGTAAACTTCTGAATAGGTGATATGGATAGCCCTATATGGAACTTAGAAAATTGCGTTTTTGGTTTTTCAATTTTTCAAAAACTGGGCTTAGGAGGCGTGGTCAAATATTGGAAAAATGGTCAAATTTGTGGCGAGTTGCCTTGATTAAATATTTATCACATTAAAACGGAATGCACCACAATGTCAAAAATTTACGTTCTTATATAGTTTTGTATGGGCTATCGATTAAAATTTTTTTTTTTGGAAAATTTTCAGAACCCGTTCTGAAATTTTCCATTTTTTAAAAAAGTCAATTTATCAAAAATCTGGCCACTTTTATTTTCTTTTTTATTTATTTTTTTAAAAGTTTAGATGTTTGTCCATCCACACAAAAAAAATCAGAAACACGTTCATCTTTTTTTTCGAGAAAATCGCATTTGAACTTTAAATTTCATAACAATTTAGTAATTTGCTCAGTGCAATAACAGACGATGAAATAAAAGCAGCAGTATTTTTTAAGTCGGTATTAAATATAAATTCTTTTTTATAAGACCAGATGATGACACTCAAAGAGTGTCGAAATATCGGCAGTTAATAAAGGAAAATTTATTTCAATATTGGCCTCGAGCTCAAATAACGCATTTATTATTTGAAAACGCTTTATTTTACCAAAAATTTGATACCCATTTTTCCATTTTTTAATTTTTTTTTGGTACTTGCGAATTTTTTGCACATGCGGATTGTTATAAATAGCCGCCAATTTGTTTTGTTTTTTTTATCATTTTCTTAAAACGCTTTATTTTACCCAAATTTTGATACCCATTTTTAATTTTTTTGTAATTTGCGAATTTTTTGCACTTGCGGATTGCTATAAACACCCGCAATTTTTTTATTTTTATCATTCATTCTCTTAAATCGGTCTTATGCACCATTTGAGTGCTATTATGAAATAAAAAATATTTTTTTTTTATATATATAAATCGAACTTTCCTGGGTATAAAAATGCATCCACGGGCTAAAATTGGCGAGATAATTTTTTTTTGGAACTTGTTTCGTAATAAGCATTATTTTACTTAATTTTTAAAATATTTTTAAAAAATTAAAAAAAATATTTTTTTTCCAAAAACCGCGAACTAAAACCGCTTGTAGAGGCCTAAAAGTACCCTCCTAAAATTTTTTCATGATTTTTTCCGTAATCAGCTCGAAAATGCGCGTCGAGTTTTTGCTATTAGTTAACGAGATTCGCAAATATGCATTTCATCGACCCACCCTACTGAGTATAGGTCCGTTTATTTGACTATAAACGGTCTGGCTAAGGAAGTAAATCAGCCCGTCAGGATTTTCTCGTGAAAATGTTTCTTGAGTTAAAAAAGTTTCCCTAAAACCAGAATGTTGAATCCGCGCCTGATTTAAATATTATACCTTTAAGTTGATTTTTTATTTGTTACTCAATATTAAAAATATTCACGAAAAATTATACAACAAAGTGCTCGTTTTTACTCCCTTTTTTTCTTATGTTCGATCCTACATTCCTAATTTAAGTTTTTATGCCCTTTATTTAAGCATGGGATGCTACATTCCAAATTTCAAGCTAACAAAACCATTATTTAAGTATATATAAAAAGTACCAAAATACCTTTTTTTACCCGTTTTACCCCCATAGAATCATTATTTAAAAAAACCCAGCCTTAGTGGATCTGTATTCCGGGAGATTCAGCTACATTCCAAATTTCAAATCTCTAGCTTTATTGGTTTTTGGAACTATAAAAAGTACTAACGTATCTGTTTTTGCACAATTTACCCCCTTAGAATCAACATTTCCAAAACCCAAGCCTTAGTGGACCTATTTTCCGGGAGGTGCATCTATATTCCAAATTTCAAGTCTCTAGCTTCAGTGCTTTGTGGAAATAAAAAAAGTACCAAAATACCTTTTTTACCCCTATTCCCTAGAATCAACATTTCCAAGAACACAGCCTTAAAGGATCTATATTTCGGGAGGCGCACCTACATTCCAAATATCAAGTCCCCATTTCGTTCCCTGTTTTATTCCATTTGATTCCCTATTCCATTCCGATTAGTCCTATGTGGCTTTCATTCCGTTCCGAATATGCGCTTACATGCGCTAAAAAACAAAAAATTCTTTGTCATCTTTAGAAATCTTTTTTCGCTAAATGACCCTGCATTCCAAATTTAAAGTTTCCAGGACCATTATTTCAGGAATTATAATAAGTACCAACACATTTTTTTACCCCCCTTAGAATCGGAATTTCGAAAAAGTACCTTTTCAGAATTTTTCCCGTTGTTGGAACTAACATTTTAATCCTACATTCGAATTTTCGAATTAATAGGATTTTTTTTCAGAAAAAATAAAAAGTACCAAAGTACTCGCTTTTTTACCCCCCTTAGAGTAGGAACTTCGAAAAAGTACGTTTTCTGAATTTTTTTCCGTTTTTGGAACCAACATTGCAAATTTTAATATTTTTGTAGGACCTTAATTTCAAAAAATATAAAATGTACCAAAGTACCATTTTTTACCTCATTTTACCCTTAGGAATCCGAATTTCCAGAAAGTCCTTGTTTTGGGAATGTTTTTCCGTTAGAGGATCCTACATTTTAAATTTCAAATTAATTGAATTTTTTTTTCAGAAAAAAATAAAAAGTACCAAAGTACTCGGATTACCAGGAAAAATATGATTTTTTTCTGTTTTCTCAATTTTTTGGTATTTAAAGTTAAATTTAATTCCAAGTGGTTACAGAAATATGATGTACAGTTAATGTCTTTCTAATAAGTTACTAAAAACTAAAACTAAACTAAAAACAAGTAAGAAAATTATAGTCGGTCAAGACCGTCTATATAATACCCTACACCAGAGTTTCCCGGAAAATGGGTCCCAAGTTCAAACATGGACTGATTAGATCTATATTTTGTCAAATCTTTAATAAGTGTAAAAAGCACTCACTAATCAAACTTGAGTGGAATAGGCTTCTTTTTGTTGACAATAAATCGCTTCAACTGAATATCGGGGGAAATTTCCACATGGGACCTAAGTCCAAAAATGGTCCGATGATAATCAGATTTGATAAGGTTATTAAAGAACGCGTTTAACATACACAAACAGAATTTTTATTAAATATTTTCTATTTTCATGAAATTTGAGAGATTTATGTGAAAATCGGGAAGGTGGTTTGTATGGGGGCTACAAAAAGAACTGGTCCAATTTCTTTAAAATTCGAAATGTTGATTTGTGTGGATAAAACATGATTACCTGGCAAATTTCGAAAAGATACCTATTAAACTGCGGCTATTAGAGTCATTTGAGCCAAAACTAAAGAGGACCTTTGTATGGGGGCTAGGTCTAAATATGTACCGATTTTTTCCAATTTCAATAGGCTTCGTCCTTGGGCCAAAAGAGGCTTAAGTTTCAAATTTCAAGTCAATTGATTAAGAATTGCGACCTGTATCGTGTTTACACCGTTTACATGGACAGACAGACGGACGGACGGACGGACGGACGGACGGACATCGCTAGATCGACTCAAAAAGTGATTCTAAGTCGATCGGTATACTTAAAAGTGGGTCTAGGACCAATTTTTCGGGTAGTTACAAACATCAGCACAAACTCATTATACCCTGTACCACAGTGTGGTGTAGGGTATAATCAGCCAAGTTATTACAATACAAATTCTTATGTTTACACTCCTATTTGACAAAAATTCCATATAATTTTACAAAATTTTTACCAATAATTTTGTAATTTTACATAGTTTTTACAAATAAAATTGTAAATCAACAAATTTTTTGACACGATAAAATTTACAAAGAGGTTTAGTAATCTTACTCGATTTTTTGCTTCCTCCTATTTTTCGAGAATTCCTAGTGTTCTTACAAGCTTTTTACCAATAATTTTGAAATTTTACAAGCTTTTCACCAATAAAATTTTATATTTAGAGTTTTTTGGCGCAATTAAAATTACAAGGAATTCTCGTGAATTTACTTGACTTTTTTTTGTAAAATTATCTTGAAAATTTGTAAAATTAAAAAAAATTTAAATTTCGATTTGTTAAAAAACAAGGAAAACTGTCAAATATTGGTAAAATGGGATTACAAGACTTTTCCTAGTAATTTGACAAAGTTTTTGTTTTTGTGTATTTAACTTTCTCTCTTGAGATATTCTCTCAATAAGTACTTATAGAGATTCTGCTATCACAAACTTGGTGATTTCCAGGATTGAATTGATGATAATTTCGAGAATTTTCCAATTAGTTTTTATGAACAGAATTCTTTAGAAAATTGTTAACTACACTCAAAAAAAAAAGTTTGTAAAATTACATAAAATCCCCGTGATTTTACGGGGTAGGTTTTGTAAAATATGTACTAGCAAGAATCCCCGTAATGTTACGGGGATAATTTGTAAATTGATTTAACAAAAGAAAATGTTTATTTACGATTTTTTTTGTAAAATATTAACTTCGAGATGAACATTTTTTTGGAAATTTACAAAAAATTTGGTAAATTTACAAAACAAAATTGTAAACTTACAGAAAAAGGTTGTTATTTTACAAAGCAAAAATGGAAAATGAATAAAATAATTTGTAGATTAACAAATTATTTGGTTAAACTACAGTTTTTACCGCAAAAAATATTGAAAAACACGTATATTTACAATAAAAATTGTAAATTTGCAAAAAAGAATTAAAATTTACAAAAAAAATTGCAAACTTACAAAAAAAAGTTGTAAATTTACAAAATAAATGTAGAAAATCAAAAAAAAAAAATTGGAAATTTACAAATGTTACGTTAAACTACCCAGCAAAACTTTGGTAATGGGTGGTGATTATATAACACATTACCAGGTAATGTATATATCTTATTTGTAGCATTATTTTATGATGTCTTACCAAACATTTGTTCCACAACGTATTATTTTAAAGTGAAAAATAATACATTACTAATAATTAGCTACGTAATGCATGATTATTGGAAAAAATGTATTTCATATTTATTATTTCTAAACATTAAATCATGGATGACTTATATTTGGTTACATTATGTATTATTTCAAAGTTTGATATAATGCATTATTTATAATTGAATACATAATGCATTACAATAACATAAAAAATAAATATTTTATAAAAAAATGCATAAGTTTAAACTAGAGATGGATTCACGACAGAAATTTGTTAATGACACACACTCACCCAGGAGTATATTTTATCTCGCTTACAATCACGTGAGTAAATTTAATACAAAATTACTTTTTCACTACTCGTAACACCTTATATATTACGTTCTGGTATGCTATATTATATACCTTACTCGTAACCTATAAAATATCATATATTTTACACCTTACTCGTATTCTTTGCTATAAATTTATGACTTATTTTATACCTTACTGGTATTCTTTGTGATAATGTATATGCATTACTTTTAGTCTCATCGCCTGTTAAAATCATCAATGCTGCAATGTATAAAATAAGAGATCTTATACCTTATTTTATACCTTATATGGTAAGGTAAGTTTTGCTGGGTACTGTGGTAAATTTACAATTTTTATTGTAAATATACCATTTTTTCTTATTTTTTGCCGTAAAAACAGTAGTTTAACCAAATTATTTGTGAATTTACAATATTGTTTTTGTATTTTCTACTTCATTCTTGTAAAATTAAAAGTTTTTGTAAGTATTCGATTTTGTTTTTCAAATTTTCATATTTGTTTTGTAAATTTCCAAAAAAAAATTGGTTTATTTACATATTTGTTTTGTAAATTTAAGGGCTTTTTCCATTGGTGGATCTTATTTTTCTTCTTCGGCAGCTGAAGTAGCACTTTAACAACCTGAAATGATTTTTTTTTTTCACTTGAACACTTTTAACAAACTTTTTAAAGTATAGCACTTCACTTTTTTAAATTAGTCTAAATAACAATTTTTTTTGGAATTTTTAATTATTTTCACAAGTATTTTAAAACAATCGGAAAACAAATTTTTGAGTATTGTAGATTTGATGTTAAAGTAGCTGTTTAAATAAGAAAAAATTAATTTTTCATAATCGGCAGCTTTTTATTGACATTTTAGGTGCCAAATTTAAAACAAAATTACCAAAAAAATATGGTAAAATTACCAAAAAAAAATGGTGTAAAAATTTTTTTTTTGATAAACCTTACAATTAGTTGAAAAATGCTTGTGTCCGGAACTTAAAAAATTTTCAAATTTTTTTCATGTTTAACTAAATTTTTTACTCCAAAACTCAAAAAAAATCTGAACTTAGAAAATTTTTTGTTTAATAACAATTTTTTGTGTTAAAAAAGTGAAAACCTTTTAAACGATCTTAAAAAAATGTTTGTAATAAAACATTTTTTTGGTAGAAAGACTAAATAACATCAAGTAAAATTTTGTTGTACAATTACAATTTTCTTGTGTAAAAAAACTAAACACCTTGTAATATTTTTTTAATTTGTAAAAAAATTCACTTTTTTGTAAATTTACGTAAAAAATTTGTAAAATAAATTTACCAACATATAATAGTTAAATTACAAAGCAAGCTGTAGTTTTCGTTTTATTAAATATACAACAATTTTTGTAAAAAGACAAAAATGTTAGTAAAATAGATTTACAAGACCTTTTACTTGTAATTTTACAAACTTTTTTTTTTGAGTGTACGGTAAAAAGAAACAAATCTATGATTTAGAAATAAACCCCAAATATACACATTAAAAGGCAGAAGTTGATTTTGCATTGTTTTGCCATCGGCAAATGTTAAATGCAGTTTCTGTTTTTGCTTCTAATAGAAGACCACTTCTTTGGTATTAACTTGCAAGGGAAGTCTACCTAGTGTCACCCACCGATCTTCATGGAATTGGTTTTATTTTGTACAGCAGGAAAAGTAAAGGGAAACGTATTTTTTTTAGCGGCCCAAATTCATATTTTGGGGTGAAGAAACGGTAATTTTTCAGTTTTTTCCTTTATTGTGTAAACAAACCTAGTCATGTTACAAACCAAATGAAAGCTCTTTAGAAAACCTATCTACATGTGTAAAGAACATGTCTAAACATGCACAACTTTTCATCATATTCATTCATGCAAAAATATTGAAAACGTCTTTATTAACCCATCATATCTTTATGTCATGTCAAACTTTTTTAAATTTTTTTTACATTCGGCACATCCGAATTTTTTATTTCGATTAAATGGTTTTATATTTATAATTTACCTAAATTTGTATTATAAAACACGATATTTAATAAACAATTATTTACTAATTATAAAATTAACTTTTATCAACATTGACAAATAAAAACGCCTTCTTTTTTGTATAAATGCCATACTAGATCACATATTTTTCGATTAGTTTAAATATAAAAAAATACAACGAAATTTATTATACACGGTGAGCCTCAGCGATGTTTTGGTTAAACTTTAGTGTCGACGAAAAGTGTAAACGCAGTTCGATTTCTACATGATTAAATGTCACAAAACTGTTAACAGTGAAATCGTAGCTGCTCCCATTCGCGAGACATCGCGAAATTAGTGTTTTTGTAGTTTCTAAAATTTTGACATTGAAGTTTTTTAAATATTTTCAAAAACTAAGTATACAGTTTTAACTGTACTTATTTAAAAGTCAAATAAGAGTGAACATTAAAGTCCTAGCATCTTTAGTTCGCGAGAAATTGCGAAATTACGTTATTGCTGTTTTGATTTTGTTTTTTTTTTATCTTTATATAGGTTTCTTTAAATTTTCGTAAAAAAATGGTCTGCAGTTTTAATGTGCTTGGTTAAAGGTCACTCAGCTGTTGACATCAAAATTGTAGGTGTAAAATTTCGCGAGATATCGCGTAATAATATAAATTTTTATTTTTTTTATATTTATATTTTAAAACCAGTTCTTTATAAATGACAAAAAAAAGTGGTATGCAATTTGATTTGAACATATTGGAAGAAATTAAGACTGCCCACAAAAAATTAAAGCTGCTCACTTTCGCGAGAAATGTCGAAAAACAGTTTTTTTGTTTTGAATAATAAAAGAAGTTTCTTTAAAATTGTTGAAAATCACGAAATGCAGTTTGACTTGCTATTGATCAAAGATCATAAGGCTGTTAACATTTAAATTCTATCTGCTCAATTCTTCGAGATATCGCTATAAAAAAACTCGCTAAACTAGTATTTATTCATTTCTTTTCCCCAATTTAAAAATTTACGAGAATTTTTAAAAAAAAAGTTCTGACCCAAATTTCGACTTTAATCGCTTTAAACACCGCGATCGTATATATTTAGGTCAAAACAGTATGAGAGAAAAATCTTTGCATTTTGATTCTACAAAAAAATTGTTATGAAAGTTAATTGTGAAAAACTTTTATTTTAAGAGTTACAGCCAAATTAATCTATAAAGGTTTTTTAGCCAATTTTTTAGGTCAAAAATTTAAACCGCTTGGCCTGTTTGCAGGCGTACGGACATAGCGCCCAAGGTCTTATCGCCCAAAACCGTAAATGACATATCGCCCACGCTGCGACATATAGCCCAAAATGATAGGCCTAAAAATGTTATTTCTCCCAAAAAAAAACAAACAAAATTGTCAAAAAATCCAAAATATTTTTTTTGGGCGAAATGTCGAAATTACGACTTCTATGATTTGTTTTTTTGTAATAAAGGTTTTCTGCGTAGCCGGCCTTCGGCCGGGCTTAGGGATTACATACTCCATGCATTAAACCCACCCTCTCTGCAAACCATTTTGAGGCATAACAAATTTTATAGCGTAAAGGCCTGCTACCCTAGAAAACTTTACTTTGTGGAGAGGGTGGGTTTAATGCATGGATTTTGTAATCCCTAAGCCCGGCCGAAGGCCGGCTACGCACAAAAACTTTAAAATATTGTGTCAAAAAACAACAATGTTGGTGAGTTTTATGATTATTTTTTTGGGCGAGATGACATTTTATAAATTCAATATTTAGATATTTGGGTAACATGTCATTTTTGATAATTTATATAAATTTAAAGAAAATTGTTAAAATACCCAAAAATAATGGCCATATCGTCCAAAAAATTTTGCAACAACAACTAACACACATTTTTTTTGGGTGGAATGACTTATTTAAATTGGGCGATATGCACTTGGGCGCTATGTCCGTACGCCCTGTTTGCAACCTAGAAGTCAAATTTCTGGATAGATATTATTTTTTACTCCCAACTCAACCGAAAATGAGCGGGGAGCGATAAAAAAATACACTTTTGCACATCCCATACATTTTGTGGGTGCTCTACTGTACACTCAGTTTTTGAAGATATTTAAAAAACTTTATGGTCAAAATTTTATAAAATACAAACACACTAATTTAGCGATACCTCGCAAATGCGAAGAGCTACGATTTCGCTGTTAACAGATTTGTGACATTTAATCAAGTAGAAATCTAACTGCGTTTACACTTTGTCGACACTGAAGTTCAACCTAAACATCGCTGAGGCTCACAATGTAAGGCTTCAAAATATGAATAATTTTGAATGATCAGAATTTCAAATCCTGAAATATTTATATACATTTGAAAAATTTTAAATGTATTTTTTTTTTGAACATTCATAAAAGAGCCAAAATAGATTTGGAAAAGAAATAGAACAGATATATTTTTCAGAGCCTTTTATGAGTCATATAGAGGGACCATTTAAAAAGAAAAAAACATTCATATCGACATGATTCTGATCGTTTTAAGACCCTTTTATGAGCCTTTTCGGGGTAGAGGGTATATATAAGTTTCTCATTCCATTTGTAACACCTCGAAATATTGGTCTAGGACCCCATAAAGTCTATATATTCATGATCCTCGATCGATTTTAAGACGATCTATCAACGTCCTTGCGTCTGTCCGTCTTTCTGTCTGTTGAAAACACGCTAACTTTTGAAAGACTTTACGGAGGCTCCTGAAGTTTGTCATTTCAGATTAGTTTCACCTTAAATTTTCGTGTTGAAAACCCGCTAAACATGTTTTAAAAACATTGGTAAGTCACAAATTTATTTTACAAAGTATTTTTGTAACTCAAAAATATTTTTACACTAAAAAAAGAAAAATACAATCGAAAAAAACTTTACACTCAAAAAAAGTTTTGTAAATTTTTTTTGTTTTTCAAAAATTAGTATTTTTACACAAAAAAAAAATATTTCTAATCAAATATGTTATTTTTTCAAATTAGAAATTTTACTATAACTTTAAAAGGGCATTGTGGAGGGTATTCATAGATTCGGCCAAGTCGAATTTAACTTTTTTTCTTGTTGATTTTAAAATCGACTTTTTGTTTGGTTTGGATCATAAACTAAACCAATACTTATATTTTTTTCGTTTCCCAACTTTAGTTTAAATACATTCAAAATCTCGAAAATTTGGTAATCTAACTTTAATTCAATTCATCTTAAACAAATTTTTTAATTGTTTAATTTCTAATTAAACATGTTAAACAATTATTTATATAAGTTCTTTAATTTGTATATTTACAGATGTAGCATTTATACCAGCCTATATATTAAGCCTGGCTATTTACATTGTACCATTAATGGTTATACAATCATTTATGGGCCAATTTTCTAGTAGCGGTTATATTTCAGCATTTCGTTTATCACCATTATTTAAGGGTAATTTTTCAAAACTAAAATTATATTTGTATCAATTTATTAATTTTTTAAAATATCCTTAGGTATTGGATACGTAACATTAGTTTTGAATATCTGTGTACTAACCTATTACAGTATTTTTGCAATGATACCACTGGTCTATATGTTTGCTTCCCTGCAGCCTACATTACCTTGGAGTTGTGAAGGATTTCAAAAATGGTCACATAATTTAACAGATAAGGAAAAGATAAATGTAAGCATATTATCAGCAAAGTTTCTGTTACTTTTCTGAAAAATGGTAGTCGGTTAAGTCCGACCATATAATATCCTACACAGAAAAAAACGAATTGTTATATTGACCCCCATATTTGTGAATACAATTAATTCTTTCACTGAAAGTGCTTCTATACGGAAATTTGTAACATCAACAAACGTTTGTAAAATTTGATTGTTGAAAAAAGAATTTTGTTTTTTACAACAAACACAAACACAATTTGTTGATTTGACAAAAGTAAAAAATCAGATTTTTTTTTTCAACAAAGAAATTTAACAAATACAAGTTGTTGATCTGACAAATGAAATTTTCTTTTTAACAAAGAAATTTAACAAACACAAACATTGTTTATTGATAAGATAAAAGAATTTTGAAATAAAATTAATTGACGGACAGGGGAAGTCTCCCTAGTGTCACCCGCGGATCTTAATGGAATTGGTTTTATTTTGTAGAGCAGAAAAAATAAAGGGACACGTATTTTTTTTTTTTTAGCCGCCCAAATTCATATTTAGGGGGTGAAAAGGAGGGAGAAAACAACCCTAGTAAAAAAGTTTTGATATAATAATATATAATTTGATACAATCATATTAAAATATATATGAATTTTTATATGTTCAGATCTAATTATATCTAAGATTTAATGTGGATCCATTATCTTATCTGGGGTTATATATAATTATGTATGACTTTATGTAATTATATAAATCTACATTAATTTATATAAAATAAGATCAACTGGATTTATTTGGATGTGACCAAAATTCGGATCGAATTGTATCATCTTTTATAATTGTGTATCTAAAATAATACAATTAGATATTTATTTGATCCAACTTGATACAGCCAATTTTGAGATCAAATTAGATCTAAAAAATTATTTTTTTTACTCGGAAAGGCAATTTTTCAGTTTTTTTCGTTTATCTCCTATATTATGCAAAGAAAACTAGTCATTCTACATACCAGATCAAAGGTCTTTGGAAAACCTATCTATATGTGCTAAGAACATGTCCAAACATGCACAACTTTTCGTCATATTGAGTAAAATACAAAAATTTAAGGACATTTTTGTTAATAAGTCTAAAAATATTAACTACTTTGGACCGCTGTTAATACCACGAAATAGGTATTTTTAATACCTTTAATCTGATACCACACATGCCTGTAATAATTTTGTTTAAATAGGCGTAAATTGTAAAAAACTGAAAAAAGTAAATTTAACCCCACACAAATCAACCCCCACTAAAAATGAGTTTGGGCCGCAAAAAAAAAAGTACGTGTCAAATTTATTTTCGTTCTTAACAACATACGTGTCAAATTTATTTTCGTTTTTAACAACATATACTAATTTTATGAAGATTGGATGGTGACACCAGGGAGACTTCCCTTGTGAGTTTATTGAAAGCAAAAACGAAGTTTTGTATTATGGCCGTTTTTACTACACTCAAAGAAAAAGCTTTATTATATTAATGAAAACTGTCATAAATATAATGAAAATCTTCATTAAAGTTCATCCAATGTAACAGTTTCATAAATACAATGTAACAGTTTCATAATTGTTCATAGGGTCAATATTAATGAAATTTTTCATTATATTTATGAAAGTTTTCATAAATAAAATGAATAAAATTTTATAAAATTTTATTAAACTCTTCATAAATATAGTGAAATGTTTCATAAATACAATGAAACATTTCCAAGATTTTATTTTTTCTTAAATATTTGATCATAGAAGATAACAATTTTATAGTATTTATTTATGAACCACTTCATTGGCATTATGAAATAGTTCCATAATTATAATAAAATACTTACAAAAATAATATTATTTTTATGAAATGTTTCATAGTATTTATGAAAAATTTCATAATATTTATGACTGAGTTACATTGGACGAACTTTAATGACATGTTTCATTATATTTATGAAAAGGGTTCAAAGTATTTATGAAATGTTTCATTAAAAAAGCAAAATGCATTATTTTTTTACAAATAAAATTTATGATAATTAATTGGAAGAACCAAAATAAGGAGCTATAATTGTTTTGCCCCTTAATCACATTATAAAACAAGTACAAACATATTAAAAAACGAGTAAAAAAGTTATATTCGGCCTTGCCGAATGTAGTGATACCCTCCACAATTTCTAAAAGGTTATTCCAAAAACTTTTTTTAAAAGGAAATTACTTTTGAAAAAAAAAAATTTTTGAAAAAAAATTTCCGCGAAAAAAAAATTGTAAAAAAAAATCCGCGATTTTTTTATTTTTTTGTCCAAAAATATGTTTATACTTGTTTAAATATCTATTGGTGTTTAATAATGTTCACATAAGTCAACAAGCAGCCGAATTAAAGGATTTTGTATTTTTAGGTTATGTTGAATGTACTAAAATTTTTGTGGTGTCCTTACATTTTCGTTCATAACTTTTGAACCGCTGAGCCGATATCGCTCAAAAGCAATACCTAACTTCTCGGGAGATCTTTCAATATATATGTTTAATAATAGTCACCTCTGTTTTGTATTTTGGACGTGATCACATTTTCCACAGACAGACAGACAGACGGACATCGCTAGAATGTCTTAAAATCTGTCGTTTATCATGAATATATATACTTTATGGGGTCCCAGACCGATATTTCGATGAGTTACAAACGGAATGACAAACTAATATATACCCTCTATCACTAACTAGGGAAGTCTCCCTGGTGTCACCCTCCGATCTTCATGAAATTTGGATATGTTGTTAAGAACGAAAATTAATTCGACACATATTATTTTTAGCGGCCCAAACTATTTTTTAGGGGGGGGGGGTCAATTTGTATGGGGGGAAATTGACATTTTTCATTTTTGTACGATTTACGCTTAAACAAAATTAATATTGGCCCGTTGTTTGGCATCTCGTGGTGCAAACAACGGGCCAAAGAAGTGAATATTTTTCGACTTATTAACAAAAATGTCCTAAAATTTTGGTATTTTACTCAATATGACGAAAAGTTGTGCATGTTTGAACACGTTCTTTGCACACGTCCCAATTAGAAATGTCGTTAAGACATCTCAAAGACTTAGTTATGACAATGTCAGTGTACCTGCTGACTGAAAAATCTCTGACCATACAAAAAACCTCATGACACCTCCTGACTTTTTCAAGTATTTTGTCAAAATTCCTCGCCGACAAGTAAGCAGGTAGTCAATAGTGCTGACTACATTATGACATGTACATAGTACGTCTGAGATCGTCCAAAAATTAAAAATTTATTAATCACGTCTTTTAATTTACACTACTTACTATTTTTATCTGTCCATTTCTTAAATTTAATTTGTAAAACGTACTATTTTGATCTGCCTCACTTGGTCCGCGAACTCAGAACCTTCTCCTCACTGGTCTAGCACCTTACCCCTTTAGCCAAACTTTGATAATAAATGTGTTTATTTAAAAACAAATTTAAATTAATTTATTATTTGAATTGTCCTGTTATATATATATTTCGTCACCTAAATTGAAAAATGCTACAATATGATTTTTTTTTCCTCAAATAAAACATTTTTTTAAATATTAATTGGAAAATGGTTTCATCCTATTTAACAAGATTTTGTTAGCGTTATTTAAGCGTATCTTACAAGGGAAGTATCTCAACCCTTATGAACCGATTTGCCTGAAACTTAAAATATATACTAAAGAGACGATTTTAAGGTTGGGGTGTCTCGGCTTATCGGCCATATCGGTGTTTAAAAATTTCGTTGTCCCCTTATGAAACCATTTGGACCTTCGGGAAAATTTTGATAACTTCCGAACTAACAGGAATATCATCAAGGGCAAAAATACGGGTCGACTTAAATTTAATAAAGATTATTTCTTATCCATATGGATATCGTAGGTCTATGTCTTCACATAAGTACCCCCCAAAATTTACACATTTTCCTGAAAAAAATATTTAAAGAAGCCGAATTTTTACAAGGTTATGCCACCACTGGATAGGCATTAAAAAAACCTTTATTCTCATATGAAAACATCATATAGTTTCTTAAAAAGAAATGGCTGAAAAATCCAAAAAACGATTTTTTCGTCATTTTTTGACCCATGTTTTGAACCCCTAAATCCCCGATATGGCCGATAAGCCGAGACACCCCAACCTTAGAATTGTCTCTTTGATATATATTTCAAGTTTCAGGCAAATCGGTTCATAAGGGTTGAGATACTTCCCTTGTTAGTTGTTTTTAATACTATTTATACAAAACAAAAAAAAATCATTTACAAAAAAAAATAATGCAGGAGCCCTTTACAATTAAGGTGACGATATATTCAATTTATTTTGTTTTTGACAAATTTGAAAATATTATGATTTCAAAATATATTTTATTACAAACAATTTTAAGTTGTGGTTGACCTAGTTGTCTAGCAGGTTCGACAGCTTACGTGTTGTAGATTTTTGGCCTTGGTTCAATCCGGTGTCGCGGATTTTTTTTTTATTTTTATACCCTCCACTCTAGTGATAGAGGGTATATATAAGTTTGTCATTCCGTTTGTAACACATCTAAATATTGGTCTAGGACCCCATAAAGTATATATATTCATGATCCTTGATCGATTTTAAGTCGATCTAGCGATGTCCGTCCGTCCGTCCGTCCGTCCGTCTGTCTGTCTGTCTGTCTGTCTGTCCGTTGAAAACACGCTAACTTTTGAAAGACTTTACGGAGGCTCCTGAAGTTTGACATATATGTTCTCCATTTACCGGGTCAGGTTGGTAAGCAAAAGAGTAAATTTCGGCAAGGGTATTTTTCGAATTTTCAAGATTAAAACCACTATAACTTTCGAAAGACAATTCTGAGGGGGCTGAAGCTTAGCATATATATTTGTCGTTCCCCAAGGCTGTTTGGTTTTGAATTTCAGCAAAATCGGTTCATTGGTTCAAAAGTTATAAGCAAAGCACTGAATTTCAGATTTGTTTCACCTTAAACTGTTGAAAACTCGTTAAACAAGTTTTAGAAGCATGGTGAAATACCAGTTTTTTAAAACTTGTTGTTGTTTGTTTTCTTGTCGTGGGGTGCAGTTTGGTTGTTAGTCAAGTAAATATTTGTTATTGTTTTGATATTGTTTTTGTAACTGTATGTAACGGTGTATAGTAAGAATTTTTGGAAAAAAAAATCAAATGAAGTAAAATAAAAAGTGGGAAATATGTGAAATATTTTTTTTTGTATTGCATGTAGGTATAAAACAACAAAAATATTTTACAAAGTAATTTTGATTCTCAACGAAATTGTACACTAAAAAAAATATTTACACTAAAAAAAATGTTACACTCAAAAAAAAATGTATACATAATTTTTTTTTTAATGAAATGTCACACTCAAAAAATGCTGACAGTCAAAAAAATTTTACACTCAAAAAAATTTGATTGATTAAAAAAAAGTTTTACTCAAAATAATATATTTCTAATAAAAAATTTGTGATGCAATTTTTTTAAATTTTTTTAGAAAATTACTATCAGATGACATTGTGGAGGGTATTCATAGATTCGACCAAGTCGAACTTAATTTTTCTACTTGTTTTTATTGTTTTAAGACCAATTCAATTTTATTTTTTTAATTACAAAGAAAAATAAAAGAGTTTAAAAGGATTAAACAAAATTACATCGATTTTACATCGGAAAAAAATTTTTTAGTAATGGGTCGGATTTGCTATATTATTGTCAGCATTAAAGACATGATTTTTCTAAATTGATAAGACAACTTATATGACAAGTCAGTACATTTATAGAACTTGGGGAGCTCCGACAAAAATTATGACATGTCATTAAGTTGTCTTTAGTAAAATGTATTTACTTGCTGACTTCTACCTGATGAATCATTACTGACATTGTCTTAAAGACAAAATTTCTAATTGGGTATATATCAAATTATATATCATTAAATATAATTTTATCAAATTATATATAATTATATATAAACTTTTTTACTGGGGATATCAAAAATATTTTTCAATTATTTAAAAATTTCTACAACTATTTTATTTTAGCTATGTAACATTGACTTTGGAAATGTTACCGAGGAATCTCAAGAATCACTATCAAATGATACAACTGATTATTATAAGTTTATAAATCATCATGTGCCATCGGTATTGTATTTTAAGTAAGTAATAAATATTATATAAAATAATAAAATTTAAATTTCAACAAATTCTTTTGATTTTTTACAGAAATATATTTAATGATCTCAATATGTTTAGTTACGATGATGTTGAATTTTCCATGTCCTGGCAATTGATTTTATGCGCCATTTTAGTCTGGGCTACAGTAGCTTTTATTATTTATAAATTTTTCAATACCGAAATGGTAAGTCCACGACATCGATTACATGGAATCGAGATCCTATGTTACCTAATTTCTTTCCTTGATTATATTTTTTTAGTTTGGCCAAATGATACGTTATTCACTGTGGACTTTAATAGGTCAAATAATATTATTTGTAATACGTTTTAGTTTTTTACCTGGAGCTGGTACCGTTTATCGTCAGGTGTTTGTTCCGCGTTGGAGAGATGTTATACTTAGCTTCACTATGATTCCAATTTATGGTTCATCGTCATTCGGTCCTGGCTGGGGTCTTTTAATCACGCTCTCAAGTTTTAATAAATTTAAAACAAATATTATGAAATCCAGTTGGATTATTGGTCTTGGACAACTATTTATATTTTTGTCGTTAAATTTGTTAACACATCTTTCGGAAAGATATTTTAGAGGTAAATTTTTTTTTTTTTTAATTTTAAAAATATTTTATTGGTAAAAGAGATCAGTGTTTTTCGACTTGTATCCAGATGGCAGCAACTACTTCTGGGTCTTTAGTATCACTCTTAATTTTAAAATCTCTGTAACTAACTCCAGCGTTCAAAATTTTCAAATTTTATGTCATAGAAAAAAAAAAGTTTCCAATGAACAACTTTCACAGTATTTATGGCACAAATTTTATGTCACAGAAAAAAAAAAGTTTCCAATGAACAACTTTCACAGTATTTATGAACAAATTCATACAATTTATTAACTTTTTCATAATACTTATTAACTTTTCCATAGTATTTATGAAAAATGTTAAATAGTTCTTAAATTTCACATATTATGATTTATTCATAAATACTATGAAAAAAGGTCATTATTTTCTGTACTAATTAAAACCATGATATTCTCATAGCATAATTTTCAAGAAAATTATTTTTGTTTTAAATTTATTTATGTTGGTCATTTTTGCAAGACTTAATCGACACGTGTTTCGGAATTTGTTAAATTCCATTGTCAAGATTATTTAAAAAAAAATAGAAACGATTTACTACAAAGTAGCAAACGAGTCTAATGACAAATCGTTTGTGCACAAACTAAAATATTAATACATATTCGTCTCTATTCACAATGAGAATTAGAAAGACGAAGGAATTGTACCATACTAATAAGGCAACGATTGTCCACCCAACCAATTGTTTTAAATATTTTTTTTGGTTATTGACAATCGTTGCCTTACTAGTAAGGTATAATTTCTTCGTCTTTCTAATTCACATTGTGAATAGAGGCGAATATGTATTAATATTTTAGTTTGTGCACAAACGATTTGTCATTAGACTCGTTTGCTACTTTGTAGTAAATCGTTTCTATTTTTTGCTAAATAATCTTGACAATGTAATTTGACAAATTCCGAAACACGTGTCGATTAAGTCTTGCAAAAATGACCAACATAAATAAATTTAAAACAAAAAATTATTTTCTTGAAAATTATGCTATGAGAATATCATGGCTTTAATTAGTAAAGAAAATAATGACCTCGAGCCAGAATAAAACAATTTTTATTTTTTAATAAAAATTAATCAGAATTTATACTATGAAAAAAGTTAATAAATTGTATGAATTTGTTCATAAATACTATGAAAGTTGTTCATTGGAATTTTTTTTTTTTGTGTGAGTTGGAAAAATTTACGTATTTCGACCAAAATTCATGTCCAAATTTTTTAACCGAATCCGGCTTAAAAATTCGGAAATTTAGCGTTTTTTTATTTTTAGTACCAAAAAGTAAAACTATTTTAAAATGTTAACAATTTGATTTAAAAAATCTTAAAAAAAAATAAAAACTCGATATTGGTTCAAAAATGCTGATCAGCATTTGTGGACCAAAATCGCTACTTAGCATTTTTGCGCCAAAATCGTTTATAGGTATATATTTTTTTTAATTTTTTAATTAACACAATTAACATTTTCCAACTTATGAGACCAATTTGAATAAAAAAAATAATTTTAATGTTTAAAAATCTGTGGAGCAAAATCGACTTTCGGATTTTTTTAAATATTTTTCCACTAAAGTAAGCAAAATTTCCAAATTTTTGGGCCGGGATTAGTTAAAAAATGCCTTCGAATTTTGTACTCTTGCCCAAAACATTAAATCATGATAATGTTTTTCGGAAGATTTGGGTGTACTTGCCAAAGCAAAGTTTTTTTAGAAAAAATAATGTTATATTACTTTGCTATTCCATGCAAAACGAATTGAAATATCAGTCGAGGACCCCATTAAAAACCCAAAAGAGCTGTACATTTCGTAAGTGAGTGCAAAAATAAGTGCAAAAAAGTGTTTTTACATTTTGGAGAGTATAAAAGAATATAATACCCTGTTCTCACGAGCATCTAAAAACTGTTTTAAACGACATTTGTTTTAATTATAAAAAAGTATTCACACGTAATTTCACTCGTTTTATTTTGGTTTTTATGTTTTTATTTTGTCATTTGCATTATCAGCTGATAAACATGTACACATTTCAACAACAAACGAAATTAAAATATGAAAATTATATTCATTAATTATACATATAACTGTTTATAATGTTCAAGAATTGTTTTAAGATAAAAATAGCACGATTTTTTTTGTATTATTTACATTTTAGTAATTAACAATGTTGCCAATATTAATAAAATGCTTTAAAAACGCTGAACATTGAAAAATACTCAATTCAACCCCTGGAATTCCGCTCGTTTTAAATCGTTTTAATTTTAAAACGAGCTAAAAATATTTTTATTTTGACATATTACAACAAAAAAATGTATGGTAAAACGAGTCATAAAAATGGGTTTTAAGCATAAAACGAAAAATTTGGCTAAAAATGGTTTTTAGCTGTAAGTGAGAACAGGGTATAACACTCTCACTTGTTTTATGTGCATTTGATAAACAAATGGAAAATTTTTATGCGAAAAGCTTAGACTTGGTGAAAAAGTAGTTATAGTAAAAAAAATGATTTTTTTTCACGAAAAACAAAATTATGTTAAAAAAAATTTTTATGAAAAAAAGTTTTTAATGAATTTTTTTGATGAAAAGAAAAATTTTTTGATGTAAAAAAATTGATGAAAAAAAAATTTTTTTGGTGAGAAAAAAATTGATAATAAAAAAATTTGTTAAAAAAAATTAATGAAAAAAAAATGATGAAAAAAATATGATAAAAAAAAATTAATGAAAAAAAAAAGTAATGAAAAAAAAAATGATGAAAAAAAAATTTGATGAAAAAAAAAAAAATTGATAAAAAAAATGATAAAAAATTGATGAAAAAAAAAAATTTGATAAAAAAAAATTATGAAAAAAAAAAAATTGATGAAAAGAAAAAGTTTGATGGAAAAAAAAATTGATGAAAAAAATATAAAAAAAAAATATAAAAAAAAAAATTGATGAAAAAAAAATTTTATGAAAAAAAAAATTGATGAAAAAATAAAATTTTATAAAAAAAAAATTATGAAAAAAAAAATTTATGAAAAAAAAATTTATGGAAAAAAAAAAAAAATTAATGGAAAAAAAAATTAATGATGTTACTTTTTATTCACCAGCTGTTGAAAAACGGCTTTATTCACCACGAGGTAAATTATTATCCAAGTTACAAACCCAAGCTACTAAAATTTTTGGTTTTAAGCAAATGAAAATAGTAATTCTTGTTTTCTTTTTCGTAAATTGTTAGCTTATAAAGTCAACGTGAGGTGGCGTTCTGCAACTTTTTTAAAATTAGACACCACCCTAAAAATATTATCATGTTAAAATTCGGAGATAAATTTTAGTTGCAATACGTAATTTTTTCTACCTTTGACCGCTGGTTGCCGACTGAAGATGACCTATATGGCTCCGTTAAATCGACAGTTGGAAGCTAACTGGACATTGATTAATTCGCCCTTAATCGTTTACTGGTACGAAATTGAGTAATTTTTTAATACATATTAAAATTTACTCAATTTTTTTTCTACTTTGCTGATTTTTTTATAAAATTTCCATAGTTTTTTTATGAGCTTCCGGAAAGTTTTTAAATTTTCCCTAATTTTAACGAGTTTTCTCTACGTTTTAGATTTTTTTTTTTTAACTTTTCAGATTTTTTGTTTTCGTAATTTTCCTCTACGAAATTCATTATTTTTGTTATTTCGTTTGCAGAATTAACTGATCACAACTATTATTCACGAGTGGAACATATTTGGACATTGTATTTATCCAGTGGCAGTGTAATGGCACACATGGAATTGGCTAATTTATGGACAATATTATTTAACTTCATGTTATTCTTGGCATCAATGACAATGATTGTAAGTGCAAAAAAAATAAGTGAGAATGTAAAATTCAGGCTGCGCCAACTTTTTTATGCCCGCCAAAATGTAAAAAAAATATACACTCAAAAAAATAAAACTGTAAAGTTAACAAATTTTTTTTTGTTGACTCGAGTTTACTGGCTTTTTAGCAAATTTTTAGTTAAAATCAGCGTTTTAACTACTTTTTTTAGTTAAGTTCAATTTACGAAAATACTAGTTTTGAACAAATTTTGAATAAATTTTTTTTGTTGACTTCAAAACAGAGTTTACGAATTTTTACTAATTAATTTGCTGATTTTTCGTAACAAATTTGTTAAGTGAAATTTATTGTGTAGCCTCCTATGCGAATCTCATAAGTTCTACTTAAGCTGATGAAAAAACAGAAAAAACAAACTACAATTTTTTACAAAATATTTTGTAAATTTTAGTTTACGAAAAGTAACAAAAAGTTTAGCTGAATTCAACTAATTTTTTTGTTAATATATGTACATAAAAACGTTACGAAATTTCAGCTAAATTTTTAGTTAATGTTACGTTTTTTTTTGCTACATTCATTCTACGAAAAGTTAGCTAAATATTTTTAGTTAAATTAACTAAAAATTTAGTAGGCCCAAAATCAGGTACTTTTTTAGTTAAATTTAACTAAATTTTTTGCTAACTTTACAGTTTTTTTTTTTTTTTGAGTGTATAAAAAACTAACTAACCGTTATAATACGATTTGTCTGAAACTTAAAAAAATATCTAAAAACCATTTAAGATGTCTCGGCTTATCGGCCATATCAGAGATTTAGGGGTTAAAAAAATGGGTGAAAAATTAGGGAAAAAATTTTAGACATTTCTTCTTTAGAGGCTATATGATGTTTTCGTATGACAAGAATATTTTTTTTTAATACCTATCCAACGATTGCATACCCATTTAAAAAATCGTCTTCGTTAAATATTTTTTTCCGACAAGAAGGCATACGAGGGTGGTCCCAAAATTAGCCGACCTAACAAAGAAAACACAAAAAATTTGGCAAAATATTAAAACATTAAAAACAAAATTATACAAATTGATCTAGCCATTCCATAATTTTAAATATATATCGGGAAAAGTGAGCGTAAAAGTAGGCGTGGACAATTTTTGTTCCTTAAAAATCTTTTGCAGACTATAACCAAATCGGTCTAGCCGTTATTGTTCTTTCGATACATAGAAAAAAGTGAGAAATTTTACTATCCGTAAAAACTTTAGTTGAATTATGACGAAAATTTTCAACAAAAATTAGCCAAAATAGACGTGGTCAATTTCCTTTTTCGTAAAAACCAAAGTTGAAATATAATGAAGAAATCTCATTTAAAAAAAGTGGGCGTCAAAGTGGGCGTGGTCGATCTTTCTTTCATTAAAAACTTAAATTGGATTACTACGAACATTTAAATAAAAAATTAGCCAAATCGGTGCAGCCGTTTTCCAATTTTAGATAAATCGATTAAAGTGGGCGTGGTCAATTTTTCTTTACGTAAAAACCTAAGTTGGACTTTTACGAACATTTCCAACAAAAAAATGTCCAAATCGGTCCAGCTGTTCTCAACTGATGCGTTTATCAACGAACGACAATTGATTTTTATTTACATATGGGGCATTCCATATCAAATCTGACACTTTGAAAATTTTTTTTTTTTAGATTTTCCCAATTTGCTTACAGGTTTTAGTAGCCTTCGAAAACTCCTTCGTGGAAAATTTTCAGATTTTTTTGATGACCCGTTCAAAAGATATCGAATTTTTAAAAATTGGTAGTTTGTTCCTTTATTCAAACTTCTTTTACTCATAACTTCTTCAATAATGGTTCAAATTGCATTTTTTTTTTTAATTTTTGTTTTTTACGCACTTTAAAACAAAAAAAAAATCTTAAAAGTGCTCCCTAGTATGCAATTTTTAAGTTTTAAAATTTAAATCTCATTTTTGAAAATGTATGTATGTACTCTTTGATTTTTTTTAATTTTTTTGTGTTAAACTTCAATCGATTCCACAAATTTTTTGCCCAGAAGGATCGTGGGATAACGATTATTACTATTTTTTAAAAATTTTTGAAAAAATTTTATTGTAATTTTCCAATCTTGAAATCATTTCTACTGCTACAGAGGTGCGTCATAGAGGGTTCATTTATAAGACCGACCCATTTAATTTATACGTCTTAACATTTCTTTGGAACATAGTAATACCCTATCTCCAATTTCTAAGGGGCTCCCACACAAAGCGAAATTTTTTAAAATTTGCTCTAAACGCTCTAACTGCCGTAATAGTGCCCTTAGAGCAACAAAATGTATGACCGACCCACAACATTTCTTCAGTCCAAACATTTTCTCTGAACACACCTACCCTCTATCTCTAATTGTTAAGGCGGTTCCCATACAATTTTTTTTATTTTTTGTAAATTTGTTTTATTTAATAAGCTTCTACCGTACCAATGCACTATAGGAAATTTTACCCATTTTTTGGCCAAAAGTCAAAATTAAAATTTTTGCAAACATTATTTTTTTTCACATTAATATAAAAAAAACTTAACAAAGTAAGCAATTCTTTCTCAATTTTTCGACAGAATTGATGTACTGTCACTTTATCAGTAGTTTTTCTTGCAATTTCTTACTTAGTTATAAAATAACGATTGAGAGCAGCGAATTTTGTGATAGCTTCTAACAAAAGTTTTTATATTAAGAATTTATAGTTTTTAAAAACTAAAAAATGGAAAATAATGTCAAAGGTGAGTACTTTAATGATAAATAGTGAAATGTTGGTGAACTCATCTATTAGATCGATTTTATTGGAAAAATTGAAGTGACCTTAAGATGAACTTATTGAAGTATGAATTGGAATTTTATTTTGACTTTAAAAAAAAATGATAGCATATGTTAGCTATAAAACCATAAAAGTTCTCTAGGACAATCAATTACCTTCCGAATTTAAAAAATTTCAAGGTCGGATATGTGCAAACTTTTTTTTTATACCCATTTTTCCAGGTGACTACTGAGTGCCAAATTCAGAGTTATTTAATACATGGCGAGAGAAATAAAGCAGAGGTGGATAAGGAGCCGCTATTTCTGACCATTTCTTTTCATACATTGATGAAAGTGAATGTTTCGAAAACTTTAAACAATATATAAAGGAGGAATTAAGAATATTTTGTTCAAATATAAATATGAAAAGGATTAAAAGTTGTAGGAGTTTGAAAATTTTTGAAAGACAGCATGCTGTTTGGCTTAAAGGCAATACTTGGCTAAAAAAAAAAACTTGAAACGCAGCCTGCCTCCACTAAATCGTAACCTGGGCGACCGCAATTAACTTTTTTGTCAAAATCTGCGAGAACAAAAATACGAGTTACAGCAGAAATCTCTAAAGATCTAAATAGGGAAGTTGAGCCCCTAGCTCTTGCATCATCTACGGCTGCCCGTAGTGGCATTTTGAAATGTAGTTGACGACTTGGAACTCAAAAATAAAATTTTTGAATAAAATCCTTATTAAAAAGTAGATTTGTTTGCACTTCTTAACATTGTTAAAATAAATTTCTACTGTTATCTTCGAAAGTTAGTGTACAGTCAAAAAAAAAAATATTGTAAAAACAGTTTAGAAAACCATATAATCTATCAAGGATCTAAAAAATCTTAGATGCGGCAACTTATAACCCGGGAACCCTGTTTGGAACTAATTATTAGGTAATTTTTTAGGTAACTTTACTAATTTTTTTTTTTGAGTGTATGAAAACCTTTAAGAGTCACTCCCTCCCTCTAAAGAGTCTTCCAAAAGTCAAATAAAAAAAATCAGTCAAATCGGTCCAGCCGTTTGGCTGTAAATAATTTTGGCCAAAAAAACGGTAAAATTTCCTATAGTGCAATGGTGCAATGGAGCGGTTGGAGCAAATTTTAAAAAATGTCGTTTTGTGTGGGAGCCCCCTTAGAAATTGGAGATTAGTATTATTAATTGGAGAACGGTATTAGTTTGTTCCAAAGAAATGTTAAGACGTAAAAATTAATGGGGGGTCGGTCTTATATATGACCCCTCTATGACGCACCATTGGAGCAAAAAAAACATTTGGTAAAAAAAAAACTGCGATTTTTTTCTTTTTTTTGTCAAAAAATATGTTTGTACTTGTTTAAATACCATTTGGTGTTCAATTATGTTCACATAAGTCAACCAGCAGCCGAATTAAAGCATTTTGTATTTTTAGGTTATATTGAATTACTAACATTTTTAAGGTATCCTTACATTTTCGGTCATAACGGACACACGGATATCGCTAGAATATCTTAAAATCGATCGGGGATCATGAATATAAATACTTTATGGGGTCCCAGACCGATATTTCGATATGTTACAAACGGAATGACACACTTATATATACCCTCTACACTAGAGTGGAGGGTATAAAACCAAAAATTTTGAAAAAAATTGCAATTTGGACCATTATTGGAGAAGTTTTGAGTAAAAGAAGTTTGAGTAAAGGAACAAACTACCAATTTTTTTAAATTCGATATCTTTTGAACGGGTCATCAAAAAAATCTGAAAATTTACCATGAAGGAGTTTTGGAAGGGTACTTAAAACTGTCAACAAAAAAAGTCAAAAGTTTCAGACTCGAGGACATAGAGAATACACAGAGGCGAAGGCATCAAAAATTGAGTTGTCAAAGTACAACTTGTATACATGTATTTGTTGACAAAGTACGACTTGTAAACATGTTTTGTGTGGTAAATTCACATCGACAATGTGCGTGTGAGAATTTTGAAAAAGATAGCGATATTATTTTTTCTTGCACCTTTGCCTCTATGTATACTCCATGCTCAAGGCATTCATTCTACAGAAAAAGTTTCAGATTCAGAAATTTATTTTTTCAATAAAAAAGTTTGAGATTAAGAATTTTTTACTTCTAAAAATTTTTAAACTTGTATTCTTCTTTGTTCCCTTTTTCATAGTTTTTGTCTAAAAAAAAATCTTTTCCCTTAATTTATGTAAGTAAAATTGAAATTTAACCGTAACCTCAGTATTTTTTATGAGGTTACGGTTACTATTAAATATTAAACGGTTATATTAAAACCACATTGCACAAATAGCTGTACAACGTGGCGCTCAATAGGGGGCCGAATGAAAACTGTTTTGCCAAAATTCTTTTTTTTTTAACAAAATCCTATTTTCTGTTATAAAATGTTTAATAATTTCTTTACAGATTATTCAATTATATTCCGTATTGACAACAATTTTTGATGAGTTCATTACATTAAGAGAACGTAAGTTGGAAGTCAGCATGGGTCTTATCGGTATTATGGCTGTGTTGTCCTTATATTTCACATCAAATGTACGTTGAAAAGTCGAGATATTATTGCAAAAATATTAAAAATTAATTCCATTTCCCCTTTTTTAGCATGGCGTTACATATTTCACCGCCCTAGCAGTGGATACAAATATAACACAAAATGCCATTAATTTACTTTTGATCTTGGTTGTCCTGTGGATATATGGTCGTGTACGATTCCAGCGTGATATAGAATTTATGATAAATGAACGATTTTCAACTTGGAAAATTGTTATCTTAAGATTTATTGCACCATTGGGTATGATTTTGGTATTGGTAAGTGAAAATTTTGTTTATAATAAAATTTAGGTGTTACAGGGGAAGTATCTCAACCCTTATGAGCCGATTTGCATGAAACTTAAAATATATGGGGCATTCCATGTCAAATCTGACACTTTTAAAAAATTTTAGTCTTTAGTACCCTTCGAAAACTCCTTCGTGGTAAATTTTCAGATTTTTTTGATGACCCGTTCAAAAGATATCGAAGTTTTAAAAATTGGTAGTTTGTTCCTTTACTCAAACTTCCCAGCAAAATTTTTTGGAATCGTTTCTTTGTCAATGTATTCTAGAATAGATTCCCCAGTAATGTTACTCCATTACTCTACTGTTTCCACGGAATCGATAAAAAAAAATTAAAATTTTTGAAAAAAATGTCAAACAGAAAAATAAAATTTATAAAAAAAACAATTTATTTGTTAACTTTATGTTGACAAATTTTTGGATTTTCGCAGCACTTATTGTGGTTTTTAATACATTGCGGATATATTTGGCGGATATTTGGTGGAAATAACGTAAGTACACGTCTTAATTATATTTTGGTTAACGTAGTACTTATAATGTTGTTTTATTGTTGCTTTCAGATTCCAAAAATTTGAGGAGGTAAAAATATACATATTTTTAGCTTTTAAGCTGTAACTTGGGAGTACTGATGCTGTCGGTTGTTCTAATGAAACCAGGAGCGTGGGATAAACTATTCATCTTTCAAGTATGATCAAGATTGTAGTATGTATCCACAGTTTCACACAATTTTTGAAATGTCCAAATTTTTTAAATCCTCGATTTTTTCTTAAGGAAAAATGTCGCGAATTATAGAATTTTTCTAAAAAAAAATTTGTAGATATTTTTCCTTTAGAAAAGGTCTCAGATTCAAAACATTTTTCCTATATAAAAAGTCTCAAATTCTGAGACATATTTCCTATAGAAAAAGTCTCAGATTCTGAGATATTTTTTTATAGAAAAATTTTCAGATTCTGAAACATTTGTCCTATACAAAAAGTATCAGATTCTGCGACATTTTTCCTATAGAAGAAGTCTCAGATTCTGAGACATTTTTCCAATAGAAAAAGTCTCAAATTCTGAGATATTTTTCCTATAGAAAAAGTCACAGATTCTGAGACATTTTTCCTGTAGAAAAAGTATCAAATTCTGAGACATTTTTCCTATAGAAAAAGTCTGAGATTCCAAGACATTTTTCCTGTAGAAAAAATCTCAGATTCTGAGACATTTTTCCTATAGAAAAAGTCTCAGATTCTGAGACATTTTTCCTATAGAAAAAGTCTCA
This sequence comes from Pegoplata infirma, assembly GCA_963921195.1. NCBI lineage: Eukaryota > Metazoa > Arthropoda > Insecta > Diptera > Anthomyiidae > Pegoplata > Pegoplata infirma. Next base: position 115,518,261 of record OY992537.1, on the reverse strand, counting down.
GATTCTGAGACATTATTCCTATAGAAAAAGTCAGATTCTGAGACATTTTTCTTATAGAAAAAGTCTCAGATTCTGAGACATTTTTCCTATAGAAAAAGTCTCAGATTCTGAGACATTTTTCCTATAGAAAGTCTCAGATTCTGAGACATTTTTCCTATGGAAAAAGTCTCAGATTCAGAGACATTTTTCCTATAGAAAAAGTCTCAGATTCTGAGACATTTTTCCTATAGAAAAAGTCTTAGATTCTGAGACATTTTTCCTATAGAAAAAGTCTCAGGTTCTGAGACATTTTTCCTATAGAAAAAGTCTCAGATTCTGAGACATTTTTCCTATAGAAAAAGTCCCAGATTCTGAGACATTTTTCCTATAGAAAAAGTCTCAGGTTTTGATACATTTTTCCTATAGAAAAAGTCTCAGATTGTGGGACATTTTTTCTATAGAAAAAGTCTCGGATTCTGAGACATTTTTCCTATAGAAAAAGTCTTTGATTCTGGGACATTTTTCCTATAGGAAAAATCTTAGATTTTAAGACATTCTTATTGTGATAAAATAATTTTAAATAAATATGTACTTATTGTATGTAATTTTAGAATTTTTGTATAGAAGAAAAAAAAAAAAAAATGTAAAACAAAAATAATTTTATTTAATTATTCAGAACTAGTTCCATAATTCATGACATGGAACAGAATCGCGAAATCCCTTCTTGTACCACTATATGCAACATATTCTAGAACAGATTCCGTAGAACAGATAAGTGTTCTAGTTTGGAGGAAAAGGATGTATTGCTTTCGTGACAATCTCAAACAAAAATCATCGATGATGCAATGCATAATAGAATCGATTGCAGGGTAGTATAGTTGATTCCACAACCGATTCTTTGGAATCGAACATTTTGCTGGGTTCTTTTACTCATAAATTTCAATTTTTTTTTTTTCAAAATTTTTGTTTTTTTACGTACTTTAAAAAAAAAAGCCCAAAAAATTCTTAAATCTCTAATTGTTAAGGCGGTCCCCATACAATTTTTTTTATTTTTTGTAAATTTGTTTTATTTAATCAGCTTCTACCGGTCCAATGGTGCGTCCGAGAGGGGTCATTAGTAAGACCGACCCCCATTTATTTTTACCCAACAACATTTTTTTAAAACATACCTACGCCCTATCTTCTCTCATTAAGTAGGCTCCTATACAAATAACAGTTGGAGCAAATTTTATAAAAATGTAATTTTGTGTGGGAGCCTACTTAGGGAGTGGAGATAGGGCGTAGGTATATTTTAAAAAAATGTTGTAGGGTAAAAATAAACGGGGGTCGGTCTCACTAATGACCCCTCTCGGACGCACCCTTGGACCGGTAGAAGCTGATTAAATAAAACAAATTTACAAAAATTAAAAAAAAAATTGTATGGGGACCGCCTTAACAATTAGAGATAGAGGGTAGGTATCTTCAGAGAAAATGTTTGGACTAAAAAAATATTGTGGGTCGGTCATGCATTTTGTTGCTCTTATGGCACTATTAGGGCAGTTAGAGCGGTTGGAGAAAATTTTAAAAAATTTCGTTTTGTGTGGGAGCCCCCTTAGAAATTGGAGATAGGGTATTAGTTTGTTCCGAAGAAATGTTTAGACGTAAAAATTAATGGCGACCGGTCTTATTAAGGACCCCTCTATGACGCACCATTGGAGCAGTAGAAATGATTTTAAGATTGGAAAATTACAATAAAATTTTTTCAAAAAATTTAAAAAAATAGTAATAATCGATATCCCACGATCCTCCTGGGCAAAAAATTTGTAGAATCGATAGAAGTTTTACACAAAAAAATTTCAAAAAAATCGAAGAGTACAAACATTTTCAAAAATGAGATTTAAATTTAAAAACATAAAAATCGCATACTAGGGCGCTTTTAAGAATTTTTTGGGATTTTTTTTTAAAAAGTACGCAAAAAAACAAAATTTTTGAAAAAAAAAAAATTGAAATTTGGACCATTATTGAAGAAGTTATGAGTAAAAGAAGTTTGAGTAAAGGAACAAACTACCAATTTTTAAAAATTCGATATCTTTTGAATGGGTCATCAAAAAAATCTGAAAATTTACCACGAAGGAGTTTTCGAAGGGTACTAAAAACTGTAAATAATTTGGGAAAATCAAAAAAAATTTTCAAAGTGTCCGATTTCACATGGAATGCCCCATATATATACTTTCAAAGATATGGCTCTTCAAAGTTACATACTTTTTTGATAAAATTACAGAATAAACATGGAAAAATGAAAAAATCTCATAAGCAGTTTCAAAAAATATCGCGAAAGGTTGAAAAAACGAAGGCCCAAAAAGCGACACGCAGTTTTATGTAAAAAATGTTATTCTTTCGATTTATGCAGGTTTCAGAAAAATCGAAGGGGGTTTTGAAAAATGCATTTAAAAAATGCATTTGCATCAAAAACGTACTTTTTTTAAAAAATATTTTTTTTCAGTGCATTGGTATAAAAAACGACGATTGTTAAGCCATAATTAGTTTAGAAGTGAGGTAGAGAAGTAGTGAGGTAGAGACTTATGTGATTTTCAATAAGAAAACAAAGTGTATATAATTTTAAAATTTGTGTGCTCTTCATACGCATTGAATTTTTCCAAAAGACTTAAAAGTAGAGAGACGTAAACAAAATCTGTAGAGAATAGAATTCGCTCTACTTTTAATTCGTATGTCAAAATTCAATGTGTATGAAGAACACACAAATTTAAACAATTTCTAAACTCTTTTCTCATATTGAAAATCATATAAGGCTCTACCTCACTACTTCACTTCCTCACTTCTAAACTAATTACGGCTTTAGATCCGAATGCTTTTTGAATCGTAGAATTCAGATAAATACTTCCGAAGATACGGCTCTTCAAAGTATCATACTTTTTTGATTTTTTCAATTTTTGATGAAAATAAAATTCGCGAAAATAAAATTCATACAAAATATTTGACAATATAAAATCTCTGGTGGAATTCGTGATATATTTTAAGTTTCAGCAAAATCGGTTAATAAGGTTTGAGATAATTTTCTTGTTAGTTCTTTCATCCCGTTCTTTCTCCTTCTCTTAAGTTTTTTTTTAACTTTTTTCAATTTCAACTTTTTCCCCCCAAAATTTTCTCCAAACTGTAAAATTTGATCTTCCAATTTACTTTTACTTGCAGCTTTTTACCATCCATATCGCGTATTATGAACATTTAATGAGTTCTCTGTTTATCGATTTATATGCAATACTGACGATTGTAATACCATGGCTATGTATACCCGGTTATGCTATTTATTGTATGTTACAAGTTATTGGTCCTGTAAAAAGTCGTTTCTTTAGATGTTGTCGCCCAACGGATTGGTATCCAGTCGAAACGGAAGAAAGACAAAAGTATGAAGTAGCCATGGGAAATTTAGATATAACTCATACTTTAAGTGAAGTGAAAGAAGATGAAGTTTTATAATGTGATAATTATTGATAATCAAAACTTTTATTTTAATCCATCCTTTTACACTTATTATATTAAATTTGTCTTAAAATGTTTGTATAATAAATTTATTCATATTTATGTTATTTATAAAGAACGATCTAGTTTACACTCAATTTGGAAAAAAGTCAAAATTAATTTAAAGCTAGAGGGAAGGTGGTCAGCAAAACCGATTTTTGGAAAAATTTGGCTTGTGCGACCTCTTAAACTCTCCCGAAAAATCTAAAAAGAAATTTTTTTTTTGAAAACCTTGTTGAGATGTCGACAGTTTTTGGAAAAATCACAAATCATAAGGTATAATAAAATTTAGCAATATTTTTAGCAAGATAACATCTCGGTAATGGAAAATGATTCTTATGCTGGTTTTAATCTGACACACTTTAAGTGACAACCGAAGAGTGCTGAAACTGGTGTCATTAAAGTTCCTTGCAATGAAAACTTACTTGGAAATAATAAAAAAATATTCGTATAACTTGATTGAAAAGTTTTAAGAAGTTTTTCATAAAATGTATGAAAATATTCACTGATTAAACGTGCAATAGCAGTAGGTAAGTAAAGGAAAATTGCATTTTTATATGGAAATTAATGAAATTATTTATTAACTAGTCGAATAGCCTGTCCCTGCCAGACGGAACACCAAATCGCTTTTCTCAATAGTTCTAATATTTTACCAAACTTTATAAAAAATTATGTTTGTGCTTCAAAAATTTAATAATGCTAGATTGAGTTACACCAATATATTTCCCAAACTGGAAAAAAATTTAATGAGTATAAAAGGTTTTATTGATAAAATTTTAGAACTAAATTTAGCACGCCCATTTCGTCCCTTCGTCCATAAACCGGATATCAAAAATCCATAGTGTGGATCTGTCCCATGGTCACTCCCATATACATGGCAATTTTTATCTTCCTTTTTATCATGAAGGGTTTTAAAATTAGCTAAAATGTTAAAAACACAATTTTTCCACTTAAAATTTTTCCATATAATTCTCCGTACACAGTTTAAATATTAAATCTGACTTCATAAAGATATGATCCTTTGTCAATACTTTATGCTTTACAATTTTCAGCTTCCTTAGTCATTAGGGGTTTCAAAAATAGTTTAAATGCTTAAAAACTAAATTTCGCCGTCTTCCGCCACTCCCCCCGACTTAAAGGCCGAAAATCCGGCTACGTTACAGATTATATATACAAACTGAATCCAGGTCAGAGTTGATCTTTGCCATAGTCCGTACCATAAGCATCCCAATTTTAATCTTTCAAGGTCATAAGTTGTCTTCAAAATTAGGTAAGATGTAAAAACATAATTTGTCCACGCCCATTTCTTCTCTTAATACTCCATCTCTACACAGAGAACAGTTTAGTCGTGCCAGCCGAATTTAGAGCCAACTGCATAGTTTAATAACAACAACCGAAATTTTCGGTTGCGATAACCAAAATTTGTTTTGAAAATTTAACTTCTGTTGGCCCAAATAAATTTCGGTAATCGCAACCGAAAATTTCCGTTGTTGTAATTTAACCATGCAGTTGGCTCTTAATTCGGCTAGCACAATTAAACTGTTTTTTCTGTGTATTCCAAAATTTTTAAATCTGACTACTTTAGGATAAGCTCCACCGTTAGTACTATACTCGTATCCACGCCCCTTTTCCCTCTCAATTCTCCGTCCACAGTCCAAAAATTTTAAGTCTGACTACTTAAGGATATGCTTCAGTGTCAGGACAATATGCTTGCCAATTTTCGGCTGCGTAGGTCAACAGGGCTTTAAAGTTAGTCAAATAAAAAAAAAATAAAACACAATATTGCATTGCCCCTTTTTCCTCTCAACTCTCCGTCTACATTCCAAAAATGTTAAATCGGACTACTTTAGAATATACTTCATAGTTAGGGATTTTCAGCTTCCGTATTCATTGGGGCGGAGCTTAAAAATTCTCTAAAATTAAAGTTGTTTTTTATTCGACCTTTGCAATAAATTATAAAAATAAAATATTTGAGCTCGAGGCCTGGATTGTTCTTTAATTAGAATTCTTCTTTATTAATTTCCAATATTTCGCTACTCTTCGAGTAGCATCCTCAGGGATCCTCAGTTTTTATATTTAAATTAAAGATACTAAATTAAAGATACTGAGGATGCTACTCGAAGAGTAGCGAAATATTGGAAATTAATAAAGAAGAATTCTAATTAAAGAACAATCCAGGCCTCGAGCTCAAATATTTTATTTTTATAATAGTCTAAAATGTTAAAAAAAAAATTATTTTGCCAAGTCCCCTTTTTCTCGTAATTCGCCGCCCACAGGCAAAAAATCCGGGTTCGTAAGAATCTGTCCCTAGTGTTTTACTATATACATGCCAATTTTAAGCTTTTGAGTCCATCAATGAGATTCAGAAGGCGCTGGATACACAAAAAATAATAGAAACACAAAAAAAATAAAATATATATTCAAAAAATAGATCGAATAAATTTACCACACCCTTTGCCTTTCTTCTTTCACATGAAACCTTCTATATACATGCCAATTCTGTGCATTTTCCGCTTCCTTTTGGGGCTTCAAAAGAAGTTAAGACTTTAAAAATCCCAATTTTGTCAATCCCCATTTTCCTTTCAAATCTCCGCCCACAGTCCAAAAATTTAAAATTCGACTACTACAGGATATGCTTCATCGATAGGACTATATAATAGGAAAATTTCAGCTTCCTAAGTCATTAGAGGACTTTAAAATAAGCAAAAATGCCAATTTTCATCTTCGTAGGTCATTGGGGGTCTTCAAATTAAATATTAAAAAACACAATTTTGCCACGCCCCATTTTTCTCTTAATTCTCCTTCCGCAGTCTAAAAAATTTAAATCCGATTACTTCAGGATATGCTTCATTGTTAGAACTAAATGCTATGCAATTTTCCGCTTCCTAAGTCATTTGGGGGCTTCAAAAGAAGTAAAAATTTTAAAAAATCCCAATTTTGCCACGCACTTTTCCCTCAATTCTCCGCCCACATTGCGAAAATTTTAAATCCGACTACTTGTGGATATGCGCCATCGTTAGGACTATATTCTAGGTAATTTTCAGCTCCCTAAGTCATTTGGGGGCTTCAAAAGAAGTAAAAATGTTGAAAAAATCTAAATTATGCCACTCCACTTTTCCCCTCAATTCTCCGCCCACATTGCGAAAATTTTAAATCCGACTATTTGGGGATATGCGGCATCGTTAGGACTATATTCCAGACAAGGAAAAACAATAAAAATTAAAATTCGTTATTGATAAAATTCAATTTTGAATTTTTCAAAAAATTCAATTTTGAATTTTTCAAAAAATTCAATTTTGAATTTTAAATAAAATTCTAAAGAATTTTATTTTATATTCTTAAAAGAAATAAAATTCTAAAAAGTTTTATTTAAAATTCTTAAAAGAATTTTATTAATAAAAAAAAAAGAATTTTATTTTCATACAAATAAATAGATTTCAAAACAAGTTAATATTTTAATAATGTTCGAGTATTTCTATATATTAAGGTAACTTAATTAGCTAAATACATCCTCATATGATAGTAAATTGCCACTATCTTCTTATTTGATGCAATTTAATAATTTACTTAGTTCAAACTTATAATGCAATAGTATTTTTTTAGTAATTTCCAAATTCTGATCCCCTTATTTATAGAAAACCTCTTAAAAAATTCTCGTATTTTAATGTAATTCTTTGATTCTGAAAGCTTTTTCGAACAGAAACTTTATAAAGAAATTTTGTACACTTTTCTAAAATAGAATCTTTAATTTTATAGCAATTTTCTATAAAAAAAAAGTGTTTTCTGAGGCAGTCCTTCAGATTCTGAAACATTTTTCATATAGAAAATTATTAGAGTCTTATTGTAAGACATTTTTCTAAAAAAACATTTTAAGACACTATTTCAACAGAAAATTTGAAGATTTAGAGATAAATTTATTATAGAAAATTCTTACAAAATTCTTACAAACAGAAAAATGTTTAGATTCAGAGTAATTTTTTTCGTTCCAAAAAATCTCACATCTTATATAGTTTTCTATAGAAAAGTTTTGATCAATGATTTTTTATAAAATTTTCCTATATAAAAATTCTCAGATTCTAAAAGATTAAAAAAAATCATATTCTTAAAAATATTTCCATAACAAAAATTCTTAGATTTGAAAATATATTTCTCATAGAAAAGCTCAAATTCTTAAACGTTTTTCCTATTGAAAAGTTATCCGATCCTGAGAAATCTTTTTTGCAGAAAGATTCTTGGGATTCTAAAACAGTATTTTTTAAGAAAAATTCCCAGTTTCTGAGGGATTATTTTTTATAGATTTTTTTTATAGAAGTTATAACCTGTAATATATTTTTCCTACAGAAAATTTTTTAAAATTATGGAAAATGTTTTAATAAAAAAAATCTTTTATTCAGAGTCAAATAAGCATTTAAATATTTTGTAAAGATAATGTCTGGAATTCTGAGACATTTTTCTATAAAATATATTTCAGATATTTGTTTTCCCTGGGAAAATGATGAAAATAGGTGTTAGATTCAGTTAGATAATGTCCACGACTATAATGCCATTTAAGTTTTTTATATGCAATTTTTTTAATTCTGAAATATTTTATCTTAAGGATGTAAAAAATTTGTTATGTAGAGACTAACATTTGCATTTTATCTATGTTAACATTCATTGTAATATGGATTTATTAACTTCTTTTTAATCAAAATTTACCATTAATTAACATACATAGTATTTAAAAATTCTTGTTTACCACATTAGTATAAACTAATAGTTATTACTTTGTTTTATTATTATTTGTTTTACAAAATAAAATTCAAACCAGAAATAAAAATCTTTAATTTTTTAGAATTTTATTTATAGGAAAATAAAATCCTATTTTTTTTGAGAATTTTATTTTTGGAAATAATAAAATTCAAATGTTTTTGAGAAATTTATTTAAACAAAAATTTTATTTCAAATACCTTATGAATTTTAAATAAAATTCGAATTTTTCCCTTGTCTGCTATATTCTAGGAAATTTTCAGCTTCCTAAGTCATTTGGAGGCTTTAAATTAAGCAAAAACGTCAAAAAATTTAATTTTGCCACGCCCACTTTCCCGCTTTTTTCTCCGCCCACAGGCAAAAAATCGAAAATCCGGCTACGTTAGGATCTGCCCCAGGTGTTTTACTATATGCATGCCAATTTTCAGCTTTGTAGCTCATCAGTGGGCTCCAAAAAGCTCTGGATAGACAAAAAAAAGAGGAACACACAAATAGGGAAATTATATATGGGGCATTCCATGTGAAATCGGACACTTTGAAAAACTTTTTTTAGATTTTCCCAATTTGTTTACAGTTTTTAGTACCCTTCGAAAACTCCTTCGTGGTAAATTTTCAGATTTTTTTGATGACCCGTTCAAAAGATATCGAATTTTTAAAAATTGGTAGTTTGTTCCTTTACTCAAACTTCTTTTAATCATAACTTCTTCAATAATGGTCCAAATTTCAATTTTTTTTTTTCAAAATTTTTGTTTTTTTACGTACTTTTTAAAAAAAAATCCCAAAAAATTCTTAAAAGCGCTGTAGTATGCGGTTTTTAAGTTTTAAAATTTAAATCTCATTTTTGAAAATGTTTGTACTCTTCGATTTTTTTTAAATTTTGTTGTGTAAAACTTCTATCAATTCTACAAATTTTTTGCCCAGGACCATCGTGGGATAACAATTATTACTATTTTTTAAAATTTTTTGAAAAAATTTTATTGTAATTTTCCAATCATAAAATCATTTCTACTGCTCTAATGGTGCGTCATAGAGGGGTTCTTTATAAGACCGACCCCCATTAATTTTTACGTCTTAACATTTCTTTGGAACAAACTTATACCCTATCTCCAATTTCTAAGGGGGCTCCCACACAAAACGACAATTTTTAAAATTTGTTCCAACCGCTCTAACTGCCCTAATAGTGCCCTTAGAGCAACAAAATGTATGACCGACCCACAATATTTTTTTAGTCCAAACATTTTTTCTGAACACACCTACCCTCTATCTTTAACGGTTAAGGTGGTCCCCACACAATTTTTTTTATTTTTTGTAAATTTGTTTTTTTTCATCAGCTTCTACCGGCCCAATGGTGCGTCCGAGAGGGGTCATTTGTGCGACCGACCCCCATTTATTTTTACCCTACAACATTTTTTCAAAACACACCTACGCCCTATCTCCACTCCCTAAGTAGGCTCCCATACAAATAACAGTTCGAGCAAATTTTATAAAAATGTAATTTTGTATGGGAGCCTACTTAGGGAGTTGAGATAGGGCGTAGGTATATGTTGAAAAAATGTTGAAGGGTAAAAATAAATAGGGGTCAGTCTCACTAATGACCCCTCTCGGCCGCACCATTGGACCGGTAGAAGCTTATTAAATAAAACAAATTTACAAAAAATAAAAAAAATTGTATGGGGACCGCCTTAACAGTTAAAGATAGAGGGTAGGTGTGTTCAGAAAAAATGTTTGGACTAAAAAAATATTGTGGGTCGGTCATACATTTTGTTGCTCTAAGGGCACTATTAGGGCAGTTAGAGCGGTTGGAATAAATTCTAAAAAATGTCGTTTTGTGTGGGAGCCCCCTTAGAAATTGGAGATAGGGTATAAGTTTGTTCCAAAGAAATGTTAAGATGTAAAAATTAATGGGGGTCGGTCTTATAAAGAACCCCTCTATGACGCACCATTAGAGCAGTAGAAATGATTTTAAGATTGGAAAATTACAATAAAATTTTTTCAAAAAATTTTAAAAAATAGTAATAATCGTTATCCCACGATGCTCCTGGGCAAAAAATTTCTAGAATTGATAGAAGTTTTACACACAAAAATTTCAAAAAAATCGAAGAGTACAAACATTTTCAAAAATGAGATTTAAGTTTTAAAACTTAAAAATTGCATACTAGAGCGCTTTTAAGAATTTTTTGGGATTTTTTTTTTTAAAAGTACGTAAAAAAACAAAAATTTTGAAAAAAAAAATTTGAAATTTGGACCGTTATTGAAGAAGTTATGATTAAAAGAAGTTTGAGTAAAGGAACAAACTACCAATTTTTAAAAATTCGATATCTTTTGAACGGGTCATCAAAAAAATCTGAAAATTTACTACGAAGGAGTTTTCGAAGGGTACTAAAAACTGTAAACAAATTGGGAAAATCTAAAAAAAAAGTTTTTCAAAGTGTCCGATTTCACATGGAATGCCCCATATATAGATAACAATTTTTGGCAAGTCACGTGTAACCGTCCCTGAAATTTTATTTAATTTACGTGATTGTGGTATACAAGCTATAAAAAATACACTTTCACAGTTTGTAAGATTTTCACTTACAATTAGTTTTCTCACACAAAATTTTACTATATTCTTCCCAAAAAATTAATTTACGGAATAATCAATCATAAGGATCGTACGGAATCATGAATGCAGCTTTAACGAAACGCTGGTATGATGAGTCTTCGATTTTAAGTCCGTTTTTACTTGGTATTGATGTGTCCTTTTCTGTACTGTTCAATACGGACTACATACGCCGACTTTCATATGTTTTAATTCCGTTACAACCGGTGTTGTTTTTCTACCGTTACTTACGGAGTTTGTCATTAGGGACATTTTGAAAATCAGTTGCAGATGTCAGAAATTTCATAAAGGGAGAGTCAGCAGTATGTCAGGGGTGATTTTATTTTACTAACTGGGTTGTTAAACAACTCAGAGTCCCCGCACAACAATATCGGAGCGGTTGACGTTTTCGGTCATGAGAGAGTATAGGCGCAAAACAAAGACGGCAGCGGAAAATTCTGTCATATGTCGATTTTAACACTATTTTTTCACTTTCTCGTCACTTTTTTATTTAAATTAATTGTATTTTTAATAATCAATATGTTTTTTTCATATTGATTCGTTTTTTTGCGGTTTTTTTTTTTATATATTTTTTTTTAGAGATCATATTTTTTTTTTTGTTTACTTTATCAAAAATAATCGAAATATTTGTAAAAAGTGGCAACATTTTTATATCAAAAATTAAGGGAGAGAGAGAAACCGACACAAAAATAAAATTGATTTTATTCTAGCGGTTTTCGGTCGAGCGTTTTTGCATGCCAAATTTGTATGAAAAAAACGTCACCGACATTGTTGTGCGGGGACTCTCAAACGTTTTTTGTCAGAAGAAGTTCACAATTGCTAAAAAAAAAGTAATTTTGGTGAAAAAATTGAGATAAAATATATTGATGAAAAAAAAAATTTATGAAAAAAATATTTTTTGATTAAAAAATTTTTTTTGAAAAAAAAAATTTAATAAAAAAAAGTTATTGGAACCAAAAAAAATGTTTTTGGAAAAAAACAAGAATTTTAATAAAAAAAAAATTTGGTAAAAAAATTTTTTTGTTTTGTAAAAAAAAAATTGATAAATAAAAATTTTGATGAAAACAAAAATTATATTTTTTTTTTTGTTTTTGATAAAACAAAATAAAAAAAAATTTATGAAAAAAAATACCGATGAAAAAAAATGTTACTGAAAAAAAATACCGATGGAATAAAATTTTTTCTGAAAAATAATTATGTTAAGTTTTATTCTCCAGCTGGTGAACAACTTTTTTATTCACCAGCAGGTGAATAAAGTGACAAATCAAAGTTACAAACCTTTTTAGTTTTTAGTCGTTAGCTTATATAGTCAAACAGGGGAAAAGTCACTGTAAAAAGTAGACACCAGTTTTTTATATGCTACATTTTCAATAATTTCATGAAAACTTTTTATAGGATTCAATTTTAATGAATTATGTTTCACAGATTTAATGAAATCAAAATTTAGTTTATTTCTAACCTAATTATACCCCACACCAATCTGTGGTACAGTGTATAATGAGTTTGAGCTGATGTTTGTAACTACTAAAAATATTGGTCCTAGATCTATTTTAACATCCCGAGTAAAAAAGATTATATATAATTTTACTTATTTTTATATAAACATATATTATTTGATAAATTTATACGTAAATTGTTTTGCTATCATATAAGATTATATATATTTACACTTCGTATTTTTTTCTTATATAAAATTATATAAAAGAAAATGTTAAGTTATACATAATAACATATGATTAAAGTTAGTTTATATAATTACATATGAAATATAAAATTCTGTCTGATTTTTTATATAATTTAATATAACAAAATATTTGAAGAAATTTTATATAAAACTTTATGCAACTTTTTTCTGAATCATATGTAATCTTATATGAGTAAAATTAAAAAAAAAAATCTAAGTCCTTTATATATAATTTGATATAACTTTTGAAAATTTTTCTAAGTCCAGAAAAAAATTTTTTTTTTAAGTTCCAAACCTAAACCTTAAACATTTGTTTTAAAAATTTTATATGTTATTATATATAATGCAAAATTTATGAAAAAAATCTAAGTTCTTTATATATAATTTAATATAATTTTTTTGGGATTTTTTTTGGGATTTTTTTTGGATTTTTTTTTATTTAATTATATATAATTGCATAAATTTTTCTAAAAAAGGGGCCAATTTTCGCATCAAATCATATAAAATTATATTAAAATCACATCAAATTATATCAAATTTAATGCAACTTTATATGGTTTTATCGACTCATTTTTCGCATCAAATTCTATATGAATATATATGATGCCTTTATATAATTAAATATAAACATATATAATCTTTTTTACTCGGGATGATAATGTTTTTAGGCTGGTGTCTAATTTTAAAAAAGTTGCAGGACGCTACCTCAGTTTTGTGATGGCGACTAGTTTGGCGCAGGACTAAAATTTCGTGCCATAAGAATCGTAGCTATAAAAGTTATCATCTTCCCTACCTTAGTTTTATGGCCCTTAACTTTTTTACCCGTGGATGTTACTAACATTTTTGTAGGGGTGTAAAAACCAATTTCCACTCAACTATAAATTTCAATTTTGTGTTGAAATCTAGTTAGATTTGTTTTTTTTATTTTTGGTTGTCAGAGAATTTTTCAAAATTTTCTTTCAAACGAAAATTTTTCTTGTTGTAGACGGTCGAAAGATTTTATTGTTGCTGAAATAAAAGTTTATGAATTTTCTTGCGTCTATTGGACATATTGTAATAATTTTTGTGGTTCTCCTTTTTGATAGTGGATACAGTTTTCGTGGATTTGTGTTGTTAAGGATACAAAAATTGGTAAGGATAAATATCTTAACATTTTTCTTGGGAAATTTTCTGATTTAGTGCGTTTGGTTATAGGTATCGGATTGTGTAAGGATTTTATTCTAGCGATATTCCCTTTCCCGCTGGAATTTCTTTGGAGGAAAAGCCAGAATTTTGGTTACATTTATTGGTTGCCGTGTTTCCCATGCCGGCAAAGGTGGTGGTAGGAGCATTTTGGTTTCTACAGTTATCAACAACAAAACAGGCCCAGTTTCAACCTTTAAGTTTAACCGTCATCTTTAAATTATTCAAACATCGATTCTGTGTGGTAAATTGTGTAAAAGTTTAGTCGTTGTGGTGATAAAGGACAACGGGAAAACCCACCCTGAATACCATCTCTTCGTAAGGTGACCAGTAAAGTAATTTGTGTGCGCGTATTATCGTAGTGTCGAAAATCGCATTTTAAATTTTTATTGTTGTGTCGTATTGCCGAGTTAAATAATCGGATTTGAATTAACCCTACAAAAAGGGATACTACTTGTGATGTTCGTATAATTTATTCGTGAATTTTAAAAGACTTTTGCCTAAATTTTTTTTATAATTTATCGGTTGTGTTTAGTTTAATTTCAAATTTTTAAGTTTCGTAATTCATGATTTCATAGTTCATTTGTGTTGTTAAAGTAATCTTAAATAAGTAATTTTTTTTTCCATAAAATAATTTTTGTTTGATTTAATTTAAATTCCCGATAAGTTTTTTTCTTAATTGCATACGGTCACCCCATTTCATTTTTTTTTATTGTGTAACATTCAGAAATAACCACATTCACATCACTCAACACAGATTTCCTTTAACCCCATACCACACACACACGCACGCATACTCTAACTTCTTAGAAACAGGAGAATTCTAAGAATTCTCTTTTCTTAGAAACTCATGCACACTTAAACATACCTACATAAACACATCATACATACAGACACTGTGTTGATTCTGTTATGAAAGGAACTAACGTCTCTCAGTAGTAACAGAATCCACACACGCACTCCACACATTTACTTCACCCCTATTTGTGTTATATGGTTGAAGAGTAAGCTACGCAGCAATCCTGCAGTCACCGGCGCCTGTTGACATCGTTGGATTTTGAGAATGTAAGTTGTATATTTGTTTTATTTATTTCGCCATATTTTCCCAAACTCTCTTACACTCAATTTAAAGTTTTTTCCACAGTGATAAGGACAACGTACCATGAATTTGTAAAGTAAATAGATATTCGCTCTTAATATAATTTTTGTGGTTTAAATGAGTTACTATGATTTTAAATAGTATATGCAACTAGGGTTGCCAATAATACACGAATTAATCTTTTTCGGGATTCATGTTACGATTTCCAAAATCACCCTACACATTTTAACTTCAAATTTTTTCTTATTAAAGTCACCACATTACATAAATTTTTTTGAATGATTTCGTTTTACTTATTTTCATGTGCCATTCATAAACAATAAATTGTTCTTTATAAATTAAAATTTATTTTTTTTTTTTTTTATATAATTTAAATTTTTCTGATTTCTCATTTAATTAAAATCTACTCAAATGGTGACCGATTTATTTAATACTTTAGAATATTGTCTACTTTTCTTAGCCTTAGGTTTCTATTTTATTTATATTTAATTTTTTCCCCTCTAAATTAAATTTTAATAAATTTATAATATGTTGTTGAAAATGAAAGCTTAAATTTTTCTTATTATCGCGAAAGGTGAAGTTGGAGGTATGGCGTAGTAAGTAGAGGTTGTTTTTTTTTTTGTTTTTGTTTGTTTTTATTGGGCTGACAGCAAATTATCGAATTGGTCAGCAAGGAGGGTGGGCAATGAATGGTGTAGCGAGTACCACCTATAGCTACACTGTCAACATCAGCGGGTACCTTTCCTGTTCTATGTCTTTTGGGAATCACTTGTATTGTCGTTTTTGCTACCTAAAGTTAAAATCCAGGTTAGCGAATTCCGTGATATCGTTTTATTTCGTTTTTGTTTGGGAACTTATCAAACCCTCCCCACCGACGAGCACAGCCGTATCTAATAGGTAGCTCTGTTCCCCTAAGGTAGTACACCGACCACGCGGAATCGTTATAGGATTAAATGGCTCCCAACGTGGGGCCTCAGTGATCGTAAGTTTTAAAAGTTTTATTGCGCAATATCATCTGGATACTGAGGGCCTCTGAATCTTATGTGGGTTGTGATTCTCTAGGAACATTTTTTCTTTAAAATTTTAATTTTTTTATCTTCAATAGCTTTTGTATCGGGAAATGGTAGGTTGGACAGAAGTTGTTTATTGTGTTTATGATTTACAATTCCTAACAAGGGTTATCGGGGTTTGGGTTCGAGCTCGAGAAGTTGCTCTGGTTGGTATCGGTTCAATTGTCGTTTGACCCTTACTCTTCTTTATCTCTGTATTTTTTTTATTTTTCCTTATTTTTCCCTTCGGTTTGGATTTCTCTTACGAAATTTTTCCATTTGGTGGATTTTTCTAGGTGTATGGACCTGAAAGGTTGTTGATTGTACATTATCGGTAACTTTCCTGCATCGGATAATCAACTGATTCTTTAATTTTTGCTTTTGCTCGGTTTTGTCGTTTAGAATAAATTCTTTTGGCGGGTGTCAGAAGTTTCTCGAAATTTCGAGTTTCTTTATGTTTTTTTTTGTTATCTGTTCTTTCTCAAGCTGGTGTTGATTTTAATAATTTTTTTTTTTTGTTTTATCTCTACTTTCCCATACCGAGATACTTCACTGAGTAGTGATAAGCTTGTACGGTTATTGTTTTACATAGAGTTGTTTGTTTTTAGGTCGACTTTGAAAGTTGACGTCGTTAATATTTTGGTTTTTGTTCCCCTGATTTTCGTTTAAACGGTGATTTGTCTAATTTGTATAAAATTTTCTTTGTGTTTGGTAGGTTAAATTTTTTTTTTATATCCTTTTCTTAAATTTAGCTTGGATTTTTTTTTGGTTTTAGTATTGAGATTTAATTTTTATAAATTATTTAGGTTTTTATATATTTAGGTTATTTATTTTTTTTTGTTGTAAGTTTTCTTTTATCGGAAGTACAATATTATATATTTTTTCGGAAAATGCCATTAGTTCGTAGCAATGATAATATCCCCGCTCAGGTGGAGCATGAGAATGACGATTCATCAGATGCGGAGGAACGAGGTGCAGGTGGTGATGCAAGTACCTCTGCAAATCGACCAGGTAGACCGAAAACTCGACTACAGGCTCGTATAGAGTCAAGACAGCAAGGAAGTGTAGAGGACGTTCGTGTACGACGGATTGTAGACGACTCTTTACGAGGGTTCAGGGACGAAATCGGAAACATGATAGCGGACGCATTTCAGAATATGAACGTGGCGGGTGCAAGACCTGTTGAACGTAATGAACCTGATATTCAAGATGATCGGAGTACAACTTTCAAGAACGGACGAAATGGACGAAATAGACGTGAAAATCGTGGACCTCGGCATGCCGAGGCGGACTTTGATCGAGACGCGGAAAAGATCATGAACTTGATACGTAACTGGAGAATACGTTTCAGCGGAGATACGTCGGAAGTAACTGTCGACGAATTTATCTATCGAGTGAAACAGTTAACGGAGAAGAATCTACGTGGAAATTACGACAAGCTGTGTGAACATGCCCATTTACTGTTCGATGGCAAAGCTCTGAAATGGTATTGGCGATTTCATCGACGTTGTGAGGACATGGATTGGGACGACTTGTGTGACGCTTTGGAGTTGCGATACAAGGAGTATAATACTGACTTTGACATAAAGGACGATATAAGACGGCGAAAACAAAGACCCAACGAGACCTTCGACGAATTCTATGAGGCGATCATGGTACTTTGTGACAGACTTAAAACTCCTTTCCCGGAGGCAGAGCTGTGCGAAACTGTTCATCGAAATTTGAGACATGAAATTAAACATGAGATTCTTCATCTGGAAATCAACCGAATAAGTCAACTGCGTCGGGCCGTGCGAAAGCATGAGAAATTTTTGAAGGATCTGCCTGTTTCAAACGTTAACAGACGCCCGTATCAAAAGGGACAGGTGTCGGAAGTCGTTGGAAATGAAGTTCCAGCTGACCTGGAGGAAAGTTCAGAGGACGAAGACACGAAAGTGTGTTTAATGGTTCGGACGGGGAATTGTTGGAATTGTGACAAAGTCGGCCACAGCTTCATTGATTGTGGGGAACCTCGAACCGTATTCTGCTACGGATGCGGAGCGAAAAACATCTATAAGCCCCAATGTCCTAAGTGTTCCCAGGAGCGGGGAAACGGATCGAGGGATGTCCGTTGGAAGAAGGACGGGCATCCGAGACAAAAGTAAGACCCATTGACACACCTGATATACCTGCTGGTACAGATCTACCTGCTTTAACAAATTTACCGGATATGACAAATTTACCTGATATGACAACTGAAACGGATTTGAAGCGAATTCATCCATTACAACGACCCTACCATATTCGTCTGGAAGAATATAAACGTGCCAGAGAGCGAATTTTTAATGTTGCGGAGGTTGAACGAAGGCCAAACAGGTCCTCTAGGAGAATTCGTGAATTTTATAGGAGAAGAAAACATCTAGGAAAGTACTTTATAACTTCGTTGGTTAGTAGGGAAAATGACAATAGGCCATATATTTCACTGGATTTACATCACAGGCATCGTTTTGCTTTACTGGACAGTGGCGCCAATATTAGCGTAATTGGAGGTGATTTATGTAATGAACTCGTAGAATCCGGAAATTATACACGAGGCGTTGGTAATGTCAGAACAGCGGACGGACAACGACAACGCGTATTAGGAACAGCGAAGCTGGAAGTCGGCTATAACGGACAAACCAAGGTGACAGACTTTTTGTTAATTCCATCTATACAACAGGATGTCATCTGCGGTATGGATTTCTGGGAGAAATTTGGTATACGGATTGCTACAGTGAACACCGTTAGCGAATTAGTTGCGGATGAGGATCCCGATAAGATACCAATGACGGCCATACAAAAACAGCAGCTACAAACAATCGTATGTTATTTTCCAAATTCGGAACGTGATGGTTTGGGATGTACCACCCTTATCGAACATCGCATCGATACCGGGGATGCAACCCCAATCAAACAAAGATATTACCCGATATCACCAGCAAGGGAGAAATTGTTATGCGGCGAAATCGATCGTATGTTGCAGCTAGGAGTCATTGAGGAATGCCCAACATCTCCATGGTCATCTCCTGGAGTTTTAATTGTAAAACCTGGGAAAGTGCGTTTTTGCCTGGACAGTCGAAAAGTGAATTCCGTGACGACAAAAGACGCGTACCCGATACCGAACATTGACGGACTTATTTCGAGGCTTCCTCCAGTTTATTATATTTCCAAGGTGGATCTGAAAGATGCATTTTGGCAAATTAAACTGGACGAAACCTCAAGACCAAAGACTGCGTTTACAATCCCGAATCGGCCATTGTATCAATTTACGAGAATGCCGTTTGGATTGTGCAATGCACCACAGACAATGTGTAGACTGATGGACCAAGTCATTCCGTATAACTTAAAGACGAACGTGTTCGTTTACCTTGATGACTTACTTATCATTTCGAAAGACTTCGACGAACATTTACGACACTTACAGGAGGTTGCTACTCAACTCAGAAGGGCGAATTTGACCATAAACGTGAAGAAGAGCAGTTTTGCAATTCGACAGGTGCAATATCTGGGTTATATTGTAGGGGAGGGATCCCTTAAAATTGATCCGGATAAGGTAAGGGCGATTTCTCAATTTCCCGTACCGAAATCAGTGCGACAACTCCGCCAGTTTCTCGGTATGGCCGGCTGGTACCGGAGATTTATTGACGACTACGCTACCGTAACTTTTCCAATGACCGAGTTGCTCTCAAAGAAAAAGAATTTTTCGTGGTCTGAAGATGCACAGAAGTCCTTCGAAGCAGTTAAGGAGAGGCTGACGTCAGCTCCCGTTTTGGTACACGCCGATTTCGACAAGCCGTTTATCCTTCAATGCGATGCAAGCACGGTTGGCGTGGGAGCTGTTTTAGCTCAGGCAGACGCGGATGGGAACGAGAGGCCTATAGCGTACATGTCTCAGAAATTAAATAAGGCCCAACGGAATTATTCAATCACCGAATTGGAATGCCTGGCGGTAATACTTGCTATCAAGAAATTTCGAGCGTACATAGAGGGACAAGAATTTAAAGTTATTACTGATCACGCCAGTCTCAAGTGGCTCATGCGGCAAAAGGACCTGTCAGGACGATTGGCGAGGTGGTCTCTGAAGTTGCAGGGGTTCGACTTTACCATCGAACACCGCAAAGGTAAAGACAACATTGTACCGGATGCGTTATCCAGGGCTTTTGAAGACGATAGAACTGTGGCAGAGTTGGAAGTTTTATCCTCGATTGACCTTGATTCTGTAGCATTTGACGGTCCCGAATATAGCAGAATGAGAGAAGAGTTTGCAAAAGACGATTTTCCTGATTTTAAAGTTATCGGTAAATTCATCTACAAAAGGACATACTTTTCATCTGGAAATGTAGATGAATCCGAATCGTGGAAGTTGATTGTTCCGGAGGAACTTCGTAGAGACGTAATTTATGCTGCCCATGACGTGCCAAACGCGGCCCATGGAGGTATTGCAAAAACGGTTCAGCGTATTAGGCAATTTTTCTTTTGGCCAAGGCTGGTTACCGACGTGAAGGACTACGTGATAAATTGTGATTCGTGTAGAACGTCAAAAGCACCGACTTTTTCGTTAAGACCACCTATGGGAGAAATGGTGGAAACCGAACGGCCTTTTCAACGGCTATATATCGATCTAATCGGACCGTTCCCACGTTCCAAAAATGGCAATATCGGAATTTTTATTATTTTGGACCATTTTACGAAATTTACCTTTTTGAAGCCACTGAAGAAATTCGTTACAAAACCTATTTTGGAGTATCTGGAAAAGGATATATTTACGTGCTATGGTGTTCCAGAAATTATCGTTTCCGATAATGGAAGCCAATTCAAGTCATCTGAATTTAAAAGGCTAATGGACAAGTTCGGAATTAATCATCAATTCACAGCAGTATACAGTCCTCAATCGAACGCGAGTGAACGTGTAAACCGATCCATCAACGAAGCTCTTCGGTCGTATATTCGTAATGATCAGCGTCAATGGGACGAACATTTGGCGAGTATTAATGCAGCAATACGCAGTGGCGTACATCAGACTACTGGACGGACACCGTATGAATTAGTTTTCGGACAGACGATGATTAACCATGGTAAGGATTATAACATTTTACGAAACTTAAAACTTTTGGCAGAAACGGACACGGAAATAGAAAGGCAGGACAATTTCTCACTTTTAAGGGACTCCATACGGACAAAAATTAAGGAGGCATATGAGCGTAACGTTAGATCATATAATTTGAGATCTCGGAGGAGAGAGTTTAACATTGGTCAAGTGGTAATACGTCGTAATTTTGTCCAGAGTTCCTTGGTAGACCGATTCAACGCGAAGCTTGCACCGGTTGGGGTGAAAGCGATTGTAAGGAAGAAAATTGGTAATGTAAACTACGAACTGCAAGATGTTAACGGTGGGCATATGAGCGTATATCATGTCAAGGACATCTGGACATGAATGATTGTTATATGTTTATTATTTTATTTTTGTTATCAGATTTTGTATTTTATGTTTTTTAAGGAGGTCGCTTTTTTCAGATTTAGTTCTGCAGCAGGCTTGGCTCTTAATCTGCTTTGTGATGGCGACTAGTTTGGCGCAGGACTAAAATTCCCTACCTTAGTTTTATGGCCCTTAACTTTTTTACCCGTGGATGTTACTAACATTTTTGTAGGGGTGTAAAAACCAATTTCCACTCAACTATAAATTTCAATTTTGTGTTGAAATCTAGTTAGATTTGTTTTTTTTATTTTTGGTTGTCAGAGAATTTTTCAAAATTTTCTTTCAAACGAAAATTTTTCTTGTTGTAGACGGTCGAAAGATTTTATTGTTGCTGAAATAAAAGTTTATGAATTTTCTTGCGTCTATTGGACATATTGTAATAATTTTTGTGGTTCTCCTTTTTGATAGTGGATACAGTTTTCGTGGATTTGTGTTGTTAAGGATACAAAAATTGGTAAGGATAAATATCTTAACATTTTTCTTGGGAAATTTTCTGATTTAGTGCGTTTGGTTATAGGTATCGGATTGTGTAAGGATTTTATTCTAGCGATATTCCCTTTCCCGCTGGAATTTCTTTGGAGGAAAAGCCAGAATTTTGGTTACATTTATTGGTTGCCGTGTTTCCCATGCCGGCAAAGGTGGTGGTAGGAGCATTTTGGTTTCTACAGTTATCAACAACAAAACAGGCCCAGTTTCAACCTTTAAGTTTAACCGTCATCTTTAAATTATTCAAACATCGATTCTGTGTGGTAAATTGTGTAAAAGTTTAGTCGTTGTGGTGATAAAGGACAACGGGAAAACCCACCCTGAATACCATCTCTTCGTAAGGTGACCAGTAAAGTAATTTGTGTGCGCGTATTATCGTAGTGTCGAAAATCGCATTTTAAATTTTTATTGTTGTGTCGTATTGCCGAGTTAAATAATCGGATTTGAATTAACCCTACAAAAAGGGATACTACTTGTGATGTTCGTATAATTTATTCGTGAATTTTAAAAGACTTTTGCCTAAATTTTTTTTATAATTTATCGGTTGTGTTTAGTTTAATTTCAAATTTTTAAGTTTCGTAATTCATGATTTCATAGTTCATTTGTGTTGTTAAAGTAATCTTAAATAAGTAATTTTTTTTTCCATAAAATAATTTTTGTTTGATTTAATTTAAATTCCCGATAAGTTTTTTTCTTAATTGCATACGGTCACCCCATTTCATTTTTTTTATTGTGTAACATTCAGAAATAACCACATTCACATCACTCAACACAGATTTCCTTTAACCCCATACCACACACACACGCACGCATACTCTAACTTCTTAGAAACAGGAGAATTCTAAGAATTCTCTTTTCTTAGAAACTCATGCACACTTAAACATACCTACATAAACACATCATACATACAGACACTGTGTTGATTCTGTTATGAAAGGAACTAACGTCTCTCAGTAGTAACAGAATCCACACACGCACTCCACACATTTACTTCACCCCTATTTGTGTTATATGGTTGAAGAGTAAGCTACGCAGCAATCCTGCAGTCACCGGCGCCTGTTGACATCGTTGGATTTTGAGAATGTAAGTTGTATATTTGTTTTATTTATTTCGCCATATTTTCCCAAACTCTCTTACACTCAATTTAAAGTTTTTTCCACAGTGATAAGGACAACGTACCATGAATTTGTAAAGTAAATAGATATTCGCTCTTAATATAATTTTTGTGGTTTAAATGAGTTACTATGATTTTAAATAGTATATGCAACTAGGGTTGCCAATAATACACGAATTAATCTTTTTCGGGATTCATGTTACGATTTCCAAAATCACCCTACACATTTTAACTTCAAATTTTTTCTTATTAAAGTCACCACATTACATAAATTTTTTTGAATGATTTCGTTTTACTTATTTTCATGTGCCATTCATAAACAATAAATTGTTCTTTATAAATTAAAATTTATTTTTTTTTTTTTTTATATAATTTAAATTTTTCTGATTTCTCATTTAATTAAAATCTACTCAAATGGTGACCGATTTATTTAATACTTTAGAATATTGTCTACTTTTCTTAGCCTTAGGTTTCTATTTTATTTATATTTAATTTTTTCCCCTCTAAATTAAATTTTAATAAATTTATAATATGTTGTTGAAAATGAAAGCTTAAATTTTTCTTATTATCGCGAAAGGTGAAGTTGGAGGTATGGCGTAGTAAGTAGAGGTTGTTTTTTTTTTTGTTTTTGTTTGTTTTTATTGGGCTGACAGCAAATTATCGAATTGGTCAGCAAGGAGGGTGGGCAATGAATGGTGTAGCGAGTACCACCTATAGCTACACTGTCAACATCAGCGGGTACCTTTCCTGTTCTATGTCTTTTGGGAATCACTTGTATTGTCGTTTTTGCTACCTAAAGTTAAAATCCAGGTTAGCGAATTCCGTGATATCGTTTTATTTCGTTTTTGTTTGGGAACATATCAAACCCTCCCCACCGACGAGCACAGCCGTATCTAATAGGTAGCTCTGTTCCCCTAAGGTAGTACACCGACCACGCGGAATCGTTATAGTTTGACTATATAAGCTAACAATTAACGAAAAAAAAACAAGAATTTCTATTTTCAGTTCCTTTAAACCAAACATTTTAATAACTTGGGTTTGTAACTTGGATAATAATTCACCTCGTGGTGAATATAACCGTTTTTCACGAGCTGGTGAATAAAAAGTAACATAATTATTTTTCAACAAAAAAATTTTTTTTTTCATAAAATTTTTTTTTTTTTCATCAATTTTTTTTTTTCATCAAATTTTTTTTTTCATCAATTTTTTTTTTTCCATCAATTTTTTTCCATCAAATGTTTTTTTCCATTATTTTTTTTTTATCAAACTTTTTTTATCAAATTTTTTTTTTTTTTCATAAAACTTGTTTTACCAAATTTTTTTTTTCCATCAATTTTTTTTTCATCAAATTTTTTTTTATTATATTTTTTTTTTTCATAAAATTTTTTTTTTTATTATTTTTTTTTTTTCATAAAATTTTTTTTTCATCAAAAAATTTTTTTCATCAAAATTTTGATTTGTTTTTTCATCAATTTTTTTTTTTTTTTTCATAAATTTTTTTTTTTTTTTTCATTTATTTGTTTTTATACCCTCCACGCTAGTGATAGAGGGTATATATAAGTTTGTCATTCCGTTAGTAACACATCGAAATATTGGTCTAGGACCCCATAAAGTATATATATTCATGATCCTTGATCGATTTTAAGTCGATCTAGCGATGTCCGTCCGTCCGTCCGTCCGTCTGTCTGTCTGTCCGTTGAAAACACGCTAACTTTTGAATGACTTTACGGAGGCTCCTGAAGTTTGACATATATGTTCTCTATTTACCGGGTCAGGTTGGTATTGCAATTCAGCGAAATCGGTCAAGTGGTTCTAAAGTTATGAGCAAAAGAGTAAATTTCGGCAAGGGTATTTTTCGAATTTACAAGATTAAAACCACTATAACTTTCGAAAGACAATTCTGAGGGGGCTGAAGCTTAGCACATATATTTGTCGTTCCCCAAGGCTATTTGGTTTTGAATTTCAGCAAAATCGGTTCAGTGGTTCAAAAGTTAAAAGCAAAGCACTGAATTTCAGATTTGTTTCACCTTAAACTGTTGAAAACTCGTTAAACAAGTTTTAAAAGCATGGTGAAACACCAGTTTTTTAAAACTTGTTGTTGTTTGTTTTCTTGTCGTGGGGTGCAGTTTAGTTGTTAGACAAGTAAATATTTGTTATTGTTTTGTTATTGTAACTGTATGTAACGGTGTATAGTAAGAATTTTTGGAAAAAAATCAAATGAAGTAAAATAAAAAGTGGGAAATATGTGAAATATTTTTTTTGTATTGCATATAGGTACAAAACAACAAAAATATTTTACAAAGTAATTTTGTTATTCAAAGAAATTGTACACTAAAAAAAATGTTACACTCAAAAAAAAATGTATACATAATTTTTTTTAATGAAATGTCACACTCAAAAAATGCTGACAGTCAAAAAAATTTTACACTCAAAAAAATTTGATTGATTAAAAAAAAGTTTTACTCAATATAATATATGTATTTCTAATAAAAAATTTGTGATGCAATTTTTTGATTTTTTTTTAGAAAATTACTATCAGATGACATTGTGGAGGGTATTCATAGATTCGACCAAGTCGAACTTAATTTTTCTACTTGTTTTATCATATTTTTTTCATAAATTTTTTTCATCAAATTTTTTATTATCAATTTTTTCTCACCAAAAAAAAATTTTTTTTCATATTTTTTTTTCACAAATTTTTTTTTACATCAAAAAAATTTTCTTTTCATCAAAAAAAATCATCAAAAACTTTTTTTCATCAAAATTTTTTTTCACCAAAAATTTTGGGTTCATTAATTTTTTTTAACATAATTTTGTTTATCGTGAAAAAAATATTTTTTTTTTACCAAAACTACTTTTTTACCAAGTCTAAGCTTTTCGCATAAAAATTTTCCATTTGTTTATCAAATGTACATAAAACAGGTGAGAGTGTTATATTCTTTGGGGCCGAATCTTTTATACTCTCCAAATGTAAAAACACTTTTTTTGCAATCACATACGAAATGTACACCTTTTTTGGTTTTTTAATGGGGTCCTCGACTGATATTTCAAGTCGTTTTGCATGGAAAACGACTTGAAAAAACGTCTCTAAAAAACTGCTTTGGCAAGTACACCCAAATCTTCCGCAAAACATAATCATGATTTAATGTTTTGGGCAAGAGTACATAATTCGCAGGCTTTTTTTTATTTTAGAATTACCATATACATATTTACAAATCGTATACTAATTTTACCTAACCGAGAACTGGTAACAATGACCTTCGTCTCGTTGTAGCGAAACAGACCAAGGCCTCTGGTGGGAATCGAACCCACGACCCGCAGAAAAATAGGCTAGCACGATGTTTGTAGCTACCTAAAATGTTGGTCCTAGACTCAGTATTAAGTATACCGATCGATTCAGAATTATTTTTTGATTAGGATATGTCCGTCCGTCAGTACGTCTGTCTGTCCATGTAAACGGAGAAACTAGAGAAATTCAGCGAATTCAAATTGGGACTCAAAACACAATTTGTTTATGAAAATACTTGCCAACTGTAAATTAACATTTAGATTTTGAGCATTTTTTAAGCCAAAAAACTATTTTTTTTTTTTATATGAAAACATATGAGGCATTCCACACCAAATGTCCCGCTACAGAAAAAAATGTGTCCCGTAAATTTCTGAATAGGTTTTTTGGATAGCCCTATATGTAGCTAAGAAAATTGCGTTTTTGGTTTTTCAAATTTTCGAAAACTGGGCTTAGGAGGCGTGGTCAAATATTGGAAAAATGGTAAAATTTGTGGCGAGTTGCCTTGATTAAATATTTATCACATTAAAAAGGAATGCACCACAATGTCAAAAATTTATGTTCTTATATAGTTTTTTATGGGCTATCGACTAAAATTTTTTTTTTTGGAAAATTTTCAGAACCCGTTCTGAAATTTTCCATTTTCTAAAAAAGTCAATTTATCAAAAATCCGGCCACTTTTTTTTTTCTTTTTTATTTATTTTTTTAAAAGTTTAGATGTTTGTCCAACCACACAAAAAAAATCAGAAACACGTTCATCTTTTTTTTCGAGAAAATCGCATTTGAACTTTAAATTTCATAACAATTTTGTTATTTGCTTGTATTTTCTTGATTTAACGTTGCGAATGAGTAATATTAATTGCATAAATATTCGTCATACGCTCTGTTGACACAAGAAAATACAAGAAAATAACAAAATTGTTATGAAATTTAAAGTTCAAATGCGATTTTCTCGAAAAAAAAGATGAACGTGTTTCTGATTTTTTTTGTGTGGATGGAAAAACATCTAAACTTTTAAAAAAATAAATAAAAAATAAAAAAAAAAGTGGCCGGATTTTTGATAAATTGACTTTTTTAGAAAATGGAAAATTTCAGAACGGGTTCTGAAAATTTAAAAAAAAAAAAAATTTTAATCGATAGCCCATGCAAAACTATATAAGACTGTAAATTTTTGAGATTGTGGTGCATTCCGTTTTAATGTGATAAATATTTAATCAAGGCAACTCGCCACAAATTTTACCATTTTTCCAATATTTTACCACGCCTCCTAAGCCCAGTTTTTGAAAAATTGAAAAACCAAAATCGCAATTTTCTAAGTTCCATATAGGGCTATCCATACTACCTATTCAGAAGTTTACGGTACACATGTTTTTTTTCGCTGGACATTTGGTGTGGAATGCCTCATATTTGTCATTGTTTCTGACGATATCACCATAGTAGTTTACTGGTGTTGGTGTGATGGTGTGATGGTGTTTTTATTATAATCTTCTTAAACACTCCAAACAAATGTTGTGATAACAATAAAAAATCCCAAGAATTTAAATTGTGTATCAATCTCTTTTTCGGTTTCTTAGCATTTAATAGTCGTGTTTTAAAGCTTAGAGCAATTAGAACAATTTTCTTATTTTTTTTGTTTGTTTATTTTTAAAATTATTAAAAATTTAAACAAGAAAAATTAAATAATTATTTTAATAATAATAAAACAAAATAAAATTAACAATATCACAAACAAAAAAAGAGTTTCTAAAACAGAAAAATAAAACATAAAATTGTGAAATTAAAATTGATAACAATTCTCAAGACTGAATTACTTGAGCGAGTACGGTGCGGAGACGTGTCAGCTGATACGTTAGCGTTTCTTAATATATAAAGTAGAAAATGCTTATACGAATACGTGGCGGTACTGTTGCGGCCAAACGTAGAAAATTTTAATTTTCCGTACATTTTAAGTGTCAGCTGATATTTTTTATTATGTGTTGAGATTTATTTAAATATTAAATAAAAAAATTACAATTATAAATGACAAATAAATGCTTAACGAAAAAAAAAAAATATTTAAATACCCGAGTAAAAAAGTTGTTGATATAATTATATATAATTTGATAAAATTATATCAAATTATATATAATTACATAAAATTATATAGAAGTAAAATTTTTCAAAAAATTTTATAAAATTATATATAATTTGATAAAATTATATATAATTTGATAAAATTATATATAATTATATCCAGGTTTTGGTGGATATAATTATATCAAATTATATCAAATTATATATAATTTGATAAAATTTTATCAAATTATATAAAATTTTATCAAATTTGATATAATTTTATATAATTATATATAATTATATCCACCAAATCCTGGATATAATTATATATAATTTTATTAAATTATATATAATTTTACATAATTTTATCCAACTTTTTGGAAATTTTTTCCTCTTTATATAATTTTATATAATTATATATAATTTGATATAATTTTATCAAATTATATATAATTATATAAAAACTTTTTTACTCGGGTACTTATTAAAAAACTCACAAATAACAACTTTTTGAAATTTTAATTTCAAAATAAAACGACACGTTTAACTGGGTTCAGTGAGTGCTTAAAAATTACAAACAGCCTGTCACGCAACAGCAACGCACCGTCAGCGCTCAAGTGTTTAGGCCTTCAAAGCTAAATCTTTATCAAATTTTATTTTCAAAGTCATGTTCATGGAAAAGAATTTTTAAAAATACATTGAGTCAGAATAAATTCATTAAATATTTCAAATTAAACGCATTT
This sequence comes from Pegoplata infirma, assembly GCA_963921195.1. Lineage (NCBI taxonomy): Eukaryota > Metazoa > Arthropoda > Insecta > Diptera > Anthomyiidae > Pegoplata > Pegoplata infirma. The sequence continues at coordinate 115,489,223 of OY992537.1, read as the reverse complement.
TATTTTTGTTAATTATGGCTTACGAATCGTCTTATGAAATTGGCCGTCAACCATTTCTTCCCAATACAAAACGTGGTTATTGGGCAAATCCTAGTGACTTTATATACGCTGGTATAAGTTTGGCATTTCGATTGGATGTCTTAACCATGACATGGTTTATGCAAAAAGAATTTAATGGTTAGTAAAATTCTGATTAATTTCAATGTGGTAGCCAAATAGAAATTTTCGAAGCCTTCCTCAATGCGCGTTATTGGAGTGAAATTTAATACATCTATTTAATAGAGCTTTGTATAGGCTCAGAACTGGTTCTGAATTTAAAATTTTTTTGTTTCAAAACAAGTTAGTTTTAATTTTTTTTTTTAATTATTATTAAATGAAAGTACATTAAATTCTTTACAAAATTTTAAATTTTCAGAGAGCATTTATTTTTCTTAGAAAATAAGTTAAACTTCTGTCTAGAAATTTAACATTTTAGGTGATCTTAATAATATATAAAAAAAAAATAATTAAAACGTTTTGCAAAAAAAAATCAACATCTATCCGATATTTGAAATATGAAAAAAATATAAAAACGCGATTTTCGGTTCACAGAATCTGATCAGCATTTTTGAACCAAAATCGTGTTTTTTAAATATTTTTTTAGATAACCATTTTCCAACTTTCGAGACCAATTTGAATAAAACTAATTTTTATATTTAAAAATCGGCATCTGTGAACCAAAATCGCGGTTTTGGAATTTTTTAACTATTTTTCTAATAAAGTAATCAAAATTTCCGAAGTTTTGAGCCGGATTTGGTTAAAAAATTCGCACATAAATTTCGGTCGAAATATGTTTATTCCCAATTTTTTTCCAACTTTGACCGCTGGTTGCTGACTGAAGATGACCTTTAATAATTTTTATAGCCTACAGTACAGGGTATAATGAGTTTGTGCTGATGTATGTAACTACCCGAAATATTGGTTTTAGACCTACCTTCAAGTATACCGATCGACTCAGAATAACTTTTTGAGTCGATTTAGCAATGTCCGTCCGTCTGTCCATCTATCGGTTTAAGCACGATACAGGTCGAAATTTTCAATTAATTGACTTGAAATTTGAAACTTAAGCATCTTTTGATCCAAGGACGAAGCCTATTGAAATTGGAGAAAATCGGTCCATGTTAAGACCTAGCCCCCATACAAACGCCCCTTTAGATTCGGCTAAAATAACTCTAATAACCTTATTATAATAGATATCGCTTTGAAATATAGCAGGTAATCAAATTTTGTATGCAAGAATCACCATTCCAAATATCAAAGGACCCCATCAAACCACCCCACAGTGGGGAAAATGGACTTTTTTTGTTCGATTTTGCCTACACTCAGAAAATTATGTAAGTTACTACATGTTAGTTGTTTGTATATTTTACAGTAGTTAGTTGTTTTCAACTACAAAGTCAATTGTTTTTGTATGAAAAATATCAAACAACTATTTCTGTTAGTTATTTTAAGTCGTTTTTTTGAATGACTAACAAAAAAGTACTGTAATGTAGTAACAGTTATTTAAAGTAGTTAATTTTATTTTTTTTATCTCTGAAAAATTTTTAAAGTTTTTTTCCAAAAAAATAAAAATAAATTTTATTTTTCACAACTTTTTTTTTTTTTTAAAAACTTGGAAAATATTTGGTCTTAATTTTTTTTCTGAAAAATTTTTTGAAAAAAAAAAATTATATAATTATTATTTTATTTTTACTACATTTTAGTTGTTTTGACTACAAATGTAAGTAGTTTTTACTACATAAGTCAATTGTTTTTTGTCAGTTAAAATAACTAACATTGTTAGTTGATTTAACTGAAAAAGTAGTTGACCCCAAAACAACTGGCAAAGTAGTTATTTTAACTGACATTTTCAGTTGATTTTACTAACATAATTTTTTGAGTGTACAGGTCGCAGTTCTCAACCGATTTTAGTTTTTCTTTTTTTTTAATTTAGCTAAAAAAATTCTTTATCGGTCTGTCATGGTGGATTTCTAAAAATCGTTTTTGTTTTATTTGAATATTTTTTTAAATTTAAGAAAATATTAATTTTTTTAGAATTTTTGCTCTAAAAAATGTAATAGGCAGGGGACGAATAAGCTGTACGGGCAAAATTACGGGGTATTTGAACCCCTTATAAATGACATTAATAGCATATGGTAATTTATTATTATTTTGGTTTTTATAAACATCTGAAAACTTAAAAATTTTCACTTTTAAGTACCTATGTCATTTTAAATAATGTACCAATTTCAATGAATTTTTTTTTAAATTAAAGCTTATCATTTTCTTAACCATTATTGGTATATAAAGTATTTTTGCAAAATTGTTTAACTCTTCTTTTTCGAATTTACAATGTTAACACTTTTTTTTTTTTTTTTAAACACACTAAAAAATAATTTTGAAATTCCAAAGAAGCGGAGAATTAAAAGGAAATGGGGAGTGACAAAATTGGGATTTTTAACATTTTAACTTCTTTTGAAGCCCCCAAAGGAAGCGGAAAATGCATAGTGTATAGTCTTAACGATGTAGTATATCCTGAAGTAATTGGATTTAAAATTTCTCGACTGTGGACGGAGAATTAAAAGATAAAAGAGCGTGGAAAAATTGGGTTTTTTAATATTTTAACTAATTTGAAGACCCCCAATAACTTAGGAAGATGAAAATTGGCATGTATATAGTAGGTTTCATGGGGAAGATCAACCCCAACCTGGATTTTTGATATCCAGTGTATGGGTGGATAACAACAGAGGCAAAGAGGCGTGGTAAATTTATTTCCATCTATTTTATGTATATATAATCTTTTTTTTTTTGTGTTTCTCTTACTTTTTGTGTATCCAGCGCCTTTTGAATCTCATTGATAGACTTAGACTTAAAATTGGCTTGCATATAATAAAACAGCAGGGATAGACTCTAACGAAGCCGGATTTTTTGCCTGTGGGCGGCGAATTACGAGAAAAAGAGGACTTGGCAAAATTATTTTTTTTTTAAACATTTTAGAGTATTTTTAAGCTCCGCACCAATGAATTAGGAAGCTGAAAATCCCTAACTATGAAGCATATTCTAAAGTAGTCCGAATTAACATTTCTTGGAATGTAGACGGAGAGTTGAAAGGAAAAAGTGGCAAGGCAATATTGTGTTTTATTTTTTTTTAATTTAACTTACTTTAAAGCCCTAATGACCTATGCAGCCGAAAATTGTCAAGCATATTGTCCTGACACTGGAGCATATCCTAAAGTAGTCAGACTTAAAATTTTTGGACTGTGGACGGAGAATTAAGAAGGAAAAGGGGCGTGGATACGAGTATAGCACGATGAGGCTTATCCTAAAGTAGTCAGATTTAAAAATTTTGGAATATGGACGGAGAATTAAGAGAAGAAATGGGCGTGGAAAAATTTTGTTTTTACATCTTACCTAATTTTGAAGACACCTTATGACCTTGAAAGATGAAAATTGGGATGCATATGGTACGGACTATGGCAAAGATCAACACTGACCTGGATATCCAGTGAAATGGCGGAGATACAAAAAAAATCGTTGTGATTTTTTTTTACTTTATATATATAATCTTTAACATAGCTGGATTTTCGCCCTTTGAGACAGGGGGAGTGGCGGAAGACGCCACTCCCCCTATTTCTGCAACCCCTAATGACTAAGAAAGCTGAAAATTGTAAAGCATAAAGTATTGACAATAGGGTTTCTATTCGGGAAAAATTTCACGGGAATTCCCGGGAAATATTTTTCATAAAGTCCCGGGATTTTTTCTTCGGGAAATTTCGGGAATTCGTCGCTAATTTTTTTATTAAAAATGTATTTAATTTACAAATTTTGAACACAATTTAAAAGATTTATTAAAAATGACATTAAAACTTTGAAAAAAAATACAATTTTTAAAGAAAAACTAGTAAGGATATGCTTCAGTTTTTACATTATTTAGACCTAGTAATTATTTTTCTTTAATCGACTGCGTGGCAAAATACGGAATGAAACTAAATTTCACTTCGAAGGATGGTTGAAAATTGGCAAAAGTTTTCTGAATCTAAAATTCCAATGCTTTCTTATTTTCGAAATTTAGTTTTTCATATTCAGAACAAAAATCTTTATAGTACTTAAACATAAAAATATCAATATTTTAAAGAATATAAAATAAACCTGGTGGTTTTCAGCTTAAAATTTCATATATGAAGTAAAATCCTGATATCTATCGGTCGTGAAAATAAATTTTTTGCAAAGAACCCTGGCCGGCTCGAGTTCTATCCCAGCAACCAGTGAAAATACATATGTCGTTCCAATTGCTATTTAGTACATTGGTGTTCTCATTTTGGAACGGATGCCTTAAACCGATTAATTTTAATAAATCGAAAGTTTAATTAAATATATCTTCAAAATATAATTTTCTTACGGTTGGCGTAGTCAAAATTAAAAAAATTTTCAAAAAGTTGTAACAAACACATTTGTTGCAAATCGGATAAGTTATACACATTTTCCGAATTGTGAAAAATTTTGTATGGAGTGGAAATACGTCATTGCAAATACTTAAACTATGATAAGGTCCAATATTTCTACAAAAAATAGAATTTATAAACTTTATACGTATATTTTAGAGGTTAATAAAACTATTTTACAAAAGAAGACATCTAAAATGGTTTTAAATTAGAAAATACGACCATAATTTTTAATATAATAATTTTTATATGATAAAGTTCAAAATTTGTTTTAAATAAAAAATTCCCGGGAATTCCCGGGAATTCGGTTTTTTTAAAACGCTTTCCCGGGAATTGAAAAAGTCCGGGAATTTAGAAACCCTAATTGACAATGTATCATATCATTATGAAGTCAACTGTGTACGAAGAATTATTTTTAGGAAAAATTTAATTGAAAAAAATTGTGTTTTTTTAATTGTTTTCTAATTTTAAAACCCTTCATGACTAAGAAAGATACAAATTGCCATGTATATAGGAGTGACCATGGGACAGATCAACACGATGGATTTTTGATATCCGGTTTAAGAACGGAAACGAAATGGGCGTGCTAAATTTAGTTCTAAAATTTTATAAATAAAACCTTTTATACTCATAAATTTTTTTTCCAATTTGGGAAATATATTGATGTAACTCAATCTAGCAATATTAAATTTTTGAAGCACAAACATATTTTTTTATCAGACATGTGCACGGATGGTGTTAAAATGCGTTTAGAGACATTCTAAAAAATTTAGAATGTGGACAATATTCTATTCTTATCGTTCAACACGAATGAGTTTTTCATTCTATGCTCACAGTGCAAGAGAAAGCTACACACACTAGTGTAACGACATTCGTAACACGAATGAACCAATTAGGGAGTACATAGACAGCCAATGATTTGAAAATACTGTACTCTGAAGCGTGTAAATAGAATGATTTTTATAAAAAAAAAAAAATATTGTTTGGCTATTTGGGGGAATTCTTTTATAAAAAAAATATATGTATGTATGCAAGTGCGAATTAAAATAAACATTTGGTTATGTAGCATAAATGAAGAGGTAAATAAAAAATAAGTATGGGGAAAATTAATTTATAAATAAGAGTGGATAAAAAAAATTTTAATACATAAAAATAAATATTAGGGTGGATTGAAAAATTCTTTTTCTATTTCGAAAAATAATGTTCATTGTGGGAAAAAAAATGTTTTGCTTTATGGCAGAAAATGTTAGTACCTATAATGATGAAATATGTAGTGTGTGACCAAATACATTTTTTTTTACAAAATTTTCAACTGTTCTGCTAATACCGAAAGTTTGTCTAAAAAATTTTCTGCGTAGCCGGCCTTTGGCCGGACTTAGGGATTACAAACTTCATAAATTAATTTAGCGGATTCGCTAAATATTTTTTTTTTTGGGTAGCAGGATTTACGGGGAAATATATTTTCACATTTTGAACTGATATGGCTTTATTTCCACTTTGGTTGCAAAATCAATATGACTTTATTGCTCAATCGTGTTGGTAATAAAGCCATATGGCCTTATTTCCCATTGAATTGAGAAATAAGGCCATATGGCCTTATTGCCTATGGCTTTATTTCACCCCCCCAACCGTAAACTAGCGTAGAGAGATTTTCGTTGTATGAGAACAAATGAGTGCAATTATTCTTCTTTGCAGACTGTGATTTTCTATTTGATTTTGATCACTACGCTACGTAGGGGGACAGTTACGGGTAGCTAACCCAGCCTTCAGTTTATTTTTGGACATTACTGAAATGTGTACCATAAACATTTTTTTTTCTGTAAAGAAATTTAAAAAATGTTCTTTAAAAACAACTAATTTTCTTAAAATTAATTTCAAATTGCATTAAAGGCCAAATTAAACAAAACGACAAATAAAAATAAACACCCAGCAAAAAAAGAACATACTAAAATGTTAATAAAAAGTAGTTCAACTGCTGCTGGAGTAGTTCTAACTCTGCTGAAACTCTAGTGAATTTAACATAGCGGTGTCGCGCAAAATATGTAGTATTTTTAACATTTTTTAAGTACATATAAAGTAGTACTCATAATGTTGTCTTAGTTTAAGATTTTGTGTGTATAGTTTAACTACATCTTTAACATCAGTATTTAAAAACATTTTTGCACTAATTAAAAAGTGTCTTTTTAGAACCCATTAGGAAGTAGATTTAGCAAGCGGTGCTAGCGATGGCAATGTTCTAATAACACTACTATACATGGAAAATGCGACTGGGACGCGACCTTATACATTTGATTACAACTGTTCTGCTGGTCAAAAATCCTGTCTCCAAACTTTTCCATCACATCAGGTTTTTGAGAAAATTTAGGTTTAGGTTCAAAAAAATCGCAGTTTTAGTCAACTTATAGCGGATGAACCCGATGTGCTAGCGATTTAAAAATAAGTCGACGGTAAAGCTTAAACTTTACTCTATAAGATGCAGAACTCATTTGGTCAGTCGCATTAACCTTTAGGGTACCAATTGTTTTTAAATAATGTATTTTCCCCAAAAAACTTTTTTTCGATACTGGGGAATAAGACATCATTGAAAGACTATTGGTGCTCTAAGGGTTAAGGCGAAAAAACAAATGAGTTCAGCATCCTTAAGAGCAATGTTTGAGCTATACCTTCGACCTATTTTAAAGTCGCTATCACATCGGGTTCATCCGATATGAGTTAACAAAAATAATTAAAAACCTGATGTGATGGAAAAGTTTGGAGACCAGATTTGTGATCACTAGAACAATTTCAATTAACTGTTGTTTCCCAGTCGCATCAAGTCTTTTTTTAAATGTTCAGTAGTGTAACTGTATCACAGAAAATACCAAAAACCAAATTGGAGCGATAAAAACTCATGTCATTACAACGATTTAAGTGAATATCGGACATTTAAATTTATCCCATGGTATGTATGATCGTTTTGAAATTTCAATATGTTATAGAAATCTATAACATAACTCGGCGGTAAGAAAGCGTTATGCAAAAGTATGGGCATTCAAAAAATTTCGGATAAAACACGAACTGGAAGGAATATCGTCAAAAAAAATGCGTGTCGGCCTAATTTAATAGGGACTATTATATATAAATTAAGAGGTCGTACGCTTTGCAATCGTATTGGAAAACCGTTTTGAGTACTTTATTTTTTCAATTACTAGTATATCTTAGTTTATGATTGTTCAAAAAATCAAATGGTTTCAAATCACTTAAAATCGTTGTGTATTACTCGAAGAACAAAGTGTGTGATTGTTAAAAAGGTTTTCGAAGTCCAAGACACACTTTTGTTTAGAGTTTTTGAGTTACGAGCTTCATTGTAAATGATTTAGAAAAAAGGAGGAACATTTTTGAAAGTTTTTCTAAGTTTCGAAATTTGTTTGAAAAGTTTTTTGCAATACACCAATATTTTTAATATTTGAAAATCACTTTTTTACATTGCTTTTAAAACGCTTTAACCTAGCGCAGATCGATGTTATCATTTTGATCTACTGAAATCACTCGGTATTGGTTTTTGGGGGGCACATTTTCCCTCGCGATACATTTGTTATGCTTTTCGCGCTAAACAAATACAGTTTTGTCATTATATTAACTATTTTTATACATTCGTGCTTTTTCTAATCCCCTGGGTTCAAGTTCAGGGATTTTAACTTCATCCGACAGAAAATTGATTTATTTGCTGACAAAAACACAAAATCGTTAAAAAATTTAATTTTTTAGATGTTGGTTCGCTTCTTTAAGGAGAAACTTTTTTCCCTCTGGTCCGATTTTGACCTACCTAGGACTATAAGAAATATTCATGCCAAGCTTCAGGTGGATGGCTTTATTTTGGACTGCATATGTTACATACAGACAGAGGGATATTTATAGAACTTCTCAGAATCGATCATTGATCGTTTAGATTTGATTGAATGCATCACAATCAATAACTCGATTTTGAAAAAAGTGGTACGTTGTTTTGCATTTTAGGCGACAATACTCTTTATGGGGGTCCTCCACCGATATTTCGATGTTTTACAAACGAAATGACAAAGTGTGTCTACCCCCCCCCCCCCCCCCAAATTGTAGTTACAAGGTACAAAGAACAAAATGTGTTTGCACCAAATTTAAATTTAAAAAATTAAGGTACGTCTATCAAAAATAAAAAAAAAATATTTTTATTCTTGGAATTCTAACCTATCAATTATTAACTTGTTGCCTTTAAATTAGTTTTAACTAAAATTCTATTAAATAAATTTGAATAAATATAAACAATGTTCTTTTTATTACGTTTAGAAAATATTAAAAAAACTTATTCCAAATATAGTGTTCTTATCCATATTATTTTCCTTCTTATCGACATATTTGGATGTTATTTTAAACTACTTTTTTTGCAACAAAAAATATTCACTAATTGCTACTTTTGATGTAGTTTAGAACTACTTCGTTTTGAACTACTTCGAATTTTTTTTGCTGGGCATCTTCTCAAAACTGAGTCAACATGACGTTATATTTTCAGCAAAAAACAAATTAAAAATATTTTTTGCAAAACAAGAAAAAAAATTTACAGACAAAAACAAATTTTTACAGACAAAAAAAAAATTACCATAAAAACACTTTTTAAGTAATGTCCGAATATTAAATAATTTAAGAAAAAAAATATATTTTTTTACTTTGTTCGGAACTCTCAGATTTTGAAGCCAAGGCCATTGTCTCACAGGATCAATATTTTAATGTGTTAATGTCAACCCTAAAAGGCAACTTTACCGACCCGACGTTTTCGAAATAGATCTAATTAGCTACACCCTAATGTAAAAAACTTTAAAGCGGTACTTATTGTTGTCAGTGTTACCGTTGAGAATTTTGAAAAAGTCGCAGAAAAAGTCGTTTTCCACAAAAAAAGTCGCACAAAAAAGTCGTTTTTCCAAATAAAAAACGCACATATTTTTCAAGGGCTGAAGATTTGTTATAAAAATGTTGTTTTCGTATGAAAGCTCCCTTAGGAAGTAGAGATAGGGCTTAGGTATGTTTGGAAATAATTTTAGGCCAAAAATCTCACATTTTACCTTTTTTTGGGCGACTCCGGGGCAGTTGTGGGGCTTTTTGTGAATTTTTACACCTACACGCCCAAACAGAAATAAAATGTGAGATCGACCCCCATTAATTTTTCCTCCCTAACATTTTTTTCCAAACATACCTAAGCCCTATTTTCCATACAAGGATAACAAAGATAAAATTGTTCCTACCTCAAACCCAATGATGCCTGTGGAGGAGTCAGAGGTATGACCGTCCCCTAATAGTTTTTCAACCCCAACATTTTTTCAGAACATACTTACCCTCTATCTTCAACAATTAAGGCGGCCCCCATAAAGTGCTTTTTATATTTTACAATATAAAAAGCACCGATCTCATTAATTTTTACCCCCAACATTTTTTCTAAACATAAAAACAACCTATCTTCATTTCATAAGGTTGTTTCCATGCAATATTTGGTATGGAATATATCTAAAGGAATGAGCTATATCTTATGAAATGGGCAATATCTAATGGAATGTACGATATATATTTTTAGCGTAATTCTATTTTTTGATGATTTTTTTTTTTTCATTTGACCATTTTAATGCATTTTAACAATTTAAATAATTTAAAAATCTAAAATTCTAATATTTACGTAAGAAAGCCGCGAGCGCGACCTCTAGATATTATTTTTTAAATTCTAAAAGATTAAAAAATATTTTAAACATGTGTAATTTCGCAGTGTATGTCTTCTAAAAGAAAAAAATATTTTACTTAACAAAAACGGGGAAAAAAGTCGCACAAAGTTGGAAAAAGTTGCAAAATTAGATAAGTTTAAAAAAGTCGCACAAAAAGTCTCAGAGCGTCAAAAAGGTTGCAAAATGCAACTAAAGTCGCACAGCGGTAACACTGATTGTTGTTGGGAATACTTTTAGTTAAAAAAAAAAAAACACAAGTGGTATTCAGAGTCTTGCTTGCCAGCCCTGGTACTGGTGGTAAAAGAGCACTTTTCAAAATTACTTTTCAAAATACATGTATTTTTTGAAAGAAGTACTCTTTTGCTACTTTGCCAGGGCTGGCAACAAGACTCTGAATACCTCTACAATGTTTATGATTTGTTTCAACGACACAATAAGATTGTGCGTGTGCGTGTACGAGCAAGTGTAAAAAGACAAACAAAAAACTAACAGCATTATTTTGCATATTTTTCTTATACATACATACATACATCCTAATACATTTTTTCACAATGCATAATTTACTTTTTCATCAAAACGTTTTTTTTTTACTACCCCCATATTTATAATAAGTTTTCCAACAATTTTTTTTAAACATTTTTTTACAAAAACATTCTAAGCGATCAGTGTATGTTAAAAATATTCTATAACACGGTGTTATTTTTATAATCTCTACTATGTTTGTTATTCTAAAAACGAACGTTTGTTTCATTCTAATCGTTCAAACACGACATTTTTCGTGTTCGTTTAAACAAGCACAGCAAATTTTTTAATTTGTTGTTTAGCATCATAGTAAACATTCTCATTCGCAAACACTGTACTCTAAAAATAGTGTACTCTGAAGCGAATGATTTGGTGTAAGCGAAGAAGGGAATACATTTGAGCTCATGTCTGTTTTTTATAAAGTTTGGTAAAAAATTCGAATTATTAAGAATAGTGATTTGGTGTTCCGCCCGGCAGGGACAGGCTATTCGACTAGTAAGGTAAAATTTAAGCAAAAAAATAAAATATTTGTTTCAAAAAATTTTGTGTACCAATTATGACTAAGCATAAGCTTTAATCTAAAAAAGATTTCATTAAAATTGGTACATTATTATTAAAGATATAGGCTTTTAAAAGGGAAAATTCTTGAATTTTTGTCTGGTTATAAAAACCAAAATAATAATATATTTTTAAATACTAATCACGTCGTTGATAAGGGGTTCCAATACCTTTAATTTAGTCCTGAACGCATGTTCGTCTCATGCCTAATACATTTGTTATTCCAAAAAAACTGAAAAAATTAAAATTTTCTGAACTTTAGGAAAATATAAAAAGTAGTGCCCCCCATTTCCCGGTTCTCGGTATTCCCGGGAATACCGGTATTCCCGGTTCTGGTACCGGTTTCCTGGTTCTAGATATATTCCCGGGAATACCGGTATTCCCGGTTCTGATCCTGGTACCGGTTCTCAAAAAACAAAAAAAAAAAACATACCATAAAATAATAAGATTACACCATTTAATCAGTATTTGAGAAATATTTAGCTGTGTTTGTAAAATTATTCAAAAATCAAGTAATTTTTTTTCTTTAAATTCATAAAAAAATAGGAAATGGTATTTTTCACATGTTTTGTATTATTTTTTGGTAAAGGCGAAGAATAAATTTTAATTATACAAAATTTTACAAAATATACATACCGGTAGTCCCGGGAATACCGTCAGAACCGGAACCGGGAATACCGGTATTCCCGGAAATACCGGGAATAATTCAAGAACCGGGAAACCGGTTCCATTTCCCGGTAATACCGAGAACCGGGAATACCGGTATTCCCGGTACTACGGTACTGACCGTAGGCACTAATAAAAAGTTATCCGAATTCTTTTTTCAAAAATCCACCATGAAAGAATACAAAAAAAGAAAAATCAAAATCGGTTAAGAATTGCGACCTGTAGGCAAAATTGGACAAAAACTATCCATTTTTCCCCACTGTGCACCCTCCCGACATTCAAAAAATTCCCTCAAAATTCATAAAAATGCGAATATTTGATAAAATTTTATTTTTAGGTGTTAAACGTGTACTTAAGTAACCTGATCAAATCGGAATATAATTGGACCATTTTTGGATTTAGTACCCCATATAAAAATTTCGACCGATATTCAGTTAAATCTGTCAATTGACAAAAAAATAAACCAATTCCATTAAAATTTGACCTGTGTGTATTTTCTACATAATAATTTAAATAAAGATCTAACAACGACAGATCCAATCGGTCCATGTTACGACTTTGGACCCATTTTCCGGGAAACAATGGTGTATGGTATCATATCGTCGGTCTTGACCGACTATAACTTTCTTACTTGTTTTTTATAAATTTGCATATTATCAGCTCTAACGTGGCTATCGTTTGACAGGTATTACGAAACGAAATTCTGAAGATTAAATTTAACGGGACGTAATAATTCGTATATTTTATTCGATATTAATCAAATCGGTATTCGTATCCAATCTTTCAAGCCTTTAACGTATTTTTAATTTCACTTATTTACTTGCAGTGCCATCTATAATACCAGGATATTTGTTAAGTCTGGTTATTTATATTGTACCTTTAATGGTCATACAGTCATTTATGGGACAATTTTCTAGTAGTAGTTTTATTTCATCATTTCGCTTATCACCATTATTTAAGGGTAAGAAATATTTAAAAAAAAAAATTTCAATTTATTCTAAAAAAATGTTTTTCTTTCCTCAGGTATTGGGTACGTAACATTAGCTTTAAATATCTGTGTACTAACCTATTACAGTATTTTTGCAATGATACCACTTATCTATATGTTTGCCTCCCTGCAGCCCACATTACCATGGAGTTGTGAAGGTTTACAAAAATGGTCTCATAATTTGACAAATGCTGAAAAGAAAAATGTGAGTAAATTCTGAGCAAAGTTTACTATTCTAAAATATGGGGCATTCGAAAATCAGACACTTTGAATTTTTTTTTAGATGTTTTCCAATTTGTTTACAGTTTTTAGTACCCTTCAAAAACTCCTTCGTGGTAAACTTTCAAATTTTTTTGATGACCCGTTCAAAAGATATCGAATTTTTAAAAATTGGTAGTTTGTTTCTTTACTCAAACTTCTTTTACCCATAACTTCTTTAATAATGGTCCAAATTAAAATTTTTTTTTTCAAAATTGTTTGTTTTTTACGTACTTTAAAAAAAAAATCCAAAAAAATGCTTAAAAGCCCTCTAGTATGCGATTTTTAAGTTTTAAAATTTAAATCTCATTTTTGAAAATGTTTGTACTCTTCGATTTTTTTGAAATTTTTTTGTGTAAAACATTTATCGATTCTACAAATTTATTGCCCTGAGAGATCGTGGGATAAAGATTATTGCTATTTTTTTAATTTTTTTGAAAAAATGTTAGTGTCATTTTCCAATCTTAAAATCCTTTCTACTGCTCGAATGGTGCGTAATAGAGGGGTCCTTTATAAGACCGACCCCCATTAATTTTTACCTCTTAACATTTCTTTGGAACAAACTAATACCCTATCTCCAATTTCTAAGGGGGCTCCCACACAAAACGACATTTTTAAAAATTTGCTCCAACCGCTCTAACTGCCCTAATAGTGCCCTTAGAGCAACAAAATGAATGACCGACCCACAATATTTTTTTAGTCCAAACATTTTCTCTGAACACACCTACCCTCTATCTTTAAGTGTTCCGGCGGTCCCCATACAATTTTTTTTATTTTTTGTAAATTTGTTTTATTTAATCTGCTTCTACCGGTCCAATGGTGCAAGGATGGTAGAGCTATATAAGGATGTACAGAATAGTGGAACTGGGAGATCAAATGCGTATGCTGCAAAAAAAAAAAATGAGTATGCTGCAAAAAAAATTGATTATGCTGCAAAAAAAATGAGTATGCTGCAAAAAAAAAATGAGTATGCTGCAATACAAAAATGAGTATGCTGCAGTTTTTGCTATACGGTGGGTCAAAAAAATAATAAAAACTGAAAAATTTAAAAAAAAAAATCAAAAAATCAAAAAAAAAAAAAAAAAAAAACACAAAAAATCAAAAAAATTAAAAAAAAAATCAAAAACACAAAAAAAACACAAAAAATAAAAAAAAAAAATGAAAAAAACTCAGAAAAAATAACATAAAATTAAAAAAAAAAAACAAAAAAATCAAATAAAATTCAAACAAAAATTAATCAAAACTTAAAAAATCAGCTAATTATATCAATAATATTTGTAATATCACTAATATCACTAACCCAACTAATATCAGTAATAAAATATCACTAATAAAATTATGAGTAGTGTCCGACCGAACGCATTTTTTCAGACCGAACCCGTACCCGAACCCGAACTTCGGTCAATTTTGCAAAGTTCGGCCGAACCCGAACCCGTAACCGAACTTTTTTTTTTATTTAAAAAAAGTTGTTTTTGCATATAATTATGAAAAAAACAACTAAAAAAGTGTTTTTTCTTAGTTGTTCTAATTTATAGTAAATAAATAAATATTTTGTACTATTGTATACTTAAAAAAAGTGAAAAAATATGGCTCAAGTTGATTTTTTTGGCAAAAAAAAAATATTTCTTTTTAGCAATAGTCTGATTTGAGGTGTTAAGTAGTTGCACTGTTAGTATGGCTTAGTTTTAAGACGATAAAAAGGAATACAAACAAAAGTTCGGTGTTCGGTAAAGTTCGGCCAAAATTTGGCCGAACACCGAACAGTGGCCGAACGCCACTTTTTACCGAACTCCGTAACCGAACCCGAACGTTCGGTCGGACAGTAATTATGAGTAATAAAATATCACTAATAAATATCACTATATAACATCACTAACTAAGATATTAGCACATCAGGCTAGCAGAAAAAAAGAAACATGCTAATATTTTTTTAAATTTAGTAAAATTAATAAATTTTCATTTATTTTTATTGATTTTTTTTTGAATATGAAAAAATTATGAGTAGTGTCCGACCGAACGCATTTTTTCAGACCGAACCCGTACCCGAATTTCTTTTTTTGATTTTTTTTTTTTTTAATTTTTTTCGATTTTTTTTTTTTATTTTTTTTTTTAATTTTTTTTTTAATTTTTTTTTAATTTTTTTTAATTTTTTTGTAATTTTTTTATTTTTTTTTACATTTTTTATCATTTGTTTCTATTTAACAATTTTTTATGAATTTCCATTTTGTTGACCCACTGTAAAAAAGTTGCAGCATACTTATTTTTTTTGCAGCATAATTATTTTTTTTTTTGCAGCATACTCATTTGTTTTTTTGCAGCATACGCATTTGATCTCCCAGTTCCACTATTCTGTACATCCTTATATAGCTCTACCATCCTTGCAATGGTGCGTCCGAGAGGTGTCATTAGTGAGACCGACCCCCATTTATTTTTACCCATTATTGGGAGGACATTATTTTGTAGTAAAAATTGTAAAATTTTCGAATATGATAACTAAAAAAAAATTCAAAGGGGCAAAAGTTTTGAAAAATGCACTTCAAAACTGCATTTGCATTTAAAATGCATTTTTGAAACACCAACATATTTGCGGTCATTAAATGCAAAAAATAGACAAAAATACTTTCTAATGTGCATAAAAACAATGAAATACGATTAGTACTTTTGAAAATATAACGGTTTAAAAACATCAAAAAGACATGTTTTTAAACCGTTATATTTTCAATGATTTTGTTATAATTTAAAATATAAAATTTTTTATAATGGAAACTTAAGGAAGTATTTTTTTTAAATAAATATTAAAAATATTACACATTCTCGGTCCATTGTAATGAAAACATTTTTTTGTAGCAAAAATCCTAAATTTTCCAAATATGCTAATTAAAAAAAAAAATTAAAAGGGGTAAAAGTTTCGCAAAATGCACTTCAAAACTGCATTTGCATATAAAATGCACTTTTAAGCCACCGATATTTTTTCAGGCTATAAGATATCAAAATACCTTTGATATCCTTTGGTATGCGCTATGGATTGTTAAAATGCGATAAGTAGTTTAGAAAATACAGCTGCTCAAATTTACACAGATTTTGCATTTTTTTGACTTTTTTAAAAACAAAAATCGTGAATAAAATTGCGTGTTTTTTAAATATTTTCGATCTAATGGATGAAATTTAAAATTGGCTCCATAGAGTATCTGTATGAAAAATATAACAAACATTTTCAGGAGTTTTTTTTAGTTCTTCAAGTGGAAAATTTTTTCCACCTGGTACAAGTTTTTCCCATTTACGAAATAAACCAGTTTTGACTATATTCGTGGGTCTAGGCTGGTTCAAACTTAAGGGGCTTAGTTCTTTTTGTTTGAACTGTGCATAGTGCTTTCCAAAGACAGACGGGTGGACACATTCGAATCGATCATGAATCAATAATTTATCTAATTCAGAGCGACTCAACTTATATATTAAAATTCCTACAACTTTCTATTTAAGATATGTAATATGCAGTTTGAAAATGCTGAAGAAGACTCTCAAGAATCGCTCTCAAATGATACAGTTTATGATTTTAGTTTTGCTGATCATCATATACCGTCGGTATTGTATTTTAGGTAAGTAACAAAAGTTTTAATTCAAATTTAATTAAATTTAATTTTGGCCAATTCTTTTTTAATTCTTACAGGCATTTGTTTAATGATTTCCGCAACTTTAGTTTCGATGATGTTGATTTTTCTATGTCCTGGCAATTGATATTATGTGCCATTTTAGTCTGGTCTGTAATTGCTTTTATTATTTATAAATTTTTCAATACGGAAAAGGTAATTCGAGCAAGATTGATCAAAAAATTTAGTATGTCACGCCTTACAAGGGAAGTATCTCAACCCTTATGAACCAATTTGCCTGAAACTTAAAACATATATAAATGAGACGATTTTAAGGTTGGGGTGTCTCGGCTTTTCGGCCATATCAGTGTTTCAAAATTTCGTTGTCACCTTATGAAACAATGTGGACCTTCGGGAAGATTTCGATAACTCTCGAACTAACAGGAATATTGTGTAGAGAAATACGTGTTATGTAGAGCAATATGTATTGATTCAAATTTAAAAAAAGATTATTTCGTATTCATATGGATATCGTAGGTATATGTCTTCATATAAATACCCCCCAAAATTTACATATTTTCATGGAAAAAGTATTTAACGAAGCCGAATTTTTACAAGGTTATGTCACCGTTGGATAGGCATTAAAAAAACCTTTCTTCTCATATGTAAACATCATATAGTTTCTTAAAAAGAAATGGCTGAAAAATAAAAAAAAATATTTTTTCGCCATTTTTTGATCCATGTTTTGAACCACTAAATCCCTGATATGGCCGATAAGCCGAGACACACCAATCTTAAAATTGTCTCTTTTTTATATATTTTACGTTTCATGCAAATCGGTTCATAAGGGTTCAGATACTTCCCTTGTTAGAATAAATGTGCACAGAAAAAAAATAATTTCCAATTTAATTTTTTAGTTGTATCAACTTAAAATTCTGTTGCTGCTATTACATTCCATTGTGACAACTGAATTTGTAGTTGTTTCAATTAAAAGCCAGTAATATCAACCAAATTTAGTTGTGTCAACCCATTTTCAGTTGTGTCAATCTTAATGCAAATGCATCAACAGAATTTTTGTGGCTTTTACTAAATTTCAGTTGGAAATTAGTAAATTTGATTTCTGTGTTCCGAAATTTTGTTTTCAATTTAATTTTTTTTTTTTTCAATCTTTTATTTTCTTAGTTCGGCCAATTGATTCGTTATTCGCTATGGACTTTAATTGGCCTATTAATATTATTTATAATACGTTTTAGTTTCTTACCTGGCGCTGGTTCCGTTTATCATCATGTTTTTGTACCACAATGGCATAAAGTTTTATATGGTTTTACTTTAGTTCCAGTATATGGTTTATCATCATTTGGTCCTGGCTGGGGCCTATTTATAGCACTTTCAAGTTTTAATAAATTTAAAACAAATATTATGAGATCTAGTTGGATAATTGGTATTGGACAATTATTTATAATTATGTCGTTAAATTTATTGACTCATCTTTCGGAGAGATATTATAAAGGTAAGTTTTTTTTTGTATTAAATACAAAACAGAAGCCTATAAGAAAATTATAGTCGGTCAAGATCGGGCATAAACTAGTGTTACCGGGAAAGTGGATCCGCGTTCCAAACATGGACCGATTGGATCTATATTCTGTTAGATCTTTAATTAGTGTAGAAAAAACAAACAATATAAATATGTTTATTGGCCGAAATTTTTATTTTGGAACTAACAAAGAAGGTATCCCAAAGCTTACACTCCGATTGTCATACAATTTTAATATGTTATAGAGGAACAAATTCAAAGATTTACCGGTTGTTTTTTATCGTCTATCGTGAAGGTCAAATTAGGGAAATCGGAGGGTGAAAACGGTATTTTTTCGATTTTTTCAAATTTCCAAAGGAACTATATGAACATTATATATGGATGGAAAGGGTTTTTAAGGTCTATACAACGGTGTATCGGACTTGGCAAAATTATTCTTTTTTAAGTAAATGTAGAGCTACTTCCCAGCAAAAACATGGTAATGAGTTGTGAAAAGTAATCATTACCAAGTACATTATTTATAATAAGTACCCATTACCATTAACATTATTTTAAGCCCAAAAGTAACTACTTCTCAGTAATATGTTATAAAAGTAGTTAAAAACTTAATAAAAATTACGCAATTTTTAAGTATAGTAAAAACAAGTTAAATTTTAAAAGTTTTAATTAACTAATTATTTTACTTCTTATTGGTAATGGGGTTTTACTCCTTATTTGTAATCCGAGGCAGTAACTACTTATTTATCTCCATACTCTTCACTAGTTATTTTTGTCTCACGCCCTTGTTAAAATAATTAGTGTTTCATTCAATAAGTAACTACTTATTAACATCTGTTTCGGATTACAAAACCCATTACTAGTAATGCCAATTTTTGCTGGGTTTATATGGAGAAGTATATACGTACGACCCCAAAATTTATATACAAAAATCTCTATTAAGTTTAAGCCTATTGGCGAAATTCCTCTTAGTTCGGCTTTTATTCAGATTTTCCCGAAGGGCCAGCATTTTTCATAAGGTGGCAACCCCTTTTTTGAACCACCAGGATAGCCGATAACAAGTAGAAAAGTTAAATTCGACTTTGCCGAATCTATGAATACCCTCCACAGTGCATTTTTTAAAGGGTAGTACATTTTTTAACGTGAAAAAATTAACAATTTTGATTAGAAATTTTTTATTTTGAGTAAAAAACTGTTTTTTTGTCATTTTTTTTTTTTAAAGAAAAATTACTAATTTTTTTTTTTAGTGTAAAATTTTTTTCGAGTGTAATATTTTTTTTTTTTTAACTTGTTAAAACACGTGGCATTTTAGATGAAACTAATCTGCAATTCAGGGTTTTGCTTATAACTTTTGAACTACTGGACCGATTGAGCTGAAATTTAATACCAAATAGACCCGGGGAACGGCAAAGATACGTGCCAAGCTTCAGTAGTCTCATTATTGTCTTCCGAAAGTTATCGTGTTTTTTATCTCGTAAATTCGCGAAACACCCTTGCCGAAATTTACTCTTTTGCTCATAACTTTTGAACCACTTGACCGATTTGGCTGGATTGCAATACCAACGTGACCAGGTAAATGACAAACATATATGCCAAACTTCAGTAGCCTCTGTAAAGTCTTTCAAAAGTTAGCGTGTTTTCTACGGACGGACAGACAGACAGACGGACGGACGGACGGACGGACATCGCTAGATCGACTTAAAATCGATCGAGGATCATAAATATATATACTTTATGGGGTCCTAGACCAATATTTCGAGGTGTTACAAACGGAATGACAAACTTATATATACCCTCTATCACTAGAGTGGAGGGTATAAAAAATAGCATGTTAAACTTAGTTTTCGGTACTTATTAACATATGTATGCGGCATTCCATGTCAAATCGGACACTTTGAATAATTTTTTTACCTCATTCGTGGTAAATTTTCAGATTTTTTTGATGACCCGTTCAAAAGATATCGAATTTTTAAAAATTGGTAGTTTGTTTCTTTACTCAAACTTCTTTTGCTCACAACTTCTTCAATAATGGTCCAAATTGTAATTTTTTTTTTTAAATTTTTGTTTTTTTGCGTACTTTAAAAAAAAAAAAAAACATCCCAAAAAAATCTTAAAAGCGCTCTCGAATGTGATTTTTAAGTTTTAAAACTTTAATCTCATTTTTGAAAATGTTTGTACTCCTCGATTTTTTTGAAATTTTTTTGAGTAAAACCTCTATCGATTCTACAAATTGTTTTGCCCAGTAGGATCATGGGATAACGATTATTAATATTTTTTTAAATTTTTTGAAAAAATTTTATTGGAATTTTTTCAATCTTAAAATCATTTCTACTGCTCCAATGGTGCGTCATGGGGGGGTAATTTGCAACAACGACCCCCATTTATTTTTACGTCTTAACATTTCTTCGGAACAAACTAATAGCGTACCTCCAATTTTTAAAGGGGCTGCCACACAAAACGAAATTTTTAAAATTTGATCCAACCGCTCCAACTGCCCTAAGAGTGCCCTTAGAGCAATCAAATGTATGACCGACCCACATTTTTTTTTTTTAATCTAAACATTTTCTCTGAACACACCTATCCTCTATCTTTAATTCTTAAGGCGGTCCCCATACAATTTTTTTATTTTTTGTAAATTTGTTTTATTTAATCAGCGTCTACCGGTCCTACTTTGCGTCCGAAAGGGGTCATTAGTGAGACCGACCCCCATTTATTTTTACTCTTCAACATTTTTTTTAAAACATTTCCATTCAAAATTACAATTTCATAATATTTGCTCCAACTGTAATTTCTATGGGAGCCTACTTAGGGAGTTGAGATAGGGCGTAGGTATGTTGAAGGGTAAAAATAAGTGGAGGTCAGTCTCACTAATGATCCCTCTCGGACGCACCATTAGACCGGTAGAAGCTGATTAAATAAAACAAATTTACAAAAAATAAAAAAAATTGTATGGGGACCGCCTTAATAGTTAAAGATAAAGGGTTGGTGTGTTCAGAAAAAATGTTTTGACAAAAGAAATATTATGGGTCGGTCATATATTTGATTGCCCTAAGGGCACTCTTAGGGCAGTTAGAGCGGTTGAAGCAAATTTCAAAAAATGTCATTAGAAATTGAAGATAGGGTATTAGTTTGTTCCGAAGAAATGTTTAGACGAAAAAATGAATGGGGGTCGGTCTTGGAAATTACCCCTCTATGACGCACCATTGGAGCAGTAGAAATGGTTTTAAGATTGAAAAGTTACAAGAATTTTAAAAAATAGTAATAATCGTTATCCCACGATCCTACTGGGCAAAAAATTTGAAGAATCGATAGAAGTATTACACCAAAAAAATTTAAAAAAAAATCAAAGAGTACAGACATTTTCAAAACTGAGATTTAAATATTAAAACTTAAAATTCGCATACTAGAGCGCTTTTAAAAATTTTTTTTGTATTTTTTTTTAAAAAGTACAAAAATTTTGAAAAAAAAAATTTGCAATTTGGACCATTATTGAAGAAGTTATGAGTAAAAGAAGTTTGAGTAAAGGAACAAACTACCAATTTTCAAAAATTCGATATCTTTTGAACGGGTCATCAAAAAAATCTGAAATTTTACCACGAAAGAGTTTTCGAAGGGTACTAAAACTGTAAACAAATTGGGAAAATCTAAAAAGAAAATTATTCAAAGTGTCCGATTTCACATGGGCAGTATATAAATTGCAGAGAAATCGGAGTGTAAGCTATGGGATACCTTCCTTGTAAATCCAAAAATGGTATGATTATAAACCAATTTTGTTAGACAAAAAAACTTCAAACATTTTTTAAATTAAACTTATTTCATTTTCACATATTCTGAGAGGGTTTTTGGAATATCGCGATGGTAAGTTGTTTGTGGACTAGACGTGTTTTTAAAGAAAAAGTTAAATTCGACTTGGCCGAATCAAAAAATACGGTATGGGAGGGGGGGTGAAATAAAGCCATAGGCAATAAGGCCATATGGCCTTATTTCTCAATTCAATGGGAAATAAGGCCATATGGCTTTATTACCAACACGATTGAGCAATAAAGTCATATTGATTTTGCAACCAAAGTGGAAATAAAGCCATATCAGTTCAAAATGTGGAAATATATTTCCCCGTAAATCCTGCTACCCAAAAAAAAAATATTTAGCGAATCCGCTAAATTAATTTATGGAGTTTGTAATCCCTAAGCCCGGCCAAAGGCCGGCTACGCAGAAAAAAAAAATTGTTGACTATCTTTAAATTAAAAAACCACATATACCACGAACCTCGGAACTTAGAGTTGTCTAGAGGCACCAATTTTTTATTGGCAGGGTTTTAAATTTAAAGATTGTTTAACAAAAAAAGTTTTTCTGTGTAGCCGGCCTCCGGCCGGACTTAGGGATTACAAAATCCATGCATTAAACCCACCCTCTCCGCAAAGTAAAGTTTTCTAGGGTAGCAGGCCTTTGCGCTATCAAATTTGTTATGCCTCAAAAAGGCCTGATAACCAAAATAGCTTTGGTTTGCAGAGAGGGTGGGTTTAATGCATGGAGTTTGTAATCCCTAAGCCCGGCCAAAGGCCGGCTACGCAGAAAAACATTTTTGTTAAACAATCTTAAAATTAAAAATCCTGCTATTTAGTGGAAACATTTTTCCACATTTTCCCCTACACTCTCCGGAAATTAATGACGAATACTTTTATAAATTTTCAAATGAGTAATAAAGCCATATATGGCGTTATTTCCAACAGTGGTTGGTAATAAGGCCATATGGCTTTATTTCTCAACTCATTGGGAAATAAGGCCATATGGCCTTATTGCCTATGGCTTTATTTCACCCCCCCGGTATGGGAGCCCCCTTAAGGAGTGGAGATAACTGTCCCAAGAATGCCTCCAGAAGAGTCAAATGTATGGCATATATATTTGTTGTTTTGTGGGTATTGAAGTGGTTCAGAAGTTATGAGCATAGCCGTGAACTTCAGATTGGCTCCACCTTAAATTCAAGTGTTGAAAAAAATGATGCTTGTAAAACATTGGTAACCCAAGTAATAATATGAAGGATCAGTACTAATCCAAAAAATTGATCGCTAAGATTTTTCAAATTAAATTGTATTCGTCCGATTAAGACTGATCTAATCTTAGCGATCCAATTTTCGGATCAGTACTGATCTTTCAAATCTCGGATCAGTACAGATCTTTCAAATCATTGATCAGGTGTTGTATATAAGAATATATCTAAACATTTTTACTCGGGAAGTAACAAAAATATTTTACAAAGTATTTTTGTCACTCAAAAATATTTCACGAAGAATTTTTGTCACTCAAGGTCGAATTTGACTTGTCTACTTGTTTTATATCTTTTTTAAATTTTCCGTAGTTGATGAAATTACAATTCAATAACATATTTTTCATATTTTGTTTGCAGAACTGAATGATAACATCTATTTTTCACGTGTGGAGTATATTTGGACATTGTATTTATCCAGTGGCAGTGTAATGGCCCACATGGAATTTGCCAATTTATGGACAATATTATTTAATTTTATGTTGTTCTTGGCATCGATGACTTTAATTGTGAGTACCAAGAAAAGTATAATTTTCGTAAAAATCTTCATCACCTTTTCTAACTGAAATTCAGAAAAGATCCATTGTATTTGAAAAATCATAATTGAAATTCAGTAATCCCAATTGAAATACAATTGGGATTTTCTAAATTGCTATTAGGACTGGCAGAGTTACAATTAGGCTTTTCTAAATTACAATTAAGCTTCAGAATTGCAATCCAAATTTGTCTTTTCTGAATTTCAATTGCGATTTCTTAATCACAATTGATATTTTCTAAATTTTTATTGAAATTCCAAAAAAATAATTACTTTTTCTGAATTTCCCTTGGCAAAGGTGTAGCATTCATATTAACAGTGTTTTAACTAACGTGCTAAATTACTTCATTATTACAGATTATTCAATTACATTCAGTTTTAATTACAATTTTTGATGAGTTCATTATATTAAGAGAACGCAAATTGGAAGTCTGCATGGGCATTATCGGTTTTATGGCTATTTGTTCCCTGTATTTTACATCAAATGTAAGTTGTATTTGAGTTATATTACACTGTGCAACAAATGAAAGTATACAATTGGATAAAGAAAACCGCCAAAGGGTTTTGCAAAGACACACAGAAAAAAATAAAAAAAATATTTGAGTAAATTTTTAATACTTTTGAGTAAAAAATACTCAATTTTGCACCAGTAAACGATTTAATAGTATTGAGTAAATTTTTAATAAAAATTTATTAAATGTTTGAAAAAAAATTTGAGTAAATTTTTAATTGACACAATTAAAAATTTATTAAAAATTTATTCAAAATTTATCTATTAATTTTTTTTACAGTTTAAAAAAGTTTTAAATTTTTTTACAATAAAAAAACAAAAAACTTTTTTCAAACTTTACCAAACATATTTATGTCTCAAAAACATAGAAAAATTTTATAAAGACGATTACAAACTTTCATATACATACACAAAAAACTATAAACTAAACGAGAATTCAAAAAACTATGAGAGTTTAAGAAACTAGTAAATTTTTATTTAATTATTTACTTAAATTGTTTTTTAAATTTTTAAGTAAATTTTTAATTGCGTCCATTAAAAAATTACTCAATTTTTGTTTTTATATTTAAACAAGTGATTATTCAAATTTGTTTCCTCCATATTTTTTTCTGTGTAGGAAGTCTTCAGAGAAATTGTTTGGCGGTTCTTTTATTAAAACACATTAACCTCTATTCTCGTATAAAAATCGATCAGATCTTGTCAGATCTGCTTTTATCTGATAATATATGACTGCATCTGATTGTATATAATATATCAAATCAGATATAATTAAATGTAAATTTTGTTTCAATGTTGACCAAATCCGAGATACAATTAGATATCGATTTTGGCCATTTCAAATATAATTATATGCAATCAGATACGATCATATATAAGTATTAGAGTTAATTTTGAAAATTTGATCTGCGGATATCATAATTTTTTTTGAAGGATTTAGGGGAACTAAAAAGAATGGCGGTCTTTTTTTGGAAAAAAATTCGCTCCTTGGGGTGGTTCAACGCATCTGAAAACGCGAAATTTGAGCTGATTTTTCTGCAGAGCAAAAACGGCTGAATATATCGCAAATCTGATTTCACCAGTCGATTCTACAGCAAAAAATAATACAACGGTCGTTTTTTAAACTTTAAAAAAAAGTTCCAAAAACCACCACAGAGGGCGGAAATATAAGGTTTTCCATTTTCATTTTAAATTTATTTTTTTATAATGTGCAATTAAAGAGCATTTTCAGCCTAACAAAATGGTACCAAATTTTCCGTTCTATCACAACCCGTTAAAAAGTTATAAGCTCTCAAAAATGGAAAAAAAAACACGATTTTTGAGAACTTTGACCTCAATTTTCTCGAAAACATGACGTTATAGAAAAAATTGAAAACTAGAATCAGAATCAGCATCGAAATGTTAATCGAAAACAAGTTTTATGATCACAGAATATCATCCAAAAACATCATTAAAAAATGCTTTCAATAATGCACAAAAATGCGTTTTTTGTGAACTTTGACCACAATTATCTCAAAAACCTGACGTTACAGAACATTTTGGAAACCAGATTTGGAATCAGCATTGAGATGAAAATAGAAAACGAGTGTCCAGACCGCTGACCCATCCAAAATTTTTTCAAATTTCGGTCAGTGTTTTATAATTTTGCCATTAGAAAAAAAAACTTAGCCTTATAACTTTTTAATGGGTTGTGATAGAAAGGTGCTTTTTGTACCAATTTTCTTAGCAAAAACTGCCTCTTCATCGTGCATGACTAAAAAAATAATTTAAATTAAAAAAAAAAATCGATTTTTCCGCCCCATGCTGTGGGTTATTGAATCTTTTTTTAAGAGTTAAAAAAACTGCTATTACCCGAGTAAAAATAAACATATATTACAATATATAACTTGATACAAACATAATAAATTATATATGATTATACATCCGTGAGATATTTTCTAATTTTTTTAATGCAGTCATATGTAGTAATATAAAATTCAATCATGATTCGGATTAAAAGGTGTACGGTTGATATAATTAAATAAAATAATATGAGGGTCAATACAAAATCAGTTTTTCTGTATAATTTAACATCAAATTATATATAGCTTATTCTGTTCCCTATAAAACTTTATATGTTTCCGATTAACCAAAAATTTTCTAAGTTTTTTAGGCAAAGTATAAGAAACTTTTTAAAATGTTCTTAAACATTTCCTTATTAGGGTTATGTATATCACCTATCTGGTTCGAAGCGTACCTAAACATTTTTTTGTTTTAGAAAATTATATGTTTGGTGAATGTATCGTTGACCTGTGGTGTATCTCAACCCAAACCAAAAAACACCAGGATTTTATATGTTTTTATGAAATTAGATCTAATTAGATCCACAAATATAAAGCAATGTCTGGTCAAAACTCGGATGAAATCAAATCATATTTTATACAAGTTTATCTTTTTTAATGCAAAAACATCCACCATTATTCGGATCAAATTGCGTATAAATATATATTGTGTTACATATCATTATATATTGTAATATATGTCTATTTTTACTCGGGTATTTTAATTTTTGCTGTAGAATCAACTGGTGAAATCAGATTTGCAATATATTCAGTCGTTTTTTCTCTGCAGAAAAATCAGCTCAAAATCCGCGTTTTCAGATGCTTTGAACCAAACCAAGGAGTGAAAATTTTTCCAAAAAATACCGGCATTCTTTTTAGCTCCCCTAAATCCTTTAAAAAAATGATGATATCCGATAAACAGATGAAGTGACATACTCACCAAACGAACTCTAATAAGTATATATGAACAGATCAGATAAGATCTAATACTTTTTTACACGGGTTTGTGTACTTTTTCCAAAATCCATTTGTAAGCTTAGAATTTGTTTGCCAATTTCGCATCGGACCCACTAAGGCTGAATTTTTGTTGTTGCACAGCGTTATTCTTAAAATATACGGAATTCATTTTTTTTTTTTTTTTTTTAGCATGGCGTAACATACTATGCCGCTCTTTCCGTGGATACACTAATAACACAAAATGCCAATAATTTACTATTAATCTTGGTTGTTCTATGGATATACGGTCGTGTGCGATTTCAGCGTGACATAGAATTTATGATAAAAGAAAGATTTTCAACTTGGAAAATCTTTATATTAAGATTTATTACACCTTTGGGAATGATTTTGGTTTTGGTAAGTAATATTGTTTGTGTTTACCATACACCACTTAATGTCAGTGGTACAGGGTATAGAGTCATTCTTAGTGAAATCAATCATGAATATTTTTGACCCCCTCCGATATGGATGAAATCTGGTTTAGTTCTTACACTTATTGTAAATGAAAAACTAACCAATGCAATTTTTCAGCCCTATAACAAGGGAAGTCTCCCTGGTGTCACTCTCCGACCTTTATGAAATTTTTATATGAGGTTCAGAACGAAAATTAATTCGACACGTATTTTTTTTAGCGGCCCAAATTAATTTTTTTAATTTTTTACGATTTATTTTTTACGATAACATTTTTTGTTTAAAATTTCAGTTAGCATCAATAATTTGGGCCATTAATGAACATTCCAAAGCCAATGGAATAGTAGCAGTGTATGCCTTGATTTTTATATTTATACCTTGGCTATTTATACCAGCTTACGCCGTACGTGATTTGCTGCAAAGTGTTGGATCAATCAAATGTCGCTTTCAAAAATGTTGTCGTCCCACCGATTGGTATCCCGTTGAACCGGAAGATCGACAACAGTATGAAGAAGCTTTTGGTGCAGAGGATATAACACATCCGCTTAATGAGTTTACAGAAGATGTTTTATGAGAATGGATAAGATATATTAATTTTTCTTTTGATTTATAAGGACATGACAAGACAAGGAAATGAACAAGAGATTATACAATTATATGGAGATTTTGATAAGTAGATAGCTATTTTTAATAATGTATTTAAAAAGTTAAAAACAAATTTTTGTATATAAAAATCAACGTTTTTTTTTTAATTTGTGGAGCAGGAACAAGTGGTTTATTTTTGAAAATAATTCTGCCATTTAGTAAGTTCTGGACCGATTACAGTAAAATTCATACCGGTTATAGCTAACGTATTTTTGAGCTTAACTTGGATCCTGCACCCATTTAAATCAGTGAGATATTAATTTTTTGCCCAATCTTGGTCCAGTTTTTTAGGAATTGCGTAGTGAATTAACCTCCGATATTTTAAACCCGGAATTTAAAGGTAACTAGAAAGTTTTTAGATTTTCTAAAACCTAAATTAATAAAATATCTTGTTCTCCCGAGTGAAACTTATCCAATTATATCCGAAAATGGTGGATACGATTATGTAAAATATTATCCAATTGCATCTTATTAGATCCAGTCGGACACAATGTGATACAAAATGATCCGAAATTTGTATCTATATTAATTGGGATCAAATTGATACAATTAAATATAATTTGATCTAACAGTACAATATTATGTATACTTAGATATTGCCCCATTTTACCCCATATAAGATCATATGTAATTTTTCCTATTTTTTCAAAAGAAACTATATGAACATTTTATACAGGTCGAAAGGTTTTTTGAAGGCCTATCCAATGGTGTATCGGTCGTGTCCAAATTCGGCTTCGTTAAGTTCGTTATTATCAAAAATATACAATCGTTGGGATAGTTTATATGGAGATTAAGGGTGTTCTTATTTTTTTATTTCGGATTTTTGTGTTGCACTGGGCAACACACGAGTGAAACTTATCCAATTATATCCGAGTGAAACTCTTATCCAATTATATCCGAAAATGGTGGATACGATTATGTAAAATATTATCCAATTGCATCTTATTAGATCCAGTCGGACACAATGTGATACAAAATGATCCGAAATTTGTATCTATATTAATTGGGATCAAATTGATACAATTAAATATAATTTGATCTAACAGTACAATATTATGTATACTTAGATATTGCCCCATTTTACCCCATATAAGATCATATGTAATTTTTCCTATTTTTTCAAAAGAAACTATATGAACATTTTATACAGGTCGAAAGGTTTTTTGAAGGCCTATCCAATGGTGTATCGGTCGTGTCCAAATTCGGCTTCGTTAAGTTCGTTATTATCAAAAATATACAATCGTTGGGATAGTTTATATGGAGATTAAGGGTGTTCTTATTTTTTTATTTCGGATTTTTGTGTTGCACTGGGCAGAATTTTGTTCCTTTGTACTAAAAACTTAATAATAAAAAATTTGGAGTTAATCCGATAACTTTAAGTGGACGCGGAAACGACCTGAAGTTTGAATAACGGTTAAAAATCAGCCATGTTATTACAACTGCCCCAGGCAACTAGCGTGTGGCAGACCACTTGATCAAAGATTTCGAGTTCAATTTTTGAAATTGATTGAAATTATCTACTATAGCAACATTTTTTTATTCTTTACTTGCCAATGTACTAAGGTGATAGGTATTTTTCATATTGTGTTATGCTAACTTGTTTTTAATTAATGGTAAAAAGGTCTAAATTTTTCAACCCTGTTTTCAAATCTCCAAATTTAAATTTTAATTTTTTTAGGCAAATAAAATTTAAAAAAACGACCATTGGACTATAGGATTTTGTTAAGCACATATAAGGGAATACAAATTAAAAAAATTGTAGACATTCGTTTTTTCATTCGTCTAGTTTAGCGATTTTATTTCGGCGGATTTCGAGATAATAGTGATTTTGGTAACTTTTTTAGCTTTTAGTTAATTTTTTTTGTTTTTTTTTTAACAAACTTCATATGTTTTCTACCGAATTACTACAGAATAATATAGAATACATCAATTTCTTTAATCAGGGCAAAATTGAGATATGAAAAATGCACACAGTTAAAGGTCAAAGGTCAAATTTTAGAAGAATTTGAATTTTTAAAGATTTACAGATTTTTCGAGCGGATATTAATGAAACTCCTAAATGTTATTTTAATAACATTTAAAAATTAATGGCTTATAAAAACATTAATGGCTTATATAACATCAGAACATTAACCCTTAAGTGCTGTTGGGGTCTATATGACCCTATGAAATAATATACTTATATTTTCTCCATTAAATAAAAAAAAAATAGACCCCAATAGCACTTATGCGTTAATTTTCCGAATTTTAATAATTAACCATTTATGTTTAGTCATATTAAAAAAACATCAAGGAGTTTCATAAATATCCGTTCAAAAAAATTTTTAATCTTTAAAAATTCAAATTGTTCTCAAATTTGACCTTTGACCTTTAACTGGGTCAATTTTTTATACCCTCCACTTAGTGATAGAGGGTATATATAAGTTTGTCATTCCGTTTGTAACTCATCGAAATATCGGTCTGGGACCCCATAAAGTATATATATTCATGATGCCCGATCGATTTTAAGACATTCTAGCTATGTCCGTCTGTCCGTCTGTCCGTCTGTCCGTCTGTCCGTCTGTCCGTCTGTCCGTCTGTCCGTCTGTCCGTCTGTCCGTCTGTCCGTCTGTCCGTCTGTCCGTCTGTCCGTCTGTCCGTCTGTCTGTCTGTTGAAAATGCTCTCGCGGACAAAATATTGCACAGAGATGACTGAAACGTAACATTTATATTGGAAGTTCTCCCGAGAAGTTTGGAATTGCATTTGAGCGATATCGGTTCAGCGGTTCAAAAGTTATGAACGAAAATGTAAGCACACCTCAAAAATTTCAGTACATTCAACATAACCTAAAAATACAAAATGCTTTAATTCGGCTTCTGGTTGACATATGTGAACATAATTGAGCACCAAATGGTATTTAAACAAGTACGAACATATTTTTTGACAAAAAAAGAAAAAAATCGCGGATTTTTTTTTTACCAAAATTTTTTTTCGCGGAATTTTTTTTTCATTTTTTTCAAAAGTAATTTCCTTTTAAATAAAGTTGTTTGCAATAATCTTTTTGAAATTGTGGAGGGTATCACTACATTCGGCAAGGCCGAATTTAACTTTTTTACTTGTTATGTCTCAATTTTGCTCTGATTAAAGGAATTGAAGTATTTTATATTATTCTGTAGGAATGTCTATAATTTTTGTAATTTTTATTCCCTTATATGTGCTTAACAAAATCCTATGGCCCAATGGTCGATTTTTTAAGTTTTATTTGCCAAAAAAAAAATTAAATTTAAAATTGGAGATTTGAAAACAGGGTTGAAAAATTTAGACCTTTTTACCATTAATTAAAAACAAGTTAGCATAACACAATATGAAAAATACCTATCACCTTAGTACATTGGCAAGTAAAGAATAAAAAATGTTGCCATAGTAGATAATTTCAATCAATTTCAAAAATTGAACTCGAAATCTTTGATCAAGTGGTCTGCCACACGCTAGTTGCCTTGGGCAGTTGTAATAACTTGGCTGATTTTTAACCGATTTTAGTTTTTATTGCCTTATTACAAAGGTAATGAACTCCACATCCCAATTCTGTAACCATTTGAATTCAAACTTAACTTTAAATATCGAAAAAAAATTTAAAATGAGTAAAAAGTCATTTTTTCCCCTTGTAATCCGTTACTCAAACTTCAGGTCGTTTCCGCGTCCACTTAAAGTTATCGGATTAACTCCAAATTTTTTATTATTAAGTTTTTAGTACAAAGGAACAAAATTCTGCCCAGCGCCAAGCAATTAAAACATTTTAAATTTTCCCTTACTGTTAAGAACACCCTTAATGGAGATGTATATGCGTACGACCGCCAAAATCACATATAATAATCTCTATCAAAATTAAGCTGACCCGTATTTTATCGTTGGACGAAATTCCTGATAGTTCGGCTTTTATACGGATTTTCCCGAAAGCCCTAACTTTCTCATTTGGTGGCAACCCTTTTTAAATTTGAGATTGGGCAGCAACTCTTATATTTTCCACCTCATTCCCATATTTAAGTTTCAGGGCAATCGCTGGGTGCCCTGTGAAAAACCTTCCTTGCTAGTTTTATGTAAAAAATTTTATCCTTTCTATTTATGCAGGTTTCAGAAAAATCGTAGGGGGATAAAGTTTTGAAAAATGCATCTAAAAATTGCGTTTGCATCAAAAACGTCCTTTTTTTAAAAAATATTTTTTTTGAGTGCATAAAAAGTGTATAAAAAAGGACTATTGTTAGATTCGAATGCTTTTTGAATGGTAGAATTCGGATAAATACTTTTGAACACATGGCTCTTCAAAGTAACATACTTTTTTGTAGAGTTTGCAAAACGATTAAAATCGTAATCGTAATCGCGATTAATCGCACCAATTAATCGTAAACGTAATCGACAAAAAAAATCATGCGATTACGATTAATCATTTTCTATGAAATACACTGTTTTTATAACGATTTTAAAATATATTATATTTGCCTACGATTCATTTAACTTATTAGCATTTTCTCTTTCCTTTTTTCTTGTAAAATTTAAAGTAAAATTTAAATTTCGTAGTAACCCCACAATTTTGTTTTAAAAATAATCCAAAAGGCTTTGGCTTGATTTTGTCAAAAAAAATCGGGCATGAAGTTTTATCAAAAAACGTAATTTTTTTCTGGTTGCAGACTGGAGACGCTCTTTCTAAATTTCCTTAAAAATTTTCACACATTTTTTTTTTTTTCTGAACATTTTTGATCAATTATTTTTATTTATTCTTTTATATTTATTTACAACTCATTTTTAATAAATTCAACCTAACCGAGAATTGGTAACAGTGACCGTCTTCTCGTTGTAGCGAAAAAGACCAAGGGTTCTGGTGGGAATCGAACCCACGACCCCCACGTTCAAAGGCTAGCACGCTACCAACTAGCCTACGGGGCCCCTGAAAAAAAAAAAAAAAAAAAAAAAATTTCACACAAACAGCTCTTCAGTTGCCATTAGCTGGTATTCTGACACGGAATTCGAAAGATTATAATTTTCGGGACGCCCAAATATATACACATAAAAGTAATTTTTGTGGAATATTTTTTTACCAAAGGATCCTTTATTACAAATTTCAAGAGTACACTTTTTTTTAACAATTTTACGACCTTAGAAATTAATTTTACAACAAGTACTTTTTTCAGACGGTTTTTTACCAAAGGATTCTGTATTCCAAATTTTACCCCTTAACAATTTATCAAAAAATAGCCAATTTTTTTTTTTATTTTTTTTAGTTTAGCCATTTCGTTTGCTTATTTTTGGTATGACCCAAAGACCATTTACTTTGTTTTGAGAAAAACGAAAAAGAAACTTCTCATCAACTTTATTAAAAATCTACACGATAGATTTGTTTTTTACTTTTGGTATCGATTGCTTAAAATGTTTTAAGAAAAAATATAAATTTTTATACGTTTTTGCACAAGATATCAAAAGTTATTATGATTTTAACACAAAAAGACTTGGTTGCGTTTTGCTCCATATCCCGTTTAAATGAATATTTTCTTAAAAAAATTTAATTTTCTTTCACGTGGGTCAAAGTCAACCTGAGTTTACCTTATTAAATTATCTTTAATTTTGGCTATAATTAGCAAAGTTGGGGCTGGATATCTTTCAATTCTTACAATAAATTCATTCCGGATGAAAATAAAGTGCATAACAATCATAAACAATTGATTCCTAATTCCATTTGGCAAATGGTTTATGGGTCACACCAATAACCAAGCGTCAATTTTTAGTTTGTTTTGATATGCACCCTTTCAACGTTATATGCATCAAAACAAAAGTAGAGAAAAATATTTTGACTTTTAGGTGTAAAATTTGCTGTATGTGCAGAAAATTGGCGTATGCAGCAAACCAATGTTAAGATAATGTTAATATTGGGGATATGAAGCAAAGTTAGGGCTGGATATCTTCTAATTTATACGATATATAAAAAAATAGATTACGGACTTGGAAAGAGGACATATTAATCATATACAATTGATTCCTAACTCCATTTTCCCAAAAATGGTCTTTGGGTCATACCAAAAATAAACAAACGATTTGTCTATTCACCTACAAAATTCAGGAGGGCATTTTTTGTATTTTTCGAGAAAATCGCATTTAAATATTGGATTTCAGAAAAATTCTATAATTCTCTTGTATTTTATTGTGTCAACACCGCGTATGAGTACCCAGTCAGAAATTGCCAACCGTACTAAAAATTTTGTGTTGGTACAATATCGGGCTAACGAAAAATACAACATTGTATAATGTAAAACAGTTTTACTAAAAATATTGTGTTGGCACAACTTTGTGTTTACATAAAACACTACACTATAGATTATAATTTAAAAGTTCAACATTTTTATTTTTTTAAAAAGTTTTTGATGTACAAAGACCTCAACACTTTAATCTAAGTGAACAGTTAAGTAAATGCTATTTCAACCAATTTGTACAAAATGGTAACTAAAAAGCACTACATCGAGATTTTCAATACATCCCAAAGCAGGAGGTCAATCCAATGTTGTAAATTTGTAAAATCAATGTTAACCCAACGTCAAAACAAAAGTCGAGCGATCGTTGGCCACTGTTATCATTTCAACTTCGAAATGACGTCGTAGACTTAGAAACGGGTATGATTTGCCAACGTTGGTACCGTCGCCGCCAACTTCATTCCAATGTTGGCCCGTTTGTATTTTTCTGACTGGGTAACGACTATTTTGCGAAACCAATGAATTTTTATTACTCATACGCGGTGTTGTGTCAACACTGTTGACACAATAAAATACGAGAGAATTACAGAATTTTTGTGAAATCTAATATTCAAATGCTATTTTCTCGAAAAATACGAAAAATGCCCTCCTGAATTTTTTTGTGTGAATAGACAAACATCTAAACTTAAAAAATGTGGCCATATTTTTGATAAATTGACTTATTTAAAAATTAAAACTTTTAGAACGGCTTTTTAGTAGATAGCAGACAAGGAAAAACTCCGTACTTTATTAAAATAATGTTTAAATTATTCAAATTTAATTTTGTTTTGAAATAAAACTCTTAAAAATGTTGGTGTTTTATAATTTCAAAAAATAAAACTCTTAAAAATTTTGGAGTTTTATAATTTCAAAAATAAAACTCTCTCAAAAAAAAGAGTTTTATTTTACCTTAAAAATAAAATGAAATTTATTTTGGTATTATTTTTGAAAATAGTTTGAATATACGAATAGTAGAGTTTAGATAAAAATAATGTATCTCATCTTAAATATTTTCTTTAGGTTTAAGGGGGGTATAAAGGAAAAAATTAGTCTTAACGTGATCAATTTTTAAACAGCTATAAAAATATAAATACGCAATATTTTTTAATTCTGTTTTTTTATTTGCAGGATGAATTATTGTAATATTTTTAAAACTTTATTACACAAAATTTGGTCAACTAGAATGTCCAGGGTTGCCACTCATTTCTTTTTTTTAAGACAAAATCGGATGCAGTTGTACAGCAAAAACTACTGCCACTCATTTATTTTTTTTAAAGACAAAATCGGATGCAGTTGTACAGCAAAAACTTCTGAACCGATTTTGATGAATTTGTTTTTGATTTGTAGATTATTAAATTCTCTAGTACTCACTTAAAAATATTGCGTATTTATTTTTTATAGTTGCTTAAAAAGATCACACGAAGGCTGTTTATTTTTCCTTTAAACCCCCCTTAATAAAAATAATATTATTTAAATCTCCGTTTTATTGGTTTTGGAACAGATACACATGCTGAACCTTTTGCTCAAGATTAGCTAGTTCTTAAATATTAAAGACACAGTGCGTCTGTATTCATTACTTTTCTCACAAGTGGTCACTGATGCTTAAATTAGTTTACAGTATTTATTTACAGTCTCGAATATATCGAAAATGGATCGAAATAGTCTGGGTTCACGAGGTCTATTTACTACCCATAAAATTATCTGGTTCCAATTTTCGAATAAGTTAGAGTGGAACTACAGAAAGTACTAAATTAGCGATTATTCGAATCTTCAAACGCGAATATCTTAAATACGCTAATCGCTAGAAATATTTAAAGCAGATTTGGAATTAGAAGGGCAAAATCTATTTAGTTCATACATTTAATTTTGCAGAGTGTTTATTTTTTATTTTTTAAAGTTTTTACGCGATTTTTGTAAAAATATTTTTTTATGCAAAAAACCAACAAAATATTAAGAGAACACTTTTTTAGTGCAATATTTCGTTAATTGAAAGTAATTTTCACAAGTAAGAGTTCTATTATGAGTATTAATAAATTTAAATAAGATGAATTTAATTTCAACTAATTTCACTATTTCGTGAGGTCATATTTTATTATATTATCAACAATTCTACATAAAAATGTTACAAACCAAAAACATTTTTTTGTTTACTTAAAATAAAATTAATTGTATGAAAATAAAACTCTTTTTATTTCGGAGTTTTATTTTTAAAACTCGGTACCGAGTTTTATTTTAAAATTGTAGGAAATTTATTTAAAAATTGAATTAAATTTTTTTGAAAAAAATACTTTTGGTTTTTTTTCATTGAAGAGTTTTAAGTTTTACACTTTTCCCTTGTCTGATTTTTATACTGTATTTATAAAGTTAAAAAAATGCCTGCGAATTGTGTACTCTTGCCCAAAACATTAAATCATGATAATGTTTTGCGGAAGATTTGGGTGTACTTGCCAAAGCAAAGTTTTTTTAGAAAAAATAATAGGTCTGTTTGTTTACTTAAATTTCTTACTATTTTTACTGCAACTGGAAAGTTTTGTTTATTTTTTGTATTGAAAATTTCCAGCTGTAGTAAAAGTAGTAAAAATGAGTAGATTGTAGTAAGGTAAACGAACAGGCATAATGTTATATTACTTTGCTATTCCATGCACAACAAATTGAAATATCAGTCGAGGACCCCATTAAAAAACCAAAAGAGCTGTACATTTCGTAAGTGAGTGCAAAAATAAGTTCAAACAAGTGTTTTTTACAATTTAGAGAGTATAAAAGATTCGGCACCAATGAATATAACACTCTCACTTGTTTTATGTACATTTGATAAACAAGTGGAAAATTTGTATACAAAAAGCTTAGACTTGGTGAAAAAGTAGTTTTGGTAAAAAAAAATGATTTTTTTTCAAGAAAAACAAAATTATGTTAAAAAAATTTAATAAACCCAAAACTTTTGGTGAAAAAAAATTTGATGAAAAAAAGTTTTTAATGAATTTTTTTGATGGAAAGAAAAATTTTTTTATTTTAAAAAAATTGATGAAAAAATAATATGAAAAAAAAAAAAATTGGTAAGAAAAAATTAATAATAAAAAATTGATGAAAAAAAATTTATGAAAAAAAATATGATAAAAAAAAAATGAAAAAAAAAATTTAATGAAAAAAGAATTTGATGAAAAAAAATTAATGACAAAAAATTGATGAAAAAAAAAAATTGATGAAAAAAAAAAATTGACAAAAAAAATAAATTTGATGAAAAAAATAAAAAAATGATGAAAAAAAATTTGATAAAAAAAAAAATTGATGAAAAAAAAATTTCATGAAAAAAAATTTATGAAAAAAAAAATTTGATAAAAAAAAAATTTGATAAAAAAAAAAAATTATGAAAAAAAAATTATAAAAAAAAAGTTGGATAAAAAAAAAAAATTTATGAAAAAAAAAAAAAAATTCATAAAAAAAAAATGATGAAAAAAAAATTGATGAAAAAAAAATGTTGATTAAAAAAAAAAAATTTGATGGAAAAAAAAAATTGTTGAAAAATAATTATGTTACTTTTTATTCACCAGCTAGTGAAAAACGGGTTTATTCACCACGAGGTGAATTATTATCCAAGTTACAAACCCAAGTTATTAAAATTTTTGGTTTTAAGAAAATGAAAATAGTAATTCTTGTTTTCTTTTTCGTTATTTTTGTTAGCTTATATAGTCAAACTGAGGTGGCGTCCTGCAACTTTTTTAAAATTAGACACCAGCCTAAAAACATTATCATCCCGACTAAAAATAAATATACAGGTCCATATATAATTTGAAATTGAGCCATATATAATTTAAAATATTTTATGCAAAATTCTACATATTTCATCTTATGATATAAAATTATATACAATTATATCAAATTAGATAAACCCAATATTCGGATGAAAAACGATCATATTAGTCTAATATAACAAATTTTGAGCTGTTTTGATCCACCAATTTCATCATCTTATTTTATCCAAATACGTGTTGGGACATATCAAATTATATATGGCTCAATTTCAAATTATGTATGGACCTGTATATTTATTTTTAGTCGGGGAGTAAAAAAAAAACTTTTTAAGATCTAATTTGATCTCAAAATTGGCTGTATCAAGTTGTTTCAAATAATTATCTAATTGTATTATTTTAGATACACAAATATTAAAAATGATACAATTAGATCCGAATTTTGGTCACATCCAAATAAATCCAGTTGATCTTATTTTATATAAATAAATGTAGATTTATATAATTATATGAAGTCATATATATTTATGTATAACCTCAGATAAGAAAATGGAGCCATATTAAATCTTTCATATAATTAGATCTGAACATATAAAAACTCATATATATTTTAATATGATTGTATCAAATTATATATTATTATATCAAAACTTTTTTACTAGGGTTATCTCATAATTTTCACAATTTATCCGAAGTTTTTTCGGGAAATGCAAAAAAAAAATTGTGTCCGGGACTTAGAAATTTAAAAAAAAAAATCGAAATTTAAAAATTTTTTTCTTATAACTTTGTTAATAAATTTTTACTATAAAACGCAAAAAATGTACCAAAAATATTTGTTATCCAGGACTTAGAAAGTTCTACAAAACTTGTTCAGGACTTGTAAAATTTTTCAAAATGTGGCTAATTTTTTTTTTTTGTTTATGAAATTCTTAACTCCAAAACGCAAAAATTATTTGTGTCTGGAAATTTTTTAAAAAATTTCTCGGGACTTAGAAAACTTTTTCCCCCGATTCGGCACCATATATATATGTATATCTCATCTTGTATGAGGTCAAACATGGAGTTGTATATCATATATTTATTTATCTAATCTTGTATGATGTCATTCATGGAGTCATATAAAATATTATATGCAATATCTAATTTAATAAAGCCTTATATATTGTATGTGGAGCAACACATGATTCGATATCCTTTTATATGGCACCATATTAAATTTTGGGGGCAAAACTTAATACAAGATACATTTACATATAATTATGTAAAGTACCCGAGTAAAAAAGTTTTGATATAATCATATAATTTTTAATATAATTATATATAAATTGATCTATCATTTGATCCCAAAAATGGAGGATCTAAACATATACACTCAAAAAAATACGTTAGTAAAAAAATTTGTAAAGTGGTTTGTAACTCAACTTTACCACTTTTTTACTAAATTCTACTAAAAAATCCATTTTTAGTAATTCTTATTAGTAAACTCGCTTTACAAACTATTAATTTTATACTGATTTTTTAATAATTTTTTCAGTTGATTTTTTAAAAATTATCGTACTAACTTTTGATAATTATTTTGTAAATTTTACAATATTAGTAAATTTCGTTTTTTTTTTCTCTAGAAAACCTATACACTATAATTAAAAAAATATTTTATTTTATTAAAATATTTGGAAATTAAAAAAAATATATTATTAGTTATTTTTAACGATAAAACTGCGCTTTGATGAGTATGAATATGTTTATTATTTTTAATATTCATTTACGCTTCATTAGTTTTTTTTTTTTCAATTTAAAAACAAAAATAGAGACAAGAGAAGACATGCAAAATTTAAAAAACAATGCCGACCTTTTCAAATGGAAAATTTCCATAAAACCAGTGTTGCCATAAAATAATTTTGAAAAAATGCTAAATAGCAGAAAAAAAAGTGCTAAAATGCTCTACAGACCAAAAAAAAAGTGCTAGATTTTTTTTTTATAAAATCCACAAGTAATGACTTTTAATAATAATTGTACACATATTTTCTTAGTTTTAATTCGGTTTTCTAAATTTATTTTTTTTTTTAATTTCAATTGCGTTTTCTTAATTTCAATGGGGTTTTTTTTAATTTCATTGAACATTTTTGAATTTTAATTAATCAGTTCTTAATTATAATTTGGATTTCTGAATTTCCAATGGTCTTCTAAATTTTGATTGATTTTTCTGAATTTCTGTTTTTCAATTTGGTTTTCTAAATTTAAATTATTTTTTTTTTAATCTTCTGAATTTCTAGTGGGATTTCTAAATTTCAATTGGGTTTTCTGAATTTCAAATTGAGATTTTTCAATTAGTGTTTTTTTTAATTTCAATTTGGATTTCTGAATTTCAATTGAGTTTTCTGAATTTTAACTAGGCACCATGAAATAAGTTACAAGAAAAAAATGAAATAAGGCCCAAAAATCCATACGATTTGGGAGTAATTTTATTTTGAAATAACTCCCAAATCTGCTAGACCTATTTAATTTTTTTGAAAGTTGTTACATTTTTAAGTTTTACATTTGTTTAAAAATTTGTCTCAACAATTTTTAATTATGAAAATAGAAATTATTTACTTTGAAATTATTGAACCATTTTGTAAATAAATTCAGAACAATCATTATTCAGAATTACAACAATGGGTACGTTTAGCAGAGAAAGCTGCTACTCAGCTGCTCCTCAACATTCTGCTGAACGGTTTGATTTTTGACATTCCAGTCAACATGTTGATTGAGCGCTTCTCATCACTAGTAGCGTACACAATTTATGCTACATTTGATCACAAACTGATACATAAGCTGTTTTATTTAAATTATTTATTTTTTTTTGTTTACGTTATTCAAAAAAGTAAACACAACAAATCATAAAAAAGTATTTTTTACAGCAATAAATAAATGAAAGCGTCAAAAAAAAAATATTCCAATATTTTAAAACATTTACAAAAAAAAATGCGTTCAGCAGATTCAACTAAGTAATCAAAACATGCTACATCTCAACTGTTGAGTAGCAGGTTTCTCTGCTGAACACGCTCAATGTCAATCAATATCAGTAGAAAATATAACATTTTCTGCAATGCGAAATGCACACCGCGAGTAATTGCTAAAATTGTCGAGCTCTTCAAAACAAATATTATGTCTAACTAAACACACAACCTAGTAAGAAAAAGTTTTAGGGTCCTGGAAGTTGGG
Source organism: Pegoplata infirma (assembly GCA_963921195.1). Lineage (NCBI taxonomy): Eukaryota > Metazoa > Arthropoda > Insecta > Diptera > Anthomyiidae > Pegoplata > Pegoplata infirma. The sequence continues at coordinate 115,447,769 of OY992537.1, read as the reverse complement.
CACGCGCATTAAATTATTTAAAGTGTAAGCGAAATGGACTTTGAAAAATTAGCTTTAGGTCTGTCTGCTCTTCTTAATTATAAAATTTATGTTATTGGAATGTGATGGTTCTTTTGAAAAGATTTGAATACATATAGGTGTGAAGAAAGCGCCGCAGGTTAAAACTTTTACAAAAGATTTTAACAAAAATTAAAATGTTAAAAAAAAAATGCTAAAAATGCTAAATAATTTTTAAAAAGTGCTAAGTTAGCACTTGGCACTTTTTTCCAAAAATTTAGTGCTAAGTCCAAAAAAAAAGTGCTAGATCTAGCACTAAAAGTGCTAAAATGGCATCACTGCATAAAACATCAGTTTTTTTTTCTTTCTTCTTTACTTGCAGATTTTTTTTTGTTTATGCTATCCACGAATATTTTTTTCTCACGCACATAAAGGGTTGATTTTTGTGTAACTTACTTTATGTCTTTCTTTGAATATTTTAGTCACAAAATAACATTCGATCGGTGAACATCGCGCGACGGGTAAAATGAATAAAAAAATGTACAAAAAAAATATTACAACAAAAAAACCATAGCAGGTAACCAAATCTTTAAGTATTTTTTGTTTAAAATTATGTAACTCGTTTTTTATTTTTAGAATAATAAAGCAAAATAGGAAATGATGACAACAGGTAACAATTGTATATTTATGTGATCTATTTAAAACATTATGTTGATATATATTTTTTTATTTTAGTTCACCGTACACCAATTTATTCAACATCAATCTTCAAAGAATTAATTTTATATGGTAGTATATTTTGTATTAAAAAAATGTGTTCAATATTTTCTCTTTTTTAGATCGAAAATTCTAACAAAAACTGACTTGCATGGAAATAGTTATTGGCGACAACAAGCGCAATACGCAATTTACATGATGTATACAAAAAATTAAAAAATACACAATTTACAATTTTTTTACAAAAAAAGTTAATATTATTTACAAACGCGTTTTAAAATCCATTTACAAAAATTGTACAAAAAAATTTAGTAATACTAATTTTTTTAGTATTTTCAAGATTACTAATTTTTGAAAACCAAAGTTTGTAATGGTAACTGAAAAAGTTATCGGGCACAAATTGAAAACTTTATTAGTAATGGTAACAGACTTTTTTGTAAGGAATACTAACAAATTTTTATGAGTGTATGATTATATCTTATTAGATCAAACTTGATATAATTAGATATAATTTGATCCCAAAAATGGAACGGTAAATTTCATCCAATTTGATATTGAAGATCATATCAGATCTAATATTATATAATTTTATATTATTATATCTAATTAGATCTAATTTTTTGTAATATCAAATTAGATAATATTTACCGTTCCATTTTTGGGATCGAACTATATCTAATTATGTCAAATTTGATCTAATACAATATGATCATATATTTTTGGATCCTCCATTTTTGGGATCAAATGATATATGGCGGCGTATTATTTTTTTTTAGTCGGGTACTGTGTATGGCCTTATATAAATATATTTAATAATATGTTAATATATCTAAACTTTTTTAGTCGGGATGTTAAAAGTTTGTATATAAAAATCTATAATTATTTTTTATTTTGTAGAGCATCAGTTTGGATACTACACCCTACATGTCCAATAAGGGCACCACCAGGGGCCGTTAAAGTAGAAGAATTTCTTACCTTCCTTGCAAGCCCCAGGTGATTCCTCTTCGTTGTTTCGTAGCTTCTGCATTACTAACAATAAGTCTAGTACGCATTTAAAAAGGAAGGGAGAAAGCACACAGCCTTGAGGCACTCCGATTTTGATATTTATTGTGATGGACAGCTGCTTTTTATGAAGCATACGATAGATTGCGTTAGCAAACAAGCCTTTAATGAGGAAAATTAGCGTGTTAGGGATCCCTTTACAAGAGAGTGCGGTCCATATTGCTGAATGGCTTAGAGCAATGTTTCCCAACCTTTGATTCTCGCCCACTGTGGGCAAGATTTTTCTTTAGAAAACTTTTTTTTTATTATTTTTTTTTAATTGTTTTAAAATCTTTTTGTTGGGGACCCGAATTTAACACTTTTACTCATTTTTACTTATTTTTGATCTGGCCTTTTTTGGAGAAAGTATTTGCCGTGTTCGAGATATTTACAGCCCCAAATATTTTTATTAAAATTCAATCCACCAACTACTCGATTTATATTTTTTATCCATAAGCTAAATATATTTCATGCAATTTTGTACTACATTTTGTCTTACCTAAAACACTTAGTTGCCTAATATTTCTTACTTATTTCTTAATTTTCTTTAACAATTCTAAAGTTTCAAATTTTTTAAGATTTAATTCTTTCATAATTTTCTGAGAATTTTTAAATTCATTATAAGCTACGCGATAATCATCTTGGGCTGGTAGCCAAAATTTGGCTTTCAAGGAATTAATAAAATTGTCCATAACTGAACCTCTGGATAAAAAGATTTTCTTAAACATATACAAAGGAATGCAACTAATGGATAAAGCACAACTGGACCAACCCACAATTATGGCCCATTGCGGATAACTACGATCATTATAGCGTACTGGTCTATTGAAGACAATGGTGGTAAAGAAAATGAACTGAAAACAAAAGTTATAAGATTTTTGAATTATTTTTTATCAAATTTTCTAGGTTTCTTGAACTCACCACCAATATAAATGGCGTTATATATTTCCAACAGTAACGCCAAATTTTTTCTGGTTTTTTACCAATCATAAAGTAAATATCATCAATAAAATTGTCCACACCATAAATCCAAGATACCATTACAACTTCAATTATGCAAATTAGTATAACCGAAACAGATGCCGAATACCAATCAAGTAATTGCAAAATATACATGCCACCCTGTAAAATTTTTAAAATCTTATTTGAGCGATTAGAGTTCTTTGTTAAATCCCAGCAAAAACTTTGCTCACTAGTTCAAATTGGAGTTGGAGTTTTTGCTGAATACTAAATTAAGATTCTACTTACATTTGTTGTAAAAATTATAGACATTAGAAACATTAACAGACATGAGACTAAGGTAACAGCAAATTTATATGGCCGCACTTTGGGAATTTCATCCAATACTGATGATATTATAGCTTCGATTTGTACAAACTTTAATGAAAATATTTCAAAAATCTAACAAGTTATCGATAAAAAAATCACATTTTAACTTACCAAACTGTCCAAGCCAAGTAAAAACAGCATACTGAAAAATAATCCCGCCCACAGCTGAGAAAACGGCAACATAGCAATAGCTTGTGGATAGGTTATGAATGCTAAACCTGGTCCAGATGTTGCTACAGTGGAAACTGGAATGCCAGTTTGATCTGAAATTATTTTTTTTTGGAAAAATTTAATAATTTTACTGAAAGGCAACATTTTTGTGCATTGAAAAAAGGGGTTTATTTTACACTCAAAAAAAAAACTGTAAAAACTGTAAACCTAACAGAGAATTTGCTGATTTTGAACCCACAATTTTGTTGGTAAAGTTAGCAAAAACGTTTTGCTAAAAATAAGTTAACTGAATTTTTTTTTATTTCAACTTAGTTCATACACATTTGAGGACCCCATTGGGTTCGGACTGGATAGGTCCAGACCCCGATGGGCCTAGACCTAGTTGGGTTCCTTAAAAATCGTCATAGTTTTTGATCCAAAATTTGTGTCCGTTTCGCTCACCTTGCTTAGTTTTTGAGATACGTGATTTTAGGGGACCACCGGGGTTTTGAGAATTACAAAACTCGATAACTTCAAAAATATTACTCGGAGAGCTTTTGATTATTTGTTCTACGTGTTGAGAGCTACAAACATGCTTTTGGACTTTTTGTTGTGTCGGCAATATTAACCGAGATATGAGCATTTTAAAATTTTCGGGAATGCTAACTTTTCTGGATCCGAAGTTAGGACCCAATAGGGTCCACACATGTGAAGAGGGCCGGCGAATGGCCTCCATTTTGCTCTATCTGGCCTAGTTTCCGAGATAGCGCCATTTTAAGTTTTCTGAATATAAAAAAAAAATTACCATTTATTTTTGCAAATATTAGCAAAAAAGCTTGCAAAAATTTGGTCAACTCAATTTTAAATTTAGCGAAAAAAATTAGTTAAAATTTTGTTAAAAATTGCTAATGCGATAAATGAAGTTTACAAGATATTTTTGCTAACATGCTAATCTCAACTAAAAATTTGCTAAAAGTTAGCTAACCAGCATTAGAAAAAAAAAACTAGTAAATCTACTAATGTATTATTTTGAGTGTAGTTCGAGGTCTTTCTTAAATATACGTACAACCCCCATCAATTTTCCGCAACCTGAAAATTTTTCCCAAACATACCGAACCCCTATCTACACTTGATAAGGGGGCTGCCATCCAAAAGTAACATTTAAAAAAGATATAACTCCTACCGTTCAACCCTCCGTTAGCGGAGTCAAATTAATGGACGACCCCCATTATTCTTTCTGTGCCAACATTAACTCACCAGTAGGAGCATTTTTTTAAATGCTGCTTTTACCTTTTCCCATCCAGGGGAGACTCTAGGGCAGTTGTAGGGCTTTTAAAAAAATGTTGCTGGGTAGAAATTAATATGGGTTCATCTCACTTTTGACCCCTCTAGTATGAACTTTTGGACCCGTAGAAGCTGATTAGGGTTGAAAATAGAGGGTAGGTACTTTCTGAGAAATTGTTCTAACTGCAAAAATATTGTAGGTCAATTTGACCACTCAAGGAGCACCCTTTTGGCAGTTAGAGCAACAAATTTTAAGAAATGTAATTTTGAATGGAAGCCCCTTTAGGAGTTGGAGACGGAATTGGACGCTCCGTTGGAGCAGTAGAAATGATTTATAGATGGGAAATTTGCAATAATTTTTTTTTTAAAAAAATTAAAATAAAATTCTTATAATTATAATCCCACGATCTTAAGGCAACATGCATACAGCAAGGGTAGATCAACGGAAACATCTCTTCAAGAGCTCGTTGGTACCATCGAGAGATCTCTTTCGGTAAAGGAGTACACTATGGTGGCATTTCTTGATGTAAAGGGGACGTAATAATGTCATCCCAGACTCGATAACACCGCTCAACAAATCGAAGGTTTTTGGCTGCGATTTGAAATATAAAATTTTAAAAGATTTTGACTCGCTGATTCCAAATCTGTGCTCCAAATTTTTCCATTACGTCTAGGATTTTAATTATTTGCAGTTGAAAATGCGAAAAAACTCGATTTTTGCCTTTTTTGAAAGCCTGCACAGCAGCCACTGGGTGGAAAAAATCTGGTATAAAGCGTTAGAGTAGAATTGAACTATGATCTCAAATATATTATCAAAAAAATTTGAAGTTGTTGCACTATTATTGGCCAAACATGTATTTTAAAAAAACACTGTGAAAAAATTAGAAAAAGCACCATTTTTAAACGGCTCTAAAACAAAAACTGTGATGAGCTCAAAATTTAGGCAAAAGTTTATTCTTTCTTATATAATTTTAAACCCAAAGATATCTTCCGGTGTAAACGAAAAATGTTAGATACCATAGACAAATTATACTTTTGGGCTTTATACCAGATTTGTATTCCACTGAATGGCTGCTGTGCAGGCTTTCAAATAATGCAAAAATCGTCATTTTCGCATTTTCAACCGTGAATAACTAAAAATCTGGACGTGATGCAAAAATTTGGAGAAGAGATTTGGAATCAGGAAATCAAAGTCTACTGATGATTGATCACCAAAATTCAAACCGGAAAATGAATCTTGAGCGGTGTAATTGTGGTACTGTCTAGTCTGGGAGTGAAGTGTGGGAATGTTTTAATGATGAAAACCCTACAAGCCTATAGACGTCTAAGTTGGGTGCGTCTATCATATCTTGATTTGTCAATAGTCAAACACCACAGGAAGGTATTATTTCTTTACTTCTTTGGAGCCTGGCACTGAATTCAATGCTGCTCTCTCTAGAAGTACGTTGTTGTCATGTTATCCCATATGCTGACAATGTCGCGATAGCGGTACAGGGAAGCACCTGTCAACATTGATGGACATTCTTCAGGGTTCTCTGAAAGATCTGTCTAAATGGGCAAGAGGTTGTGGTCTGGGAGTTAATCCAAGTAAAACAGAGCTTGTCTTGTTTACAAGGAAATATAAGATTCCTGCTTTTGATCCTATTTCTCTGGACGGCACTGAAATCACCTTCTCAGATAAAGCCAAGTATCTTAGAGTTTTTCTAGATAGGAAGTTGAATTTCAGGCGTAGTTTTGCGGAACGGGTGAGAAAGCAACGATTTCTTTTTATTCCTGTAAAAGGGCCATTGGAAAACGATGGGGTCTTAGCCCTCAAATCGTTCGTTGGATCTACACAGTAGTGGTGCGTCCAATTCTGTTGTATGGAATCATTGTCTGGTGGCCTGCTTTAGAAACAAAAGTAAACTGTGCCTGTATCGCAAAGGTACAGAGAATGGCGTCGATGTGCATCACTAAGGGTTTTCGTACTACACCTACGGTTGCATTAGAAATTCTCCTACACCTGATACCATTGGACATAAGTATTAGGTAGGCAGTAAGCGGCTACGTCGGCAATTCGACTTAATAGCATACTGCAATGGAGGAGCAGCGATTGTGGCCATAGACCCATCTTGAAGAAGATAACAAAACCACAAAATGTGGACTGTGCTCCATCTGTAAGCTTTTTTTTGGCGCCACTTTACAACTGTGTTACCATCCAGGGAGTATTGGATGAGGGGAATTCCGGGTAGTGGAATTCAATTCGGAGGAGCCTGGGTTAAGCCTGGCTCGAAGATTTCCACAACATGGCAGTGTATACCAGGCATATTTGATGACAATAAAGGAAGTGGCTGACTTGCAATATATTGTCTACAACTGCATTGAACATCTATTCTGGCAGTCACGTCGCGGTCGAGTCTCTGGAGTCCATGTTTCTGTTAACAAGAGCTGCCCTTAACTGCCGCACTTTAAGATGGCAAAGCAGTTTAATATGCGATTTAATATGGGTCCCAGGGTACAGAGACATTCCAGGGAATTGCAAAGGCGATGAGCTTTGAAGACTGGGAACTACCTTACAGGTTCCAACAGAATTGGAATGTGTTCGTATGCCTCGAGAAACTTGCAAGCAAAATCTACGGCTTTGTTCAACGACGGAGACTTATTAGAGATGGGCAAATGGATGGATGCGTAAATCGACACGCAGATTTGGCCTTCTCCTAATCAGAAGCGAACAAGTGAGCTGATATCGCTTCTTTAAATGGGAGATAGAGGGTTAATATGTTCTTAGAAAAGAACTGTCATCAAATTTCACTGAAGACATCTGTTAAAACTATTTTTTTCAGGAGTATATTTAATAAATTTTTTTCGAAATAATCACATTTCCTTTTTTGAAACACAATTTAACAACATATTTTTTTGCATTTTTCGCAAAAAACGCAAATTGATTTAAAAAACCTGAGAGACACGGGAAGGTTATTTATATCCCCAATTTCTGACTAGAGTGAACTTTTTCTATAGCGCAAATTTTTTTTTTTTTTTGCGCGCAACGCGAATTGATCTAGAAAAACTGGGAGACACGCGTTTTTATTTTCGACCCTACTCTCAAAATTTTTTGGTCCGGTTCATGTATACAGCCAAAATATTAAATTTGTCGGACGGTGTTATACCACTTTTAAGATTTTTTTTTATTTATTTTAAATTACGTATTAGAAAGCTTTATTGTAGGGTATAAAATATTCGGCACGGCCCAATTTGATACCCTAATGTTGTTTCTTCTTTTGTACTTACACGATAAAAATCCCAATACCGAAAATACCACAAATCCAGCAAATATACTTGTCGAACAATTAATGATTGGTATAAAAATGGCATCACCTTTGGCATTATTACGAAAATTATTAAAACTTGCCATATTAACAATACCACCCCAACCAGGACCCAATGAAAAGAATATCTGTATGGCTGCATCAGCCCAAACTTTGAGATCCAATAAACGAGACCACTCAGGATTAATGTAAAATAAAATGCCATTAATAGCACCGGGTAAAGTAACGCCACGCATAAATAATATAAAAAGTATGACAAATGGAAATGTTGCAGTAAAATAAACTACTTTGCCGACCTGAAATATGGAAAACCCGTGAAATTAAATTTTTATATTAGAAATATAAATATTTACAGTTTCGATGCCTTTTATAATACAGATATACACTGTAATCCAGACAATTAAAATACACCAGAATAGAGGCCATTGTATGGAACCAATTTCATCAATACTGTTTGAGATTTTTAAAATTTCTAAACTTGAAAATAAAAAGAAATTGAATTTAAAAAAGATCAAGAATCCAAACATTTTCTAACTTACTGGAAAAATTCATCAGCTGGTGTTTTAAAATCACCGCGAGTCGAAAAATTACGAGTTGACATCTGAAAAATAAGAACATAGTATATTAAAATTATTAAATAGTTATTATACAAGGAAAAAGGAGAATTTGTGAACAGAAGCAGATTAAGAAAGAAGGAAGAATATAGATTTTAGTTAGTTTTTTTTTTGGCCGAATCCATGAATTCTGACTAGATTTCGGTCTGTCCAAAGGTTAGGTTGTAAGTGATACATAGACTCTGTGGTCCGTTCTGATACCACGGGGCGGTAATTGGGTTCCCCTACTAGAGCCTGCCGTTAAACCAATTTGAGCTTCTTATGAAGCTTCTGAGATATTAAATTTTGACATCCGACAAATCAGAAATATCGCGCAGCTCCCTAACTTCCAGTGAAGCAAGTATTTGACCAGAAAGTTCCGGGCAATGAATAACGACAAAGTGTGCTATAGTTTTCATATCCTCCTCGTGCATGCAACTCTGGCAAAAGTCATTTCAGGGCACATTAAATCACTCAGCGTTCTTTTCTATTAGGCAGTGTCCGGTAATTACAGCCACTACCGCCGAAATCTCTCCTCTTGGAAGCGATACCAGCTCACTTGTGTGCTTCTTATGAAGAAGGTCAAATCTGTCGTGGAGTCTTACACGTCCATCCAACTTGACCGCGGCTTGTCTTTCGGAATAGAGGTTGACTGTGGTTGTAGACACGATATTGCAACAGTCACCCACTGCCTTTATTGCGAACTTGTTCGTGTAGCTTCGATCCATCTGTATAAATATTTATAGAAACTCCACTACCCGGACTGCCCGTCATCCAAGTCTTCCTGGATGATATGGTAGTGAATATTTTGGGGTATTATCTTTTCAAGATCGCGCTGTGGCCACAACCGCTGCTCTTCCATTTTAGTGCGCTATTAAGTTGAATTGCCGCATACTACCTACCTAACCTAACCTAACTCCCAGACCACAGTCTCTTGCCCATTTAGACAGATCTTTCAGCGAACAATAAATAATGTATTTTAGTGTATTATATAGTCGGTCCCCGTGTAAAAATCAATTACATCTTGTCTGATCTGCTTTGATCTGATAATATATAATTGCGTTCATTTGTATATAATTATATCTGATCAGATATAATTAAATGTCAATTTTGAGCTAATGTTGACCATATCCGAGATATAATTAGATTTTGATTTTGGTCATTTCAGATATAATTTTATGCAATCAAGTAAGATCATATGTAAATATATATGGACAGATCAGATAAGATCTAATAAATTTTTGCACGAGTCTTGACCGGCAATAATTTTATTCCTCAGGCTCGAAAATTTTTCTTTATAAAAATATGTTAGCATCTATCTTACAATCTGATCGTTCTGTAGGAAAAAATACTTTACCTCCGTTACTCCAATACAATGCCCCGTATTCCAAGAATTATCACACGATTCCCAGGGTAATTTGGCAGTAAATATGTGTTTTAGGAACATTAATGGATATGCTATGACTATTGAATAGTAAACGGTGCATATAATATTTACAACAACTATGGCATAACCAGCACCTGAATATTTAAGAAAGGAACGATTAATAAATTTAATTAATTGTTTTGTTGCAATTTCGAAATTGTAATTTTTAACTAAAAAACTGTTTTTATTTGAAAATTATTACTTGGGTATACATACATACACCCAAAAAATTACATAGTAGCATAGTTAAGAAAATCCATAGTTATTTCAAATCATTTTTAAATCAACTATGTATAATAAATAACAACTATGGACAAAGTTGATAACAACGATTTTTTTAAATTTGAAAAAGCAAAACAAAAAAATGCAAGTGTCAAAAATACAAATTAACAAATTAAAATCAATAAATATTTTTTATTTTAAACATTAAATGATGTGAATATAAATTTGCATCAAACTTTTAAAATATTTTTTTTCCTAAATAAACCAACACAATAAATGAAAAAGGAGGACAACGAAAAATATGAACAAGGATGGACGGATTTGGTAAGAAATATTTTCATAAAAAATTAATTTAACTGTACACCGAGCGTTTCTAAAGAAAAGTATATCAGAAAATGATTTATATTTTATAGAAAAAAGGTCTCAGACTTTTTTCTACAGAACAAATCTCTTAGAATTTTATATTTTTTTACAGAAAAAATGTCTTGGAATATAAGATTTTTTCTATAGAAAATATGTATCGGAATCTAATATGGTTTCTCAGAATCTGAGACTTTTTTTATAGAAAAAATGTCTCAGAATCTGAGACTTTTTTAAAGAAAAAATGTCTCAGAATCTGAGACTTTTTTAAAGAAAAAATGTCTCAGAATCTGAGACTTTTTTAAAGAAAAAATGTCTCAGAATCTAAAACTTTTTTAAAGAAAAAATGTTTTAGTTTTTTTCTCTTGAAAAAATGTTTGAGAATCCGATTTTGAGCTTGAATCTAAGATTCTGAGACATTTTTTCTAAAGAAAAAGTCTCAGATTCTGAGACATTTTTTCTATAGAAAAAGTCTAAGATTTTAAAACATTTTTTCTATAGAAAAAGTCTCAGATTCTGAGACATTTTTTCTATAGAAAAGAGACTTTTTTTCTAGACTTTTTTTCTATAGAAAAAGTCTCAGATTCTGAGACATTTTTTCTATAGAAAAAGTCTCAGATTCTGAGACATTTTTTCTATAGAAAAAGTCTCAGATTCTGAGACATTTTGTCTATAGAAAAAGTCTCAGATTCTAAGACATTTTTACTATAGAAAAAGTCTCAGATTCTGAGACATTTTGTCTATAGAAAAAGTCTCAGAATCTCAGAACTTTTAGACTTTTTCTATAGAAAAAATGTCAGAATCTGAGACTTTTTCTATAGAAAAAATGTCTCAGAAACTGAGACTTTTTCTATAGATAAAATGTCTTAGAATCTGAGACTTTTTCTATAGAAAAAATGTCTCAGAATTTGATAATTTTTCTATAGAAAAAATGTCTCAGAATCTGAGAATTTTTCTATAGAAAAAATGTCTCAGAATCTGAGAATTTTTCTATAGAAAAAATGTCTCAGAATCTGAGACTTTTTCTATAGAAAAAATGTCTTAGAATCTGAAACTTTTTCTATAGAAAAAATGTCTTAGAATCTGAAACTTTTTCTATAGAAAAATTTTCACAGAATATGAGACTTTTTCTATTAAAAAAAATGTCTCAGAATCTGAGATTTTTTCTATAGAAAAAATGTCTCAAAACCTGAGAATTTTTCTATTGAAAAATGTTTCTGAGTCAGAGAATTTATCTATTGAAAATTTTCTGTAAAAAAATATCTTAAAATCTTAGATTTTTTCTAAAAAAAAAAATATCTAAGAATTTTTGTATGTCAGATTCTAAGCATTTTTCATATATTTTTCTAAAGAAAAAATGTCTTCAATATCTCAGAATTTTTCTATTAAAAAATTGTTCGAAATCTAAGAATTTTTCTATTTAAAAATGTGTCAAAATCTAAGAATTTTTCTATTAAAAATGTTTTTGAATCGGAGAATTTTTCTATTGAAAAAATATCTCAAAACTTAAGAATTTTTCTGTACCAAATGTCTCAAAATCTAAGCATTTTTCATACATTTTTTTATAGAAAAAATGTCTTAATATCACAGAATTTTTCTAGTGAAAAAATGCTTCAGTCTGATAATTTTTCTATTGAAAAAATGTGTTAGAATCTGAGATTTGTTCTATAGAAGTAATATCTCAAAATCTGAGATTTTTCGTATAGAAAAAATGTCTCAGAATTTTGGAATTTTTCTATAAAAAAATGTCTCGGAATCTCAGAAAAACGATATCTCAATCTGATAATTTTTCTTTAGAAAAAATGTCTCAGTCTGATATTTTTTTGGGATTTTTAATTCAGAATCTAATTTTTTTTATAGACAAAATGTCTCAAAATCTGAAATTGTTTCTGTAAAAAAAAAAAATGTCACACAATATGAAATTTTTCTGTAGAAAAAATGTCTCAGTATTCATGATATTTTCTAGAGAAAAAATATCTCAATTTCTGACGTGTTTTCTATACAAAAAAAAAGATTACAAAATAATACATTTTTTTTCATATTTGCAGGCTGGCTTTGGATCCTACACTATTGGTGTTTGCAGTTTATATGCAATTTAAATAAAATAAAGTTTATGAATAAAAAAACTCAAAATTTTGTTTTTTTGTATACAAATTATAGGGTATAATTAACTATTTATTAAATTACATAGTAAATATTTACTATGATTAAATTTTATAAAAAAATTTAACTATGGGCCTAGTTGTTCACCTATGTTTATCAAACACATCGTAGTCATTAACTTTTCACATAGTTAATTTGTAGATTTAAATGACACATAGTCAGCAACAACTATGTCACATCAACTATGACAAAGTTGGGGCTATTTCACCTATGACATAGTTGAAAAAATAGTAATCATCAACTATGTAATTTTTTGGGTGTACCTTTCAATAATGGAGCCAAACGAAAAATACCAATACAACCTAGGCTGGAAAATTGTCCAATTATAATTTCCATAAAAAATAATGGAATGCCACAGAAGAATAACATTAAAAGATACGGAACTAAAAATGCACCTGGAAAATAAAAAAAGAAAAATTGATGAAAGTAAGTTTTTTAATTCAAGTATATAAAAAATCGGCCTTCCTGTAATGTTTTTTGACAAATGTGTAAAAAAATATAATATTTAAGAGCAAATCCATGGGAAATTTAACTGACGGATTACCAATTTTGTTTATTTTTGGTTATTTGATAGAGCTTCGTAAATGATTAAAACCCGATTTTTTTTTTTTTATCAATTCTTCGGAAGATATGGGCGATTAAAAAAAATCGCTTTTTTGACAATATTGACTTTTAGACAGTTTTTTAACATGTTTGTACTCGGAAACCATAGAGAAACATAGAGGCGAAGGCGTCAAAAATTGAGTTGTCAAAGTACAACTTGTATACATGTATTTGTTGACAAAGTACGATTTGTAAACATGTATTGTGTGGTGAATTCACATCGACAACGTACGTGTGAGAAATTAGAAAAAGATAGTGATATTATTTTTTCTTTCACCTTCGCCTCTATGTTTCTCTATGTCGGAAACCTTAAGTCGCACAAAAAAACTAATAAAAACAATATTTATTTATTCATTTATTCGGCCAATGGAAATACATCCTTACAGGCTAGATACAAATTTTCTTAAAATTATAAATACAAATCAACTTAAATATTGTAGATATTGAAGATTTAAATTTGTTTAAAAATTTGTTTTTTCAAAAATTTCAAAAAAAAAATTTAAAAACCTTTTTTCATAGAGAAACATAGAGGCGAAGACGTCAAAAATTGAGTTGTCAAAGTACAACTTGTATACATGTATTTGTTGACAAAGTACGACTTGTAAACATGTATTGTGTGGTGAATTCACATCGACATCGTACGTGTGAGAAATTAGAAAAAGATAGTGATATTATTTTTCCTTTCACCTTCGCCTCTATGTTTCTCTATGCCTTTTTTCCTGGGAAGGACACCATGGATTTCCAAAAGCAAAATTTTGTTTTAAGGTTTAGAATGCCCTTTTCGAGCTGTTAAAATTTCAGAGAGGTGTTTTAACATTGATAATGTTTTTAGGTTGGTGTCTAATTTTAAAAAAGTTGCAGGACGCCACCTCAGTTTGAGTATATAAGCTCACAATTAACGAAAAAGAAAACAAAAATTACTATTTTCATTTTCTTAAAACCAAAAATTTTAGTAACTTGGGCTTGTAACTTTGATAATAATTCACCTCGTGGTGAGTAAAGCCGTTTTTTACCAGCTGGTGAATAAAAAGTAACATAGTTATTTTTCAACAAAAAAAAAAAAAGAAATTTCATCAAATTTTTTTTTTTTTCATCAATTTTTTTTTCTTCAATTTTTTTTTTTCATCAAATTTTTTTTTTTTTCATCAATTTTTTTTTCCATAAATTTTATTTTTTTTTTTTTCATCAAATTTTTTTTCATAATTTTTTTTTTTTATTAAACTTTTTTTTTCATCATTCTTTTTTTATCAATTTTTTTTTATCAAATTTTTTTTTTCATCATTTTTTTTTTCATCAAATTTTTTTTCATAAAATTTTTTTTTTCATCAATTTTTTTGTTTTTCATCAAATTTTTTTTTTCATAAATTTTTTTCTTCATTAACTTTTTTCTTCATCAAATTCTTTTTTTCATCAAATTTTTTTTACATCAAAATTTTTTTTTTCTTAAACTTTTTTTTATACCCTCCAACTACAGTATGGGGGTATACTCACTTTGTCATTCCGTGTGTAACGCATCGAAATATCGGTCGGGGACCCCATAAAGTATATATATTATTGATCAGTGATCGATTCTAAGACATTTTAGCGATGTCCGTCCGTCCGTCTGTCCGTCCGTCCGTCTGTCCGTCCGTCTGTAGTTAACACGATGCAGTCCAAAATAAAAGAGGTAGGATCCTCAAGTTTTGCACAAATATGTCTTATGTTCCTAGGCAGGTTAAGTTCGGAAATTGGCCAAATCGGACCAGGGCACAGTGCGACATTTGGCCAATCTAGGTGGACAAAAATCGAAAAATAAAAGTTGGCGGATTGTTATAATTTAAATGAATGTGACAGCAAACAATCCATATACTATGGAAATAATCATAATTTGACGAAAAAAGTGCTGTTTCATTTGATACAGGAGTTTAAAGTCACATCTTGTAATAGACTTTTGAGAAATAAAATATATTTTTGAGCACCATCCCAACTTTAAACACTTATAACTTTTTTGTTGTTGGAGTTATAAGCCCATTTTTTTTTTGTAAATACAGCATTTTTAATCTAGTTTTTAAATCCGTGCTCATTTTCAATTAAATCGAAAACTTATTGTTGAAATTTATTAAAAACAAAAATTTAAAATTTAAAAAAAATAAAATAAAAAACGGAAACTTCGTTGGAATAAAACTATAGTTTCCTCACGCTCCCTCACACGACCTATACATGTGGCAGGTGTTGGAATGTCTCTAGTAAGAGATTAAACCATGTTTGCTGGCGATTTTTTGCGATTTATAGAGAATTTTAAAGTTTAGTGAACGTCTAAAATGGACTTTTTACTTGATTTTTTTTTAATTCCATAGACTTTAGTTTTAAACAATATGAAAAATACACTTATATTGCACATAAAATTGAATTATTATGTAAGAATACATTATAATATAAAATGTATTGTGTTATTACACCGAACCCTTGTTTAACGGCATTAAATTTTTTAACGATGTTTAGTTTTTGTATATAATATGGGAAAATTGGATAATTGTTAAATTCGTAAATTTCGCAATAGAATTAAAATAATGAAAACCAAATAACTTAAATTTTTTTTGTGTGTTTATGAATTGTTTAAAAATATTAATTCATTATTTTTTGTGTAATTCTTATAATTTTACTTGTTTTTTGTTTAAATAATAAATGTAAATACAGTTTGTAAAATCTTTTTGTGTGTAATATATTTATAAAACTGCAAATAGTGGGTGGACCACGCCCCTTTTTGTTACAGTATAGAGTTAATTTTACAATGTATATAAGTCAACAAATGAAATCTAGCCCAAGGTTTTCCAACACAGCTTAAATACCTGTTATAAAAAAGTGGGCGTACACCGCCCATCAATAATTATCTTCGAGGTTATTGTGTACAATTTTTTTTACAAAATGGTACACATATAATATTTTTTTTTACAAAATTTCATAAAAATTCTTCAAATTATTTAAGCAATTTCTTAAAAAATAGTTAATTTCCAAAAAATGGGCGTGGCAATTGTTCGATTGTTCCAAATTTTGTTGTCAATATTAGTTATGGCCTGCATTATTATCAAACCAAATTTCAAGCCAGAATCTTTTAAATTAGATTTTTGTCCACCTAGATTGGCCAAATGTCGCACTGTGCAGGGGGAAAAAAGTTCCCCCTTGAAGAACTAAACCAACCTCTAAAAAAATACACGTTTTTACAGGTTTTTTTGTATTTTTGTTAAATAAATGAAACATTTGGTATATTTATCGCTATGGGAAGGTGCTCTCAACGTGCCCCACTGACCCTATCAACTTCGCCCCCCCCAAAAAAAAAAAAAAGAAACGCCCCTGTCAATTTTTATACCCTCCAACTACAGTATGGGGGTATACTCACTTTGTCATTCCGTGTGTAACGCATCAAAATATCGGTCTAGGACCCCATAAAGTACATATATTTATGATCAGTGATCGATTCTAAGACATTCTAGCGATGTCCGTCCGTCCGTCTGTCCGTCCGTCCGTCCGTCCGTCTGTCCGTCTGTAGTTAACACGATGCAGTCCAAAATAAAAGAGCTAGACTCCCGACATTTGGCACGAATATGTCTTATGTTCATAGGCAGGTTAAGTTCGTAAATGAGCAAAATCGGACCAGGGGGAAAAAAGTTCCCCCTTGAAGAACTAAACCAATCTCTGAAAAATACCATACACTCTAAAAAACGCATGTAAACTTACTATTATAAATTGGGTAAATTTTTGTTGAATAGCACTCATTATGTGTTAATATAAACACTAAATGCGTAAAATAATTTCAAACAAATTAAACACAGCAAATCATTAATATTATCCGTTAATTCAAATATTTTACACACAAATGTGTAAACAAAATTTTCAAACAACTACAAAAAGAAAATAAACACAATACGATTTATATCTTCAATCAATTCAACAAGTACTATAGCCTAGCTGAAGTGTGCCAGCTTTGCGTGCAGCGGGTCCTTGGTTCGTCTCCCCTGGCAATCAACTTTTTTTTTTTTTTTTTTAATTTTTTTTTTTTTTTTAATTATTACTTTTTTAACATTGTATTAATATTATTATAGTTAAAAAATTAAAAAAGTTATATAAAAACATATTTTACTTTTCTTTTGCTTTTATTATAATTATTTTGGTTTCATACACACATGTTAAATAACTAAAACGCCAGATAAAAGTATAAGCTTCCGTAGCGTAGTGGTTAAGAAGTGTACTTTCAAATCGGAAGGTGTCGAGTTCGATGCTGGCTGGCGCCGAATGTTTTTTTTTTTTTTTTTGTTTTTTTGTTATATTTATTCACCTCTTTTTTATTTAAATTAACCACTAAT
Source organism: Pegoplata infirma (assembly GCA_963921195.1). Lineage (NCBI taxonomy): Eukaryota > Metazoa > Arthropoda > Insecta > Diptera > Anthomyiidae > Pegoplata > Pegoplata infirma. The sequence continues at coordinate 115,430,239 of OY992537.1, read as the reverse complement.
GGTCAATTTATTCAATTTACACATTCAGAGTAAAATTACCCAATTTATAGTAGGAGTCCAGTTTCCTACTATAAATTGGGTAAATTTCAACAAATTTTGATTAGAGTGTATTTTTACATGATTTTTTGTGTTTTTGTTTAACAAATGCAACATTTTTATGCCACAAAAAGTTCAAAGTCCTGCATTTGGACCCAGAGAATTATAAAATGTCGTTTTTTCTGCCCGCCCCCCTTTTATGGGCGTGGAATAAAACATTTTTTTAAAATAATGATAATCTTGTATTTCTTTAGTGCAAAACGCATAAGAATGAATTTTTAAACACAAATTCGATGGAAAATTTGCCCCCCCCCCTCAATTACTACAAGCAACCCCCTGACCCCCCTCCCCCCAAAAAAAAATAGAACGCCCCTGCATTTTTTTTTTTTTGCATGTTGGAGGGTATACAAGATTCGGCACAGCCGAATTTAACACTCTTACTTGTTTTTTTTACATTTTGGAGGGTATAAAAGATTCGGCACAGCCGAATTTAACACTCTCACTTGTTTATCATATTTTTTTCATTAATTTTTTTTCGTCAAATTTTTTCATCAAATTTTTTTATCAAATTTTTTATCATCAATTTTTTTTCTCACAAAAAAAAAAAATTTCATTTTTTTTTTTCAATAATTTTTTTTACATCAAAAAATTTTTCTTTTCATCAAAAAAGTTCATCAAAAACTTTTTTTCATCAAAATTTTTTTTCCCCAAAAATTTTGGGTTCATAAAATTTTTTTTAACATAATTTTGTTTTTCGTGAAAAAAAAAAAAACAAAATTTTCCATTTGTTTATCAAATGTACATAAAACAAGTGAGAGTATTATATTCTTTGGTGCAGAATCTTTTATACTCTCCAAAATGTAAAAACACTTTTTTGCTCTTATTTTTGCACTCACTTACGAAATGTGCAGCTCTTTTGGGGTTTTAATGGGGTCCACACACAGAAAACGGATTCGTTGTGCCAACCAAATTTAGAACCAACCAAATTATTGTAGTCCAGCCAACTATCACTTTTATCAGTTGTAATTACTAATATTTTCGACTCAGTCAATTGGTATATATATCGAATTTCAGTAAGAGCAACTGAATATATCTGTTGAAGCAACGAAAAATTATAAGATCAAAATGGTTGTTGTGACCAATATAATAGCACCACGACTAAAATATTTTTTTAATGGGGTCCTTCAACCGTAAAATAAAAAGACTAAAAAGTGTTTTTTGTAATATATTTATTAAATAAGTTAATTTACAAGAAAATATACAAAAGTTGATATTTAATACAATTTTAATGCATAACTTTTTTATAAAAATTCTCAGAATCTGCGAAAAACGTCTCAGCACTTGAGACTTTTTCTATAGAAAATATGTCTTGAATCTAAGACTTTTTCTTTAGAAAATATGTACCAGAATCTGAGACTTTTTGTATAGAATCTGAGAATTCTTCTATAGCAAAAATATCTTACAATCTAAAACTTTCTATTTAAAAAATGTCTTAGAATCAGAGACTCAGAATCTGAGACTTTTTCCATAGAACAAAAGTATCAGAATCTGAGACTTTTTCTATGGGAAAAACGTGTCAGAATCTGAGAATTATTCGATATCAAAATCGTCTTAGAAACTCAGACATCGCAGAATCTGAGACTTTTTTTATAAAACAGATTCAAAATCTGAGACTTTTTCTTATAGTAAACCCGTTTCAGAATCGGAGACTTTTTCTACAGAGAAAACCGAATCATAATCTGAGACTTTTTCTAAATAAAAAACGTCTTAGAATATAGAAAAAATTTTCAAAATCTGAGCCTTTTTCTATAAAAAAAAAGTCTCAGAATCTGTAGAAAAAACATTCTCTGAAAAAAACAAACTATTCAGAATCTGATACCGTTTTATATAAAAAATGTCTCAAAATCTGAGACCCTTCAATAGAAAAAATGTCTCAGATTTTGAAAGTTTTTTCTATATTCTAAGAAGTTTTTTATTTAGAAAAAGTCTCAGATTATGATACGGTTTTCTCTGTAGAAAAAGACTCCGATTCTGAAACGGGTTTCCTATAAGAAAAAAAAACTGTCTCAGATTCTGAGACAGTTTTTCTAAAGAAAAAGTCTAAGATTCTGATACAGTTTTTCTATAGAAAAATTCTCAGATTCTGAGACAGTTTTTCTATAGAAAAAGTCTCAGATTCTGAGACAGTTTTTCTATAGAAAAAGTCTCAGATTCTGAGACAGTTTTTCTATAGAAAAAGTCTTAGATTCTGAGACAGTTTTTCTATAGAAAAAGTCTCAGATTCTGGGACAGTTTTTCTATAGAAAAAGTCTCAGATTCCGAGACAGTTTTTCTATAGAAAAAGTCTCAGATTCTGAGACAGTTTTTCTATAGAAAAAGTCTCAGATTCTGAGACAGTTTTTCTATAGAAAAAGTATCAGATTCTGAGACAGTTTTTCTATAGAAAAAGTCTCAGATTCTGAGACAGTTTTTCTATAGAAAAAGTCTCAGATTCTGAGACAGTTTTTCTATAGAAAAAGTCTCAGATTCTGAGACAGTTTTTCTATAGAAAAAGTCTCAGATTCTGAGACAGTTTTTCTATAGAAAAAGTCTCAGATTCTGAGACAGTTTTTCTATAGAAAAAGTCTCAGATTCTGAGACAGTTTTTCTATAGAAAAAGTCTCAGATTCTGAGACAGTTTTTCTATAGAAAAAGTCTCAGATTCTGAGACAGTTTTTCTATAGAAAAAGTCTCAGATTCTGAGACAGTTTTTCTATAGAAAAAGTCTCAGATTCTGAGACAGTTTTTCTATAGAAAAAGTCTCAGATTCTGAGACAGTTTTTCTATAGAAAAAGTCTCAGATTCTGAGACAGTTTTTCTATAGAAAAAGTCTCAGATTCTGAGACAGTTTTTCTATAGAAAAAGTCTCAGATTCTGAGACAGTTTTTCTATAGAAAAAGTCTCAGATTCTGAGACAGTTTTTCTATAGAAAAAGTCTCAGATTCTGAGACAGTTTTTCTATAGAAAAAGTCTCAGATTCTGAGACAGTTTTTCTATAGAAAAAGTCTCAGATTCTGAGACAGTTTTTCTATAGAAAAAGTCTCAGATTCTGAGACAGTTTTTCTATAGAAAAAGTCTCAGATTCTGAGACAGTTTTTCTATAGAAAAAGTCTCAGATTCTGAGACAGTTTTTCTATAGAAAAAGTCTCAGATTCTGAGACAGTTTTTCTATAGAAAAAGTCTCAGATTCTGAGACAGTTTTTCTATAGAAAAAGTCTCAGATTCTGAGACAGTTTTTCTATAGAAAAAGTCTCAGATTCTGAGACAGTTTTTCTATAGAAAAAGTCTCAGATTCTGAGACAGTTTTTCTATAGAAAAAGTCTCAGATTCTGAGACAGTTTTTCTATAGAAAAAGTCTCAGATTCTGAGACAGTTTTTCTATAGAAAAAGTCTCAGATTCTGAGACAGTTTTTCTATAGAAAAAGTCTCAGATTCTGAGACAGTTTTTCTATAGAAAAAGTCTCAGATTCTGAGACAGTTTTTCTATAGAAAAAGTCTCAGATTCTGAGACAGTTTTTCTATAGAAAAAGTCTCAGATTCTGAGACAGTTTTTCTATAGAAAAAGTCTCAGATTCTGAGACAGTTTTTCTATAGAAAAAGTCTCAGATTCTGAGACAGTTTTTCTATAGAAAAAGTCTCAGATTCTGAGACAGTTTTTCTATAGAAAAAGTCTCAGATTCTGAGACAGTTTTTCTATAGAAAAAGTCTCAGATTCTGAGACAGTTTTTCTATAGAAAAAGTCTCAGATTCTTTGACAGTTTTTCTATAGAAAAAGTCTCAGATTCTGAGACAGTGTTTTTATAAAAAAAAAGTCTCAGATTCTGAGTCATCTTTTCTATTGAAAAACATTTATTTTTCTTTTAAAAATGGCTCAGATTCTAAGACATTTTGTCGAATCCGAGATTTTAGTTCGAAAACTTGCCAGAATACATGGACTTATCATTTCCTTAATCCTTATAATTACCATAAATTTTTGTAAACAAATTCAAACTCACTAACGTTTTGCATCTTCATCCCTCCTTTTCTCTTTTTCTCATTTTTTAATTTCTTCCTTTACTCATAGAAAATTCAATTCATTCTTCCACATTATATACAGGATGATATTTTGGCTTAACCCCATGTTATCCACTTTTGAATCTCTGAAAAACAAATTGTTCATTTAACTTAAATCGATCTTTCTAATATTAAAAAAAAACTTACTGCTTTATTTGTTGATTTCTCCGTGTTTGTGCTGTCCTGCTATGACCAGTAAATGCGCGAATAACACTTTCCTATTTTTTGAACATATCTTTTTTATTTAAACTAATTTAGCAATGTGAAATTTTTAGTTTTTTACATAATTTTTTAATAATTTTTATGAAAGAAATTTTAATATTTTTCTTGACGTTAATCGTAAAAACCAATTTTATTTACATACGACTAAAGGTATTATGATGTACACTTTTTTTCCTCAATTTTTTGTCTTTTCTTGCAAGAGCTGTGTGAGCAAAACAGATATATATGAGTAAAAGAATAAAAACTACATGGAAATTTCGAAGTTGACGTTTTTTATTTCCATTTTATTAATTACACAATGGGCCAAATATCATTATTTGTAAAATAAATTAAACAAATTTAAAAATTCTATGAAAAAATTTAATTTATTTATAAAAGACACAAGAAAGCTTCAAAGCATAAATTAAAGCATATTTTTTATAATAAACCGTGCAAACCGCGTTGTATACATAGAAAAAAATTAAGTATAAAAATTTTGTTCCAAAAAATGTACAAAATTGTCCCATTGTTCGAACAAAAAAATAACATATTAACAAAAATGCAAATTTTTGCCAAATTTATGCAATAAAACACACTGAAATTATGATATTTAAATAGATTTATTTTGCTATTAATTTATTCTCAAATTTTTTGCACATTTTTATTAAAAATAAACACAATTTTCGATATTTTTTGTAATTTTCAAATATATTTTTTCTGTTTGTTTTGGTTTTTTTTTTAATTTTGTTTATTTGTTTTGGAAAAAGAAAAAACTGCCAGTTGAAAAATATTAAAAAGACGAAAACTTTTGTCTTTTTTAAAGTTTTGCTGCTTTTTCTCTGCTTTCAGAAACTTGAAATTTGACTTGAAATAACTTTTTTGTTATTGACTGGTTCCATTTTAAATAGCATAGGCAATCAGCCGATGGTGGTTCAATTTATCCAAAAATTAATATATCCATTCTTCTGATTTTTATTGAATTTCGGTTTTTGTTATTTAGTCGAAATTGTGAATGGTTCGCGTTTTATCGCTGTTCAAAGTTGGTATTTTGCAACAATTTTATGAAAAATACATAATGTTTAAATGATCGTATCTTTGGAACGCATCATCCGATTGTCACGAAATAAAGCGCAGAATAATGGTTATGTCCTGGTCTTAAAATAGAATTTTGAAAAAAGGATAGGATGCTTTGCAAAAAGGATATTGAAATTAAAAAAATATCCTTAATTTGCAAATATCTCAAAATGCGTATCTTTAATTTTCCTATATTTTTTTGCACATATAGCCCTAAATATACTTAACAACATATGCAAATCCCAAATTGGGATGGTAAGCGGTTTAATTGTAAACGCGGTTTCATGAAACGCCTTATTGATTTTTGTTAATAACTCTCGTTTACAAATGAAAAACAATTTCTGCGCACTAACCGCGAATAATTTTTTTATATGTATTTTTGATCGCTAAACTCAAAAATTTCATCAAAAGAACATTTCGCGAATAACTTTTTGTTTAATGAATTTTTTAGCGTTTTTTGGAGGTATTTTGACTATTTTTCTTATATCTTAAGTTCTGTTTATATGATCTTCTCGCAATAAAAACCAAACTAAAGATAATCAAATTTCCAACAAATCCTACATTCATCATTTTTTCATAAGTTCATAGCTTTACGCGCAAATAATTTTTTTAGCGTTATTTGGAGGTATTTTGACTATTTTTCTTATATCTTGAGTTCCGTTCATCTGATCTTTTCGCAATAAGAACCAAATTAAAGACAATCAAATTTCCAACAAATTCTTCATCCATTATTTTTATATCAGTTCATAACTTTACGCGCAAAAGGCAAACATATGACTAAAATAAGTTTTTTGATTAACAAATCATTTAAAAAAAGTTTAAGAAATAGAAATCTTTGCAATTAATTGCATCTTTTTATTTATCTGCAAAGCCTGAACATTGAGAAATATAATAAAGTTGATTTGATGAAAATCTATAGGTTTACTCCGAAGTTATCACAAATTTTATGAATATACATGATAAAATACAAAAAAAAATGATATTTTTTTACAATTTCTGTTTTTAAAATTTTTAAAAAATGAGCTTTGTTAATAAAAAATAGTTTTTCCTTGTTTGCCTATTGCGCGTAAAGTTATGAACTGATATAAAAATAACGAATGAAGGATTTGTTGGAAATTTGATTGCCCGGCTAAAAATAATGTATACAAGCTCATGTACGATCATATATGATAATTTATGTTAAGGGTGGGCCAATATATGATCGCATATTATCATATGTTTTGCCATATATGGTCATATATTGAATAAGCGCCAATTTTAATATATGTTCATATCTGATCATATATGTTTTCGAATTAATGATGTATGGTCAGATGTGTTCATATATGCTCATATACAATTAATTTTTAGCCGGGTGTCTTTAATTTGGTTCTTATTGCGAAAAGATCAGATGAACGGAACTCAAGATATAAGAAAAATAGTCAAAATACCTCCAAATAACGCTAAAAAAATTATTTGCGCGTAAAGCTATGAACTTATGAAAAAATGATGAATGTAGGATTTGTTGGAAATTTGATTGTCTTTAATTTGGTTTTTATTGCGAGAGAATCAGATAAACAGAACTTAAGATATAAGAAAAATAGTCAAAATACCTCCAAAAAACGCTAAAAAATTCATTAAACAAAAAGTTATTCGCGAAATGTTCTTTTGATGAAATTTTTGAGTTTAGCGATCAAAAATACATATAAAAAAATTATTCGCGGTTAGTGCGCAGAAATTGTTTTTCATTTGTAAACGAGAGTTATTAACAAAAATCAATAAGGCGTTTCATGAAACCGCGTTTACAATTAAACCGCTTACCATCCCAATTTGGGATTTGCATATGTTGTTAAGTATATTTAGGGCTATATGTGCAAAAAAATATAGGAAAATTAAAGATACGCATTTTGAGATATTTGCAAATTAAGGACATTTTTTTAATTTCAATATCCTTTTTGCAAAGCATCCTATCCTTTTTCAAAATTCTATTTTAAGACCAGGACATAACCATTATTTTGCGCTTTATTTCGTGCCAATCGGATGATGCGTTCCAAAGATACGATCATTTAAACATCATGTATTTTTCATTAAATTGTTGCAAAATACCAACTTTGAACAGCGATAAAACGCGAACCATTCACAATTTTGACTAAATAACAAAAACCGAAATTCGACACAGATCTCGAGAATTGATATGCCAATTTTTATGCAAATTAAAATAGGTAAGGTCGAAAAAGTGTTTTTTTTGTTTTCAAAAATTTTGGAATCCTTCTATTATAGTGTTTGTTTTTTACTCATTACAAAACCTATTGGAATATAGTCGCACTTTTTCAACTATTCTTTATCAAGACGAAAAATTGATGAAAACAAGTGTACATCATACCACCTTAATTAACGATCGTGATATCCAATTTCTGTTTTTTAAATGGTTACTTGTACTAGTAGTTGCAGGAACAGTTTTATTATTTTAATATGATGTTCATATAACCAATACATGGTTACTAAGACAGTTTTACGATTATATTGATATTTTTTCACTCATTAGTATAGTTTTTCTTCCTTTACTGTAGAAAATGAGTAAGAAGAAATAAATAACGTATTTAATAATATAAATTTGATAATTACAACTCAATCCCAACTACTCCGTTTTCTGTGTGCACGACTAGGGTTGCCAGATACTAGTAGTCAAATAACTGGATAATAGAAAAATTTCAGCTGGATTTTTAAAAAGTAACTGGACCTATACATATTTTTTTTCAATAATTTAAAAAATAAATCAACAGATTTTCATGTGTGAGATACATATTCTTATTTTGGACTAAATGAACGTCTTTATTTACCATTTTTAAGCATTTCTATTACTTTTCGAGCATTTCGAAATGCTGATGTTAAGCTCGTCATTGGCCTGAGGATAGTTAGAGTATATTTTTCTTTTTAAATAACCCACAAAAATAAGTTCAAAGTGGTCAAATCTGAAAATCAAGGACAGTTAAAATTTCCCGGACGTGCGAAGTTAAAAAGGGCGACAATCATTTGCAGATTTGACCCATCCAGACATATTGCTGTGGGGTTATTTTAAAAGCAAAAATGTACGCCAAGAATCCGTAAATCATCGACGAGCGAAATCAACTCTAATTGGCGAAAATGCAGCAAAAAGAGCACATTTTCCGTATTCAAAAGAGGCATTTATGTTATATTTATGATTAATGTTTTTTTTTTAAATAGTCCCAAAAAAATGTAAAAAATATTTAAGAAAAAAAAATAATTGTTAAAATAGTGAAAATCATTTTTCAACTGGAAAAATTATGTTTTAACTGGAAACTGGACCAGACCTCAAATAACTGGAAAATCCAGGCCATTCCAGGCCGTCTGGCAACCCTATCCACGACTGATATTTCAATTCGTTTTGCATGGAATAGCAAAGTAATATAACATTACTTTTTCTAAAAAAAACTTTGCTTTGGAAAGTACACCCAAATCTTCCGCAAAACATTATCATGATTTATTGTTTTGGGCAAGAGTACAAAATTCGTAGGCATTTTTTTTTTTTCTTTTTTTACCAATTTTTTTTTTTTTTTCATCAATTTTTTTTTTTTTTTATCAATTTTTTTTTTTTCATCAATTTTTTTTTTCATAAATCTTTTTTTTTTTTCATTAATTTTTTTTTTCCATCAAATTTTTTTTTTCATCAATTTTTTTTTATCAAGTTTTTTTTAAATTAATTTTTTTTTAAATTAAATTTTTTTTAAATTAATTTTTTTTTAAATTAATTTTTTTTTTCATCAATTTTTTTTTCATAATTTTTTTCGTTTTTTTACCAATTTTTTTTTTATTAATTTTTTTTCATCAATTTTTTTTTTCATAAATTTTTTTTTTTTTTCAAAAAAATTTTTGTTTTTATATTTTTTTTCATGAATTTTTTTTACCAAAACTACTTTATCACCAAGTCTAAACTTTTTACAAAAAAATGTTCCATTTGTTTATCAAATGTACATAAAAAAGTGAAAGCGTTAAATTCTTCGGTGCCGAACCTTTTGTACTCTCCAAAATGTAAAAACACTTTTTTGCACTTATTTTTGCACTTATTTAACAAATATACAGCTCTTTTGGTTTGGACTGCATCTTGCTTTCCACAGACAGATGAACGGATGTATATAGCTAGAGTGTCTTAGAAGTGGATCAATAATATATAAACTTAATGGGGTTCTCTGCTGATATTTCAATTCGATTTGTATGGAATATCAAAGCAAGTACACCCAAATCTTCCGCAAAACATTAGCATGATTTAACGTTTTGGGCAAGAGTAAAAAATTCGCAGGCACTTTTTCGTATTGTTGAGCAATCAATTTTTAACGTTTTTTTCGATATTTTGGCAAAAAATCAAAAATTTATTGCTAAACAATACGAAAAAAAACACCTCTCTGAAATTGTGATAGCATTTAAAGGACATTCTAACTTTTAATACACAATTTTGTTTTTGGAAATCCATGGTGTCCTTCCCAGGAAAAAAGGACATTCAAATATGGTTTTCAAAATTTTTTGTTGATGTTTTTTAATTTTTTTAATTTTAAATCTCTATAATTTTTTATACAATATTGTTCTTATAAGTTTTTTCGTAGGACTTACGGTTTCCGAGCACTAAAATGTTGAAAAACTGTCGAAAAGTCAATATTGTCAAAAAAGCATTTTTTTAAACGCCCATATTTTCCAAAGTATTAATCCGAAAAAAATAATCAAATATAGTTTTTAATCATTTACGAAGGTGAACCGTCAGTTAAATTTCACATGGATTTGCTTATATGAAATATTATGTCTGGTTTCATGTTTGATTGACCAACAATGATTCACTAAAATCTGCTGAATATCCCTTAGTGGGAGTGAAACTGATCAGTGCAGATATACTATGAGACGAGTAAGTTTTTTTCTATTATGACACTATCATAAATAGAAATATTTTTGGGCCTCGAGCTAGAATAATACTCTAATATTTTTAGAAAAATTAATTAATAAATTTTGAGTAAATATTTACTTGACACAATCAAAATATTACTTAAAAAGTAAAGTTTTAATTGTGTCAATTAAAAATTTACTCAAATATTTTGGTAAGCATTTAATAATTTTTTATTAAAAGTTTACTCAATACTATTAAATCGTAAACTGACGCAAAGTTGAATAATTTTTTACTCCATAGTAAAAATTTACTAAATTTTTTTCTGTGCAAGTAGATCTATCTAAAATTGTTAAACAAATTCGCATATTTTTTGTATACAAAGTACAGTTTATAACAAAACTTACTTAATATCTAAATATTTTTATTCGTTTCAATAAAATATATTTTTTTTATCTTTTAAAAAAATATTATTTCCCAAAAAAAAAACACTTCCTTCGAGCCGGATTTGAACCAGCGACCTATGGATATCAACTGATGTTTTTAAATTGTATAGCAGAAGCGAGGCCCAAGTAACAATAGCGTCGACATTATTATGACAATTGCTTCGAACCAACACATTCCAGTTATGACAACTCAAGAAAATTTATGCTACAGTCCACCGCTCTACCAACTGAGCTATCGAAGGCAATGCGAAATGCTCGTCAAATTGCAATTATAAATTACACCTGCTATGCGTGTATATTCTGGTGTGTGTCGGTATGTCAGTGTCAAAGTTCAAATGCAATTCTATAAATAGAACTAAACTTGGGACATGCGTATTTGGCATATTACAATATGTATATTAAAGTATTCATTGTCAAATAATATGGAGAAAGTTTTTTAAAAAGCTTAGAAGAATTTTTTTGTAAACTTTTGCAAGAAGTTTAAACATAACGAAAGCTTATGGTGAAATTTTTGTGAAAACTTTTGTTTCATTAGGTAGAGACCTCTATTAATAAATTTCACCTGACTTAATTTGAGAATTTATTTAAATTAACATAAAAATATGCTGAAAATATATATCGTTAGTTTATTCAGCAAATATGCTGCATCTGCTTACATATGTTTACAAATTTTAGGAGGAACAAAAAATTGTCTAACTTTTTCGTGTTAAATTTACATTAATATCCCAATGTTCATAAAACTTTTTGATAAAAAAAAATTTTAATGAAAAAAAAAAACAAAAGTTTGATGAAAAAATTTTTTTTTCATGAAAAAAAAAATTGTTGAAAAAGATTGTAAAAAAGAAGAATTTTTTGATTAAACAAATAAATTCAATGAAAAAAAAAATTATAAAAAAAATTTTTTTGATGAAAAAAAAGTTTTGGTGAAAAAAAGTTTTTGATGAAGAAAAATTTTTTTTTATGGAATTTTAAAATCGTCGGAGTCGGTCAATATTAATACAAACAAGTGAGAGTGTTAAATTCGGCTGTGCCGAATCTTTTATACCCTCCAACATGTATATAAGCAACAAAAATAATAAAAACAAAATTTCAGTCGACGCGTCGACCGTCGCGACGGGAGACGTTGGGGGCACCTACCCCTTGCAATAAGTGTTGACACATATGAGGCATTCCAGCCCTATATGGAACTAAGAAAATTACGTTTTTAGTTTTTCAAATTTTCAAAAACTGGGCTTAGGAGGCGTGGTCAAATATTGGAAAAATGGTCAAATTTGTAACTCATAGAAATATCGGTCTAGGAACCCATAAAGTATATGAGGCATTCCACACCAAATGTCCAGCGAAAAAAACATGGGTGCCGTAAACTGAATAGGTCGCATGGATAGCCCTATATGGAACTTAGAAAATTGTGTTTTTGGTTTTTCAATTTTTCAAAAACTGGGCTTAGGAGGCGTGGTCAAATATTGGAAAAATGGTCAAATTTGTGGCGAGTTGCCTTGATTAAATATTTATCACATTAAAATGGAATGCACCACAATCTCAAAAATTTACATTCCTGTATAGTTTTGTATGGGCTATCGAACCCATCCCCGAACCCATCCCAGAACCCGTTCTGAAATTTTCCATTTTTTTAAAAAGTAAATTTATCAAAAATCCAGCCACTTTTTTTTGTTTAAAAATTTTTATTTAAAAGTTTAGATGTTTGTCCATCCACGCAAAAAAATCCGAAACACATTTTTCTGTTTTTTTCGAGAAAATTGCATTTGAATTTTAAATTTCATAACAATTTAGCAATTTGCTTGTATTTTCTTGTTTCAACAGAGCGTATGAGGAATATTTATGCAATTAATAATACTTATTCGCAACTTTAAAACAAAGAAATACAAGCAAATTACAAAATTGTTATGAAATTCAAAGTTCAAAAGTTCAAATGCGATTTTCTCGAAAAAAACGAAGAACATGTTTCTGAATTTCTCTGTGTGGATGGACAAACATCTAAACTTTAAAAAAAAAAATTAAAAAAGAAAAAAAAAGTGGCCGGATTTTTGATAAATTGACTTTTTTAAAAAATGGAAAATTTCAGAACGGGTTCTGAAAATTTTCCAAAAAAAAAAAATTAATCGATAGCCCATACAAAACTATATAAAAATGTAAATTTTTGACATTGTGGAGCAGTCCGTTTTAATGTGATAAATATTTAATCAAGGCAACCTGCCACAAATTTTACCATTTTTCCAATATTTGACCACGCCTCCTAAGCCCAGTTTTTGAAAATTTGAAAAACCAAAAACGCAATTTTCTTAGTTTCATATAGGGCTATCCAAACAACCTATTCAGAAATTTACGGGACATACGTTTTTCTGTAGCGGGACATTTGGTGTGGAATGCCTCATATACTTTATGGGGTCCTAGACCGATATTTCGATGAGTTACAAACGGAATGACCAACTTATATATACCCTCTACCACTAATTGTAAGTGGAGGGTATAAAAATATTGAACCTGTATGGAAAGGTTTTTGGGTTCCTTTTTTGACTTGAAAATCGGAAAGTTCCAAACAAAGTCATAAAAATATTTTTTTAGCTTAGAATTTAGGTTAATATTCGGAAATTACTGGAAAAGGGTTTCATGGTAAAAAAAAATTTCGGTCCGTCAAAATTTTTTTTTTATTTTTTGCAAAGATTTTTCGTTTCTTATTAATACAGAAATATATATTTTAATTAGAGTTATTCTTGCTCGAGGTATTCTTTCTTTCTATAAGAAAAAGGTTCAAAATCAGATACTTTTTTATTGCCAAAAGGTCTCCGAATTTGATAAATTTAAAAATAAAAATTTAATGGTTTTTTAATTTTTTTTTATTTTCTTAGTTTTTTGAGTTCTTATTTAGTTTATATTTTTTTGTATATGAGGCATTCCACACCAAATGTCCCGCTACAGAAAAACATGTGTCTCATAAATTTCCAAATAGGTTGTTTGGATAGCCCTATATAGAACTAAGAAAATTGCGTTTTTGATTTTTCAAATTTTCAAAAACTGGGCTTAGGAGGCGTGGTCAAATATTCGAAAAATGGTCAAATTTGAAGCGAGTTGCCTTGATCAAATAGTTATCACATTAAAACGGAATGCACCATAATCTCAAAAATTTACATTCTTATATAGTTTTGTATGGACTATCGATTAATTTTTTTTTTTTTTTGAAAATTTTCAGAACCCGTTCTGAAATTTAAAATTTTTTTAAAAAGTCAATTTATAAAAAATCCGGGTACTTTTGTTTTTTTTTATATTTTTTTTTTGGAGATTAGATGTTTGTCCATCAACACAAAAAAATTCAGTCATGTGTTTTTCATTTTTTTTTTTCCAGAAAATCGCATTTGAATTTCATAATAATTTAGTAATTTACTTGTATTTTCTTGTTTCAACGTAGCGTATGTGTAATATTTATGCAAATATTTAGTACTCAGTCGCTACGTTGAAAGAAGAAAAAACAAGCAAATTACAAATTGTTATGAAATTTAATACATATTAAAATGCGGTAATTACATTTATAATTACAAGTATTCGAATTACAAATGAAATCTTCGAATTACAAGTCAAATCTTCAAATTCCAATTGATCTTTTTCGATTTAAATCTGTAAATAGTTTAGTTTCTTATAAATCTTACCTCCTCCACTGCGATAGCATAGATATGGAAAACGCCAAACATTACCCAAACCTACAGCATAGCCAAGGCATGATAATATAAATTCTGTCTTTGAAGCCCAACGTCCACGATTTGCATCTGGTGTATACTTTGCGCTGGCCGTTGTTGGACTTTGGTCATCATTGCTAACGCCATAGACAACTGTAGCATCATTATAATGATGCAGTTTAACACTAGACATGTTCGGCTAAATTACGACTAATCAAAATGGAACAATGTTGCTAAAAGTATTTACGGTTTAAAAATACGCGTCAGGCGTTTATATTTAAATTTAAATAAAATTTAAGTGCACATGAACTTTAAGTAAAAGTGCATTAAACTTAATTAGTTTTATTTAAGAAATTTTACAAAATTTAAACATTATTTGTGTGTTATTTCAAACAAATTACACAGTACAACAATTTCAAACTTTTCCAAAATAACGGTGAAAAAATATACGTGTGTCGGAGTTTTGAAAGATCACATGGGAATTTTATATTAGAGACGGTTAAAGTTTTCCAGCTTTATTATGGAAAATATTTTTGTGGAACATATTAACCCTCTAACTCCCTCTAATTACGGTATTTTTTAGATCTGTTCTAACAAATCGTAAAAAACACTCGGAAAGAGGGGGAGTGCGGGGATAAAATGTTCTACAAAAATGTTGGCCACAAAATTTAACTACATATGTCAGAACACACCAAACCCAAAACTTAACAGAAACTCCAAATATCAGTCAAATTCAAGATTGCCCACTGAGGGTTAATTGTTTTTGTTATTTTTTTAATGCGCATTCTTGAACATGACTCTTTTTTGGTGTTTGTGTTAATTTTTGGTCTCTGACGTATATAGTAAAATTTTATGGTCAACATTTTTGTATCCCCGCCCTCCCACTTTTTCGGGGTGTTTTTTACGATTTGTTAGAATTGAGCCATAAAATACCATTATGAGAGGGAGTTAGAGGGTTAATATGTTCCAAAAAAATATTTGCCATAATATTTTCTACAAAGTTGCTGAGCAGACTATTTACCTCAGACGTAAAGAAAATATAATTTTAAATACCGATATGTTGCAAGAACAGGGCAAAGATGGGAAACTTTAACCGTCTCTTAAATAAAATTCCGATGTGATCTTGCAAAACGCCGACACACGTGTATGTTTTTTGTCTCCTCGTGTATGTTTTTTGTCTGCTCTCCAGAATCAATCTACGGAACCCCGTAATTTTGGAAAAAGTTTGAAATTGTTGTACAGTGTTGTTAATATGCTGGCTGAATAGCACTTTATGGGGAAAACTCAATAAAAAAAACAAGTGAGAGTGTTAAATTCGGCTGTGCCGAATCTTTTATACCCTTCAAAATGTAAAAAAAACATAAAAAAAAATTTCAGGGTCGTCTTTTTTGGTGGTGGGGGGGGGGGGGGGTTGGTTTGGGGGTTTGGTGGGAGAATTTGGGGGCACCTTCTCCTTGCGATAGATGTTATCAAATGGATTTATTATGATTCTTCCAATTATTTAATCCAATTAATCATTATTAAAATATATTTTTTATATCCACGCCCTCAAAAGGGGCGGGCAAAATTTCTTTTTATCCGCTGGGTCCAAATGCAGGGTTTTGAGCTTCGTCTGATATAAAAATGTTGCATTTGCTTAAAAAAAGTACAAAAAGGCCTGCAAAAAAATACCGTTATTCAGTGGTTGGTTTAGTTCTCCAAGGGGGAACTTTTTTCCCCTTTGTCCGATTTTGCCCATTTCGGAACTTAACCTGCCTAGGAATATAAGACATATTCATGCCAAACTTCGAAAGTCTAGCTCTTTTATTTTTTACTGTATCGTGTCCTCTACAGACGGACAGACGGACGGACGGACGGACGGACAGACGGACGGACAGACGGACGGACGGACATCGCTAGAATGTCTTAGAATTGATCACTGATCAATAATATATATACTTTATGGGGTCCAAGACCGATATTTCGATGCGTTACACACGGAATGACAAAGTGAGTATACCCCCATACTGTGGTTGGAGGGTATAAAAAGTAAAAAAGTTAAATTTGGCCTTGCCGAATAAATTGATACCCTCCTCTACGTAAAAAAGATTATTGCAAAACACTTCATTTGAAAAAAAAAATTGTGAGCAAAATTTTGTTAAAATCGGTAAAAAAAAATAATTTTACATTTTAAAAATTCCGCGGAAAAAAATTTTTGGTAAAAAAATTTCACAAAAAAAATATGTTTGATGTTTGTACTTGTTTAAGTACCATTCGGTATCCAATTTTTTCACATATGTCCACCAGCAGCCGAATTAAATCATTTTATATTTTGAGGTTATGTAGAATGTGTCACCATTTTCGAGTTTTTTGTTACATTTTCCTTCATAACTTTTGAGCTGCCTGAACCGATATCGATAAATGCAATACCAAGCTGCTCAGGACAACAACAGGTTAATATATTAAATATGATTCATAACAAGAAATAGTTAGGCGATAAGAACCACCTGACCAATTCTATATATTCTTTATGAGGTCCCCGACCGATATTTCGATGAGTTACAAACGGAATGACAAACTTATACCACTAACAATGAGTGGAGGGTATAAAAATACCAAGCCCTCCAGAATAAGAGAAATTTCAAATAAGAGAGGGCTCGTATCCTCTGGTTCCACAAAAATTTCCCCACATAAAGTGCAGTTCCGCCGTAATTCTTTTTTTTTAATATTTTTTCTTTTATTTTTAAATATTATTTAATTCACATTATTTCCGTAATTTTGTTTTTATTTTCGAACTAAATTTTACATGGTACACGTTCAAAATCTCACTGTCAACTAAATTCAATTTTGTTTGGATTTAATGATTTTTTTACATTTTAAGATTTTTTATATTTTGCGCTTCTTACCCCATCATTTTACCCGCGCCACCTAAAATTAAATGTGTTTATCTTATTTTCTCATTCTTTTAGTAGATTTTGTCTAAATTGGTGTGAATTTTTCTTTTTCTTTTTTTTTAGTTGATTTACGTGTAGTTTTTGTTGTCGTTGCTAATTTAAATGATTAAGCATCAATTTAAGTATCAGGAACAAAAAAAACACAAACTAAAAGTAATTGCATCAAATCCAGAAGGTTGTTTGCAGCATGACAACAAAGGTTTTAATAGTGTTAAGGTTAATTAAAATTATCAAAATACATTTAATTTAAACAAGGAGTTTAAAAGAAAATAGAGCAGGGTTTGTCAGAAACGTTTGATTCATTTCACAGTAGAGATGGGCGCGTGAGTGAATTTTAACTCACGCACGACCACGCTCACGAATTTAAAATATTGCTCACGCACGATCACGAACGAAGTTTTTTACTCTGCTAATGTTCACGCACGCTTATGTGACTATTTTAATTTTTTTTTTTCTCACGAAATTCAAATTAATAAATTTTTATTTTTTTTTCAAATTCTTGCATAAAAAGAATTAATTACCTAAAAACAACCGAAAAATTTATTTTAATCATAATTTTGTATTATTAAATTTCACTTACGATCACGCATGATTCACGAAAAAATCGTGTCACGCGCGCATCTCTACCTCAGAGCAAAGAACAGTCGAAATATCGTTGGATCAATTGTAAAGTGTGCGAAAAGTTTGAAATAGAATAATGTGGGCATCAGGGAGTTTTTTTATACCCTCCACTCTAGTGATAGAGGGTACATATAAGTTTGTCATTCCGTGTGTAACACCTCGAAATATTGGTCTAGGACCCCATAAAGTATATATATTCATGATCCTCGATCGATTCTAAGTCGATCTAACGATGTCCGTCCGTCTGTCTGTCCGTCAGTAGAAAACACGCTAACTTTTGAAAGAATTTATGGAGGCTGAAATCGGTCCAGTGGTTCAAAAGTTATAAGCAAAATGAATTTCGGCAAGGGTTTTTCGTGAATTTACGAGATAAATCAAACGATAACTTTTGAAAGGCTTTAACTTTCTGAGGATGCTTAAGCTTGGCATGAATATTTGCCGTGTCCCTGGCCTGATTCGTATTGAATTTCAGACAAATCGGTCCAGTGGTTCAAAAGTTATTCGCAAAACCGTGAATTTCAGATTAGGTTCACCTTAAATCAGTGATCGGCACCCATATCCCTCAGAAGCCGAACACAATCGGCAATTAACACGTATATAACACGATTGTCAACAAAACTCACAATAAAGACCATAAAGATACAACAACAAGCAGGTTGATGTCGTTTTGTTTAAGAAATACACAAACACATGCATGTTTATATTTATATACCAATGCATTCATACACTCTCTTTCTGCCTACCACTGCCTTAAATGCACGTGTTGAAAACCCGTTAAACATGTTTTAAAACATTGGTAAGTCAAAAAAATATTTTACATCGTATTTTTATCACTCAAAAATATTTTTACACAAAAAAAATACACTCGAAAAAATCTTACACTCAAAAAAAATTTTACACTAAAAAAAAAAATTAAGTAATTTTTTTTTTTTAAATTACTTTAAAAAAGTTTTTTTACACAAAATAAAATATTGCTTCTCAAAAACGTTATTTTTTCGAGTTAGAAAATTTACTATCACTTAAAAAATGCATTGTGGAGGGTATTCATAGATTCGGTCCAGTCGAATCTAACTTTTCTACTTGTTATATTTTTTTTTTAATTTCGAGGAGTACCGGGCAGAATTTGTGCAACTGGATCTTAAAATAATTGTGTACGAATTTGAGATAAAGCTGATTAAGGGTCGAACCAGAATCAAATTGCGTCGCGCAAGAATTAAAAAAAAAAACAAATACATCAAATTTGAAATTTTTACGTCTGTTTGATTTAGGAACCTCACATTTAAATATTACACACAAAATAATTAAAATGAGTTTCAATCACAAAAATGGTTACATTAATTACTATTTTAATTGATTTTGCACCTATCACGAAAATGATAGCATAAATTACTAAAATTTGTAAAAGTTTAATATCGCAAAGTGCATTTGTTCTCAATTCACGGAAATTTTCGAAATCAATTAAAAAATGTAATCATATCAATTAAAAAAATTATTAAAAACAAAATTGGACTTTTTAAAATTTTTAATCAAAATATTTTTTTTTTTTTTTTTTGAGAAAGTTTATTCTAAGTAGCTCAAGGTAATTTTTCTTTTACTAATCATTACGACGATATTGTCAAAGTAACAATTTTCAAGAAACTATTTATAAAGTTGATTGTTTTAAAAACAAACATAAGAAAAAATATTTTTCTCTAAAATTTTTTGTGTGTAGAAACGAAAAATTATTTGGGGTTACGCCTTACGCCACGTAATTTTATTCAGGTTCGCCGCTAAATTAACACGTGCCACAGGGTGATCAATGTTTCTAGAAATTGCAAAAATGGCCATAAGTTTAAAAAAAATCAAAACAAATTAATATTTTAAATATTATTTCTGCTCATAGGGCAATTATAGTTCGTTTTGGTGCCGCTTTTTATACCCTCCAACCACAGTATGGGGGTATACTCACTTTGTCATTCCGTGTTTAACGCATCGAAATATCGGTCTAGGACCCATAAAGTATATGAGCAATTGTCATTAACTTTTAATATTTAAGAAAAAAAAAATTGCGATTTTTTTTTTCGTGGCACATTGATAAGACTTTGTGGGTAAAAAACATTATAAATAAGTAATTCAAATCCGTCCGCGTGCATTAATTTGAGCGATCGCACCCAAAACTATGGCGGTTTAAAGTTAAAATTTTTAAAAAAATTGTCAAAATTACATTTTTTATCCGAAGTTAACCAAATGTACCATTTTGTATTATGCTTACCCAGAGCTAAAATACATATTCAAACATGCATAAAATCTTTGCTAAATATCGAGATATTTGCATTTAATCAATTTTTTTTCGGCACATTTTCCAATATTTCGGAAATAAAAATGTTTCTAGCGCTTTTGTTTTTTTTAGAAAAATATTACCAAATGCATTAACAAAATCTCAACAAATTCTTAGTTAACACCATTATTCTATCTCTAATAGGTAAACAGCAGTGGTTTAAAGGGAACCTTTTTGAAAAAAAAAATTTAATAATTTTGAATTTTTTTTTTTTTTTAATATTAAATGTTTGATTTTACAGTGTTGTCCTTCACTGAATATTGAAACTATTCAAAGTATGATTAATAATGCTAATATTAAGGTTATTACGAAATATTTTAACGTTATTACTAATTTTATCAAGGTTATAAAAAATTTTAGCGATTTTTCGCGATTTTCGCGACTGCAAAAATTAATGGACTAATTTTGAAATATTATTTGAATAAGACATGTCAAAATCTATCAAAATACATTTCTTTTCTACTTTATTTAAGTAATGTAAGATTTTATATAACCATTAAATTTAAAGGTATCAAAAATTTAAAACCACCGAAAAACCGCTTAAACGTAAAATTTTTTCGGGTGCGAATTAATTGAAGATAGAGAATTAAAAAGACTACCAAACGCGCCTTTCACCGACCAATTTCTATAAGCGGCCTGGATGTGCCTTACAAAAAAGTGAAAACTGAAAAACACCGCGGAATTCGCCAATATTAACTTTTGATCAATGTTGCTTTCCATGATTTATTATATTTGCACATACCATTGTTTCTACATGTTCAACTTTCAGCCATGCACATTTGGCTGTCAAATAATGCAAAACTAAAATATCGAAATTTTGCAAAAAATTTAAAAAGTTCATAAAATTTTTGCAATTGAATATTTTTTGGGTGCGTTTGTAAATCAAGTGGGAAATGGTAAATTATAAAGTTCACAAAGCATTCGGAACCATTCGGAATAAAACTGGGAGTGTGCCACGCAAAAAACAGACTTTTTAAAAAATTCACGTTTTTTCTTCCCATCTTTGGAGAGCTGCAGCTTCGTAACCATTGCGAGCACATCACTCGAATCAGTCTCAGATTGTGCATTTTTACAAGGGCTTTTACCATGTGTATTTGAATTTTAAAACTGCAGTTTGCACCAAAAGCTACAATCAAAAAACCTCGAAAAATTTAAAATTTAAAAAAATTGGTATCAAAGATTTAGGTCCATGTAACTTTTTTCTTATTGATGGCACATCCACTGAACCTACACCAAATAATTGCCCAAGTCTATTGATTAAACGGTATTAAATTTAGAGCAATAGCTTTAACGCACCCAACAATATGGAACTTTGAACGAAAAATTTCATGAGAGTATCAAGCGATTTTTTTACATTTTTCAACTTTGCACGTTCCTTACCATGAGATAATGAGACTATTTGCGCTGTGCCTTTGCAGAATTACTCATTATGGTTCCCTTAACATATCTACATTCACAGGTACCACCTAGTTTACAAGTAAAAATGTTATTGCGAAATTAGTAAAATATCACAAGCGTTAAAAGTTAATGACAAAAGTCCATATGTATTGTTGATCAGTGATCGATTCTAAGACATTCTAGCGATGTCTGTCTGTCCGTCCGTATGTGAAAGACACGATACAGTCTAAAAGGTTGGTACGAATATGTCTTATGATATTGAGCTGGTTAAGTTCGAACATGAACAAAATCGAATCAGGGGCAAAAAAAATTCCCCTTTAAGAACTAAACCATCCTCTAAAACAACGCCATTTTTATATGTTTTTTTGTACTTTTGCTTAGCAAACAAAACATTTTAATGCCAGAAAAAGTTCGCAGTCCTGCAGTTGGATCCAGAAAGGTTGCATCTCATCGCGAAAACTAAGATTAACCTGCTATTTTTTATCGGCTATCCAGGTGGTGTAAAAAAGTGTTGCCAACTTATGAAAAAAAAAATCCCGTTTTTACCCTTCCATTTCCCCCCTTTAACCTACATTGTCGATAAAAAAACGGTAAATCTTAGATTTTGTTCCTCTATAACATATTAAAAGTGCAGGACAAACAGAGTGTAAGCTATGGGATACCTTCCTTGTTAGTAATAGAGGGTATATATAAGTTTGTCATTCCGTTTGTAACTCATCGAAATATCGGTCTGGGACCCCATTAAGTATATATATTCATTAGGGTGGCAGATATTTTGCAAAACTTCGAATTTCAAGGAGTGCACCCCTATTTTTTTTTACATTTGGCCTAAAAATGATATGCTAAAAATTTCAGCCAAATCGGACAAGGTTTACACGATCTTTGACACGCATCGAGGTCAAAGGTCAAACACACGAAAATAGCCATATTTTGATGAAAAACATTGAATAAATGGTGTTGTTTTTTGAATATATTGTTAAAAAGTGGTACACGAGTTGTTTTCAGTATAAGAAGATATATTAAAAATTTTTGGGTTTTCAAAAATTAACCCTTGTAAGCCTTTGGGGTCAAAATTACCTAATTTTTACAAAATGACCCCTAAAACACGAAAATCAGCCCCAATTTTCAAATTTTATTGAAATAAACCAAGGGGAAACAATATTTATATTCTATTCTATCATAAATACTCAGATATGAAGTACTGTCATTCTAGGATGTCATTAACCCGTTTCATGGTAAGGCCAAAAATATGCATTTTATTTGGCGTGGTTCTCAAAACTGATATTTCACTCAGAAAATTATGTAAGTTACTACATGTTAGTTGTTTGTATATTTTACAGTAGTTAGGTGTTTCAACTACAAAGTCAGTTGTTTTTGTATGAAAAATATCAAACAACTATTTCTGTTAGTTATTTTAAGTCGTTTTTTTTGAACAACTAACAAAAAAGTACTGTGATGTAGTAACAGTTATTTAAAGTAGTTAATTTAATTTTTTTTATCTCTGAAAAGTTTTTTTCCAAAAAATAAAAATAAATTTTCGTTTTTTTATTTTTTTAAAAAAAACTTGGAAAAAATTTGGTCTTCAATTTTTTTCTGAAAAATTTTTTGAAAAAAAAAAAAATATATAATGATTATAAATTGTATAGAAAAAGTTTACCAGAACACGAAATCTGCGGTATGGACGGGTACCGAACTTTCTAGTTATTTTGAAACAGATACGGGAGTTAAGCAAGGATGTTTGCTGTCTCCACTGCTTTTTGCCTTATACCTAAATGATATGCATGATGCTCTAAATGGTGGTTTAATGGTAGGAAATATAAACGTTCGATTACTAATGTACGCTGACGATATTGTATTGTTGGCGGAAGATGTAAATATTTTGCAAAAGATGATCAAAAACTTAGAAGAATATTGCAGCATCTGGGGAATGGAGGTAAATCTCGTTAAGTCAGAAATAATGGTATTTAGAAGAGGAGGTAAACTTAGTTCAAGGGAAAGTTGGCGTTTTAATGGAGAAATTGTAAAAGTGGTATCAGAGTATAAATACTTAGGAATGCTTCTAACTCCAAAAATGTCTTACTCCAAACATGTGGGTGCCAAAAATGATGCTGCCAAAGTCAGTATTAATGTAACATGGAAGAATTTTATAGGAAGATGTGATGTATCCTTAAAAGCTAAGTGGAAAATGTTTCTAGCGGTGTGTAGATCTATACAGTGTTATGGTGCACAAGTATGGGGAAATACATGTTTCAGCGATATTGATAAATTGCAAAGATTTTTCACAAAACGTATCTTGAGACTGCCAAATAACACTCCCAACTATGTTATTGCCTTGGAAACTAATCAAGAAGAGGGTCACTTTTACTCATACAGCCTACATCTCCAATATATTTCAAAGTCCATATTTGATTACGACAGAAACAGACTGCCTCACAAATTATCAAAGATAATAATTTCAAAAAACATTTTTTGGTACAAGGATTTTAAACAAAAACTTCAAGATTTTAACATTGAAATGTTTGATACAGATCCACAGAAAACAACATGGAACAATGCTTGCATAAATTTAATAGATTCCATGAAGCGCAAAACTCATCAGGAATATAAAACAAACGCCCTTAGTAGCCAGCAACGAATTTATAAACATCTAGATCATAATAAAGGGCAAACGTATTGCAATGAAAATTTCAACCAAGATCAAATCAGTTACATAATGAAAGCGAGAGGAGATATGTTGTGGCTAAATGGTAACCAATACAAAGAAGATAGTTCTAGACGTTGCTCCTTGTGTAACATGAACGAAGTTGAAACAACAACTCATTTCATTGGCAGATGTCCCGTTCTTAAATCTATAAGATTGCAATATTTTAAAAGCATTACATTATCAGAGTCTGAAGTTATTGAAGTACTTAATGGTGGTGAAGATACTTATTGGCTAAGCCTATACAACTATGTAAAAAATGCCCTTAAATATAGAAGTTTATTAGTAAACGAATTTAATTTCTAATTTTATCATTGAATTTAATTCCTAAACTTTTTATAAATTTATATATAGTTAAATTAAAAAAATTATATATAATAAAACTAAATCAAATCAAAATAATAAATTAAAACCAATTCTCCAGCAGACGGTTCTAAACCATGCTGAATCACCTTTATTTTAAATATTAAATAAGTTATTTTAATAAGAAATATTTTGTAACTTTTTTATATTGAAAAAATAAAGATCTTATCTATCTATCTATAATGATTATGATATTTTTACTACATTTTAGTTGTATTGACTACAAATGTAAGTAATTTTTACTGATTAATTCAGTTGTTTTTTGTCAGTAAAAATAACTAACATTGTTAGTTGATTTAACTGAAAAAGTAGTTGACCCCAAAACAACTGACAAAGTAGTTATTTTAACTGACATTTTCAGTTGATTTTACTAACATAATTTTTTGAGTGTGTGTACGAATTTGAGATAAACATAATTTTTTGAGTGTGTGTACGAATTTGAGATAAAGCCGATTAAGGGTCTTGCGTCGCTCAAGAAGTAAAAACAAAAACAAACACATCAAATTTGAAATTTTTACGTCCGTTTAATTTAGGAACCTCACATTTAAATATTACACACAAAAGAAATAAAATGAGTTTCAATCACTAAAATGGTTATATTAATTACTATTTTAATTGATTTTGCACCTATCACGAAAATAATAGCATTAATTACTAAAATTTTTAAAAACAAAATTGGACTTTTTAAAATTTTTAATTAAAATATTTTTTATTTTTTTGAGAAAGATTATTCTAGCTCAAGGTCATATTTCTTTTACTAATCAATAGGACGATATTATCAAAGTAACAATTTTCAAGAAACTATATATAAAGTTGTTTGTTTTAAAAACAAAAATAAGAAAAAATATTTTTCTCTAAAATTTTGTGTGTGTAGAAACGATAAATTATTTGGGGTTACGCCTTACGCCACGTAATTTGATTCAGGTTCGACGCTAAATTAACACGTGCCACAGGGTGGTCAAAGTTTCGAGAAATAGCCAAAATGGCCATAAGTTTAAAAAAAATCAAAACAAATTAATATTTTAAAATTTTTTTTCTGCTCATAGGGCAATTATGGTTCGTTTTGATGCCGCTTTTTATACCCTCCAGCCACAGTATGGGGGTATACTCACTTTGTCATTCCGTGTGTAACGCATCGAAATATCGGTCTAGGACCCCATAAAGTATATCAAGGGACTATATTCAAAACCCTCTATCTTCCATTTTCACGAAAATGACTTTTTGATGGCAAAATATTCAGTAAAACGGCCCTCATCTATGATGTAAAATTCAAAACAAAAATATTTTTTTTTGCTATGTTATTTGCATTTTTGGTTTTCTCTATCTCTTACACAATTAATTTTTCTGAATGCAAAACCCTCTATCTTTTCAAATAATTAATTTATAAATATTTTTTTTTGAATAATTTCATCATGCATTACATGTTTTCATACTAATTTTTGCATGCTGCACGTGAATTTGTCAACAAAATTCCAGAACCGCGATTTTGGTCCACTGATGCTAATTTTTTCTGAAAATTCTTGTTAAACTTTTTTGAAAAATATGGCTCCAAATTTGGACGACTTGTGTACATTATGAAACAAAAAATTTAATCTTAAAAATCCCGATGCTGATCAGCATCTGTGGACCAAAATTGTGCTTTAATTTTTTTTACTATTTTTTACACAACATACTCAGCAGTTTGTCAACTTTTGAGACGAGTTTGGTAAAAAAATAATTTTTGTCTTAAAAATCCGCACCTATGGACCAAAACCGCGATTTCGGAATTATTTATAAGCCGTTATCATTAAAAAATTACTTTAAAAATTAAGCGATGTCGCAAATGAAATCATAATAATTCATTTTTATTAAAATGCAAAACCCTCTATCTGATCATTTTCATTCATGTACTTAATATTTTTGAGAAACAAAACCCTCTATCTATCCTCTAAAATCCCCAATAGTGCAAAATTTTAAAAACGATTCATATGTGAGATTCAGTAGTTGATTTAAAAAAATATTGTAGAATATCGAATTTTAATTACTCTGACAATACGCGAAATAAACAGTTTTTTGGCTCTCCTGAAAAGTTGTGTTTTTTTAGATAGAGGGTTTTGAATATAGGCCCTCGATATATATTGTTGATCAGTGATCGATTCTAAGACATTCTAGCGATGTCCGACTGTCTGTCTGTCCGTCCGTCTGTGGAAGACACGATACAGTCTAAAATAAAAGACAATCCTGAAGGTTGGTACGAATATCTCTTATGATATTGAGCTGGTTAAGTTTGAACATGGGCAAAATCGGACCAGGGGGGAAAAGTTTCCCCTTTAAGAACTAAAACAACGCCATTTTTTTAGGATTTTTTGTACTTTTGCTTAGCAAACAAAACATTTTAATGCCAGAAAAAGTTCAAAGTCCTGCAGTTGGATCCAGAAAGGTTGCATCTCATCGCGAAAACTAAGATTAACCTGCTATTTTTTTATCGGCTATCCAGGTGGTTTAAAAAAGGGTTGCCACACACAAAAAAAAATTTTTCCATAAACGATTTTCATAGTATTTATGAACAAATTCATACAATTTATTAACTTTTTCATAATATTTATAAACTTTTTCATAGTATTTATGAAAAATGTTAAAAATTCTTAAATTTCACATATTATGATTTATTCATAAATACTATGAAAAAGTTTATAAATATTATGAAAAAGTTAATAAATTGTATGAATTTGTTCATAAATACTATGAAAATACGTTCATGGAAAAAACATTTTTTTGTGTGCACCTTATGAAAATTGATGTCCTTTCGGGAAAATCTAAATAAAAGTAGAACTAACAGGAATTTCGCCAAAAGCAACAACACGTGTCGGCTTAAACTTAATAGAGATTATTTTATATGAATTTGGGGGTGGGTCGTACGTATATACTTCTCCATATAAAGTAGCTCAATATTTACATATTTTGCCTAGTCCCACACACCATTGGATCCCAGCAAAACTTTGGTAATGGGTAGTGATTATATAACACATTACCAGGTAATGTATATACCTTATTTGTAGCATTATTTTAGGATGTCTTACCAAACATTTGTTCCACAACGTATTATTTTAAAGTAAAAAATAATGCATTACTAATAATTTGCTACGTAATGCATGATTATTGGAAAAATGTATTTCATATTTATTATTTCTAAACATTATATCATGGATGATTTATATTTGGTTACATTATGTATTATTTGAAAGTTTGAAATAATGCATTATTTATAATTAAATGCATAATGCATTACAATAACATAAAAAATAATTATTTTATAAAAAATGCATAAGTTTAAACTAGAGATGGGCTCACGACAAGAAATTTCTAACGACACACACTCACTAGCATATTATATCTACTTACACTCACTTACAATCACGTGAGTAAATTTAATACAAAATTACTTTTTCACTACTTGTAACACCTTATATATTACGTTCTGGTATGCTATATTATATACCTTACTCGTAACCTATAAAATATCATATATTTTACACCTTACTGGTATTCTTTGTTATAAATTTATGACTTATTTTATACCTTACTGGTATTCTTTGTGATAATGTGGATGCATTACTTTGAGTCTCATCGCCTGTTAAAATCATCAATGCTGCAATGTATAAAATAAGAGATCATATACCTTATTTTATACCTTATTTGGTAATCTAAGTTTTGCTGGGTAGGCTTTTAAAAAACCTTTCCATCCATATGTAATGTTCATATAGTTCTTTTGAAAAAAATACGAAAAAAAATTAAAAAAACGAAAAAAATACCGTT
Source organism: Pegoplata infirma (assembly GCA_963921195.1). Taxonomy (NCBI): domain Eukaryota; kingdom Metazoa; phylum Arthropoda; class Insecta; order Diptera; family Anthomyiidae; genus Pegoplata; species Pegoplata infirma. The sequence goes on along the minus strand of OY992537.1, from coordinate 115,401,706 downwards.
TTTTACCCTTCCCCCGTTAACCTACATTGTCGATAAAAAAAAATGGTAAATCTTAGATTTTGTTCCTCTATAACAGCGGTTACCAACCTTTTTGGCTCGCGTACACCTAATTTTAAATTTTGTCAGCCGCGTACCCCCTAACGAGTTTTTTGTTTTCGTTAAAAAACTTCTCATATAAATATTAAAGTTAATTTTCAAATTTTTGATCAGCAGGTATTGTCATTTTTTTGAAGGCTTTAGGGGAGATCAAAACAATGGTGGTATTTTTTGGGAAAATTTTTCGCTGGTTCAATGCATCTGAAAACGCGGATTTTGAGCTGATTTTTCTGCAGAGCAAAAATATTGCAAATCTGATTTCACCAGTCGATTCTGCACCAAAATTTAAAACAACGGACGTTTTTTAACTCTTAAAAAAAATTCCAAAAACACATCACAGAGGGCGGAAATATAATGGCCCTTACCACAAGAAAACAAAAAGTCTATTTTAACAAAAGTTTTATTTTAAATTTCAAATTTTCAATACATTTTTTGAAAGTCGATTTTAAAAACAAAAACAATTTGTATGGAAATAAAATTAAAAGCTCATTTTAAATTTATTTTATTTTCTTGTGGTAAAGCTGATTGTTTTTATTTTTTTTTAAATGTTTTTTTTTTAATACAACGGCAGATCAGCAATTCCATAACTTTTCAAATGAAACACCGTCTCAAAAATGCCCAAAAACACGTTTTTTGAGAACTTTGACACACATTTTCTCAAAAACCTGACATCTTAGAAAAATTTGGGAACCATATTCGGAATCAGCATCGAAAGGTTAATCGAAAAAGAGTGGTCAGATCTCAAAATATCGCAAAAATGCTCTCTAAATTGCACAAAAATACGTTTTTTTGTAAACTTTGACCTCAACTTTCTTAAAAACCTGACGTTATGGAAAACTTTGGAAGCCAGATGCGGAACCAGCAATTGAAAGGTTAATTTAAAACAAATGTCCGAATTACTAAAATTGTGCGTACCCCCGCGGACAGTTTCGCGTACCCCCTAGTGGTACGCGTACCATAGGTTGGTAACCGCTGCTCTATAACATATTAAAAGTGCAGGACAAACAGAGTGTAAGCTAATGACAAACTTATATATGAGGCATTCCACACCAAATGTCCCGCTACAGAAAAACATGTGTCCCGTAAATTTCTGAATAGATTGTTTGGATAGCCCTATATGTAACTAAGAAAATTGCGTTTTTGGTTTTTCAAATTTTCGAAAACTGGGCTTAGGAGGCCTGGTCAAATATTGGAAAAATGGTAAAATTTGTGGCGAGTTGCCTTGATTAAATATTTATCACATTAATACGGAATGCACCACAATGTCAAAAATTTACGTTCTTATATAGTTTTGTATGGGCTATCAATAAAAATTTTTTGTTTTGGAAAATTTTCAGAACCCGTTCTGAAATTGTCCATTTTTTAAAAAAGTCAATTTATCAAAAATCCGGCCACTTTTTTTTTTCTTTTTTATTTATTTTTTTAAAAGTTTAGATGTTTGTCCATCCACACAAAAAAAATCAGAAACACGTTCATCTTTTTTTTCGAGAAAATCGCATTTGAACTTTAAATTTCATAACAATTTTTTTATTTGCTTGTATTTCTTTGTTTTAAAGTTGCGAATGAGTAATATTAATTCCATAAATATTCGTCATACGCTCTGTTGACACAAGAAAATACAAGCAAATTACAAAATTGTTATGAAATTTAAAATTCAAATGCGATTTTCTTGAAAAAAACGAAAAATACATTTCTGATTTTTTTTGTGTGGATGGACAAACATCTAAACTTTAAAAAAAAAAATTAAAAAAAAAAAAAAAAAAGTGGCCGGATTTTTGACAAATTGACTTTTTTAAAAAATGGAAAATTTCAGAACAGGTTCTGAAAATTTTTCTTGGAAAAAAATTTTGTTCGATAGCCCATACAAAACTATATAAGAATGTAAATTTTTAAGATTGTGGTGCATTTCGTTTTAATGTGATAAATATTTAATCAAGGCAGAAGTTTATGGTACACGTGTTTTTTTTCGCTGGACATTTGGTGTGGAATGCCTCATATACCCTCTATTACTAACAAGGAAGGTATCCCTTGTTAGTAATAGAGGGTATATATAAGTTTGTCATTCCGTTTGTAACTCATCGAAATATCGGTCTGGGACCCCATTAAGTATATAGTATATTCATAATCCCCGATCGATGTTAAAACATTCTAGCGATGTCCGTCTGTCTGTGGATATGGTGCCACGGCCAATAATACACTGAGATGACTGAAACTTAATATATTTATTGGAAGTTCACCCGAGAAGTTTGGTATTGCATTTGAGCGATATCGGTTCAGCGGTTCAAAAGTTATGAACAAAAATGTAAGGACACCTCAAAAATTTTAGTACATTCAACGTAACCTAAAAATACAAAATGCTTAAATTCGGCTGCTGGTTGACATATGTGAACATAATTAAACACCAAATAAGTACAAACATATTTTTAGACAAAAAAATAAAAAAATCGCGGATTTTTTTTACCAATTTTTTTTTTCAGACATTTTTTTTCAAAAAAATTTTTTTTTCAAAAGTAATTTCCTTTTAAATAAAGTTTTTGCAATAACCTTTTTGAAATTGTGGAGGGTATCACTACATTCGGCAAGGCCGATTTTAACTTTTTTAGTTGTTTTTCAATAACGTTGGAATAAGTAAAACAAAATGAATTAAATCAACATCTAACCTAAACAATAGGCTTGTTTTTTGCAGACCGGACTAAGATTAGGATTAACTTTATTTAGTTAAAAAATTGGGCAAATCAAGTCCAAAATTTTTTTAAAATTTTTTTCTGAAATTACATACAATTGGTAAATATAATCAGGCAAAAAATTAAGCTTATTGTTAGTCCAAAACCTAAAGAATGAAAAATAAATTTAGTTTAAATCCCATGATTAACTCCGATTTATTTATACCATTTTATATTTTTCACAAAGCTTATTTTTTCCCCGGTTTATATTTACTAATTGTATGTAGATTCAGAAAAAAATTATAAAAAAAATCTGCACTTGATTTGATTCATTATTTAACTAAATAAAGTTAAACCTAATCTTAATCCGGTTTGCAAAAAACAAGCCTAATGTTTATAGACAAAAAATTTTAGAGAAAAAATTGTAATTAAAAATTTTAATCAGTTCAATTTTGTTTTTAATATTTTTTTTTAATTAATACGATTACATTTTTTAATTGATTTCGAAAATTTCCGTGAATGAATGCAATAAACTTTTACAAATTTAAGTAATTAATACTATCACTTTCGTGATAGGTGCAAAATCAACTAAACTTATAATTGATATAATCATTTTAGTGATTGAAACTCATTTTCATTTGTTTTGTGTGTAAAATTTGGTGGCGGTTCTTTTCTTACAAGGGAAGTATCTCAACCCTTATGAACCAATTTGCCTGAAACTTAAAATATATATAAAAGAGACGATTTTAAGGTTGGGGTGTCTCGGCTTATCGGCCATATCAGTGTTTAAAAATTTCGATGTCCCCTTATGAAACATTGTGGACCTTCGGGAAAATTTCGGTAACTCCCAAACTAATAGGAATATCGTCTAGCGCAAAAATACGTGTCGACTTAAATTTAATAAAGATTATTTCGTATTCATATTGATATCGTAGCTCTATGTCTTAATATAAATACCCCCCCAATACACATTTTCATGAAAAAAATATTTAACAAAGCCAAGTTTATGCCACCGTTTGATAGGCATTAAAAAATCCTTTCTGCTCATATGTAAACATCATATAGTTTCTTAGCAAGAAATGGCTAAAAAATCCAAAAAATTTTGATTTTTGGGCTTCTTCTAGGGCATTTTGGAAAGGTAAGAGGTAGGGCTATCTTTCAAGGGGGAAAAAATCATTTGTTACCTGCCCTAAGCAAATTGAGGTTATGTGCAAAATCTTATGTCTTTTTTTTCAAATTTTATTTTTAAAAACTCTGTATCTCGACAATTTCACTTTTTTTAATTTTTTTTTGTTATTGATTCTGAAAGGTCTTCCAAAAAATTTTCCAACAAACCCAAAAACAAAAAAATCGGGCCCTTGATTCAGAAGTTATCAATTTTATCCTACTACCCTCGGACCACCAATCCGAAAATTTTCTAACCGCTGCCATTTCGCACATTTGCATTTTCGAGGATGGTCGTAATGGACATATTTTCATGAAATGAGCTAAGGAATACGCTGGTAAAATTCGGCGGGTCGTGACTAAATCACCCTGTATATATTAAAAGGAAATTTATCCACCCAAATAGCACTGTCGCAAATAGCCGCTGTCCCCCAAAAAAATGCCCCTGCAATTTTTTTTTGCGTGTTGTATTAATGTAGTAATTTCGCTATCAATAATTTTAATGAAAGTTAAATTTAACGGTCATCTTTTGTAACTTTCTATTTTGCATTTGACATATAGATGTCGCCTACATCAATGACCGACTCTGTTTTCAAAATGCAACTATGTAATAATAAAAAACACTGAACGTACACTTTGTTAGTGACAGCTTCTGACAGTTTATTTGTTTGTAAAATTTTAAAATAATCTCATTGTGCCGCCATAAAAAAAAATTATTCTTGTTAATATCGATAAAAAGACAATTAAAATATTGAAAATTTGACTTAAAGAACTCCAATTAAAATGGTTTCCCGTAAAAATAACCGAAGCAATCTTAGTGATTCCACCAATGCCATAAGTTATTTACGCGACTTTAGCACGCAAGCCAGCCACTATCGCAACAATAAAACCGAGGAATCGTTGGTGTTGCTTAATCGTAGCGCCTCGTTGTTAAGTACCACCATACAACCACAATATTTTGCTCCAGGCACCTTAGAAGTATCCAAATTTTTTATTGATTTGCATGCTGTAATGGGTACACTTTCTACAGATTCCGATGCTTTGTGGGCATGTGTAGCGGTCTTGCAACATTGTTCAAAAAATTTGGAGGCACGCAAAGCCATTGTCGATGAATATCGTTACATACCCTTGCTAACATTTGTGCTAAAACGTACACAACCGGGCGATAAACAACAAAGATTGCTAACATTAATGCAAGAACTGACATTCGGTATTAAAATTACTTGGGAAGAGCCCTACATAGTGGTGCTATTGGAACAACTTGTACAAATTGTTTATCAGGCGGCCGAACAGGGAGAAGAATTGCATGCCCAAATATGTTTATCAATTTTAATAAATCTTTGTTACAAAAATTTCGTTGTCCTATTCCTGTTTCTACGTTCGGTAAATATTTCCAGTTTTAGTAGACGTATTCAAAACTATGGCATGTTGGCGAATAAAATGTTAATTATCCTTTCCGAGGATATTCATTCGCCCGGTCAAAAGGAATTGCATGTATTTTTACGTTCCAGTTTTGCTGCTGTCGATGAATGTATTAAACAATGGAATGTACCACACTTACGTCATATTGTGGATTTTTTAAGGGATTCTCGTGCCTATAGTGGTCTACATCAGGCAATGTTGTGTTATCAGTATTATTGTGAAGATATTGAAAAATTATTGGATGTAAGTATGAATTTAATTTCAGTCCGAAAAAATTAAAAAAAGTCGTTAAACACGAACTGGATAATATACGTTTGAAACTACCCAGTCAGAAATTGCCAACCGTACCAAAAATTTTGTGTTGGTACAATATCGGGCTAGCCAAAAATACAACATTGTATAATGTAAAACAGTTTTACTAATAATATTGTGTTGGCACAACTTTGTGTTTACATAAAACACTACACTATAGATTATAATTTAAAAGTTTAACATTTTTATTTTTTTTAAAAATCTTTCGATTTACATAGACCTCAACTCTTTAATCTAAGTGAACACTTAAGTAGTTGCTTTTTCAACCAATTTGTACAAAATGGTAACTAAAAAGCACGACATCGAGATTTTCAATACATCCCTAAGCAAAAGTTAAATCCAATGTCGTAAATTTGTAAAATCAATGTTAACCCAACGTTAAAACAAAAGTCGAGCGATCGTTGGCCACTGTTATCATTTCAACGTCGGAATGACGTCATAGACTTAAAAACGGGTATGATTCGCCAAGTTGGTACCGTCGCCGCCAACTTCATTCCAACGTTGGCCCGTTTGTATTTTTCTGACTGGGTAGAGACTAAATGTGGTAAAACTTCATTTACAGTTTTTCTTTTCGTGATCCTGTTTCCTTGTAAAAGGACTTTGTTAAACGTTGATACACCTTTTATGAGTTTTTAATAATTAAACTTTATTTATTTTATTATTCTATAATCTACCCTAACTTAAACTATCTTACTCACTAATACAAATATACTTTAAGAGAGCGTAACGTGTACATGTATTCTACGTACCGTGTGAATACTCGTAGTCAGCAGTTTACCTGACTAGGCCATGCAGTAATTGTGTGGACAATTACTGTGGGAAATTTTATGTAGACGTATAAAAGTCTAAAGACGTATCAAATGTCGTCTGGGCAGAATTCACATAAAAACGTTGGTACGTGGAGTATGTAAATAATAACCGAACATTATACACGCTACACCTCCCTTTTACAAAAGAATGAATTTATATTTAATAAATTTATTCTATGTTCTATCTTAATTGTTCAATATATTTATCATAACTTTTATTTTTATTTTATTTTGTAATTTTATTAGCATTTTTAAATTAATAATCTTTTCGTCTTACTCTGTCTAGATGTACCGTCATTGTCTTGTCGTTAGCGTCCTTTATAGTACAGTTATTTTTATCATCTAAATTTATTACCTTATATGGGCCCTTATACAGACTATCTAATTTATGTCCTACATTTTTTAAATATACTAGATCATTAATGTTTATCCCTATGCTATTCTTATTCCTATCGTATAGTTTTTTCATTTTCATCTTGCTACTCTCGATGAGTTCTTTAGCTCTCTTGTGGGCTACCTGTAATCTAAATTTGATTTCCTTATCGTATGCGTCCAAGTTATATATTGGATCTATTTCCGCATTAGAAAGAAAGTCGTATAGATCAGGTATTTTACCGAACACCAACTCGTATGGGCAATAATCATGCACCAATGATGGAGTTGTGTTGTAACAAAATGTAAAATATTTCAACCATTCGTCCCAATCAGTTTTATCGACTGATATGTATGAACGAATGTATTCATTAAATGTTCTGTGGCTCCTTTCCACAGTTCCGAGAGTTTGATGATGATAAGCTGTTGAAGTAATATTTTCTATCTTCAGTAGCTTACATACTTCATCAAAAATTTGATTTTTATACTCCGTGCCCATATCTGTAACTATTCTCCGCATGGGTCCGTATATGAGTATACAGTGGTCAAATATTGCTTTTGCAATTACCTTCGCACTTTTGTCAATGACAGGTATAGAGATTAAATACTTCGTCAGGTCACAAATAATTGTGACAGCATACACATTGCCATTTTCCGATTTAGGTAACGGTCCAATGGTATCTATTTGTACAATCTCAAACGCATTGATAGGAGTTGGAGTTTTAATCATTTCCTCCTTTGTGTTCCTAAATGTCTTGTTTGTTTGACATTTAGTACATGACTTAACGTATTTGGTGACGTCTTTTGTCATGTTTTTCCAAGAATACTTTTTTCGTATCTTGTTTAATGTACGAGTTATCCCTGGATGGCCACCCCAGATTGGATCATCGTGATATTTTCGTATAATTGATTCCTTATCGTTATTATCTGTAATCTTTGTTATTCTGGGCGTCAGTTCAATTTTTACTCTCTTGAGAATTTCATTTCCCTTTTTCTTATATTCAGTGATCCGTATTCTTTCGAATATATCGTCATTTAATGACTGCTGCAGCTTTTCCATATTGTTATCAACTGCTAATTTTTCAAGCATTGGAAATAATTGAATTAAGTCAATTTTTCCATTATTGATAAGTTTATCTATTTTAATTTTGATCACTTTATTTTCATTATTTTTATAGTCGACTTTAATTTTCTGTAAACATATATATTCGCCATTTATCGTTAGTTTGGCACTTTGTTTACTTCTCCTGGCAAGATCGCCATGTTAAACGTTGATACACCTTTTATGAGTTTTTAATAATTAAACTTTATTTATTTTATTATTCTATAATCTACCCTAACTTAAACTATCTTACTCACTAATACAAATATACTTTAAGAGAGCGTAACGTGTACATTAGAGTGTCCCTTATTTTGGAAATGTTGGAAATCTTGAGACGGTACCCGCTCATTTTTTTCCTTTTGACTTAAAAATAACTCAGGAAAAATTTTACGCCCCTAGGACCACGCCTTCCCTACGCGACGGGCCCTTAAAGAGCGGGGCCTAAAAAATCATTTTTCCATACAAACCAAAAAATTTTTTTTTTGATTTTTAATTTTTTTGTTATTATTTATTATATTACTTGGTTTGCTTATTCACAACAAAAAATTTGATTTTGGTGGGATAAGTCTTTCAGCGCTAAAAAATTTTTCGCAAAAAAAAATTTTGAGCCGCCGGGGTCCTACAGTAAAAAATTTTTAAAAAATATTTTTTTTTAGTTTTGACCAGCAACGGTTTTAGCTGCTATGTTGCTTTAAATGATATATATTCATAAAAAAATATTAGTGTACATGTATTCTACGTACCGTGTGAATACTCGTAGTCAGCAGTTTACCTGACTAGGCCATGCAGTAATTGTGTGGACAATTACTGTGGGAAATTTTATGTAGACGTATAAAAGTCTAAAGACGTATCAAATGTCGTCTGGGCAGAATTCACATAAAAACGTTGGTACGTGGAGTATGTAAATAATAACCGAACATTATACACGCTACAACTTCAAAATTTTAGAGGATTAAATTTTATAAAATATTTTTTTTATTTGTACTTGCCCTAGGATGCATCTAGTGATAACAAATGAAAGAGGAGGATCTCCCCTAATTTTCCTATTTTATTATTTTTATATATCAGGAAAAAAGAGTAAAGTTACGCCCTTTCAAAAAAATATCCTTCAATATGATTTAAAATTTTCAACAAAATATGTTGATAAAGTTTTCAAATGACTTTATTCACATCTTTTTATCCTTGTATGGCAAAATGAAAACAGTAGGGGATATTCTCCTCTTTCATTTTCCGTCACCAGTGTCATCCCAGGACAAGTACAAATATTTCAAAAATATTTTACAAAATATGTCCTTTAAAACTTTAAAGTCCTTTAAAAATGAAACAGGATCACGAAATTAAAAACTGTAAATGCAGTTTCACTCCATTTGATCTCCACGTTTACTTAAATCGTCACCTTATTATTGTTTTGCTTACGCCATTTTTGAAAAAAAATGAGTAAGGAATGGAATATATATAATATAAATATCCTCTTTCTTATTCCGAAGTCCGTTTTTTAAAACATCTTTTCAAATTTGAGATATCCAGCATTTTCTAAGAAAAACCATTTTGACGTTTTTTTTTGAAAATTTGCGTTATAGAAAAGGCTCTAGATTATTTAAAAATTAACGGATCTTGCATATTTTTGGAATGAAGATTAATTATGTTGGTACTATTCTACGTACCAAATTTTAATACCGTAACTTCTAAACATTTCAAATAATGTCATATTTGCCATTTAGGTTGTGTGGGAGGTAGGCGTGTCCATTGACCCATTTTTAATACCATGCAACCTGACTATATAAGTGTTCTAAATACCCAGTTTTGTCGATCTAGCTCTTTTTGTTTTATTGTTATTTTGTTTGGCGTTGAGAACTCATTTGCTCCATATCACACAAAAGTCCCAAATGTGTAAGCAAAATTGGATATGGAGCATAATACCATAAAATCTTATTTTATTAAAAGCTTAAGATCTTTTGATCTATTGTATGTAAAAGTCTGAAAACTAAAAGGTTTGTTAACAATATATGTAGCAATAAATTGTAAACATTAAAACAAAATCCATCGATTACTTTTCGAAAAAATTTGTGGTAAACCTATTTTATCGTTTTTCTCGAAACCGAGTTGTTGGCGTATGGAGCAAAACAATAATAAGCTGACGAAATATCACCAAATACGTTAATTTTTAACTGCACTTTAGGGACATTTTCCCAATTATGAATATTTTGTAGCTTAAATTTCATTATTTTACCTTCCGGTAGTAATATGTTTGCTATTCCGTTTATAACACCTCGAAATACGGTCTAATACCCCATATAAAGTATATATTTATGATACTTGATCGATTTTTTTTTGTCCTTCCAAATATAGAGGTCAAGACCGACCATATACAGTTGTGTTCAAAATAATAGGAGAAAAATAGGAGTGCGTATCGAACATTAAAATTCATAAAGGTATATCTTTGAAACGAAAACGAATATTTTTAGTAGATAAAAAGTGCATCGTAGAAAATGTCGCAAGCTTTAATTTAAAATTAATCCCATCCAGATTGGGTAAAAAATAAATGAGATACATGGGTCGAACTGCAAAATGAAATTTTTGGAATACTTTTTTTTGATTTTTTAAAAAATACTTACGAGTCGATTTATTTCAAATACACAATTTTGGATTTTTAGCATTAGCCTTTTAGTTAATTTTCAGTAATCAAATAATTTTTCTACCTACCAGGAAAAAAATCCAAGACCTTCCCGCATTGTAAAAAAACACGTATTTTTGGACATCCAGTTTTTTGTAAAAAAAAGTAAATATTAATTGGCTGGAATTGATTTAAATTAAAGTTTAAGCAGTTATCTACAACGCACTTTTTATTTGCTTAAAATACTCGTTTTATTTTCGAAGATATACCTTTCTGAATTTTTACGAGGATACTCCTATTTTTCTCCTATTTTTCTGAACACAGGTGTAATACAGACCGATTTTGGATATATATTTGGTTAAATCTTTTATTATCATTACACACAATCCAAATTTAAGCGATATATTTATATATTAGCTGCCAATAGACAGATTTAAGTGAATATCGTTCGGCATTTTTGTATGGGGACTAGGTCCAAAATCTAAACCTAAGAACACAAAAAATAGATTAATTATGGTTTTTAAGCTTACTACAATTTTTTTGGGAGGAGATCGGCGTGAGATTGTTAGGGATACAAGATAAAGTAAAACGGAAAAAGTTTTCAAAAGAAGGACAACAAAAATATAGAATGGCCTTCTTTTATCCATGTGGGTACACACTGGGTCCGAAATTTTATAATAAAAACTCGCAATTCAGAAAATTTTAAAATACACATATCTTAGTAGTTATTTGCCACACGATAAAAAGTTCAAAGGCAATTTTTTCTCTTTACTTGTAGAACTCGTAGAATACCCAAACACGCTAATATCAAAGGTTTTTGAGTTATTTGTAGAGTCCGACCGAATATTCGGTTTCGGTCTTGGTTTCGGCCGAATAATGGGGGAAAACGAAACTTTTTGGTATTTTAAAAAATATGTAAAAAAGTCGGTGAATTTTTTGATTTCGTATTTCATTACACTTGTTTCAGTTCAATTGAAGAAAATGATACAAGTTTATGCAATAAATGTAAAACTGTTTCAGTTTAAAAATTATTTTCTCCTAATCTGCAAATGAAATATACAATTTTTTTGTAAGTTTTTTAAAAATCATATTTTTTTTTTTCAAAAATACAACAATTCCTATGGTTTAAAAGCATTACATGCTGTATATTAATCTTTAACAACTTTTTAATAATTTTATTCATGTCAGACGAAAATTTTTTTAAAGTTTCGGTTCGGTTTCGGCCGAATATTCGGTTCGGACTCTAGTTATTTTATTTTCAAGTTTTTTAAGGCCCCAAAAGCCATTACTTTCTAAATTTAACAGCCAATTTCTTTTTTTTTTCTTAACAAAATCAAGAAAAAATGTCTCGGAATTTGAAAATTTTTCTATAAAGTTTCTTATCGCAATTTTACGTAAATACATGGAAAGCACACAACTTTAGGAGTTTAACAGCCTATTTTTTAAAATTTTTATTCTACGACCAGAGCAAAAAAATTGTGGGCAGATCGGCAATTATGTCTAGAATATCTTTGTGCAATATGGAGCCATTTAAAGCAACCGGAAAAAAGGCGTTCCTTTGGACCGAAAAAGACCGTAGCAATTTCACGGAAATACACGGAAAACTCATGACTTTATGAGTTTAATAGACAATTTCTTAAAAATTTTGTTCTACGACCAATACAAAAAGTTAAAGGTAGATCGGCAATTATGTCTATAATATCCCTGTTCCATATGGAACCATTTGATGGTACTTCTAAAAAGTGCCGTTCTTAGGACTAAAAAATACAGTAGCAATATCACATAAATACATTGAAAACACATGACCTTATGAGTTTAACAGCCGATTCATTAAAATTTTTGTAGTACGACCCAGACAAAAAAAATGTAGGTAGATCGGAAATTATGTCTAGAATAACATTGTTCCACATGGAGCCATTTGAAGCAACCGCAAAAAAGGCCGCCCTTAGGACCGAAAAAGACCGTCGCATTTTAATGTAAAAACATTGAAAGCACATGACTTAGGCTGGATTACTCAATGCTCCGTTATACAATAACTCTCCGTTAAATTTAATTTTTTCATACAAATTTTGAAATAAGGCTTCGTTAAATCGGCAGTTATCACTTTTAATTGAGTAATCCGCCCTTAATGAGTTTAACAGCCAGCAATTATGTCTAAAATATCCTTGCTCTATATGGAGACATTTGAAGCCACCGCAAAAAGTTACATCCTTAGGACAGAAAAAGACCGACGCAATTTCACATAAATATGTACATGTAAAACCCAAGATTTAAGAAGTTTAACAGCCGATTTCTTAAAATATTTGTTCTACGACCTGGACAAAAAGTTGTAGGTAGATCGGCAATTATGTCTAGAATATCCTTGTTCCATATAGAGCCATCAAAATGTACGGTCCTTAGGACCGAAAAGGACCCTCGCAATTTCACATAAATACATGGAAAACACGCGACTTTATGAGTTTAACAGCCGATATCTTAAAATTTTTGTTCTACGACCTGGGCAAAACGTTGTGGGCAGATCGGCAATTAAGACTAGAATATCCTTGTTTGATATGGAGTCATTTGAAGCAAATCAGAAAAAGTAAATGAGCCGTCCTTATGACCGAAAAAGAATGTCGTTTTCCATGGAAAACACATGACTTTAGGAGTTTAACAGCCGATTTCTTAAAATTTTTGTTCTACGACCTAGGCAAAAATTTGTGGGCAGATCGGCAATTATGACTTAAATATCCTTGTTTGATATGGAACCATTTGAAGCAACTGAAAAAATGTGTCGTCCTTAGGACCGAAAAGATCGTCACAATTTCACGTAAATATACGGGAAACACATAACTTTATGATCCTTGTTCCATATAGAGCCATCACTACTAAGAAGTATCGTCCTTAGGACCCTCGCAATTTACATAAATACATGGAAAACACGTGACCTTATGAGTTTAACAGCCGATTTCTTATTGTACGGTATAGATAAAATATTGTAGATAAAATATTATTTCTACACCGAAAAAATGCATGTTTCGTACATTGTACGAAAAGTTTCGTAGTTTTTGCTTACGAAATTATTTTGTAAAAATTATAAGTTTTTGCGAATAAGTTTACTACATTCTACGAAATATTTTTTTTGTTTTTACGAAACAATTTTCTATATTATACAAAATAAATTCGTAAACTACAAAAACAAATTCGTACATATGAAGGGCTTATTGTAAAAACTCGATAAGCAACATTTCATTTTATGGTGGTTTTTGCTTTAAAACTTTTAAAATAATGTAGAAAATATAACTTTTGCAGAACTTTAATTCTCAATATACTTGTACGAAGGGTTAAAGCAAGACTTCTGCCAAAAATATGTCAATGAAACATCAGCAAAAGGCGAAAAACACAAAAAATACAATGTTGCTTATCAAGTTCTTGCAGTAAGCCCTTCATATTAGATATATTTTTTACGAAAGTTAGTAAAATACAATATAATTTTGTAAATTTACAAAAAAAAAAAAATAAACTTACAAGCAAAACCTACGGCTTTGTTCTGCGAAGAAGACTAATCAAAGATGTGCAAATGGATGGACGTATGAGACAACACGACAGATATGGCCTTCTCTTAATCAGAAGCTCACAAATGAGCTTATATCGTGCTTAGTTAAGCACGCAGAGCAGTTAAATGTGCTGCGAGTGACTTTTGTCGGAGAGGAGTTGGGAAGTTTCGAACACTATCTGCCATTACCCGGCACTTTCTGGTCAGAGACTTGCTTCACTAGGATCTATGGAGCTGCATGATCTTTCTGATTTGTCGGATGTCAAAATTCAATATCTCAGGAGTTTCATAAGAAGCTCATATTGGTTTAACGACAGGGACTAGTAGGGAAACCTATTACAGTCCCGTGGTATCAAAATGGACCTCAGAGTCTACGTGTGTTGACATAAAACGTCAGCAGCCTCTTAGGTTAGGTTAGGTTAGGTTAGGTTGTAAGTGGCTGCTGACGTTTTTACGTCAACACACGTAGACTCTGAGGTCCATTGTGATACCACGGGACCGTAATAGGTTTCCCTACTAGTCCCTGTCGTTAAACCATTTTGAGCTTCTTATAAAACTTCTTAGATGTTGAATTTTGACATCCGACAAATCAGAAAGATCGTACAGCTCCCTAGATCCCAGTGAAGCAAGTCTCTGACCAGAAAGTGCCGGGCAATGGCAAATAAAGTGTTCGATAGTTTCCAACTTCTCTTCATCCATGCAACTTCGGCAAAAGTCATTCGACGGTACATTTAACCACTCTGCGTGCTTCCCTATAAGACAGTGTCCGGTAATTATAGAAACCACCGTCGAAATCTCTCCTCTTGGAAGCGATATCAGCTCACTTGTGCGCCCCTGATTAAGAGAAGGCCAAATCAGTCGTGTTGTCTCACACGTCCATCCATTTGCCCATCTTTGATTAGTTTCCGTCGCAGAACAAAGCCGTAGGTTTTGCTTGCAAGTTTCTAGAGGCATACCAACACATTCCAATTCTGTTGGAACCTGTAAGGTAGTTCCTAGTCTTGCAAGCTCATCGGCTTTGCAATTCCCTGGAATGTCTCTGTGCCCTGGGACCCATATGAGTCGTATGTTAAACTGCTTGGCCATCTCATTTAAAGACGTGCGGCAGTTAAGGGCAGATCTTGTTTTCAGAAACATTGAATCCAGGGACTTGACAGCGGCTTGACTGTCAGTATAGATGTTAACTGCAGTTGTAGACAAGACATTGCAGCTCAACCAGTCAGCCACTTCTTTTATTGCCAGCATCTCTGCCTGGTAAACACTGCAATGATCTGGCAATCTACGAGCCAGGCTCAACCCAAGCTCTTCCGAATAGACTCCAAAGCCCACTTGTTCGTGCAGCCTCGATCCGTCTGTATAAAAATTTATGGTTGCTCCACTACCCGGAGTATCCCCCATCCAAGACTCCCTGGATGGTATCATAGTGGTAAAGTGGCGCTCAAAGAGGCTCACAGAGGGAGCACAGTCCACATTTTGTGGTATTGTTATCTTTTTCAAGATCGCGCTATGGCCACTTAAAACCTAACCTAAACTGTCATTAAAAGTGATTTTAGAAAAAACAATTTTTATTTTTTAATAAAAATTAATCAGAATTTGAAAAACAATCTGTTTTACAAATTTTCTAACTGAAATTTTTTTTTAATAATCACGGACACGAAACATTTTTTTCATTTAATTATTTTTGCGTTTTGTAAATAAAAAAATTATTAAAAATGCTGTTAGAAAAAATTATTTTTAAAAGAATAATAAAATTTTCGAAATTCCGAAAAAAAATCTTGAACATTTTTTAAGTCCTAGGCCTTTTTACATAAAAGGTGTCAAAGTTTGTGATAGGGTATTTGGGTCCGTGTCAGATGTCACTTAATCTATCAAGTACCGGTCACTTTTTCTGCAGGGAAATTAATAATTTTCACGATTACGAAATATTAGGTCTATTCGATTACCCATATTTCTTACTATTTTTTACTACAACTGGAAAGTCTTGTTTACTTTTGTATTGAAAATTTCCAGCTGTAGTAAAATAAGTAAAAAGTAGTAGATTGTAGTAAGGTAATCAAATATACCTATTTTCGTATGTTTCGTAAATTTACGAAAGTACGGACTAATTTGTTTTTCGTAATATAAAGTAAATTTTCGTATATTTTGCGAAACAAGGAAGTACGAAATTTTTTTTCGTAAAATGTTGCATGGATTTTTTTCGGTGTAGAATATATTTGTTCCATATGTAGCAATTTTAGGACCGAGCGTCCTTAGGCTCGAAAAAGACCGTCGCAATTACATGAAAACTTTGACGGTCTTTTTCGGTCCCGAAGGCGGCAGTTTTTTATTTTTATACTTTTATTTTTATAATTATAATAGGGGCCCGCTGTAGGTTAGTTGGTAGCGTGCTAGTCTATGAAACAGGGCGTCGTGGGTTCGATTCCCAGCAAAACCCTTGGTCGATTTCGCTACAACGAGACGACGGTCATTGTTACCAGTTGTTGGTTAGGTTTAAATTACTAAAAATCATTTATAAATAAACTGGAAAATTAAATAAAAACCTGATCATTGGATCAAATTATTATTATTATTCATAATTTTTAAATTCACATTCAAAAATATTTTTTCATTTTAAATTAGCATTTAGAAACACGTTCCTCTATGGATGATTCCAATGAGGAATCTCGAAAACAACAACAAATATGTATGGGTTTACTTTTTCAACTAATTGAATATATTATGGAATTATCCGCCGAACCAGATGCGGATGGTAATGAAAATGTGGCCATAAGTTTAGATTCAAATATACCACGAATATTTGAACTTTTAAGTAATTGGTTACAGTCTGAAATATGTGGAGTAGAAGCAATTAACCTTTTGGATAGTTTGGTAAGACTAGGTAAGTTTTAACTAAGAAATTAAAACTGCTTTTAAATAATTGATTATATTTTTCATATTTTTTCTAGCCAAAAAAGAATCTATAGCACCACGTATAGCAAGAGATCCCTCCCTAATCATACAACTGATAGCAGCTTCCGAAAAATCCGAAACTTCTGCTTTACACGTTGCTGCCGTTTTACAACTTTTAGTTTCTTTGTTGCATCAAACAAAAACAGAAAAATTGATTTTATCTAAAATAACAGAATCTTATTTTGATAAAATTCTAGCACCGCTATTGAACACCAAACCCGAAATGCCCGATAATTGTTTAAATATGGAAGAAATCGAAAAATCAGTTTTTTGTATATTGCTCTTAATAAATTTTACCGATATTGCTAAAAAGGCATATTTTGAAAAATGTTGCACTTTATTGCAGCTAACACAAATACAACATGCTTTAGCGAGAGCAATGATAAGTGGTAGTGAAAAACTATGTTCGGCTGTATTTCAAATATCACAATTTGAACATTTTCCACAGACGGAGGTGGCTAAGGTAAGTTACAGATTAGGATTCTGAGACTTTTTCAATTCCAAAATTCTCAGATTCTGATACATTTTTGCTATAGAAATATTCTCAGACTCGTGAGACATTTTTTCTATAAAAAAAGTTTCAAAATCCTTAAACATTTATTAAATTTCTTTTCAAATAATTTCAGCACATTTCAAAATTAATACCTAACAATCAACAATTGACCCATTCCGCTCCTACCGGCGATCAATGGCGTAATTTAAATGCTATTTTAAAAAGTCATCAATCATTTGGTAGCAAAGAATTAGAAGAACGCTTGGATGCATTAATTGAAGCCGTATCACAAGCACAACGCAATAATCAAATTAACAATGTGGCCACCTCACAAATTATAGAAGTTTTTAACTATAAAAGAGAAAAATTTAATTCTGCGGAGAGTTCTATGCAAAAGAGACTAGAAGAAGCTAGTCAAGAGGTAGTAAAAATATCTTTCAAAATTAATTGTTTTTTTTTTTTTAAATCTTTTTAATATTTGTTTCTCTTCCAGATTACTCATCTAACACAGCGAATTAATTTACAAAATGCTGAATTGGAAAAATATCATACTATGAATTTTGAATTACACATTAATCAGGAATCATTACAAACTCAGTGCAAAGACTTAAAGCATCAAAAAGATAATTTAAAACGAAATATGACGGATTTAATGAAAAAACTTTCCGAACAATCTGAGATTTTGCAAATTAATGAAAAACGTTTGGCGGTTAAGGTTTCCGAAATGATTGGTAAAGTTTTTTTTTTTTATTATACCCTACGGATGTTTGTAACTACCCGAAATGTTTGTAACTACCGGAAATGTTTGTAACTACCCGAAATATTGGTCCAAGAGCCACATTTAAGTATACCAATCGACTCAGATTCACTTTTTAAGTCAATTTAGCGATGTCCGTCCGTCTGTCTGTCTGTCCATGTAAATGGTGTAAACACGATACAGGTCGTAATTTTAATTAAATTGACTTGAAATTTGAAACTTAAGCCTTTCTTGGCCCAAGGCGAAGCCTATTGTAATTGGACAAAATCGGTCCATTTTTAGATATAGCCCCCATACAAAGGTCCTCTTTAGTTTTGGCTCAAATGACTCCAATAACCGTATTATAATAGGTATATTTTCGAAATGGGGCAGGTAAACGTATTTTGTCTTCACAAATCACTATTCCGAATTTTAAAGGAATCGGACCAGTTCTTCTTGTAGCCCCCATACAAACCACCTTCCCGATTTTCACATAAATACCCAGGCAGAAAAATACGAACGGGAGAGCGCTGGCAAAGTACCTTTTATGGTCGTTTGTGTGCTGGGAAAGCATCACAGTTTAGTACTCTCAGAGCGTCCAAAATGATAACCACGGTAAACGGTATGCCGTTGCTATTTTAAAGCGCTTTGAAAGCGCTTTAAAAACAAAAAATATGGTACTATTATAGCACTTTTAGAACAAAAAAATGGGACGTATCTAAATTGTATACATAAGTCCATAAGACATAACTTTTTTGGTGTTTATTTGAATAAAGAAATTTATTAAATTAGGATAAAAAATTTATTGACTTATTAGGATAAAAAAATGTTGAACAAACTTTGAACAATTTTCTAAGTCCCGGAAAAAATTTGTTTGCAGTTTTCTTTGCGTATTGTAATAAAAAATTTATTAAAAATGCTTTTAGGATTACTTTGAACGGATTTAAATAGAAAAACATTGGCAAAGCGCTTGGAAAGCACTTTTTCGAACTCATACTACCTTCTACACAAAAAATAAAGTGCTTTGCCGAGACTTTTTCTTTGGAACGGTTGGCAGTTTCTGCCTGGGTATCTTAAATTTCATGCAAATAGAAAATATTCAATTAAAATTTTGTTTGTGTATGGTAAACGCGTACTTTAATAACCTTATCAAATCTGATTATCATCGGACCATTTTTAGACTAAGGCCCCATATAAAAATTTTCCCCGATATTCAGTTGAAGTGGTTTATTGGCAACAAATCAAAGCCTATTTCACTAAAATTTGATTTGTGTTTTTTACATTTATTAAATATTTGACAAAATAAAGATCTGATCGGTCCATGTTTGAACTTGTGACCCATTTTCCGGGAAACTCTGGTGTAGGGTATTATATGTCCGGTCTTGACCGACTATAATTTTCTTACTTGTTTTAAATATATCTGTGTACATAATTGATAATCCCCAAGTAATGGAAACTCTAGATAAGCACCGGAAAACTAATTTACTTCTAGCTTTCGATCTGAGAGAAATTTCTTTAGTTGTTATCTCTTATTGCCACAGATATTTTAATACACTTTTTTTTAACAAATTTTAATTTTTTTATTGGTTTTAGTTTTACAACAAGAATATAATGATATCAAGGATCAGTTGCATGTTAAAACAGAGGAATTGGACAAATTGGAAATAGCTGCTAAAGAAAATGTAAGTTTTTGTATAATGTTGTTTTTATCTACCCCAGCAATAATTTGAATGTGATTCCATACATAAGAATACATTAGTCGTTTATTTAGATGTGAGATCAAAGTATATTGTGAATTAAAGTCTGGGAAAACAGGGTTGGCCGATTTTTTTAATAGGGATGTTACGGACGAGTTTGAACATTATGTTTTTGGGCTGTGTCTGGTTTTAAAAGTGACGCAGGACGCCACCTCAGTTTGACAATATAAGCTAACGACTAAAAAAAAGAAAATAAGAATTACGTTTTAATATTCTTAAACCAAAAAGCTTTGTAACTTGGATTTGTAACTCGGGTAACAATTCACAATAACATTCATAATAAAAAAAATACTTGCTGGTGAATAAAACAATTAAAATTTTTTACCAGCTGTTAAATAAAAGCTATCATTAATTATTTTTCATCAAAATTAGTTTTTTCTTCAAAAATTTTGTTTATCAAAAACTTTTTTTATCAAAAAAATCGTTTTTCCATCATTTCACCATATCGTAGCTATCATCAATCCGGGACTCCATAAAGTATATTTTTGATCTGTGATCGATTCTAAGGCATTCCAGTGATCTCTGTCTGTTGAAATGGCGATCACGGCCAAAATGTTAAATATGACTGAAACATATTTACTTGTAGTTGTCCCGAGTAGTTTGGTATTGCATTTGGGCGATATCGACTCAGCAGTTCAAAAGTTATGAACAAAAATGTAAGGACACCTCGAAAATTTTGATACATTCCACTTAACCTAAAAATACAAAATGCATTAATTTGGTGCTGGTTGACAAATAGGAACAAATTTGGATACCGAATGGCATTTAAACAAGTACAAACACATTTTTTTTTAAATTATAATTTTTCGCATATTTTTTTTTTCACCAACATTTTTTTACCGCAGAAATTTTTTTGTTTAAAATTTTTTATTTTTTTAAATAATCTTTTTGACATTGTGGGTGTATCAATATATTCGGCAAGGACTTAATCAAGGGAACTTATCCCTTTTTTCTTGGCTTTCACTAAAATTTTTTCAATTTATCACCAAGTCTGAACTTATTTTGACATAAAAATGTTTCGGTTGTTTAACAGAAGTACAAAAAATCAAGTGGAAGTACAAAAATCAATGTGCCTCCAAATGTAAAAAAAAACTTTTTTGCCCATAAATAATAAAACTTTATTTAAGTATTTTTTTATATTCACGCCCACAAATAGGTGGAAACAAAAAACGTTATTTTTTACCAAACTACACTCCCCCTCTGGCTTCGTGCCTGTCCAGGGACATGTCACAAGTAGGGTTCTATAGTCGAAAAGTCGATTAATCGACTTTTTGTATGAAAAAGTCGAAATCGACTTTTTTGTTCTTTTGTTGCTTTCGATTTTTTTTTTTTACTTTTTTCGACTTTTTCGACTTTTTTCGACTTTGCCAGAAAAAAAAAATTCAAATAATAATTTCTTCTGAAAAAAAAAAATTTCAAATGAGAGCCGAGTTTAATTGCAACTAAAGCTATTGGTATATCCATGTATTTTGTATGTGAAGCAAAAATGTGCCAAATTCATAAGTTAGAAAGTGTTAAGTGCAATATTTTCCAATATTTTTGATTATTGTAAACACCTCAGTGATAGGGTTCTATAAATCGAAAGTCGACTCTTTTGGGGGGAACTTTTTCCCCTTTTGTCCGATTTTTGCCTATTTCCGAACTTAACCAGCCTATGACCATGAGACTTATTCGTACCAAACTTTGGTCTAGCTCTATTATTTTGAACTATAATGTATCCTCTTCAGACGGACTGACGGACAGACGGACATCGCTAAAATGTCTTAGAATCGATCACTGATCAATAATATATATACTTTATGGGGTCCTAGACCGATACTTCGATGCGTTACACACGGAATGACAAAGTGAGTATACCCTAGGGTTGCCATCCGTCCTCTTTTCCCCGGACAGCGTCCTCTTTTTTAGGGCGTCCGGGGCAGTCCGGCATCTTTTTCAGCAAGTGTCCGGGGTTGCCCTACTTTTTTCACTTTTCTCCATAATTTATTTTTTTATTGCATCGAAACTTTTAAATTCTTGACATCGTTGTATTGTTACTCAAATGACTTGGCATAACTTACTTTGCCTGCCAAAATGTGGAGCTTATCAGCAGTGATGCTTACTTTAAAAAACGCATAAAAATGCGTATATTTTGAATAAAAAAGCACTACATGTTGGGGCATATCACAAAGTCAATTCTGTTCGAATGTGGAATTGAATGTTTACTCAGAAAACCTCAAACAAAATTATTTTTCAGAATTATAGCACTTTCAATTACACTACTCAACAAGCTTTTTCCGGTTTGAATTCTGATAAACAATTTTAGTAGTCTTTGATCTCCTGATTCCAAATCTGTTGTCTAAATTTTTCATCACGTCCAGATTTTAAGCTATTCACTGTTGAAAATGCGAAAATGGCGATTTTTTGCATTTTTTGATAGCCTGCACAGCATGATATTGATATTTTTTAAAAATATCTTTAATGGTTTTAAAAGCTTATAAAAACAATGCATTTTTGCCTAAATTTTAAGCTCATCACAGTACAGATTATTTCCGGTTTTTGCCTTAGAGCCTTTTAACATTATAAACATTGCAACAACTTAATTTTTTTTCTATTTATGAGACAATAGTTCAATTCAACTCTAACGCTTTGTACTAGATTTTAATTCCACGCAATTGCTGCTATGCAGGCTTTCAAAAAAAGTTAAGAGTACAGATTTAGAATCAGCGAGTCAAAATCTTTAAAAATTTTCTTTGAGTCTTCATAGAGAAACCTTCGATTTGTTGAGCGTTGTTATTAAAGTGAAATTGACGAAAATTATTGGAATTGGTTTAAATCAGTTTCCGAACGGAATTGAATCTGAGAAATTTTATCGACTTTCATAATCGCTTTTAAAAATTCTCATATCTTTACTGGGTGCGGTATCGATTGCCAACACTGGGTTGTAGTGATTTTTTAGTGGGACTGAACATTTTTAGTGGGGGAAAAAATTTCCTCTTTTTGGAGACTAATGTCCTCCTTTTTTGATGCTGATGTCTTCTTTTTCTCAAAAAGGGAATGGCAACCCTAGTATACCCCCATACCACAGTGGACCAAATGCTTAATCTAGCGTGGAAGAGAGTATAATTCGACTTTGAGAGCACCTAGAAACATGAAATTTGTAATGCACAAGGAAAATGAGACGAGCTTCTATATAGTCCAAATGTGGGCGGTATTTGAAGGGGCGTGGCACTTATTGAAACATTGTCATAATAAAATATAGGTAAAGTAGAGCCAATAATAAGCAGAGAAAGTAATTTTTTTTAACGTAAAAACATTTTTAAACAGTTTAGAAAAGAAATATTTTATTTTGAGTAAAAAAAAATTTTTTTTTTAGTGAAATTTTTTTTTGAGTTTAACTTTTTTTGCTTGTAAAATTTTTACATTGGGTTAAAAAATGTTTGAGAATGTCAAAAATACTCAGCAAAATATTTTTGTGGCTCATCAATGTGATTTAAAGCGTTTTTTTTTTTTTTTTTTTTTTAACGTAAATTCAAGGTACACCAATCTGAAATTCACGGTTTTTGCTTACAACTTCTGAACCACTGGACCGATTTGGCTGATATTCAATATCAACCTGACTAGGAAAATTGAAAATATATATGCCAAGCGTCAGCAACAACAGAGTTGCCGTTTGAAAGTTATCGTGTTTTAAACAGACAGACGGACGGACATCGCTAGATCGACTGAAAAACAAAAACCAGCAAAAACCAGCAGCCAATTTTCTTATTATTTTGAAGCTCAATATCTATTCTTTTGAAATCATGTAAAAACCCTATAGAAGTAAGCGGGATTAGTACCTAAATTCATTATTAAAATTCAAGTTTGCTTGAAAAATAATTCCATTGTGGACTCTATTTTTAATTTACGTTTTTTTTACGAACAACAACACAAATTAGCTTCAAATATACATTCCTTGAGGTTAAAATATAACAAATAATTTGATAAATTGCCTTAATACGGTCGTAAAATAGCAGTTTAAACAATCAACACGTCTACACAGAACTTGAAGAAATTTTTTTATAAAAACTGTTTGGCTGCCTACTACGATGGTGTTTTTGCAATAAACAAAGAAATTTTATTAAGAGTTAAGTAAGGTAGGAATAGTGCAATCATATATGCGATACTAATTCAATATTGTAAAAACTTAATTTTTCGACCAACTGCGCACCAGATTCAACATTTGGTCCACTGTGCATACTGTGGTTGGAGGGTATAAAAATAGCACCTCAATCACAGACCATATAGACATGCAACACGAGTGCTGATTTTGGTACTTTCAATATGGACGCATACAAAATACTACTAAATTTACTTCTCTGCCTAGAATACGTGTGCCTGTATGTGTGAGCTTTTGCATCTGTATTTTCGTTGTTTGTTTACGTTTTGTATGAAACGTCAAAAGTTACACGCGCGTGCCGTCACTAATACATAAACATGTGCGAAACTTATTCGTTTCACCCCTATGACCTCAATGCTTACAACAAGTCGAAACTAAACTTTTATTTACAAAAAAATCAAAAAGTTGAAAAAAGCCGAAATGTCGAAAAATGTCGTCTTTTTAAAAAGTCGACTTTTTAAAATTTGAAAAAGTCGAAAACCCTACTTTTTATAAATTAAAAAAAAATCAAAAAGTCGACTTTTTGTTGCGACTAACTATACACAAGTGCATTTCCTCAAAAAAGTGACATGGGTTGTTTATGAAAGGTGTCAAGTTTGTGATTGGTTATTTGGTCACGTGACCTATCAAGGACCGGTAATTTTTGCTGTAGAGAAGGTTTTGGTGCATTCATTTTGATTAAATTAATTTATTTTGACAATTCCTTACTTGTTAAGTCCCTCTTTCGTAAAAAATAATATATTTTTAAATAAAACAAAACTTTATTTTAAAATATTCCAAGATCTTTATTTAATAAAATTAAAAACTGCCACTTAACAAATGATCGTCTTGTATATTTGCATACTTTATACCTGTGGCTGGTTTGCGATATTCCAAAATCGTGAAAGGTGGCATATTTGTAGCCATTTTCATTAGTTGACCGCTACGACGACGATGTAGCACATATAAAATAGCTAATAACAAAAGAACCAACACAAATATTAAAGGTATAACATATGACAGGGGAGAAGCTTTTTGTATCGAATTCATAGTTGCTGTAGGTTTAACTTGAATATTACTGCTGGTAGCAAGAGTAGGAGCCACAGTCTTAGCTGGTTTAGTAACAGCCATAGTGGGATTAAAAGGAGCTAATGTTGTTATAGAATTCGAAGTTAAAGATTTGAAAGTGGGTACAGATGATATTGTTGTCAGGGACATATCACTATTTATAATAGGTTTTAAAGTAGTGGGAGTATCAACCAAAGTAGTTTTTAAAAAACCCGTTTGAGAACAAGAACATCTTAAAAATTTACCCATTTGTAAGGATTTACAAGCATCCATAGACCATTGTGAGCTATAAGCAGATTTCATTAAACATTTATTAATGCGCTGTTCCAGAGGATATATATCCAATTGTATATTTGTTGGCGGCTTAAGAGAATCTTGTAATTTTAATTCTTTTAATTCAGAATTATTAACCATCTCATATATATTATATTGTATAAGTGAAATATCATCCTGTAAATTTTCTTTAAAATTAAAAGATTTAATGACCAAACAATATTTTGCTTGCGGCTGCAATAATTTCTTATCAATTGTGGTAAATTGTAATATTAGTTTATCAAATAAATTTTCATTTATTTGTGTTGTATGTTGCTGCAAAAAATCTCCTTGTAATTTTTTAAGAGTTAGAGACACCAAAGATGATTTTAAAAATTCTTGATTAAGATTTTCACTTAAACACATTTTTCCAGCTAAATTTGTTAATTTATCCATAAACATTTGTAAAGCCTGGGCGGAATATTCTTCAGATTTTAAAATATCTTCTAAAAGAGATAATTGAGTTTTTGTATAGATTTCTGAGGAATGATTAACAATTCTTTTAATTCTTAATTGTCTTTTAAAACGTTCTTGTTTTAATGTTGCTGGCATTAGTGTAGGAGAATAATCCATGATATTTTCTAAAATTTCCAATAGTTTTTCTAAAATATTTTTATTCATTTGTTGGGTAAAATCTAACAAATCTTTGGTTTGTACCACAAATATTAATTTAGAATCTGAATTTATAAAAATTTTATTTTCTGGTAGTTCTATAAGTTTTTCAATTTCTTTGTTTAGTAAATCAATTACAAACGATTGCCATTTTTCATAATTTTGTGATTTAGAATTTTTAAATGTTATAGTAGCCATTATTAAGCAATTAAAACCTTCTTGATAGTCAGTTCTTTGAAATAAACCTATAACTTTTTCCACATATTCTTGATATTCTTTATCATTTAAATCTTCATAGTTTAAGGATAATTTTGTATCATTTTTTACTACACTACAGGCTTGTCTAACATCACAAATTTCCACAAATATTTCCAAAGGTTTGTGGGTATACGGCAGTATACATTCCCAGGTTTTATATTCAAAAAATTTACCAAATGTTAATTCAAAAGAATCCATTATAATCTTTAACTCATAGCTTACAGGAGAATCTAATAGTAAATCTTTAGCTTCTTGTGAGGTTATGGTGAATATAGATTTTAATGCCAAACCTTTTAAAGGATCAATTAATACCATTAATACTTGTGGTGGTGAATTAGTATGTAAATCTATAACAAAATTACTAGTCACTACTTTATTCCAAGGTTGATTTTCATCACCTCCCTCATTTCCATCGTCTTGTATTTGCTGTTGTTGATTTTCGGTAAATGGTTTGGGGCATATTACATCTAAACGAAATTTATACATAGCATCTCCTTCAAATCCTGGCCACATTATATCTGTTTTAATATATTTTGTTGGTATATTTAATGTTATCTCTCGATTTACTGTACTATTCGTAAAATCTATAATTTCTTCTAAATAATACTTTTCCAAATTGGAAATTTTCGTATAACCATAATGTTCTTTATCCAAAACACCACTGGCTATAAATTTGAATCCTTCTTCTTGGGCACTCAACCAACTAACTTCACAATTGGCCACCAAATTCATAACCATAACAGAAAATTTAAATTCTTCATATGATGAAGGATTTAAATTTGGTATATCTTGAAAATCATAACTAATAAAAACGGAAGATATAACCTCTATATCAGCTTTAACTTTAGTAACAATATCATTTATCTTTACATTAGCTAAAACTTCATAAGTTCCGGATTTTTCAAATTGTGTTTTAAAGAAATTTTCATTATCTTCTTTGGATGCTAGATATTCTTTTGTTACGGCATCTAATACCAGCCATTTAATTTCCAATTTTAAAACTCGATCATAATTTCTAAGAAATAATTTGAAAGTCAAATTGGTGCCCTCACCAATACGGGCAGCACATGGTATTATCATAGCCTGAAAACCTTTTTGTAATATTTCCACCATTAACACATCTTTAGCCAATAATCTATTGGTATCCATTTCCTTGACTTGTGCCTCTATGGCGGTTTTACTTTCTGAATTTAAAGCATTGGCTGGCACTATCAAAACACTGGATATAGTATTTTCTATTTCTCTATACTTTTCATCCAATTCATTAATTCTCCATTCTATATAATAATCATTTTTAGGTTTACAAAATGTTACCTTAGCCAAAACATTAAACTCAATATTGGCTACAATTTCCTGGGAACCTATCATTAGGAAATTTATACCTTCCGGTATATTGGTATTCTGTAAAACTCCATCTGCATAATCTATGGTAAATACTTGTTCTCTACTTGACTCTCCTGCATCTGTTATACCCACTATATGGAATATATAACTTACTCCCGGTACTACTTGAGATTTTTTAATTAATGCCATATTATTTTTCATTATCTGTAAACGTTCTTGACTATTTAGGCGTTGTTCTAAAGCTCGTACAGCCTTCCATACCAATAATATTTCGCGCTGCGTTAAAGGTTCTGGTCCAAGTATTTTAAAGAAAATTTGAAATTTATATGATAATTTAATACCATCTTTAGGTTGAAATGTAATTGTTACTCCTTTGGGTAGTTTTGAAACGGTTTCATTAACATTTTGTTTACAAAGATTTTGTGGTGCTACTATACGGAAGGAAGGAACTTCTTGACTTGTTATTATGTAGAATTCCGATAATAGTTTTATTATGAAAATAATTTTAAATAATTTTCTCATGTTTGCGTTTATATTTCAATGAAATTTCTGGTGAAATTGTGTAAAAGAGTTAAGTTATGGCCTTTGTTGTTACCATGGTTACAAATAAATGCCGGTTTGTTATATATAAATAATTAAGCCAGGACGTACAGAATAACGCTGCAGGATAAAAGGTGTGGGTCGACTTAAAATCACCTATCCCGTTATTGGTGAAAAGGGGATATTTAACTAAACTGTATCAAAAATACTTAATCCCGTGACCGGAGACAATGGGACATATCAAAAGTACTGAAACAAAATTTTCTATGTCCCGCACTTTTTTTCAGCAAAGAATTTCATTAAAATTAATTTCCCGAACATTTTTTTTAGATATTTTACAAATTTCAATTGTTCTTTTATGAATTTCAATTTCGCTTTTCTGAATTTCTATTGTGATTTTCTGAATTTGAATTGGGATTTTCTGAATTTGAATTGGGATTTTCTGAATTTAATTGTGCTTTTCTGAATTTCAATTGTGCTTTTCTGAATTTCAATTGGGCTTTTCGGAATTTCAATTGGGCTTTTCTGAATTTTAAATGTGCTTTTATAAATTTCAATTGGGCTTTTCTGAATTTCAATTGTGCTTTTCTGAATTTCAATTGTGCTTTTCTGAATTTCAATTGGGCTTTTCTGAATTTCAATTATGACTTCTGAATTTCAATTGTGTTTTTCTGAGTTTCAATTGCGCTTTTCTGAATTTCAATTGTGCTTTTCTGAATTTCAATTGTGCTTTTCTGAATTTCAATTGGGCTTTTCAGAATTTCAATTGGGCTATTCTGAATTTCAATTGGTCTTTTCTAAATTTTAACAGTGATTTCTGAATTTCAATGGGGCTTTTCTAAATTTCAATTGGAAAAGGTGTAGCTCAATTGTAATTCGAAAAGGATCAATTGTAATTTGAAAAGGATCAATTGTAATTCGAAATAAATCAATTGTTATTCCAAAAAGTTCAATTGTAATTCGAAGATTCTAATTGTAATTCGAAAAAGATTACCGAAAACGGGTTTTTCAAAAACCGGTGTAGAAAGTATGTCGAATAATTGACAACTCTATTTTAAATTTCAATTGCAAACAACTGTTAGCTTGTAAGTGGCTGCTGACGTTTTACGTCAGCCCACATAGACTCGGAGGTCCGTTGTGAAAACAAGGGGCTGTAATAGGTTTCCCTACCAGTCTCTGCCGTTGAACCTATTTAAGCTCTTTATGCAACTCCTTAGAATTCAATTTTGACATCCGACAAATCAGAAAATCCGTGCAGCTGCCAGATCCCAGTGAAGCAAGTCATTGACCAGAAATTGCCGGGCAATGGCAGATAAATTGTTTGATAGTTTTCAACTCCTCTTCATCCATGCAACTCTGGCAAAAGTAATTTGACCGCTCTGCGTGTTTTCCTATAAGACAGTATCCGGTAATTACAGCAACCACTGTCGAAATCTCTCCCCTGGGAAGCGATATCAGATCACTTGTGCGCTTCTGATTACGAGAAGGCCAAATCTGTCGTGTTGTCCACACGTTCATCGATTTGCCCGTCTCTGATTAGTCTCCGTCGTGGAACAAAGCCGTAGATTCAGCTTTTTCTAGAGTCATACCAAAACACATTCTAATTCTGTTGGAACCTGTAAGGTAGTTCCCAGTCTTTGCAATTTCCTGGAATGCCTCTTTGCACTGGGACCTATAAAAGTCGTACGTCAATCTGCTTGGCCATCTCATTTAAATACGTGCTGCAGTTAAGGGCATATCTTGTGTTCAGAAACATTGACTCCAGGAACTTGACCGCGGCTTGACTCTCAGAATAGATGTTGACTGCAGTTGTAGACAATACATTGCAACTCAACCAGTCAGCCACTTCCTTTATTGACAGCAACTCTGCCTGGTAAACACTGCAATGATCTGAAAATTTTCGAGCCCGGCTCAACCCAAGCTCCTCCGAATAGATTCCAAATTGTTCGTGCAGCCTCGATCAATCCGTGTAAACATTTTTGGAGGCTCCACTACCCGGAATGCTCCTCATCGAAGACTTTCGGGATGGTATCAGTGTTAAAGTGGCGCTTAAAAAGGCTCATAGAGGGAGCACAGTCTACATTTTGTGGTATTGTTATCTTCTTCAATATTACGCTATGGCCACAATCGCTGCTTCTCCATTGCAGTGTGCTATTAAGTCGAACTGCCGACGTAGCCGCATACTGTCTATCCAATATGTCCAATGCTATCAGGTGAAGGAGGATTTCTAATGCAGCCATAAGTGTAGTACGAAGAGCACCAGTAATGTACATCGACGCCATTTTCTGTACCTTCGTAATAAAGACACGGTTCCCTTTTGTATCTAAAGCAGGCCACCAGAAAATGATTCAATACAGCAAAATTGAACGCACCACTGCTGTAAAAATCCAATGAACGACTTTAGTGCTAAAGCCCCATCTTTTCCAATGGCTCTTTTACAGGAATATAAAGAAATCGTGGCTTTTCTCACCCGGTCCTCAATATTACGCCTGAAATTCAACTTCCTATCTAGAAATACTCCAAGATACTTGGATCCATCTGAGAAGGCAAACAGGAAGTGGAGAGAACTGACAACATGTAAAATCAGCAGAACTTTGTGGCCAACTTATGATCAAGGGAAAACTAAATATCTACTATCATTTACGAGAAGGGAATGATAAGTTCTG
Organism: Pegoplata infirma; assembly: GCA_963921195.1. Taxonomy (NCBI): domain Eukaryota; kingdom Metazoa; phylum Arthropoda; class Insecta; order Diptera; family Anthomyiidae; genus Pegoplata; species Pegoplata infirma. Next base: position 115,370,765 of record OY992537.1, on the reverse strand, counting down.
GCTTGGATAATAACAGGTCATTGTCCTATCGAGAATATTGCCAAGAATATTGGACTTATTTCAGAGGCTAGTTGTAAAGGATGCCTTTCACCAGGAGTAGATGAAACGATGGAGCACATATTTTGTCACTACCACAACAAAAATCAAAAAAAAAAGTTCCCCGATTTTCATGATATGTTTGTATGTATTATAGAACATTCCTAATAGCACGGAAATAATCATATAAGAACGATAATTCTGTTCGTTACTAACAGGTGGGTGCATAAAGTTGCATCTTGTACAATCCTGTAACTAGTGTTCATTACTTCGCATAAATTAAGTCGAGGTTAAACTGTTGTAACTTTTGAACAAAAAGAGATATTTATCCACTCTTTTATGGTAATTTTAAAGGATATTTAAATAATTTAAGTCATATCTTTTATTTTTTTTTTTAACAAATTTTTCTATTTTTTATTCAATTTTTAACAAAATACAAATTTTTGAACAGAAAATTATATATATTTTTTTTTAATGGAATAGAACTTTTGTTTTTGGTCCGTATTTGTCGCCGGACTTTTTCAGATATTTTGACCAATATCCATAGTACTTATTTCAACGGCTAACTTTTGCGGCCGTCTGCGACGCCGACTACAGTGGGGCGATATGTAAACCTTATTTTTACATATTTTTTAAACATATTTTAAAAAAGTGGGCGTGGTAGTTGTCTGACCGCCCCCTTTTTTTGTGATATTATTTCTACACTCATTGAGAGTATATATATACCAAATTTAAAGAAATTATAACCAAAATTACAAATTTTTAAAACAGTGGGCGCGGCCCCTAACCGGCCTCCAATATTTCTCAAAATATTATTTTCGAAGTCAAAACGAACATTTATACCGAATTTCAAGTCAATATAATTAAAATTGGATTTTTCTTGTCCTAGATTGGCCAAATGTGGCTCTGTGCGGTGGCAAGGAGTCGACGATCCATTACCGGTCAGATAATTTTCGGTACTTTGGAGGATATAACGCGAATAGATCTTAGGATATTGAAATGACTTCGCAATGACTTCGAACTTGTTTTACTTGCACCGCTAGCGGAAAAAGTTTTGTGGTATCGCTATGGACCAAAAGGTCTATGCGAGGTGTCGATCGGACACCGCCACCCTAACCATCAAGATAGGCCACCATAGTGTACTCCTTTACCGAAAGTGATCTCTCAATGGTACCACCAAGTTCATGAAGAGCTGTTTCCGTTGATCTACCCTTGCTGTATTCATATTGCCTTGTCAAAAGCAACCTCGGGTTAATCACTCTACGAAAATATGAGTCTATCATTCGTTCCATTGTCTTTAACAAAAAAAAGAAAACGGACTTATCGGTCTGAAATCCTTCGGAACTGTGTAGGACTGTGGTGCATCTCAGCAAGGTAGAGCAAAACTGAGTTCTACGGCCTTATCACTTGTAATAAAATTGCTTCTATTCACAAAGAGACAAACAAAACAAGTAAGAAAATTATAGTCGATCAAGACCGACCATATAATACCCTACACCAGAGATTCCCGGAAAATGGGTCCCATGGACCGACTAGATTTATATGTTGCCAAATCTATATCTATACTAATCTATTGGGGCTATTCTAAAATTTTATTATTATAATAAGTGCTATTATTAGCAACCCAGAATTTTATTATAGATACCAAAAATTTCAACTCTAAAAAAAGCTTTATCAACTTTTTGTTGTACTAAAACAATTTAATTTGAAATTTGAATTTAGACAACAAAATTTTATAAGCACAATAGCTGTATGGGTAGGTGGGTGGTTTTGATATTTTGTTATTTTTGGGGGCATGGGTTCAAATCCCACCCATTTCTAACAAATATTTTTTTTTTGCCAATTTTTTTTTTTTTTTATTACAAATATTATATTGCAGTTTTTTTTAATTTTTAAATTTCGCAATTTTTAAAAGATGCAAAAAAAATTGATTTTTGCATCTTTTTTTTCTGAAATTATTATTATTGTATGGTTTTAATTGGCTATTTCTCTCGCAAAAAAACATTATAATTGTCTTTAGAGGAAAAAAAAATAATATTTTTTTTTAACTACACTTTTTTGCATGCAAAAAAAATTGCAATAATTTTTGTAATAATATGTTTCTTATTTTTGACTACAATAATGCGTATTTTGACAAATTGCGAAAAAATACGGAATTTTGACGAAAACAAAATGTTGGTTTCTTGTTATAAATGAAAAAAATATTGTTATAGATGACAAAATATTGTTATGTACTTTCAGTCTATAACAAGTTTTGTCATCTATAACAATATTTTTTTCATTTATAACAAGAAACCAACATTTTGTTTTCGTCAAAATTCCGTATTTTTTTCGCAATTTGTCAAAATACGCATTATTGTAGTCAAAAATAAGAAACATATTATTACAAAAATTATTGCAATTTTTTTTTGCATGCAAAAAAGTGTAGTTAAAAAAAAAATATTATTTTTTTTCCTCTAAAGACAATTATAATGTTTTTTTTGCGAGAGAAATAGCCAATTAAAACCATACAATAATAATAATTTCAGAAAAAAAAGATGCAAAAATCAATTTTTTTGCATCTTTTAAAAATTGCGAAATTTAAAAATTAAAAAAAACTGCATTATAATATTTGTAATAAAAAAAAATAAAAATTGGCAAAAAAAAAATATTTGTTAGAAATGGGTGGGATTTGAACCCATGCTTCCAAAAATAACAAAATATCAAAACCACCCACCTACCCATACAGCTATTGCCCAGCAAAAACTAGGTAATGTGTTGTGAAAAGTAATGACTGCCAATTACATTACTTATAACAACTACTCATTACCCACTGCATTACTTTAGTCCAAAAAGCAACTAGTGGCTTATATTGTAATATGTAAGTACTTATTTGCAATAATATAAATAATAAGTTATTGAGAATGTTAAAAATAAATACTTATTTGCAGGTTCACTTCCGAAATTAAGTCCAATCAGAAAAAAACAATATTTGTTTTACCTTTTTAGCTTAAAGTTTCGCGAAAACGAATAATCTAATGATAAATAGTTATTTCAAACTCTGTTTGCAACTATTTATTTTATTCTTTATAAGTAACTACTTATTTTACTCGTTATAGGTAAGTAGTTATTTATCTCCCTACTCGTAAGCTTGTAGGCACTAATTATTTTTGTCTCACGGCCTTTATAGAATAAGTAGTGTTTCATGCAATGAATAAGTACATACCAATAATTATTACTAATTACTATACTCATTACTAGTAATGCAAAAACTTGCTGGGTGTGCTTATAAAATTTTGTTGTCTAAATTCAAATTTCAAATTAAATTGTTTTAGAACAACAAAAAGTTGATAAAGCTTTTTTTAGAGTTGAAATTTTTGGTATCTATAATAAAATTCTGGGTTGCTAATAATAGCACTTATTATAATAATAAAATTTTAGAATAGCCCCATATATCTATACTTCTATACTTATATATACTCATATACTTATATACTTATTACCAAGGAGAGGACTTTCATGCAAATGCATGTTTTTTCCATTTGGTCATAGAACAGCATAAACAAAATATCTTTGCGAATCAAAGAATTTGCTTTAAAATGGCATCGATTCGTTAGTGCATATTTTTGCATATTTTGCTTAAAATGCATATTTTTGCATATTTTACTATTATTTTGCTATAAATGCATATTTTTAGGTCATATTTTGTATAAATTTTAGTTTTTTTAGCAATTTTTTAGTTGCTTAGCGATTTTGAATTTTTTTTTTTATGATTTATTTTTATTTTTTGTATTAAAGCAATTGTTAATTTTTTTTTAGATCATTTTTATTTTTTTAATAACATTTAATACACCTGTATATATGTATATCTGATCTTACAATGCCAGACTGAATCCAAATGTTATGTTTTTTTAATAAAAGTAAAAAAACAATTGGATATTTATTATTTTTAGTGCATATTTTAAGATTTTTAGTGCATATTTCAAGAGTTTTTAGTGCATATTTTAGGCGCCTAAAACGTAGTTTTTTAGTGCATGAAGGTCCTGTCCCTGCTTATTACTTATTACTTATTACTTATTTACTTATATTACTTATAATATAATATATAATATAATATAATATAATATTATAAAGAGGTAATGTTTGTATGTTTTTTTGTTTGTTTGTTTGTAGAAAGTAATCTCCGGAACTACTCATCCGATTTCAAAAAAGTTTTCAGCAATATTTAGAGTGTTCTTCCAGGACGGACATAGGCTAGGTTTCATGGACCACGCCCACTTCTACGCCCACTTTTTGCCAAAAAACGTAAAATTTAAAAATCTCAAAATCTCCAAAACTACTAAACCGATTTCAATTTTTTTTTTACCAATGCATACTTGGGATGTTCCTTAATGATAGACATGCTCGGTTCAATCGGACACGCCCACTTCTACGCCCACTTTTTGCCAAAAAACGTAAAATTTAAAAATCTCCAAAACTACTAAACCGATTTCAATTTTTTTTTAGCAATGCATACTTGAAATGGTCCTTCATGATAGACATGCTGGGTTCAATTGACCACGCCCACTTCTACGCCCACTTTTGGCAAAAAACTTAAAATTTAAATATCTTTGAAACTACTCATGCGATTTAAAAAATGTTTTTACCAATTTTTAAAGTGCTCCTCCAGGGTGGACTTAGGTTAGAATTCATCGACCACGCCCACTTTTGGCGAAAAACCTTAAACTTAAATATCTATGAAACTACCCAGCCAGAAATTACCAACCGTACCAAAACAAAAGTACTGGCAAAGTAATTTATTTTTTGTATAGCAAGCTCTTTTTAGTAAAGTACTTGGTTTTACCGACTTTAGTATTTTTCCAGTACTTTTTTACCAAACTAAAGACGGTTTTTTATTTGAAATATTTTTTTAATAATTTAATTAAATTTTAACTTAATTATGTTGTAAAGTTATTGCAATAGTGTCATTATCAAATTTAGTAAGAATACACTTTGATTTTACTTTGTGGGTACTGATTTCAATGTAATTCGCTACATTCAATTAATATATTGACCCTAGTAAAAATCATTTCGTATATAGCCATGTATAAATTTATACAAATATATCTTTTTATACATATTGAGATCTAATTATATTTAAATATATAAAAAATCAATCAGATAAGACCAAATTTCGTATCAAATTATATAAAATTTGATATAACTCCAGATAAAATTTTATAAAATTTGATACGAATTTTGGTCTTATCTGAGAAATTGTTTATATAATTTTATATAATTAGATAATTTTATTTAAATTTAGATATATTTGTATCAATTTATACATGCATACATAAAAAACCATTTTTACTAGGGGACGTTCAAAAAAATATCAGGTCTATTCGATTACCTTTCTACAATCAACTATTTTTGTAGTTTTTGTTAAGATAACATTTGCAAATGAAAACTTTTTTGGACAAATTTTTGGTCAGTTAATTGCTTAAGGTTCCCCCATTATATACTTTAAAATGGACCATTAAATCATCATTAAAATGATTCTGCTATATTAAAAAAAAATGCGATTTTTAACATGATGGTCCATATCATATAGATGTTTTTTGTTCACTATTCTTAGTGTTAGGGATGCCTTTATGATTCACTAAAAGCAAGTTTTTTATCAAAGACCAATTTAGAGGTTAATTTCGCGAGAACCTTGAAAAATAAAGAAATTCGCGAATTTAAGTTCCTAAGATGAAAAGCTTTAAACCAAATTTTACAATTTTTTTGTTACAAAACAGGCTGGAAATAAGATAATCTTTAATGACATATTGCAAGAATACTGTACCACACATAAAAATACGGAGTACGCCATTGGACCCAGCATGTCTCAAATAAATGCAAATGTTGTCATACCTCTTATTTTCTAAAGTAGTGGTCACTTTTGTCATGCTGTGTTAATATATAATTTATTTAAAATTAAAAAATTAAAAAAAGACTTCTAATGTACAAATTAGTGCCCCCCATTTCCCGGTTCTCGGTATTCCCGGGAATACCGGTATTCCCGGTTCTGGTACCGGTTTCCCGGTTCTAGATATATTCCCGGGAATACCGGTATTCCCGGTTCTGATCCTGGTACCGGTTCTCAAAAAAGAAAAAAATACCATACAATAAAATATTAAGATTTCACCATTTAATCAGTATTTGAGAAATATTTAGTTGTGTTTGTAAAATTATTTAAAAATCAAGTAATTTTTTTTTCTTTAAATTCATAAAAAAATAGGAAATGGTGTTTTTCACATGTTTTGTATTATTTTTTGATAAAAGCGAAGAATAAATTTTAATTATACAAAATTTTACAAAATATACATACCGGTAGTCCCGGGAATACCGTCAGAACCGGAACCGGGAATACCGGGAATAATTCAAGAACCGGGAAACCGGTTCCATTTCCCGGTAATACCGAGAACCGGGAATACCGGTATTCCCGGTACTACGGTACTGACCGTAGGCACTAGTACAAATTATTAAATAAAAAAAAAAAATTCTTCATACATTTTTAATTTTGTAATGGATTTTTTTTAGTTAAAAAGCTATTTTTAAAAAATCTCGGATAATACTTTTCAAAGTACATGGAAATCGCTTTTAAAAGTACTTTGCCACTACTAAATGGTGTTATCATTTAGCATCTTAGCAAGTACTGAAAACCCAAAAAAAAGGTACTTTGCCAGCATTAATACCACCTTATTAGGTACTTTGCCAGATCTGGCCCGTATGTATTTTTCTGCCTGGGTACCCATCCGATTACAAAAAGGTTTTCACCAATATTTAGAGTGTTCCTCCAGGTTAGACAAAGGATAGGACTCATCGACCACGCCCACTTCTACGCCCACTTTTTGCCCAAGAAACCTACAATTTAAAAATCTCCAAAATTACTCATCCGATTTCCAAAATTTTTCCACCAATGCTTGGAATGGTTCTGCAGAGTGGAAATATGCTGGGTTTCATTGACCACGCCCATTTCTACGCCCTCTTTTAACAAGAAAAACGTAAAATTTCAAAATCACCGAAACTGGTAATTCGATTTAAAAAAAATTGTTCTCCAATATGAAAAATGGTCCTTCAGGTTAGACATAGGCTACGGTTCATCGAAGTAAAATCGTAAAACATTCGAAACTTTTTATGAGGTCGCAAAAATGACTTCACCAATATTTAGAATTCTCCATCAGAGTGATTTAGGGTAGGTTTCATTGACCGCGCCCATTTTAAAGATCAATTTAGGTCTAAAACTAAAATAAGGTAATATGGTACTTTTTATATTAATTGGGATAACGACTCTAAAATGTTTTTATTTCTTTAACACATGTTATACAGAAAGGAGTGAAGCCTACATGGGACGAAATGAATTGGAATTCAATAAAGTGGTATGAATAGAACTGGGAACGAAATGGAATAGAACGGAGAACCAAATGAAATGATACGCGGAATGACATGATTTCATTAATTACGATATAAGGGCTTGCAAATTTTTAAGAAAATTGTTTACCAAAGCGAACATGATTCCGGGCTAATCGAGGGGTTGTTTTAATTTTATTGTTTATTCTAAATAGTTTTTATGAAAGGCTAACACGACCAAAATTTAATAAAATAAAGATTCTGCAGGGGAGAATTTTAGAAATGGGGACTTTAATCCTGATCCTTCTTTAATACTTTATTTAATATTACCGGTGACAAAGTTCCGGGCGGGCCTGCTAGTCTTTAATAAGTGTAAAAAACTCTCACAAATCAAATTTGAGTGAAATATGCTTCTAATTGTTGACAATAAATAGGCTTCTATTTGTTGACACTACACTGAAAAAAAAGACATAACTAAATTTAAGGAAAAAATGTCTTTGAAAATTTATCATGAATTTTCCTAAAATTTAGTTAAATTTAACTTAAAAATGATAAATTTTCTTAACTATGAGGAAAAAGTTTTAGTTCATTTGCTTATAATTAGTTCATAGTTTTCTTTAAATGGATTTTTTAAATATTAGGAAAAAAATTCTTACTGCCAAAGAAATTTTCCACAAATCTAAGAATCGTATCTTTATTTTCAAGTTTAGTTAAAATTTACTAAAAAAACATCAAGTTTAGTTAAAATTTACTAAAATAAACATCATCGTATTTCTCTTCTTTGAATTGAGGGAGTGTACTTCTTTGAATTTAGTTAATGACTTCTGAGAATTTAGTTAATAACTTCTTAGAATTTAGTTAAAAATTCAAAATGGCGATATCTTGAAAACTAAGCGAGATAGAGCGAAACGGATGAAATTTTCAAAAGTAAGACTGCAAAGAAAAATATGGAATAGCCTAGCTCTGCATATCTGTCGGGGTCTCAAGACCCTAATTTTAGATCTAAAATTTGAAATTCCCGAGATTTTATATATGCACATATCTCGGTAAATACTGCCAACACGAGAAAAGATCCAACGGCATAGCTCTTGACTCGTAGAACGCTTCCGCAAAATACCCGAAAGCCCTCCGATTAATAGTTTTTGAGTTATCCGGTTTTTAAGATTCTCAAGACCCTATCAGGCCCCTTATTACCGCCCGAGTAAAAATTTTCTGGTCTAATCATATATAATTTGATACAATTTTATATGAGTTAATATGCTTCCGTATAAATTTATATAAAATTTTATCTATCACTTTGATACGGTTGATCCACTTTATATGGTTAGATATTGCTCCATATATGATTAGATTCGTATTTTGGTTTTGCTCATCAAATTATATAAAAATTGATATTATAAGATCAATTTGATCTAATTAGATTTGACCAAATTCAGGATCAAATTGTATCAATTTTTATATTTTTTGATCTAAAGTAATACAATTAGATATTATTTGATACAACCATTTTACGGATCAAATTAGATCTATTTAGTAAAATTAGCATTATATTTTTACTAGGGCGTATCTCAAAAACTAAGCAAGTTAGAGCGAAACGGACACAAGTTTTGGTTCAAAATCTATGGGAACCCTTAAAGGACCCAACGGGGTCTCGAGTTAAATGGGGTCCGAACCCATGGGTCCAGGGTCTAGACCCAATCTATTTCTAAAATGTGAAGTATAATTTTTCCCATTTTCTAGTTAAAATTGGCTTAAAATTAAATAACTTTGTTTTCCTTATTTTTGGGAAAATTATGAACTAAAAACAAGAAAAAAAATCTTTGGAGCCAAATCATTCCCTCTTTTTCTCAAAATTTAGTTAATTTTCCCAGATTTTAGTTCACTTTTTTTTTGGGTGTATGGTGGCCTTCTTCTATTTGTTGACAATAAACTGCTCTAACTGAATATCGGACGAAATTTTCACAAGGAGTCTGAGTCCAAAACTGGTCCGATGGTTATCAGGTTTGATAAGGTTATTTAAGTACGCGTTTAACATGAGTCGATCGGTATGCTTAAAGGTGGGTATAGGACCAATATTTCGGGTAGTTACAAACATCAGCACAAACTCATTATACCCTGTACCACAGTGTGATGTAGGGTATAAAAAGTTGCAATTTTGCAAGACTAAAATTTCTGACGTGAATTCCATTAATATTTCATTTGTTTTAAGAAAGTGTAAAAAAAAAACTGTAAAAATGTCGTTTCCCCGATTTTGGAAAAAGGGGAAATTTTTTTGCCTTCTTTGCAAGCCTTTGATGTTGTTTTTGCAATAACACAAAATTTTGTTGTTTTCGTTTAAATAATAATTTACATTTTGTTTATTTCAGATTTCCCGAATAGATAAATTGAAAAAGACTATAGCTGCCTATGAAGTGGATATTAAAGAAAAAGTCAAACACATAGAGGAAAAAGAACGTAGTTTAGCTAAAACACAAAAATCTTTAGAGGAACAGAAAGAAGCTAAAAAGAAATCTGACGGCATTATAACAGTACTGGAATCTCAACTCCAGGAGAAGAATGAACAATTGCGTAATTATGAATTGGAATTGAGTGAAACAGAAGAAATGCGTAAAACCATAATGAGTTTAATGGAAAGTAAAAAACCGAAACGTAAATGAAACAAGCATAATATTTTTTTTTTCGGAAATGCCCCTTAGTTAAGTTTTTAGTCTTGTTAAGTTTATATTTATTAGAAACAAAAGGCATTTTTTTGTAACAGTTAAGAACTATGATACACATTTTACAACATTTTATTATATTACTACATTTTATTTTTTTAATAATTACGTATAAACTAAATATTAGTTAATATTAAATATTTATTAGTCTTTCATTTAGATTTAATAAACATTTCATACATTTTTTTTATACATTATTTTACAATATTCATTTTTGTTTACCATCAATTACATTAAAAATTGTACAAAAAATAATAATAATCATTGATTTTAATTTTAAATACATTTGATTTAATTAACAATAATGCAAAGTTAATAATTTAGTTTTTTTTTTATAAAAATGTTAAAGCTTTTGTTTATTTTTTCTGTCTTTGCAATTTAAGAGTATAATTTTAGCAATCTTAAAAATCTACGGCAATAATTTTGTTAATGTTCTTAATATTAAAAATACTAATATCGCAGCACTGGTCTTTAAACCACCGGCTGCTTTATTTCTTCCTTCAAACAAATCATTGTTCTCGTTATCCAGCTTACGGGATTCACGTTTTTCAGCCTTTTCACATAATTCACCACAACTGGCATGTTCACAAATATCACAGATTTGTGATTTTGGTGCTCTATAAAATTGTCTGGCTCTGCGTACTGTTGGAATTAAAAAAAAAATATTTATTATTTTATGTTAATAAGTTAATTTTTAATGTATTAATTTTGCGTTTAACTTACCATTATCATAATAATCATACATTATTACTGGCACCGGTTTATGTTTTGTTACTTTAACAACTTTATAGGCATGTAGGGTAGGACAGACTTCACGACGATCCAAATAGTCAAAGTATATTATAACAACAGTATTACGTTTTTGTGTTTCCACTTTCTGAAAATTAAAAAGAAGTCGTTAGCAAGTATTTTCTATAGAATTTAGAAAATAAAAAAAAAAAAAAAATAAGTGAGCGTATTAAATTCGACTGTGCCGAATCTTTTATACCCTCCAAACTGTAAGAAATTAAAAAATTGTCAGGAGCGTTTTTTTTTTAATTGCATTTTTTACTCCCCTGTCTCTCGATCCGAAATCACCTGTTCCGTGACAGGTCTTCACCGGGACATATCAATAAAATGCCTATCACGTGACAGGTGAAAATTGGATTTATCACTAATCTTTACCAAAACTTCTTATCCCGTGAGCGAAGACAATAAAACTACACCATTTACAGATGTAATTCGAAAAAGATCAATTGTAATTCGAAGATTCTATTTGTAATTCGAAGATTCCATTTGTAATTCGAAGATTCCATTTGTAATTCGAAGATTCCATTTGTAATTCGAATACTCCAATTGTAATTCGAAGATTCCATTTGTAATTCGAAGATTCCAATTGTAATTCGAAAAAGATCCAATTGTAATTCGTAAAAGATCAATTGTAATTCGAAAAAGATCAATTGTAATTCGAAGATTCCAATTGTAATTCGTAAAAGATCAATTGTAATTCGAAAAAGATCAATTGTAATTCGTAAAAGATCAATTGTAATTCGTAAAAGATCAATTGTAATTCGTAAAAGATCAATTGTAATTCAAAAAAGATCAATTGTAATTCGTAAAAGATCAATTGTAATTCGAAAAAGATCAATTGTAATTCGAAAAAGATCAATTGTAATTCGTAAAAGATCAATTGTAATTCGAAAAAGATCAATTGTAATTCGAAAAAGATCAATTGTAATTCGTAAAAGATCAATTGTAATTCGTAAAAGATCAATTGTAATTCGAAAAAGATCAATTGTAATTCGAAAAAGATCAATTGTAATTCGAAAAAGATCAATTGTAATTCGTAAAAGATCAATTGTAATTCGTAAAAGATCAATTGTAATTCGAAAAAGATCAATTGTAATTCGAAGACTCCAATTGTAATTCGAAGATTCCAATTGTAATTCGTAAAAGATCAATTGTAATTCGTAAAAGATCAATTGTAATTTGAAAAAGATCAATTGTAATTCGAAGATTCCACTTGTAATTCTTAAAAGATCAATTGTAATTCGAAAAAGATCAATTGTAATTCGTAAAAGATCAATTGTAATTCGTAAAAGATCAATTGTAATTCGAAGAAGATCAATTGTAATTCGAAGATTCCAATTGTAATTCTTAAAAGATCAATTGTAATTCGAAAAAGATCAATTGTAATTCGTAAAAGATCAATTGTAATTTGTAAAAGATCAATTGTAATTCGTAAAAAATCAATTGTAATTCGTAAAAGATCAATTGTAATTCAAAAAAGATCAATTGTAATTCGTAAAAGATCAATTGTAATTCGAAAAAGATCAATTGTAATTCGAAAAAGATCAATTGTAATTCGTAAAAGATCAATTGTAATTCGAAAAAGATCAATTGTAATTCGAAAAAGATCAATTGTAATTCGAAAAAGATCAATTGTAATTCGTAAAAGATCAATTGTAATTCGTAAAAGATCAATTGTAATTCGAAAAAGATCAATTGTAATTCGAAAAAGATCAATTTTAATTCGAAAAAGATCAATTGTAATTCGTAAAAGATCAATTGTAATTCGTAAAAGATCAATTGTAATTCGTAAAAGATCAATTGTAATTCAAAAAAGATCAATTGTAATTCGTAAAAGATCAATTGTAATTCGAAAAAGATCAATTGTAATTCGAAAAAGATCAATTGTAATTCGAAAAAGATCAATTGTTATTCGTAAAAGATCAATTGTAATTCGAAAAAGATCAATTGTAATTCGTAAAAGATCAATTGTAATTCGAAAAAGATCAATTGTAATTCGAAAAAGATCAATTGTAATTCGTAAATGATCAATTGTAATTCGTAAAAGATCAATTGTAATTCAAAAAAGATCAATTGTAATTCGTAAAAGATCAATTGTAATTCGAAAAAGATCAATTGTAATTCGAAAAAGATCAATTGTAATTCGTAAAAGATCAATTTTAATTCGAAAAAGATCAATTGTAATTCGAAAAAGATCAATTGTAATTCGTAAAAGATCAATTGTAATTCGTAAAAGATCAATTGTAATTTGAAAAAGATCAATTGTAATTCGAAAAAGATCAATTGTAATTCGAAAAAGATCAATTGTAATTCGTAAAAGATCAATTGTAATTCGTAAAAGATCAATTGTAATTCGAAAAAGATCAATTGTAATTCGAAGACTCCAATTGTAATTCGAAGATTCCAATTGTAATTCGTAAAAGATCAATTGTAATTCGTAAAAGATCAATTGTAATTTGAAAAAGATCAATTGTAATTCGAAGATTCCAATTGTAATTCTTAAAAGATCAATTGTAATTCGAAAAAGATCAATTGTAATTCGTAAAAGATTAATTGTAATTCGTAAAAGATCAATTGTAATTCGAAGAAGATCAATTGTAATTCGAAGATTCCAATTGTAATTCTTAAAAGATCAATTGTAATTCGAAAAAGATCAATTGTAATTCGTAAAAGATCAATTGTAATTTGTAAAAGATCAATTGTAATTCGTAAAAAATCAATTGTAATTCGTAAAAGATCAATTGTAATTCGTAAAAGATCAATTGTAATTCGAAAAAGATCAATTGTAATTCGAAAAAGATCAATTTTAATTCGAAAAAGATCAATTGTAATTCGTAAAAGATCAATTGTAATTCGTAAAAGATCAATTGTAATTCGTAAAAGATCAATTGTAATTCAAAAAAGATCAATTGTAATTCGTAAAAGATCAATTGTAATTCGAAAAAGATCAATTGTAATTCGAAAAAGATCAATTGTAATTCGAAAAAGATCAATTGTTATTCGTAAAAGATCAATTGTAATTCGAAAAAGATCAATTGTAATTCGTAAAAGATCAATTGTAATTCGAAAAAGATCAATTGTAATTCGAAAAAGATCAATTGTAATTCGTAAATGATCAATTGTAATTCGTAAAAGATCAATTGTAATTCAAAAAAGATCAATTGTAATTCGTAAAAGATCAATTGTAATTCGAAAAAGATCAATTGTAATTCAAAAAAGATCAATTGTAATTCGTAAAAGATCAATTGTAATTCGAAAAAGATCAATTGTAATTCGAAAAAGATCAATTGTAATTCGAAAAAGATCAATTGTTATTCGTAAAAGATCAATTGTAATTCGAAAAAGATCAATTGTAATTCGTAAAAGATCAATTGTAATTCGAAAAAGATCATTAAATTTGTACTTTCATTGCGAACGGATGTGTTAAATTTGTGCTCGTAAAACATTTAAATTTTTAGTGGCTAAAAGTGAAAAAAAAACCCAAAACGTTTCTATAAAACAAGAAAAAAAAATTTCTGTTACGCCAGTGACAAAAAACATAAAAAACAATACACCAAAAGTATAAAATAAATAACAAAAGTTTTCGTTTTCTAATTAAACTTAAAAAAATACCCAAAATAGTATACATATATCAATTTTCTAACAAGTGATCAAAGCATAAAAGAAAAAATATGAGTTCTCTTTGTGATGCATGTAGCAAAACCCTTCCCCCCGATGGTAAATTCGTTAAATGCCTTAATTGCAATAGTAACTTTCATTACTCCCCTTGCTGCAGTGTAACAGAAAAAACCTATATCAGTATGCATAGTGAAAGAAGGTCTACATGGAGATGTCAAAAATGCAAACAGAAAAAATCTCGCGATGATGATAATGATGATGAGACCAATAAGGAAGAGAGCGCAAAACGTTTTAAAGAGTCTCTATCTCTAGAACTAGTGAACTCGAATGTATGCTCTGTTCAATCAGACATAAAGGAGATCAAAAACACAATGCAGCAGCTAGCTACAAATATGAACATGTCTCATAATCAAATGAAAGAAGATTTACAAAAAGCTTTAACTACAATAACAAACACACTTACGAATTTAACAACACAAGTCTGCCAACTTAATGAAAAAAATCAAGAAAATGAGAAGAAAATAAGTGAAATGGATTCACGTATAAACAAATTAGAGCAAAAAGTCTTAAACACAAGCATTGAAATTAATAATGTAGAAAACGATAAAATAAACGCAAATGAGGTAATTACAAAGATTGCTGCCTCTTTAAATGTCGAACTAAACAGTGCTGATATTTATAATGCCTACCGTCTACGAAATAATGGAAAAATAATGGTGGAATTCTCTTCCCTAAACAAAAAGAGGGAACTTATGGCAAAAATTATTGGCCATAGAGTTGATGCAAAAGTAATTTACACGGACGAAGAGAATAACAACAACAACGCTACCACGTCCACTGCCGGCATCAACAGCAAAACCAATTACATTTACGTAAATGACCACCTAACAGCCAACAACCGCCGATTATTATGGTTAGCTAAAACTAAAGCTAAGGAATGTAAATGGAAGTTCGTCTGGGTTCGAAATGGCAACATTTTTGCAAGAAAAATCGAAAACTCGCCTGCAATCATCATCAATAATACGGCTGATATCGAAGCGTTAAATTAATAATTTTTTGAAAAAAAACACGTAGCACAAAAAAATCCTTTTTAATTATATTGTATATATACTTTTTTTATTTTTTTTCTCTTTTTTTTATAATAAAAAATGAACAACACAACAAAACAAACATTAAATCATTTTAGTCAAATTGACTTAAAATATCTAAGTTATCCCAAATCTTTAATTTTTATGAACATTAGATCAATGCGTTTAAATTTTCAATCATTTCTTACAACCATAAACAGAATAATAAACGAAATAAAAATCATAATACTAGTTGAAACGAATATAACAGACAACGAAACACAATTTTTCAATATTTATGGTTTTAACGCTCTTTTTTTAAACAGAGCAGGTAGAGGAGGGGGTATTGCAGTGTATGTTAAAGAAAGTCTCAACTACACAGAAGAAAAATTTTACACCAACTCTTTTGAACAAATACAAATAAATATAAAAATAAATAACAAAACACTTTCCTTACTCTCCATATATCGTCCCCCCTCAGAAAAAGTAAAAACCTTTATGACAGAACTTGAGGAAGTAATAAATAAAATACAAAAGCAAAACGAAGTAATAATAGTTGGGGATATGAATATTGACATATCAAAAACAAACATCACAACAACAAAATACCTCGATATGCTCTTGTCAAACGGTTTTCAATGCATGGTTAACGATATCACAAGAAACGATGTAAACAGAAACACAACGTCTTGCATCGATCATCTGTTTATAAAAAACAAACAATCAAATTCTCACACATATTCTGCAGTGATAGCAACAACAATATCAGACCACTTTTCAATTTTTTTCTGTGCACATGAAGTAACAAACAACAATAATCAGGGTGTAGAAAACAACCAGGGGTGGGAAATAAACACTTGTAACGTAAATAAAAAAATAAAAAGTGTAGCGTGGAATGATTTAATTAGCCAAAATTTGAATACAGAAGAGTTATATAACAACATACAAACAAAATTCTGTGAAATATATGAAGAATCGAAAAAAATTAAACGAAATAAATCAAGAAATCAAAATTCATGGATAAGTGAAGAACTTATAAAAAATTGTGAGACACGGGATAAACTTTTTAAAAAATGGCGTAACAATCGAAATAACAAAAACTATGAAAAAGAATACAAAAAATACAGAAATTTTATAAACAAAAAAATAAATTATGCAAAAAACAATTACTATAGAAATAAATTTATTGAAAATCGAAGTAATATTAGGGTCACATGGCAATTAATTAGTGAAATTATTGGCAAAAAGACTAATAGCATTGATGATACCGTAAAAAAAAACTTTAAAAATTACAATTTAAATGATATTGTTAACAATTTTGGAATAAACTTTAAAGATAATATTCAAAAAATCTTACACAATTGTAATATCAAAACAATAAATAATTCAGAATCAACATTACAAAACTCCATTTACTTAAATTCTACCAATGAAGAAGAAATCTACAACATTTTACGAAACTTAGATAGCAAAAAAGGTTGCGGAGCGGATGGCATTAGGCCAAAAGAATTAAAAAACAATGCCAGATTATTAACTCCAACAATAACAACGCTAATAAATTCGAGCTTAGATAGTGCGTTGGTACCAAAAATGCTAAAAACCTCAATAATCAGGCCAATCTATAAGAGTGGCAACAAAACAGACTACAACAACTACAGGCCGATCGCAATACTACCAGTAATAGAGAAAATACTTGAGGAAATTATAGTCAGAAGAATCAATGAATATTTACAAAAATTCAATATTATTAACAAAAATCAATACGGTTTTCAAAAAGGAAAAAGTATAAATAAATTACTTGGAAACTTTTCAAACCATATAAATAGCTGTCTTAGTCAACAACTTCACTGTCTTGTACTATTTATTGACTTCAGCAAAGCGTTTGACACATTATCTCATGAAAAGCTCATAGAAATTTTAGAAAGAAAGGGTTTAAGGGGGAACATTATACAATGGTTCAAAAGTTATCTGGAATGTAGATCGTATCGTGTTAAAATTGAAAATAATCTCAGCGAAGAAATCTCTTATGATTGTGGAGTACCTCAAGGATCAAAACTTGGACCAATTTTGTACATTATTTATGCAAACGAAATGATGTCATCTTTAAAGGAGAGTACAACATATGCCTATGCAGATGACACAGCAATTGTTGTCTCACATAAAAACATTAAAACGGCAACGGAAAGAATGCAAAAACAAATGGACGTAGCAGCAAAATGGTGCCATGATAATGGACTAATCATAAATGCAACAAAAACAAAAATCATGCATATAAGGTCACCACACCTACAATATACAGACGTCAAGTTAAAATTTCATAACACAGAGTGCCTGCATAATGCAAACAATGTTAACAACATCAATGATAAATGTGATACCTATATTGAGCTAGTCAATTCCTACAAGTATCTTGGCGTATATGTCGACAACCACTTTAATTGGAACTTGCATATAGAAAACCTACAGAAAAAATTACGTAAATCCTCATTTATGCTGTACCACTTAAGCTACAGTGCCACATATAGTGTACTAAGGCAAGCATACTTTTCATTAGCAGAATCATACCTTAGACACGGGATTACAGCATGGGGAAGTGCAACACATTGTGTAACCTTGCAAAAAACTCAAAATAGGATTCTAAAAATACTGTGGAAAAACCAACACTCTTCTTTAAGAACTACCAACACATTAAATAACAACAACATTACAAACAATATCAACATTCGTAATAATATAAACAATAATACAAACACATCAAACATCGGTGAGAGCAACAGCACAAACAACATCGAAATCAACAACACTATGCACAACAACTTTACTAATAATATCAACAACACCATAGAGACAAACAACAACAATAACACTCTAAACAACTCAGAACAAATACCAACCACCAATCGTAACAACATCAACAATATTAACATGGCAAAGGATCTTCGTATATTAAACATCAAAAGCCTTTATCATACAACTCTTATTAACGACTTTTACAATGACCCAAGGTTCTTCCAGGTAATCGACCACGGCTATAACACGAGACGCCGAGCGGAAGGAAGGTTTAAGGTAGAACGTTTTAAGAACAACTACGGTAAAAACGCTTTAACAGTTACACTGCCAACAATCGTCAACAAACTGCCAATTGTAATTATAAATACGAGCAGTTATCATAAAAGGAAGAAAATACTTAAAAATCATTACATAAATTCGCAATGAATAAAATAATAGTTTAATTTTTCATAGTTTATTTCCTGCAGACAAGCCATATGGCTTAGCGGGGTTAGAATTAGTTGGAATTATACTACAAAGTCTTAAATAAAGAATTTAATTAAAAAAAAAAAATTGTAAATTGTAAAAGATCAATTGTAATTCGTAAAAGATCAATTGTAATTCGTAAAAGATCAATTGTAATTCAAAAAAGATCAATTGTAATTCGTAAAAGATCAATTGTAATTCGAAAAAGATCAATTGTAATTCGAAAAAGATCAATTGTAATTCGAAAAAGATCAATTGTAATTCGTAAATGATCAATTGTAATTCGTAAAAGATCAATTGTAATTCGAAAAAGATCAATTGTAATTCGTAAAAGATCAATTGTAATTCGAAAAAGGTCAATTGTAATTCGTAAAAGATCAATTGTAATTCGAAAAAGATCAATTGTAATTCGTAAAAGATCAATTGTAATTCGTAAAAGATCAATTGTAATTCGAAAAAGGTCAATTGTAATTCGTAAAAGATCAATTGTAATTCGAAAAAGATCAATTGTAATTCGTAAAAGATCAATTGTAATTCGTAAAAGATCAATTGTAATTCGAAAAAGATCAATTGTAATTCGTAAAAGATCAATTGTAATTCGAAAAAGGTCAATTGTAATTCGTAAAAGATCAATTGTAATTCGAAAAAGATCAATTGTAATTCGTAAAAGATCAATTGTAATTCGTAAAAGATCAATTGTAATTCGAAAAAGATCAATTGTAATTCGAAAAAGATCAATTGTAATTCGTAAATGATCAATTGTAATTCGTAAAAGATCAATTGTAATTCGAAAAAGATCAATTGTAATTCGTAAAAGATCAATTGTAATTCGAAAAAGGTCAATTGTAATTCGTAAAAGATCAATTGTAATTCGAAAAAGATCAATTGTAATTCGTAAAAGATCAATTGTAATTCGTAAAAGATCAATTGTAATTCGTAAAAGATCAATTGTAATTCGTAAAAGATCAATTGTAATTCGAAGATTCCAATTGTAATTCGTAAAATATCAATGGAAATACAGTTGATATATTTCGAATTACAATTGGAATCTTCGAATTACAATTGATCTTTTACGAATTACAATTGATCTTTTTCGAATCACAATTGATTTTTTAGGAATTACAATTGATCTTTTTCGAATTACAATTGATATTTTACGAATTACAATTGATCTTTTACGAATTACAATTGATCTTTTTCGAATTACAATTGATCTTTTTCAAATTACAATTGATCTTTTACGAATTACAATTGATCTTTTACGAATTACAATTGGAATCTTCGAATTACAATTGGAGTCTTCGAATTACAATTGATCTTTTTCGAATTACAATTGATCTTTTACGAATTACAATTGATCTTTTACGAATTACAATTGATCTTTATCGAATTACAATTGATCTTTTTCGAATTACAATTGATCTTTTACGAATTACAATTGATCTTTTACGAATAACAATTGATCTTTTACGAATTACAATTGATCTTTTTCGAATTACAATTGATCTTTTTCGAATTACAATTGATCTTTTACGAATTACAATTGATCTTTTTCGAATTACAATTGATCTTTTTCGAATTACAATTGATCTTTTTCGAATTACAATTGATCTTTTACGAATTACAATTGATCTTTTTTGAATTACAATTGATCTTTTACGAATTACAATTGATCTTTTACGAATTACAATTGATCTTTTACGAATTACAATTGATCTTTTTCGAATTACAATTGATCTTTTACGAATTTTAATTGGAATCTTCGAATTACAATTGATCTTTTTCGAATTACAATTGATCTTTTACGAATTACAATTGGAATCTTCGAATTTCAATTGATTTTTTACGAATTACAATTGATCTTTTACGAATTACAATTGATCTTTTTCGAATTACAATTGATCTTTTACGAATTACAATTGATCTTTTACGAATTACAATTGATCTTTTACGAATTACAATTGATCTTTTACGAATTACAATTGATCTTTTTCGAATTACAATTGATCTTTTTCGAATTACAATTGATCTTTTTCGAATTACAATTGATCTTTTACGAATTACAATTGATCTTTTTTGAATTACAATTGATCTTTTACGAATTACAATTGGAATCTTCGAATTACAATTGATCTTTTTCGAATTACAATTGATCTTTTACGAATTACAATTGGAATCTTCGAATTTCAATTGATCTTTTACGAATTACAATTGATCTTTTACGAATTACAATTGATCTTTTTCGAATTACAATTGATCTTTTACGAATTACAATTGATCTTTTACGAATTACAATTGATCTTTTTCGAATTACAATTGATCTTTTAAGAATTACAATTGGAATCTTCGAATTACAATTGAACTTCTTCGAATTACAATTGATCTTTTACGAATTACAATTGATCTTTTACGAATTACAATTGATCTTTTTCGAATTACAATTGATCTTTTAAGAATTACAATTGATCTTTTTCGAATTACAATTGGAATCTTCGAATTACAAATGGAATCTTCGAATTACAATTGGAGTATTCGAATTACAAATGGAATCTTTGAATTACAAATGGAATCTTCTTTTACGAATTACAATTGGAATCTTCGAATTTCAATTGATCTTTTACGAATTACAATTGATCTTTTACGAATTACAATTGATCTTTTTCGAATTACAATTGATCTTTTACGAATTACAATTGATCTTTTACGAATTACAATTGATCTTTTACGAATTACAATTGATCTTTTACGAATTACAATTGATCTTTTTCGAATTACAATTGGAATCTTCGAATTACAAATGGAATCTTCGAATTACAATTGGAGTATTCGAATTACAAATGGAATCTTCGAATTACAAATGGAATCTTCGAATTACAAATGGAATCTTCGAATTACAAATAGAATCTTCGAATTACAATTGATCTTTTTTGAATTACATCTGTAAATGGTGTAGTAAAAACTTTGAGCTGTTTTTTTGTTATTTTTCAAGTTGTTTTCGAGCATTATATATCTTACCTTAATTCTTTCACTTGATTCCAAAGTTGGCAATGTGTCTGTGTCTACAACAAAGCCACTTGGTAAATAAATTTCCATCACGGCCATATTTGAACGATTGGCATCTCCTTCAGCGGGAATATAACTGTAAAGATAAATAAAGAAGATCTGTTAATGTTTGCAAAATAACAAGGGAGGTCTGCTTAAACAAGTTTATGTCAATGTGAGAGATTTTTAGAATCTAAAAATATATGAAGCAGATATGATGATACATGGAGTAGATTTTATTACATCCACTCATTTTTTAACCATATCAGATTATATGAAAATAAGATCTGTTTGGATATTTATATATTTCTACCCTACACCACTCTGTGGTACAGGGTATAATAAGTTTGTGCTAATGTTTGTAACTACCCGAAATATTGTTCCTAGACCTATCTTCAAGTATACCGATCGACTCAGAATGACTTTTTGAGTCGATTTAGCGATGTCCGTCCGTCCGCCCGTCTCACAGTGGGGAAAAATTTACTTTTTTTGTCCGATTTTGCCTACAGGTCGCAATTCTTAACCGATTTTAGATTTTCTTTTTTTGAAATTTAGCTAATAAAATTCCTCATCGGTCTGTCATGTTGGATTTCTAAAACCCGTTTTTGTTTTATTTGAATATTTTTTTAAAGTTCAGAAAATATAAATTTTTTTATAATTTTTGTTAAAAAAAATGTAATAGGCAGGGGACGAATAAGCTGTATGGACAAAACTAAAGGTATTTGTACCCCTTATAAATGACATTAATAGCATTTGTTAATTTATTATTATTTTGGTTTTTATAAACATCTGAAAACTTAAAAATGTTCACTTTTAAGTACCTATATCATTTTAAATAATGTACCAATTTCAATGAATTTTTTTTTTAAATTAAAGCTTATCATTTTCTTAACCATTATTGGTACATAAAGTATTTTTGCAAAATTGTTTTACTCTTTTTTTCGAATTTACAGTGTAACAACTTTTTTTTTTTTTTTAAACAGACTAAAAAATAATTTTGAAATTCCAAAAATCATAAAGTAAAATTTAAGCAAAAAAAAAATATATTTGTTTAAAAAAATTTTGTGTACCAATTATGACTAAGCAAAACATAAGCTTTAATCTAAAAAAGATTTCATTGAAATTGGTACATTATTTTTAAAGATATAGGCTTTTAAAAGTGAAAATTCTTGAATTTTTGTCTGGTTATAAAAACCAAACTAATAATATATTTTTAAATACTAATAATGTCGTTGATAAGGGGTTCCAATACCTTTAATTTAGTCCATAAAGCATATTCGTCCCATGCCTAATACATTTTTTATTGCAAAAAAACTGAAAAAATTAAAATTTTCTGAACTTTAGGAAAATAGAAAAAGTAATCCGATTTTTTTTTTCAAAAATCCACCATGACAGATCGATGCGGAATTTTATTAGATAAAATACAAAAAAAGAAAAATCAAAATCGGTTAAGAATTGCGACCTGTAGGCAAAATTGGACAAAAAAAAGTCAATTTTTCCCCACTGTGCGTCTGTCCATCTATCGGTTTAAGCACGATACAGGTCGCAATTTTCAATCAATTGACTTGAAATTTTGAAACTTAAGCATCTTTTGGCCCAAGGACGAAGCCTATTGAAATTGGAGAAAATCGGTCCATGTTAAGACCTAGCTTTGGATTTGGCTTAAATGACTCTAATAACCGTATTTTAATAGATATCGCTTTGAAACTTAGCAGGTAATCAAATTTTGTATGTACAAATCATCACCAAATTTCAAAGGAATCGGGTCAGCCCTTCTGGTAGTCCCCATACAAACCCCCCTCCCGATATTCACATAATTTCTTCAAAATTCATAAAAATGGAAATATTTAATAAAAATTTTATTTTTAGGTGTTAAACGTGTACTTTAGCAACCTAATCAAATCGGTATATAATTGGACCACTTTTGGACTTAGTCCCCCGTATAAAAATTTCGACCGATATTCAGTTAAATCGGTCTATTGACAAAAAAAATATACCAATTCCACTAAAATTTGATCTGTGTGTTTTCTACACTAAATAAAAATCTAACAAAAGACAGATCCAATCGGTCCATGTTTGGACTTGGGACCCATTTTCCGGAAAACACTAGTGTAGGGTGTCATATGGTCGTTGTTGACCGACTATAACTTTCTTACTTGTTTTTATACGGATATTATGATTCCTGTACAGTTTTTGGCAAGGAACTAAAATTTTTCTAATTACAAAAACTTGAGAGGACCACACTAAAAATATTTTGTAAGTAAATTCAACTGAAAAAACGTTTAAAACAATCGTTATTCCTTTTAAAAAACGGACTACTTATATTTCATTTGAAACAACAGACTTTTTCAGTTACTTTTAAACGTTAATAAATGACTAGACATTCCGTAAAAACAAACGATATTTCAGTTATTTTAACTGTTAACAATTTTTCATTTTGTGGAGTAAAAATTAAATTTTTTGAATAACAAACTACAAAAACCGTTCTTCTGTAAAATTATACGGTATAATCAGTCACAAATAATTTAACTGATAAAAATATTTTTCCGTAACTTTTGTAGTTTATTGTTTTAACAACTGTATAAATCATTCAATATTTTATTTTCTTTGAAAAACAAACGATAAAACGTTTAAAACAACTTTAACTAAAAACTTTTTGAATAACCGTAAAAAAAGTTACTGTAAAACTTTTCTGGGTGCAGTTATTAATATTTTTTTTTAGAAGCTTTTAAAACTAACCTGGCACATGCTGATAGATGTAAATAATCTGAATGAGAGTTTCTATTTACAGTTGGATCCAATACAAAACGAGGCCAGGCGCTGGTAACATTTGTGTTGTAACGATAAGTTACCTGAGCTAAAGCTAAGCCATTACCGGTAGCCGAAACAGTAAGATTTTTCAAATTGTTGGGTAGCTGAAAGAAAAAAACGTTTTAAATTTCCTGTGTTATTCAACAAAACTTTCCATAAATACCTCAATAGTTTGTAAAACCAAAGAATTTTCAGAATTAACATTCAATACAGTTTCAGCATTTTGACCATAATTAAATAAGAGTTGCAAATTATTGGCTTGACTGGAGAAGCGTTCTGCAAAAGTTATTAATGCCTGTAAGCCCACCACAGAATCTTGAGAGCTTACAAAACCACCAAAATCATTACGTTGATTCATTAGCCATTTCAAAACGGGTAAAGCATCACCAATAAGATTATTTTCCAGTAAAGATAAAACAGCATAAGAAGAAATTTCCACATTAACACTACGTGTCAAATTATACCAGGGTGATAAAGCTTCCGAGGAAGGAGAAGTTTTATTCCACCATTTCAGTCCATCTAAAATTCAACATTATTTGAGAATTCTAAGCTTACTTATATATTTATCTTACCTTCATTTACCGCCATAGCATCTAATCTTTCCAGAAAAGCTACTTTAGAGTTGTGATTAGATTTAGCTAAAACATATGTACCCAAAGCCATGGCATGTAAATTATCTGAACCATCTAAGCCTCGTGTAATGAAATCCAAAGCTTTATTGATATTGTTTTTATATTCGGGATAGAAATTCTAAAAGTAAAAAAAGCTTTTTAGAAAAATTTGTACTAAAAAAGTTATTACTTCTGTTAACTGACCACATTTTCCATTAAAGCTAAAGTAACAAAAGCACTTAAACTTAAACCTTGATCTTCATAATCTTCAAATATATCTCCTCGTTCTTCAAAGCCTCCATTAGCCGATTGTAATCCGATAACATAATTTAAGGCAGAAGTTATAACTTCTTCATCGATTTGTATAAACTCATTTGCTAAGCGAAAAGCTTTAGCTACATAGGCAGTTAACCAAGTAGAGCTTTTTTCTTCGGTTAAACCAAAAGCACTGAAGCCACCATTTTTATGGCGATAATAGAGAAGACGTTGATAGCCAAGTTCTAAATTCTTTTTAGCACGCATTTCTAAAGAGTTGGTCAATTGACGAGTGCGCTGAAAATTAAAAAGACAAGATAAAAATATAAATAATTTTTTTAAATAAAGCTTTCCTGTATTTTTAAAAAAGTTCAAAATAATTACCTGTAAATATTTTAACACCATTAAATTCGGCATAAATTGTATCATAGTTTGTTCTCCGCAGCCCGATGGCAGCCGTATTAAATTTTCCAGATTACCCAAAATACTGCCCACCACATCTCCCACAGCAGATATTTCAATTTTAGCTGAATCCGTTATAGCATTACGGGGTATACGTATTGAAACATTAGCCTTACGCTGAGTACTAGATCCCATTTCGAAAAGGAAACCTTGATTAACAATTTCCGTTGCTCCGGGATATTCAACCAATAAAGTAGATTCAACAGAATCACCAGCTAATTGATTAGATGCTACAGCCTTTACAGTTATGGGACCCACACGTTTGGGTGTTACAATAAATGCTACCGATTTGGAAGACTTGGCTAAAACTCTTACCGTACGACGGCTATAAAGTTCAATTTCTAAAAGAAAATTACAAAAAGCATTATTAGAAAGCTTTAGCATAATATTGGGGTGCTTTAAAGCTTACTTGGTTTAGGTTGAGCTTTGCTATCAATTTGAGGAAATTCAAATTCTTGAGCTGTATTATATAATGTAACATCCACATCTAAATCCGAATCTTTGTTATTAAAGACTACAAACGGTAAAGCTATAATTTCACCTAAAATTTAATTAAATTAAACATTATATGAATTGATGGATCAACAAAACTTTTTTGAAAAGTTTTTTTTTTCTTTTTACAACTTTTTTTGGAAACTTTTGTATAGCAACATTACGCTTTTTTTGTAAAATAATCAAGCATTAAAGCTTTTTTAATAAGACTATTGCATTAATAATGCTTAAACAAGCTTTAAAATAGATTAAAGCTTTCTACGACAAAGTTTATTTTAATGTTAAGCTTTTTAAAAACTTTTTGAATTTGAAAACTTTGAATTATGTATATAAAAATTTTTAGTTCTTAGTGGAGGAAATCCCAAACTAAGGTAAAGCTTTTCATCCAATCGAGCATATTTTTGTCATATTTAACATGGGTTAAAAATGTTGGTTTCATAAATGCTTTCCTTAATAGGTTTATTATATAAAAAGCTTTATATAATTGCCCAAATTGGATTAAAAAATTTATTAAAAAATGTTAATGTAATTTAACATATTCAAAAAAGTTTCAAAAAGCTTAATAGTAAAAAAGCTCTAAAAGCTTTATAAATAAAATAAAATATAAAGCTGAAGTATATTAATGTACAAGATTTACAAAAAATTTTACGATTTTTAAGTATAAAAAAGCCTAATGTGAGCTTTTTTAAAAGCTTAATGTCGTAAGTTAAATCTTGACTGTGATCATCTATAATTAGAATCGACTATAGTCGGATTTAAGCGTCATATTTTTCTAATATTATGTAAATTCAGCTTTTTTTAGATAATATTATAAAAAGCTCTTTCTTAAGCCTTACCCATTCTTATGGAATATGGCAACTCTGTTGTTATATAAAATTCCTTAAAAGTTTGCATCATTTTCGTGGGTGTAGTTAAGCCAATTCCCTGCACTGGATCTAAAGCAAACGCCGATACAACCCACGATGTCATAGAACTAGGTAATCTTCGATGTATTGTGGTTTTACCATCACTACCGGCTGAGACATTCATAAAAAGCCAAGTATCTGATGGTGGATGCATAACATGTATACGTGGATTATGCCAAAATGGTTTAGGTGTATATGAAAAAGCATAACGCCCTTTGCCGGGGGCCAAAGTATTCGTTTCTATGGCATGTGCTGGACCAATATCCGTTTTACGTATAGTCGTTAATTTGTGTTCATCTTCATAAAGAGCTCTTCCCAAGGCTGGTGTTGTTTCAGGCTCTTTTTCAATTATAAAATCTGTATTGGACATTGTTATAACACCAGATTCTTTGCCGGGTGAACCGATAGGTGTGTTGATATCATTTAGCTCGTAATCGTTAAGAGCTCTCATTAGGCCTGTGGTTGAGAGATCATTTCCTGTAATTAAAGTTAAATTTTTGTATTTAATTTGATATTTTTTTTTTTGAAAGCGATTAATGAACGTAGCAATTTGTGCTAAATTTTTAGACTTTGAATGTATAAGAGAATTAACCTTTTGGGATCTAGACCAATAACACTACATAGTTTACAAATATAAAACAAAATTTGCAATTCACGCTATTTTGAATTTATTTTCCACGTAAAACTGCGCGCTGAATCCAAAAGTTAAGTCAACAAGTAGAACAGCTTTCGAGATAATTTTTATAAATTATTTGTTTATAACCACACCCCCAAAAAGGGGCGGGCCGATGAGAAATTGACTTTTCTGATCCGCTTGGTTTTAGTGCTGGTAAATTAACTTTATATGGCATAAACATGTTTTATTTACAGGTTAAATATTTAAAACACATGGTAAAAATCGATCTAGCGATGTCCGTCTGTCTGTAGAAAACACGCGAACTTTTAAAAGACTTTAGGAAGGCTGCTGAAGTTTGGCGTATATGTTTGTCATTTATCTGGCCGGGTTGGTATTGCATTTCAGCGAAATATATCCAGTGGTTCAAAAGTTACAATCAAACTCGTGAATTTCGGCCGGGGTTTTTTCGGGAATTTACATGATAAACAAGTGAGAGTGTTAAATTCGGCTATGCCGAATCTTTAAACCCTCCAAAATGTAAAAAAAAAAAAAATTCAGGGGCGTCTTTTTTTTTGTTGGGGGGGGTGGGGTGGTTTGGGGGTTTGGTGGGGGTCATTGGGGGACACCTTCCCCTTGCGATAGATGTTATCAAATGGATTTATTATGATTCATACAATTATTTATTCCAATTAATCATTATTAAAATATATTTTTTATATCCACGCCCACTAAATGGGCGGGTCAAACTTTATTTTTATTTTTTTTAAATCCGTTGAGTCCACATACAGGGTTTTGAGCTTCCTCCGACATAAAAATGTTGCATTTGCTTAAAAAAAGTACGAAAAATCCTGCAAAAAAATACAGTTTTTCAGAGGTTGGTTTAGTTCTCCAAGGGGGAACTTTTTTCCCCTTGTTTCGATTTTGCCCATTTCCGAACTTAACCTGCCTAGGAATATAAGATATATTCGTGCCAAACTTCGAAAGCCTAGCTCTTTTATTTTGGACTGTATCGTGTCCTCTACAGACGGACAGACGGACGGACATCGCACAGTGCTTTGTCCCATTGACAAAAATCAAAAAAAAAAAGTTCCTATCGTTTTTATTAAAATATTTTTTTTTGTAAAGGTAATAAGGTAACTTAATAATTTATTAATAATCCCTTTTGATATAACTCTTTTTGTCGCCACAAGGGGTCGCTAAAGTTAGAGAATTTTCAAGCAAACGGTATTTAAAAAAATTATATTATTTTGAGTTTTACAAAAATAGTTCCCAAAAATTCAGTTTTTAAGATAATGACTTGATTTTTTCTGCAAAAAATTAAAAAATATACCCGCAATATGGAAAATTTTTTGTTGGAGATAAAAAGTTAAAGTATATGCCTTTTGTAAGACTTTGAATTACTACTTTTTTTTATGAGGATCTTTAAAATAACAAAAGTTTGATGGAGTATTAAAAAAATATGTGTTAACCGATTTCTGATTTCATAATTTTTTTTTATCTTTCAAAGAAAAAAAACAACGTTTGCAACTTTTAAGTAGAACTTTAAATATATTGTTTTTATAAAAGCCTAAAATCACATTTTTGAAAAATCCAGCCACTAAGGCTGACGAAAATAGCTGTAACTTTTTTGTTTTTTAATGAAATAGCTTGATTTTTTTTTAAAAAGCTTTAAAATATCTTTTTTTTTGCCAGAAAAAATTA
The DNA here is from genome assembly GCA_963921195.1 of Pegoplata infirma. Classification (NCBI taxonomy): domain Eukaryota; kingdom Metazoa; phylum Arthropoda; class Insecta; order Diptera; family Anthomyiidae; genus Pegoplata; species Pegoplata infirma. The sequence goes on along the minus strand of OY992537.1, from coordinate 115,341,038 downwards.
TCTTAGTATTAAGCATTAAGTTTTTTTTTTTTTTAACGCATTGAAAGTTACCTAAATTATTAGTTTGAAGACCCAAAATTTGCAAAGTTTGAAAAAATATTAAAAAAATATATGTTAACCGATTTTGGATTTTTTTCTTTTTTTGAGAAGGTTAAATCTTTATCTATTAAATAAAAAAGCAAACAGTTGCAACTTTTTTTTAGAATGGTAAAAAAAAATTTTTTTCGAAGTGTCCATTTTTTCGTTATTTTTTGCAGGGTTGGCAACCGATACCCACCCAGAATAACGATATTTGGCTATTGTTCCGCAACCAATAAAGATATGGGCATTTTCAAAAGCGATTATGAAAGCTGATGAAATTTTTAGTATTTTAAATGTGTCAATTCGTGTTTCTACCGGTTCGTTTTAGTTATATAGGCCACTACCGTTATAATACCGTTTCAAACGGTATTATAAAGGTATTGGCCTATATTTCGAAAACGAACCTGTGGAAACACGAAGTGACACATTAAAAATTCTAGAAATTTCATCAGCTTTCATAATTGCTTTTGAAAATGTCCATATCTTTATTGGTTACGGTACAATAGCCAAATACCGTTATTCTAGGTGGGTATCGGTTGCCAACCCTGATTTTTTGTTAACCGCTAAGAATTAACAATGTTTTAAAAAAATATTATAGAAATTATGTTAAACCTTTTTTCAACCCAATCAGCAGAAAAATAAAAAAAAAAAGTAGAAAAGTTAAATTTGGCTTCACCAAATCCATGAAAACTGTCCACAATGTACAACAAAATTTGAATACAAATGAATTTGAGTAGGGCAGTATTCTTCTTCACATGGATAAAAATCAAAAAAATAAAATTGTCTGAAATTGTTATTAAAGACAGATTTTTTGAAAGATAATTCAGTTTTTCAAATAAATGTGAAAAAACATTTTGTGTAATTGCTTTTTATGCCACGAGAGGGCGCTAAACTCAGAGAATTTTATGCAAAAATGACTTAATAGAATAATTGGGTTAATTGTTTCAAGACATTAATTCTCGAAAATTTATTTTTTTAAAAACTGGTTTGAAGTTTTGGATTTTTTTTTACGCATTTTGGATTATTTAATTTTTAACTGCAGCTAGAAATTATGTTTAATTTAAGATGTCAAATTATAAGTTAGATTAAAGAAACTGTGAAAAAAAAGAAATTTCGTATTGCTCTTTAACCTTTAAATATTTTAAACTTTAGAATTTTTGTAAAAGCGAATAATGTGACCCTTTAAAATGGGAGATCAGGGTTAATATGTCTCAAGAAAAACTGCCATCAAATTTCACTAAAGATATATAAAAACATAATTTAGCCCAGCAGTAAATTTAATAAATTTTTTAGTAAATATAATATTTTTCTTATTTCAATCTACTTCAGTAAAACACAATTTAACAATATATGATACTTTGCAATTTACTTTTTATGCATTTTCCTTATATTGCACGACCTTTTGACCTTTGAAAACCCCTAGTAAAATTCGATGCTTTAAACCCACGTGTTAGTGGTTTTCTTTGAGTGTTTTTGGAAAATGGATTAAATTGACCCCTAAAAATACGCGATAGAGGGTTAATATGTTCTAAGAACTTTTCCAAGTTTTGTTACGATCGGACTATTTTTGTTGAAGTTATAGCGTTTTTAGGAAAAAGGATATATGGCAGGACCTAGAGTCCTTACTTCAATTAAGCTGAAAATTTACATACATGTTGCTAGTTGTATATGTATCTGAATGACCACTTTTTGTTCTTTTGCGGACATTATTGTAGCTAAAATAACATTTTTAAGTTTCAGGACACATGGGAGGTAGGCGTGTCCTTGCACCGATTTTTCCAAAAATTCATATTTTTCTTAATTAAGGTATTTGCTGTTAGTGTACCAAATTTCAAAAACGCCTGACCACTCCCTCTATTTTTGCCGATTTTAACATGGGAACAAAGCACTGTGCATCGCTAGAATGTCTTAGAATCGATCACTGATCAATAATATATATACTTTATGGGGTCCTAGACCGATATTTCGATGCGTTACACACGGAATGACAAAGTGAGTATACCCCCATACTGTGGTTGGAGGGTATAAAAACACGCTAACTTTCATAATTCATAATTTTTTTTCTTCATCAATTTTTTCATGAGTTTTTTTTATCAATATTTTTTTTTCATCAAAACGGTTTCATAACTTTTTTTCCATCAATTTTTTTTATCAAAAAAAAATCTTTTTTTTTTACGAAATTTTTTTTCATCAACGTATTTTTTTTACAAAATTTTTTACTGTTTTCATTTTCTTAAAACCAAAGAGTTTTTCAACTTCGATTTGTAACCTGGTGGTGAATAAAAGCGTTTGTCACCAGATGGTACGTTAAACGTAACAGAATTATTTTTCAACAAAATTTTTTTTTATACCCTCCACTTATTGTTAGTGATAGAGGGTATATGTATATAAGTTTGTCATTCCGTTTGTAACTCATCGAAATATCGGTCTGGGACCCCATAAAGTGTATATATTATTGATCAGTGATCGATTCTAAGACATTCTAGCGATGTCCGTCGGTCCGTCTGTCTGTGGAAATGGTGATCACAGACAAAATATTTGACAGAGATGACTGACACTTAACATATTTATTAGAAGTTCTCCCGAGAAGTTTGGTATTGCATTTCAGCGATATCGGTTCAGCGGTTCAAAAGTTATGAACGAAAATGTAAGGACACCTCAAAAATTTCAGTACATTCAACATAACCTAAAAATACAAAATGCTTTAATTCGCCTGCTGGTTGACATATGTGAACATAATTGAACACCAAATGGTATTTAAACCAGTACGAACATATTTTTTGACAAAAAAAGACAAAAATCGCGGATTTTTTTTTCGCGGAAATTTTTTTTCAAATTTTTTATTTTTTTTTTCAAAAGTAAATTCCTTTTAAATAATGTTTTTTGCAATAATCTTTTTAAAATTGTGGAGGGTATCACTACATTCGGCAAGGCCGAATTTAACTTTTTTACTTGTTTTTAATTAAATTTGTTATCCATAATTTGTATACCCTCCAACTACAGTATGGGGGTATACTCACTTTGTCATTCCGTGTGTAACGCATCGAAATATCGGTCGGAGACCCCATAAAGTATATATATATACCTCATAAAGTATATATATTATCAGTGATCGATCCTAAGACACTCTAGCGATGTCCGTCCGTCCGTCTGTCTGTCTGTCCGTCCGTCTTTAGTTAACACGATGCAGTCCAAAATAAAAGAGCTAGGCCCCTAGGCATAAATATGTCTTATGGTCCTAGGCAGGTTAAGTTCGGAAATGGGCCATATCGGACCAGGGGGAAAAAATTTCCCCCTTGAAGAACTAAACCAACCTCTTAAAAATGATAATTTTTTTGAAGTTTTTTTGTATTTTTGTGAACCAAATGAGACATTTTTATGTTCGTAGAAGTTTATAGTCCTGAGCTTGGACCCAGGGGATTAAAAAATGTCTCTTTTTTTGCCCTGGCCCTTTTTTTAAGGGCGTGGATAAAAAATAACTTATATAATTATAAAACTATAATACTTAAGTGCACAAAGCAGACAAAAATTAACTTGTAAACATATACCGTGAGGGCCAAGGTGTCACCCCAGCTCACCGACCCCTCCCCCTACCTTACGCCCCCCCTTAAAACAACGCCCCTGTCAACATTTTTTTTTTAATTTCTTTACATGTTGGAGGGTATAATAGGTTCGACACAGCCGAATTTAACACTCTCACTTGTTTTTTTTGCATCAAAAATATTTCTGTTTATGATATTGTCATATTTTGTTGAAAAACAGATTTTGGATCTTCATAATAGTATTTCTTGTGAAATATATGAAATATTATGTCTGGATTGATGTTTCATTGACCAACAATGATTCTCTTAAATCTGCTGACGATCCCTTAAAAATATTTTTTTATGACAATATCATAAATATAAATATTTTTGGGCCTCGAGCTAGAATAACACTCTAATCGATTTTTTTTTATTCATACATTTTTTTTTTTCATAAAAAATTTTTTTTCATGAATTTTTTTTTTTCACCAAAATTTTTTTCATCAAAAATTTTTTCATCAAAATTTTGCTTTTCATCAAAAAATGTTTCTTTTAATTTTTTTCTTATTTTTTTTCACCAAAACTAAGATTCTGACATAAAAATGTTTAACAAATGTACAAAAAACAAGTGAGAGTGTTTAATTCTTCTGCGACAAATCATTTATACTCTCCAAATGGATCAATACTATATAGGTCCCCGACCGATATTTCAATTCGTTTTGCATGGAATGGCAAATAACATTATTTTTTCTAAAACCAACTTTGCTTTGGCAAGTATACCCAAATCTTCAGCAAAACATCATGATTTAATGTTTTGGGCTAGAGTACAAAACTCGCAGGCATTTTTGGGGGATTTGTTCTACTAGAAGTCTATTTTCACTTTTGTTGGTCTTAATCAAGATCATCCGCGAATCCAGTAATTAATATAACCGGAATATCATACGATATTATACAAATATTGATGTCAGGGCTAATGGATTTGCCCTTTTTTTAAATGTTGGGTCCGCACCAGTTCAAGATACAAATTCGTGTTGCACAGTGTTATAATTAAATTCAAAACAAACAAAAAATCATATTGATACTCACCCTTTCTTATATTTATAGCATTTTGATCGACAATCATTAAACCAATATAATTATATGGTTTAGAAGTAATAGTTATATCAATATCCTGGCCAGGAGGAGCTTTCAGAGGAGCCTCAATTTGTACATTATTCAATAAATTTTCTTCAAACTCAATAATTTGTTCATCATAAACAAATTCCCCGTTAATCACCATATACACTAATAACTTAGCTCTAGGCATCATAGCAAATGTTGACAAAAATTTAAAAGTATGATAGGAATTATCAGATACCTTGAAGAAATATCGAAATTAAAATTAAAATTATAAACATATTAAAATTTTAAAATTCCAACTTACATCTACAGCTCTTGATAATAGAATATCACCACGACCGACAATTTGGTATATAAAATATTTCATTGGTTCATTGCTGCGTACCGCTATAGTGATTTCCTGATTAACCATGGGTCTGAAAAAATTAAAAATAGTTTTAGTTTTAGGTAAAGTTATACCAAATTTAAATTGTTTTAAAAATCTTACCTATCATTAATAACTTTGGCAGTGATAAAGTTTTTACTATGCAAATGTTTACGCGGCACTTTACCAATATCGGTTATTATACCTTGATAATCTACCTAAAATCGGTGATCAAGTTTTTTGATAAATAAAGTTTTGATTATAAAAATATATTGTAATGACTTACAATTACTGAATGATATTCATCTTTATCACCCACTGGAACGGTAAATTTCATTTTAACTTCCGATCTACCGTCTAAATTGTAAACAGTTTTATTATACATTTCACTGCTGCCATAGACATTGGTCAAATATGCTGTCAAATCCGGTTTGTAGTCTTTCATTATAGCACCATCATTACGTAAAACTTTAGCCTGAAAAAAATTAAAGTTTTCTTAGCCATTTTTTTACCTATTCATAAAAATTGATAATAGCAAGTGATGAAACTGTTTCATCAATATGATGAAGCATTTTTCTTTAAGTGCATATGAAGAGAAAATAAAAAAGTAAAAAATCAACTCCATTACTTACCGAAACTTCGAAAGGAACACCTGGTATATAATTACTAGGTAACTTTGTGGCCTCTACACGATATGGATCCAAATGTACAGTTATCACAGTTGAGAAATTTTGCACTGAACTGGTAGAGGTTTCCTCAACCAAAGCATCAAATAGATATTCACGTTCATAGTCTTCTTTTAATTTCAACTCATCTCTAATATCAAATTCAAAATAAGCAGTGCCATCTATGGGCACCACTTTGCGGGTAATTAAATCATTAACAAATGGTTGTAGAGAACCAAAGAAGGTTGGATAAATGGAGAGAGTAGCTTCTCCCACAATGGGTTTGCCAAAATCATAGCTGAAATATAGAATTTACACATTTTAAGATTTCAATTAAGATATTTGCTGTGTTTTTCAATAAGTGGATTTATTTTCGGATTATTCTTATTTAGTTTAAAATAAATATTTTAACATGCCAACACAAATTTGAAATATTTTTTTCCGTAATCTACGATAAATTAGCAATTATAATCCGAAAAAATGATAAAAATATTTGGAAAATGAAAAAAGTTATAAATAAATCAAAATTAATCCAAAGTGGACTTATTAAATCCTAAAATTTAGTTGGATTAATTTTGATATATTTATAACTTTTTTAATTTTCCAAATTTTTTTATCATGTTTTCGGATTATAATTGCTAATTTATCATAGATTAAGGAAAAAAATATTCCAAATTTGTTTTGGCATGTTAAAATATTTATTTTAAACAAAATGAGATTAATCTGAAAATAAATCCACTTTTTGGAAAACACAGCAATTATTAAAATTCAAACTCACTAAGCTTTAACGGTAGCACGAATTTTATCCTCCTTATAGATAACATGTTTATCTGTATTTATATCCACTACAAATTTTGGCAGTATATATTCCACTACCTCAAATGTCCGCTTATAAATCTCATCCATTACCTCAACTTCTACTGACCATTCACCAAATTTAGGATAATCTGATAATTGTAAATCATTGGCATAAACACCACTGGTCAAGCGGGCATCTTTATACCGTCGTATAACATTATCACCACCATCTTTTACAGTTATATGGACTTGACCATAATTCTTGGCGGGTTTTAAATTAGCATCCATTAATAAAACACGATAATGGACGATATCTTGGGGCTTATAAATGGCTTTATCTGTTTGCACCATAACCGTAAATTGTTTAGCATCAAAGTGTAATTGAGTCTCATTGGTAAAACGTATGCCTGTCAGGCCTTCAGCGGTGAGATTATAACGATCACTTTTCAGTGAGGGTATCTGAAAGTACAACAATAAAAATTAAGCGAGTTTTAAGTACGAACTTACTCAAATTAGTTATTTTTTTTTAATCACAAAATTGTTTATGTTAATTAAAATAATTGTTAAAATTGAATTATTAATAATTACAAATTTTATTGATATTAATGATTAAAAAATAATTTTCCTTTGAAAGATGTGATATTTTCCAGTTAAACTTACCTCAAAATGTACCATTTCAGTTGAGTAGGGTCTCACTTCAACAACTTTAAAATCACTGTAAGCACTACCGATTATACCAACTTTAACCTTGGCCGGTTCGGGTGCTTTGTGTATGCTTACGGCTACATGATACTGTGAATTTGGTTTTAAAGTATTTGGTGCTATAATTGAATATAAACTGAAATTAAAAAAGAGAGGGTTTGGTTAATTAATATTAAGGAAAAGTAATTGTCTACATACTAAAAAAAGTTCATGAATAAAAATACGTATTTTGTACAATGTACGAAATTTTTGTACATATGGGGCATTCCATGTCAAATCGGACACTTTGAAAAAAAAAATTAGATTTTCCCAATTTGTTAACAGTTTTTAGTAGCCTTCAAAAACTCCTTCGTGGTTAATTTTCAGATTTTTTGATCACCCGTTCAAAAGATATCGAATTTTTAAAAAATGGTAGTTTGTTCCTTCACTCAAACTTCTTTTACTCATAACTTCTTCAATAATAGTCCAAATTTCTTTTTTTTTTTGGAATTTCAGGTAAATATGGTTCATCTTTTTGAAACTAAAAAAAAATATCCCCACTTGTCCCACGCAATTTATATGTCCATGAAATGCAATGCAAATCAGCACAGAAATTGTTTCAAGCAAAAACGAAAATTTGGAATTTTTTGATTTTCGGCTTTTAATTTTTTTGATTAATTTTAAATTTTTTTATATTTAATTTATTATTAAATTCCAATAATTTGAATTATTTTGAAACTATTTATTTTGAAAATAGCAAATAAATCCAAATATTAAAATTGCATTAAAAGTTGAAATGCAGGCTTTTCTGGGATAACGGCACATTGAAAAATTTTTTTGGAAAGATTTTTGAGATCAGCGTGTGCTAATTACCATAAAAAAGTATCTTTTTCCAAAAAATAAAAATAAAATTGAATCTTGGTCCAAAATGGGTTAAAAAAATCACAAAAAATTCTTAAAAGCGATCTAGTATGCGATTTTTAAGTTTTAAAATTTAAATTTCATTTTTGAAAATGTTTGTACTCTTCGATTTTTTTGAAAAATTTTTTTTGTAAAACATCTTTCGATTCTACCAATTTTTTGGCCAGGAAGATCGTGGGATATCGATTAATACTATTTTTTAAAATTTTTTGAAAAAATTTTATTGTAATTTTCACAATCTTAAAATCATTCCTACTGCTCCAATGGAGCGTCATAGAGGGGTGCATTATAAGACTGACCCCCATTAATTTTTACGTCTTAACATTTCTTTGGAACAAACTAATACTCTATCTCCAATTTCTAAGGGGGCTCCCACACAAAACGACATTTTTTAAAATTTGCTCCAACCGCTCTAACTGCTCTAATAGTGCCCTTAGAGCAACAAAATGTATGACTGACCCACAATTTTTTTTTAGTCCAAACATTTTCTCTGAACATACCTACCCTCTATCTCTAATTGTTAAGGCGGTCCCCAGACATTTTTTTTTATTTTTTGTAAATTTGTTTTATTTAATCAGCTTCTACCGGTCCAATGGTGCGTCCGAGAGGGGTCATTATTGAGACCGACCCCCATTTATTTTTACCCTCCAATATTTTTGTAAAGCATACCTACGCCCTATCTCCACTCCCTAAGTAGGCTCCCATACAAATAACAGTTGGAGCAAATTTTATAAAAATGTAATTTTGTATGGGAGCCTACTTAGGTAGTGGAGATAGGGCGTAGGTATCTTTTAAGGAAATGTTGTAGGGTAAAAATAAATGGGGGTCGGTCTCACTAATGACCCCTCTCGGACGCACCATTGGACCGGTAGAAACTAATTAAATAAAACAAATTTACAAAAAATAAAAAAAATTGTATGGGGCCCGCCTTAACAATTAAAGATAGAGGGTAGGTATGTTCAAAGAAAATGTTTGGACTAAAAAAATATTGTAGGCCGGTCATACATTTTGTTGCTCTAAGGGCACTATTAGGGCAGTTAGAGCAGTTGGAGCAAATTTTAAAAAATGTCGTTTTGTGTAGTAGCCTCCTTAGAAATTGGAGATAGGGTATTAGTTTGTTCCAAAGAAACGTTAAGACGTAAAAATTAATAGGGGTCGGTCTTATAAGGGCCCTTCTATGACGCACCATTGGAGCAGTAAAAATGATTTTAAGATTGGAAAATTACAATAAAATTTTTTCAAAAAATTTTAAAAAATAGTAATGATCGTTATCCCACGATCCTCCTGGGAAAAAAATTTGTAGAATCGATTGATGTTTTACACAAAAAAAAATTCTAAAAAATCGAAGAGTACAAACATTTTCAAAAATGAGATTTAAATTTTAAAACTTAAAAATCGCATACTAGAGCGCATTTAAGAATTTTTCTTTTAAAAGTACGTAAAAAAACAAAAATTTTAAAATTTGGACCATTATTGAAGAAGTTATGAGTAAAAGAAGTTTGAGTGAAGGAACAAACTACCAATTTTTAAAAAATCGATATCTTTTGAACGGGTCATCAAAAAAATCTGAAAATTTACCACGAAGGAGTTTCCGAAGGGTACTAAAAACTGTAACCAAATTGGGAAAATCTAAAATAAAAAATTTTCAAAGTGTCCGATATGACATGGAATGCCCCATATGTATTACAAATTTTTTGTAGTTTTATAAAAGCTTAGAATTTTGTAAAAATACAAATTAAGTATTTTCTTACGATTTAAATTTCGTCGCAAAAAGTATACAAAATATTTCATAACTTAACAAACGGACCCCGGAGTCTATGGGTACTGACGTAAAACGTCAGCAGCCACTTACAACCATGTAACGCATCGAAATATCGGTATATTACAAGAAAATTTTTTAACGTTTTTTTGCTACCTCCAATTCGACAAGAATTCCTTGTTATTTTACAAGCTTTCTACGAATAATTTTGTAATTTTACAAGCTTATTACCAATAAAATTGTAAATTTACAATTTTTTTGAGGCGATAAAACTTACAAGGAGGTTTCGTAACTTTACTACACTCAAAAAAAAAAACTGTAATGTTAGCAAAAAAAGCTTGTAACCCTACAAGAAAATTTGCTGATTTTGAACCCACAATTTTTTTGCTAAAGTTAGCAAAAATGTTTTGCCAATAATTAGTTAACTAAATATTTTTTTTTTAACTTAGTTTATACACATCTGAGGACCCCATTGGGTTCGGACCCGATAGGTCCACACCCCGATGGGCCTAGACCTAGTTGGGTTCCTTAAAAATCGTCATAGTTTTTGATCCAAAATTAGTGTCCGTTTCGCTCTACCTTGCTTAGTTTTTGAGATACGTGATTATAGGGGACCACTGGGGTCTTGAGAATTAAAAAACTTGATAACTTCAAAAATATTACTCGGAGAGCTTTTGACTATTTTGCGGTCTTGTTCTACGTGTTGAGAGCTACAAAAACGCTTCTGGACTTTTTGTTGTGTCGGCAATATTTACCGAGATATGAGCATTTTAAAATTTTCGGGAATGCAAACTTTTTTGAATCCAAAGTTAGGGCCCATTAGGGTCCACACATGTGAAGAGGACCGGCGATACTATGGAGATTCTAAGAACCAAAAATGGCCTCCATTTTGCTCTATCTGGCTTAGTTTCCGAGATAGCGCCATTTTAAGTTTTCTGAAAATAAAAAAAATTTACCATTTTTTTTGCTAATATTAGCAAAAAATCTTGTAAAAATGTAGTCAACTCAATTTCAAATTTAGCAAAAGAAATTAGTTCAAAGTTTGTTTAAAATTGCTAATGTGCTAATTGAAGTTTACAAGAATTTTTTGCTAACATGCTAATCTCAACTAAAAATTTGCTAAAAGTTAGCTAACTAGCGTTAGCAAAAAAAAATTAGTAAATCTACTAACGTATTTTTTTGAATGTAGATTTTTTGCTACCTCCGTTTTTACGAGAATTCCTAGTAAAAATTACAAGCTTTTTTGTAATTTTACAAGATTTTTACCAATAAAATTGTAAATTTACAACTTTTTTGGCGAAATAAAACTTACAAGGAATTCTCGTAAATTTACTTAATTTTTTTTTGGAAATTTGTAAAATTACAAGAAAATTTGTAAAATTACAAAAAAAAATTTAATTTCGATCGAAAATAATTTGTTAAAAAACAAGGAAAACTGTCAAATATTAGTAAAATGGAATTACGAAACTTATCCTAGTAATTTGACAAGGTTTTTTTTTGTGTACCCCGTATAGGGTAAAAAACCCCAGAAGCCAATTTATACTTGTTTAAGCTCTAAACTTTCTGCGGGGGTCAGATTTACAGTTATCTAATATAAAGACTCGAATACCAAAAACCGTTAATTTTCCAAAAAATGTACTTTATAAAGCCAAATTTTTAATATAAACCAACATTTCCTTGAAATCCGCTAACTTCCCCCCGCGATTCCTGAAAAGTGGCCCAACGGACAACTATCTCCACTCCATAAGAAGGCTCCAATACAAATTACAGTGGGAGCAAATTTTATAAAAATATAATTTTGTATGGAAGCACACTGATAGGGGGTATGTATGCTATGCAAAACTGTTTGGTGGTAGAAATTAATGGGGGTCAGTCTCAATACTGACCCCATCCATATGACCCCTATGGGGCACTCTTTTAGCAGTTATAGCGGTTAGACCAAATTTTAAGAAATAATATTTTGTATGGCAGACCCTTAGGAATTGGAGATAGAGTATAAGTCCATTCGAAAAAAATGTTAGGGGTAAAAATTTATGTGGGTCGGTCTTGGTATTGATACCTCTAGGACGCACCAATGCTTTGGAGCAGTGTATCTAATATAAAGATTCGAAAACTGCAACAAATTTGTTGCAAAAAATCGAAAAAAATTGTAATAATCATAATTCCACGACCTTACTGGGCAAAAAATTTTTAGAATCGGTAAAAGTTTTCCACAAAAAATTTTCAAAAACATCAAAGAATACAAACATTTTCAAAAATGATATTTAAATTTTAAAAAGTAAAAGAAGTTTGAGTAAACGAACAAGCTCCGTGTTTATGAAAATTCCTTACACTTTAAACGGGTCATCAAAAAAAATCTGAAAATTTACCAGGAAGGAGTGTCCGATTTGACATGGAATGCCCCATATATAGTTTGATCACTGATCGATTCTAAGACTTTCTATAAATTTCCGACCGTCGCACTGTGGCCGAAATCACTGATCTAGCGGCGCTTAAGTCAAAATTTAAATATTAAGATCGATAAATGTTTTTGCATTGCATCGTTTATCTATACTTTACAGAAAAAATTTACGTTCTTACTTTTGTTTTGCTTTCAATATTCGCACAGCTGTAAGCTGTCAAATATACATTTTCTGTAATTTGGGGCCTAATTACTCAGTGAGTTTTTCTTGACACTTTTAAGTCAATTGTTTATACATTTTGAGCCAAAAAGTTTTAATTGAAAGTAAAAGGTATGTTTTAACTAAAAATAAATGTTTGTGGCCTGTGTGTATCTAGTTTATTATTAGTGCATTATAGAAGTTGACATTTGTGATAAACTATAGTTTCATGGACTGCAACTTTTGAAATTCGATCGTATTCAGTCCAATTCCTGTTTTGTTTATTATTTAGGGTTATTCTTGTTGTGACGTTTCAGTATGGCGTGCTAGTTCGCGCAAGTTGTTCGGTTTTTTAGTGTCCATCTGCCTGTCCAAATAAATAGTATAAACGCGATACAGACCACAATTTTCAATCGATTTGGCTAAAATTTTAAATTTAAGATTTTCTATCAAAATAACAAAACCCGAGTAAAAATTTTCTGGTCTAATCATATATAATTCGATACAATCTTATATGAGTTAATATGCTTCCATATAAATTTATATAAAATTTTATCTATCACTTTGATACGGTTGATCCACTTTATATGGTTAGATATAGCTTCATATATGATTAGATTCGTATTTTGGTTTTGCTCATCAAATTACATAAAAATTGATATTATAAGATCAATTTGATCTAAGTAGATTTGACCAAATTCAGGATCAAATTGTATCAATTTTTATATTTTTTGATCTAAAGTAATACAATTAGATTTTATTTGATACAACCATTTTACGGATCAAATTAGATCAATTTAGTAAAATTAGCATAATATTTTTACTAGGGAACCTATTAAATTTTTGACAAAATCGGTCCATGTTATACCATAGCCCCCATGTTAATTACCCCTTCCAGTTTACTTAATAAGCCCTAACAATAGTATTTTAACAAATATCCTCTTGAAATTCGACTGTTAAATGTTTTTTGTAGTTAAAAATAATCACTCTAAATTTTAACGGAATCGGAACATTTTAACTACTAGTCCTCATACAGACCACCCTCCCGATATTCACATAAAAAAACATAAAAACACTGAAATAAATAAATATGGTTAAAAATTAAATTCTTTTTATGTTTTATAATCACAAATATGCATTGGGCTTTATTATTCTGCATTTCCGAATTAAGCTCCGCTAGATTGGGTGTTTCGGCCACTGTGCGTCGGTCTGTGTGTTTAAAATACGATGCAGTCCAAACAAAAGAGCTAGATGCCTGAAGTTTGGCTCGAATATGACTCATGGTCATAGGCAGGTAAAGGTCGTAAATGGGTGAAATCGGAGAAGGGGAAAAAAGTTTTGCCTTGAAGAACTAAAACAAACTGCGGTTGATTTATTTTTTTAAACAAATATATTTTATGCAGAAGAAACTTAAAGTCCAGCACTTGGACCCAGGGGACAGGAAAATGGCGTTTTTTTTGCCAGCCGATTTTTAGGGCGTGGATATTAAAAGTTTGTTTAAATAATGATAAAGTTGTATTACTTAAGTGCAAAAAGCATAATAATTGAATTTTTTAACATTTATCGCGTGGAAAAAAGTTTCTCGAAATGAATAATTAAATGCCCGTGTAAAAATGGATTAGATCTGTCTGATCTATTTATATCTAATTATATCAATTGTATCTGACCAGATCTATTATACCCGATATTTTTTTCCCAAATTTCGAAATCAAAGTAGATCTGATCAGTATTGTATCTAAGCAGATCTCGGAAATGGGGGCACATCTCGGATATAAAAGATCCAATCAGATCTGATCAGATCACATAATATCTAATTGATTTTTACACGGGTGGTTTTAAATACCTCAAATTTTTCTAACTGCAGGACACATTTTTTCCCGTTTTTGATTAAAGTATATGATTTGAAATTATTTTAGACACAAATTTGCACATCCATTACAAGAGTGATGTACACCATTTACAATTATATTTCAGAAATTATCAATTGTGTTTTAGTTTCAATTGCATTTCATAAATAAACAATTTCAGAATTTATCATTTGAATTCAGAAGTTATCAATTATATTCAGAAATTATCAATTGTTTTTTCAGAAGTTATCAATTGTGTTTTAGAAATTATCAAATGTATTACAGAAATTATAAATTGTATTTCAGAAATTATTAATTGTATTTCAGAATTATCAATTGTATTTCAGAAGTTATCAATTGTATTTAAGAATTTATCAATTGTATTTCAGAAATTATCAATTATATATTATAAATTATTAATTGTATTTCAAAAGTTATCAATTATATTTCAGAAATAATCAATTATCATTTATATTTCAGAAGTTATTAATTGTATTTCAGAAATAATCAATTGTAATTTAGAATTTATCAATTGTATTTCAGAAATTAATAATTTGTATTTTAGAATGTATTAAATGTATTTCAGAAATTATCAATTATATTTCAGAAATAATCAATTGTATTTCAGACATTATCAATTGTATTTTAGAAGATTCAATTGCATTTCAGAATAATTAATTGTATTTCAGAAATATCAATTGCTTTACGAAGGCAAGTGTCTGAAATACAATTTAAACATTCTGAATCACAATTGATAGTTTCTATAACACAATTCATAATAAGAAATTCATAAATAATTATTTCTGAAATACAATTGATAATTTCTCAAATACAATTGATATTTTCTGAAAAACAATTTATATTTTCTGAAATACAAATTAAAATTTTCTGAAATACAATTGATACGTTCTGAAATATATTTGATTATTTCTGAAATACTATTGATACTAGTGCCTACGGTCAGTACCGTAGTACCGGGAATACCGGTATTCCCGGTTCTCGGTATTACCGGGAAATGGTACCGGTTTCCCGGTTCTTAATTCATTCCCGGTATTCCCGGGAATACCGGTATTCCCGGTTCCGGTTCTGACGGTATTCCCGGGACTACCGGTATGTATATTTTGTAAAATTTTATACAATTAAAATTTTTTCTTTGCTTTTACCAAAAAAAAAAAAACAAAAACTGTGAAAAACACCATTTCTATTTTATTTTTTTAATTTAAGAAAAAATAGTTACATGATTTTTAAATAATTTTACAAACACAACTAAATATTGCTGAAATACTAATTAAATAGTGTAATTTAAATATTTTATGGTATAGTATTTTTTTGGTTTTTGAGAACCGGTACCAGGATCAGAACCGGGAATACCGGTATTCCCGGGATTATATCTAGAACCGGGAAACCGGTTCCAGAACCGGGAATACCGGTATTCCCGGGAATACCGAGAACCGGGAAATGGGGGGCACTAATTGATACCTTTTGAAATACAATTGATATTTTCTGGAACACAAATTAAAATGTTCTGAAATAAAATTGATAAGTTCAAAAATACAATTGATACATTCTGAAACACAATTGATAATTTCTGAAATACAATTGATAAAATCTAAAATACAATTGAAAACTTCGGAAATACAATTGATAATGTCTGAAAAAATTGATGCATTCTGAAATACAATTGATAAATTCTTAAATTACAATTGATAACTTCTGAAATTTAATTGATAATTTCTGAAATTTAATTGATAACTTCAGAAATACAATTAATAATGGTGTAGAATTTGGGTATGAGTATAAAACTAAGTATCATTATAAGGGATTAAAATTCAGTTCCTTCTCTTAAGCACTTAATGGGTTAAAAATAATATTCAAAAACCGTTAATTCCCACACTTGTTTCAAAAATTCCACAAAACAAAAACTGAGAAAGATGCAAGATCATGTTTGCTTAAAAAATCAAAATCATTAATTTTTTTTGAAAATCCAAAACTGTAAAAAATTAAAAACAAATAGACATGTTGATTATTTAACTTATGTACAACCAGATAAAAGACAATGAAAACATTAGTAAATACCCAGGTAGAAAAATACAATCGCAACAGAGTTGCTAAAAAATTGTGGACGGTTTTACGAGGGTTCTGTATACCATATTTAAAGTGCTTTAAGGAGAGCAGAATGATAACATCGATCTACACTAGGTTAAAGTGTCTTAAAAACAATGTTAAAAAACTCACTTTTATGTCTTTAGTCGGTTATAATAATAATTTGTTTGAAATTAAGTGTAATTTGAAAAAAACGACCATTCATGTTTTGAAACAATCAAATATTTTGTAAAAAAAGTACTCTTAAAACGCTTTTTGAATACGTTGAAAATAGCGTTTTGAGAAGGATTTGTTTTTGGAACAGTGCTTTTTTTAGAACCGTCATCAATTTCTGCTTGGGTATATACATTAGAGCGACTCAACTTGTATGGAAGAGAAAAAAGTGATTTAGTTACCCCTCTGAAAATAAAGCTTGATATGTTTTATAATGATTCCCAAAATATTTTGGTTCTAGCGTTGACCATCCGTGAGCTGGACCATTTTTAAAAAAGGTCCTTTTTTCAGTTTTTCGAATTTTTTTGTACTTTGCTCCAAGACGACATAAATAAAATTTGGTGTCATCGAAAAGAGTTTTTGACGCAGCATCCAATGGTATATAAAACTTGACCACTTGCGACCTGCAAATTGCGATATTTAACTAAATACATATTTTCGTTTCGCGTTTTCATACAAATTCTACGTATTTGGAAATAATGTTCTGCTTTTTAAATTGAATCTGTTTTAAAATAATGTTAATTAATTTTTTTTTTGTAATTATTCACATAAAACGCGAAAATCGCGATTTATTAATCTTTTTTCAAATATAGGCAATATGGGTATCAAAATTTTTCATTTTTCATTTATAATAACCTGGTGATAAGTAAAAGATCTGTTTTCAAATCGAGGATGCTGTGAGATAAATTTAAGTTCTTAAATATTAATTTTTAAACAATGTTCTGCTTTTCAAATTGAATCTGTTTTAAAATAATGTCAATTTATTATTTTTTTTTATTATTCACATAAAACGCGAAAATCGTGATTTAGTTTACATATGTTTTTTAATATAGGCAATATGGGTATCAATTTTTTTCATTTTTCAATTATAATAATCTGGTGTTCTGTTAGTAACTAAAAAAATAAAATTTGAATACATAAATATATCTCACAGCATCCTAGATTTGATCTTTTGCTTATCACCAGATTATTATAATTGAAAAACGATAAAAGTTGATACCCATATTGCCTATATTAAAAAAAGAGAAAATATATCGCGATTTTCGCGATTTATGTGAATAATAAAAAATAAATAAACATTATTTTTAAACAGATTCAATTTGAAAAGCAGAACATTGTTAAAAAATAATATTTAAAAACTTAAATTTATCTCACAGCATCCTAGATTTGAAAACAGATATTTTACTTATCACCAGGTTATTATAATTGAAAAATGAAAAATTTTGATACCCATATTGCCTATATTTGAAAAAATATAAAATATATCGCGATTTTCGCGTTTAATGTGAATAATTACAAAAAAAAATAAATAAACATTATTTTAAAACTGATTCAATTTGAAAAGCAGAACATTATTTCCAAATACGTAGAATTTGTATGAAAACCCGAAACGAAAATATGTATTTAGTTAAATATCGCAATTTGCAGGTCGCAAGTGGTCAAGTTTTATATACCATTGGATGCTGCGTCAAAAACTCTTTTCGATGACACCAAATTTCATTTATGTCGTCTTGGAGCAAAGTACAAAAAAATTCGAAAAACTGAAAAAATTACCTTTTTTAAAAATGGTCCAGCTCACGGATGGTCAACGCTAGAACCAAAATATTTTGGGAATCATCATAAAACATATCAAGCTTTATTTTCAGAGGGGTAACTAAATCACTTTTTTTTTTGAGTCGCTCTAATATACATATGTATGTATATAATGTAAAAATTGTATCTTTATATTCAAAATTACAAAGTCAAAGTAACTACCGACAGCAAAACAACAACAGGCATTCCAAATAGATGTAGGTGAACAAGATTCGAGATTTTGTAAAGTTTTTGTATTGATTAAATGAAGTGTACATTTAGGCGGATCGGATTTTTTTTTGTTGGAAATAGTTAGTAGAAGTTCATTAGATTGGCATTTTGTTGTATGGCAAAAAAGTTTTTCTTCCGATTTTGAACGTTACCCGAGTAAAAATGAATACATATAATTTTACATTATTTGATGTATGTATATATAGCCATATGAAACAATATGTTTTCATATCAAACAAAGTACATAATTATATCTCGCATTGAGTTTTTCAAAATTTTTTAAATGGAGTTATATAAAATTACATCTAATGATAACCATATTAATATATAAATACATGTGGGAGACATAATCATATGTGACACATATAACTTAATCTGATTGCATACATATTTATATGTGACTTAATATCAAATAACGTATACGAGCATATTTAAAAAAAATCCAATATCATTATATATATAATTATATATGACTTACAAGAAACCATTTAAAATTATATATGACTTACAAGAAACCATTTAAAACTATATATGGTTCCATCTTAAAAAACGAAAAAAAAAATTTTCAAATATAATTATATATGGTCGCACATATAACTCTATATACAGTTATATAAAACTATACATGGCATCAAACATTTATTTTTTTAATATTATCAAAGATATAATTATAAATGGCTTATGAGATACCGTATATAGTTTTGTAAGGTACCATATAAATAAATTTTTTTTTAAACTCTATATATAATTTTAAATGGTGGCACATGTAACGCCATATAAAATGTTATATGTTATTGTATAAGGTAAAAAATATTTTTTTCTTTCACAATATTTTATATATAATTATGCATACTTTTATAAGACAGTATTTCAATATTTTTTTTTAATGTTGCATCATATATATTTTTATTTAAGTATACAAGAGAGCTTGTATAATTATATATGATTCTCAAAGCACCTAAAATCAGTCAAAAAAAATATATATAAATTCTATAAATTTTTAAATAGAAAAAAAATCTGTTTAATCCATTGTATTTTAAAACTTAAAAAAATACATATTGGATTTTAAAAGTTAAATGTTTAAAAAATGCATATAACTTAAATAGTTGTGTGTAACTTTATATAAGATCATATAAGATAATATATGATGCTTGGGGACCCCGAGTTCGATTCCCGGCTCAACCCAGAAAAAAACTATTTTTTTTTTAATTTTTTAAAAAAGAAAATATGTTTTTAAAGCTTTTTGTTTTTTCTAAACTTAAAAATATTGAATAATTAAATTTTTATGATAAAATCGAAAAATAAATATTATTTATTTATAGTTATATAATTTTATATATTACATCATATAAGTTAATATATGGTTCCTAGGGACCCTGGGTTCGATCCCCGGCTGAGCTAAGAAAAAAAGTTGTTTTTTTAAATTTTTTTTTAAAGAAAATATGTTTTAGAAGCTTTAATTTTTTACTAAACTTAAAAATATTGATTAATTTATTTTTTATGATAATATTTAGAAATAAATATTATTTGTATATAGTAATATAACTTTCTATATTGCATCATATATGATAATATATAATTCTTGAGGACCCTGAGTTCGATTCCCGACTAAGTCAAGAAAAAATTATTTTTTTTTAAATTTTTTTTTAATCTACACTCAAAGAAAAATGCTTCATCATATTGATGATACGGTATCATCACTTGCTGTCATCAATTTTGATGACAAATTTCATCATATTGACGAAGATTTTCTTCTATATGATGAAACATGTCATCCAAATTAAAAAAACAAGTGATGACACATTTCATCATGTCATCAAAAAGTGTCATCAATATGCCTTTCAAATGTTTTTTTTGTAAATAATTAAATTAATGTTAAAATAAATAAAAATATTAAATTAATATATTAAAAAAATATAAAAAAAATAAAAAAAAAACAATAAAAAAAAAAAAATTAAAAAAAAAATCCTGCTCTGGCTGGTACTTGAACACACGTTCCCCAAGTTGCAGTGTTTATTGTCGACGCCTTAGCTAGTTCAGCCAACTATAGATAAAAATCTCGCACCACTACTTAGATAACGTTTTCTAATATGTAAATGTGAAGACTCAACATTTTTCGTTATATACAATGTATAATATGTATATATACATGTTTTTAAACGTTTGTTTATGGGAATTTGTAAAGACTCAAACATTTTATAAATGTGCAATATCCCTCTCTTTCCCTCTCACTGCTTTTCGCAAAGCATAGTTACGCACAAACTTTTAGCGTTATTATTAGCACACAACAAACAAAACGGCTTTTTATTGGTATTATGCATTGTCATGCTGTAGGTCAGTGGCTAGAGGCTAAGCCCAACAAACAAGAGGTCCGGCGTTCTAATCTTGGTGGATACGAAAAAAAGATGTAAGTTTTTAAAAATTAGAAAATAATAAACAATTGTAAGTTAATAAAAATAAATTAAATAAAATCAATTAACAAAAAAACAATTTTTTTATTTTTTTCTTATTTTTCAAATAAAAAATGTTATTGATGACACCGCTTCATCATATTGATGACAAGTTACATTGGACGAAAAATGATGTAACATTTCATCATATTGATGTTACTTTTCATCAATATGAAGAAGCTTTTTCTTTGAGTGTAAATGATTTTTTAATGCGTTTTCGTTTTTCAAATTTAAAAAAAAATAAAATCCCTGAATTTTAACAAAAATATTTCAAAAATAATTATATTTTGATATAATTATATATTATTTAATCCGAAGAAAAAAATATTTTAAAACTTTCATGTTTAACCATCAATATCTCTGGTTTTAAGAGAGCTAAAGTCCTCAAATCAAGCTCAAATCAAAGCTTTATTTGTTGCCAATAATTAAAAGTGTATTTTGTTCGAACTTATGTTAGCAATATTTTCAGATAAAATTATTTTTGTCTGAAAAAACTTCCGAAAAAAACTTAAAACTCAATATTTGGCCGTTGGTGAGTAAAAAAGTTTATACATGTTTTATACCATTTTAAAGGTATTTTTATTAAATATACAACCGCAGAAAGAAAATTTGGATCCGATGAAAAATGTGAAGCTCATAAGCCAAAAACCGTTTTTACTTTAAAGCTTTATAACTTGGAAAATTAGAGCATTGGAAGATGAAAATCATGTTGTTGAACTCAGTATTAAACCCCCTATTAGCTCAGCAAATAAACTAAAAAAAAAAAAAAAATCACAAATTTTAGCAAAAATTTTCTAAGTCTTTTTTAAAATTTTGTTCAAATTCAAGTCGAATATAATTTGATGCAATCATATACCCGATAAGATAAACTGGATTTAATTATATATAAGTTAAACTTGATATAATTATATATGATAAACTATTTTCAAAAATTTTCTAAGTTTTTTTAAAACATAGTCTTTTAAAGTTGTCATTTATTAACAACGTCCGCTGGGTCAGAGGGTAGAGATTGCGATTACAAAACAGTTGGTAGCTGTTCGATTCCCCCGCCGCTCGAAGTTTTTTTTTTTTTTTTTAAATAAATTTTAATTATATATATTTATATCTTAATATTGAAAAAAAAATGTTTGGATAAAACTTTATCAGTTCTAAAAATAGATTTTATTGTTCGGATTAAATTATATATAGTTCTAAAAATAGATTTTTTTTTTCGGATAAAATTTTATCTAAAGTTTTTTGTAATATCCCGAGTAAAAAAGATTTGATATAACCATATATGCTAATATATAATTATTTATATTTATATATGGTTATGCATGAACTTTGATATGGACATATAAGTTTATATATAGCATTGTATTTTTCCTTATTTTTTAATATGATAACATACATATTCATATCTATTTATATACCGATCTATATGAAATTAGATATGACATCCAAGGTCGGGAATTTTTAGATATGGGAGATATAAAGATATATGATTTTATTTATAATTATATCCCGAAAAAATTTTTCAAAATTTTCTAAGTCCCGGACAATTAAAAAAAAAAAAATTAAAAAAAATTTCAAGCCTTAAAAAAAAATTATGGAAATTTTCCAAAGTCCCGGACACAAAATTTTTTGGCAATTTTTTTTGGAGTAAAAAAATCATTGAAAATGTTTTTTGGAGGAATTTTATTTTTTTGAAAAATTTTTTAGTTCCAAAAAATGTTTTTTTAATTTTCTAAGACACAAACATTTTTTGGAATTTTTAAATCCCTTATAAATGATTTTAGAAAAAAATTATAAATTTTTAATAATTTGCTAAGTCCCGAAAAAACTCCGAAAAATGTAATAAAAACTCTTCTAATTGATAATGTATCCAATCTGATAAAATAATTTCTAATTTCACGTTTAAAATTCCAAAAATTTTACCAGATTTCATCTAATTATGTAAAAAATTATCTAATTTTAACAGATAAGATATGATTTAATACAATTAGATAGACCCATTTTTGGGATCAAACTTAATCAAATTTGATATTATTTTATCAAAAATAATAGAATTTGATATAATCGTATAATATTCGATCCGCCAATTTTCGGATCAAAATTAATATGGATTTACATAAAAGCATATCTGTTCATATATAATTAAATATTGCGTCATATAACTTTTTTTTACTCGGGATTTTTTTTTTCTTTCGTATGAAATTTTATCTTTTTTTATCCAGCTAAAAAAATCTTTTTTTTTTGTCTTGGTCCAATAAGATCCAACCATTTTTCGGATGAAATTGTATCCCACCGATTAAAACTGATCTAATTAGATAAACCCACTTTTCGGATCAAATTGTATCCGTCCGGTTAAAACTGATCTAATCTTAGCGATCCATTTTTTGGATCAGTGCTGATCTTTCAAATCTCGGATCTATCAACAGATCTGGAATAATATAAGAACATATATTGCTCCATACAAAAATTTTTACTCGGGTAGGGAAAATTTTTATTCTTTTAGGCCTAAAACTTATATGGTACAAATTTAATCACGCCATTTTTTTGCAAATTTCAAAGAATGATATCTCGAAAACCGTTTGACCGATAAAAATTCTTTGATATTCGTGTTCAGCGCATCAAAATTAATAAGTATGATGTGTCGCAAGATATAGTTTTATTTTTATACCCTCCAACCACAGTATGGTGGTATACTCACTTTGTCATTCCGTGTGTAACGCATCGAAATATCGGTCTAGGACTCCATAAAGTATATGGGGCATTCCATGTGAAATCGGACACTTTGAAAAACTTTTTTTTTAGATTTTCCCAATTTGCTTACAGGTTTTAGTACCCTTCGAAAACTCCTTCGTGGTAAATTTTCAGATTTTTTTGATGACCCGTTCAAAAGATATCGAATTTTTAAAAATTGGTAGTTTGTTCCTTTACTCAAACTTCTTTTAATACTAACTTCTTCAATAATGGTCAAAATTTCAATTTTTTTTTTCAAAATTTTTGTTTTTTTACGTACTTTTTAAAAAAAAATCCCAAAAAATTCTTGAAAGCGCTCTAGTATGCGATTTTTAAGTTTTAAAATTAAATCTCATTTTTGAAAATGTTTGTACTCTTCGATTTTTTGAATTTTTTTTGTGTAAAACTTCTATAGGATCGTGGGATAACGATTATTACTATTTTTTTAAATTTTTTTAAAAATTTTATTGTAATTTTCCAATCTTAAAATCATTTCTACTGCTCCAATAGTGCGTCATAGAGGTTTCCTTTATAAGACCAACCCCCATTAATTTTTACGTCTTAACATTTCTTTGGAACAAACTAATACCCTATCTCCAATTTCTAAGGGGGCTCCCACACAAAACGACATTTTTTAAAATTTGTTCCAACCGCTCTAACTGCCCTAATAGTGCCCTTAGAGCAACAAAATGTATGACCCACAATATTTTTTTAGTCCAAACATTTTCTCTGAACACACCTACCCTCTATCTTTAAGTGTTAAGGCGGTCCCCATACAATTTTTTTTATTTTTTGTAAATTTGTTTTATTTAATCAGCTTCTACCGGTCCAATGGTGCGTCCGAGAGAGGTCATTAGTGAGACCGACCCCCATTTATTTTTACCCTACAACATTTTTTCAAAACATACGTACGCCCTATCTCCACTCCCTAAGTAGGCTCCCATACAAATAACAGTTGGAGCAAATTTTATAAAAATGTAATTTTGTATGGGAGCCTACACTCTAATCAAAATTTGTTGAAATTTACCCAATTTATAGTAGGAAACTGGACTCCTACTATAAATTGGGTAATTTTACTCTGAATGTGTAAATTGAATAAATTGACCACATGTGGTTAATTTAAATAAAAAGGAGGTGAATAAAATATAACAAAAAAAAAAAAAAACATACGGCGCCAGCCAGCATCGAACTCGCCACCTTCTGATTTGAAAGTACACTTCTTAACCACTACGCTACGGAAGCTTATACTTTTATCTGGCGTTTTAGTTATTTAACATGTGTGTAGGTATGTTGTTCGACAATTTTATTTACGCATTTGTGTGTAAAATATTTGAATTAACGGATAATATTTTTAATTTGCTGTGTTTAATTGGTTTTAATTTATTATAAGCATTTAGTGTTTATATTAACACATTATGCGTGCTATTCAACAAAAATTTACCCAATTTATAATAGTAAGTTTACATGCGTTTTTTTAGAGTGTACTTACAAGGGAAGTCTCCCTGGTGTCACCCTCCGATCTTCATGAAATTTGGATATGTTGTTAAGAACGAAAATTAATTCGACACGTATTTTTTTTAGCGGCCCAAACTCATTTTTAGGGGGGGTCGATTTGTATGGGGGGAAATTGACCTTTTTCAGTTTTTTACGATTTACGCCTATTTAAACAAAATTAATATAGGCATGTGTGGTATCAGATTAAAGGTATTAAAAATATCTATCTCGCGGTGCTAACAACGGGCCAAAGAAGTTAATATTTTTCGACTTATTAACAAAAATGTTCTAAAATTTGGTATTTTACTCAATATAACGAAAAGTTGTGCATGTTTGGATACGTTCTTAGCACACGTAGATAGGTTTTCCAAAGACCTTTCATTTGGTATGCAACATGACTAGGTTTCTTTGCATAATGTAGGAGATAAACGAAAAAAACTGAAAAATGGCCTTGTCTTCCCCCCTCATTTTTACCCCCTAAATATGAATTTGGGCCGCTAAAAAAAAATACGTGTCCCTTTATTTTTTCTGATCTACAAAATAAAACCAATTTCATAAAGATCCGCGGGTGACACTAGGGAGACTTCCCTTGTTAGTGAGTTGAGATAGGGCGTAGGTATATTTTGAAAAAATGTTGTAGGGTAAAAATAAATGAGGGTCGGTCTCACTAAAGACCCCTCTCGGACGCACCATTGGACCGGTAGAAGCTGATTAAATAAAACAAATTTACAAAAAATAAAAAAAATTGTATGGGGACCGCCTTAACACTTAAAGATAGAGGGTTGGTGTGTTCAGAGAAAATGTTTGGACTAAAAAAATATTGTGAGTCGGTCATACATTTTGTTGCTCTAAGGGCACTATTAGGGCAGTTAGAACGGTTGAAACAAATTTTAAAAAATGTCGTTTTGTGTTTGAGCCCCCTTAGAAATTGGAGATAGGTTATTAGTTTGTTCCAAAGAAATGTTAAGACGTAAAAATTAAAGGGGGTAGGTGTTATAAAGGACCCCTCTATGACGCACCATTGGAGCAGTAGAAATGATTTTAAGATTGGAAAATTACAATAAAATTTTTTCAAAAAATTTTAAAAAATAGTAATAATCGTTATCCCACGATTAGAGATGGGCGCTGGTCACGTGATTTGCGTGATTCACGTGAATCACGCGTGAGTGTGAGTGATTTTCATTTCAATCACGTGATTGTGAGTGAGTGTGAGTTGAAAAAAAACCTGAGTGAGTGATTAGTGAGTGAGTCATTTATTTTTTGCGTGAGTTTGCGTGATTAGATTTTTTGATTTGCCCAATTTTTTTTAGTTTTTTGTAAAAAATTGGTTTTTTGATTTTTTTTTCTTTTTGGTAAGAAATTTTTTTTGCGTGAGTAGATTTTGCGTGACTCACACGTGAGCATGATTGAATCTAGCGTGAGTCACGCGTGAGCGTTAGTAAGTTTTTTATTACTCACGTGAATGTGAGTGAACGTGAGTAAAAAAAGAAATTGCGTGAGTGATTAGTGAGTGATTCGATTATTCTTTGCGTGAGTGAGTGTGAGTCAAAATACACTCACGCGCCCATCTCTACCCACGATCCTCCTGGGCAAAAAATTTGTAGAATTGATGGAAGTTTTACACAAAAAAATTTCAAAAAAATCGAAATTTTCAAAAATGAGATTTAAATTTTAAAACTTAAAAATCGCATACTAGAGCGCTTTTAAGAATTTTTCGGGATTTTTTTTTTTAAAGTACGTAAAAAAACAAAAATTAAAAATTTTTTTTTGAAATTTGAACCATTATTGAAGAAGTTTGAGTAAAGGAACAAACTACCAATTTTTTAAAATTCGATATCTTTTGAACGGGTCATCAAAAAAATCTGAAAATTTACCACGAAGGAGTTTTCGAAGGGTACTAAAAACTGTAAGCAAATTGGGAAAATCTAAAAAAAAAGTTTTACAAAGTGTCCGATTTCACATGGAATGCCCCATATATATTATTGATCAGTGATCCATTCTAAGACATTCTAGCGATGTCCGTCTGTGGTAGACACGATACAGTCCAAAGTAAAAGAGCTAGACTCCTGGAAATTGGCACGAATATGTCTTATGGTATTGGGCTGGTTAAGTTCGAACATGGGCTAAATCGGATCAGGGAGAAAACAGTTCCCCTCTTAAGAACTAAACAAACCTACAAAAAAAGCCATTTTTTACAGGGTTTTTGTACTTTTGCTTAGCAATCGAAACATTTTTATTTTAAAAGAAGTTCAAAGTCTTGCAGTTGTATCCAGGTAGGTTGTCTCCCACCGTTGTTATAAACCCCCCCCCCCCCACCAAAAAAAAACACGCCCCTGTTTTTTTTTTAATGTGTTGGAGGGTATAAAAGATTGGGCACCCGCCGAATTTAACACTCTCACTTGTTTTTTTTTTTTTTTTAAATTTTTAAAAATCTAAAAAAATTGATGGAAAAAGAAGCTTAATAAAAAAAATTTTTTGAAAAAAAGGTTCGATGAAAAAAAAATTTATGAAAAAAAAGTTTGATGAAAAAAAAAATAATTTGATAAAAAAAATTTTATAAAAAAAAAATTATGATTTTTTTTTTTAAATAATTATAATACGTTTTATTAACCAGCTGGTGAAAAACGGTTTTATTCACCATCAGGTGAATTATTATCCAAGTTACAAATCGAAGTTTGGTTTTTTTGGTTTTAAGAAAATGAAAACAGTATTTCTTATTTACTTTTTTGTTAGTCGGTAGCTTATATAGTCAAACTTAGGGGACGTCCTGCATTATTTTTAAAATTAGACACCAGCCAAAAAACATTATCATGTTAAAAAAAATATTTACAAAAAAAAAAAGAAATTGGGAAAAGAAATTTCCGCGGAAAAAAAAATTTTATGAAAAAAGTCTGTATTTCTTTAAATACCATTTGGTATCCAATTCTGCGATATATTCAACCAGCAGCCAATATAAAGCATTTTATACTTTTAGGTAATGTAGAAGGTGCCATTACATTTTCACTTATAACTTTTGAACCGCAGAACCGATATCGCTCAAATGCAATACCAACATGCTCGAGACAACAACAAGTAAATGTATTAAGTTTCAGTCATGTCTGTGTAACATTTTGATCATGATCGCCATTTCAACAGACAGACGGACATAGCTAGAATGTCTTAGAATGTTGTAACTTTATATCCTATCATCAGCACTCTTTGTTCGTCCAGACTCGAGTATGTTAATGCCAGATTATGTATTTTAATGTTACTAATTATTTATCGTAACATTTATGAAAAATGTAATTGCTTTAATGTACAGTTTCACATTTTACATGTGTAAGATTTAAAAAAAATGTATAAATACCAAAACTTATGAAATTTGTAATTAAATTTATGAAAAAATGCATAAACTTAAGGAAAACAATTTAACTAATCTATTAAAATTCGATCCATCCTATTGTGCATTGTTTGAACGAGGGGTTATTAAACTTCTTATTTCATTTTTAAGTTACCACAATGGCAATGATGGGGAGGAAGATGATGCTGTTACCAGCGATGACGATGCTGTAACAAAATTGTTAACAATTATTTAAATTTTTAATGAAAAAAAAAGAGATGATAAATGATAATGATGGTAGTTATCGTTATTGTGGTTAATATATGTAGGTATATTTTAACCAGGAAGTTATTAGAAAGTAAAATTTTACAATTTCGTATAATATTAACTAACTTTTTGTTTCGGCTGTTATTTAAAACCGTTTAAAATTGTTTCAAGAAAGCAGACACTTTGACATAGAAATATTCTGCTTAAATATTGGAAATGGAACGCGAAACTAACTTTTAATTAAAAAAAAAGATAGTAACTTGAAAAAAAAAGCAAGTGAAAGTGTTAAATTCGGCTGTGCCGAATTTTTTATACCCTCCAACATTTAATATAATTTTTGCATGGGTGGGTTTTTGGGGGGGGGCGTGGTCGGCGGGTGTCATTGGAGACTTTTTCATAGCGGTCAATGTTTACAAATTCATTTATTATGATTTTTACACTTAAGTTATACAATTGTATCATTATTTAAATAAATTCTTAATATCCACGCCCACAAAAGTGAGGGGCGGACCCAAGTGCATGACCCCTGGGCCAAGTGCTTATCATTATACTTTTTATGATATCAAATTGTTTTATTTGCTTAACAAAAATACAAAAAAGCCGGTAAAAAAACCGTTTTTCAGTAGTGGGTTTAGTTCTTAAAGGGGCAACATTTTTTTTTTAATTTTTGAAGCATTCTTTTCGATTTTTTTTATGACAACATTTATTTTTAAATTTTTTTATCCAACAAGGATGTTTTTTTTTCAACAATTACGGAATTGTGACGATTGATTCCCCTTTGGCCTGTTCTTGCTTCAAATCGGTATATGAAACTATGTTTTTCTTTAATACCTTCCAACACGTAAAAAAAAAAAACAGGGGCGTCTTTTTTTTTTTGGGGGGGAGGGTTACGTCGGTGGGAGACAACCTTCCTGGATCCAACTGCAAGACTTTGAACTTCTTTTGACATAAAAATGTTTCGTTTGCTAAGCAAAAGTACAAAAAACCTATAAAAAATGGCTTTTTTTAGAGGTTTGTTTCGTTCTTAAGAGGGGAACTTTTTTCCCCCTGATCCGATTTTGCCCATGTTCGAACTTAACCAGCCCAATACCATAAGACATATTCGTGCCAAATTTCAGGAGTCTAGCCCTTTTACTTTGGACTGTATTGTGTCTTACACAGACGGACAGACGGACGGACGGACAGACGGACATCGCTAAAATGTCTTAGAATGGATCACTGATCAATAATATATACACTTTATGGAGTCCTAGACCGATATTTCGATGCGTTACACATGGAATGACAAAGTGAGTATACCCCCATACTGTGGTTGGAGGGTATAAAAAATTTATTAAAAATGTAAAGGATCAGTACTGAAAATGGATCGCTAAGATTTGAACAGTTTTAATCGGACGGATACAATTTTATCCGAAAAATGTATATATACAGTGGGCGACAATACATTGGAAACTTTTTTATAGTAAATGCAATTTGTTAAAGACAAAGTCAACAATACTAATCATTAAGTATTATTATAAAGCGAGTATTATTATAAAAAATGTTATGTAGGTAATTGTTAAAGCTTTAATTTAAGCTTGATAACGTCCAGATTGAGTGAATAACAAGTAGAAAAGTTAAATTCGACTTTGCCGAATCTATGAATACCCTCCACAATGCATTTTTTAAAGGATAGTAAATATTTTAACGTGAAAAAATTAACAATTTTGATTAGAAATATTTTATTTTGAGTAAAAAACTTTTTTTTTGTCATTTTTAAAAAAAAAAAAGAAAAATTACTAATTTTTTTTTTGAGTGTAATGTTTTTTTTACTGTAAAAATATTTCTGAGTGAATGCACGTACCTATGTACACAAAATATTGTCATTTTTGTAAAAAAAAAAAAAAAAAAATTTTTTTTGTGTAAATTTTTTTTTGAGTGTAAAATTTTTTTGAGTGTAACATTTTTTTTTGAGTGTAAAATTTTTTCGAGTGTAATTTTTAAGTTACCAATGCTTTTAAAACTAAACAAGTTTAAAAAGCATTGCTTTAAAATTAAACAAGTTTGAAAATCAATGTTTAGTTACCTCCAATTCTTTTAAAACTTGTTAAAACACGTGGCATTTTAGATGAAACAAATCTGAAATTCAGGGTTTTGCTTATAACTTTTGAACCACTGGACCGATTGAGCTGAAATTTAATACCCAACAGATCCAGGGAACGGCAAAGACACATGCCAAGCTTCAGTAGTCACGTTATTGTCTTTCGAAAGTTATCGTGTTTTTTATCTCGTAAATTCGCGAAACACCCTTGCCGAAATTTACTCTTTTGCTCATAACTTTTGAACCACTGGACCGATTTGGCTGGATTGCAATACCAACCTGACCAGGTAAATGACAAACATATATGCCAAACTTCAGTAGCCTCTGTAAAGTCTTTCAAAAGTTAGCGTGTTTTCTACGGACGGACAGACAGACAGACAGATGGACGGACGGACGGACGGACGGACATCGCTAGATCGACTTAAAATCGATCGAGGATCATAAATATATATACTTTATGGGGTCCTAGACCAATATTTCGAGGTGTTACAAACGGAATGACAAACTTATATATACCCCCTATCACTAGAGTGGAGGGTATAATAAATGTGCTACGAGGGTCGATCTGGAAAATAAAATTATTTAAAGACATTTTTCAGAACATTTTTTAAAAACATTTCTTAGCTGATTTTTTCCAAGTTCAAACATTAAAAATTAAAAAAAAGATCCAATAGTTTTTATTCAGTGCTCAAGTAATTTTCCCAATAATTTTTGTAAACAAAGAAAATTTTTAATTATTTTAATATTTCATTACTATACACTTAGGTGTATTAAAATTAATAAACAATAACAATGGAAGTAGCAACTGAGATACGTAAATGGAAATGGCAGTGGATTGGACACACTCTCCGTCGAAATGATGATCATGTATCCAAGCAAGCTCTTAGATGGAACCCATTTCATCAAGATGGCAGAGAAAGCGGTAGGCCGCGTATAACATTCGGAAAAATGTTCTGAAAAATGTCTATAAATAATTTCATTTTCCAGATCGACCCTCATAGCACGTTTATTGTTTACTCAATCTGGATGCCATTAACCTTAAATTAAAGCTATATAAATTACAAACATGACATTTTTTAAAATATTACTCTTTTGATAATAACGTTTTAGTATTGTTAACTTTGTTTTAACAAATTGCATCTAAATACTATAAAAAAGTTTCCAATGTATAGTCACCCACTGTATATACCAAGGATCATCGAGCTCTTTATAGGATATGCAGAAACTAAAAGTGGGCACATCAAATGATCACAAAAAAAGGGGGCGGTCAGACAACTGCCACGCCCACTTTTTAAAAATATGTTTAAAAAATATGTAAAAATAACTTTTACATATCGCCCCACTGTAGTCGGCGTCGCAGACGGTCGCAAAAGTTAGCCGTTGAAATAAGTACTATGGATATTGGTTAATATGTCTGAAAAAGTCCGGCGACCAATAGAGACCAAACACAAAAGTTCTATTCCATCAAAAAAAAAATATATAACTTTCTTTTCAAAAATTTTTATTATGTTAAAAATTTAATAAAAAATAGAAAAAATTGTTAAAAAAAAGAAAAGATATGACTTAAAGCCTTTAAATATCCTTTAAAATTACAAAAAAGAGTGTATAAGGCTGCTGTTCCAAAAAAAGTAATTCACATAAAAAATGTGAAAATGAAAATTTCCGAATTTTTTTGGTGTTCTAGATTTCACATCCGAATTTCTTTTTCGTTTTATTTCACATAAATAAAATTTGGTGAAAGTAAAACGAATGCACTTTTTTCCTTATAATTTTTTTAATTTTAATTATTCGATTTCAAATTCTAATGAAAACGTGATCAATAAAACACTAAACTTGATTTCATGTGATTCGGAAATTTTCATGTGAATTGAAAAGTTGTGAAAGACAGAACAGAGGCCTAAATATCTTTTTTTGTTAAAAAGTTACAACAGTTTAAAATCGACTTAATTAATGCGAAATAATGAATACTACTTTCAGGATTTTACAAGCTGCAATTTTATGCACCCACATCTTAATAACGAATAGAATTATAGTTCTTATATGAGTATTTCCGTGTTATTAGGAATGTTTTATAATATTTACATACAAACAAATCATAAAAATCGGGGATCTTTTTTTTATTTTTTGTCGTGCTAGATTGGCCAAATGTGGCACTGTGCAATGGGTCAAATAATTCCTAAAAAGTGAAATTAATAAAAAAATTGTTAAAAAAATAAAAAAAAATTCCCAAAAACAGGGAAAATTTAAAGAATTTTGAGGAAAAATTAAAAAATAATAATTAAAAAAATAAATTAAAATTTAAAAAAAAATTGAAAAAATTAAAGAATTTTCAAAGTTCTTTTTTTTTTAATTTTTTAAACAGTTTTTCAATTTAGAAATTCTTTAATTTTAAATTTTTTTTTTAATTTTTTGGATTTTTTAAGCAAAAAAATGTCCGTGCGTAACTTGAAAAGTTACTCACGATCTTATCTCTAGTTTGAATGTAAATTAAGACTTAAGATGTCTTAATTAAAATTTTATGGTGCATCTTTTCTTAAAACATCTTTACCCTCTATCGCTCATTTTATGGGGTCATTTAAGTCCTCTTTTCATAAACTGTCATAGAAGTCTACTAAAACGTTCAAATTTCCTTTATGGAAAAGCAAATCTTTCTGTTCATATTATTTTAAACCCTTTTTTTTTGAAAAGAGCACAGTTTAAAAGTACTTGTGTGTAGTAGTTAAACCCCCGATGAGTTTTGCTCAGTAGCGTCTGACTAAATTTTTCATTTTTTTTTTCATTTTTTTTTTTTCATGTTGGAACTTAATGAGTTAACAAAATTAATTTTGAAAAAAAAATATATTTACAGAGCAAAAC
This sequence comes from Pegoplata infirma, assembly GCA_963921195.1. Lineage (NCBI taxonomy): Eukaryota > Metazoa > Arthropoda > Insecta > Diptera > Anthomyiidae > Pegoplata > Pegoplata infirma. Next base: position 115,307,373 of record OY992537.1, on the reverse strand, counting down.
CCACTGGTAGTTTTACTACTACGAACAAGTACCCACTGTCAAACTACCCTGGCTTGGTAAAAACTGTTTAAGACTTTTTTTCTAATGACAGTGATGATCTTGTATACACTCAAAAAAACCTTCTAAAATTACTAAAAAAGTTTGTATTTTTTTTTGTTGCCTCCTATTTGACAAGAATTCCTTGTTATTTTCAATATTTTTACCAATAATTTTGTAATTGTAGAGCTTTTTACCAATAAAATTGGAAATTTACAATTTTTTTGACGCGACAAAACTAACAAGGAGGTTTTGTAACTTTACTAGATTTTTTTCTACCTCCTATTTTACGATAATTCCTACACTCAAAAAAGTATGTCATTAACTGTTTGTAGTTTATTTAAAAACTTTTACGTTTAGTCGTTTTTAAAAGAAAAAACATTTGTTTGATGTTCAGTTTTTATTAATGACTACTTCTGTCATTTGTTTCAAAAATAACACACTAAAATATAAAGACTTTCATTAACATTTAATTTTTAAAGTCATTTATTTTTGTTCTGTAAGTAGAAACTACTGATTGTTCTTAAAATTTTTAATGATTATTGAAATATATTTTGAGGATGTTTATTCTGGCTCGAGGTCATTATTTTCTTTACTAATTAAAACCATGATATTCTCATAGCATAATTTTCAAACAAATTATTTTTTTGTTTTAAATTTATTTATGTTGGTCATTTTTGCAAGACTTAATCGACACGTGTTTCGGAATTTGTCAAGATTCCATTGTCAAGATTATTTAGCAAAAATAGAAACGATTTACTACAAAGTAGCAAACGAGTCTAATGACAAATCGTTTGTGCACAAACTAGAATATTAATACATATTCGCCTCTATTCACAATGAGAATTAGAAAGACGAAGAAATTGTTCCATACTAATAAGGCAACTATTGTCAATTACCAACAAAAATATTTAAAACAATTTTACATACGATAGTCCATTGGACTACAACAATATGACCAACATAAATAAATTTAAAACAAAAAAAAAAAAATAATTTTCTTTAAAATTATGCTATGAGAATATCATGGTTTTAATTAGTTAAGAAAATAATGACCTCGAGCCAGAATAAACATCCTCAAAATATAATATTTTAAAGGTCGAATAAAACTATTTTTATTTTTTAATAAAAATTAATCAGAATTTGATTATTGAAATATTTTAAAAAAATATTTCAATTGAAAATTGTAAAAAATAACTTACGAAATCATTAATTTTTAATGTTTTCGTAGGTTATTTTTTTCTAATTTGTTGGTACAAAAGAATGAAAAAAACGTAATTTTTTAATGTTTAATGTTATATATTTTAGAAAATTTTGTCAACAGTAAACAATAAATGTTGATATTTGTTAAAACAAATGAATAATTCTTGGAATGGTTTCAATTGTTTATTCACTTGTTTTAAATGTGTTTTTCCTTTGTTTTTGCCTACAAAAGTTTTTGAGTGTAGTAAAAGATTACAAGATTTTTACCAATAAAATTGTAAATTTAAAAATTTTTTGGCGAAATAAAACTGTAAAATTACAAACAAAAAAGTAAATTTCAATCAAAAATTATTTGTTAAAAAACAAGGAAAACTGTCAAATATTGGTAAAATGGGATTACGAGACTTTTTCTAGCAATTTGACAAGGTTTTTTTTGAGTGTTTCGTTAATCAAACCCCTGATCACACAATAACAAAAGTTTAAGAGACACTGCAAAAGAGATAATAAAAAATGATTTATGTATTTTCATATTTTACAAAACAGTTGTAAGCCTAGATTTACTTTTATATAAAAAACCTCATAAAAAACCAAATTAAAAGTTTTGTTTTTAATTTAAAATAGTGTCATTCATAAGTCATTTGTTAGTTTAAACCAAACATAAATTTTTCCTAATTAGAATAAAATTTTCTCACAGAAATTAAAAGTGTTTCTTACATTTTACGATTCGTTGACTACACGTTACCAGACTAGACCGTACCATAATAATCTATGCTTAGAGTCATATTAACTTTTTAAGAGCCATATTTTATAGACTGTGTGGTTAGTTGAAAGTGTATGGTTTTCGAGGTGCTTGTTAAATTCCCAATTAGGTGATTATATCGTAGTTTATATTATTTTAATTTTGATTTTTTTTGCTTGTCTTGTTGTCTGCCGCATATGGTCAAGTGATTGTTACTGGTATAACCACATTTTATTTTATGCGATTTTATTGCTTAAATTTTTTTTTGTTTTTGTTTTATAAGACATTTGTAGTGGGTTAAATCACGTAATTTTATTTATTTATATAGTGATATTAATATTTTGTTTTCCTTAAAAATTAAATCGTAAAGTGGCCTAGATATTAAAATATGTCGTGTAAAATTTATGATGGTGAGAAAATAAATTAATTAAAAAATAAGATTAAACTCTTTGTTTTACTGTAAAACAAAGGTCAGAAATATTTTTAACATAATAATGATTTTAGGCTGGTGTCTATTTTTAAAAAAAAAAAACAGGACGTCACCTCAGTTTGACTATATAAGCAAACGATTAACAAAAAAGAAAATAAGAATTACTGTTTTCATTTTCTTAAAACCAAAAACTTTAGTAACTTGGTTTTGTAACTTGGATAATAATTCACCTCGTGGTGAATAAAAAAATATTCACCTCGTGGTGAATAAAAAAATATTCACTTCGTGGTGAATAAAAAAAATATTCACCAGCTGAAGAATAAAAAAATATTCACCAGCTGGAGAATAAAACGTAACATATTTATTTTTCGTCCATTTTTTTCATCAATATTTTTTTTTAATCAATATTTTATTAAATCAATATTTTTTTTAAAAATATTTTTTTCATCAATATTTTTTTCATCAATTTTTTTTTTATCAATGTTTTTTTTTTACAGTATTTTTTTTGATCAATTTTTTTTTCATCAATATTTTTTTTCCATCAATATTTCTTTTTTTCATCAATATTTTTTAAACCATCAAAATCATTATGTCATTCCGTTTTTAACGCATGAAAATATCGGTCGAGGACCCCATAAAGTATATGGGGCATTCCATGTCAAATCGGACACTTTGAAATTTGTTTTAGTACCCTTCGAAAAAAATTTAAATTTTCAGTTTTTTTTGATGACCCGTTCAAAAGATATCGAATTTTTAAAAATTTGTAGTTTGTTCCTTTCCTCAAAATTCTTTTACTCATAACTTCTTGAATAATGGTCCAAATTTCAATTTTTTTTTTCAAAACTTTTGTTTTTTTACGTACTTTTTAAAAAAATCTACTATGTGATTTATAAGTTTTAAATTTTAAATCTCATTTTTGAAAATGTTCGTACTCTTTATTTTTTTTGAAATTTTTTTGTGTAAAACTTCTATCGATTCTACAAATTTTTTGCCCAGGAGGATCGTGGATAACGATTATTACTATTTTTTAAAATTTTTTTTTTAATTTTTTGAAAAAATTTTATTGTAATTTTCCAATCGTAAAATAATTTCTACTGCTCCAATGGAGCGTCATAGAGGGGTCATTTATAAGACTGACCCCCATTAATTTTTACGTCTTAACATTTCTTTGGAACAAACTAATACCCTATCTCCAATTTCTAAGGGGGCTCCCACACAAAACGACATTTTTTAAAATTTAATCCAACCGCTCTAACTGCAATAATAGTGCTCTTAGAGCAACAAAATGTATGACCGGTAGAAGCTGATAAAATAAAACAAATTTACTCAAAATAAAAAAAATTGTATGGGGACCGCCTTAACAGTTAAAGATAGAGGGTAGGTGTGTTCGGAGAAAATGTTTGGATTAAAAAAATATTGTGGGTAGGTCATACATTTGATTGCTCTAAGGGCACTATTAGGGCAGTTAGAGTGGTTGGAGCAAATTAAAAAAAAAGTCGTTTTGTGTGGGAGCCCCCTTAGAAACTAGAGATAGGGTATTAGTTTGTTCCAAAGAAATGTTAAGACGTAAAAATTAATTGGGGTCGGTCTTATAAATGACCCCTCTATGACGCACCATTGGAGCAGTAAAAATGATTTTAAGATTGGAAAATTACAATAAAATTTTTTCAAAAAAATTTAAAAAATAGTAATAATCGTTATCCCACGATCCTCCTGGGCAAAAAATTTGTAGAATCAATAGAAGTTTTACACAAAAAAATTTCAAAAAAATCGAAGAGTACAAACATTTTCAAAAATGAGATTTAATGTTTAAAACTTAAAAATCGCATACTAGAGCGCTTTTAAGAATTTTTTGGAATTTTTTTTTTACGTAAAAAAATAAAAATTTGGAAAAAAAATGAAATTTGAAGAAGTTATGAGTAAAAGAAGTTTGAGAAAGCAACAAACTACCCAGTTGGCAACGTCCTCGAGCCATCCTCAGGAGCGATGACATGTCAGAGTCACACATGACATCCACAAGACATCTCTATGTACTGGGTTGAGGACAGTTTCATACAAATTTTCAAAATGTCCTCACTCAAAGTCAGCAGTGGTCAGGGCTGACCTTCTGGGGACATTTCACCTAAGACTTCCTTGGGGAAATGTCTGACATAGGTCATGCGAAAATACAAAAAATTTTCGTATTTCCTTTAGTTTTTACTTTTATCCATTTTCCTTTATAAATTATCTTTCTCATATTTAGAAAAAACTTTTCGCCTTTTTTAGTCCCAACTGGATTTGAACCTGGAACCTCTAGTTTATTAGTCCCACACCTAACCACTTGTTCCAAACATTATTTTTAAAATTGTTTGTCTATTTATTACTTTTATTCTACTTGTTATATTTTGATTTTATTTTAATTAAGTCGATAATATTGCCATCTTTTTCTTGGAAATTGAAGAGTTGCCCAGATTTAAAATTCTAATTTAATATACTGCTATTCTGAAGACATTTCCTTTTAGACATCTTAGAGGAATTGTCCACACTCTTAAAACAAACATTCAGTACTGACAATGTTAGGACATGTCATCAAGGATTGCCTATGATTTGTCAGAACCTGAAGACATTTCCTCAAGGAATCACTGTGGAAATTTCCTCAGTGACACATTTTCCAACTGGGTAAAAAAAATCTTAAAATTAACCATGAAGGAGTTTTCAAAGGGTACTAAAAACTGTAAACAAATTGGAAAAATCTAAAAAAAAAAATTTCAAATTGTCCGATTTTACATGGAATGCCCCATATATATTATAGATCAGTGGTCGATTCTAAGACATTCTATGAATGCCCTTCTGTCCGTCCGTCTATCTGTAGATGCCACGATGCAGTAAAAAATAAAAGAGCTAGCCTCCTGAAATTTGGCAAAAATATGTCTCATTTCTCTAGGCTGGTTAATTTCGTTAATGGTCAAAATCGCACTAGGGGGGAAAAAGTTCTCCTTGAAGAACTAAACCAACCTCTGAAAAATAAGATTTTTGTTAAACAAATGAAACATGTTTATGCAAGAAGAAGTTCCAAGTTCCGCACTAGGACGGGGGGAACTAAAAATTTAGTTTTTTTCTGACCCGCCCCTTCTTTTTTTGTAAATTGGTCATATTAAATTATTCGAACAGTTAATCGACCAAAATTAATCGGTTAACCGATTTACGTTTAATCGATTGAATACCCTACTAGATATTTATTTATGTGCTAAACCCATAAGTTAATTACTTGGTAAAAGAAGTTTTTGCTGGGACATCCATAAAATATGATGACAAACATACATTTTAAAACATAAACATTCGTTCTAACCACAAACTATACCGGTTCCTAAGTCTTAACTAGACCTGCAATGAAATTTATTTGTATTTATTTTCCAACAAAGTATTAAAATATTTCTTTTAAAACCAGAATTAAAGTGTTACTCGTTCGTTAAAAATTTAAAAATGAATCATCACTTTTATTTAGAAATTTCCGTAAGTAGAATAATTGCAATTTAACGTAAGTTCTCAAAAAACAAGCTAAACAAAAGTAAAGTTTAAAAAAAAACACACACATAATTCAAAAGTAAATACAAACAAGTAAAAAAGTAAAATTCGGCCTTGCCGAATGTAGTGATACCCTCCACAATTTCAAAATGATTATTGCAAAAAACTTTATTTAAAAGGAAATTACTTTTGAAAAAAAAAAAAAAAAATTTTTGAAAAAAAAATTTCCGCGAAAAAAATTTTGGTAAAAAAAGTCCGCGATTTTTTTTTTCCAAAAATATGTTCGTACTTGTTTAAATACCATTTGGTGTTCAATTATGTTCACATATGTCAACCAGAAGCAGAATTAAAGAATTTTGTATTTTTAGGTTATGTTGAATGTACTGAAATTTTTGAGGTGTGCTTACATTTTCGTTCATAACTTTTGAACCGCTAAACCGATATCGCTCAAATGCAATACCAAACTTCTCGGGAGAACTTCCAATAAATATGTCAAGTTTCAGTCATCTCTGTGCAATATTTTGTCCTCGACAGCATTTTCCACAGACAGACAGACAGACAGACGGACAGACGGACAGACGGACATCGCTAGAATGTCTTAAAATCGATCGGGAATCATGAATATATATACTTTATGGGGTCCCAGATCGATATTTCGATGAGTTACAAACGGAATGACAAACTTATATATACCCTCTATCACTAAGTGGAGGGTATAAAAATAAAAAATAAATAAATATTGACTTTACTAAAAACACTCACAAATAACAACTAAATAACAACACAAAAAACCGACAAGTCAAGGTAAACTAAAGGAAATACATAATAATTATAGCAGCAAAAATAAAAAATTTAAAACCGATGCGTAGGTTTTGGATAAAAATGCTATAATTTTAAGTTTCATAAAAAAAAATCCAACAATAATGGCAAAAAATAACCAAGAAGCTGTCAAGACAAGTAGTTGAACAAAGAATCTAAAAAAGATTAAGAAAAACATAAAACAAAAATAATCAACATACAATTGTTAAGAATAAAAACTAAAAAAAAAACAATATAAATAATGTATGAAAAAAATTCGAAATGATGTAGCACTGTCGGTTTAATGGCACGCATCTAATTGTTTTTCAAGTATGTGTCTTAAGTCTTTTGTTTTTTATAGTATAAAATACAGTGGGATGTAAGACAAAAACAATATAATAAATGATTGACGTGAATGTCTTTCATTTTAAGAATTTCTACTTATATTAAAACAAATAATTACAATTTAAGGGGCCTATTCATAAAAAAAGTCATAACGCAATCATAACTCAGTTTTTTCCATGTGGTTGTTGTAAACAATCATAAAAAAATTCAAATTTTGCTTGAAAATTTCAAAAAAACAAAGACCTGCTACCCACATCGTCTCAAAATTGACAAATAATTTGAATTTTGAGACTTTTTATGATTGTGTTTACAATAAACACAGCGAATATGAACACTCAAAATAAATTCTCTGTCCAATCAGCAGAAAAATCTGCTGAAAATACACCCATTTTGAGCCATATGAGAAATCTGCTGATTTTAGCAGACACGGTTTGCTAAATATCTGTCATAAGAGGTGAATAAATATAACAAGAAAAAAAAAAACATACGCTGCCAGCCAGCATCGAACTCGCTACCTTCCGATTTGAAAGTACACTTCTTAACCACTACGCTACGGAAGCTTATACTGATTTGAGCAGAATAATCTGCTGATTTCAGCAGAACAATCTGCTGATTTCAGCAGAGCAATCTGCTGATTTCAGCAGAACAATCTGTTCTGCTTTTTTTTATATAAAAAAATTTCTTGAAAAAAAAAATGAAATTCAGCAAACAAAATCAGTATAAACCTAGTAAAATGTCTGTTATTTTCTTTAACTGAATGACAGAGATTTTAGTAAAAATATCCTTCTCAGTAAAACAATCTGCTAAAAGATTGCTAATTCAAATTGAAAGTTGTTTTACAGATTTTTTGACAGAGTTTTTCTTTTGAGTGAAGTTTTAAAATAATAAAATTTGTCATAAGCAGTCATAACTGTGAATAGGCCTGTAAGATTAAAAAAAATATATTTTTAAATTCTGATTAATTTTTATTTAAAAATAAAAATTGTTTTATTCGACCTTTAAAATATTATATTTTGAGGATGTTTATTCTGGCTCGAGGTCATTATTTTCTTTACTAATTAAAACCATAGCATAATTTTCAAGAAAATTTTTTTTGTTTTAAATTTATTTATGTTGGTCATTTTTGCAAGACTTAATCGACACGTGTTTCGGAATTTGTCAAGATTCCATTGTCAAGATTATTTAGCAAAAATAGAAACGATTTACTACAAAGTAGTAAATCGTTTCTCAAAATATAATATTTTAAAGGTCGAATAAAACAATTTTTATTTTTTAATAAAAATTAATCAGAATTTGAACATAATGGTTGGCACGCCATGTGATGAATAACCCTAATATGGAGTATTTCTCACAACAACAACACAAAAAACATATTGTTGTAGTCCAATGGACTATCGAATGTAAAATTGTTTTAAATATTTTTGTTAGTTATTGACAATCGTTGCCTTATTAGTATGGTACAATTTCTTCGTCTTTCTAATTCTCATTGTGAATAGAGGCGAATATGTATTAATATTCTAGTTTGTGCACAAACGAGTTGTCATTAGACTCGTTTTCTACTTTGTAGTAAATCGTCTCTATTTTTGCTAAATAATCTTGACAATGGAATCTTGACAAATTCCGAAACACGTGTCGATTAAGTCTTGCAAAAATGACCAACATAAATAAATTTAAAACAAAAATAATTTTCTTGAAAATTATGATATGAGAATATATATCATGGTTTTAATTAGTAAAGAAAATAATGACCTCGAGCCAGAATAAACATCCTCAAAATATTATATTTTTAAATTTTCATTTCGGCATTTCTCTGAAAACAACTTTAAATGCGCTAAAAAAATTGTAAAGATACACTCAAAAAAAAAAACTGTAATGTTAGCAAAAAAAGCTTGTAAACCTACAAGAAAATTTGCTGATTTTGAACCCACAATTTTTTTGCTAAAGTTAGCAAAAATGTTTTGCTAATAATTAGTTAACTAAATTTTTTTTTTTGACACATTTGAGGACCCCATTGGGTTCGGACCCGATAGGTCCAGACCCCGATGGGCCTAGACCTAGTTGGGTTCCTTAAAAATCTTCATAGTTTTTGATCCAAAATTTGTGTCCGTTTCGCTCTACCTTGCTTAGTTTTTGAGATACGTGATTATAGGGGACCACTGGGGTCTTGAGAAATAAAAAACTCGATAACTTCAAAAATATTACTCGGAGAGCTTTTGACTATTCTGCGGTCTTGTTCTACGTATTGGGAGCTACAAAAATGCTTTTGGACTTTTTGTTGTGTCGGCAATATTTACCGAGATATGAGCATTTTAAAATTTTCGGGAATGCTAACTTTTTTGGATCCAAAGTTAGGGCCCATTAGGGTCCACACGTGTGAAGAGGACCCTCGAAAGTATGGAGATTCTAAGAACCAAAAATGCCCTCCATTTTGCTCTATCTGGCTTAGTTTCCGAGATAGAGCCATTTTAAGTTTTCTGAAAATAAAAAAAAATTTACCATTTATTTTTGCTAATGTTAGCAAAAAATCTTGTAAAAATGTTGTCAACTCAATTTCAAATCTTAGCAAAAGAAATTAGTTCAACGTTTGTTTAAAATTGCTAATGTGCTAAATGAAGTTTACAAGAATTTTTTGCTAACATGCTAATCTCAACTAAAAATTTGCTAAAAGTTAGCTAACTAGCATTAGCAAAAAAAAATTAGTAAATCTACTAACGTATTTTTTTGAGTGTATCTTGTCGAAAACATTTAAATCATAATAATGTTTTTCTAAAGATATGGGTGTTAGGATGGGTCGAATATCATCGAACCTCGTTACCTAATAGCAAAAGTTAGGTGCGCATTTTCAAGCTGATAACGGGAAAAATTAAAAAAAAATTTTGGGAGGGTACTTTTAGTCATCTACAAGTGGTTTTAGTTCGCGGTTTTTGGAAAAAAATATATTTTTTTTGTAAATATTTTGAAAAACAATTCTTATTAACAAAAAACCAAACAATTTTAGCTGATAAATTTTGGTCAATGGAAGCTTTTCCAAAACCAGAAAAGTAAGATTTTTTTTACATAAACAATATATTTTATTTCAAAATGGTACTCAAATTGTGCATAAGGCCGATATTTTGGAAAAAAATCTTTTTTTTTTAAATATTTTGAAAAACAAGGCTTATAAAAAAAAAATCCAAACAATTTTAGCTGATCAATTTTGGTCAATGGAAGCATTTCAAAAACCAGAAAAGTAAGATTTTTTTACATAAACAATATATTTTATTTCAAAATGGCACTCAAATGGTGCATAAGGCCGATTTAAGTACAGGCAAAATTAAAATTGGCAGGCATTTATCGCTATCTGCGAAGTGCAAAAAAAGCGTATTAAGAAAATAAAATCAAAAAATATGTAAGCGGATCGGTATGGTCCATGGATGAATTTAAAAAAAAAATCGGTAAAGTACAAAATGTATTTGTGGGCCTTACCGTCAGCTTACTTTTTTTGATTTTATTTTCTTAATACGCTTTATTTTACTATATTTTTGATGCCCATTTTAATTTTTTTGTAGCAAATTGATATTTTTTTGCATTCACGGATAGCTAAAAATACCCGAAAATTTTTTTTTTTTATTTTTCATGTACTTGATACGTTCTGATGTACCATTTCACACAGGGCCAGCATGATCCAATTCCGGCCAAAAGTCTTTATCGTTGTGGGATCCGTCTGAAAATGTGTTTCTAGAGGAATTCGAGGTCGCCGATTTCAAAATTTAGCTAAAAACCAAAAAATTCAAAATGGCGGATCCAATATGGCGGACAATTTTTTTAAAAAATTGTCCGATTGAACTCAAATTTTGTTTTATACGGGTCTTGGAGTTGCTGAATAAGAATTGTTACTCCGAATTTTGAAAAACAAAATGGCGGACTAAATATGCTTCTTTAAGTTTAAAGAATGATCCAAATCCGGCCAAAAGTCTTTATCGTTGTTGGATCCGGCTGAAAATGTGCTTCTAGAGTATTTCGGGGTCTCTGATTTCAAAATTTAACTAAAAACGAAAAAAATCAAAATGGCGCATTCAATATGGCGGACAATTTTTTTTTTTAAATTTGTCTGATTTAACTCAAATTTTGTTTTAAGGGGGCCTTGGAGTTACTGAATCTGAATTACTGGCGTGAATTTTGAAAAACAAAATGGCGGACTAAATATGCTTGGTAACGTTTTTTACAAGTAATTAAAAAAGAGTTATATTCCTTTTCTTTGTTGAAGCTAGCTGAAAGTGTGGCCTAGTAAATTTCCGGGTCTCTTATCTTAAAATCGAACTGATAAAATTCAATATGGTGGAAACAATATGGCGGCTAGGTTTTTAACTTGTCTGATGTAAATAAAAATTAGGTTTTAGAGTATTAAGAGTGTCTGAAGTTAAATCTACGCACATAATTTTAATATATATATTTTTTTATATTTTTGATATAAATATGGAAATGGTGTAAATGACTTACTTAGTTTCAGAAAAGCTTTTGGAAATGGTGACGACAAATAATTCACTTTTTTCTTTATTTTGGAAATTCAATAAAAAATCTTTGAATTTAATTGGAAATGGTGTAACTGATATTTTCCATAATTCTACAAAAAAAAAACTAGAAATGTAGATATTTTTTTTTCCTTCACTTAAGGCACTCTCTGGCAATAAAAAAAACTATCCAAGCCGTAAAACATTATTTTGGGTTAAATTATTTTTTTAAAAACAAATCTCGGACCACTGCATACAGTGTATCACAAAAGTATTTTGCCTATGCAAAATATAATGAAATTTAATAAAAAAACGCTATAAAAAAATATTTATTTTTAAAAATAAATATTTGTTTTATTAAATATTAAATAAGGGAACATTAAACTTTAATTCTGTATCTTTCAACACTTAATTTAAATTTTTTACGCATGAGATCTTAAAGAAAATATCAAATTATCACTCATATTTCATCTCACAAAAGTATTTTGCTTTTTTAATTTTACTATATAATTTTTTCAATTTATTAAAAAAATTAACAATTTTAATATTTTGAATGGTATTTATTGTTAGCCAGAACTAATTCGAGACGTCTAGGCATTGATTCCACTTAATTAAAAAAATTTTGAATAGGTATTTTGTACCATTCTACTTCTGGTGCTTGTTTGTAAAGTAGTTTTAATTGAAATGTTGTGTTACATGATTTTTCCGCCGAAATAAGCCCAAAGATTTTCGAAAGGATTCATGTCGGGACTTTGTGGTGGTGTTGGCGGATGTTTGGCGTTGTATAAAAACCACTTTTTAACGTCAAAAGCTGTGTGTTTTGACTCATTATCACGTTTGAAGTAAACCCTTTTCGCTATAGCCCCATTTGGTCAGCACTGGCATGTTAATTTTTCCTCAAAATGGATAAATCTCTACATGACTATCCACAGTTTCATTAATAAACACTAACTGGCCCATTTCAAGGCCGACATAAAGTCTTAAAAGACCAGAGAACCACCACCATGTTTTACCGTTGATTTTATATTTTTTATATTTAAGGATTTATTTGGCTTTCTCAAGACCATACGTCGTCCATCTGACCCAATAAAGTTTTGAAAAACTCAAATGAGCAGTGTCGAAACCAAATTCAACATTTTTGGGTGTGATGAACGACGTATGGTCTTGCGAAAGCTAAATAAATCCTTAAATATAAAAAATATAAAATCAACGGTAAAACATGGTGGTGGTTCTCTGGTCTTTTAAGACTTTATGTAGGCCTTGAAATGGGCCAGTTAGTGTTTATTAATGAAACTATGGATAGTCATGTAGAGATTTATCCATTTCGAGGAAAATTAACTTACCAGTGCTGACCAAATGGGGCTATCGCGAACAGGGTTTTACTTCAAGCGTGATAATGAGCCAAAACACACAGCTTTTGACGTTACAAAGTGGTTTTTATACAACGCCAAACATCCGGCAACACCACCACAAAGTCCCGACATGAATCCTCTCGAAAATATTTGGGCTTTTTCGACGAAAAAATCATGTAACACAACATTTCAATAAAAACTACTTTAAAACAAGCACCAGAAGTAGAATGGTACAAAATACCTATTTAAAATTTTTTGAATTTAGTGGAATCAATGCCTAGACGTCTGGAATTAGTTCTGGCTAACAATAAATACCATTCAAAATATTAAAATTGTAAATTTTTTTAATAAATTAAAAAAATTATATAGTAAAATTAAAAAAGCAAAATACTTTTGTGAGCTGAAAAATGAGTGATAATTTGATATTTTCTTTAAAATCTCATGCATGAAAAATTAAAATTAAGTGTTTAAAGATACAGAATTAAAGTTTAATCTTCACTTATTTAATATTTAATAAAACATATATTTATTTTTTAAAATAAATATTTTTCATAGCGTTTTTTTAATTAAATTTCATTATATTTTGCATAGGCAAAATACTTTTGTGATACACTGTATATAGCTGTAACTTCGCCATTTATCATTTCGAGCAAGTTTGGGCAACTTTTTTCGAAAGATATGGATCCATTCTATGTCAAAAAAAATATAGACCGATTGTATCGAACTGAGGATCGCTGAGGATTTTTTCGGCGCGAGGTAAATATCTAAAAAATTAAAACTTTTTTCACAAAAAACGAGAATTGCTGCAGGGCAAATTAGTTATATTTGTCCATGTTATTGTAGTGTCCGTCACTACATTCGACACTGTTTTATATTTTTATACTTGTTAAATAACTTGTTTCCCAAAATATTTAGAAAATTATTTTGTATTTTCTTTTTCCGTAAAATTTGATTTTTCAATAATTTTCATTCCAATTTTGTTTCTTGAAGTTGAATAAACAATCTTTTGTATAAAATATAAAAATCAATTAATTTTAATTTACCAGAAGAATAATTTATAATAAAGACACCAAATTCTTCCCCTCTCAGAAAAAAACGTTATGTTATATCATAAGTTATTTCATTTCGATCACTTTGATGGGCAGTGTCTTTATTTACAAAAGCAGGTTTAATCAAGTCAATAGTAACCGACCGAGCCGAATTACCATACTGAATTAAAAAAGTTTTGTCATTTTTTTCCAAAACTTTGAAAGGACCCTCAAAAGGAGAGGATAGTTTAGAGGGTTGTAATATTTTTACAAATACTTACATACTCACAGTCCTTCAACGATTTAGGCATATATTGTTTTTGCCGGTTATGATAAACTACTTTGCTTCTGACTTCTGAAAAATGTTCTCTTAACTTTGATAGTAAGAATTCTGAAGAAATATTTTCGTTTGATTCTACAACAAGTTCACCTGGAATTCTCAGGCATTGACCAAAAACTAATTCCGCAGCTGAACATTTTAAATCATCTTTAACAGATGTGCAATACCTAACAAAATTAATGGTAGCATTTCTGACCAAATTTCTACGTTGTTACTCGTTAAAATAGATGTTTTAAGTTGACGATGAAATCTCTCAACCATTCCATTAGATTGAGGATGGTAAGCTGATGTGTGAATCTTATGTGATCCAAGTAATGATGATAACTCACTAAAAAGATTAGAGGTAAACTGTGAACCTCTATCGACAGTGATTTTCAAAGGAACTCCAAATCTTGAAACATAATTATAAACGAAAGTTTTTGCAATGGTTGCAGCGGAAATATCCTTTAATGGATAGGCCTCTGGCCATCTGGAAAATCTATCAATTATGGTTAACATGTATTTAAAATTATTAGATACTGGGAGTGGTCCAACTATATCCATATGAATATGTTCGAACCTACTTCTAGGTATCTCAATTGGTTGAACTTGTGATTTGGTATAAACATTGATTTTGGCTCTTTGACAGTCGAGACATTCTCTAGTCCAATTATTTATATCCTTTTTCATAAAAGGCCAAAAATATTTATTTACTAATAATTTCCTAGTTGCTCTAATGCCAGGGTGAGATAACGAATGAATCTTTTCAAAAACAGTCTTTCTAAGTGCCACTGGGACATAAGGACGATAAATTTTACCAGAAACATCACACCACAATTTTAATTTTAGTACAGGAATTTCAATTTCCTTAAGATTATACTTTTTATTTGGATTTGATATGATACATTTCATGACATCATCCTTTTGTTGCTCTATGTGTAACTTTTCAATATTGATATCGTTAGAATTGATGGAACAAATTTCTGGCAAGCGGGATAAACAATCCGCCACAATGTTATTCCTTCCAGAAATATGTTGAATGTTCGAGCTAAATTGAGCAATGAATTCTAGGTGTCTAGTTTGACGGGGAGACCTTTCAGTTTTTGAATTAAGCGCATTTACTAATGGCTTATGATCAGTGAAAATAATAAATTCTCGACCCTCAAGAAAGTGTCGGAAGTGTTTAATTGTCAGGAAAATACCTAATAATTCACGATCAAATGTTGAGTATTTTACCTCAGTAGCACTTAATTTTTTGGAAAAATAAGCTAGTGGTTCCCAGTGATCTTTGCAATATTGTTGAAGAACGGCTCCAACAGCTACAATAGAGGCATCTTTATTATAAATTATTCTTCTGGTAAATTAAAATTAATTGATTTTTATATTTTATACAACAGATTGTTTATTCAACTTCAAGAAACAAAATTGGAATGAAAATTATTGAAAAATCAAATTTTACGGAAAAAGGAAATACAAAATAATTTTCTAAATATTTTGGGAAACAAGTTATTTAACAAGTATAAAAATATAAAACAGTGTCGAATGTAGTGACGGACACTACAGTTATATTCTTTACAAAGGCTTATATATAAGGTTGAACCACGCAAATAAAAAGTTAAACATTAGCAATAGAAGTTTGGAAAAAAAATTAAAAAAGTATCTCAACTTTTAAAAGCTTTTTACCAACTTTTTTAACTTTGAAGACCTGTCAAAGGAAAGGGTGTAATTGGATCATAAAGATAAGTTCAGAAAACCTGCTTCTATATATGCCCAACAAACTGGTAAACATTTTTTTGAGAATTTACAAATAAGGACTTTTGGCCGGAAATCGATCTGTCTGGCCCTCTGTGCAAATTGATCAGCTAATTTTTTTTTGGAATTTTTTTCTTAATAATTTTATTTTACAAAACTTTCAAAATATTTAAAAAATAAAATTTTTTTTTCCAAAAACCGCGAACTTAAACCGCTTGAAGAAGACTAAAAGTACTCTCCTTAAATATTTTGTTTTTTTCCCGTTAGCGATGTCCCTCCGTCCGTCCGTCTGTCTGTTGAAAACACGCTTACTTTTGAAAGACTTTACAGAGGCATTTACTGGGTCAGGTTGGTATTACAATCCAGTGAAATCGGTAAAGTGATTCAAAAGTTATGAGTAAAAGACTGAATTTCGGCAGAGGTTTTTCGTGAATTTACGTGATAAAAAACACGCTAACTTTCGAAAGGCTACTGAGGATGCTAAAGCTTGGCATATATATTTGTCGTCCCCCTGGCCTGGTTCGTATTGAATTTCAGCAAAATCGTTTCAGTGGTTCAAAAGTTATAAGCAAAACCGTGAATTTCAGATTAGTTTCTCCTTAAATTCACGTGTTGAAAAACTGTTAAACATGTTTTAAAATCATTGGTAAGTCACAAAAATTTTTACATCGTATTTTTTCACCCAAAAATATTTTTTCTCTAAAACAAAAACAACAATCAAAAAAAATTTTTTACTCAAAAAAAAATTTTTTTTTTTAAAAATTACTAAAAAAAAATGCCTGCACAATACATTAAATCATGATAACCCAGTCAGAAAAATACAAACGGGCCAACGTTGGAACAAAGTTGGCGGCGACGGCACCAACGTTGGCATATCATACCCGTTTCTAAGTCTACGACGTCATTTCGAAGTTGAAATGATAACAGTGGCCAACGATCGCTCGACTTTTGTTTTGACGTTGGGTTAACATTGATTTTACAAATTTACGACATTGGATTTGTCTTTTGCTTAGGGGTGTATTGAAAATCTCGTTGTAGTGCTTTTTAGTTACAATTTTGTGCAAATTGGTTAAAAAAGCCACTACTTAAGTGTTCACTTAGATTAAAGAGTTGAGGTCTATGTAAATCAAAAACTTTTTAAAAAAATAAAAATGTTAAAACTTTTCAATTATAATCCATAGTGTAGTGTTTTATGTAAACGCATTTTTTTTAGAAAAAATAATTTTATATTACTTCGCTATTCCATGCAAAACGAATTGAAATATCAGTCCAGGACTCCAATAAAAAACCAAAAGAGCTGTACATTTCGTAAGTTAGTGCAAAAATAAGTGCAAAACATTGTTTTTACATTTTGGAGAGCATAAAAGATTCGGCACCAAAGAATATAACACTCTCACTTGGTTTATGTACATTTGATAAACAAATGGAAAATTTTTATGCGAAAAGCTTAGACTTGGTGAGAAAGTAGTTGTGGTAAAAAAAATATTTTTTTTTTTCACGAAAAACAAAATTATGTTAAAAAAATTTAATGAAACCAAAATTTTTGATGAAAAAAAGTTTTTGATGAAAAAAAATGTTTGATGTAAAAAAAGTTGATGAAAAAAAATATGAAAAAAAAAAATTTTGGTGGGAAAAAAATTGATAATAAAAAATTTTATGAAAAAAAAAATGATAAAAAAAAAAATTCATGAAAAAAAAAAAAAATTGATGAAAAAAAAATTAATAAAAAAAATTGATGAAAAAAAAAAAAATTTATAAAAAAATTGATAAAAAAAATGATGAAAAAAGTTCGAGGAAAAAAAAAAATTTATGAAAAAAAGTTTGATGAAAAAAAAAAATTAATGAAAAAAAATTGGTGGAAATAAAAATTGATGAAAAAAAAAAATTGATAAAAAATAAAATTTATGAAAAATAAAAAAATTAATGAAAATAAAAATTTGATAAAAAATATAAAATTTGATGAAAAGAAAATTTTATGAAAAAAAAATTTATGAAAAAAAAATTGATTAAAAAAAAAATTTATGAAAAATAAAAAAATTGATGGAAAAAAGTTTGATGAAAAAAAAAAAATTTGATGAAAAAAAATTTAGATGAAATTTTTTTTTTTTTTGTTGAAAAATAATTATGTTACTTTTAATTCACCAGCTGGTGAAAAACGTATTCACCACGAGGTGAATTATTATCCAAGTTACAAATCCAAGTTATTAAAATTTTTGCTTTTAAGAAAATGAAAATAGTAATTCTTGTTTTCTTTTTCGTTAATGGTTAGCTTTAATAGTCAAACTGAGGTCCTGCTACTTTTACTAAAATTAGACACCAGCCTAAAAACATTATCATGTTAAAAAAGAACCCAAAGTCATTGTCCTACAGCTCTAATATTTTTGTGTGTTTATATCGACACTATAAGACAACTTTCCTGACTTTTTCGAAATTAAAAAAAAAAAACTTATTTTGCTTCACCCCACTATAAAGTGGAGTTTATAAAGTGTGTGTCTTAAGTCTTTTGTTTTTAGCGGAGTATACGCAAATAGGCATGTGTCTTAAATCTTTTGTTTTTGCGTTTAAGGGGGTACTTGTTTGTATACATTCATTTTTTTTGGCACACGTAAATGAACAATTTCATCAAAAATAAACTGGATTTTAAGTTTACACATATGAGATCATTTTAATATAAAAATCTCACGATTTGTCTGTATAAACATATGGTTGAAATATATGTATAAATGAATAAAAATAGTATAAATATGTAAATTAAATAAGAAAAACAAAGAAATACAAACCCTTGACCAGAATTTAAATGCACCAGTATTGTTAAAATTATTAAGCACTTTAAATGTAACATTTTAAACATGTTACCAATATTGGCGTTGGTGTTGTAATACATATTTATTTTTATGCTCTTATTAACATTTAGTTTAGATATATTTTTTTGCAGGTATTTACAATTTTTTTAAATCACTAAAAATTTTAATTATTTAAAATTTTCTTAGAATTTTATGAAATCACTTTAAAATTTGCAGTCAGCAAATACTTAAATATTAATCATCAATTTTTTTTATAATTTTAAATCTATTTTTAATTTTTTTTGATCTTTTTGTGTGGGCCGTTTACTTTATTTGGTTTACAATTGTTTTTTCTAGTTTTTGTTTAACTTTTTTTTGTTGGTTTTCTTATTATTTGTTAGTAAATGCTTTGTTTTATGTAATTGTATACGGCTTAATATCAATTTAATTCTCTTATTTGGTACGTTTTTATATTCTTTATCTCTCAATTATGCGCGTTTTCAGGTCGTTATTGTAGAATTTTTTTTATTTCTTTATTTTAGTTTATCCGCTTTTAGTTGTTGAACGGCTTAAAACCCAATTGATACTAACTTGTCTAAGTTTGTTAGATTGCACAGAGAGTTTTAGGTTTATATTTATCTGGAATTTATCTTAAAATTGTTAAAAGCTTAATTTAACACTCATAATATTATGGTTGTTGTTTTTGATTTAAAATAAGGGGATTGTCTTTGCTAATACGTATCCAGATAAATTGTGGTTGGCAATACTGAATTTATAATTTTTTGGGATTGTTTTTTAAAAAGTACGTAAAAAAACAAAAAATTAAAAAAAAAAATTGAAGTGTGGACCATTATTGAAGAAGTTATGAGTAAAAGAAGTTTGAGTAAAGGAACAAACTACCAATTTTTAAAAATTCGATATCTTTTGAACGGGTCATCAAAAAAATCTGAAAATTTACTACGAAGGATTTTTCGAAGGGTACTAAAAACTGTAAACAAATTGGGAAAATCTAAAAAAAAAATTTTCAAAGTGTCCGATTTGACATGGAATGCCCCATATGTATGTCACTATTGTAGTAAATGAGCTCATTTAAAAAATTCTGAAAAGCGCTCTAGTATGCGATTTTTAAGTTTTAAAATTTAAATCTCATTTTTGAAAATGTTTGTACTCTTCGATTTTTTTTTAAATTTTTTTGTGTAAAACTTCTATCGATTCTACAAATTTTTTGCCCAGGAGGATCGTGTGATAATGATTATTACTATTTTTTTAAAATTTTTTGAAAAAATTAAATTGTAATTTTTCAATCTTAAAATCATTTCTACTGCTCGAATGGTGCGTCATAGAGGGGTCCATTATAAGACCGACCCCCATTAATTTTTTTGTCTTAACATTTCTTTGGAACAAACTAATAACCTACTTATCTCCAATTTATAAGGGGGCTCCCACACAAAACAAAATTTTTTAAAATTTGCTCAAACCGCTCTAACTGCCCTAATAGTGCCCTTAGAGCAACAAAATGTATGACCGACCCACAATATTTGTTTAGTCCAAACATTTTCTCTGAACACACCTACCCTCTATCTCTAATTGTTAAGGCGGTCCCCATACAATTTTTTTATTTTTTGTAAATTTGTTTTATTTAATCAGCTTCTACCGGTCCAATGGTACGTCCGAGAGGGGTCATTAGTGATACTGACCCCCATTTATTTTAACGCTACAACATTTTTTTAAAACATACCTACGCCCTATCTCCACTCCCTAAGTAGGCTCCCATACAAATAACAGTTGGAGCAAATTTTATAAAAATGTAATTTTGTATAGGGGCCTACTTAGGGAGTGGAGATAGGGCGTAGGTATTTTTTAAAAAAATGTTGTAGGGTAAAAATAAATGGGGTTCGGTCTTACTAATGACCCCTCTCGGACGCACCATTGGACCGGTAAAAGCTGATTAAATAAAACAAATTTACAAAAAATAAAAAAAATTGTATGGGGACCGCCTTAACAATTAGAGATAGAGGGTAGGTGTGTTCAGAGAAAATGTTTGGACTAAACAAATATTGTGGGTCGGTCATACATTTTGTTGCTCTAAGGGCACTATTAGGGCAGTTAGAGCGGTTGGATCAAATTAAAAAAAAATGTCGTTTTGTGTGGGAGCCCCCTTAGAAATTGGAGATAGGGTATTAGTTTGTTCCAAAGAAATGTTAAGACGTAAAAATTAATGGGGGTCGGTCTTATAAAGGACCCCTGTATGACGTACCGTTGGAGCAGTAGAAATGATTTTAAGATTGGAAAATTACAATAAAATTTTTTCAAAAAATTTTAAAAAATAGTAATAATCGTTATTCCACGATCCTCCTGGGCAAAAAATTTGTAGAATCGATAGGTGTTTTACACAAAAAAATTTTAAAGAAATCGAAGAGTACAAACATTTTCAAAAATGAGATTAAAATTTTAAAACTTAAAAATCGCATACTAAAGCGCTTTTAAGAATTTTTGGGATTTTTTTAAATACTTAAAAAAACCAAAATTTTGAAAAAAAAAATTGAAATTTGGACCATTATTGAAGAAGTTATGAGTAAAAGAAATTTGAGTAAAGGAACAAACTACCAATTTTTAAAAATTCGATATCTTTTAAACGGGTCATCAAAAAAATCTGAAAATTTACCACGAAGGAGTTGTCGAAGGGTACTAAAAACTGTAAACAAATTGGGAAAATCTAAAAAAAAAAAAAATTTCAAAGTGTCCGATTTGACATGGAATGCCCCATATATATTATGATCAGTGATCAATTCTAAGACATTCAAGCGATGTCCGGCTGTGTAGGGCACGATACAGTCAAAATAAAAATTGCTATACTCCTGAAGTTTGGCACGATTATGTCTCATGGTCATAGTTTTGTTAAGTTTGGTGGCAAAATCGGACGCGGGGAAAAATTTTCCCTCTTACAGAACTTAAACACTACCAGAGAAACACAATTTTTTTTTGCATATTTGTTTAACAAGTGAAATATTTGACCTGCATTTGGACCAAGATGATTAGTAAATGCTATTTTTTCAGCCCGCCCCCTTTAAAGGGCGTGGTTGTAGAAAATAATACAAATAAATGATGAAATGTGTTTTTTAGGCGTTGTAAGTGACTGCTGACGTTTAACGTAAGCACACATAGACTCTGAGATCCATTGTGTGCTCCATTAGGCGAAAATATGGAAAAAAAATAAAATGTTTAACATTTATGAAGAGGTAACAGGCGTCCTCCAACGTCCCCCTCCAACTTCCGCCGCCGAGTCCCACCAACTATAATCTTAAAATTATTCGAATAATTATTATTCGAATAATTATTCTTTTATGCATTTTTTACATAAAAAAGTAAATTTTGTCATTCAATTTATAAGTTTTTTACTTATTTTTTGTTAGTAAATATAAATTATTTTATTTTTAAGTTTTTTGTATGAATTGTTTATTTTTTTGTTAATAAAAATATTTTTCAATAGCCACTTTTTTATTCGATATTCTTCTCGATTAATCGAATAATTTTTAAGATTTAATCGTTTGATCGAACGAACAAAAACAATTATTTGAATTATTCGAACAAAGTTGAAAGTCGAATAATTGACAACTCTAGTTAATACTGACC
Source organism: Pegoplata infirma (assembly GCA_963921195.1). Taxonomy (NCBI): domain Eukaryota; kingdom Metazoa; phylum Arthropoda; class Insecta; order Diptera; family Anthomyiidae; genus Pegoplata; species Pegoplata infirma. The sequence goes on along the minus strand of OY992537.1, from coordinate 115,284,961 downwards.
CTAAAAGGCAACTTTTCCGACCCCGACGATTTTAAATTCGATAAAGAGCTAAATTTGATTCACCCTGTTATATATTGATAATGCAGATTGTTTTTTGTCCCTCTTTTTTCACCTTCGAAGTTGAGTGTAATATTGATTTTGGAAATTATTATTGGTTATGCCACATCTATAAAACAGTTGTTGGGATTCGGTGTACCTGTGGGCTTAACCGCATGAGTTAGAGAAATATGAAATCGTAACAATGATTTTCCATATACATATTTTAAAAATATTTAATGCATATTTATTGAATACATAGTTTAATTTTAATAATAAGACTTTTAATTATACACTTTCATCATAAATTTATTCCACTTTATTTTCCGCATTCTTCTCACAACCAGTACCACATTCACCCTTTTCGCAAATATCACACAAAGATGATTTCACCTGATAGTAGACGGTGGCACGTTGCTCCGGCTTATAATAGTCATAAATAGTAATGGCGGCTGGCTTCTGTTTGGCAACGGCATGCGTTTTATCGGCGGCAACATCGAAACAAATTTCTTTGCCAGCCAAAAGACTATCGAAATAAATTAAAATAGCAGTATCGGTATTTTTAGTTTCAATTCTTTGAACCTCCTTAATTTGACGTATATCATTGAATTTATCGGCATCAGCAGTAAAACCAGAAGGTAAATATATTTCCATAACAGCCATATTAGATTCATCAACTTTATCATCGGCAGGTGGCACATATTCGGTACAAACATTCAGCAATAGTTGACTGGGATAGGCACTTGGTTTAATGGTATGTTTTACATTAAAACTGGGCTTATCATCTTTGGAGGCTAAATTGTAGCGATATGACAATTGAACTAAGGAGGAACCTTCACCAGCAGCTTGTAAGGTTATTTGACGAGAGGATTTGGGCAACTAAAAGAGAGAGACAAAAAAGAAAAAATCATTAATAACACAGAGATACAAAATCGAATTTTTCGAATCGGAATGGGATGAACAAAACCCTCAAGGGTTTTTTTTTTAGTTTAGAGAGAGATTTTATTTTACCCGCATTTGAAGTTTTAAGCATTTAAAATTTTTGTATACTAAATATGTCGTACTTTAGGTGCTCCTGTACTCAAAGAAAAAGCTTCATTATATTTATGAAAGCTGTCATAAATATAATGAACATCTTCATTAATGTTCATCCAATGTAACTGTTTCATAAATACAATGAAACAGTTTCATATTTGTTCATAGGGTCAAAATTTATGAAATTTTACATTATATTTATGAAAGGTTTTATAAATATAATGAATAAAATTCTCTTCATAAATATTATCAAACGTTTCATAAATACAATGAAACATTTCATAGATTTAATATTTTTTCTTCAATATTTGATCATGTAAGGAAGCTATTGCATAGTATTTATGAAACATTTTATAATATTTATGAAACAGTTACATTGGACGAACTTTAATGACAAGTTTCTTTATATTTTTAAAAAGATTTCATAGTATTAAAGAAAAATGTTTCATTAATAAAGCAAATTGATTATTTTTTAGAAATAAAATTTATAATATTTACATTGGAAGAACTAAAATAAAGACCCTAGTAAAAATATTATGCTAATTTTACTAAATAGATCTGATATAGAATAGATTTGATCCGTAAAATGGTTGTATCAAATAATATCTAATTGTATTACTTTAGATCTAAAAATATAAAAATTGATACAATTCGATCCTGAATTTGGTCAAATCTAATTAGATCAAATTGATCTTCTTTATCTATATATATAAAAGAGTAACGTGACTGACTGACTTATTGACTGATTCATCATCGCCCAGCCCAAACCGCTGAAGCTAGAGACTTGAAATTTGGATTGTAGGCTTACCTCCCGGAATATAGATCCACTAAGGCTGGATTTTTGCCAATGTTGATTCTAAGGGGGTAAAAAGGGTAAAAAAACTGTACTTTTAGTACTTTTTATATCTCCTGAAAAAATGATCATAGAGACTTGAAATTTGGACTATATGTTCACATCCTGGAATATAGATACAGTAAGGCTGAATTTGTGCCAATGGTGATTCTAAGGGGGTTAAAAGGGTAAAAATCTGTATTTTTGGTACATTTTATATTTCTTAAATAATGGTACTAGAAACTTGAAATTTGCAACGTCTGTTCACTTCCCGGAAAAAAGATTCACTTAGGCTGGGTTTTTGCCAATGTTGATTCTACCGGGGTAAATTGGGTAAAAAAGTGTACTTTTGGTACTTGTTTTTATTTACTGAAATAAGGGTCATTCAAACTTCAAATTTGGAATGTAGGATCCTTTATTGAAATAAAACATTCTGAAACAAGTACTTTCTGAAAATTCTGTACCGTTTACAAAAAGTACCTTTTATAAAAAGTACATTTTTTTGAAAAAATTACCTTTTATAAAAAGTACCTTTTATAAAAGTATCTTTTATAAAAAGTACCTTTTATAAAAAGTACCTTACATAAAAAGTACCTTTTATAAAAAGTACGTTTTATAAAAAAGTACCTTTTATAAAAAAGTACCTTTTATAAAAAGTACCTTTTATAAAAAGTACCTTTTATAAAAAGTACCTTATATAAAAAGTACCTTTTATAAAATAAACCTTTTAAAAAAAGTACCTTTTATAAAAAGTATTAAAAGTACCTTTTATAAAAAGTACCTTTTATAAAAAGTACCTTTTATAAAAAGTACCTTTTATAAAAAGTACCTTTTATAAAAAGTACCTTTTATAAAAAGTACCTTTTATAAAAAGTACCTTTTATAAAAAGTACCTTTTATAAAATGTACCTTTTATAAAAAGTACCTTTTATAAAAAGTACCTTTTATAAAAAGTACCTTTTATAAAAAGTACCTTTTATAAAAAAAAATACCTTTTATAAAAAGTACCTTTTATAAAAAGTACCTTTTATAAAAAGTACCTTTTATAAAAAGTACCTTTTATAAAAAGTACCTTTTATAAAAAGTACCTTTTATAAAAAGTACCTTTTATAAAAAGTACCTTTTATAAAAAGTACCTTTTATAAAAAGTACCTTTTATAAAAAGTACCTTTTTCAAAAAGTACCTTTTATAAAAAGTACCTTTTATAAAAAGTACCTTTTATAAAAAGTACCTTTTATAAAAAGTACCTTTTATAAAAAGTACCTTTTATAAAAAGTACCTTTTATAAAAAGTCCCAGCAGAAATTTTGCTGAACGTTCAGCAGCTTTTGGAAGGGGAACTTGAGTAAAGGAGCGCATCCAATTGCGCTGAATTCATGCATGATTCCCTAAGGCGATGTCCCACTTTAGAGCGCTAGTTGGATACACAGAAACAGCGCTCTTTAGATGCACTGAAATCACGTGTCTTTAGAGCGCTGATTTAAGCAGAATAAAGATGCTGTAAATTCATGTATCTTTTTAGCGCTGATTTAAGCAGATTAAAGATGCAGTGAATTCATGTATCTTTGTAGAGCTTATTTAAGCAGAATAAAGATGCTGTAAATTCAAAGTTGAAATCAAATAACTAAAATTTAAAAAAATATAACAAAAAAATTCATTCGTTTTACTTTACAAAACTTTATTTATGTGAAACAAAATGAAAAAAAAAAAAATCGGAAGTGAACATCAAAAAAATATCGGAAATTTTCATTTTCACATTTTTTATGGGATTTTTTTGGGAACAGCGGTCAAAGATGCTATGATTGAAGCGCTCTTTGCAGCGCTGATTAATGCGCAATAATGATGCAGTCAAATCATGTGTCTTTGTCTAAAACTCATGTTTTTTTATTCAAAAAGTGTTAAAAATATTAAAAAGGAAAGCAAGTGTGAAATTTTACCAAAAAATAATTACACATTATAAGTTTTATATAAAAAATCTTAAAAAAAAATTAAAATTTTTTCCCCTTCCTTTTACTGCATCCCTAAGAGCGCTCTTTGGATGCGCTACGGTATGCTATAAACAGATGCTGTGTCGCCAAAATCTCGATTTATTTCTGCTGGGGTACCTTTTATAAAAAGTACCTTTTAAAAAAAGTAGCTTTTATAAAAAGTACCTTTTATAAAAAGTACCATTTATAAAAAGTACCTTTTATAAAAAAGTACCTTGTATAAAAAAGTACCTTTTATAAAAAAGTACCTTTTATAAAAAGTACCTTTTATAAAAAGTACCTTTTTTAAAAAGTACCTTTTTTAAAAAGTACCTTTTTTAAAAAGTACCTTTTTTAAAAAGTTCCTTTTTTAAAAAGTACCTTTTTTAAAAAGTACCTTTTATAAAAAGTATTAAAAGTACCTTTTATTAAAAGTACCTTTTATTGAAAGTACCTTTTATTAAAAGTACCTTTTATTAAAAGTACCTTTTATTAAAAGTACCTTTTATTAAAAGTACCTTTTATAAAAAGTAACTTTTATAAATAGTACCTTTTATAAAAAGTACCTTTTACAAAAAGGACCTTTAATATACTGCACGTTTTATAAAATGTACCGAAAGTACACTTTTTGGTACTTTTTTTTATTTCCTGTAATAATAATCATAGAATCTTAAAATTTGTTATATTCTGGGTAAAAGAGCTAAAAAGTGTATTTTCGGTACTTTTGTTATTTTTGACTAGAAACTAGATCTAGAAATTTAAAATTAAGAATGTAAAATAATTTTTGTATATTTAATATTTGCTAAAACAATGATCCTAGAAAATTGAAATATGTAGGGTTTTTCGGTGAAAAAAAATCATTCTGTAAGAGGTACTTTCAGGAAATTCCTTTTTTAACGGGGGTAAGAAAGTGTACTTTTGGTACTTTTTTTGTTCCTATCATAATGACCTTAGAAACTTGAATTTTGGAATGTTGGGTCCTTCGTAGTAGATGGAATTGGAAATGAAATGGAGTAGAATGGGAAACGAAATGGAATAGAGCAGGGAACAATATGGAATGATACTTTTTTACTCCAAATTTTTTAACTCTATATGTTTTTTCACTCAATCTTATTTTTATTAAAATTTCTTTTTTCACTGAAAAATTTAATTAAAAGTACATTTTTTCCTTTGCTACTTGCAGTATAGGGTTTTTATATTTGCTAAATAATCTTGACAATGGAATCTGACAAATTCCAAAACACGGTCGATTAAGTCTTGCAAAAATAACCAACACAAATAAATTTAAAACCGAAAAATAATTTTCTTGAAAACTATTCTATGAGAATATCATTGTTTCAATTAGTAAAAAAAATAATGACCTCGAGCTAGAATAAACCTACTCAAAATATAATATTTTATAGGTGGAATAAAAACAATTTTAATTCTTCAGTAAAAATTAATCAGAATTTGGAAAATGTTAACTTTCATTTGCTTTAGTCTTCATCCCATTCCGATTTTCATTGTTGAACTGTGTAAATATAAATTACTCCCAGTCTTTAACTTACCACTTGTGTTTGCAACAACAATGAATTCTCTTTGTCTATCGAAAAACTACCTTTAGTTGTCTCTTTACCTTCTCCATCTTGAGCCTCAAATGTAATTGTCATTTTACCATCACCACCAGCTGTATATTTTTCAGCAAATCTAATCAGAGCTTGTAGACCCACAACTGTGTCCTGGGTAGAATCAAAACCACCATTACTATTACGATTTGCTATTAACCATTTAATAATGGGTAAAAGTTTTCCAGCTGGTTCGGAATATACATAGGATTCCAATATATATGCAGTAATTTCTACATCGTTACTATGATCTTTAGAAGATTTTGTCCACCATTTTAAACCATTTTCTTGTTGGGCCAAATTTTCAAGTTTCTCCATAAGTTTAGCAGCTTCGGGATGTTTAACTTTTTTTAATACTACAGCGGCAATGGATAGGGCATAGGTGTCATTTTCTTTTTCAATGTTATCGACCAAATATTTGATACCCTTTTCTATTTGCGTTTTGTATTTTGTGGATTCCTGAAAAAATGCAGAAGAATATGAGTATTAAGTTTTGGAATCATACTATAAAAATGTGGGGTTTAAGACTGATCGGTTAAGAAAGGTAAAAAAATATAACTCCTACACAGAAAAAAATTGAAACGAATTTCAATCAACATAAACGCGGATTCAATCAATTTTTTGATTGAAATTTCTCCAATCAATAAAATTGTTATACCAATCATCAAATTGTAGTTGATTGATTCTAATTTTTTTCAATCAAACATTTTTTTCGATTTTGATCATATATTTGATCAATTTTTTATTTATAGTCAATCAAAATAATGATTGATTCAACAAATAAATTGTAAGCAAATTTATCAAAAAATTCATCTTTTTTGCTTTCCAAGATGTTGCCAACAATAAAAAAGTAAACCCCGATTATTTTGTATATTTTTGAATTAATCTATTCAAATAAATTAAAGCGAAAAATAAATCTGGTATGTTGAAAATTTGTAATTCGCTAGTTAAAGAAAATAGCAAAAATTTTAATCAAAACATTGATTGACTCATTTAAATTTTGTTGATCAATAAATTTAATTGAATCTCACAAAATAAAATTAAAACAAGTAGAAAAGTTAAATTCGACTTGGCCGAATCTATGAATACCTTCCACAATATCCTTTTTAAGTGATAGTAAATTTTCTAACGTGAAAAAAATAACATTTGTGATTAGAAATATTTTATTTTGTGTAAAAAAACTCGTTTTAGTATTTTTTGAAAAAAAAAAAAAAAAAAATTTTCTAATTTTTTTGAGTGTAAATTTTTTTTTTAATCTGAAATTTTTTTCTAGTGTATTTTTTTTTTTTGTTTTAGTGTAAAAAAGTTTTTGAGTGACAAAAATACGTTGTAAAATATTTTTGTGACTTACCAATGTTTTTAAAACATGTTTAACGGGTTTTCAACACGTGAATTTAAGGTGAAACTAATCTGAAATTCACGGTTTTGCTAATAGCTTTTGAACCACTGCACCGATTTGGCTGAAATTCAACACGAATCAGGCCAGGGGTAAATATATATGCCAAGCGTCAGGATTCTCAGAATTGACTTTCGAAAGTTAGCGTGTTTTTTATCTCGTAAATTCACGAAAAACCCTTGCCGAAATTCAGTCTTTTGCTCATAACTTTTGAACCGCTGTACCAATTCTGCTGGATTGCAATACCAACCTGACCAGGTAAATGCCAAACATATACATATGCCAAACTTTAGACGGACGGACGGACATCGCTAGATCGTCTTAAAATCGATCGAGGACCATGAATATATATACTTTATGGGGTCCTAGACCAATATTTCGAGGTGTTACAAACGGAATGATAAACTTATATACACCCTCTATCACTAGAGTGGAGGGTATAAAAAAGCCCGTAATTTTTACAAGGAATTCTCGTAAAATAGGAGGTATCAAAAAATCTACTCTCAAAATAATAACTCTGTTAAATTACAGAAAAAATCTGCTAATTTAACAGAGTACACCATACTTTTGCAGCTAACAACATTTCTTGGTAATTTCACTAAAAAAAATTGTAAAATGATTTTGACAAAAAAAAACTGTTAATTTACAGAGTTTATAGTAAAATATTGGTTAAATATGAAAGCTTTTTGACAGAGAAAACTTTGTAATTTTACTTTAAACTCTGTAAAATGATTTGGACAAAAAAAAAACGTTTATTTACAGAGTTTCTACTAAAATATTGGTTAAATAAACCACCATTTAGCAAAGAAAACTATGTAAAATTACATATATTTGTAAAATGCATTTGATGCAAAAAAAATTTACAGAAAAACTCTGTAAATTTACAGAGTTTAGTTAAAAAATGCATGTTATTTTGTAACATTTTAACAAGATTTCTGAAAAGATTTTTTTTTGCTAACTTTTTTTGCTACTTTTCTCAAAAAAAAAATATACAGATAAAATTTTGATGTTTGGTAACAAAAACAAGACTACTCAAAACAGAAAGCTTTTTTGGTTATAAAAAAATACGAAGATTTTGCTTAAATCTGTATTTTTGCAGAAAACTCTGTTAATTATCTATAATATTAAGATTACAAAATAAAAAGTAATATAACAGAGGATACTTTGCTTTTTTGTCACAACAAAATACAAAGTATTTTCTTTAAATCTGTATTTTGACAGAAAACTCGGTCAAATAAATTTTCAGATTTTTTTGATGACCCGTTCAAAAGATATAGAATTTTTAAAAATTGGTGGTTTGTTCCTTTACTCAAACTTCTTTTAATCATAACTTCTTCAATAATGGTCCCAATTTAATTTTTTTTCCAAAAAGTTTGTTTTCTTACGTACTTTAAAAAAAAAAATCCCAAAAAAATCTTAAAAGCGCTCTAGTATTCGATTTTTAAGTTTTAAAATTTAAATCTCATTTTTGAAAATGTTTGTACTCTTCCATTTTTTTTTTAATTTTTTTTTGTGTAAAACTTCTATCGATTCTAAAAATTTTTTGCCCAGGAGGATCGTGGGTGGGATAACGATTATTACTATTTTTTAAAATTTTTTTGAAAAAATTTTATTGTAATTTTCCAATCTTAAAATCATTTCTACTGCTCCAATGGTGCGTCACCGAGGGGTCATTTATAAAACCGACCCCAATTAATTTTTACGTCTTAACATTTCTTTGGAACATAACTAATACCCTATCTCCAATTTCTAAGAGGGCTCCCACACAAAAAGACATTTTTTTAAATTTGGTCCAACCGCTCTAACTGCCCTAATAGTGCCCTTAGAGCAACAAAGTTTATGGCCGACCTACAATATTTTTTAAGTCCAAATATTTTCTCTGAACACACCTACCCTCTATCATTAACCGTTAAGGCGGTCACCATACAATTTATTTTTTGTAAACTTGTTTTATTTAATCAGCTTCTACCGGTCCAATGGTGCGTCCAAGAGGGGTCATTAGTGAGACCTACCCCCATTTATTTTTACCCTACAACATTTGTTTAAAACATACCTACGCCCTCTCTCCACTCCCTAAGTAGGCTCCCATACAAATAACAGTTGGAGCAACTTTCATATAAATGTAATTTTGAATGCAAGCCCACTTAGGGAGTGGAGATAGGGCTGTGGTATGTTTTACAAAAATGTTGGAGGGTAGGGTCGGTCTCACTAATGACCCTTCTCGGACGCACCATTGGACCGGTAGAAGCTGATTAAATAAAACAAATTTACAAAAAATAAAAAAAAATTGTATGGGGACCGCCTTTACAGTTAAAGATAGTAGGTGTGTTTCGAGAAAATGTTTGGACTAAAAAAATATTGTGGGTCGGTCATACAGTTTGTTGTTCTAAGGGCACTCGTAAAGCAGTTAGAGCGGTTGGAGCAAATTTAAAAAAAGTCATTTTGTGTGGGAGCCCCCTTAGAAATTGGAGATACGGTATTAGTTTGTTTCAAAGAAATGTTAAGACGTAAAAATTAATGGGGGTCGGTTTTATAAATGACCCCTCTATTACGCACCATTGGAGCAGTAGAAATGATTTTAAGATTGGAAAATTACAATAAAATTTTTTCAAAAAATTTTAAAAAATAGTACTTTTTAATCGTTATCCCACGATCCTCCTGGGCAAATAATTTTTGAAATCGATAGAAGTTTTACACAAAAAAATTTCCAAAAAATCAAAGAGTACATACATTTTCAAAAATGAGATTTAAATTTTACAACTTAAAAATCGCATACTAGAGTGCTTTTAAGAATTTTTTTGGATTTTTATTAAAAGTACGTAAAAAACAAAAATTTTGAAGAAAAAAAAATTGAAATTTGGGCCATTATTGAAGAAGTTATGAGTGAAAGAAGTTTGAGTAAAGGAACAAACTACCAATTATTAAATATTCGATATCTTTTGAACGGGTCAATAAAAAAATCTGAAAATTTACCACGAAGGAGTTTAAGAAGGGTACTAAAAACTGTAAACAAATTGGGAAAATCTGAAAAAAAAAATTTCAAAGTGTCCGATTTGACATGGAATGCCCCATATATAATTGATCAGTGATCGATTTTAAGACATTCTAGCGAATATTACATGGAGTTGACTGAAACGTAACACATTTATTGGAAGTTCTCCCGAGCAGTTTGGTATTGCATTTGAGCGATATCGATTCTGCGGTTTAAAAGTTATTAACGAAAATGTAAGGACACTTCAAAAATTTTGGTACATTCAACATTACCTTAAAATACAAAATTCTTTTATTCAGCAACGGGTTGACATATATGAACAGAATTGAACACCGAATGGTAATTAAACACGTGCGAACATATTTTTTGACAAAAAAAAAAAAAATCGCGGATTTTTTTACCAAAAATTTGTTTTTCGAGAAAATTAAAAAAAAAAAATTTTATTTAGTAATTTCCCTTTAATTAAAGTTTTTTACAATAATCTTTTTTAAATTGTGGAGGGTATCAATACATTCGGCAAGGCCGAGTTTAACTTTTTTACTTGTTTTTATTGTACTTACCCCATCTTCCAAAAATGCCAACAATGCAAATGCTGTAAATCCAACATCATTCTGATGTGAGGGATGGAAAAGTCTACCGGTTTGCTTAAATTGACCACTCTCCAATTGATTTTCAACTAAATATGCCAAAGCCTGTTCAATAATGGCCGAATCAATAGTAATATATTTTTTAGCTTGTATAAAAGAACGGGCCACATAGGCAGTTAGCCAACTATTGGCATCACTGCTACCCTCACCGAAAGCACTGTAAGCACCGTTTTTATGTTTATACGTTAATTCACGTTGATAACCAACTTCCATATATTTTTTTGCCTTTTCCACAACCGACGGCATATCCTTTTTAATAGCATCCAAATAGTGCAGTACCAAAATGTTGGGAACAAAATTAACCATATTTTGTTCACCGCAACCATATGGCATACGCACCAATTTATCGATATTTTTAATGGTTGGACCCAAAATATCACCCACAGCCGAAAATTCTAAATACTCAGAATCTAAAACAGCTTCTGCGGGTATGGAAGCTTTTAAGGTTTCTTTTATGGTCTCCTTGGTGGGTGAGGGTGTTATAAATATAGCTTGATTTTCATAATGCGTAACACCCTCGGGTTCAACTTTAAGCTTTTGATGAATAATATCACCAGCTAAAGGTGTTATGGCTTTTATTTTTAATGTAACTTCACCAACTTTATTTGGTCTTATCATAAATGATAAACTTTTACCACTGTTCGAGGGTACCGTAACAGTTTTAACACGTTTCATCTCTTCCACTACCACTTCTTCAATTTCATTGGATACTTCGGTAAAATCATATTCTTGATCAGTATTATCCATGGTAATTTCGGCATCTAAAGCTTTATCCATATAGTTGAATACAACTATGGGTATGGCAATAACTTCACCTCTTTTAACGGAATAGGGTAGATTTGTGCTAACAAAGAATGGCTGGAATACCTGAATTTTGGTAGGATTTTCTACCATACCAAAACCAGTTTTATCATTTAAAGAAAATCCTGTAACAACCCAGGAAGTAATGGTATCCGGAATTTTTTTGGTAAGTGTAACAAGACCATTTGCATCAGTGCTATATTTTTTTTATAAAATTAGAAAGAGAGTCGGTAGTAGTAAGGATAGGGAGAGAGAGAAAAAAAATTGTATTAATTTTTAATATAAACTAGGGATTTTTAACAAAAACAAAAAACATTTTCAACACAAAAAGCTTTATAAAAAACTACCAAATTAGTATGATTTATGAAAAAAAAAAAGAGTGTTAGTTACTTGGACCGACAAAAATTTTAATGATAATATTAACATTGATATAAAACATGCAATCGTTTATTAAAGTTTTTAATTTTTGAGATTAAAAAAGTTTAAATAGAGTTTTCAAGCAAAGCTTTATACAAAAGAGATAGAATTTGAGAGGATGTATAGAGCTTACTACAGATCAAACAATTTAAGCTTTATTCAAACTACTAGAGAGAGAGTGTGATAATAAGGAGTTTTTGGAAAGAGCTTTAAATCTTAGCAAAGTTTAACAAATATATTACTTAGCTAAGACACCAACCCCTATTTTTTTTGGATTATAGTTAGGTCTCCAACCAGTTTAACCTAATTTGTTTTTTAAAATTTTGAATCTTTGTACAGTTTTTTTTGTGTGGGGGAAATTTTGAAAAATAAATCATTACTTGTTTACTAATTTGTTTTCCCAAATCCAAACATCTATAAAATTTTGTCGTAATTTTGTACTAATGTTATTAACTTGAGTTCCATTAGCTTGTATTTTTTCCTTAAAAGACTCTTCACTCATAACTTGAAATAAAGGTTTGTGTCCATGTTTTTTATATTTCAATCTTACTTGAAGGACTACAAAAAGAAAAGAAACCAACAAATAATAAAAAAAGACCAAGAGATTATGTTAATTAGCCATAGAGAATTAAAAAAAAAAAGATTGTTTGAGATTTTTTTTTAAAGTGTGCCCAACCGAAAGAATACACCATACGACAGCTAATATTAAACATGAACCGGATGACATACGTCTGTCAGGGAGGTCTTTCACAGGGCACCCACCGATTGCCCTGAAACTTGAATTTGGGAATGAGTGGGAAAAAATAAGAGTTACCTGTTTTTTTTTAGCTGCCCAAACTCAAATTTAAAAAAGGGTTGCCACCTTATGAAAAATTAAGGGCTTTCGGGAAAATCCATATAAAAGCCGAACTAGCAGGAATTTCGCCAAACGAAAAAATACGGGTCAGCTTAATTTTGATAGAGATTATTATATATGCCTTTGGCGGTCGTACGTATATGGACATTTCCATTTAACTTTTCATTTCTTTGAAATTTTGGTTTTTTGGCAAAAACTTTTTTTATTTGCATTAAAATATCTATCTACTGATAGAAATGCATTAAGGACTTCTAATGCAATTAGCTTGCAAACACATAAGGCCAAAAATCTTAATTTGCGGTAGTTAGCGACAACCAAACTTCCGAAATGTGGAAAAGTCGATTGAAATTTCATAAAAATTATGTACTCTTTGGCCAATTGTACTTGCGCCGTCCAACGTATTCTTCGAAGATTTAGAATATATGGTCCCTATACTTGTTCAAAAAAGATGTATTTATAAATTTGATGTGCCATCAATAATAAAAAAATTATTTGGTGGTAACGGTTTGAAATTAAAATTTCTTCATTTTCAATTTTTCGTCGTTTTTTTATCAGCAAATTTGCGCCGCTTCATACTTTTCAAAATCTAATACGAAGAATGATAGCTGTCGTAATTGGCTACAGTCTAAAACCAGTCTCATGAATGTGCCCTCAATAGGAGCAGAGTACTAGCTAGACAAAAGTTGAGAGACAAAACGTGAAAGTCATCAAAAATCCACTTTTTTGCGAGGCACATTCGCAATATTACTTAAAAGTGGCCAGCACATCGCGTGATCCAAATATTTTTTGATTTTTTATAATAAAATCGATATAGCGTGTTAAAATTTTGATTAGCAAAAATTTTGCAAAAATCTGACATTTCACGATTTTAAACTTTTCCTTGTATTTTCACGTAAAAAGAATTTAGATTTAAAATATACCCGTGCTTGTAATGCGTATTATGGATCGTTTGAAAAATTGGAACTAAATGTAACTGTACTCTGAAAACGCGCCAATTTTGTCTCCAGATAAACCGCCAGGGCACACCCAAACCGCTAATAGAAATTAATTTCTATAAATGGCAATTGCTAGTACTTATGAAGCTTTATCCCAAAACTGAACGGCATTCAAAAATTTTAAAGATTGTGGATTTAATGCATCCCTCAAAATTTCATTATTCAGAAACTGCATCACTTTTAAAAATTTACAATTTAGCATAATGCACAAGTTTCTTAACTAATTTGGGGGTGCTAAACACGAATATGGTCTTTAATTTGGTCCATCATCTTTAGATTTCACGTAAATTGCATAACAAGCTTCAAAATAACAACTTTTAAAAACTTACTTTTAACAGGAAAATATCTTTATAAATCCACGTTAATGGATATAATGTAACCAATTTGTGTTGGGGATAGTATGAAACATTAATTCACGTTAATTTGGTTAAATTCTAATAATAATTGTAATTTTCAGACTTTTGGTTTTCAAACAAAATCTTTAAACCACCATAACTTTCGCGCCGTCAGCTGAAAGTTCTTCACGCGAACGGATTTTAACTAACTAAATGCATGTTTATACGCGTACTAAACGATTTAGATGTGCCTTCAAAAAAAATTTTAATATTTTTTAAACCTTAAAATCAAAAGTTAAATGGAAATGTTCATATACATCTCCATATAAGTTACCCCAACGATTATACATTTTTGACAATAACGAACTCAACGAAGACGAATTTGGACACGACCGATACACCATTGGATAGGCCTTCAAAAAACCTTTCGATCTGCATAAAATATTTTTGTAGTTTCTTTTGAAGAAATATAAAAAATCATCAAAAAACGAAAAAAAAAACGTTTTTCCCCCTCCCCTTCGACCCGCTAAATGTGAGATTGGGATGCTATAAAAAACAGGTAACTCTTATTTTGCTACCCTTTTTCCTATATGCAAGTTTAAGGACAATCGGTGGGTGCCCTGTGAAAGACCTTGCTTGTGAGTGTAGATATCAAATGGAGTAACACTGCCTTTAATGGTTTTTAATTTCGTGATTCGGTTTCCTTTTTAAAGGACTTCAACGTTTTAAAGGATTACATTTAGTTTTTTAAATATTTGTACGTCCCCAGTAAAAATGCTAAGATATATTCTCATAAATATATCATATCTGATCCGAGACTTGAAAGATCAGTACTGATTCGAGTAAGATCAGTACTGATCCGAGATTTGAAAGATCTGTACTGATCCTTCACATTTTTACTTGGGTTGTCTCCACTCAACAAATTATGTTTATTTATTTAAAAAGTTTTTTGTTTTGTCGTTTTTAAAACAATAACCATTTGTTTAATGTTCAGTTTTTTTTTCAAATGACTATTTCTGTTATTTGTTTCAAAAATAACAACATAAAATAAAAAGACTTTCATAAGCATTCAATTTTTAAAGTCATTTATTTTTGTTCTGTAAGTAAAAATAAGAGATTTTTTTTTAATTTTTAATGATTTGTGTATGTTATTTTTTTTAAATTGTTGTCATTTTTTTAAGAAAAATCATAAATTTTTACCTACCTACTACTAAATAACCCACATTATTTTTTTGTAGAAAAAAAAAATTCAAAAGATTATTTATAGAAATATAAAAACATGTTTGTATCAAGTGACTTTGGCACGATGGGTAGAGTGTCTGGCCAGAATGTAGTTGATTGCGGGATTGATTCCCCAAAATTTTATAAAAAAAATTTTAAAATATAATTTAATAAAAAAAATTGTAAAAATTACATCAAAATCATTCATTTTTAATGTTTTCGTAGGTAATTTTGTTTTTTTAATTTGTAGG
This sequence comes from Pegoplata infirma, assembly GCA_963921195.1. Taxonomy (NCBI): domain Eukaryota; kingdom Metazoa; phylum Arthropoda; class Insecta; order Diptera; family Anthomyiidae; genus Pegoplata; species Pegoplata infirma. The sequence goes on along the minus strand of OY992537.1, from coordinate 115,269,576 downwards.
TAAAAATAACACAACAATCATTAATTTTTAATGTTTTCGTAGGTTATTTTTTTTTTTTGGAATTTGTTGGTAAAAAAAATGAAAGTGACGTTATTTTTTAATGTTCAATGTTATTTATTTTTTAAAAATTTTATTGGCAATAAAAAAAAAATGTTGATATTTGTTGAAACAAATTAATAATTACTGCGATGGTTTTTAAATGTTTAATCACTTGTTTTAAATATGTTTTTCAGTTTTTGCCGACCAAATATTTTTTGAGTGTTGTAATGTCACTATTGATGGCAAATGCAAGAGAGCACTCAAAAAATTATGTCATTAACTGTTTGTAGTTTATTAAAAAGTTTTAAGTTTTGTCGTTTTTAAAAGAAAAACCATTTGTTTAAAGTTCAGTTTTTTTTTTTCAAATGACTATTTCTGTTATTTGTTTCAAAAATAACAACATAAAATATAAAGACTTTCATTAGCATTCAATTTTTTTTGTTCTATAAGTAAAAGTAAGTGATTCTTTTTTAATTTTTAATGATTTGTGTACGCTATTTTATGTGGGTTATTTTTTTGTAGAAAAAAATTCAAAAAATTATTTATAGAAATATAAAAACATGTTTGTATCAAGTGGCTTTGGGTAGATGGGTAGAGTGTCTGGCCAGAATGTAGTTGATTGCGGGATCGATTCCCCAAAATTTTATAAAAAAAAAAATTTAAAATATAATTTAATAGAAAAATTTTTAATGTTTTCGTAGGTATTTTTTATTTTTAATTTGTGGGTAAAAATAACACAACAATCATTAATTTTTAATGTTTTCGTAGGTTATTTTTATACCCTACACCACTATGTGGTACAGGATATATTGAGTTTGTGCTGATGTTTGTAACTACCCGAAATATTGGTCCTAGACATACCTTCAAGTATACCGATCGACTCGGAATTACTTTTTTCAGTCGATTTAGCGATGTTCGTCCATCCGTCCGTCCGTCTGTCCATCTATCGGTTTAAGCACGATACAGGTCGCAATTTGCAATCAATTGACTTGAAATTTGAAGCTTAAGCATCTTTTGGCCCAAGGACGAAGCCTATTGGAGAACAACGCTCCATGTTAAGACCTATCCCCCATACAAACGTCCCCTATGGATTCGGCTTAAATGACTCTAATAACCGTATTATAACAGATATGGCTTTGAAATTTAGCAGGTAAACAAATTTTGTATGCACAAATCAGCATTTTAAATTTCAGAGGAATCTGGTTAGTCCTTCTGGTAGATTCCATACAAACCACCTTCCCGATATTTACATAATTCCCTCAAAATTCATAAAAATGAAAATATTTGATAACCTTATCAAATCGGAATATAATTGGACCATTTTTGGACTTATTTAGTTCCCCATACAGAAATTTCGACCGATATTCAGTTAAGTCGGTCTTTTGACAACCAAATATACCAATTCCACTAAAATTTTATCTGTGTGTGTTTTCTACACCAAATAAATTTCTAACAAAAGACAGATCCAATCGGTCCATGTTTGGACTTGGGACCCATTTTCCGGAAAACAATGGTGTAGGGTATCATATGGTCGGTCTTGGCCGACTCTAACTATCTTACTTGTTTATTTTTTATTTTTTTTAATTTTGTGGAAAAGAAAAGGAAAAATCATTAATTTTTACCTACTTTTGTGGGTTATTTTTTTGTAGAAAAAAAATAATCAAAAAACATGTTTGTATCAAGTGACTTTGGGTTGATTGGTAGAGTGTCTGGCCAGAATGTAGTTGATTGCGGGATCGATTCCCAAAAAATTTTATAAAAATTTTTTTAAAATATAATTTAATATTATATTATAAATCATTAATTTTTAATGTTTTCGTAGGTAATTTTTTTTTTTGAATTTGTGGATAAAAATAACACAACAATCATTAATTTTTAATGTTATTTTTTTTTTTAATTTGTTGGTAAAAAAATTGAAAATGACGTTATTTTTTAATGTTCAATGTTATTTATTTTAGAAAATTTTATTGGCAATAAAAAATAAATGTTGATATTTGTTTAAATCAGGGTTGGCTACCGAAACTAATAACGGTATTGGTAACGGTATTGGTATTTCATATTTTTTATATCGGTAACGGTAAAGGTAACGGTATTTTCGATTATTTCGGTAACGACAAACCGTTACCGAAACATCGATACCGGTACGTACCGGTATTATGAATAAAATTTACCCAAAATGTTAAAAATTCAAAAATTTGATAAAAACAAGTAAAAAATCCAAAAAGAAACTTAAATTTAGTGCGTTTTTAACACAAAATTAAATAGCAGTATTTTATTATAACAATAACCTATGAATTTTATTAAAATTTCACGAAATATTGTAATTCAACAAAAAAAATTTTGATTTTTACGTGTTTATTAAATGTCTCTGTGTAATCAGCAGAAAAATCTGCATTGTGAGCCATGAGAAAAATCTGCATTTTGAGCCATTTGGGAAATCTGCTGATTATAGCTGACTCGTTTTTTTTTTAAATCTGTCAAGACGGCAGATAATAATTTAAACAGAAAAATCAGCTGATTTCAGATAAACAGCCAGAACATCGGAATTGTATTTTATTTAAGTAGAAAAGACTTATTAAAAAAACTGTTTCAAAGGAAGCGATAAAGAACTGGTAAGAGTGTTAAATTCGGCTTTGCCGAGTCCTTTATATCAACTAACATTTAACAAAAAAAAAAAAAAAACACAAATATTGACAGGGACATTTATGGAAGGAAGGGGAAGAAGTGGAAATCCGCAGTTCGCCATCAATACTAAAGATTTGGCACAATTCAGGTTTGTCTCTTCTTTCATCTTCCCACTTAAGAATGTTTACTCACTTTTCGTTTCGGAACTTTTTAGGTAAATTGGGAATGTTTTCATTGGTTGTGCCGATTTCGACATATTCTTTGTCTAAATTTACTTAATTGTAATGTAATCATTAATTGGACCGATTTCTCATTGTTTTTATCCAAATAACAATACGATTTGCAATAAACTAAAATTTGCAGCTTTATTTTACGTACATTTAAAATATTTTATCTGCCATAAAAAATTTAAATAAGTAATATTCAGACAACCGAAACAAAACCGTTATAATACCGGTAAAAATCCGATTAAAGGTAAAGGTTTTTTATCGGTAACGGTAATTAAAGTTTTTTATTTCGGTATTGGTAACGGTAACGGTAGTCAATATTAAAGGGTTTTTAATCGGTAACGGTATTGAAAGGGTAACGGTAGCCAACACTGGTTTAAATAAATGAATAATTACTGGGATGGTTTTCAAATGTTGTATCACTTGTTTTAAATATGTTTTTCAACTGTTTTTGCCTACCAAATATTTTGAGTGTTGTAATGTCACTATTTATGGCAAATGCAAGAGAAGAATCTTCGATAATTTTTTATTTTTTTTTTATTTTGCGATATAAGGAATAAGGACGTTAATAATGTCCTTTTAAAACTTTATCTAAATATTTTGTTAAAAATTTTAAATGATATTAAAGGATAAAGTTTTGAAACAATAATTTTTTTTGTTAACGTATATACGCTTACCCGTAAACAGGGCTAATATTACTTACCTCCTTATTGTCTGATAAGTCAAAAAAAAAATTGGAAAATTAGCGGAGGTACTCCTCTTTCATTTGCTATCACTAGTGGCATCTCAGGACAAGTACAAATATTTTAAAAATATTTTATAAAAATGTAATCCTCTAAAACTTTGAAGTCCTTTTAAACGGAAACAAGATCACAAATTGAAAAACTGTAAATGCAGTTTCACTATATTTAGTCTCTAGTTTCAAACGTATATTATACAGTTCGTGTTTAACAAATTTGTTTTTTTTTTGTCGGACGCTGATATAGTTTTATCCAAAATCGACTACAATTTTTATATATCATAGATCCCTTCCATTTAAAATCAATTCCTTTCGATGGTTTTCAGAAATCCATGAAATCAAACTGAATTCAAAGCAAATTATAGAATTATTTTTTCAATGTATACAAAATTTTTGATTACACTGTGCAACAAGAAAAATAAGCCTTAATGGCTCCAATGCCAAATGAAAGTAGACTAACAAGGGAAGTCTCCCTAGTGTCACCCGCGGATCTTTATGGAATTGGTTTTATTTTGTAGATCAGAAAAAAAACAAGTAGAAAAGTTAAATTCGACTTTGCCGAATCTATGAATACCCTCCACAATGCATTTTTTTTAAAGGGTAGTACATTTTTTAACGTGAAAAAATTAACAATTTTGATTAGAAATATTTTATTTTGAGTAAAAAACTCTTTTTTTGTAATTTTTTTTTTAAAAAAAGAAAAATTACAATTTTTTTTTTTTTGAGTGTAAAATTTTTTTCGAGTGTAATGTTTTTTTACTGTAAAAATATTTCTGAGCGAATGCACGTACGTATGTACACAAAATATTGTCATTTTTGTAAAAAAAAACTAAATTTTTTGTGTAAATTTTTTTTTGAGTGTAAAATTTTTTTGAGTGTAAAATTTTTTTTGAGTGTAAAATTTTTTTCGAGTTTAATTTTTAAGTTACCAATGCTTTTAAAACTAAAAAAGTTTAAAAAGCATTGCTTTAAAATTAAACAAGTTTGAAAAGCATTGCCAATGCTTTTAAAACTTGTTAAAACACGTGGCATTTTAGATAAAAATAATCTGAAATTCAGAGTTTTGCTTATAACTTTTGAACCACTGGACCGATTGAGCTGAAATTTATTGCCAAACAGACCCGGGGAACGGCAAAGATACATGCCAAGCTTCAGTAGTCTCATTATTGTCTTTCGAAAGTTATCGTGTTTTTTATCTCGTAAATTCGCGAAACACCCTTGCCGAAATTTACTCTTTTGCTCATAACTTTTGAACCACTGGACCGATTTGGCTGGATTGCAATACCAACCTGACCAGGTAAATGGCAAATATATGTATATGCCAAACTTCAGTAGCCTCTGTAAAGTCTTTCAAAAGTTAGCGTGTTTTCTACGGACGGACAGACAGACAGATAGACGGACGGACGGACGGACATCGCTAGATCGACTTAAAATCGATCGAGGATCATAAATATATATACTTTATGGGGTCCTAGACCAATATTTCGAGGTGTTACAAACGGAATGACAAACTTATATATACCCTCTATCACTAGAGTGGAGGGTATAAAAAGGGACACGTTTTTTTTTAGCGGCCCAAATTCATATTTAGGGGGTAAAAAGGAGGGGGGGAAGACAAGCCCATTTTTCATTTTTTTTCGTTTATCTCCTTTATTATGCAAGGAAACCTAGTCATGTAACATACCAAATGAAAGGTCTTTGGAAAACCTATCTACGTGTGCTAAGAACGTGTCCAAACATGCACAACTTTTCGTCATATTGAGTAAATACCAAAATTTTAGGACATTTTTGTTAATAAGTCGAAAAATATAAACTTCTTTGGCCCGTTGTTAGCACCACAAGATAGGTATTTTTAATACCTTTAATCTGATACTACACATTAATTTTCTTAATAAATAGGCGTAAATCGTAAAAAACTGAAAAAGGTCAATTTCTTCCCATACAAATCGACCCCGCTAAAAAAAATACGTGTCGAATTAATTTTCGTTCTTAACAACATATCCAAATTTCATGAAGATCGGAGGGTGACACCAGGGAGACTTCCCTTGTAAGTATCAAATAAACAAAATCACTAAAGGGTTTTGCAAAGTTAGATATAATTTCTTTTTTATGGCCCACTGAAGTTTTTAATTTTTATCAAAGGCGTTTGAAAAACGTTTAAAAAACTTTTATAGAAACATATCTGAGCTTTAAAGTATGGTTTGATGTCTTTTGTGAAATCCGAACTGATTTGTAAACCGTTTGGTGGTTTTGTCTATTTGATAGTCTACTTTCATATGGCGTTGAAGCCATTGAGGCTCAAAGCCATAACCCAAAATTTGTTGCACAGAGTATTTGTTAACCTCTTTTTATTTTATTTTTTTCATTCATCAATAGTTAATAATAGAATCTTAAGAAAAAAAAGTTCGTAAAACGATTCATCTGACCGATGCTAAGTAACAATCAGTTGAAACGTTACGTCAATGTTACATTTAACTAATTCTAACTAAAGAGTCTATAAAAGCTAGTAACTATAAAGGATCTTACAAAAAAGCTTAACATTTAACCCAACAAACATACAAATTAAGAAAATAAACATTTTCCTACTTTTTTAAATTCGTTTCCAAAAATATCCAAGTTTCTTGAAAATTTTCTCTTATAATTATATTTTTATTATTTTCCTGTACACTCCTCAATGGTTTTTCGGAAGTTAACAATATAATTTCAGTGGTTGTTGTCTTAGCTTCAAATCTTGATGCTGATGCTGCCATTATAGGTATGGGCTCTCTACCGATATATGATACCGGTCGGGGTAATAATTCAAATTCTTTAAAGCAAAAAAAAAAAGTAAAAAAATAAAAAAAATTTTGAAAATTTACCAAATATGATTTTAAATGAAAGCATTTCTCTTAACCAAAAAATTTAAGAAATATTTTACATAATTACTTTTGCAAGTTTTGAAATAACCACGTTTCTAAAAAATTTATACGTGTTTTACTTTTAGAACTTGATGCCACTCTAGAACTGCCAACTTTAATTGTAAGTGCAGCAGCATTTTCAATACCAAATCGTATTCCTATACTGTAAGGTCTTTTAATAGTCAATAAATTACTTTTAAAATCTAAAAAAGAATTGAAAATAATTTTAGTTTTTGAAAAAAAAAAAAAAAATATGTAAATATTTTACAAAACTCAAAATTCCTTAAAACTTAAATTGTAAATTCCTGAGAAAAGAATATTATATATGGGGCATTCCAAGCCAAATCACTCACTTTTAGACCCGACCCCTTTCGATTTATTTTATTTTTGGATATGTTTTAGTCCTTATTAAATGCAACTTGGACACCAATTTTCAGCCTTTTATTCTAAGATGGTGTTGAGTAATCAATTTTTCAAAATGGTGATTTTCTCCAAAAAATTAAAAAATTGAAATTTTTAATTAATTTTGACCATTAAAAAATATAGATATTTTAAAAAAAGTTGGACAACGTTTTGTTGGTATTTAAATGTAGTTTTAGAAAAAAAATATGAAAAAATTATTCGAAGTAATTATCACTTATTTTTTGACGTTTAAAAATTAAAATCGACTTTTTGAAAAAGTCCGAAACCTTCGATTTTTTTGTAAAAAACTATAAAAATTCTACTCTAAATTACGCAACTTTTAAGCCATAACTCGAGATGTGATCACAATTCTTTCTATTTTTTTTTTAATTTTTAAAATTGCACCTTTTATGTTTTGGCTCTGTTTTATTTTATATGGAGCTCCAAAAAAAAAATTGGTAGATACTGACCCTAACTTACCCTAAATATATTCATTTGGAGGTAAATATACGTCTCACAAAAATTTAGGACGATCGGACATGGGTAAGGCGTTTAGCATGGTCCTTGAAGTTTAAAAAACGGATTACAAGGAAAAATATGAATTTTTTTCTGTTTTCGCATTTTTTTTGGTATTTTAAGTTAAGTTTTAATACAAGTGATTACAGAATTATGATGTGGAGTAAAATTCCTTTCTAATAAGGTACTAAAAACTAAAATCGGTTGAAAATCAGCCAAGGTATTACAACTTCCCCAGGCATCTAGCGTGTGCCATACCACTTGATTAAAAAATACGAGTCCCTTTTTTAAATTTATTGAAATTTTCTACTGTAATAACAATTTTTCATTATTCATGTTTCAGTGTAATATTTTTTTTGGTTTTTCCAAATTTTAAAACAAAAAAAAGAATTTTTTTTTTTAAATAGAGATTTCAAAAGGGTGTTGAAAATGCAGGCACTAATTTAAAAAATGTTAGCAAAACACAATATGAAAAATACTTGTCATCTAATTACATTTGAACTTGAAGAATAAAAAAATGTTATTACAGTAGAAAATTTCAATGAATTTCCGAAATCGTATTATATTGCTTAATCAAGTGTTCTGCCATACGTTTGATGTCTGGGGAAGTTGTAATAACTTGGCTGATTTTCAACCGATTTCAGTCTTTGGTATCTTATTAGAGAGGCATTTTACTCCGTATTATAATTCTGTAACCACTTGAATTAAAACTTAACTTAAAATACCAAAAAAATTGAGAAAACAGAAAAAAACTCATATTTTTCCTTGTAATCCGTTTTCTAAACTTCAAGGCCCATGCGGAACACCTTATCCATGTCCGATCGTTCTTAATTTTTGTGAGGCGTATTTTTGCCTCGAAATGAATATATCTAGGGTAAATTAGGGTCAGTATCTACCAATTTAATTTTTTTGGAGCAAAATATAAAATAAATCGGAGTCAAAAAATAAAAGGTGCATTTTTCAAAATTTGAAAGAAAATAGAACAAATTGCGATCACATCTCGAATTATGGCTTAAAAGTTGCGTAATTAAGAGTAGAACTTTTAGACGTTTGTAAAAAAAAATCGAAGGTTTCGGACTTTTTCAAAAAGTCGATTTTAATTTTTAAACGTTAAAAAATAAGTGATAATTTCTTCGAATAATTTTTTTAATATTTTTTTCTAAAACTGCATTTAAATACCAACAAAACGTTGTCCAACTTTTTTTAAGATATCTATATTGGTCAAAATTAATTGAAAATTTTAATTTTTCCATTTTTTTGAAAAAATCGCCATTTTGATTACTCAACACCATCTTGGAATAAAAGGCTGAAAATTGGTGTCCAAGTTGCATTTAATAAGTACTAAAACATATCCAAAAATAAAATAAATCGAAAGGGGTCGGGTCTAAAAGTGAGTGATTTGGCCTGGAATGCCCCATATACAAAAAAAAAACTTTGTCAAATTACTAGGAAAAGTCTTGTAATCCCATTTTACCAATATTTAACAGTTTTCCTTGTTTTTTAACAAACGAATTTGGATTGAAATTTAATTTTTTTTTGTAATTTTAAAATTTTTTTGTAATTTTACAAATATCCAAGATAGTTTTACAAAAAATCTAGTGAATTCGCGAGAATTCCTTATTTTATTTTTATTGCGCCAAAGAACCTGTAAATTTACAATTATTGGTAAAAAGCTTGTAAAATTACTAGGAATTTTCGTAAAATAGGTGGTAGCAATAAATCTAGTAAGTTACGAACCCACCTTGAAAATTTTATCGTGTCAAAAAATTTGTAAATTTACAATTTTATTGTAAACAAATTACAAAATTATTGGTAAAAAGCTTGTAAAATTACTAGGATATTTCGTCAAATAGAGGGTATCAAAAAAAAGTTACAAGTTTTTCTTGTAATTTTACAAGGTTTTTTTTTTTGAGTGTAATGTGATAAATGCACATAATTAAATATAAACAAGTAAAAGAGTTAAATTCGGCCTTGCCGAATGTAGTGACACCCCCCACAATTTCTAAAAGATTATTGCAAAAAATCTTTATTTAATAGGAAATTCGTTTTGAAAAAAAAAAATTTTTTTGAAAAAAAATTTCCGCGAAAAAAAATCCGCGATTTTTTTAATTTTTTGTCAAAAAATATGTTCGTACTTATTTAAATACCATTTGGTGTTCAATTATGTTCATATATGTCAACCAGCAGCTGAATTAAAGCAGTTTGTATATTTAGGTTATGTTGAATGTACTGAACCGCTGCACAGTGGCCGAAACACCCAATCAGGCGGCGCTTAATTCAGAAATGTCAAATAATAAAGCCCAATGCATATTTGTGATTATAAAACTATAAAGAATTTAATTTTTAACCATATTTATTTATTTCAGTGCTTTTATGTATTTTGGGAAATTTATGTGAATATCGGGAGGGTGGTCTGTATGAGGACTAGAAGTTAAAATGTTCCGATTCCGTTAAAATTTAGAGCTACAAAAAACATTTCACAATCGAATTTCAAGAGGATATTTGTTAAAATACTATTTTTAGGGCTTTTTAAGTACAACTGGAAGGGGAAATTAACATGGGGGCTATGGGATAACATGAACCGATTTTGTCAAAAAGTTAATAGGTTTTGTTCTTTCGATAAAAATTCTTAAATTTCAAATTTTAGCCAAATCGATTGAAAATTGTGGTCTGTAACGCGTTAATACTGTTTATTTGGACGGCAGATGGACCCTAAAAAACCGAACAACTTGCGCGAACTAGCACGCCATACTGAAACGTCACAACAAAAATAACCCAAAATAATAAACAAAACAGGAATTGGACCGAATACGATCGAATTTCAAAAGTTGCAGTCCATGAAACTATAGTTTATATCACAAATGTCAACTTCTATAATGCACTACTAATAAATTAGATATACACAGGCCACACACATTTATTTATTAGTAAAAACATACCTTTTACTTTCAATTAAAACTTTTTGGCTCAAAATGTATAAACAATTGACTCAAAAGTGTCAATAAAAACTCACTGAGTAATAAGGCCCCAAATTCCTTTAATACACTTGCTGCAGAAAATGCATATTTGACAGCTTACAGCTGTGCGAATATTGAAAGCAAAGCAAAAGTAAAAATGTAAATTTTTTCTGTAAAGTATAGGTAAACGATGCAGTGCAAAAACATTTATCAACCTTAGACAATAATTACAATTGGAGCGGCAAGCGGTTTTCCGCAATTGTCCTCATAAAAATAGAATTGAATCTAGTTTGGCGGAAAAACGCGGCGGAATTTAGTTTTCATATAAAACGTGTGTGAACAGTTGCGGAAAAACGCTTCCCGCTCCAATTGTGATTATTCTCTTAATTTTCTAATTTTGACTTAAGCGCCGCTAGATCAGTGATTTCGGCCACAGTGCGCTGAACCGATATCGCTCAAATCCAATACGAAACTTCTCGGGAGAACTTACAACAAATATGTTAAGTTTCAGTCATCTATGTGTAATATTTTGGGTGATCACCATTTCCACAGACAGACGGACAGACAGACAGACGGACAGACAAGCGGACATCGCTAGAATATCTTAAAATCGATCAATGACCAATTATATATGGGGCATTCCAATCCAAATCACTCACTTTTAGACCCGACCCCTTTCGATTTATTTTATTTTTGGATATGTTTTATTACTTATTAAATGCAACTTGGATACCAATTTTCAGCCTTTTATTTCAAGATGGTGTTGAGTAATAAATTTTTCAAATGGCGATTTTCTCAAAAAAAATAAAAAATTGAAATTTTAAATTAATTTTGACCATTAAAAAATATAGATACATATTTTAAAAAAAGTTTGACAACGTTTTGTTGGTATTTAAATGTTGTTTAAAAAAAAATATGAAAAAATTATTCGAAGTAATTATCACTTATTTTTTGACGTTTAAAAATTAAAATCGACTTTTTGAAAAAGTCAGAAATCTTCGATTTTTTTGTAAAAAACTATAAAAATTCTACTCTAAATTACGCAACTTTTAAGCCATAATTCGAGATGTGATCACAATTCTTTCTGTTTTTTTTTTTTAAATTTTTAAAATTGCACCTTTTATTTTTTGGCTATGATTTATATTATATGGTACTCCAAAAAAAAAAATTGGTAGATATTGACCCTAACTTACCCTGGATATATTCATTTCGAGGTAAAAATACGTCTCACAAAAATTTAGGACGATTGGAAATGTCTAAGGCGTTCCGCATGGTCCTTGAAGTTTAAAAAACGGATTACAAGTAAAATTATGATTTTTTTCTGTTTTCGCAATTTTTTTGGTATTTTAAGTTAAGTTTTAATTCAAAAGATTACAGAGTTATGATGTGGAGTAAAATGCCTTTCTAATAAGGTACTAAAAACTAAAATCGGTTGAAAATCAGCTAGGTTATTACAACTTCCCCAGGCATACCACTAGATTAAAGAATACGAGTCCCTTTTTTAAACTTATTGAAGTTTTCTACTGTTATAATATTTTTTCATAATTTATGTCTCAGTGTAATATTTTTTTTGGTTTTTCCAAATTTTAAAACAAAAAAACAATTTTTTTTTAAATAGAGGTTTGACCGAATTTACATAAGGCAATTTTAATTGCGGCAATTTTGATTTTCTAGTGTATCAGAAAGAGAGGGAAGAATCTTAGATCTCTCTCTGATACACGATAAAATCAGAATTGCCGCAATTAAAATTGCCTATTGTAAATACGGTCTTTCAAAAGGGTGTGGAAAAAAATTGAGAAAACAGAAAAATAATTGTATTTTTCCTTGTAATCCGTTTTCTAAACTTCAAGGCCCATGCGGAACGCCTTACCCATGGCCGATCGTTCTTAATTTTTGTGAGGCGTATTTTTACCTCGAAATGAATATAAGGTGCAATTTTCAAAATTAAAAAAAAAATAGAACATAACAACTAAACCCGATGCTTGTAAAAACTAAAAAAAAATATATTTTGAGGATGTTTATTCTGGCTCGAGGTCATTATTTTCTTTACTAATTAAAACCATGATATTCTCATAGCATAATTTTCAAGAAAAATTTTTTTTTTGTTTTAAATTTATTTATGTTGGTCATTTTTGCAAGACTTAATCGACACGTGTTTCGGAATTTGTCAAGATTCCATTGTCAAGATTATTTAGCAAAAATAGAAACGATTTACTACAAAGTAGCAAACGAGTCTAATGACAAATCGTTTGTGCACAAACTAAAGTATAAGAACATATTCGACTCTATCCACAATGTGAATTAGAAAGACGAAGAAATTGTACTATACTAGTAAGCAAACGATTGTCAATAACCAACAAAAATATTTAAAACATTTTACATATGATAGTCCAATGGAAGCAAGTGTCGATTAAGTCTTGCAAAAATGACCAACATAAATAAATTTAAAACAAAAAAATAATTTTCTTGAAAATTATGCTATGAGAATATCATGGTTTTAATTAGTAAAGAAAATAATGACCTCGAGCCAGAATAAACATCCTCAAAATATAACATTTTAAAGGTCGAATAAAACAATTTTTATTTTTTAATAAAAATTAATCAATTAAACCCTCCAAAATCAATTAAACCAATTTAAAAAAATTTTTGATTTCTATGGAAAAATGATTTTTAAGGCCCCGCTCTTTAAGGCCCCGTCGCGTAGGGAAGGCGTGGTCGTAGGGGCGTAAAATTTTTCCTGAGTTAGTTTTAAGTCAAATGGAAAAAAATTAGCGGGTACCGTCTCAACATTTCAAACATTTCCAAAATAAGGGACACTCTAGTGTAGGCCTATATCATATGTGAGGGCCAATCGGACTTTAAAAAAGTTTCCTGGACAGTCAACAGACCAAATGGAGTTTTATTAACTAAATTAAACTATTGTTAGTGAATGGCTAAACATAAAACGTGTACAATTTTTTCACCGATTCAAAAAATTTTAGAATCATGAATTACTTTTTTAAATCGTAGAAAACCCATGAGTTTACAAAATTTTTACGAATCTTTGGTTCCACATAGTAGATTTTACCCCGAAAACGATCAAAGTGGGGCTCCCGGTAATAAAAATTATGATAATCAGGAACTGATCTAGAGTCTGAAAGTGATGAATAGATTAAATTATAAAATAAAAATAATTATTTGATAAGATAATTAAGAATTGGAATACAATACGTACATACCCAAGCAGAAATTGACGACGGTTATAAAAAAAAAGCGTTCTGAAAGCACTGTAACAAAAAAAAGAACGTTCTCAAAACGTTATTTTCGAACGCTTTACGAGCGTTTTCGAAAAGCGTTCTGAAAGCACTGTAACAAAAAAAAGCATTCTCAAAACGCTTTATTCGAACGCCTTGAGAGCGTTTTCGAAAACCGTTTTGAAAGCACTTTATTAACAAAATACATGTTCGTTTCAAAATTAAATGGTTTTAAAGCAGTTTTTGCAAACGTTTTTAAATTTTTTTCGTAGTACATACAAGTATAGTATTTTTTAGATTATACTCAATTTTAAACAAATTGTTATAAAAACATTTTGTTAAATCAAATTAAATAGTTTTTCCCTACCACCACATTGAAAACTCAAAATTTTGAAAACATAAAACATTTTTTAATTTGTAAATCTATTTTAAGTTTTATTATTATCATTTATGCAAAAGAGTTATAGCAATTGTTTCGTTATAAAATTTACAAATAATGCATTTAACTTCTACAATATGCACACTGACTTCAATAACGTCTTCACGTAAATTTTTAACGTTATAAAGTCCTATTTCTTTTGATGGAATTAGATAGACAAAATAATCGTTTATTTCATTAAAGATGTTGCCTTTTAAATATCATTAATTCCATGAGAGACCGAACAAAATCTGACCAGGGGTCTTTGAAGTTTTCCAATATTTTGCACACACAAGCGCTATGGAACCATTTAAAGATATCATTTATCAGATCCAAAGAATTTAAAAATTTCGCGATTTTATTCGCGATTTTCAAAAAAAATGCAAAATCTGTGTAACTTTGAACAGCTATATATTTTTAAGTACTCATTGTATCTTTATGAAATAAAGCGCAAAATGATAGTACGTTAGTCTATTTTTACATTTAAAAAGATGGAAAAAGTTGGTGGTTCAAAAGTGCATTTTAAATGCAAATGCAGTTTTGAAGTGCATTTTGCGAAACTTTTATCCCTTTTGATTTTTTTTTATTTAACATTATTATTTTCATCATTTTTACTAGAAAAAAATGTCCTCATTTGCTGAAAAAGGTTTCGAGTTTCCAAAAAATAGCGCAATTAGAAATGGTTTCGACATGTAAAATGGTGAAAATACTTTGCCCATTACTGACCAAAAACCTTTTTTTGATTTGTTAAATATATCCATGCCATCCACATGAATAATAATTTCGATTTTTGGTTCAGTGAAATTATTGGGATGAATTATTTTATTTAGAGTTTCCTTTATTCCGAAAAATTTAAAAACTCCTAATGTGTCATCCATACTCATTGGCGTAGATAGCCCTGTCTGGGGGGGGCTTAGCCCCCCCCCAGAATTTTAATCATTCACAATTTTTTTTTAATAATTTAATGATTTCATTAATTTTTGCAACAATAAATAATAATAATGAGTCTTTAGGACTCGTTATGATTATTCTACGAGTCTTAAGGACTCGTAATGATTATTATATTAGATCTAATAGTTTTTCCTATTGAAAAATAGTCTGAATTATTGCAAAAAGTTTTTATATGAATATGATGTTTTTGTCAGTAATAAAAACTTTACCGAATCTTAGGATTTTAACTTCAGGAAAACATTTTAAGTTCTTTGATTTAAAAAAGTTTATAAATTCTAAGTGGTTTTTTATAGACAAAAGTCATTGGAAGAAAGAATCTGAGAATTTTGACTAATAATCATCAACTTTTGCAATCATCAGAACTTTTTCTTGAAAAAAAATCATAGTAATCTAATGATTTTACTATAGGAAAAACATTAAAAATCTTTCATTTTCATAACATATCTGGGAGTTCTAAATTTCCGAAAAATCTTCAGAATCAAAATTTGTTTAAAAAAAATATGAATTTTTAACCGCTTTCGGAGGGCATTCGTTTCTAGGACACCTAGACACATGATATAGGGAACGCTTCAGAAATAGGTCTGGGGTTTTCTATTAAAAAAAAAACAAAAAATTCAAAAAAATCTGGGGGGGCTTTAGCCCCCCCCAGAAATGTTGGCTTTCTACGCCAATGTCCATACTCCTCATTATTTTACTGTCACTTCTAACGCCTGATGTTCCAAGTAAGGTTTTGCAACACTTCGGAAGTGATGTATAGCCTTCAGATCTAAATATTATTAGTATTTCATCAATACATTTTTGTTTTTTTTATTTTCTAAAATACTTTTATAAAAAAATATCTACAATTAACGAATAAAAAAAAATATCAGCTTTATATGAAGTCCTTTAAAGTACTGTTTTTTCTTATTTCAATCGCTGGAAAATATCTTTAATTTTTGTATTTAAGCTCTTTATAAGTGCTTTACTTTTGGTTTTTAAAGCGCTTTCATGACTTTAAACAAAACGTTCTGAAAGCACTTTTTTAAAACGCTTTTAAAACGCTTTAAACCTAGCGTAGATCGATGTTATCATTCGGATCATCTGAAAGCGCTTTGAAGATGGTATATGGAACGCTTGTAGAACCGTCCACAGCGCTTTCACAGCGCTTTTGCGATTGTATTTTTCTGACTGGGTAGATGTTAAAATGAAAAGGTCAAATAACACTACTCAAGATGGTTTTTGCATAGACATTTTGAACATATTTTCTAAAGTATTTTGGCCACCTAAACACGAATCTGTTATCAGAAAAGTTGTATCAAATCGCCTTCTAGAGATATAGGCATATTTATATTTTTGCGGACCAAGCCCTCAAAACAGAAAAACTTTTTTATTATTGGAAAAGTGTATGTTAAAGTTATTCATATTTTTTTTTATTAGAATTCCCAATAAAATTATCAAACTTTTGCAAGAAATCCGGACTCGATAAGATCTAGGTTACCATCAGGACATTATAAGGAAGTTCAAAATGCCCTTGTTTTTTTGGTTATGGACAAATCCATGGGAAATTTAACTGACAGATCACCGATTCTATTTGTTTTTGGTTATTTAATAGAGCTTCGTAAATGATTTGGATCAATACTTTGGAAGATATGGGCGTTTAAGAAATCGCTTTTAGACAATATTGACTTTTAGACAGTTTTTTTAACATTTTTGTACTCGGAAACCGTAAGTCGTACGAAAAAACTTATAACAAGTAAAAAAGTTAAATTCGGCCTTGTCGAATGTAGTGATACCCTCCACAATTTCAAAAAGATTATTGCAAAAAACTTTATTTAAAAGGAAATTACTTTTGAAAAAAAAAAAATTTTTGAAAAAAAAATTTCCGCGAAAAAAAATTTTGTTAAAAAAAAATCCGCGATCTTTTTCTTTTTTTGTCAAAAAATATGTTCGCACTTGTTTAAATACCATTTGGTGTTCAATTATGTTCATATATGTCAACCAGAAGCCGAATTAAAGCATTTTGTATTTTTAGGTTATGTTGAATGTACTGAAATTTTTGAGGTGTGCTTACATTTTCGTACATAACTTTTGAACCGCAGAACCGATATCGCTCAAATGCAATACCAACCATCTAGGGAGAACTTCCAATAAATATGTTAAGTTTCAGTCTCTGTGCAATATTTTATCCGTGACAGCATTTTCCACAGACACACAGACAGACAGACGGACAGACGGACATCGTTAGAATGTATTAAAATCGATCGGGCATCATGAATATATATACTTTATGGGGTCCCAGATCGATATTTCGATGACGGAATGACAAACGATTTGTATGGGGAAATTGACCTTTTTCAGTTTTTTACGATTTACGCCTATTTGAACAAAATTAATATAGGCATGAGTGGTATCAGATTAAAGGTACTAAAAATACCTATCTCGTGGTGCTAACAACGGGTCAAAGAAGTTAATATTTTTTGACTTATTAACATGTCCTAAAATTTTGGTATTTTGCTCAATATGACGAAAAGTTCTGCATGTTTGGACACGTTCTTAGAACACGTAGATAGGTTTTCCAAAGACCTTTCATTTGGTATGTAACATGACTAGGTTTCTTTGCATAATATTGGAGATAAACGAAAAAACTGAAAAATGGCCTTGTTTTTCCCCCTTCTTTTTACCCCCTAAATATGAATTTGGGCCGCTAAAAAAAATACGTGTCCCTTTATTTTTTCTGCTCTACAAAATAAAACCAATTCTATAAAGATCCGCGGGTGACACTAGGAAGACTTCCCTTGTAAGTAGAGGGTATAAAAACAATATTTTAGATACAATTTTGAAGATTTAAAATTTAAAAAAAAAATTTTTTTTAAAAAATTTTGAAAACAATATTTGAATGTCCTTTATTTCCTGGGAAGGGCACCATGGATTTCCAAAAGCATAATTTTGTTTTAAAGTTTAGAATTCCCTTTTCACGCTGTTAAAATTTCAGAGAGGTGTTTTTTCGTATTGTTGAGCAATAAATTTTCAAAGTTTGTCATAGAGCCAAATATTTGATTTTTTTCAAAGTTTTGCCAAAAAATCAAAAATTTAGCTTTATCACCAACTTTAAAGATTTTTTAAATCAGTAACAGATTTATAGCATTTTTGTGACTTATTTCTCACGATTTTGGTGAAAAACAATTTAACAGTATGAGATAAATTTCAATTTTACCTATTTAAGCATATTGCACTTTTCGCACGAACTTTTTTAATTTTTTTAATTTTTTTTAAATTTTAACCCTTTAAACGCACGTTTTATTGGTGTTCCATGAGGATATTTGAAAAAAGGACAAATATGACCCATGAAAATGGGAGATAGAGGGTTAATATGTTCTAAGAAAAGAACCACCATTAAATTTCACTGAAGACGGTCTTAAACATTATTTATTTCAGAATTAGATTTAATACATTTTTTTGTTCTTATTTCAAACGCCTTTGAAAAAACTTAAAAGTTTCATAGGGCCATAAAAAAAGAACTCGAGCTAAATTTTTAAAACCCTTCGGGGAAAAAACGGTTGACTTATTTCACTCAAATGTGATTTGTGTGTAGTTGATATTTTTAAGATCTAACAAAATATACTTAGATCTAATTTTTCCACTTTTAGACAGAGAACCAGCTATTCTCCAATCACTGGTTTAGGGTCATGAACGACCATAATCTTCTAAGGTGATTTAAATTAACATAGTCTGTTTTTCTGGAGTTTTTTCTTGTTTTAAGTGATTAGATATATGAAAAAGCATGCAGACATCAGACTGATTAATACAAAGCAACATGTTTTGCAATAATAGCGTTCACTGGATATCGAGATATAACTGAATATCAATATTTAACACAATTATTTAAATTACATTTTAGTTTCCTTAAATATCCAAGTTTCAATAAAATTTGTACGAATTATTCCATTATATGTTTCTTCAACTTTATTAGGTATTTGTTTATTGATATCATCAGCTGGTATTTGTAAAGTGGATATGCTGCCATGCCTTATCATAGAATTTCTTGGAATACTTTTATTAGAAAAATATCGACGTCGAGGCATACTTTTGTGAAATCTTAAAAAATTGACTAAATAAAAAAAAATATTGTTAAAATTTTTAAATTTTAATTAAATAATTACTAACTCTTTTTTAAGAATCGTCGAAAGTAAAATGTCTCATTGTCAGTGGTATAATGTAAACACACCTTTAAAGTCTGTTTACATTTTTCTACTTACAATTAGTACACTAAAAAAAATAAAAAACTTGTTAAATTACAAGAAAAGTTTGTAACTTTTTTTTTGCTACCTCCTATTTCACAAGAATTCCTTGTTATTTAACAAGCTTTTTACCAATAATTTTGTAATTTTACAAACTTTTTACCAAAAAAAAAAATTGTAAATATAAAATTTTTTTGACGCGATAAAACTTACTAGAAGTTTTCGTGACTTAACTATATTTTTTGCTACCTCCGATTTTACAAGAGTTCCTAGTAACAATTACGAGTTCTTTTGTAATTTTACAAGATTTTTACCAATAAAATCGTAAATTTACAACTTTTTTGGTGAAATTAAACTTATTTTTTTTGTAAAAAATCTTGGAAATTTTTAAAATTACAAGAAATACTGTAAAATTACAAGAATAACTGTAAAATTACACAAAAAAAAATGTAAATTTCGATGGAAAATTATTTGTTAAAAAACACGGAAAACTGTCAAATATTGGTATAACGGTATTACGAGACTTTTTCTTGTAATTTGACAGGTTTTGTTTTTGAGTGTACTAACATGTTGTTGTCTTGAGAAGTTTGGTATTGCACTTGGGCGATATCGTTTCAGCGGGTAAAAAATTATAAACGAAAATGTAGACAACGTTTAAAATCTTTGCACAAATATTTTTTTTCGCGGATTTTTTTTTCACCAGATATTTCTTTTACGGAAATTTTTTTCAAAAAAAGTGCTAAAATATTGATTTTTAAATTTTTAACCGCGAATATATCGAAAACGGTACATGCTAGAATTATTCGGATGGCAGATTTGGAATCAGTAGACCAAAATCTATAAGGACCAGTTAGACATTTCACTGGAAGGTTTTTGGTGTCGAACAGTGTAATCAAAATAAGAAAAAAAAAAACTGGTGCGATTAGTATATTACTTGATTTTGGAAGATCTAAGCTATGGTTTCGATACAGGGTAAGCTGTGTGTAAAAAATAAATACATTCCAAAAAAATTACCCGAAACCTCCAGCATGTTTTAAAATTTGATTAAGCAGAGAAAACTATTTTTTTAGATTGTTTAGTTATTTGCTCTATGTCTGGGTGCACTAAGAAGAGGAAAGAGTGTGACAGATTTTAAAAATTAATTATAATTTTGTTAGTGCAGTGTTACACCGTTCGACAAAAAGAAAAGAAGTCGTTAAACACGAACTGGATAATATACGTTTAAAACTAGATACTAAATGTAGTAAAACTGCATTTATAGTTTTTTACTTCATAATCCTGTTTCCTTTTAAAAGGACTTCAAAGTTTTAGAGGATTAAATTTTTGTGAAATGTTTTGTACTCATCATAGGATGCCACTTGTAATAGCAAATAAAAGAGGAGAATTTCTGCTAATTTTCCCATTTTTTTACTTTCACAAATCAGGAAAAAAGAAGATAATAAATGTCATTACAAAACTTTATTATTTAATATTATTTAAAATGTTTAACAAAATAATTTGATAAAGTTTTGAAAGGACATTATTCACATCCATTTTCCTGATATGGCTAAATAAAAAAATGGAAAAAAATTAACGAAGATTCTCCTTTTCCATTTGCCATCAATCGTGACCTACTACACAGAAAAAAATATTCAATGGAAAAAAACAATTAAATATTTGCTCAGCTTAAAATTTGACATTCATTTAAATTTTACTTGAATCAATTAACCATTTGCTCAAATCTGAAAAATTCACAAAAAAATTCATAAAAAAAAAACTCATCATAATAGGCTTTGACTAACAATATGATGAACGCTGTTGCGTTTTTTGTTTTAGTTTTCGTTAGTCGTCAAATAGTAGAAAAGTACTTGCACGCACACAAGACGAAAAAAAAGCAAAATGATATAAAGCACAAAAAAAAACCATTTAAACAAAAGACTTGAAAAGACTGACAAAAAACACTACAACTGTAAAATAATGATTAACAATTCACTCAGATCAAGCATTAGATTAATCAAAAATAACACAAAATTATTGATTAACCGCTCACTCAAATCAAGCATTGGTTTAATCAAAAATAACAGAAAAATAACAATTAACAAATTACTCAAATCAAGCATTGGTTTAATCAAGGAACAGTCAATGACTGACCTACAATTTTCGTGCTTGATCCAACAATTTTCCTCATTAGCTGACTTTTAATTAAAATAATGCTCAACCTGGTATATTTCGTGCTTGATCTAACAACTCATTTTTATCTGTGTAAGATAAGAAGAAATATTTAAAAAAAAAAATATTTTACAAAATGTTATCCTTTAAAACTTTAAAGTCCATTTAAAAGGAAACAGGATCACGAAATGAAAAACTGTAAATGCGGTTTTACTCCACTTGAGATCTACATTCAGACCTATATCATGTGGTTCATGTTTAATAAAGGCTGTCGGACGGTGTCATAATTATTAACTACGGTGTTAGAACAAAAAATTTAAAAAAAGATTTTTTCAATTACTTATTTACTTCTTCAAAAACCCAACTATCAATAAAATTGCTACGAATATTTGTTGGAATATTTGTTTCGTGAGAATCAATTTCGTCAGATACATCATTTTTAATTGAGGTATATACAACTTCAGATTCTAATGCAATAGTTGATAAATAATATTGTTCATAATCAACATAATAATCATCTGAAAAATATAAAATATTAGCCCTTACCACAAGAAAACAAAAAGTCTATTTTAACAAAAGTTTTATTTTAAATTTCAAATTTTTTATACATTTTTTGAAAGTCGATTTTAAAAACAAAAACAGTTTGTATGCAAATAAAATTAAATGCTCATTTTAAATTTATTTTATTTTTTTTGTGGTAAGGCTGATTTTTTTTTGTTAATTTTAAAGTATTTTAACACTTAAAAGTTTATTTTTTATTTTAATACTTTAAATCAGAGAAAAAAAGTTTAAAAACGGCCTATCCTAATATTCAGCCACTATCAAAAGTGGTATCATTAAAAATGATACCACTAACAAAAGCTTCGAGAAAGTTATGAAAACTGACAGAAGCTTAATGAAAAACGACTCACGCTTTCAACCAAATACAGGTTTCGTTTGATCAATGAAACTGGTGTCATTAAAGTTCCTTTGAACACTGACATGGAAATAATAAAAATATTTAAAGAACTTTTTTAAAACGTTTAAAGAAATGTTTCATTAAATGAATGAAAGTATACATTGATTAAATGTGGAATAGCATTAGGTAAGTGAAGAAAATTTGCAACCTTAAATTGGAATTAATGAAAATGTTCATTAATAAAAAAAAAATTATTGAGTCACGTGCAACAGTCTCTAAAATTTTATTTAATTTACGTGATTGTAGTAAACATGGTAGAAAAAAAAACACTTTCACATTTTTATGGGTTTCACTTACAACGAGAGTCTCGCTGATGTCACCCTCCAATCTTTATAAAATTTGGATTTGTTGTTCAGAACGAAAATTAATCCGACACGTATTTTTTTTTAGCGAACCAAACTAATTTTTAGGGGGTCGATTTGTATGGGGGGAAGGTGACCTTTTTCAGTTTTTTACGATTTACGCTGGTTTACTCAAAATTAGTATAAGCATATTTGGTATCAGATTAAAGGTATTTAAAATACTTATCTCGTGATGCTAACAACGAGCCAAAAAAGTAAATATTTATCGACTTATTAAAAAAAAGTCCTCAAATTTTGGCATTTAACTCAATATGACGAAAAATTTGTACTTGAATCTGAAGTTAACCAAAGTGGGCTAAGCTGGAGGGAAATTAAACATCTAGCATCAAACCGGATCGAATGGAAAGAGTTCGTTGCGGCCCTTTGTTCCTACTAGGAACCACAGGACATAATATATATGGGGCTTTCCAAGCCAAATCACTCACTTTTAGATCCGACCCCTTTCGATTTATTTTATTTTTGGATATGTTTTAGTACTTATTAAATGCAACTTCGACACCAATTTTCAGCCTTTTATTTCAAGATGGTGTTGAGTAATCAATTTTTCAAAATGGCGATTTTCTCAAAAAAATTAAAAAATTGGAATTTTTAATTAATTTTGACCATTAAAAAATATAATTATTTTAATAAAACTTAGCCAACGTTTTGTTAGTATTTAAATGTAGTTTTAAAAAAAAATATGAAAAAATTATTCGAAGTAATTATTACTTATTTTTTAACGTTTAAAAATTAAAATCGACTTTTTGAAAAAGTCCGAAACCTTCGATTTTTTCGTAAAAAACTATAAAAATTCTACTCTCAATTACGCAACTTTTAAGCCATAATTTGAGATGTGATCAAAATTCTTTCTATTTTTTTTTTTTAATTTTAAAATTGCACCTTTTATTTTTTGGCTCTGATTTATTTTATATGGTGCTCCAAAAAAATAAATTAGTAGATATTTACCCTAACTTACCATAGATATATTAACTTCGAGGTAAAATACGTCTCACAAAAATTTAGGACGATCGGAAATGGGTAAGGCGTTTAGCATGGTCCTTGAAGTTTAAAAAACGGATTACAAGGAAAAACATAATTTTTTTTTCTGTTTTGGCAATTTTCTTGGTATTTTAAGTTTAGTTTTAATTCAAGTGATTACAGAATTATGATGTGGAGTAAAATGCCTTTCTAATAAGGTACTAAAAACTTAAATCGGTTGAAAATCAGCCAAGTTATTACATCTTCCCCAGGCATATAGCGTGTGTCATACCACTTGATTAAAGAACACGAGTCCCTTTTTCTAAATTTATTGAAATTTTCTACTGTAATAACATTTTTTCATTATTCATGTCTCAGTGTAATTTTTTTTTTGGTTTTTCTAAATTTTAAAACAAAAAAAAATTTTTTTTTTTTAAATAGAGATTTCAAAAGGGTGTTAACATGTTAACATGTTAGCAAAACACAATATGAAAAATACTTGTCATCTAATTACATTTGAACTTGAAGAATAAAAAAATGTTATTACAGTAGAAAATTTCAATGTGGAAAATTTCAAAAATTTAATCAAGTGGTCTGCCATACTTTAGCTGCCTGGGGAAGTTTTAATGACTTGGCTGATTTTCAACCGATTTTAGTTTTTGGTACCTTATTAGAGAGGCATTTTACTCCGTATTATAAATCTGTAACCACATGAATTTAAACTTAACTTACAATACCAAAAAAATTGAGAAAACAGAAAAAAATTCATATTTTCCTTGTAATCCGTTTTCTAAACTTCAAGGCCCATGCGGAACGCCTTAAACATGTCTGATCGTTCTTAATTTTTGTGAGGCGTATTTTTACCTCGAAATGAATATATCTAGGGTAAGTTACGGTCAGTATCTACCAATTAAATTTTTTTGGAGCACCATATAAAATAAATCAGAGTAATAAAATAAAAGGTGCAATTTTCAAAATTAAAAAAAAAAAATAGAACAAATTACGATCACATCTCGAATTATGGCTTAAAAGTTGCGTAATTTAGAGTAGAATTTTTATAGTTTTTTTCAAAAAAATCGAAGGTTTCGGACTTTTTCTAAAAGTCGATTTTAATTTTAAAACGTTAAAAAGTAAGTGATAATTACTTCGAATAAGTTTTCAACTATTTTTTCTAAAACTACATTTAAATACCAACAAAACGTTGTCCGACTTTTTTTTAAGATATCTAACTTTTTAACTGGTCAAAATAAATTGAAAATTTCAAGTTTTTAATATTTTTGAAAAAATTGCAATTTTGAAAAATTGATTACTCAACACTATCTTGGAATAAAAGGTTGAAAATTTGTGTCCAAGTTGCATTTAATAAGTACTACAACATATAAAATAAATCGAAAGGGGTCGGGTTTAAAAGTGAGTGATTTGGCTTGGAAAGCCCCATATATAATTTTATATAATTACATATAATTATACAAAAAAAAATTTTACTCGGGTTAAAATAGTTTTTGAACCAAAAACAATTAATATGTGTTTTTTTCTAATATATGCCAAAATATGCACTTAAAAGTTGGAAATATGTTCAAAATATGCATTTTAAACCAAAATATTCAAAAATATGCATTTTAAACCAAAATATTCAAAAATATGCATTTTAAACAAAAATATTCAAAAATATTCATTTATACCCAAAATATGCAAAAACAAATCGATGCCATTTTAAAGCAAATTTGTTGATTCGGAAAGATAATTGGTCGATATCGTTTTTAGACTAGCGACAAAAAATTTTGCATTTGCATGGAAATCCAAAGTGATTACTAGGGATGAGATTTTCATGCACTAAAAAATTTAAAATATTCGCTAAAAAATGCAAAATATGCACTAAAAAACCTTAAAATATGCACTAAAAAATAAAATGTGTACAATAAAAATCTTGTTTTCATAGGAAAAATTTCTTAAAAATTAAAAAATAACGCCGGGTTTAAATAGTAACATTTAAAACTTTATATAAGCAAGATTTTTTTAGAAATTAAGAAAATCTTTAAAAAAAAAAGAAGAAAAAAACAGCTTTTCTTATTTTCAAAAAAATTTAAAATAGTTTTTGAAAAAAATAAATTTCAATTTGTGTTTTTGCTAATTTATACCAAAATATGCAAAAATATGCACTTAAAAGTTAGAAATGTGCCTAAAATATGCATTTAAAATCAAAATAAGCATTTTTACTAAAATATGCAAAAACATGCAAAAAAATCGATGCCATTTTAACGCAAATTTGTTGATTCGGAAAGATCAATTGGTCGATATCGTTTTTGACTAGCGACAAAAAACATGCATTTGCATGGAAATCCAAAGTGATTACATATATGAAAACAAAACATGCAGATTTCAAACTAATTAACATTGAATAATCTTTGATTGGATATAGAGAAATATCTGAATATCAATATTTAATACAATTATTAAAATTACATTTTAGTTTGGTTAAATATACAAGTTTCAATAAAAATTTTACGAATTATTTCATCATAGTATATTCTTTCAACTTTATAAGTTCTTTGATTATTAAAATCATCAGCTGGTGTTTCCAAATACACCATTCGATCAATCAAAGCTTGTATTTGACTATTATGAGAAAATGCTAAAATTATGTTTTAATAAAAAAAAAAAAAAATTGTTTAAAATTACTAAGAAAATAATATAATAATAGATTTTGATCTAATGGGTTTAAAAAAAAACCCTACACTCAAAGAAAAAGTTTCATTATATTAATGAAAACTGTCATAAATATAATGAAAACCTTCATTAAAGTTCGTCCAATGTAACAGTATCATAAATACAATGAAACTGTTTCATAATTGTTCATAGGGTCAATATTTATGATGTAATTTATTTTTTTTTCTTAAATATTTGATCATAATTGGAAACTATTTCATAGTATTAATGAACCACTTCATTTTAACTATGAAATAATTATAATAAAATACTTAAAAAAAAAACATTTTTATGAAATGTTTCATAGTATTAACGATTTCATAATATTTATGAAACAGTTGCATTGGACGAACTTTAATGAGAAGTTTCATTAAATATATATTTAAAGTTTCATAGTATTTATGAAATTGAAATGTTTCATTAATAAAGCCAATGCATTTTTTTTTAGAAAAAAAATTTAAGATATTTACATTGGAAGAACTAAAATAAGGCGTTAAAATTTTAAAAATCGTCTTCTGGAGCTATAGTTGTTTTGCCACAATTTCTTAATTATATTGTAAAAAATCATATGACACGTTTATGATTTTTTTTTTATAAAATCATGAAATTGTATGAAGTGAATTTCATAGACTTTTTTCTTAAAACTTCATTATATTTATGAAGGTTCTATAAATATAATAAAATTTAATTACAAAAATATTTATGAAACCATGTCATAAATATTATGAAGAAATTTTCTCTGAGTGTAGAAGTAATATTTTGTTAAATAATCGCCCCTAATTTATAATTTTTATAACAAGCCATATACTTTTAAAAATATAATCTGAAATCATTTAAGCTTTGAAGTGATAAAAAATTTGTAAAAGTCGGATTTGATTAAAAAAAAAATTTGCCAATGAACGAAATTCATAGTATTTATGAACAAATACATGCAAATTTAAGAAATTTTTCATAAAAATTTTTAAACTTTTTTATATTATTTATGAAAAAATGTTAACTATTATTTAAATTCCACATATTATGATTTATTCATAAATACTAGGTAAAAGTTAAGAAGTATTATGAAAAAAGTTAAATTTTTATGAATTTGTTCATAAATACTATGAATTTCGTTCATTGGCAATTTTTTTTTGTGTAGGTAATTTTTCTCAATTTTGCTATAAAAGTCTAAAGGTCGAATGTGTTTAGAATATAACATACATAGTTTCAGTCGTAGTTCCAATAGGGAATGGACAAAATTCCTATTGGAATTATGACCGATTTGAAAACGGTTAAAGACCCTTCAACTAATATGGGAATAACGACCATGATGTAAAACATCATAATCCCCATTTCCGATATGGGGATAACTTCCGTTCGGGATTAAGTCCGTTCACCATTTTATTATCACATTGACATACACAGAACAATAACATATACATTAAAAAAATAAAGCTTTTACTTTACTTTTGCATATTTTCAAAAATCCAATTTTCAACAAAAGTTTCCCGTATTGTTGCTACAATCAAATTTCTTGTAAGTGGCTCTTTAAAAACTTTTTCAGGCGTTCTCATATAAGCTGTTTCAAAATACTTTTGCAACAAAATTTCCCAATCGATGTTAGAAGGTTGCCCTTTTTTGTAAATTGGTCTTTGGTATCGATGATAAAAAATTGCTGGAACTTAAAAATTTTAGATTATAGAAAATATAACCTTATTTTTTAAAATTGTTTCTGGACTTAAAAAATTAACTTTTCCGATATGCAAAAATATATAGCAAAGAGCAAAAATTGCCATGGAAGGGGAGGGAATCCTACACTTAAAGAAAAAGCTTCATTATATTTATGAAAAATGTCATAAATTAATCTTCATTAAAGTTCATCCAATATAAAAGTTTCATAAATACAACGAAACACTTACATAATTATTCGTAGGGTCAATATTTATGAAATTTTTCATTTTATTTATGAAAGTTTTCATAAATATCTATATATATAAAAATGGATGTGTGTATGTATGTATGTATGTTCCGTATGGACTCGAAAAAGGATAGACCGATCTTAATGAAATTTTCAGGTAATATTCAGAATAGTCTAGGGAGTAACACTGTGAAGTCAGATTTTTGATTTTTTGGATGTGGGCGGAGGGGCGTGGCAAAATCGACTTTTTACATTGCACCAATAATGACATCTATATATAAAAAACGGATGGACCGATTTTGATGAAATTTAAACCAAAGATAGTACTAACCGAGTACTAACTATATTCCAAATTAGAGCGTGATCGGGCAAATGGGCATAAAATGCCATGCTTTTTTGTCTGTGGGCGGAGGGGTGGGTCAAAATCGAATTTTTACATTGTACCACTAATGACATCTATGTATAAAAACGGATGGACCTATTTTGATGAAATTTAAACCAACGATAGTAATAACCAAGTACTTACTATGTGCCAAATAAGAGCGTGATCGGACAAATGGGCGAAAAATGCCATGCCCCTTTATATTGCATTGAATGTTTTTTCTGCATGCTCCGCAATAACGCAAAAACTGTTGATTCAATTTTAATTAACCTTTGGTGGAACCAAAGGTTACTAGCTGGGCCCGGACCCGACACTATATTTAAATTAAGATGCAATATAAACCCGTTTTTTTCTTAGGGCCAGCAACGCGGACCGGGTATAGCTAGTAATTAATAAAATTTCATAAACTTTCATGAATCTCTACATAAATGCTATGAAATGTTTCATAAATACGATGACAAATTCCATAGATTTAATTTATTTTTCCTTAATATTTGATCGTATTAGGAAACAATTTCATAGTATTTATGAACCACTTCATTGGTACTATGAAAAACCTGCATATGAGGCATTCCACACCAAATGTCCTACAAAAAAACATGTGTACCGTAAACTTCTGAAAAGGTTGTATGGATAGCCCTATATGGAACTTAGAAAATGGTGTTCTTGGTTTTTCAATTTTTCAAAAACTGGGCTTAGGAGGCGTGGTCAAATATTGGTAAAATGGTCAAATTTGTGGCGAGTTGTCTTGATTAAATATTTATGACAATAAAACGGAATGCACCACAATCTTAAAAATTTACATTCGTATATAGTTTTGTATGGGCAATCGATTGAATTTTTTTTTTTGGAAAATTTTCAGAGCCCGTTCTGAAATTTTCCATTTTTTTAAAAAGTCAATTTATCAAAAATCCGGCCACTTTTTTTTAATTTTTTTTTTAAGTTTAGATGTTTGTCCATCCACACAAAAAAATTCAGACACGCGTTTTACGTTTTTTTCGAGAAAATCGCATTGAATTTTAAATTTCATAACAATTTAGTAATTTGCTTGTATTTTCTTGTTTCAACAGAGCGTATGAGTAATATTTATGCAATTAATAATACTCATTCGCAACGTTAAAACAAGAAAATACAAAATTGTTATTAAATTTAAAATTCAAATGCGATTTTCTCGAAAAAAAAAAACGAAATATGCGTGTCTGAATTTTTTTGTGTGGATGGACAAACATCTAAACTTAAAAAAAAAAAAATTAAAAAAAAAAATAGTTAAAAATTGAAAATTTTCAAAAAAAAAAAAAAAAAAAAAATTAATCGATAACCCACACAAAACTATATAAGAATATAAATTTTTGAGATTGTGGTGCATTCCGCTTTAATGTGATAAATATTTAATTAAGGCAACTTGCCACAAATTTGACCATTTTTCCAATATTTGACCACGCCTCCTAAGCCCAGTTTTTGAAAATTATAAAAACCAAAAACGCAATTTTCTTAGTTCCATACACGGCGAGCCTCAGCGATGTTTTGGTTGAACTTTAGTGTCTACGAAAAGTGTAAGCACAGTTCGATTTCTACAAGATTAAATGTCACAAAACTGTTAACAGCGAAATCGTAACAGCTCGCATTCGCGAGATAACGCGAAATTAGCGTTTATGTATTTTTTTAAATTTTGACATTGACATATTTTATAAATATTTTCAAAAACTGAGTATACAGTTTTAATTGTACTTATTTATAGAAAAAGCAGTAAACATCAAAATTCTACCTTCTTTAGTTCGCGAGAAATCGCAAAATTAATTTTTTTCTGTTATTGTTTTCGTTTTTTATCTTTAGATAGGTTTCTTTAAAATTTCGTAAAAACATGGTATGCAGTTTTACTTGTGCTTGATCAAAGGTCACACAGCTATTGACACCGAAATTGAAGGTGTTAAATTTCGCGAGATATCGCGTAAATATATAATTTTTTTTTATTATTTATTTATAATTTAAAACCGCTTCTTTAGATATAATAAAAAAATGTAGTATGCAGTTTGATTTAAGCATGTTGGAAGAAATTAATACTGCCCACAAAAAATTATAGCTGCTTACTTTCGCGAGAATTAGCGAAAAACAGCTTTTTGGAGGTATTTCTTGTTTTGATTAATAAAAGAAGTTTCTTTAACATGTTTGAACAACACGAAATGCAGTTTGATTTGCTATTGATTAAAGGTGATAAGGCTGTTAACATTTCAATTCTAGCTGCTCAATTCTTCGAGATATCGCTAAAAAACTCGCTAAACTACTATTTATTCATTACTTTGTATTATTTTTGGTCTGTAAAAACATTTACTTTAATTAACGACAAAAATGTGGTATGCAGTTTATTAAAGTTGACAAAACTGCAAGCATAAAAATTATAGATGATGAATTTCCCGAGAAATCGCAAAATTACTGTTCAAGCTTTTATATTAATTAATAAATTTATTTTTTCTTTAGTGTCTAAAATAAAGGAAAAATATCAAGAAACGACAAATAAATTGCATGCAGTTTAAATTTTATGTGGTTAAAGGTGGTAAAACTGCTCAAATCAATTTGAGCAGTTTTTAATTTACGCGAAAAATATTTTTTTTTTTTTTAATTTTTCGATTTCTTGCGAAATTGAGAAGATAAAATTTGGATGGTTACTGTTTTGTGACCTGTAAATAATTACAATTAAATCTGCGTACTCAGTTTTTGAAAATATTTAAAAAACTGCATTGTCAAAATTTTAGAAAATACAAAAACACTAATTTCGCGATATCTCGCGAATGTGAGCAGCTACAATTTGGCTGTTGACAGTTTTGTGACATTAATTCTTGAGGAAATCGAACTGCGCTTACACTTTTTGTCGACACTAAAGTTGAGCCCAAACATCGCTGAGGCTCACCGTGCATATAGGGCTAGCCACACAACCTATTCGGAAATTTTCGGGAAACATTTTTTTCTGTAACGGGACATTTGGCGTGGAATGCCTCATATTAAAAAAATAAAATTATTTTTATGAAATGTTTAATAGTTTTTATGAAATATTTCATAATATTTATGAAACAATTACATTGGATGAACTTCATTGGCAAGTTTTATTATATTTATGAAAAAGTTTCATAGTATTTATGAAATGTCTCATTAATAAAGCAAATGCATTTGTTTTTCTAGAAATCGATTTTATGATATTTACATTGGTAGAACTAAAATAAGGAATTAAAATTTTTAAAAATCTTCTTCAGGAGTTATAATTGTTTTGCCGCAATTTCTTAATAATATTATAAAAAATCATATGGCACGTTTATAATTTCGATTTTTTTATGAAATCATTAAAATTTTTGAAATGCATTTCATAAACTTTTTTCATAAAACTTCATTATATTTATGAAGGTTTCATAAATATAATGAAATTTTATGACAAATATATTGATGAAAACATGTCATAAATATTATGAAGCATTTTTCTCTGATTGTGAGTTAAAATTTATTTAAAAAGGTCAATAGCACTGTTCAACAAGTTTGAGGTGACCGAGTGTATTTAACAGGTTTTTATGGCCCACTGAAGATGTCAAAATGTGAAAGATGTTATGTAAAAAATATTTAAAAAAATATCAAAACACGATTTTTGTCCAATACTGCTGATCAGCATCTGTGGACCTAAATTGGTGATCAGCGTTTTTGGACCAAAATCGAGTTTTTATATTTTTTTAATATTTTTTAGATAACATACTTACCATTTCAAACTTTCGAGACCAATTTTGATAAAAACAAGTAAGAGTGTTAAATTCGGCTGTGCCGAATCTTTTAAACCCTCCAACATGCAAAAAAATAAAAATAAATGCAGGGGCGTTTAATTTTTTTTGTGGGGGGGGGGCAGGGGGTCGCTAGTAGTAATTAAGGGGGGCAAGTTTTTCCTCGAATATGTGTTTAAAAATTCATTCTTATGGTTTTTGCACTAAAGAAATACAAGATTATCATTATTTAAAAAAAAATGTTTTATTCCACGCCCATAAAAGGGAGGCGGGCCGAAAAAACGACATTTTCTAATTCTCTGGGTCCAAATGCAGGACTTTGAACTTTTTTTTGCATAAAAATGTTGCATTTGTTAAACAAAAACACAAAAAACCATGTAAAAATATGGTACTTTTCAGAGGTTGGTTTAGTTCTTCAAGGGGCAACTTTTTTCCCCCTGGTCCGATTTTGCTCATTTACGAACTTAACCTGCCTAGGAACATAAGACATATTCGTGCCAGATGTTGGGGGTCTAGCTTTTTTATTTTGGACTGCATCTTGTTAACTACAGACGGACGGACAGACGGACGGACAGACTGAAGAACATCGCTAGATGAGTATACCCCCATACTGTAGCTGAAGGGTATAAAAAATATTTTTATGTTTAAAAATCAGCATCTGTGGACCAAAATCGCGGTTTTGGAATTTTTTAAATATTTTTTCAATAATGTAAGCAAAATTTCCGAATTTTTGAGTCGGATTTAGTCAAAAAAATCGGAAATGAATGTTGGTCGAATTGAATTTTCATAAATTTTCTCACAATCAACTCTTGCGTTGCCTTCGTTTGGCAGGTATTATGACACGAAATTCGAAAGCTTAGATTTAAATTTTTTTATCCGAGGAAATTTTAAAAACTAAAGTTATTAAATATGCGGTTTTAATAATTGAAACCTATTTTCAATTATTACTGTGTATGCCTAAAATTGATTGAATAAGTTTATTAATTAGATCTAAGATAAAAGTTTTTACATCACAGCTAAACATTTAGGACAACACACAATTAAATATATATTTTAGAAACATTTTATTTACTTTTCAATATTATTAAAAATCCAATTTTCTACAAAATTCTTACGTATTTTTAAAATGGAATTTCCTGTTAGAGAAATTGTTGAAATTCCATCAAATGTAGTAAAGGGGGATTTTCGGCCCATATTAAAAGGTTCCATTTTAATGTTATATGAGATCCTATCTCTGGCAAATAGGCGATTTCTGGTTATTGGGGTTCTGTGTCGATGGTAATTATAATAAGAATATGCTGGAACTTGAAATATATAAATTTATAATTTTACAAAAAAGTTGAACTTGTTGGCAAACGGATCGGAGAGTAAAAAAAAACATTTAACTAAAATGGTTTAAAATTTAAACAAAAATATAAAAATAAATAAAAATTCTTCTAGCTCGAGGCCATTTTTTCTTGTAAATAAATATTATTTTATTCCATTCTAATATTTCGATCCCCTTTGAGAATCATCATCAGGGGATTTAGTGAATTTTTATACACACAAACACTTAAAAATATGTTGTGAACGCATTGACATCTAAAATTGCATTGACATCTAAAATTGCATTGACATCTAAAATTGCCAATGGTTTCATAACATATTTTTTAGTTTTTGTGTGTATAAAAATTCACTAAATCCCCTGATGATGATTCTCAAAGAGGTTCGAAATATTGGAATGTAATAAAAGAATATTTATTTACAAAAAAAAAACAAACTGGCCTCGAGCTCGAAGAATTTTTGTTTTATTATGTCAAGGCATACAGATTTTAGAGGGTTAATGGCAGCACTATAAGCCATCAAGTAAATATGACGAGAAAAAAGTTATTTGGAAACACTGGTAGGTTTTCAAAGTTGGAATTTTAAACACAGTATAGCAATTATACAAAAAGCAAAGTTAGAAAAATGAAATTACCCAGCAGAAATTTTGCTGAACTGGCAGCAGCTTTTGGAAAGGAAACTCGAGTCAAGGAGCGCATCCAAACCTGCTAATTCATGCATGATTCTCTAAGGCGATGTCACACTTTAGAGCGCTAGTTGGATACACCGAAAAAGCGCTCTTAAAATGCTCTGAATTCACATCTCTTTAGAGCGCTGAAAAAATCGCTATAAGATGCAGTGAATTCATGTGTCTTTTTAGAGCTGATTTAAGCAGAATAAAGATGAAGCACATTTGACTATTTCTGAAATACAAATTACAAAATCTGAAATACTATGACTATTTCTGAATACAATTTGAATATCTTAAATACAATTGACTAATTCTGAAAATCAGTTGACACCCTGCAAGCAATTGGAAGAAATATCGGCTAAGAGATCCAATTACATTTAAAAAATTTTCTATTATATTTCGAAAATTTCAAATTATATTTCAGAAACTTCCATTTATATTTCAGATATTACCATTTATAACTAAAAAAATGTTTAATTACATTTCAAAAAATTACCAGAACCAATCGTCGGAACCTTGTAATTTTTTTTAAGTGTTGTACAGTGATATTAGTAAGTAAGTATCTACGTTAGTTTTTTTTAAACAAATTTAACTTTTGTGAATTTTAAAAATGAAAAACCACAAACCAAAAGTTTTTATATGGTGACCAAATCCAGGTTTCCAAAAAGTTTTTACGTTCTAAAATATTAATGTTGGTGTTTTGAGATGGTACTAAAATTGCGTCACTCTCCAAACTTGAATCAGATTCGTCTATATGGAACCTTATATCTATTAAATCTTCATAATCGTATTCTGGAAATATATTAAATTTGCGAATACTTACAATCAATGTTTTTGAAAAAACTGAAAAAAATGACAGTTTCTAATTCTCTGGGTCCAAGTGCAGGACTTTGAACTTCTTGTAGCATAAAATTGTTGCTTTTGTTAAACAAAAACACAAAAAATCACGTAAAAAAATGCTATTTTTCAGAGGTTGGTTTAGTTCTTCAAGAGGGAACTTTTTGCCCCCTAGTCCGATTTTGCTCATTTACGAACTTAACCTGCCTATTAACATAAGACATATTTGTGCCAAATGTCGGGAGTCTAGCTCTTTTATTTTGGACTGCATCATGTTAACTACAGACGGACAGACGGACGGACGGGCAGACGGACGGACGGACATCGCTAGAATGTCTTAGAATCTATCACTGGTTAAAAATATATATATGGGGCATTCCGTGTCAAATCGGACACTTTGAAATTTTTTTTTTTAGATTTTCCCAATTTGTTTACAGTCTTTAGTACTCTTCGAAAACTCCTTCGTGGTAAATTTTCAGATTTTTTTGATGACCCGTTCAAAAGATATCGAATTTTTAAAAATTGCCAGTTTGTTGCTTTACTCAAAATTCTTTTACTCATAACTTCTTCAATAATGGTCCAAATTTCAATTTTTTTTTTCAAATTTTTGTTTTTTTACGTACTTAAAAAAAAATTCCTAAAAATTCTTAAAAGCGCTCTAGTATGCGATTTTTAAGTTCTAAAATTTAAATCTCATTTTTGAAAATTTTTGTACTCTTCGATTTTTTTTAAATTTTTTTGTGTAAAACTTCTATCGATTCTACAAATTTTTTGCCCAGGAGGATTGTGGGATAACGATTATTACTATTTTTTAAAATTTTTTGAAAAAATTTTATTATAATTTTCCAATCTTAAAATCATTTCTACTGCTGCAATGGTGCGTCATAGAGGGGTCCTTTATAAGACCGACCACCATTAATTTTTACGTTTAAACATTTCTTCAGAACAAACTAATACCCTATCTCCAATTTTTAAGGAGGCACCCACACAAAACGACATTTTTTAAAATTTTCTCCAACCGCTCTAACTGCCCTAATAGTGCCCTTAGAGCAACAAAATGTACGACCGACCCACAATATTTTTTTATTCCAAACATTTTCTCTGAACACACCTACCCTCTATCTTTAACTGTTAAGGCGGTCCTAATACAATTTTTTTTATTTTTTGTAAATTTGTTTTATTTAATCAGCTTCTACCGGTCCAATGGTGCGTCCGAGAGGGGTCATTAGTGAGACCGACCCCCATTTATTTTTACCCTACAACATTTTTTAAAACATACCTACGCCCTATCTCCACTCCCTGAGTAGGCTCCCATACAAAATTACATTTTTATAAAATTTGCTCCAACTGTAATTTGTATGGGAGCCTACTTAGGGAGTGGAGATAGGGCGTTGGTATGTTTTAAAAAAATGTTGTAGAGTAAATATAAATGGGGGTCGGTCTCACTAATGAACCCTCTCGGACGCACCATTGGACCGGTAGAAGCTGATTAAATAAAACAAATTTACAAAAAATAAAAAATATTGTATGGGGACCGCCTTAACAATTAGAGATAGAGGGTAGGTGTGTTCAGAGAAAATGTTTGAAATAAAAAAATATTGAGGGTCGGTCATACATTTTGTTGCTCTAAAGGCACTATTAGGGCAGTTAGAGCGGTTGGAGCAAATTTTAAAAAATGTCGTTTTGTGTGGGAGCCCCCTCAGAAATTGGAGGTATTAGTTTGTTCTGAAGAAATGTTTAAACGTAAAAATTAATGGGGGTTGGTCTTATAAAGGACCCCTCTATGACGCACCATTGGAGCAGTAGAAATGATTTTAAGATTGGAAAATTAGAATAATTTGTAGAATCGATAGAAGTTTTACACAAAAAAATTTCAAAAAAATCGAAGAGTACAAACATTTTCAAAAATGAGATTTAAATTTTAAAACTTAAAAATCGCATACTAGAGCGGTTTTAAGAATTTTTTGAGATTTTTTTTTAAAAAGTACGTAAAAAAACAAAAATTTTGAAAAAAAACATTTGAAATTTGGACCATTACTGAAGAAGTTATGAGTAAAAGAAGTTTGAGTAAAGGAACAAACTACCAATTTTTAAAAATTCGATATCTTTTGAACGGGTCATCAAAAAAATCTGAAAATTTACCACGAAGGAGTTTTCGAAGGGTACTAAAAACTGTTAACAAATTGGGAAAATCTAAAAAAAAAATTTTCAAAGTGTCCGATTTGGCATGGAATGCCCCATATATACTTTATGGGGTCCTAGACCGATATTTTGATGCGTTACACACGGAATGACAAAGTGAGTATACCCCCATACTGTAGTTGGAGGGTATAAAAAATTGAAAAATCTTATATTTCCGCCCTCTGTGGTGGGTTTTTGGAACTTTTTTTAAGAGTTCAAAAAATTGTAATTGTATTGCTTTTTGCTGTAGAATCGACTGGTGAAATCAGATTTGAGATATATTCTCAAAATCCGCGTTTTCAGGTAAGTTGAACCACTTCAAGGAGTGAAAATGTTTCCAAAAAATACCGGCATTATTTTTAGCTCCCCTAAATCCTTCAAAAAATTATGATACCCGCAGTTAAAATTTTCTAAATTAACTCTAGTATAGATATATGCACTGAAACATTTTGTATGTAAAAATAACTTTCAATGATATACATTTTGGGGTCAACTACACTTAGAGTAAATCAACAAACATTTTTATTTGTGTGGTAAAAGTTTTTCCACTATTCGTTAGTACAACAAAAAATATAGTTGACCATAAAACAATTTAAATAACGCCCGAGTAAAAATGTTTAGAAATATTCTTATATATTACATTTTATCCGAGATTTGGAAGATCAGTACTGTTTCAAGTAATGTCAGTACTGATCCGAGATTTAATAGATCAGTACTGATCCGAAAAATAAATCGCTAAGATTAGATCAGATTTAATTTGTCGGATACAATGTCATCCGAAAAATGGGTTTATCTTATTAAATAAACCCATTTTTCGGATTGAAATTGTATCCGTCCAATTAAATCTGATCTAATCTTAGCGATTCATTTTTCAGATCAGTACTGATCCTTCACATTTTTACTTGGGCGTACAAAATATTTTTTGTGTAAAAAACTTTGAAAAAAAGCAGATAGAAAATGCATAGAAAATGATAATCCCAAAGCCACCATAGAAAGTTTTAAATTCCAAAAATTTTTAAATTTTTATAAATATTCATTTGTATCGTACTTGTTAATATTATTAAAAATCCAATTTTCAATAAAATTTTTACGAACTGTTGGTTCTATACTTGGTTGAGGTGGAACAGCTGGAGCAGGTAAAGCCAGTGGTATTGGTCGTTCCACAATTGACACACTATCAAGTATTAAAAAAGTTTCTGGTTGACGTTCTAAGAAGTAAACTGGTTCTAAATCTGAAAATGTTGATATTTATATGTATATAAAAACGAGATAATAATTTTAAATAATTTTCGAGTTTTCGTTACTTAAGCCATGTACTTTGTTTTTTACGGTGACAATTTCACTTAAACTTTAAACGCCTCAAATCGCAATACAACGTTTAAAAATCAACAAATTTTGACAATATTAAGAAAGAAACGATCTTAAGAAAAAAATTTCAAAATTTCAAAAGAAATTTCAACGAATGTACCTATAAACTAAATATTAAAAAAAAAAATATTTTCATGTATTTAAAATGAATTTGGTAATAAAAAAGAATGAATGATGAATGGTGGGTTTGTTTCTTTGGGAGCTTGGACTAAAAATAGTCCAAAATTTTCGTCATCAATTGCATTGAAAATCTTCGCATCGATGTTTTTCTTTTAATCATGATAATTATAAAATATAAGTATGTATCATGTATGTTAGTTCACACACACAAAACTCAAAAATTTTTTTATGTTCGTGAGATTACTTTACTTCGATCAACCATTTTTGACTATTTTTACTGCAATTCAAAAAAAAAAAAACATAACTAAAATCTAGAAAAAAAAAATTCTTTAAAATAGTTCATAAACTTTACCACAAATTTTAGTTCATATTACAAGTAGTTCATAGAGTTAATGAAATGAATTTTAAATAAACATAAAAATAATCTTTAACACCATGAAATTTTTTCACAAATCCATAAAATAAATATTTTCTTAAAACTATGTTTACGCCAAATTATATTTCAAAATTGAGTTTTTGACATAATTTACTCCCAACTAGTTCATCATATTTATAGTTTTTGAATTGAGGAAGTGTAATTCTTATCAGGCCCCATAAATCCCAAGGACCTGATGGTATAATCCCGGCTGAGTTGCAGCAAGTGTCGGACTATATAGCCCCGTTGCTGTATAATCTATACACAGCATGCATCAACTGGTCGTATATTCCTTTAAAATGGAGGGATACCAGAGTCGTCTTTATCCCGAAGGCTGGGAAAAGTTCCCACACAGCTCCGAAGGATTTCAGACCAATTAGTCTGTCTTCTATTTTGTTGAAGACAATGGAACGAATAATAGACTCATATTTGCGTAGAGTGATTGACCCGAGGATGCTTTCGACAAAGCAACATGCATACAGCAAGGGTAGATCAACGGAAGCAGCTCTGCATGAGCTCGTTGGTACCATCGAGAGATCGCTTTCGGTAAAGGAGTACACTATGGTGGCCTTTCTTGATATAGAGGGGGCTTTTAATAATGTCATCACAGACTCGATAATTTTGGCATTGTCTGGTCTGGGAGTAAAGCGTGGGATCGTTTTAATGGTGGAAAACCTACTTGCCAATAGACGTATAACGTCTGAATTGGGATCGTCCGTCATATCTCGATTTGTCAATAGGGGCACACCACAAGGAGGTGTTCTTTCGCCGCTTCTTTGGAACCTGGCACTGAATTCAATGCTGCTATCTCTAGAAGCACGTGGTTGTCATGTTGTCGCATATGCTGACGATGTCGCGATAGCGGTAAAGGGAAAGCATCTGCCAACATTGAGGGATATTCTTCAGGGTTCTCTGAAAGATCTGTCTAAATGGGCAAGAGACTGTGGGCTAGGAGTTAATCCAAGTAAAACAGAGCTTGTTTTGTTTACAAGGAAAAATAAGATTCCTGCTTTTGATCCTATTTCTCTGGACGGCACTGAAATCACCTTCTCAGATGGAGCCAAGTATCTTGGAGTATTTCTAGAAAGGAAGTTGAATTTCAGGCGTAATATTGAGAAACGGGTGAGAAAAGCAACGATTGCTTTATATTCCTGTAAAAGGGCCATTGGAAAACGATGGGGGTTTAGCCCTCAAGTCGTTAATTGGATCTATACAGCAGTGGTGCGTCCAATTTTGCTGTATGGAATCATTGTCTGGTGGCCTGCTTTAGTAACAAAAGCGAACTGTGTCTTTATCACGAAGGTACAGAGAATGGCGTCGATGTGCATCACTGGTGCTCTTCGTACTACACCTACGGCTGCATTAGAAATCCTCCTTCACCTGATACCATTGGACATATTGGGTAGGCAGCATGCGGCTGCGTCGGCAATTCGACTTAATAGCACGCTGCAATGGAGGAGCAGCGATTGTGGCCATAGAGCGATCTTAAAGAAGATAACAATACCACAAAATGTGGATTGTGCTCCCTCTTTGAGCCTCTTTGAGCGCCACTTTACCACTATGATACCATCCAGGGAGTCTTGGATGGGGGACATTCCGGGTAGTGGAGCCACCATAAATTTTTACACAGATGGATCGAGGCTGCACGAACAAGTGGGCTTTGGAGTCTCTTCGGAAGAGCTTGGATTGAGCCTGGTTCGAAGATTGCCAGATCATTGCAGTGTTTACCAGGCAGAGATGCTGGCACTAAAGGAAGTGGCTGACTGGTTGAGCTGCAATGTCTTGTCTACAACCGCAGTCAACATCTTTACTGACAGTCAAGCCGCGGTCAAGTCCCTGGATTCAATGTTTCTGAAAACAAGATCTGCCCTTAACTGCCGCACGTCTTTAAATGAGATGGCCAAGCAGTTTAACATACGACTTATATGGGTCCCAGGGCACAGAGACATTCCAGGGAATTGCAAAGCCGATGAGCTTGCAAGACTGGGAACTACCTTACAGGTTCCAACAGAATTGGAATGTGTTGGTATGCCTCCAGAAACTTGCAAGCAAAACCTACGGCTTTGTTCTGCGGCGGAGACCAATCAAAGATGGGCAAATGGATGGACGTGTGAGACAACACGACTGATTTGGCCTTCTCTTAATCAGGGGCGCACAAGTGAGCTGATATCGCTTCCAAGAAGAGAGATTCGACGGTGGTTTCTATAATTACCGGACACTGTCTTATAGGAAAGCACGCAGAGCGGTTAAATGTGCCGTCGAATGACTTTTGCCGAAGTTGCATGGATGAAGAGGAGTTGGAAACTATCGAACACTTTATTTGCCATTGCCCGGCACTTTCAGGTCAGAGACTTGCTTCACTGGGATCTAGGGAGCTGTACGATCTTTCTGATTTGTCGGATGTCAAAATTCAACATCTAAGGAGTTTCATAAGAAGCTCAAACTGGTTTAACGACAGGGACTAGTAGGGAAACCTATTACGGTCCCGTGGTATCACAATGGACCTCAGAGTCTACGTGTGTTGACGTAAAACGTCAGCAGCCACTTACAACCTAACCTAACCTATTACAGTCAAACCCGGTTATAAAGAAACTCCGAGGGACCAGTAAAAATAGTTCGTTATAAGCGAAGTTCGCTATAAGCGGGGTATATTTTATATCAACCTAGTTTTATTTCCAAAAAAATAGATCCAACTTTATTATATTTGATGTTTTTTGTCGTAAATTAACTACTTTTGAGAAGAAAATATTTAAAATATAAAAAAGTTTCATTAAAATTATAATATAAACCAAAAATTGCAAAACCTTTTGTTAGTTTGTTAAACATGGTTGCCGAAATTAATAAATATTTATAGGAGTTCGTTATTAAAAGGTAAAGACACATGCAATTTTATTTTTGGGACCATAATAAGCCGTTCGTTATAACCGAGAATTCGTTATAACCGAGTTCGTTATAAACTAAGTATTTTGTGTGAAAACAGTTACCAAAACGTCGGAACTTTAGAATTAGTTCGTTATAACCGAGTTTGACTGTATTTAATATTTTTTTTTTTTAAGCTTAAGAACTTGTAAAAATATTTTATTTTATTTTTTTTTTAGTGTACAGCCAGAAGTTTTCACTAACAAAAAGTGAACAAAACTTTCCTATTACAGTAAAAATAGTTTAAAATTTGTTTATCGAATACACAATTAAAAACAAAAATTAAAAAAAATAAAAACACAAACCAAGTGTTTTTATACGGTGGCCAAATCCAAGTTTCCATAAAATTTCTGCGTTCTAAAATATTCCATACAGAATTTGTGAGATCATCCAAAATGAAATCAGATTCGTCCGAACCCATTCTTGCAGTAATAAAATCTTCTTCATAATCATATTCTGGAAATATATTATATTAAATTTTGAAATACTCAAAATACTTTTGCATACAAATATGTAAATAATTCCGTTTATAAAATAATCAATTAGCGTTTTGTTTTAATTGAACAATGACAAAAATACACATTACCTAAAGAACACATTGTCCTACTATTAAGTCCTTTCTGAAGGCTTATTGTCAGTAAAAAACCCCGTGGATTAGATCTCATATGATCTTTTTATATCTATTCATATATGATTATGTTATATAATTATATGTATCTGAAATGACCAAAACCGAGATCTAATTATATCTCGGATTTGGTCAACATTGGCACAAATATGACATTTTATTTTATCTGATCAGATATAATTATACATAATCAGATGCAATTATATATTATCAGATCAAAGCAGATATGATAAGATCAAATCGATTTTT
This sequence comes from Pegoplata infirma, assembly GCA_963921195.1. Lineage (NCBI taxonomy): Eukaryota > Metazoa > Arthropoda > Insecta > Diptera > Anthomyiidae > Pegoplata > Pegoplata infirma. The sequence goes on along the minus strand of OY992537.1, from coordinate 115,226,480 downwards.
ACACGGGACTGAATACAACGATTTTCGATGTTTTGCGTAAACAAGGAGTGCATACTTTTAGGATTTAAGCAAAAACTTAAAGTAAAGGGGCGGGCAAAAAAAACACATTTTCTAATCCCCGGTGTCTAAGTGTAGGTCTAAGAACTTTTTCGGACATTAAAATGCTTTATTTGCTCAACAAAAGAATAATAAAACTTATAAAAAATTACGTTTTTCGAGAGATTGGTTTAGTTACTAAAAGGGGAACATTTTCTCCTGCTCCGATTTTGCCCATCTCCGAACTTAAGCAGCCTATGACCATAAGACAAACTTCTGCGAAACTTCAGAAGGGTAGCTCTTTTATTTCGAACTGTATCGTGTCTTCAACAGACAGATGGACAGACAGACGGACGGACATCGCTAGAATGTCTTAGAATCGATAACTGATCAATAATATATGAGGCATTCCATATCAAATCAGACACTTTGAAATTTTTTTTTTTTAGATTTTTCCAATTTGTTTACAGTTTTTAGTACCCTTTAAAAACTCTTTCGTGGTAAATTTTCAGATTTTTTTTTGATGACCCGTTCAAAAGATATCGAATTTTTAAAAATTGGTAGTTTGTTCCTTTACTCAAACTTCTTTTACTCATAACTTCTTCAATAATGGTCCAAATTTCAATTCTTTTTTTTCAAAATTTTTGTTTTTTTACGTACTTTAAAAAAAAAATTCCAAAAAATTCTTAAAAGCGCTCTAGTATGCAATTTTTAAGTTTTAAAATTTAAATCTCATTTTTGAAAATGTTTGTACTCTTCGATTTTTTGAAATTTTTTTGTGTAAAATTTCTATCAATTCTACAAATTTTTTGTCCAGGAGGATCGTGGGATAACGATTATTACTATTTTTTTAAATTTTTTGAAAAAATTTTATTGTAATTTTTCAATCTTAAAATCATTTCTACTGCTCCAATGGTGCGTCATAGAGGGGTCCTTTATAAGACCGACCCGCATTAATTTTTACGTCTTAACATTTCTTTGGAACAAACTAATACCCTATCTCCAATTTCTAAGGGGGATCCCACACAAAATGACATTTTTTAAATTTGCTCCAACCGCTCTAACTGCTCTAAGAGTGCCCTTAGAGCAGTCAAGTATATGACCGGCCCACAATATTTTTTTAGTCCAAACATTTTCTCTAAACACACCTACCCTCTATCTTTAACTTTTAAGGCAGTCCCCATACAATTTTTTTTATTTTTTGTAAATTTGTTTTATTTAATCAGCTTCTACCGGTCCAATGGTGCATCCCAGAGCGGTCATTACAGTTGGAAATTTTTTAAAAATGTAATTTTGAATGGAAGCCCACTTAGGGAGTAGAGATAGGGCAAAGGTATGTTTTACAAAAATATTGGGGAGTAAAAATAAATAGGGGTCGGTCTCACTAATGACCCCTCTCGGACGCACCATTGGACCGGTAGAAGCTAGGGGACCGCCTAAATAGTTAAAGATAGAGGGTAGGTGTGTTCAGAGAAAATGTTTGGACTAAAAAAATATTGTAGGTCGTTCATACATTTGATTGCTCTAAGGGCACTTTTAGGGCAGTTGGAGCGGTTGGAGGAAATTTGAAAAAATGTCGTTTTGTGTGGGAGCCCCCTTAGAAATTGGAGATAGAGTATTAGTTTGTTCCGAAGAAATTTTAAGACGTAAAAAGTAATGGGGGTCGGTCTTGGAAATGACCCTCTATGACGCACCATTGGAGCACTAGAAATGATTTTAAGATTGGAAAATTACAATAATTTTTTTTTCAAAAAATTTTAAAAAATAGTAATAGTCGTTATCCCACGATCCTACTGGGCAAAAAATTTGTAGAATCGATAGAAGTGTTACTCAAAAAAAAAAATCAAAGAGTACATACATTTTCAAAAATGAGCTTTAAATTTTAAAACTTAAAAATCGCAAACTAGAGCACTTTCAAGAATTTTTCTGGATTTTTTATACCCTCCAACCACAGTATGGGGGTATACTCACTTTGTCATTCCGTTTGTAACGCATCGAAATATCGATCGGGGACCCCATAAAGTATATATATTATTGATCTATGATCGATTCTAAGACTTTTCTAGAATGTCCGTATGTCCGTCCGTCCGTCCGTCTGTATAAGACACGATGCAGTCCAAAATAAAAGAGATAGACTCGGTAAGTTTGGCAGGAATATGTCTTTTGGTCCTAGGCAGTTTAAGTTCGTAAATGGGCAAAATCGGACCAGGGGGAAAACATTTTTTTTTTTTGTTTTTTTATTAAATATTATTTATTAAAAATTCAATTAATTTTCATACAATATATGTGTCTCAGCGCCACTAGGGCTTTTTTGAGACAGGTTGGTTCCCCTCTGAAGAACTTAACTAACCTCTGAAAACGCCATATTTTCTCAGGTTTTTTTGTTAAGCAAATGAAACAATTTGATGACAGAAAAAGTTCAAGGCACTGCACTTGGACTTGGGAAATAAAAAAATATTTTTTTTTTGCCCGCCCCCTTTTGTGGGCGTGGATTTTAAAAATGTTTTAAATAATGATAAAATTGTATTACTTAAGCTCAAAAAGCATAATAAATCAATTTTTAAACATTTATCGCATTGGTTTATGTGTCCCACCAATGACCCCCCCCCACCCCCAAAAAAAACCTCCATGTAATTTTTTTTTTATCTGTTGGAGGGTATTATAGATTCGGCACAGCCGAATTTAACACAATCACTTGTTTTTTTTTAAAGTATGTAAAAAACAAAAATGCAATTTGAACCATTTTTGAAGAAGTTATGAATAAAAGAAGTTTGAGTACAGGAATCTAAAAATTTTTTAAAATTCGATATCTTTTGAACGGGTCATCAAAAAAATCTGAAAATTTACCACGAAGGAGTTTTATCAGTGTACTAAAAACTATAAACATATCAGGATAATCTAGAAAATTTTTTTTAAAGTATCCGATTTGACATGGAATGCCCCTTATATATATTGTTGATCAGCAGCGATGTATCCAGGAATTTGAAAAGGGGGGGGCACAACTCCCAAAATTGTTTGCCATCGCCTATTTATATTTAGTTTTAACTAGAAGTACTTAAAAAGTAATTGAAAAGGGGGGGGGGGGGGGGGGGGGGGGGCACGTGCCCCTGTGCCCACCCCCTGTATACGTCCATGTTGATCAGTGATCGATTTTAAGGCATTCTAGCGATGTCCGTCTGTCTGTGGTAGACACGTGACAGACATAGGTTGGTTAAGTTCGGGGATGGGAAAATCGGACTTGGGGAGAAAAAGTTCCCCCTTAAGGAACTGGACTAACCATTAAAAAACGCTATTTTTCACAGGTTTTATTATACTTTTGTTAAGCAAGTGAAACATTTTAATGTTGGAAGAAGTTATAAGCCCTGAACGTGGACCCATGGAATTAAAAAAAATATTTTTTTCGACCCGCCCCCGTGGATATTGAAAATTTTTTAAATAATGATAAAATTCTTTGACTTAAGTGCAAATACCATAATGAATTAATTTGTAAACATAAACCGAGTGGAAAAGTGACCCCCAATGGCCACTTACGACCCCCTCCCCCCACAAAAAAACGCCACTTTATTTTTTTAAAAATTTTTTAACCGAATTTGAAACTCTTACTTGTTTGATTCACGTTTAAAATTTCAATCAACTTAAGAATTTGTTGCAAGAAAAATAATTATGAAACTGATTTGTAAATATCTTAAATATTTAGCAATAATGTACGACATGCAAAACAATACAAATTACATATCGTCGAACTATATTCAATAAATGCCAACTCGAAAAACCTTACTGTTCAGGAGAGCTAAAAAACTAGTTATTTCGCATATTATTGCAAAAATAAACAATGTACCTTCCACAAGATGGTTCAAATATTGTAAACAATTTTTACCTATGCAAAAATTTTCATATTTTGCACTTGTTTGCGTATTTTTCAGAGTTGGCATTTATTACTATGACAAAAAACAAATATTTTTTTTAGAGTTGGCATATTTTGTCGGAAAATAAAAATAAATTTTTTTTGGAAAAATTTTTAAATTTATTTTTTTTTTTGGTTTTTGTTATCCTTAGTACGGTAATTGCAAAAACTGAACAAAAAATTAAAAATCTTTGCATATTTTTAAAAGTTACTAGCTCCGATAGCCTTTTAATCTCAGGGTGGTCATCTTTGGCACTCTGTAACTCACGCTGTATTGCAATAGGGTCACTCCAAACTAGCTATTTTGAAAGCTTATATCATTGACTTTATTTGCCCCATTCATAATGTTTCAATCTGATAAATAGTTTGAAAGTTACATAAATATAAGCAATTTTTTTTTTTTGCAAACACTATTTACCGATATTTTCAAAATGGCAATATCTCGAGAACCAGTCATTCGATATCAAAATCTTTACAAGATTCGTGTTAAGCATGGCAAATGCAATAAGATATGTGGTCTAATTTTTATAAAAAAAATTTTTGAAAAATTTTTGGAAATTTACAATGGGAGTTGGCATTTATTTCCACCAAAAAAATATGTACTTTGAGTTAGCAGAATAACAAAAATGGATGTAAAACGACAACAAATTATTTTTTTGCTCTGAAATTTTTATGGCAGATAGGTATTACATAGGGGAGCTATTTGCCATCGGAAACTCATTTCCGTCAAATTTGAGTTGGCATATTTTGAATATAGGTTCACGATATATATATTTAAATAATCTGGGTTCGAACTGGCTAAACTAATTCAAAATTATTTCAAAAACTTTCTTAAATTTCAGGGGTAGAAGAGCGGAAAGTTAAATTCGCATTTGAGGAGTCTGAAAATTTTCTATAGGAAAAATGTCCTAGAATCTGAGACTATTTCTACAGGATATGAGACTTTCCTCATAGGAAAAATGTTTCAGATTCTGAGACTTTTTTCATAGAAAAAATGCCTTACAAGGGAAGTATCTCAACCCTTATGAACCGATTTGCATGAAACGAAAAATATATATAAAAGAGACAATTCTAAGGTTGAGGTGTCTCGGCTTATCAGCCATATTGCGGATTTAGGGGTTCAAAACATAGGTCAAAAAATGGCGAAAAAATCGTTTTTTGGATTTTTCAGCCATTTCTTTCGAAGAAACTATATGATGTTTACATATGAGAAGAAAGGTTTTTTTAATGTCTATCCAACGGTGGCATAACCTTATAAAAGTTTGGCTTCGTTAAAAACTTTTTTCATGAAAATGAGTAAATTTTGGTGGGTATTTATATGAAGACATTGACCTACGATGTCCATATGAATATGAAATAATCTTTATTAAATTTAAGTCGACACGTATTTTTGCTCTAGAGGATATTCTTATTAGTTCGGAAGTTATCGAAATTTTCCCGGAGGTCCACATTGTTTCATAAGGGGACAACGAAATTTTGAATCACTGATATGGCCGATAAGCCGAGACACCCCAACCTTAAAATCGTCTCTTTTATGTATATTTTAAGTTTCAGGCAAATCGGTTTATAAGGGTTGAGATACTTCCATTGTTAGAATCTCAGCCTAGTTCTATAGGAAAAATGTCTTAAAATCTGAGATTTTTTTTATACAAAAATATCTCAGAATCTGAGACTTTTTCTATAGGAAAAATATCTAACAATCTGAGACTTTTTCTCGAATTCTGAGACATAATCTGAGATTTTCAATAGAAAAAATGTTTTATAATCTAATACTTTTTCTAAAGGAAAAAAGTTCCCGATTCTTTATTTTAGTAAAAATGTCTCTGAATCTAAGACTTTTTCTATAGGAAAAATGTCTCACAGTATGAGAACCTAAGTGGAAAATCAAATCCGTAAAAAAAAAAATTCAAAATCTCAGACTGTTCTATAGGAAAAATTTCTCAAAATGGAAGACATTTTCTTTAGAAAAATTTCTCATAATTTGAGACTTTTTCTATAGCAAAAATTTCTAACAATCTGAGACTTTTTCTCGAATTCTGAGACTTAATCTGAGATTTTCTATAGGAAAAATGTGTTATAATCTATTTTTTGCGAATTCTGAGAAAAAAGTTTTAGTTTCTTTATTTTAGCAAAAATGTCTCCGAATCTAAGTCTTTTTCTATAGGAAAAATGTTTCACAATCTGAAGATCGGAGACTTTTTTAATGGAAAATCAAATCCGTAAGTGCGGATATAGACTTTTTAAGGGTCCTATAATCGACGAAACTAAACAAAAATCAATTATTTTTTTAGAAAAAGTGACAAATGTGCCTCCCCCCCTTCTTCCCTACACTCAAAATAATAACTCTGTAAAATACTCTGTAACATGACTGTAATCTCAATTCAACAGATATTTGACAGAGTTTTCTGTCAAAATACAGATTTAAAGAAAATATTTTGTATTTTGTTGTGACAAAAAAACAAAGTTTCCTCTGTTATATTATTTTTTACTTTGTAATCTTAATTTTACAGATAATTTACAGAGTTTTCTGCTAAAATATAGATCTAAGCAAAATACTTCGTAGTTTTTTATGACCAAAAAAGTTTTCTGTTTTGAGTAGTTTTTGTTTTTGTTACCAAACATCAAAATTTTATCTGTATATTTTTTTTTTTGAGAAAAAGTTGAAAAAGTAGCAAAAAAAGTTATCAAAATTTTTTTTTCAGAAATCTTATAAAAATTTTACAAAATAACATGCATTTGACTAAACTCTGTAAATTTACAGAGTTTTTTCTGTAATTTTTTTTTTTTGCATCAAATGTATTTTACAAAAACATGTAAATTTACATAGTTTTCTTTGCTAAATGGAGGTTTATTTAACAAATATTTTACTGGATACTCTGTAAATTAACAGTTTTTTTTTTGTCCAAATCATTTTACAGAGTTTTATAGTAAAATTACAGAGTTTTCTCCGTAAAAAAGCTTTCATATTTAAACAATATTTTACTATAAACTGTGTAAATTAACAGTTTTTTCCTGTCAAAATCATTTTACAGAGTTTTTTAGTAAAATTACCAAGAAATGTTGTCAGCTGGAAAAGTATGGTGTACTCTGTTAAATTAGCAGAGTTTTTCTGTAATTTAACAGAGTTATTATTTTGAGTGTACATATTGAATTAAGAATTAGTTTAGCTTTTTCGGAACCAGCTCTTATATCCCAGAAAGCTTTTAAAGGCTTTCTTGGGATATTTGTATAAAAAAAATTATAAAAAATAAACATTTATTCGTACTTGTTTAAGTTCTTGAAAATCCAACTTTCAATGAAATCTTTACGTATTTTTGGTTCTTTATCTTTACTTATGGTAGGTTTTTTATTTTGTGTAGGTATATTATTGGGTCTATATCGTCCCGGTAATATTTGAGCTTTATAAAAATTACGCGTTTCTGGCTCAAATGCATAATCCACGTCATCGGACATATAAAAGATTCTGGGGAACTCTGTAAAATTTTAGATAAAGCTTACTAGAGGGCTTACAATCGGAGTATTTTAATGTGCATCCAGCTATTTTCTTGAATTTCGAATAATTTTTTATGAGATACGCGTTTTTAATTGTCCCATTTTAATTTTATAGGGGTTTCGATTTGTTTGACTGGAAACGGGATTTGTTACGATAATATTTATGTTATATAGCAATCTTGTGGTTCTTCCGATTTTCCAATTCAGGCAAATTACACTGCACAACAATTTCACACTTTTTCCAAAATTACGGGGTTCCTACGATTGATTCTGGTAGAGGAGACAAAAAAAAGATGCACATGTGTCGGCGTTTTGAAAGATCATATCGGAATTTTATTTTAGAGACGGTTTAAGTTTCACAGCTTTGGCATGTTCTTGCAACATATCGGTATATAAAATTATGTTTTCTTTACATCTGAGGTGTGGGGTATGTTCAGCAACTTTTTAGAAATATTTTGGCAAATATTTTTGTGGAAAATATTAACCCTCTTTCTGCCCCCCATATTGGTATTTTTTGGGTTTATTATAACAAATCGTAAAAAACACCCCAAAAAAGAGGAGAAAGTGGGGATAAAATGTTCCATAAAAATGTTGCCCATAAAATTTTACTATATACGTCAGAGCACATCAAAGCCCAAAAACTAACACAAACACCAAAAAACAGTCATGTTCAAGATTGCGCATTAAAAATATTACCAAACCAATTAACCCTTTGTGGGCAATCTTGAATTTGACTCATTTTTGGCGTTTTTGTTAAGTTTTGGGGTTTGGTGTGTTCTGACATGTATTGTAAAATTTTATTGCCAGTATTTTTGTAGAACATTTTATCCCCGCCCTTTTCCTTTTTAAATGTGTTTTATACGATTTGTTAGAATAAAGCCAAAAATTACATTTATATGGAGGAGTTAGAGGGTTAATATGTTTGCCAAAAATATTTGCCATAATATTTTCTACAAAGTTGCTGAACATACCCTAAACATCTGATGAAAAAACACATAGTTTTATAGATAAATTCAACATTACCTATTAAAACAAGTGAGGCAAAAAAAAATGTAAAAATGGCGTTTTTAAGAGGTTTTTTTGGTTTTCTATGGGAGAACTTTTTTCCCAATGGTCGGATTTTGCCCATTTCCGAACTTAATCGGCCTATGAACATTAGACATATTCTTGCCAATTTTCAGGAGTAAAGCTCTTTTATTTTGGACTGAATTGTGTTTAAGACGGACGGACGGACATTCATAGAACCACTTAGAATCAATCATAGATCAATAATATGTATACTTTATGGGGTCCCCGACCGATATTTTAATGCGTTACAAACGGAATGACAGAGTGAGTATACCCCCATACTGTGGTTGGAGGGTATAAAAATTACAAAATAAATAACCCATAAGGTGCAACCTTGAATTTGACTGGTTTTTGGAGTTTGTGTTGAGTTTTGGGCTTTCGTGTGTTCTGACATGTATAGTAAAATTTTATGGCCAACATTTTTGTAAAATATTTCATTTCCGCCCTCCCCTCTTTCGGGGTGTTTTTTTACTATTTGTTAGAATAGAGCCAAAAAATACCTTTATTCGAGGGAGTTAGAGGGTTAATATATTCCACAAAAATATTAACCATAATATTGTCTACAAAGTTGCTGAACACACTATATACCTCAGATGTTAAAAAAAAATAGTTTTATACACCGATATGCTATAAGAACAGGCTAAATCTGGGAAAATTTAACCGCCTCCAAAATAAATTTCCGATGTGATCTTTCAAAATTCCGGCACTCGTACATTTTTTTGATCTCCTATACCAGAATCAATCGTGGGAACACCGTAATTTTGTGAAAAGTTTAAAATTGATGTACAGTGTAATTCAGAGCTTCTCATTAACTTTTGCTTTGCGACCCCTATTCAATATTTCCAATTTTTCGCGACCCAACAATATAAAAAAAAATTATTAACGTGAACTATGACCTCAGTTTCAAGTTTAAAAATTTCAAGTAAAAAACTTCTAAAAAATAAAAATAAAACATAATTTTTGTGAACTTTGACCTCAATTTTCTCAAAAATTTGGAAACCAGGTCCCGAACTACGGCATTTTATATCGAAACTTACTATCTTCATCGATTTTTTATTTCCGAAAATAAAAGAAAAAGACCAGTTAAACCTGATCAGAAATGAAGAAATGTTTACCAATAAAGCAATTAAAGTCCAATTTGGAGTAATGACTGTTTTTTTTTTCAAAGTTATATATCAATGTTTAGTAGTGATTGAAATTTTATTCGATTACGAATCTAAATCCATTATTCGGATCCAGATTTGGAATTAGCATTAAAAAGCGAATTGAAAAAAGTGGTCAGATCCCAGACGCATCCAAAAATTTCACAAACAAAGCTCTTTAAAATGCACAAGAATACGTTTTTGTGAACTTTGCCTTTAATTTTCTCAAAAACCTAACGTACTAGAAAAATTTTGAACCCAGATTCGGAATCAGCATCGAAAAGTTAATAGAAAACGAACTGTCAGATCCCAGACTCAGTCAAAACTCAGTCACAAATAGGTATTGGGCATCCCGCGAAATTAACAACTGCACAGTGATTACGGAGGGACCTCAATTGATGGAGAAATTTGTTTTTTTAATAAAAGTATTTGCATATTTTTAAATCCCAGCAATAAAAAAAATGTGTTTTAAATTTACTAAAATTTAAGGTTTTAACAAATTTGTTCGCGACCCCCCTAAAACTCTTCCGCGACCCCCTAGGGGGTAGCGACTCACTGTTTGAGAACCGTTGCACTGTGGCCGAAATCACTGATCTAGCGGCGCTTAAGTCAAAATTTAAAAATTAAGGTCAATAAATGTTTTTGCACTGCATCGTTTACCTATACTTTACAGAAAAAATTTACGTTTTTACTTTTGTTTTGCTTTCAATATTCGCATAGCTGTAGGCTATCAACTATACATTTTCTTCAGCAAGTGTATTAAAGGAATTTGGGGCCTAATTAGTTAGTGAGTTTTTCTTGACACTTTTAAGTCAATTGTTTATACATTTTGAGCCAGAAAGTTTTAATTGAAAGTCAAAGGTATGTTTTAACTAAAAAATAAATGTTTGTGGCCAGTGTGTATCTATTTTATTATTAGTTCGTTATAGAAGATTAGATTTGTGATATAAACTATAGTTTCATGGACTGCAACTTTTGAAATTCGATCGTATTCGGTCCAATTCCTGGTTTGTTTATTATTTTGGGTTATTTTTGTTGTAACGTTTCAGTATGGCGCGCTAGTTCGCGCAAGTTGTTCGGTTTCTAGGGTCCATTTGGCTAAAATTTGAAATTTAAGATTTTTTGTCGAAAGAACAAAACCTATTAAATTTTTGACAAAATCGGTCCATGTTATCCCATAGCCCCCATGTTAATTTCCCCTTCCAGTTTTACTCAAAAAGCCATAACAATAGTATTTTAACAAATATCCTCTTGAAATTCGATTGTTTAATGTTTTTTGTAGCCATAAATAAGCACTCTAAATATTAACGGAATCGGAACATTTTATCTTCTAGTCCTCATACAGACCAGACCACCCCCCGATATTCACATAAATTTCCCAAAATACATAAAAACACTGAAATAAATAAATATGGTTAAAAATTAAATTCTTTATAAGTGTTATAATCACAAATTTGCAATGGGCTTTATTATTTAACATTTCCGAATTAAGCGACGCTAGATTGGGTGTTTCGGCCACTGTGCATTGGTGTAATTAGTCTCCATAATATGAATAAGAGGCTATGACCGAGAAAGTTTCGGTCGTAGTAAAGGGAATAGATATAATCCCCATTGGGGCAACAATATGGGGATAATAACCGTTAAATGCTCGGTCATAATCCGCATTTCCACACGCAGAGAAAAAACATGATTATGTCAACCATAATGTAGGGGTAACATATATAGTATGATTAATACCTTTATCATAACATGATTGTATCGACCATATTATGATCTTCGCTGATCAAGGTATGTTAAAAAATTGTCATTTTATAATTGTTAATGATCATAGTATGATTGTTACAATCTCACATGATCAAATGGATCAATCAAACTATCTTTCTCTCCATTATGGAAGATTTTCTGTGCTGTAATCATGTTATAAACATATTTTTTTACTCTGTGCATTATAGGGATAATGTACGTGAGAAGTATGTCCGGCCACCTCTATGTTAGTCACAAATACCAAAATTTTGAACCAGTTTCAAAAAATTTTATAACAAAAACCCCATTCACCAATTGCAATAAAATTTATTAATTAAAAAAAAAACTCATACTTTTTATGTTTAAAAAACCATACATCTCGAAAATTTTGTCGAATTTTGGGTGTATTACTTGAAGTAGACTCAATTTTTACAAATTCTACATCATCTTTGGCAAAATACAAGATAGGTAAAGCTAAAGGAAATATGTCATCATCATCTACAAAGTTATAGAAAGAGGGGTTAATATTAACTACTGGAATTTAAATTAATTCTCTATATTAGTAGGCTAAACTTATAATTACAATAGATACTAAAAAACATTTTTAATCTTAAGATGAGAACAAAGAAAAAAAACACACCTAATAGTTGTATTTGACCACCAAAACCAAACTTCCAAAAAATTTGTACGTTTTACGATACTCAAATTGGTGGTTTGTGTCTCGACTAACTGCGAATCATCATTATGAACAATTGAATCTAATTCATCACGGGAATGTTCAAATTCTTCTTCAACTTCTTCATCAAAACGATTTTCATCAAAATCTATATCATCTATAATTTTATAAGCTAAAAGCAAATGTTTTTTAAATAAATTAAATTTAAAATTATTTACAAAAAAATGGTAAATGGTAATGAAGCGGAGACACATATATAAATTCTTTCCATTTAGACACAATAAGCTGAAAATTTTAAAGCCCTTAACCATATTCGTTTAACAAATATTTCCCGTACTTATTTAAATTATTAAAAATCCAGTTTTCAATAAAATCTTGACGAATTTTTGGTTCTATAGTAGGTTGAATAGCTGGACCAGATGGACCTAGTGGGCCTGCTGGTCTCAATGGACCTGGTGGCCCAGGACGAGGTGATGAAATTACAGCCCCCAATCCAGTTATTGATGATTGTGCAGCGCCTAGGAAAAATATTGGACCTGGCAATCCTGGTGGTCCATATAGTACTGGATATTCTGAATTATAAATCACAATAATTAATTACACTGTACAACAATTTCAAACTTTTTTTTTTAAATTACGGGGTTTCGATAATTGATTCTGGTAAAGGAGAAAAATTGCATCGGATTTTTTTTTTAGAGACGGTTAAAGTTTCCTAGCGTTGACCTATTTTTGCAGCATGTCGGTATATAAAACTATGTTTTTTTAACATCTGAGGTGTAAGGTGTCTTCCGCAAATTTACGTGTGTAGGCGATTTGAAATATGACATTGCAATTTTATTTAATTGCATTGGATTTTTTTTAGAGACGGTTAAGGTTTCCCAGCTTTGACCTGTTCTTGGTATATAAAACTATGTTTTTTTTTACTTCTGAGGTGTAAAGCATCTTCAGCAACTTTGTTTAAAAACGCCTACACGCGTTTTGAAAGATCACATCTGAATTTTATTTTGAGAGACGGTTACAGTTTCCCAGCTTTGACCTGTTCTTGCAGCATATCGGTATATAAAATTATGTTTTCTTTACATCTGAGGTGTAAGGTGTCTTCAGCAACTTTGTAGAAAATATTATGGCAAATATTTTTGTGGAATATATTAACCCTCTAACTCACACTTATAATGGTATTCTTTTGACTGTATTCTAACAAATCGTAAAAAAACACCCCGAAAAAGGGGGAGAGCTGGGATGAAATGTCCTACAAAAATATTGCCCATAAAATTTTACTATATATGTTAGAACACACCAAAGCCCAAAAATTAACACAAACACCAAAAAAAACTCAAATTCAAGATTGCCAATTAAAAAAATTACACAAAATGTTAACCCTTATTGGGCAATCTTGAATTTGACTGGTTTTTTGGTGTTTGTGTTATCTTTTGGGCTTTGGTGTGTTCTGACACTTATCGTAAAATTTTATGGCCAACATTTTTGTAGAATATTTCATTCCCGCCCTCCCCCTTTTTAGGGGTGTTTTATACGATTTGTTAGAATAGAGCCAAAAATTACCGTTATGTGTGGGAGTTAGAGGGTCAATATGTTCCACAAAAATATTTACCATAATATTTTTTATAAAGTTGCTAAACATACCCTAAACATCAGATGTAAAGGACACATAGTTTTATAGTCAAATTCAAGATTGCCAATTAAAAAAATTCAAAAAAATTAACCCTTATTGGGCAGTCCTGAATTTATCTGGTTTTTGGTGTATGTGTTAGGTTGTGGGCTTTGTTGTGTTCTGACACTTATCATAAAATTTTATGGCCAACATTTTTGTAGAATATTTTATTCCCGCCCTCCCCCTTTTTAGGGGTGTTTAATACGATTTGTTAGAATAGAGCCAAAAATTAGCGTTATATGTGAGAGTTAGAGGGTTAATATGTTCCACAAAAATGTTTGCCATAATATTTTTTATAAAGTTGATAAACATGTCCCAAACATCAGATTTAAAGAACACATAGTTTTATAGTCAAATTCAAGATTGCCAATTAAAAAAATTACAAAAAAAAAAATAACCCTTAGTGGGCAGTATTGAATTTAAATGGTTTTTGGTGTATGTGTTAGGTTGTGGGCTTTGTTGTGTTCTGACACTTATCATAAAATTTTATGGCCAACATTTTTGTAGAATATTTTATTCCCGCCCTCCCCCTTTTTAGGGGTGTTTAATACGATTTGTTAGAATAGAGCCAAAAATTAGCGTTATGTGTGAGAGTTAGAGGGTTAATATGTTCCACAAAAATGTTTGCCATAATATTTTTTATAAAGTTGATAAACATGTCCCAAACATCAGATTTAAAGAACACATAGTTTTATAGTCAAATTCAAGATTGCCAATTAAAAAAATTACAAAAAAAAATAACCCTTAGTGGGCAGTATTGAATTTAAATGGTTTTTGGTGTTTGTGTAACGTTTTAGACTTTGATTGGTTCTGACACTTATAGTAAAATTTTATGGCAATCATTTTTGTGGACCATTTCATTACCATTCTCACCCTTTTTTGTGGTGTTTTATACGATTTGTTAGAATAGAGCCAAAAATTACCATTATGTGTGAGAGTTAGAGGGTTAATAAGTTGCACAAAAATATTTGCCATAATATTTTTTATAAAGTTGCTAAACATCAGATGTATTAAAGAACATATAGTTTTATAGTCAAATTCAGGATTGCCCATTAAAAAAATTACAAAAAAAATTAACCCTTATTGGCCAATCTTGAATTTATCTGGTTTTTGGTGTATGTGTTAGGTTGTGGGCTTTTTTGTGTTCTAAAACATATTGTAAAATTTTGTGGCCAACATTTTTGTAGAATATTTCATTCCATTCTTAGGGGTGATTTATCCGATTTGTTAGAATAGAGCCAAAAATTACCGTTATGTGTGGGAGTTAGAGGGTTAATATGTTGCACAAAAATATTGGCAATAATATTTTTTATAAAATTGCTAAACATACCCTAAAAATCAGATGTAAAGAAAACATAGTTTTATAGTGAACTTCCAGATTGTCAATAAAAAATTAACCCTTAGTGTGCTATATTGAAATTGAATGGTTTTTGGTGTTTGTTCTAGGTTTTTGGCTTTGGTGTGTTCTGATACTTATAGTAAAATTTAATGGTCAACATTTTTGTAGAATATTTTGTACCCGCTCTTCCCCTCTCTCGGGGTATTTTTTACGATGTGTTGGAATACCGTTAATATATTCCACAAAAATATTTGCATTATATATTTTCTACAAAGTTGCAGAACTCATCTTACACCTCAGATGTAAAGAACACATAGTTTTATATACCGATATGCTACAAGAACAGTCCAAGGCTGGGAAACTTGAACCGTCTCCAAAATAAAATCCCGAAGTGATCTTGCAAAACGCCGACACACGTGTATATTTTTTTGTCTCCTCTACCAGAATCAATCGTCGAAACCCCGTAATTTTGGAAAAAGTTTGATATTATTGAACAGTGTAATTAGTAAAGAAACGTGACCTCGATCTGGAGTAATCTTTCTCAATAGAATTTTTCGGTCGAATAAAAAATAATTTTTATTAATTTAAAAATTAAAACATAATTTAGATGCAGAAAATATTTTGGTATATGATGACAACCAGGTTATTACACTGTGCTACACGATTTGGCATCTTAACTGGGACCAACAAAAAAATTAAAGAAAACTTAGCTCGATTTTTTTCAGGCCCACAGTTGTTTTTGGATATTTTTTAAAGATTTTGGAATAAGTAAAAAAAAAACTGTTAAATCCCTTCCGAGATAAATAATGTTTATACATATCCGCATTGAAATTTAATGGATATTCTTTTCTTTTAACATGTTAACTATAGCTACCATTTTTAGGGACCATTCAAGTCTTTTTTTCAAATATCCTCATAGAACACCTCTAAAACGTGCGTTTGAAGGGTTAAAATGTTCAATGATCACCGCAAAAAAAACCTTGGTAAAATACTAGAAAAAGTCTCGTAATACCATTTTACCAATATTTTACAGTTTTCCTTGTTTTTTAAAAAATAATTTTCGAACGAAATTTAATTTTTTTTGTAATTTTACAATTTTTTTTTGTAATTTTACAAATTTCCAAAATAATTTTGTAAAAAAAATCTAGTAAATTCACGATAATTCCTTATTGCGCCAAAAAAGTTGTAAATTTACAATTTTGTTAGTAAAAATCTTGTAAAATTAAAAAAAAGTTTTTAATTTTTACTAGGAATTCTGGTAAAGTAGGAGCAAAAAATTTAGTAAAGTTACGAAACCTCCTTGTAAATTTTATAGCGTCAAAAAAATTGTAAATTTACAATTTTATTGGTTAAAACCTTGCAAAATTACAAAAATTATTGGTAAAAAGCTTTTAAAATTACTAGGAATTTTTGTCAAATAGGAGGTAGCAAACAAAAAAAAATTACAAGTTTTCTTGTAATTTTACAAGGTTTTTTTTTAGTGTGATTTTTTCTTGGTCCCATTTAAGACACACTCGGTAACCCCAACTTTATTGCACAGTGTTATTAAAAAATGTTAAAATAATTTGTTTATGAAAATCATAATATCCCAGGCAGAAACTGCCAACCGTTCCAAAGAAAAAGGCTCGGCAAAGCACTTAATTTTTTGTGTAGAAGGTAGTATGAAATCGAAAAAGTGCTTTCCAAGCGCTTTGCCAATGATTTTCTATTTAAATTCGTTCAGAATATAAATTTTTTATTAAAATTTATTAATTTTAATAACAATTGGAATATTTTTTATTTCCCTGCAGGATTAGTGGCCGGTCCTTATACACAATGACCAACATATTACAAACTTGACACTTTTTATATAAAAACACCTGTTTCTTTCGTGAGGAAGTGTCTTAAACTTCGGATATGAAATGTCACTGGGCCTATCCCTTTGGAACACAACCCGTTTCAGTTCAATACACCACTTTTTTCGGGACTTTTCCAAAATTTTTCCTAAAAGCATTTTTAATAAAGTTTTTATTCCAAAACGCAAAGAAAACGAAAAACAAAATTTTCCAGGAAAATATTTCAAAGTTTGTCGAAATTTTTTTTTATCCTAATAAATTAGTCAAACAATTTTTTATCCTAATTTAATAAATTTCTTTATTCAAATAAACACCAAAAAAAGTTGTGTCTTATGGACTTATACAACTTAGATACGTCCCATTTTTATACCCTCCAACTACAGTATGGGGGTATACTCACTTTGTCATTCCGTGTGTAACGCATCGAAATATCGGTCGGGGACCCCATAAAGTATATATATTATTGATCAGTGATCGATTCTGAGACATTTTAACGATGTCCGTCCGTCCGTCCGTCCGTCCGTCTGTCTGTCCGTCCGTCCGTCTGTAGTTAACACGATGCAGTCCAAAATAAAATAGCTAGACCCTTCAAGTTTGGCACAAATATGTCTTATGTTCCTAGGCAGGTTAAGTTCGGAAATTGGCCAAATCGGACCAGGGGGAAAAAAGTTCCCCCTTGAAGAACTAAACCAACCTCTAAAAAAATACACTTTTTTACATGTTTTTTTTTGTATTTTTGTTAATTAAATGAAACATTTGGTATATTTATCGCGATGGGAAGGTGCTCTCAACGTCCCCCACTGACCCTATCAACCCCCCCCAAAAAAAAAGGAACGCCCCTGACAAATTTTTGTTTTTATTTTTTTTACATTTTGGAGGGTATAATAGATTCGGCACAGCCGAATTTAACACTCTCACTTGTTTTGTTCTAAAAGTGCTATAATAGTACCATATTTTTTGTTTTTAAAGCGCTTTCAAAGCGCTTTAAAATAGCAACGGCATACCGTTTACCGTGGTTATCATTTTGGACGCTGGGAGAGTACTAAACTGTGATGCTTTCCCAGCACTCAAGCGACCATAAAAAGTACTTTGCCAGCGCTCTCCCGTTCGTATTTTTGTGCCTGGGATGTTTTCTTTATTTTATTATTCATATCTTGAAATTTATATCAACAGAATTCGTTCGCCACTACCAATATATATTTGTGGCAACCTCTATGTAAACAAATCTACCATATTTTTGTTACATCAAGTAAATTTCAGTTGAAAATTAGAACATATAATTTTACGTTTGTGCATTAGTCTAAACACACACGAAAAATAAATTTCCAACAAAATGTTTCAGTTGTGTTAACTCAAAAATTCGGTTGCTGCCATTACATTCGGTTGAGACAACTTAATTACGTGATTGTTTCAATTTTAACCGAATTCAGTTGTGACTAGCTGAATTTAATTGTAGCGACTTATATGCATGCAAGAACGTCAAACGACTTTTGGTTGCATCACGCGAATTTTGGTTGCATCAAACGAATTTTAGTTAAAAATTAGCAAATTTGTTTTTTTGTGTGCAGAAAAAAGAAAGCATATGACGGAGGATTTTATGAGATACGTAGTTAGATGAACATCTTAATATTTCAGACTGGTTCTAGCACTTTAACATAATTCTTTATTTATTCCCAAAGTTCTGTAATTATTTCAAAACCCATTTTCCCCATATTCTAACTCTGATAAACGGGAACTGCGTCAGAAAACTACACTCAGAGAAGAGATATGGTTATCGCAACTATAAGTTAAGAGCGTCATATTATGATTGAACATTTTATCATAATGTTTATAGCAACCATAACATTTTTTTAGCAATCATGTTATGGTCCTAAATTATAATTTTTCGAATATTTAGGATCATAACATGATTGCTGAAAAAATGTTTTGGTTGCTACAAACAAATTATGATAAAATTTTCAATCATAATAAGACGCTCTTAAATTATTGAATGCCACAATCATATCTCTTCTTTTCGTGAATAAATATCAAAATTTACACATTAAAAATTTATGATGATTACCAGGTCCGCTTTCTAGTGGGTTTCTTGCATGTTCTCTAATAGGCAAAATTAGCTCCAATTTTTTTTTTAAGTCTAGACTTCATACAAGTACATATAGACATACATATGGTGTTACAAAATGATTCCAGAATCTACTTATTTCAATAATTATTTACAAAATGATGTAACATTGCAACATATACATAGAAAAATTTAAACACAGATCAGGTAAAATTTTTTCATACTTTTTTAAACTATCAAAAATCCAAGTTTCAACAAAATTTTTACGTATTTGCGGTTCAATAAGTGGACTTGGTTGAACACCCGAAGATGATAGTACCGGTCGACCTAGTACTTTTGAAAAAGATGGTGGAGCAGCGGCTGCAAAAACATTTGGACCGGACATTCCAAAACTAAAACTGTCAGGTAATCTATTATAGTACACGATTGGATAATCTATAAAATAATCTATAAAATCTATGAAAATTAGAGTAGGTATTTTTAAATATAGTATACTTTTCGAATTATCGCTGGTCGAAGTTCGACTTTTTTTTAGCAAAAGTGAAAAAGTGCTTTTAACATTTTATCCAAATACCCGATTTTTAAAAGTCTTGGCTCATATAAATGTTTATTTCTTCTGCTTTTAGGAAATATTTTAAAAGCATACGGGTTAAAAAAAAAAATTGCAAAAATGCAAAAAAAAAAATATATTGATTTAATTTTTCAACAAAAAAATTTGAAAACAATATTTGAATGTCCTTTTTTTCTGGGAACGACACCATGGATTTCCAAAAGCAAAATTTTGTTTTAAAGTTTAGAATGCCCTCTTAACGCTGTTAAAATTTTAGAGAGCTGTTTTTTCCTATTGTTGAGCAATACATTTTCAAAGTTTGTTAGAAATCAAAATTCTTGATTTTTATCAAAATTTTGGCAAAAAATCAAAAATTTAGCTTTCTCACCAACCAACTTTAGAAATTTTTTGCTTGACAACACGAAAAAACAACTCCCTGAAATTTAAACAGCGTTAAAAGGACATTCTAAACTTTAAAAATTTGGATTTTGGAAATCCATGGTGTCCTTGATAGGATTAAAGGATTCAATATTGTTTTAAAAAATTTTTGATACATTTTTATAAATTTTTTTTTTTTTTTTGTTTCTAAATTTAAAATCTTCATAATTTTATCAACAATATTGTCACTGAAAGTTTTTTCGTACAACTTACGGTTTCCGAGTAAAAAAGCACAAAAAACAGTTTAGAGCCAACTATTTTATTTTTCGCCAAAATTTTTAAAAAAAAATCAAATACTTGGCTCTCTAACAAACTTTGAAAATGTATTGCTCAACAGTACGAAAAAACACTTCTCAGAAATTTTAACAGCGTGAAAAGGGCATTCTAAACTTTAAAACAAAATTTTGCTTTTCGAAATCTATGGTGTCCCTCCCAGGAAAAAAGGACATTCAAATATGGTTTTCAAAATTTTTTGTTGAAATTTCAAAAAAAAAAATAGTTTTTTCTAAATTTTATAAACAATATTGTTCTTATAAGTTTTTTAGTACGTTCATATAGTTCCTTTGGAAGAAATACGAAAAAAATCTAAAAAACGAAAAAAATCCCGTTTTTTGACCCTCCCATTTCCCCCTTTTATCCATCAGGATAGCTGATAAAAAAAAAACGGTAAATCTTAGATTTTGGTTTCCTATAACATATTAAAAGTTCAGAACAATCCGAGTGTAAGCTATGGGATACCTTCCTTGTAAGTGGAGGGTATAAAAATGGAAAGGGTGTTTTTCACATGTTTTGAGTTTTTTTGGTAAAAACAAAGAAATACTGGTATTCCCGGGAATACCAGTATTACCGGAAATAATTCAAGAACCGGAAAACCGGTACCATTTCCCGGTAACACCGAGAACCGGGAATACCGATATTCCCGCTACTACGGTACTGACCTCAGGCAGTAGTCTAATGACTTTTTAAAATTGGGCGATATGACCGTGGGCGCTATGCCCGTGGGCGCTATGCCCGTGGGCGCTTTGCCCGTACGCCGGTAACATTACTATATCTCTTTGGATATTCTCCCAACTTTTTCATATGTATATTAAATTGCTTTTGCTTAAAAAATTCGAAATTTGACCTGCGATAATACGATAATTACAACGAATTAAAATGAACGAAATAAAGTACATTTATCATAGAAATGTAGGTTATTTATTTGCCAATGTTCAATAAAATTTGAATTCACTAAAATCGGGTACCATTTTTTTTTTGAATTGCCCACAAATAAGTTTTAAATAAAATAACTTCTGCTCTACAAATTTGAGGATCTCTAAAGTATTTTTAATGATATCAAAAATTTAAGTCTACTATTGGTAGATTGGTAGACCAAAACTCACGCTTCGTCGAAAACGACTTAAAACTCAAGTTGTAAACACTAAAAATGTCTTTCTTGATTATAAATCTGGGTTGTCCTACTTCTATATTCCGACTAAAATCCGTTTTTGAAGCTTTGCAATTGCAAAGATTTTTACTATTGGAAAGTCAATTTTTTGACGTTTGAACGAGATTTTTTTTTTAAAACGGCTCTGGAAAAGGTTTTAATGTCTACTTTCGAGTGGTTGTCTTGTGAGTTCTATAATAGACAATAATTACACTGTGCTAGAATTTGACACATTTTTTTTTAACAAGCTGAATTCAATGGTGCTAGCTTTTTTTCGAAGTTAGCGTTCATATATTCATATATTCATATATTCGCGATTTAAAATTTTGATGCTCAAGTACAATAAAAACGATATTTTTATATTTTTGCGATAATTTTTAAATTTAAAACCTTTCAAGTCTCTTAAACTAACAAAACAAACAATAAAACTGAAATATTTTCGCGAAAAACAAATTTTAATTTTCGTAAAAAAATTGGTTCAATACAAATATTTTCAGTTTGATTTGAATTTACGACAGCCATCTGGTAAAGCTAGTTCGTGTACACTAAATCCCATTGTAGTATCAGTTTTTTTTAAAGTTAGCGTATGTATTTGCGATATTCGCGATTAATTTATTTTTTATGTAAAAAATACCATTTTTTTTATATTATTTAGACAGTTGCTGATTTTTTTTCATTTAAAAACTATTAAATATAAAAAAAAAATATTTATTCGCGGAAATTTTTTCGCGAATTTTTTTTCGCGAAATTTTTTTTTCCAATTTTTTTTTATTTATGAAAATTAGTAAATACGATACATTACAGACAAAAAATTTTTCGAAAAAAAAAAATTTTCGCGGAAAAGTACAATGCATTTTCTAAATTTTTATTAAAAATCCATCCCAAAAGCATAAAAAATTTAGTTTTCGTAGCGCCTAGGCTTTACAATTTTAAATCGCGAATATCGCGAATACGAGCGCTAACTTTGAAAAAACGGTTAGCACCATTGAATTCAGCGTACCCAAATTAGCTTTACAAGCAGGGTGCCCAGCTTGTTAAATTTTGCGCTTAGCACAGTGTTATTTTTATTATTTTGTTGACACGTCTAGAGTTATGATAAATATGTTTCATTTTATTTGGTTTTACAAAATGAATTTATAAACAATTTTAATAATTACATAAAAAATGCTAAAACCGTGCAACACAAACATACAATAATCGAACATAGAGCAGAAAAAAAAATTATCATACTTTTTTAAATTATCAAAAATCCAATTTTCAATAAAATCTTTACGAATTTGCGGTTCTGTATTTGAAATAGGTTGACCACCTACTCCCGGAAAACCACCTACTCCCGGAAAACCACCTACTCCCGGAAGACCACCTACTCCCGAAAAACCACCAGCTGTTGCAAAAGATGTTGGATAAGCGGCTTCAAATTGTATACCAGGTCTTCCTCCAACACCTAAAAACACAGGTCCTCTATAAAGATAGTGGCGTGGATAATCTAGAAAATCGAATGATATTTAGAACTTTAAAACCTGTTTGTTTGGTATCAATGTAGTTGTACTGGATGTTAATGTGACTTAGTGTGGGAACAGAACAAGCCCGGCACGACTTCTTCCATACGATTTGCCAATTAAAAACCGGCATGGCATAAAATTAAAACTTTTTTTATTTGTTCTCCGGGGTCTCTCATTTTAGCTTCCTCTCACACTCCAGGGTTGCCGCATTTTCATAACAAATTTTTATCTTTTCATTCACAATGGTGTAACAAACTTACAGTAGTGCCAACTTAATCACATTGACTACGTGATTAGCCATATTTTTCCGTAAAATTACTCTTATTTTATTAAATGTTAGCACTACTGAACAAACAAATGATAATTTTTGCCGTCGCCGTCCCCCGTCATTGTTTTGGGCCTATTTTCTCCGGCAACGGCAACCATCCCCCGTGCCGTGCTTGTTCTGTTTCTACTCTTATTGGTTCAACACAAGAAATAGTTTTCGAAGATATTGTTATTTAAAGGTATAACATTCCAAATGTTGGGAAAATTGTGATTTAGTTAGAGCAACATTTTATCATAGCGGTAAAATATTATTAAACTTGTGTCCCATACATACCACTCTTCAGGCAAGTTTAGGTTTTTTAAAAATTGAGAAAAATTCGGGTATTGGAATTTCATTTCTCTTTATTTAGAACTTTTTTTTATGAAAACTATCATAAATGCAATGAAATTCTTTATTGAAGTTTGTCCAATGTAACAATTCATAAATATCATGATATGTATATACAATAATACAGTTTCATAATTTCTCAATGGATCAATTTCTATTAAACATTTATTATATTTATGAAAGGTATTATATATATCATTATTTTTATACCCTCCAACCACAGTATGGGGGTATACTCACTTTGTCATTCCGTGTGTGACACATCGAAATATCGGTCGGGGACCCTACAAAGTATATATAATATTGATCCATGATAGAATCTAAGACATTCTAGCGATGTCCGTCCGTCCGTCCGTCCGTCCGTCCGTCCGTCCGTCTGTAGAAATAACGATGCAGTCCAAACCAAAAGAGCTAGACCCTTGAAATTGGACAAGAATATTTCTTATGTTACTGGTAAGGTTAAGTTCGAAGATGGGCAAAATCGGACCAGGGGGAAAAAGTTCTCCATTTAAGAACTAAAACGACCCCTTAAAAATACAATATTTTTACGAGATTTTTAAATTTTTGCTCAACAAATGTAACATTTGTATGCCATATTATATTCATAGACCTCCGCTTGGACCAAGGGGGTTAGAAAATTCGATTTTTTTCATGCAGCCCCCCTTTGGGGCGTGGTTATAGAAATTAATTAAAAATAATGATAAAAATTTATTATTTAAGCGTAAATATCATAACAAATAAGTTGTAAACATATATAGCAGGGGGACAGGTGTCCCCCACCAACTCCGACGACCCCCCCCCACACCAAAAAAAAAATAACGCCCCTGGATTTTTTTTTTTTTTTATTTTAAACGTGTTGGAGGGTATAAAAGATTCGACACAGCCGAATTTAACACTCTTACTTGTTTTTATTAATACATTAATTAATGCAATCTATCATAAATTGATACACGTGACTTATAATTATTTAAATAAAATTTCATAAATTCTTATGAAACTTCTCATATTTTTTTTTTATTAATTTAAAAATTAAACCAGAACTCTTCATAAATATTATAGAATGTCCCATAAATAATATGAAACATTTCATAGATTAAATTTATTATTTCTTAAATATTTCATTATATTTATGAATATATTTCATAGTATTTTGAAATTTATTTCATGTATGAAATTTATTAAATAATTTATTGCATTTATGAAAACCTTTCATAATATAATGAAAAATAAATAAATTTTTAACAAAGAATATCTCCAAAACGGTACGTGCTAGAAAAATTTGGATGACAAATTTGGAATCTGGAGAGCAAAATCTATAAAAATTAGTTGGATATTTCACTGGGAGGTTTTTGCTGTCAGTGTCATTAATTACACTGTGCTAGTCGCAAAAATTGACAAGCTGGGCACCCTGCTGGTAAAGCTAATTTGGGTACGCTGAATTCAATGGAGCTATCCGTTTTTCGAAGTTAGCGCTCGTATTCGCGAAATTCGCGTTTTAAAATTTTAAAGCATAGGTACTACAAAAATAAAATTTTTATGCTTTTGGGATAGTCTTTAAATCCAAATTTCCGCAAAAAAAAAAAAATCCGCGAAAAAAAATTTGCGCAAAAAAAAATTCCGCAAAAAAAATTTCCGCAAAAAAAAATTTTTTTCGAAAAATTTTGTGTCTGTTATGTATTGTATTCTACTCATTTTCATAAATTAATGGCAAAATAAAAAAAAATTTGGGAAAAAAATTTTGCGAAAAAAAAATTCGCGAAAAAAAATTTCCGTGAATAATTTTTTGTTTTGAATATTCAATAGAGTTTAGATAATAAACATTCAGCAATTGTCATAATAATGTAACACAACAGTTTTTTTTTTTCTTAAAAATAAAAAGAAAAAAATTAATTGCGAATATCGCTAATACATACGCTAACTTTGAAAAAACTGATATTACAATGGGATTTAGTGTACACGAACTAGCTTTACCAGACGGCTGTCGTAAATTCTAATCAAACTAAAAATATTTGTATTGAACCAATTTTCTCACGGAAATAAAGATTTTTCGCGAACAACAAATTTTTTTCGCGAAAAAAAATCACGGTATTATGGTTTGTTATGTTAGTTTAACAGACTTGAATGGTTTTAAATTTAAAAATTATCGCAAAAGTTTAAAAATTTAATTTTTATAGTACTCGAGCAT
Source organism: Pegoplata infirma (assembly GCA_963921195.1). Taxonomy (NCBI): domain Eukaryota; kingdom Metazoa; phylum Arthropoda; class Insecta; order Diptera; family Anthomyiidae; genus Pegoplata; species Pegoplata infirma. The sequence goes on along the minus strand of OY992537.1, from coordinate 115,200,758 downwards.
CAACATTTCAAATCGCGAATATGACCGCTTACTTCGAAAAACAGCTAACACCATTAAATTCAGCGTCAGTAATGCCAAGTTTTTACAGATAAAACGCGCAAAACAGTGACTCAAAAAGCGCAAAAAAGCGCTAAATTTAAATAAAGTAAAAAGCGCAAAAAAGCGCTTAGAAATTTAACGGTTTTAATATAAATTTTGTAAAATCATGAGGTCTATTCGCAGAATAAGTCTAAAAAATGGCCTCATATAATTTTCAAACAAATTTTTTTCTGTTTTTATTATAAAAACTACATTTTTTTTTAATTTTCAACAAAGATTCACATTTCTATGGTTGTATGAATTAATTATGAAAATATGAATTAAAGACAGTTATTATGACGTTTCTGTTGTAAAATCTACATTTATTTTTTTTTTTATTTTTAATTAGTTGTAGAAAGAAAGCGCCAAAGGCGCTAAATAAAAAAGTGAAAACGCGCCAATTTAGCGCCTTTTTTAAAAGCGCGCTAGATTTAAAAAAATTGGATGGTCAGAAAGCTCTAAATCTAGCGCGAAACGCGCTGAGTTGGCATCGCTGTTCAGCGTACTCAAATAAAATTTATCAGTAGGGTGCCCAGCTTGTCAAAAAAAAAATGCCTGCGAATTTTGCACTCTTGCCCAAAACATTAAATCATGATAATGTGTTGCGGAAGATTTGGGTGTACTTGCCAAAGCAAAGTTTTTTTAAAAAAAATAATGTTATATTACTTTGCTGTTCCATGCAAAACGAATTGAAATATTAGTCGAGGACCCCATTAAAAAACCAAAGGAGCTGTACATTTCGTGAGTGCAAAAATAAGTGCAAAAAAGTGTTTTTACATTTTGGAGTGTATTAAAGATTCGGCACCAAAGAATATAACACTCTCACTTGTTTAATGTACATTTGATAAACAAATGGAAAATTTTTATACGAAAAGCTTAGACTTGGTAAAAAAGTAGTTTTGGTAAAAAAAAAATATTTTTTTCTCACGAAAAACAAAATTATGTTAAAAAATTTTTAATGAACCCAAAATTTTTGGTGGAAAAAAATTTTGATGAAAAAGAGTTATTGATGAATTTTTTTGATGAAAACAAAATTTTTTGATGAAAAAAAAAATTAATAATGAAAATTTGATGAAAAAAAAAAGATTGAAGAAAAAAAAAATTTGATAAAAAAAATTTGATGAAAAAAAAAATTATGAAAAAAAAAATCATAAAAAAAAGTTTTAATGAAAAAAAAAAATTTTTTTGATGAAAAAAAAAGTTAGATGAAAAAAAAATTGATGAAAAAAAAAATTGAGGAAAAGAAAAAAAAGTTGATGAAAAGAAAAAAAAAAATTTATGACAAAAAAAATTTGATGAAAAAAAAAATTGGTGCAAAAAATTAATAAAAAAAAAATTTAATGAAAAAAAATTTCATGAAAAAAAATTGATAAAAAAAATTTAATGAAAAAAAAATTTGATAAAAAAAAAATTGATGAAAAAAGAATTTGATAAAAAAAAATGATTAAAAAAAAGTCTGATGAAAAAAAAATTTATGAAAAAAAAAAAAAAATTATGAAAAAAAAAATTATGAAAAAAAAATTGATAAAATAAAAAAAATTGATGAAAAAAAAAAATTATGAAAAAAAAAAATTTTTTGTTGAAAAATAATTATGTTACTATTTATTCACCAGCTGGTGAAAAACGGGTTTATTCACCACGAGGTGAATTATTATCCAAGTTACAAACCCAAGTTATTAAAATTTTTGGTTTTAAGAAAATGAAAATAGTAATTCTTGTTTTCTTTTTCGTTAATTGTTAGCTTATATAGTCAAACTGAGGTGGCGTCCTGCAACTTTTTTAAAATTTAACATTAACATGCTAAAAAGTGTTCGAGCACAGTGTTAGTAATAACTCGAAAACAGATTCAGCTTGGTTTTCCTATTAACGGATTTTAAAGTTCTTAATAAAGAGTAATGAAATATCATTACCCGATGACCCAAACTTGCTTGAAGAGAGTTGTAATAAACACGTTTGATTTTATATGGTTTTACAAAATTGATTTATAAACTATTTAAATAATAACGCAAAAAATGCTAAAACCTTACGACACAAACATAGAATAATCAAACATTGAGCAGAAAAAGCTTTATCGTACTTTTTTAAATTATCAAAAATCCAATTTTCAATAAAATCTTTACGAATTTTCGGTTGGGTATTTGGCATAGGTACTACATATGATACTCTCGAAAAACCACCAGCTGCTCCAAAAGGTATTGCGGAGGCGCCACCCTGTAAAAGTCCTGGACCAGGTCTTCCTCCAACAGATATAAACATGGGTCCGCCATAAAAAACTCGTGGATAATCTAGAAAATGATCTTCAGAAAATTTTAAGTGGTTTTTAATCCTACTCAATGAAGTCATATTAACTTCTGGGTTTGGACGTCATTAAAAGTGAGAAATGGTTTTTAAGATATTCTTACAGAAAGAGTAAAAAATAGGGTTTTAAAGCATAATATTTCTAAATTCGTAAAAATTGTGAGTCTGATTAACATTAAATTTTTTGTACATCTAACTTTAAACAACATTTTATTATTAAGGTATTCAGAGCCAAACCTGCCAGCCCTGGTACTATGGCAAAGAGACACTTTAAAAATACCTTTCACAATTCAAGAGCGCGCCCGGCATGTGTCCTACAATTTTGATACCTATACTTAAATGTTTTCTTATATGTGTCCCATAGTTTTAAATTTCACTGATATCTCTTTTTGGTAATTGGTAGTTGAAATATTCAGAATTTAATAAATATATACGTATTAGAATTGCTGAAAGTTAAAAATTATTAAGAGAAGAAAAAAATGAAATAATATCAATATTTTCCTATAAAACATATAGTTTATGGATTACCAACACCCTAGAGAACAACATGAGAATGTAATTAACAAAAAACCAACCTATTATTAGTTTCAAATATCCATGATTCAAGAAAATCTTTACGAACATTAATAGGTTCGTTTGTTTCTTCATGTTGCACAACATCATAAGCTATATAGTCGGGTAAACTTGCGGCCTGAAATTCTACCGGAGCATCTTCGAGATAATATATTTCATCATCGAATTTTAAATCTTTGATATACGCATATTATTATCAATTCAAATTTTCAAACGTGTTATTCTTTTTAAAATTAAAAAAAAAAATATTTTTTTCAAATACTCTTAAAACAAAACTTACCAGTGGAATAGGGATAATTTGCATTGGTTAATGTTACCAAACCCGAAGTTTTACCAGGATATGTACCATAACCTCTAATATAGGGAGTTGATGTGCTATAATAACTTAAATCATCAATAATCTTTTTAGAATCCAAATCATTGCCAGATTGTAGCAGTAGAACACTTTGATCTACACCCAATAGACCAACAAAAGAATCGGGATCGGTTTTAATATTCAAAGTTACTTCTTCACTAGGTTTAGCTTGTTTAGGTGCTGAGATTTCAATCTTTAAAGATTTAATGTAATTAAAAGAGGTTTAAATTCAAATTCTAAACAATTTCTTTGTAATCAACTTACCTTATTTTCAAATTCTCTTGGGAAATTAAAAGTCATTTCTTGAAATTTCAAATCTCCATCCAAGACGAAATATACGTATAAATTAGATTCTGGAACCATTTCAAATGTTGGTTTGAATGTTATGGTATGTGATTTAGTATTTTCGGGAACTTTAACATGTTCCTGTTTGACGATGTTACCGCGGGCAACTATAGCGTAGACATAGTAGGGAATATTTTTATTAGATTTGACATCGACTTCAACATTTTCGCCCAATTTTGGTCTGCAAAGGATAAAGTTAAAAATTTTGATATTAGATCAGATATCTTCTTAAACCAAAGGACTTTGATGAAGATTTAAAGACCTAGATATTATTTGGAGTCGATTAAAAAGGTTAAGAACCTTGAAATGTTGAAACTCCACCGCTTAAGCTTAACTAACTCTGAAATCTGCCTAATCGTTTTCGATTGACCTTTGAATCAGGTTTCCAAACTTTTCAATCACGTCAGGTTTTGAGAAAACCAAAGTTTATAAAAACTAGTCTTTGGTCTACTCTGAGAGTTTTTTTCGATTAACCTTTGGATTCTTATTCCGAATGTGATTTCCAAATTGTCAGGTTTTTGAGATAATTGGGGCGAAATTTTACAAAAAATATTGTTGTTTGGACATTATTGAGTTTTTTTGGTTGAAATTTTTGGATTTATCCCTCTTAAAATATTTAAAAATTTTAAACATTTTAAAAGTTTCTTGGTTGGCCACACTTTAACTGTAGGTTAGGTTAGGGTGGCGGTGGTCCATAGCGATACTACAAAACTTTTTCCTCTTATCCATGTAAACTAAATACATTGGCCTTCATTGCGAATTGTTTTAAACTTTTCAGGTCTATCCTCGTAATTTTCTCCAAAGTCTGAAACTGTGAAATTCCTATAATTGATAGTCGATTTCGTGCCAAAGCCGGGCAGTGACACAGGATGTGTTCAATGGTCTCCTCGATGTCTGGTGTCTCGCACCTTTTACAGCTTGCCTCCGTAATAAGATTCATGTTATTGGCATGTTTTCCGACAAGACAGTGTTCCGTTATTAAACCTGTCAACATACGACATTCTATTCTCGTAAGTGTAAGTAAGAATTTAGTTCTTCCTAAATCATAGCGTGGCCATAAAATTCTGCTTAAACGACTTGTCCCAAGTTCCTTACATCTTCGATTTGCCTTGGCGACAGTAAGGGTATTTCGTTTTAGTTTGTAATGCTGGAGTGGCGGTGAAAGCATTATGGTGGTACCTATGCCATCTGCTCGAAGTTTCGCGAGTTTACTTTAACTGCAACTTCCAAAGAATGTTTAGAGTAAAAGGCCATTAAGGAATTAAACAAGTCTCGAAATGCGACATTCGATAATGAAATTTTGCGTTCGACAGTATGCGGAAATTTAGGCAATGCTATGGAAAGGCAGCGAATACGGACTGTGTGCACCGCATAGTTTGGCGGCAATTGACTGTGTGGTTGACCATATAACAAATGTTTGTAATGGGTCCGTGGATGCGTCTTGCCCTTCTGCAAAAGTTATGGCATAAAAAAAGCCACAAAATGAGTTGCAGAAGAGCAGCGATTCCTGCAATTCTTTAATAAAGCTAAATCTTTAAGATCGGCCGAGGACTAATCTGATCAGATTTGCCAAATTTTATTCTTGGAAAAAATTTTTAGGCATCCAGGCCGCGCAAAGTTCTGGCTTCTTCTCCTTGCACCCTTTGATACTTGAAAATCCTAGTAGGGTGTGGTCTACCATACACAGAAAAAAACGAATTGTTATACTGACCCCCATATTTGTGAATACAACTAATTTTTTCACTGAAAGTGCTCCTATACGGAAATTTGTAATATCAACAAACGTTTGTCAATTTTGATTGTTGAAATTTTTTTTTTTGTTTTCAACAATGAAATTCAACAAACACAATTTGTTGATTTTACAACAAAGAAATTTGACAAACACTATTTTGTGACATGATAATAGAATTTTGAAATAAAATTAATTGAATGAGTTTGTTGAAAACAAAATCGAAGTTTTGTATTTCGGAATAACAGGCGGCCGTTTTAACTAAACGTTGGATTAATATCAAATTTTGTTGATTAATAATTGAAGTTTGTGGATTTTAGTTTGACGATTTTATTTTCTGTGTAGAAGAGAGTCGCTGGATCTCCGTCTAAACACGCATTTTCCGGACAATTCCATGAAGCCGTTTCAAGCTTTGGGACGTTCTGACTCCGAAGTATCTGTAATTGCTTCGGAAATAATAAATATGCCAACATTAATCTGGGCGATAAAAACCTTCCGGACCTATAAATCTCCTGGACCTGATGGCATAATCGCCGCTGAGATGCAGCAAGTGTCGGATTATATAGCCCCTTGACTGTATAACCTATACACAGCGTGCATTAACTGGTCGTATATTTCTTTTAAAAATGAAGGGATACCAGAGTCATTTTAATCCAGAAGGCTGGAAAAAATTTTCACACAGCTTTGAAGGAATTTTGACCATTAAGTCTGTCTTCTTTTTTGTCAAAGAGAATGGAACAAAGGATAGACACTAGGGTACTCAATTAATCGAGGTTCTGGTTTAATCGGTTAATCGAGCAAATAATTAATCGGGGTTGAGATTTAATCGTTTAATAATCGGTTAAATTTGAAATATTCGGTTAACCGAATAATATCAATTTAAAATTTAAATTGAATATAAAACCACGAATTGTATAGAGAACTTTTAAGTATTTTATTAAAAAGAAATCTATAACCGATATGGCGAAGTTTTAAATACCCGTTAGTCCAAATAAAGAATTTTTGTATGGCACCCTGAAAGGTTATCTCAAATGCAACCCTAAAAAAGTTTCGAATTCGGTACTAAAAATATCAACAAAAAAATTGTTTGGTTTCCAAATTTGTTCCCCCTTTTTTTTAGGGCCGAAATTACAATAATTTCATCAGTCGATATTTCCGTAATGAAAAATATATCTAAAGGATTCCAAAAATATATTGAAGAAAAATAGTAGCATTTTCAGATGTGCTGAACTATTTACACCATCCAACAAAAATGAAAAAAGTCGTTTGTTTTAATTTTAACCGAAATGTCTTTTTAGGACCTCGATAAAATATTTTCTTGACAAAGTTTTTACATGTTGCTAAAAGAGAGTTTGGTAATTTTTTTAGACCTAAACTTCTTTTAGCAGAACCATAATTTCAATTAAAAACAAGTAAGAAAATTATAGTCGGTCAAGACCGACCATAAAATACCCTACACCAGAGTTTCCCGGAAAATGGGTCCCAAGTTCAAACATGGACTGATTAGATCTATATTTTGTCAAATCTTTAATAAGTGTAAAAAGCACTCACTAATCAAATTTGAGTGGAATAGGCTTCTCTTTGTTGACAATAAATCACTTCAACTGAATATCGGGCGAAATTTCCACATGGGACTAGGGTTGCCATTCGTACTGTTTTAAACAGTACATGTACTGTTTTTTATAAAAAGTACTGTTTTATGCACACCACCTAAAACAGTACGCAAAAGTACTGTTTTTTAAAGCGTGTACTGTTTTTGTACTGTTTTTTTATACTCCCCAGCAAAACTTAGATTACCAAATAAGGTATAAAATAAGGTATATGATCTCTTATTTTATACATTGCAGCATTGATGATTTTAACAGGCGATGAGACTCAAAGTAATGCATCCACATTATCACATAGAATACCAGTAAGGTATAAAATAAGTCATAAATTTATAACGAAGAATACCAGTAAGGTGTAAAATATATGATATTTTATAGGTTACGAGTAAGGTATATAATATAGCATACCAGAACTTAATATATAAGGTGTTACGAGTAGTGAAAAAGTAATTTTGTATTAAATTTACTCACGTGATTGTAAGTGAGTGTAAGTAGATATAATATGCTAGTGTGTGAGTCGTTAGAAATTTCTTGTCGTGAGCCCATCTCTAGTTTAAACTTATGCATTTTTTTATAAAATAATTATTTTTTATGTTATTGTAATGCATTATGCATTTAATTATAAATAATGCATTATTTCAAACTTTTAAATAATACATAATGTAACCAAATATAAATCATCCATGATATAATGTTTAGAAATAATAAATATGAAATACATTTTTCCAATAATCATGCATTACGTAGCAAATTATTAGTAATGCATTATTTTTCACTTTAAAATAATACGTTGTGGAACAAATATTTGGTAAGACATCCTAAAATAATGCTACAAATAAGGTATATACATTACCTAGTAATGTGTTATATAATCACTACCCATTACCAAAGTTTTGCTGGGTCATTACCAAAATGCAACATTTTTCGAAAAATGTTTCATATTTGACAAAATTTTAAGCCAATTTTTAAAAAGGAGCAATTAAATGCAATAAAATTTTATACCACACTCAAAAAGAAAAATTATTTAAAAAGTGCGAAATTTAACTAAATTCAATAATGATTTAGCTCCATTGCCATGTCTTCCTTCTTTTCGTCCAAATTTTTCTGAAAAATAAGAAAAAACTAAAAAATGGGAAAAAAATTATTTTATTTTGATTCAACATCTTTGCCCTTTTCGCTCTACCTTGCTTAGTTTTTAACATACGGGAATTTAAAGGCCCAAAAGGGTCTTTAGAATCTAAACGGGATAATTAAAAAAACTATTACACGGAGGGATTAAGACGGTCGTGTAAAGAACTACAAAAATGTATTTGGCCTTTTTTTTTTGTTTCGGCAAAATTTTCTGAGAAATGAGCATTTTTAAAATTTGGGGAATCCCAGCAAAACTTTGGTAATGGGTAGTGATTATATAACACATTACTAGGTAATGTATATACCTTATTTGTAGCATTATTTTAGGATGTCTTACCAAACATTTGTTCCACAACGCATTATTTTAAAGTGAAAAATAATGCTTTACTAATAATTTGTTACGTAATGCATGATTATTGGAAAAAATGTATTTCATATTTATTATTTCTAAACATTAAATCATGGATGACTTATATTTGGTTACATTATGTATTATTTCAAAATTTGAAATAATGCATTATTTATAATTGGATGCATAATGCATTACAGTAACAAAAAAAATAAATATTTTATAAAAAAATGCATAAGTTTAAACTAGAGATGGGCCCACGACAGCAATTTTCTAATGACACACACTCACTCACGAGCATATTTTATCTACTTACACTCACTTACAATCACGTGAGTAAATTTAATACAAAATTACTTTTTCACTACTCGTAACACCTTATATATTACGTTCTGGTATGCTATATTATATACCTTACTCGTATACGTTACTTTGAGTCTCATCCCCTGTTAAAATCATCAATGCTGCAATGTATAAAATAAGAGATCTTATACCTTATTTTATACCTTATTTGGTAATCTAAGTTTTGCTGGGATGCTCAAATTTTTTGATTCAAATTTAGGAGTCCATATATTGAAAGAGGACCGGAGATTCTTTAGAGATTCTTAGAACCGGTAATGAACACTTTTTTGCTCATTCTGGCTTAGTTTTAGAAATTGTTTAAACAGTTTTGAAAAAACAATTTCCCTCAAATTGCATAAAATTTACTAAACCTGAAGAAAAAACTTCATCAATTCTAAGATAAATATGATGAACTAATTGGTTGCAAATTATCAAAGAAATTTCCAAAATTTTTATTAAATTTAACTAAATAGTGGGGAAAAAACATTTTCCCGAAATTTAGTTAGGCCTTTGTTTGAGTGCAATAATATCTTTTTCGCGTTTGCTTTTTAAAGTCGTGATTTAAAAAAAACACTGTTCTATGGGTTTTTTCATATGTTTTTGATAGGAAGATCGGCGTTTTAGTTAAGCGAACGCATAGACTACAAAAGTTTTACAAGTAAGATATCGTGACAACTAAGACAAGCTCCAAAAAGTCAATTAGCAATTTTTTTCAACACTGATAAAAAAAATAGAATAAATTTGAGACGGTTTACCTAAAATGTTCCCCCGTTCTGTTAACAATCTTTTATGCTCGTTTTGGCTGAAATCTGTTTAAAACCAGGGTAAAAGGGCTAAGTTTTTGTAATTTGATGTAAAATAAGACTTTTGAAAAAGTACTGTTTTTATTTTCAATGTACTGTTTTTTGAGACCAAATGTACTGTTATTCCCTATTTCAAATCTGGCAACCCTACATGGGACCTAAGTCCAAAAATGGTCCGATGATAATCAGATTTGATAAGGTTATTAAAGTACGCGTTTAACATACACAAACAGAATTTTAATTAAATATTTTCTATTTTCATGAAATTTGAGAGATTTATGTGAAAATCGGGAAGGTGGTTTGTATGGGGGCTACAATAAGAACTGGTTCGATTTCTTTAAAATTTGGAATGGTGATTTGTGTTGGTAAAACATGATTACCTGCCAAATTTCGAATAGATACCTGTTAAAATGCGTCTATTAGAGTCATTTGAGCCAAAACTAAAGAGGACCTTTGTATGGTGGCTAGGTCTAAATATGGACCGATTTTTTCCAATTTCAATAGGCTTCGTCCTTGGGCCAAAAGAGGCTTAAGTTTTAAATTTCAAGTCAATTGATTAAGAATTGCGACCTGTATCGTGTTTACACCGTTTACATGGACAGACAGACGGACGGACGGACATCGCTAAATCGACTCAAAAGTGATTCTAAGCCGATCGGTATACTTAAAAGTGGGTCTAGGACCAATATTTCGGGTAGTTACAAACATCAGCACAAACTCATTATACCCTGTACCACAGTGTGGTGTAGGGTATAATTAAACATCAAAACACAAAATAAAGCAAAAAATGGTAAAAGTACTAAAAAAATAAATTTCGGTTAACCGACACAAATTAATTGGTTTATTTGTTATTTAAAAATTGACAATTTTAAATTATTCGAACAGTTAATCGACCAAAAATAATCGGTTAACCGATTAACGGTTAATCGATTGAATACCATAATAGACACATATTTGTGTCATATCTCGATTTGTCAATAGAGGCAAACCACAGAAAACAAATTTGCTTATTTCCAACTGAAATTTAGTTATTGCAACAAAAATATCGGTAGTTACAACTGAATTTTGTTGATACAACTGTCTGAATTTTGTTGATACAACTGTGTTTTAATTGAAACAACTACAAAATTCGTTTATCACAGCGATATTTAGTAGTGGCAACCAAATTTTGAGTTGATACAACCGAAGCATTTAATTGGAAATTTATTTTTCTCTGTGGAAGTGTTCTTTCGCCGCTTTTTTAAAACCCGGAACTGAATACAATGCTGCTCTCTCTAGAAGCACGTGGTTGTCATGTTGTCGCATATGCTGACGATGTCGCGATAGCGGTAAAGGGAAAGCATCTGCCAATATGGAGGAACATTCTTCAGAGTTCTCTGAAAGATCTGTCTAAATGGGCAAGAGGCTGTTCTCTGGGAGTTTACCCAAGTATAAAAGAGGAAAAATAAGATTCCTGTTGTTGATCCTATTTCTCTTAACGGCACTGAATTCGCCTTCTCAGATGGAGTCAAGTATTGTTGAGCATTTCTAGATAAAAGTTGAATTTCTGGCGTAATATTGGGAAACAGGTGAGAAAAGTAACGATTGCTTACACTGCGGAACACTAAAAAATAAACAAGAGTTACGACCATCATTTCTGTATATTTCGGACATGCTGATTCGAATGGCGTACTCCGTTTTTCGATGTATGGTACAGTTTTCTTGCAAAATGTTGTTCAAGATTTGCTGATTTAGAGACAGTTTTTTAACAAAAAAATTTGCAAAGTTAATGATTTATAAATTTTATGGCATGGAAAACAAAGATTTGACTTGTAGCAATATTTCTTATGCAAATTTGGTTTAAAGCTTTTCATCTTAAGTCATTAAATTCGCGAATTTCTTAATTTTTTAAGGTTTTCGCGAAATTAACAACCAAATTGGTCTTTGATAAAAAACTTGCTTTTAGTGAATTAAAAAGGCATCCCTAACAATACGAATAGTGGGAAAAAACAGCTATATTATAATGACCATCATGATGAAAATCGCGAAAAACCGTTTTTTTGTATATGCCAGCATCACTTTACGAGATGATTTAAGGTTCCATCTTTTAGTATATAATGTGGTAACCTTAAACAACTAACTCACCAAAAATTTGGCCAAAAAAGTTTTCATTTGCAAAAGTTATCTTAACAAAAATTAATATTTCAGCGTTTTCCATGCAATAATTATAGTTTTTGTTAAGATAACTTTTGCAAATGAAAACTTTTTTGGACAAATTTTGGGTCAGTTGATTATTTAAGTTTCCCACATTATATACTAAAAGATGAGGCCTTAAATCATCTCGTAAAGTGATGCTGCCATATAAAAAAAACGGTTTTTCGCGATTTTCATCATGATGGTCCATATAACATATATGTTTTTTGTTCACTATTCGTAGTGTCATGGGTACCTTTATGATCCACAAAATGCAAGTTTTTTATCAGAGACCAATTTAGGAGTTAATTTCGCGAAAACGTAAAAAAATTAAAAAATCCGCGATTTTAAGGGCTTAAGATGAAAAGCTTTAGACCAAATTTACATTAGAAATATTGCTACAAGTTATATCTTTGTTTTTCATGCCATATCATTTAAAAATCATTAGCTTTGGAAATTTTTGGTTAAAAAAGCTGCTGAAAATCAGCCAATCTTTAATGACATTTTGTAAGAAAACTGTACCATACATCGAAAAACGGAGTACGCCATTCAATTCAGAATGTCCGAAATATATAAAAATGATGGTCGTACCTCTTGTTTTCTAAAATAGTGGTTAGTTTTGTCACGCAGTGTTATTATTCCTGTAAAAGGGCCATTGGAAAACGATGGGGTTTTAGCCTTATGGTCGTTCATTGGATTTATACAGCAGTGGAGCATCCAATTCTGCTGTATGGAATCATTGTCTGGTGGCCTGCTTTAGAAACAAAAGCGAACTGTGTCTTTATCACGAAGGTACAGAGAATGGCGTCGATGTGCATCACTGGTGTTCCTCGTTCTACAATGGAGTAGCAGTCCAATGCACTGCAATGGAGTAGCAGTGATCTTGAAGAAGATAACAATACCACAAAATGTGGACTGTGCGCCATATTATCACTATAATACCATCCAGGGAATTTTTAATGAGGAGCATTCCGGGTAGTGGAGATTCCATAGATTTTTACACGGATGGATCGAGGCTGCACTAACAAGTGTTCTTTGGAGTCTATTCGGAAGAGCTTGTATTGAGCCTGACTCGCAGATGGCCAGATCATTGCAGTATTTACCAGGCAGAGATACGGACAATAAAGAAAGTAGCTGACTGGTTGAGTTGAAATGTATTGTCTACAACCACAGTCAAAATATATTCTGCCGCGATCAAGTCCCTTGAGTCAATGTTTTTGAAAACAAGATGCTGCACGTCTTTAAATGAGATAGCCAAGCAGTTTCACATATGACTCATTTGGTTTCCAGGGCACAGAGACATTCCAGGGAATTGCAAGGCCAATGATTTTGCAAGACTGGGAACTACCTTACAGGTTCCAACAGAATTGGAATGTGTTGGTATGCCTCTAGAAACTCGCAAGCAAAACTTACGACTAATCAAAGATGGGCAAATGAATGGACGTGTGAGACAACACGACTTATTTTGCCTTCTCTTAATCAGAAGCGCACAAGTGAGCTGATATCGCTTCCTCGAGGAGAGATTTCGACGGTGGTTGCAGTATTTACCGGACACTGTCTTATGGGGATGCACGCAGAGCGGTCAAATGACTTTTGCCGAAGTTGCATGGATGAAGAGGAGTTGGAAACTAACGAACACTTCATTTGCCATTGCCCGGCACTTTCTGGTCAGAGACTTGATTCACAGGGATCTAGGGAGCTGCACCATATTTCTGATTTGTCGGATGCCAAAATTCAATATCTAATTGTAAGAAGTTTCATAAGAAGCTCAAATTGGTTTAACGACAGGGACACTAGTAGGAAAACCTTTTACAGTCCTGTGGTATCAAAATGGACCTCGGAGTCTACGTATGTTAACTTAAAACTTCAGCAGACACTTACAACCTAACCTTAATCAAAAATAATTTCAGAAAATTCTTTATTTTACTTACTTTTCTGTCTTCTTAACCAACTTTAGAGGACCAACATCTTCTTCTTCTTTATTAGTTGCATCATCTTTTTTCTCATCCTCAGCGGCTTTGCCAGTCAAACTTGGAAGATAATTTGTTTTATCGCCGTATTGTACTTTAACACTATGATAATAACCAACCGAGGGTAAGTTCACCTTAAATACGGCCATACCATTCTTATCAAGTTCACTTTTAATTTGAACTTCTTCGTCGTTCATCTCATTTCCATCGTAGTAGTAGTTGCGATTTTTACTTATAGAAAGAATTGCCATATGTTTACCATCCTGTACGGGAGAACCATCTAGATTCTTAACATATGCCATTATTTCAAAGGTTTTATTAACAACGAAATCATAAACATTATTGGGTATTTCAATGTTGTAACGGGAACGATGTAGATTTACCGATGCGGTTTTATTTTGTTTATTACCCGTATATTCTTCAGTCATGACAGCCAATATATTAATAGGTGGTATATAATAGTACATATAATAACCAGTGCGTTCATTGGCCTTGGGCATGTCTAAATGTAGATCTTTAACCATATCGAATTCCACATGACCTTTACCATCGACTTCAATAGTTTTCTCCGATTTTTGTACACCATGATTGGAGTCTATGGTAATGGTAGCTTTTCCTTTAACCGGTTTACCGTAGGTGTATTTGGAACGTACGGTTACTTTAATAGCTCCTTCTTCAAAGGCCACATCTTTGGCAGTTTCAATGTCTACACTAAATTTGGGCAAAACATATTTGGCAACCTCAAATTTCTTTTCAGTCTTGGTGTCATCATCATGTTTACCTAAACTTACTTCCAACATCCAATCACCCAACACAGGTTGTTCGGATAACTGGAATTCGCCACTGTAAACACCGTGGGACAATTTTAAATCATTCTCTTGTTTTATATGATTACGAGCACCATCTTTTATACCCAATCTTAGGGGTTCATCCAATTTGGCTGGTCTTGTATTTTCATCCAATACAACAATACGAAATTGTACTAAATCACCTGGTTTATATACCGCCTTATCGGTTTGTATATAAACTTTGGGTTCTTTACTTTTAAAATTTAAATTTGTGCTGTTTTTAAATATGAGACCCTTAATACCCTCTGATTCTAGTTGATATTCACCATCTTTTAGTTTGGGTACATCAAAGTTTACCACTTCGGTATTAGAAGGGGCGACATCAATTGTTTTGGATTCATTATATGAGGGTCCGGTTATGCCTACTTTAATAGTAGCGGGTTCAGAATTTTCATGCACAGTAACACTTACGGAATATTCATAATTAGATTGGATAGTACCGGGAGCTACGATGGAGTAGAAGCTAAAAAAAAAATAGAAAAGAAAATTTAGTGAATTACTCAATATACACAGAAAATAATATCGTATATTTTATTTTAATTAAAATTTGAATTGTTTTTTAATTTAATATCAATTTAATTTTTAATTAATATAATTAATTGTTTAATCAAATTTTTTAACTTTTTTTAAGGCACACATTAATTGTTTTTGTTTAGTTTAATATTAATTAAATATTTAATTAATATAATTAATTGTTTAATAAATTTTTTAGCTTAACTTATTTTTTTTGTTTTGTTTTCCGTGTGTGCGGGTATGTGTTTATCTCTTGCATTGTTTTACTTACGAAAACAAATACAGAAGTATAAACAGTTTGTTGAAAGATTTTTGAATTCTCATTTTGTTTATAGTTTTATGTGTTTGTACATATATAAAAGGTTTATACCTAACTTTATAAAATTGTCTAACTGACTATGTCTTTACGGCATTAATATATTTAGCAAAGTTTGAAAAAATATTTTTTTTTAAACAATTTTATTTAAAAACAGTAGAAAGTTAAATTCGACTTTGCCGAATGTATGAATACCCTCCACAATGCCTTTTTTTAAGGATAGTACATTTTTAACGTGAAAAAAATTAACAATTTTGATTAGAAATATTTTATTTTGAGTAAAAAACTTTTTTTGTAATTAAAAAAAAAAAATACTAATTTTTTTTTTGAGTGTAAAACTTTTTTTTCGAGTGCAATGTTTTTTTTTACTGTAAAAATATTTCTGAGTGAATGCACGTACGTATGTACACAAAATATTGACATTTTTGTAAAAAAAAACAAATTTTTTTTTTGGAGTGTAAAATTTTTTTTTTGTGAATGTACAATTTTTTTCGAGTGTAAAATTTTTTTCGAGTGTAGTTTTTTAATTACCAATGCTTTTAAAACTAAACAAGTTTAAAAATCATTGCTTTAAAACTAAAAAACTTTGAAAAGCATTGCTTAGTTACCACCAATGCTTTCAAAACTTGCTTACCAAGTGGCATTTAAGATGAACAAAATCTGAAATTCGGGGTTTTGCTTATAACTTTTGAACCACTTGACCGATTGAGCTCTAATTTAATACCAAATAGACCTGAGGAACAGCAAAGATGCATGCCTCGTTTCAGCAGTCTCATTGTTGTTTTTCGAAAGTTATCGTGTTTTTTATCTCGTAAATTTGCAAGAACGCCTTGCCGAAATTTACTCTTTTGCTCATAACTTTTGAACCACTGCACTATAGGAAATTTTACCCATTTTTTTGGCCAAAAGTTGAAATTAAAATTTTTGCAAACAATATTTTTTTTACAATAATATAAAAAAAACTCAATAACGTAATCAATTCTTTCTCAATTTTTCGACAGAATTGATGTACTGTCACTTTATCAGTAGTTTTTCTTGCAATTTCTTACTTAGTTATAAAATAACAATTGAGTGCAGTGAATTTTGTGATAGCTTCTAACAAAAGTTTTTATATTAAGAATTTATAGTTTTTAAAAACTAAAAAATGGAAAATAATGTCGAAGGTGAGTACTTTAATAATAAATAGTGAAATGTTGGTGAACTCATCGATTAAATCGAATTAATTGGAAAAATTGAAGTGACCTTAAGATGAACTTATTGAAGTATGAATTGGAATTTTATTTTGACTTTAAAAAAAATGATAGCATATGTTAGCTATACAACCATAAAAGTTCTCTAGGACAATCAATTACCTTCCGAATTTAATAAATTTCAAGGTCTGATATGTGCAAACATTTTTTAAAAACGCATTTTTCCAGGTGACTACTGAGTGCCAAATTCAGAGTTATTTAATACATGGCGAGAGAAATAAAACAAAGGTGGATAAGAAGCCGCTATTTCTGGCCATTTCTTTTCATACATTGCTGAGAGTGAATGTTTCGAAAACTTTAAACAATATATAAAGGAGGAATTAAGAATATTTTGTTCAAATATAAATATGAGAAGGATTAAAAGTTGTAGGAGTTTGAAAGTTTTTGAAAGACAGCATACTGTTTGGCTTAAAGGCAATACTTGGCTAAGAAAACTTAAAAAGCAGCCTGCCTCCACTAAATCGAAACCTGGGCGACTGCAATTAACTTTTTTGTCAAAATCTGCGAGAACAAAAATACGAGTTACAGCAGAAATCTCAAAAGATCTAAATAGGGGAAGTTGAGCCCCTAGCTCTTGCTTCATCTACGGCTGCCAGTAGTGGCATTTTAAAATGTAGTTGACGACTTGGAACTCAAAAATCTAATTTTTTAATAAAATCCTTATTAAAAAGTAACTTTGTTTGACACTTCTTAAAATTGTTCTACTGTTATCTTCGGAATTTAGTGTACACTCAAAAAAAAAAAAAAGAAATAGTAAAAACAGTTTAGAAAACGAGATAATCTAGCAAGGATCTAAAAAATCTTAGATGCGGAAACTTATAACCCGGGAACCCTGTTTGGAACTAATTATTAGTTAATTTTTTAGGTAACTTTAATAAATTTTTTTTTTGAGTGTATGAAAAATTTTAAGACTCACTCCCTCCCTCTAAAGAGTCTTCCAAAAGTCAAATAAAAAAAATCATTCAAATCGGTCTAGCCGATTGGCTGTAAATAATTTTCGCCAAAAAAAGGGTCAAATTTCCTATAGTGCACTGGAACGATTTGGCTGGATTGCAATGCCAACCTGACCAGGTGAATGAAAAACACATATGCCAAACTTCAGTAGCCTCTGTGAAGTCTTTCAAAAGTTAGCGTGTTTTCTACGGACAGACAGACAGACGGACGGACGGACGGACATCGCTAGATCGACTTAAAATCGATCGAGGATCATGAATAAATATACTTTATGGGGTCCTAGACCAATATTTCGATGTGTTACAAACGGAATGACAAACTTATATATACCCTCTGTCACTAGAGTGGAGGGTATAAAAATGTTTTTTTTTAAATTATTTATTTTTTAAAAAATTAATTATTTTTATTTTTTTTTTAATTTATACAATTTAATTTATACAATTAAAGTTTTAATTTGTTTTAAATTTTTTTTAATTAAATTTTTAATGTATATAATAAAAAATTTAATTGTTTTTTTTATAAATTTTAATTAATTTTTTTAATTTATAGTATAAAGTTTTTAATTAAATAAATATCCATTTATTTTTAATTAACTACATACAAATATTTGTAATTTTTATGCGCATATTAGTGATTGGTCCGGATTTAATTAATTTTTTTAATTAAATCTACGATTTTTATAATTAAATTTTTTTTTTGTGTATATACAAATTTACAGATAACACTCAATTTAAAGAAACCTCAGATAAACGCACCAAGGCGCATTTTTAAAAAAATCGGATATATGCACATTATACTGGCATTCTTCTGTATGGCCAAACAAATTTTTCTCCAATTTTCAAAGTCCGGGCATTTTTTTATTCTACTAGGACTAAAACGGATGTTGTACAAATTTGTGGTCAATCGGATTAAATTAACCCGTGGCGCCCGGCGGTCAAAGTTTTAGATTTTTGAAAAATTTAAAAAAAAAAAAAAAAATTAAAATTTTTTTCGACACATCATATTTATTAATTTTGATGCGGTGAGCTCGAATATCAAAAAAAAAAAAATCGGTCGAACGGTTTTCGAGATATCACCATTTGAAATTTGCAAAAAATGGCGGTTTTTTCCTACGTTCAAGAACGTCAAAGTTTTGGATTTTTGAAAAATTTCCACCAAAAATCCAAAACTTTGACCGAAGGGCGCCACGGGATAAAATGATCGGATTTGGCTCAAATTAAATTTAAATGAAAGATTGTCTTAAGCTCTATGAAATGGCCGAGGAAATAAAATTGTGATGTTTTTTAAAAAATTTCTTGAACGTAGGAAAAGCCCACCATTCTGGGCATTTTTTGGAAAATTTCAAATGGCGATATCTCGAAAACCGTTAGACCGATTCAAGAAATTTTATGACATTCATTTTCACCATGCCAAAATTAATTAAAATAATGTATCAAAAACATCTTTTTTTTTTTAATTTTTAAAAAATCTAATTTTTTTTTGGTGGAAATTTTTCAAAAATCCAAAACTTTGACCGAAGGGCGCCACGGGATAAAATGATCGGATTTGGATCAAATTAGATTTAAATGAAAGACTGTCTTAAGCTCTATGAAATGGCCGAGGGGAAAAAAATTGTGATCTTTTTTAAAAAATTTCTTGAACGTAGGAAAAAACCGCCATTTTTTGCAAATTTCAAATGGCGATATCTCGAAAACCGTTCGACCGATTTTAGTTTTTTTTTATATTCGTGCTCATAAATTTCAAATAATTGGTTATTTAATCTAGTTTAAATAAGGTTTAATCTACTTTTTAACCTTTAGCGTTCATATTGATTTTTTTTTTTTTAAATGGAAGAATCAATTTGACTGTTAATATTTGACTGATTTAACCGAAGGGTTGACCTCACCCCTTCAAAATTAAATAAATTCAGTTTTTCAGGGTTCTGGTCATTCTAGTATTCGAGATATGGGGTCTCGAAAATTAGGAAAATCGTACATACACAGAAAAAAATAAAAAAATTATTTGAGTAAATTTTTAATACTATTAAGTAAAAAATTACTCAATTTTGCACCAGTAAACGGTTTAATAGTATTGAGTAAATTTTTAATAAAAACGTATTAAATGTTTGAAAAAAAATTTGAGTAAATTTTTAATTGTGTCAAAAATTTATCTATTTATTTTTTTAAAGTTTAAAAAAGTTTTAAATTTTTTTACAAAAAAAAAAAAATGTTTTTTCAAACTTTACTAAACATATTTATATCTCAAAAACATAGGAAAATTTTATAAAGACGATTACAAACTTTCATATACATACACATAAAACTATAAACTAAACGAGAATTCAAAAAACTATGAGAGTTAAAAAAAAAATAAAAAAAATTTAAATTTTTATTAAATTATTTACTTAAATTGTTTTTAAAGTTTTTAAGTAAAAACACCATGTAAAATTACCAAAAAAATTCTCGTAATCCCATTTTACCAATATTTGATAGCTTTCCTTGTTTTTTATCCAAAATTTTCGATCGAAATTTACATATTTTTTTGTAATTTTACAATTTTTGTTTGTAATTTTACAAACTTCCAACTTTTTTTATAAAAAATTTAAGTAAATTTACGAGAACTCCTTGTATGTTTTATTGCGCAAAAAAAGTTGTAAATTTACACATTTATTGGTAAAAAGCTTGTAAAATTTCAAAAAAGCTCGTAATTTTTACTGGGAATTCTCGTAAAATAGGAGGTAGCAAAAAATCTAGTAAACTCACGAAACCTCCTTGTACACTCTAATCAAAATTTGTTGAAATTTACCCAATTTATAGTAGGAAACTGGACTCCTACTATAAATTGGGTAATTTTACTCTGAATGTGTAAATTGAATAAATTGACCACATGTGGTTAATTTAAATAAAAAGGAGGTGAATAAAATATAACAAAAAAAAAAAAACATACGGCGCCAGCCAGCATCGAACTCGCCACCTTCTGATTTGAAAGTACACTTCTTAACCACTACGCTACGGAAGCTTATACTTTTATCTGGCGTTTTAGTTATTTAACATGTGTGTAGGTATGTTGTTCGACAATTTTATTTAAGCATTTGTGTGTAAAATATTTGAATTAACGGATAATACATATTTTTAATTTGCTGTGTTTAATTGGTTTGAATTTATTATACGCTTTTAGTGTTTATATTAACACATTATGCGTGCTATTCAACAAAAATTTACCCAATTTATAATAGTAAGTTTACATGCGTTTTTTAGAGTGTAAGTTTTATCAAGTAAAAAATTGAATATTTACAATTATATTGGTAAAAAGCTTGTAAAATTACAAAATTATTGGTAAAAAGCTTGTAAAATTACAAGGAATTGTTTGTAAATAGGAGATGGCAAAAAAAAGTTAAACCTTTTTCTTGTATTAAATTTGGAGGGGGCAAGGTCAACCCGTCGATTGAATTGAGGTGATTTAACTCACGTTTATTTTTTTGTTGTGTCCTTTACCTGAAACCATCGTGGAAACCACAATCAAATTGTAAATTTAAAAGTTTTTTGGCGAAATAAAACTAACCAGATATTCTCGTAAATTTACTAGTTTTTTTTTGTAAAAAATCTTTGAAATTTGTAAAATTACAAGAAAAACTGTAATATTACCAAAAGAAAATTTAAATTTCGATCGAAAATTATTTGTTAAAAAACTTTACTAAAAAAACGTCAACGAAGTAAAAAAATAAAAATAATGGCTATAAACACAGCTTCAAAAATAATTCTTCAGATCAATAACAGATGGCGATGCAACCACTGTACTCAAAATTATCAACACGCGCAATTACAGTGTTGCTATACTGAAGCCCTTCTATCTTTCAAATCTTTCGTCTCTCTTCTATCCTTTCCCCTTTCCGAAAGAAGCATCACGGTTACATTAGTAATTGATAGGCAGCATTACCTGAGTGTTGCTTCTTTAAAAAAAAAAAAATTTTGTGATTGGTATAACAATTTTCTTGATCGGAGGAGTTTCAATAAACAAATTTATTGAAACCGCATTATTCGTGATTGCAATTAGTTTACAAATCTTTCTGTATAATCGCCAGATATAGCGATTTCTCACTAATGACATCGAGATTTGGTCATAAAACCGATCGTGGTTCATAAATTTCGAGGTGTTTCCAACAGAATGACATATGTACGTTTAAAAAAAACCTTCACCTCTACGTGGAGGGTACAAAAATATTGTCTTTAGCTACTTTCATTATCAGTTTGAAACTATATTTAAATTGAATTTCACATAATTTAATATTCAAAAGAATGGATGCTGCTACCTCATTTAATCAGTGGCAGGGCAATCTAGCAGCAGATGTCATTTAATAAAGTGATATGAATATTCTTAGGAAAAACCTGTTTTATTATTTTGAATACAATATACTATTTATGTATTTCAATATTAAACAAAAAAAAAAAACTGATAACAAAAATTAACAAGAAATATTTATAAAAAAAAGACAACAGAAACAATATTTAAATAAAAATAAAAAAATTCTAAAGAAACCATAAAATCAAGAATTTATTTAAAGTCATGTTAAATTTTTTTTTCGGTAATTAAGCAAAATTCACTTAAATAAATAATCAATCAATTAACAATTATTTCATGACAAACAAATAAATAAACAAAAAAAAAAACTTACCCGGTGGCATTTACAAATATTAAAATTTGTAAAAATATAAAAGCGAAACAAAAACTTCGCTTCATGTTGTTTCCGCTTATAAAAAAATAAACAATTATTATTTTCTTAAAACAATAATGTTTTATAAATTAAATTAAATAATTAATAAAAACAACAAAAATATATTTAACACTACTTTAGGAAAAAAAAGAACTTGTTGCAATCTACCGGTTTTTAAAACGTTTTGGCTTGCGTACGAGTTTCAAGAACCAAGCTAGACCTGTTTCAATCTACAACTGAGCTTTGGTTTGTATTTAAATTCTTATTTGTAAACGCTATCACAACTATTTTTTGATGTTCTACACCATTTTAAATTGTATTGGAATTTTTTTTTAATTCTCCAAATATATTTAAAAAATTGTCCAAATATATTTAAAAATTGTCTAAATGAATTTCAAAATTGTTTAAATGTATTTAAAAATTGAACAAATGAATTTCAAAATTACATAAAAGTATTTTTAAAATATCCAAATGTATTTCAATATTATCCAAATTTATTTTTAAGTTTGTCCAAATGTATTTTAAAAATTTTAAAATTAATTTTAAAAATTTCCAAATGTATTTTAAAAATCTCCAAGTGTTTTTTTTAATTGTCCATATTAGCATGCGCGGGTACAAGGGGGGGGGGGGGGAAAGGGGAAATTTCCCCCCCCCCCCCCAGACCATATTTTGAAAAGAAAAATAAGAAGAAAAAAAAGAAAAAAAAAAAGAAGAAAAAAGAAAGAAAAGGAAAGAAAAAGAAGAAAAAAAAAGTAGGAAATTTTCTAAAAAATTTTCCGAAGGCAAAAAATCCCCAAATTTTAATGAGAATCTGAGCCTTTTTTATGTGAAAAAGGTCTCAAAACTTATTTTTAGGAAAGAGGTCGCAGAAGAATTTTTCTATGGGTAAAAAGTCTCAGAATTTCTGAATTTGAGACTTATTTTAAGGAAAAAGTTCTCAGAAACTGAGTCTTTTTTTAAAAGAAAAAGGTCTCAAAGTCTGAGACTTTTTATTGTTGAAAAATTGTATCAGAAGTTAAAACTTACTGAATTGGTAGAAGGTTACAGTATCTGAAACTTTTTATACGGGAAAAAGGTCTTAGAGCCAAAGACTTTTTTTTAGGAATAATGTCTCAGAATCTCAGAAAAATGTCTCAGAATCTCAGACTTTTTCTATAAGAAACAGGTCTCAGAATCTATGACCTTTTTATAAGAAAAAAGATCTTAAAGTCTGACACATTTTCTATAGGAAAACATTTCCGAATCTGGGATTTTTCTTTAGGAAAAACTTCTGAGAATCTGAGCCTTTGTCTTTAGGAATAAGATCTCAGAATTTGAAACTTTTCTTTATTAAAAAGGTTTTAGAATCTGACACTTTTTCTATGGAAAAAGGTCGAAGAATCTTTTTCTATAGAAAAAAGGTTTCAGAATCTAAAATACTGAAAAACAATACGAAGCAAATCTAATAATCAGAGACCCCTCTGTAGGAAAAATATTTCAATAATGCTTTAAAATATGAGACTTTTTCTATAGTAAAATGTCTCAGAATCTGAGACTTTTTCTGTGGAAAAAAAAATCTTAGAATCTGAAAATTTTTCTATACGAACGAAAAAAGTCTCAGATTCTGAGATTTTTTTTTGTAAAGAGTTTTATATTCTGAGACATTTTCCCTTAAGAAAAAAAACTTTCTCAAAATCTGATATTTTCTATGTAGGAAGGATTTCTTCTATTATTTTTCTGTACGAAAAAAGTCTCAGATTCTGAGACATTTCTCGTAAAGAAGAAGTCTTATATTCTGAGACATTTTCCCTAAAAAAAATTTTTTCAAGAAAATGTACAATCTCAAAAATTTACATCCTTATATAGTTTTGTATGGGCTATCAATTAAATTTTTTTTTTTGAAAATTTTCAGAACCCGTTCTGAAATTTTCCATTTTTTAAATAAGTCAATTTATCAAAAATCCGGCAACTTTTTTTTTTTTGATATTACTCATTCGCAACGTTAAAACAAGCAAATACAAGCAAATTACAAAATTGTTATGAAATTTAAAATTCAAATGCGATTTTCTCGAAAAAAAGATGAACGTGTTTCTGAATTTTTTTGTGTGGATGGACAAACATCTAAACTTAAAAAAAAAATTGAAAAAAAAGTGGACGGATTTTTGATAAATTGACTTATTTAAAAAATGGAAAATTTCAGAACGGGTTCTGAAAATTTTTCAAAAAAAAAAAAATAATTGATAGCCCACACAAAACTATATAAGAATGTAAATTTTTGAGATTGTGGTGCATTCCGCTTTAATGTGATAAATTTTTAATCAAGGCAACTCGCCACAAATTTGACCATTTTTACAATATTTGACCACGCCTCCTAAGCCCAGTTTTTGAAAATTTGAAAAACCAAAAACGCAATTTTCTTAGTTCGATAAAGGGCTATCCAAACAACCTTTTCAGAAATTTACAGGACACATGTTTGTCTGTAGCGGGACATTTGGTGTGGAATGCCTCATATGTATTTTAAAATTGTCCAAATGTATTTCAAAATTGTCCAATTGTATTTAAAATTTTTTTTTAAATATATGCAGGTACCCAGTCAGAAAAATACAATCGCAAAAGCGCTGTGAAAGCGTTGTAAACGGTTCTACAAGCGTTCCATTTACCATCTTATAAGCGCTTTCAGATGATCCGAATGATAACATCGATCTACGCTAGGTTTAAAGCGTTTTAAAAGCGTTTTAAAAAAGTTCTTTCAGAACGTTTTGTTAAAAGTAATGAAAGCGCTTTAAAACCCAAAAGTAAAGCACTTATAAAGAGCTTAAATACAAAAATTAAAGATATTTTCCAGCGATTGTTAACTCTTGGAACAATCCTATTGCTGAAATTCAACGAAAATTGCATGCTTTTCATACCGTTAACTCTCCAAATAAAGCTCCATTGGTATATCCTCTCTTTAAAAACAAAAAGTATTCTCTTGGCAAAGTAATGGAATCCACTGAAACAAAAGTTGTGTTTTCTTTTATTAATATTCATGGTTTCAAAATTACTGCACCCCATCCTGATAACGCAATTCTACTTACAATTAGTAATGGAAATATTATGATAGTAAACCAAATTTTTAGTACAAATCGATCTAAACACACATGTGATAATATATATGTATTTAAAAGGCAACATCTTTAATGAAATAAACGATTATTTTGTCTATCCAATTCCATCAAAAGAAATAGGACTTTATAACGTTGAAAATATACGTGAAGATGTTATTGAAGTCAGTGTGCATATTGTAGAAGTTAAATGCATTATTTGTAAATTTTATAACGAAACTATTGCTATAACTCTTTTGAATAAATGATAATAATAAAACTTAAAATAGATTTACAAATTAAAAAATGTTTTATGTTTTCAAAATTTTGCGTTTTCAATGTGGTGGTAGGGAAAAATTATTTAATTTGATTTAACAAAATGTTTTTATAACTATTTGTTTAAAATTGAATATAATCTAAAAAAATACTATACTTGTATGTACTACGAAAAAAATTTAAAAACGTTTGCAAAAACTGCTTTAAAACCATTTAATTTTGAAACGAACATGTATTTTGTTAATAAAGTGCTTTCAAAACGCTTTTCGAAAACGCTCTCAAGGCGTTCGAATAAAGCGTTTTGATAATGTTTTTTTTTTTTTGTTACAGTGCTTTCAGAACGCTTTTCGAAATCGCTCGCAAAGCGTTCGAAAATAACGTTTTGAGAACGTTCTTTTTTTGTTACAGTGCTTTCAGAACGCTTTTTTTTTATAACCGTCGTCAATTTCTGCTTGGGTAGGTATTAAAAATTTCAAAATGTATTTTAAAATTGTGAATGCATTTTAAAATTGTCCAATTGTATTTTGAAATTGTCCAAATGTATTTTTTTAAATTTTCCAAATGTATTTTAAGTTTGTCCAATTGTATTCGAAATTCCATTTAGATAACTTTCAAATACATATAGACAATTTTAAAATACATTTGGAAATTTTTAAAATTTATTTAAAAAAATTTTAAAATAGATTTAGACAACTTTAAAAATACATTGGAATAATTTGAATTACATTTTGGCAATTTTAAAAACACATTTAGAAACATTTAAAATACATTTTAAAATTTTTTAACAAAATTTAGAAAATATTTAACATTTAGAAAATTTTTAACTTTTAGAAAATTTTAAAATACATTTAGATAATTTTGAAACACACTTGGGCAATTTTAAACTACATAAGGAAATACAAAATTGTATTTGGACAACTTTAAAATATGTGTGGACAATTTAAATTAATATTAAGACAATTTTCAAATACATTTGGACAATTTAAATTTGGGCAATTTTATATAATTTTGAAATATATTTTAACAATTTAAAAATACATTTGGACAATTTGAAAATACATTTAGAAAATTTTAAAATATTTTTGGACTATTTAAGAATTGATTTGGAAAATTTTGAAAATATAATTGGAAATGGTGTGTAGTCTGTGTCTAGTCTCGAGAACTATACTCAATTTTTATGTAGTATGTTTGTTCAGCCGCATTTAAGGCGATTGGCAACAATTTTAACTTATAACTGATACAGTTTTATAAGTTACATACAACTTTAAAGCTTTAATTCTAAACAATATCAAATTTATTTCAATTAAATATTAACACTGTTAGTACGTGAAATTGACACACCAAAACGCCGAGACAAGTGAACTTAATTTTGGGACGTAGAACACTTTGGTATTCTCCTTTTTGACAGATCAGGTCAATATTAAGAGATATTTGATTTTAAAGTTTACGATTTTTTATTGGTTTTTGAATAAATTGAAAAATTGAAGAAAAATAAATTGTTGTACTCGCCTAAACTGGTTCGCCATTATTGTTAGAGTAAATTTCCAACTAATAAATACTAAATAAAGTAATTTGAAAAGAGTTTCTGAAGGATTTTTTGGAAATATAAATTGTTGTAGTCGCCTAAAAAATTGCATATATTAAAATGGAAATATATCTTGATTTTGACCTAATTTGTCAAAATGGAGAATGCCACTGGATTCTACGACCCATTATTAAGTTTATATGCCTAGGTGTTTCATGTGTCATTTCAAAAAATAATACTTACAGTTTAATTGAACCAATTCAGTTAAATCGAACCAATTCAAAAAGACGCCTATTTCACTTAAATTTCTACATGTTTTGACTAAGCGATATGGGTTCAGCTGTGCAAAAGTTATGGCCGAGAATGTAAGGACACCTCGAAAATTTTTGTACATTCAACATAACCTCAAAATATAAAATGCTTTAATTCGGCTGCTGGTTGATATATGTGAACAGAATTGAACACCGAATGGTACTTAAGCAAGTACGAAAAAATTTTTTAAATCAAAATTTTTTTTCGCGGAATTTTTTTTTTTTCATTTTTTAAGTAATTTCTTTTTTAAATAAATTTTTTTGCAATTATCTTTTTTACATTGTGGAGGGTATCAATACATTCGGCAAGGCCGAATTTAAATTTTGTTACTTGTTTTTAACTGCAAATTGCAAACACTTGGTAGATGTGCTTGCTTTATAGCCAATCGACATAATTGTGACTAGTCAATAATATTGTATCTTTCTTCAATAGCTAAGAGAGTGTTTCGGATTAAGGTGGATTGATTTAGTGTTATTTTTAATTTCGATTGGACGCACCGCAGAGATTGTTGGAAGAGGTCTTAAAATCTGCATAATATTGCAACCTCAGTATTAAAGGCTCTTTTTTATTTTAAATAGTCTATCCTGATAGACTAAATCTTTCCTAATTGTTTGCTCTCGTTATGCTTAATTTAATTTTTTTAAATTTTTCTAAATTTTCCTAAATTGTTTTTTTTTTTTTTTTTTAAAAAATTTCTAACATGAATTTGCTTATGTTGTGGAAGACGACCATAGTTCTCCAATAAACATGAAGCACAATATTCTCTTTCTAAAATTAATGCTGAGAGCCAAATTGTTATTGTTAAAAAGAACTGAAATCGCTCACCCCTAATACATAATAGCCGGCTTATTTAGAAAACATTGTATATAAAGATTTAGTTGACGATAATTGTTTGTTGTTGTTTTCTCAATAAAAGTTAATAAAAAAAAAGTAAATCCCAATGACGTCAGTACGTAAGTCATTAGACTGGAGCGTGTTTGAAAAGTTCCTTTAACACAATTTTTCTATTAACATTACTAAAATTTTTTTTACTAAAATAAAATTTTTCTTATAAAATGAAAAAATCCCAAAACAATCATAAATTTTAATTTGAAAATTACACCATTTTTTAAATCGGGAACTTTATGAATATTTTTTGGGAAAATATACAAGAGAGAAAGTAAGGGTAAACATGAGTACTTGTTATGTTATTTCATAATGGGGAAGATAAATGACCTCGAACTAAAATAAACTCCTTTCCATTGCACAATTATAAGGTTATATAAATAACTAATAACCGGTTAACCGGTTTTTTTCTTTAACTGAAAAAAAACCAAAAAACTCTTGAAAATAGCTTATTTTTAATAAATAATAAAGCGAATATAGCTTAAGTTAACATAGTTGTTTCTTTCAGCAAGGTTTGCAACTGTTACGCTATAAAAAAACGGTATTTAAATAATGTACTTCAATTTACTATAGTCACTAGAACTTAAATTTAATTGGTACTGGTTTTATTTAGAAAAAGACATATATTCGTTATAAGTTAATTGCAGTTCCGAATTTTATTTTTATTTTCTTTTATTGTCATTTTCGCTATTAATAGGAATTTTTGTATTTGGTTAACAGACACTTATTAAGTTTCTCATGAAATGGTTAAAAAAAAAACGGTTACAACGGTGAGTATTTCAAATTTTTGTCAGTTTCGGAATAAAATTCCTATTTAAAAAATATTTCCTGAAGACAAAAAATATTTTAGACGTTCTTTCTCGCGGATTTTTAATGCGTTTCAACGAAATTTTGAAAATATCGTAATAAAATAAGTATAAACCCTTAATATTTGCGAAAAAAATTCAGTTTTGAATGTATTTTAAAAACCGGTTAACCGACAGAAAAAAACCGGTTTTCGGTGCACCGGAAATCTTCAATTCCGGTTAACCGGTTTGCAAAAAAACCAAAATTTTAGAAAAAAACGGTTTCTCGGTTAACCGGTTTAAAAACACTAACTGTGATGTAGTAACAGTTATTTAAAGTAGTTAATTTTATTTTTTTATCTCTGAAAAATTTTTTAAGTTTTTTTCCAAAAAATAAAAACAAATTTTCGTTTTTTTTTATTCTTCACAACTTTTTAAAAAAAAAAAAAAAAACTTGGAAAAAATTTTACCTTCAATTTTTTTTCTGAAAAATTTTTTGACAAAAAAAAAAAAATTCTATATTGATTATTATATTTTTACTACATTTTAGTTGTTTTGACTACAAATGCAAGTAGTTTTTACTACATAAGTCAGTTGTTTTTTGTCAGTTAAAATAACTAACATTGTTAGTTGATTTAACTGAAAAAGTAGTTGACCTCAAAACAACTTACAAACTAGTTATTTTAACTGACATTTTCAGTTGATATTACTAACATAATTTTTTGAGTTTATAAATAAAAAAATGTTGACAAAATTTAAAAAAAATCGACTTGGCCGAATCTCTGAATACCCTCCACAATGCCCTTTTTTAAGAATAGTAAATTTTCTAATGTGAAAAAAATTAATAATTTTGATTAAAATTATTTTATTTTAAATAAAAATCTTTTTGTAGTCATTTAAAAAAAAAAACAAATACTAATTTTCTTTTGAGTGTAAATTTTTTTGGTATAAAAATATTTTTGAGTGACAAAAATACTTTCTGAAGTAATTTTGTGACTTACCAATCAATGTATTTAAAGCTCGATTTTTTCAGCACGTGAATTTAGGGTGAAACCAATCTGAAATTCACGGTTTTGGCCACTGGACCGATTTGAAAGAAATTCAATACAAACTATGCCAGGGGAACGAGAAATATATATGCCAAGTTTCAGCATACTCAGAAAGGTAGCGTGTTTTTTATCTCCTAAATTCTAGAAAAACCCTTGCCGAAATTTACTCTTTTGCTTATAACTTTTGAAGCTCTGGACCGATTTCACTGGATTGCAATGCCACCCTGACCATGTAAATGTCTAACATGTATGCCAAACTTCAGGATCCTACATAAAGTCTTTCAAAATTTAGCGTGTTTTCAACAGACGTACAGACGGACGGACATCGCTAGATCGTCTTAAAATCGATCAAGGATCATGGTTATATATCGTTGACTGGCCTTCAAGAAGGCCTACACACAGAAAACAAATTTGCTAATTTCCAACTGAAATTCAGTTGTTGCAACAAAAATTCGGTTGATGCATTTGTATTAAAGTTAAAACAACTAAATATCAGTAGCTACAACTAAATTTTGTTAATACAACTGTCTTTTAATTGAAACAACTAAAAAAATCGTATGCCACAGCGAAATTTAGTAGCAGCAGCCGAATTTTGAGTTAATACAACTGAAAAATTCAGTTGGAAATTTATTTTTCTCTGTGTACATATGTACAAGTTTTTTTCAAATATTGTTAAATCTGGCATTGTGGTCCTATGTTGCATATATAAACGTCCACGAAGTCCTTTCGAGATATACTTAATGGGGTCCTAGACCAATATTTCGAGGTGTTACAAACAGAATGACAAACTTATATATGCCCTCTATCGCTACAGTGGAGGGTATAAAAAAACTTGACAATTTTTGACGTCCATCGACATTGTGTTGGGCTTATTTTCTCTAACAACAGCAACCGTCCAACGTGCCGTGCTTCCAAAAGTGGGACAATTTCAAAATGCTTGGATAATTCTTGGATAATGATATTTTTTGTGTAATTTTACCTCAATAAAGTTCCAATTTTTTTTATAATTTTATCGATATTTTTGGGTTAACAAAATCATTGACAACATCGACCTTAAAAATTTTGATTACCAAATACAAGATATTAAATGACGAACATGGATATTCTTCATGACTTAGATGTCGAAAAACAACGCTCTAAAAATTTTTAAATTAAAAATTGTTCTGGAGAATCCCTATTCCCAAATCTCAAAATTGTTATTCAATATCTTTTAAAATCCCTGAAATGGGGGGACACTTTTCCCCCAATCGATAAATGGTGGCAAGTTGATTTATAATGATTTTTGCACTTAATTATTACAATTTAATCAATATTAAAACCAATATTAAGATATTTTTTTTTTATCCACGCCTACAAAAGGGGGGCGGACTGAAAATTGTTTCATTTGTTGAACAAAAATACAAAAAAATCATTAAAAAAATTTTGTTTTTTAGGGGTTGGTTTAGTTTTTCAGGGGGAAACATTTTTTTACCTGGACCGATTTTGCCCATTTACGAACTAAGCCTACCTATGACCATAAGACAAATTCGTGCCAATCTTTAGGAATCTAGATTTTTCATTTTGCTCTGCTGTATGTTTTATACAGAAGGACGAACATTCAGAGAATGTCTTAGAATCGATCAAGGATCAATAATGTAAATATAATTTAAGGGCTCTCTGACCGATAAATCGTACGCCATCTTTGTTTGGAATTCATCAAAACAGACGCAAAGCTGGCTTTTTGTTCATTTTGCATTCGTTATTGCTTATTCCCACCATAAAAATCAGTTGTAGACCAGGGATTACAAACGGAATGACAAAATAAAAAAAAATTGTGTAATTTGTGAGATTTTGGATAATTTTTTGTTTAATTTCCAATTCCTTTGATGGCAGCACTAATATGTTCATACTCTAAAATTTTGTTGAAAAAATAAAAAAAATCATTTTCTCTCCCCCCTAATGTTTGTAGTAGAGCCAGTGAGTATTCACTTGTGTGGAGCCCATTTTATTTTCTCTCTTATATAAAACGGTGAACTAAGTCTATGAGAAAATTACATGTAAAATCGTATACGAAAACCAAATACATTGAGAAAATTACTAATTGTAAGTAGAAAATGAGAGATTTATTTTGGGGCCTACTAATGTCTCTTATTTATTTTAACTCTATGACAGAGCTTCATTTATTGTTTTGTTGAAAACAATTTACATGTTACTGATAATTGCATCTGTCTATAATGTGAATCTTTTTTTTTTGCAGTTCTCTTAAAAAATATTATTTTTTGCAATTTAAGGGTTACCATTAGGGTTTCTATTCGCGAAAAATTTCCCGGGAATTCTCGGGAAATATTTTTCTTAAAATCCCGGGATTTTTTCTTCGGGAAATTTCGGGAATTCGTCGCTAATTTTTAAAGAAAATATATTTAATTTTCATATTTTTAACACAATTTTAAATGATTTAATAAAAATATTATTAAAACTCGGATTAATTTTTATTAAAAAATAAAAATTGTTTTATTCGACCTTTAAAATATATTATTTTGAGTTGGTTTATTCTAGCTCGAGGTCATTATTTCCTTTACTAATTAAAACTATGATATTCTTATAGAATAATTTTCAAGAAAATTATTTTTTTGCATTAAATTTATTTATGTTGGTAATTTTTTGCAAGACTTAATCGACACGTGTTTCGGGATGATCTTACTACGATGGTACAATTTTCGTCTTCTAATTCCCAATGAGAGTATAGTCGAATATGTATTAATATTTTAGTTTGATCATTAACGATTGTCATTAAAGACCCTTTGCTACTTGTAGTATAGGGTTTTTATTTTTGATAAATAATCTTGATAAATCCCGAAACACGTGTCGATTAGGTCTTGCAAAAAATGACCATAATTTGTAATATAATAATTTTTATATGATAAAGTTAAAAATTTGTTTTAATTAAAAAATTCCCGGGAATTCCCGGGAATACGATTTTTTAAAGTCGATTTCCCGGGAATTGAAAAAGTCCGGGAAATTAGAAACCCTAGTTACCATACAAATTTAGCCTGAAATAATAAGTTTGTTTTTTGCGAGCTTTTTATGGTCGGGCAAGACCGACCATATTTAATACCCTTCAGCAGTGTTTCCCGGAAAATGGGTACCAAATTCAAACATGGACCGAAAGGATCTACATAGCTCTTACCAAATCTTTAATAAGTGTAAAAAAAAACACACACAAACGAGATTTGAGTAAAATATGCTTCTAATTTTTGGCCAATAAACCGATTTAACAATATATAGGGCCAAATTCTAATCGGATATAATTCGGGACCATAGGACAACAGGATTCTATTTTTGCCTATTTCTTTAAGCAAGTACAACCTTGTTGTCCAAAGGTCTCGAATTAGTTAGCGTCCTGATTGAGTAAATAATAAATGTGCTATGAGGGTCGAACTGGAAAATGAAATTATTTATAGAAATTTTTCCGAAAATTTTTAAAAGCATTTATAATTGTAAGTAGATTTTTTCTAAGTTCAAACATTAAAAATTTTGTTGTTAACCATTTTTTTCTAATTTTGCATTAGAAAAATGCAATCGATATAATAAATAAAAAAAATACGAATTCTAAGGTGTGAAACCCCCTTAAGTAAGTAGAGATTATTTTGGTGTGTGATTTTGTATCAGTTCTTCATCAGAACTTTAGTGTAGCATTGTAGCTGCAGATTATTTAATTGAAATTTTGTGTTTATATTTTGAATAACTCGTTTTTTTTTAAATTTTAACTGGTATTAATTTAACAATAGAAATGTTAATTACCTTTTTGTTTGTTTCATTTAATTCTTACAGTGAAATAGAAATCTAGTATTAGCAAACTTTTATTTTTGACATGGGCTCTTGAGTTAAGGATGTGGGTCGGCAATTTTTTACCCTCTAACAACAGTTTACTCACTTTGTTATTCCGTGTGTAAGATGTTGAAGTATCGATTTGGACCACACTCTGTATATCAGGCGCACATCCAGCTTTCGCGTTATATAAGACCCTTTTTAGTCAAATTTATTTTTTATTTTAGTTTTAATTGGGAGACTTTTTCCAAAAAAAAATGTATACTAAAATTGAAATAAGCCGAAAAACAAGTAAGAAAATTATAGTCGGTCAAGACCGACCATATCATACCCTACACCAGTGTTTTCCGGAAAATGGGTCCCAACTTGGGACTCCCAAGTCCAAACATAAATATATTTTCCGGTAGATTTTTAATTAGTGTAGAAAACACACACAATCAAATTTGAATGAAATTGACTTATTTTTGTTGCCAATAGACCGATTAAACTGAATATCGGGCGAAATTTTTGTTTGGATTAGGGAAAAAGAACTAACAAGGGAAGTATCTAAACCCTTATGAACCGATTTGCCTGAGACTAAAAATATATATAAAAAGAGACGATTTTAAGGTTGGGTGTCTCGGCTTATCGGCTATATCAGTGTTTTTAAATTTCGTTGTCCCCTTACGAAATAAAGTGGACCTTCAGGAAAATTTCGATAACTCCCGAACTAACAGGAATATCGTCGAGAGCAAAAATACGTGTCGACTTAAATTTAATAAAGATCATTTTATATTTATATGGATATCGTAGGTCTATGTCTTTATATCCCCTAAAATTTCAAAATTTTCATGAAAAAAGTATAAAAAAAAGAAATTTTTACAAGGTTATGCTACCGTTGGATAGGCATTAAAAAAAAGTTTTTCTCATATGGAAACATCATATAGTTTCTAAGAATAGAATGGCTGAAAAATCTAAAAAAACGATTTTTTTGTTTTTTTTTACCCATTTTTTGAACCTCTAAATCCCCAATATGGCCGATAAGCCGAGACACTAGGGTGATCAATTATTCGACTTTTTTCAAAAACCGATTTTCGAATATTTCGAAAATCAGCACTTTAAAACCGGTTTCGGTTTTTTAAATTGACAAAAAACCGGTTAAATCGGTTTTTTTCGGTTTTTTGCAATATTAGACGACCACGGCCACTATAAAGCAGATATTGTCAACAAAATCGGTCTACACTTTTTCAAATTCTATTCCAGAAAATACAAATTGTATTTAAGAAATTTCCGATTATATTTCAAAAATTTCTAAATATGATTTAGAAATGTTCAATTTTATTTAAAAATTTTCTAATTATATTTCAGAATTTTTCATTTATATTTTAAAAATTTCCATTTCTGTTTCAGAAATTTTCAATTGTATTTCAGAGGTTTCCATTTGTACAAATTGCAATGCAAATGAAAATTTCTGAAATACAAATGGAAATTTCTAAAAGCCACGTAAAAAATTTTGAAATATAAGCGAAACAATTTTAAAAATTAAATTTTCTAAAAAGCATTTGAAATTTTTAAAATACAAATGAAAATCATTGAAATAAAAATATTTCTAATATAAATTAAAATTTCTGAATACAACTGCACTTTTGTGAAAAGCATATAGAAAATTTTGAATAACAAGGGAATTTTTATACCCTCCACTCTAGTGATAGAGGGTATATATAAGTTTGTCATTCCGTTTGTAACACCTCGAAATATTGGTCTAGGACCCCATAAAGTATATATATTTATGATCCTCGATCGATTTTAAGACGATCTAGCGATGTCCGTCCGTCCGTCCGTCCGTCTGTCTGTCTGTCCGTAGAAAACACGCTAACTTTTGAAAGACTTTGCAGCGGCTACTGAAGTTTGGCATATATGTTTGTCATTTACCTGGTCAGGTTGGTATTGCAATTCAGCCAAATCGGTCCAGTGGTTCAAAAGTTATGAGCAAAAGAGAAAATTTCGGCAAGGTTGTTTCGCGAATTTACGAGATAAAAAACACGATAACTTTCGAAATACAATAATGAAACTACTAAAGCTTGGCATGTATCTTTGCCGTTCCCCGGATCTGTTTGGTATTAAATTTCAGCTCAATCGGTCCAGTGGTTCAAAAGTTATAAGCAAAACCCTGAATTTCAGATTAGTTTCATCTAAAATACCACGTGTTTTAACAAGTTTTAAAGGCATTGGTGGTAACTAAACAATGCTTTTCAAACTTGTTTAATTTTAAAGCAATGCTTTTTAAACTTGTTTAGTTTTAAAAGCATTGGTAACTTAAAAATTGCACTTGAAAAAAATTTAACACTCAAAAAAAATTTTACACTCAAAAAAAATTTACACTCAAAAAAAATTTACACAAAAAAAAATTTATTTTTTTTTACAAAAATTACAATATTTTGTGTACATACGTACGTGCATTCACTCAGAAATATTTGTACAGTAAAAAAACATTACACTCGAAAAAAATTTTACACTCAAAAAAAATTTGTATTTTTTTTTTTTTAAATGACAAAAAACGAGTTTTTTACTCAAAATAAAATATTTCTAAAGGCGCGTTTACACGGGAGAGAAAACTGCTAGACAAAGACCAAAATGCGACTCTGTGTACCTGTGAATTTGACTTTTTCAATAATTGTGTCAAATCAAATTCCTCTAAAACGTATTATTTCTTACCTTTTTTTTGATAATGTTACAGATTTTTGGTAGATATTGATATTGTTTTTGATTTGAAGTCTGTATTTTGTTTAATAAAAAAATTATAACGTAAACAAAATTTATTTTTTTTAGAGATGATATTTAAAAATGCTAGAGTTGACAACTTTTCGATTTTTCTATCGAGATTTCTTTCTCGTGTGAACGCACCTTAATCAAAATTGTTAATTTTTTCACGTTAAAAAATGTACTACCCTTTAAAAAAAAATGCATTGTGGAGGGTATTCATAGATTCGGCAAAGTCGAATTTAACTTTTCTACTTGTTTTTAATACAATTGGAATTTTATGAAAAGTATTTAAAAAATTTTGAAAAAAAATTTGATAGTCGACAAAATTGTTCACTAAATTTTTTTTTTTCAAATATTTTTTAGAACATCTTTTTTTTTGAACATCTTTTTATACCCTCCACTTGCAAGGGAAATCTCCCTGGTGTCACCCTCCGATCTTCATGAAATTTGGATATGTTGTTAAGAACGAAAATTAATTCGACACGTATTTTTTTAGCGGCCCAAAACTCATTTTTAGGCGGGGTCGATTTGTATGGGGTGAAATTTACCTTTTTCAGTTTTTTACGATTTACGCCTATTTAAACAAAATTAATATAGGCATGTGTGGTATCAGATTAAAGGTATTAAAAATACCTATCTTGTGGTGCTAACAACGGGCCAAAGAAATTAATGTTTTTTGACTTATTAACAAAATTGTCCTAAAATTTTGGTATTTTACTCAATATGACGAAAAGTTGTGCATGTTTGAACACGTTCTTAGCACACGTAGATAGGTTTTCCAAAGACCTTTCATTTGGTGTGTGACATGACTAGGTTTCTTTGCATAACATAGGAGATAAACGAAAAAAACTGAAAAATTACCTTGTCTTTCCCCCTCCTTTTTACCCCCTAAATATGAATTTGGGCCGCTAAAAAAAATACCTGTCCTTTATTTTTTCTGATCTACAAAATAAAACCAATTCCATAAAGATCCGCGGGTGACACTAGGGAGACTTCCCTTGTTAGTGTATATGGGACATTCCAGGCCAAATCACTCACGTTTAGACCCGACCCCTTTCGATTTATTTTATTTTTGGATATGTTTTAGTACGTAGTAAATGCAACTTGAACTCAAATTTTCAGCCTTTTGTACCATGTTGGTGTTTAATAATCAATTTTTCAAAATGGCAATTTTTTAAAGAAACTTAAAATATTGAAATTTTCCATTAATTTTGACCAGTTAAAAATATAGACATTTTAAAAAAAGTTGAACAACGTTTTGTTGGTATTTCAATGTAGTTTTTCAAAAAAAACATTAAACAATTATTCGAAACAAGTAAGAAAATTATAGTCGGTCAAGACCGACCATATAATACCCTACACCAAGGTTTCCCGGAAAATGGGTCCCATGGATCGATTAGATCTATATGTTGTAAAACCTTTAATAAGTTAAGAAAACACTCACAAATCAAATTTGAGTGAAATAGGCTTCTATTTGTTGACAATAAACCGCTTTAACTGAATATCGGGCGAAATTTTCACAAGGGGCCTGAGTCCAAAACTGGTCCGATGATTATCAGGTTTGATAAGGTTATTTAAGTACGCGTTTAACATACACAAACAAAATTTTAATTAAATATTTTCTATTTTTATGAAATTTGAGACATTTATGTGAAAATCGGGAAGGTGGTTTGTATGGGGGCTACAAGAAGAACTGGTCCGATTTCTTTGAAATTCGGAATGATGATATGTGAAGACAAAACATGTTTACCATCCAAATTTCAAAGCGATACCTTCTATAATACGGTTATTAGAGTCATTTGAGCCAAAACTAAAGAGGACCTTTGTATGGGGGCTAGGTCTAAATATGGACCGATTTTTTTCCAATTTCAATTGGCTTCGTCCTTGGGCCAAGAGAGACTTAAGCTTCAAATTTCAAGTCAATTGATTAAAAATTGCGACCTGTATCGTGTTTACACCGTTTACATGGACAGACAGACGGACGGACGGACAGACGGACGGACGGACGGACATCGCTAAATCGACTCAAAAAGTGATTCTGAGTCGATCGGTATACTTAAAGGTGGGTCTAGGACCAATATTTCGGGTAGTTACAAACATCAGCACAAACTCATTATACCCTGTACCACAGTGTGGTGTAGGGTATAATAATTATCACTCATTTTTTAACGTTTAAAAATTAAAATCGACTTTTTGAAAAAGTCCGAAACCTTGGTTTTTTTCTTTTTTAAAAGTTTATAAGTTCTACTATAAATTACGCAACTTTAAAGCCATAATTCGAGATGTGATCGCAATTCGTTCTATTTTTTTCAAATTTTGAAAATTGCACCTTTCATTTTTTGACTCTGATTTATTTTATATGGTGCTCCAAAAAAATACTGACCCTAACTTATCCTAGATATATTCATTTCGAGGTAAAAATACGTTTCACAAAAATTAAGAACGATCGGCCATGAGTAAGGCGTTCCGCATGGGCCTTGAAGTTTAGAAAACGGATTACAAGGAAAAATTTTAATTTTTTTCTGTTTTCTCAATTTTTTTAATATTTTAAATTAAGTTTTAATTCAAGTGGTTACAGGATTATAATACGAAGTAAAATACCTCTCTAATTAGGTACCAAAAACTAAAATCGGTTGAAAATCAGCCAAGTTATTACAACTTCACCAGGCATCTAACGTGTGGCAGACCACTTGATTAAGCAATACAATCCGATTTATGAAATTCATTGAAATTTTCTGCTGTAATAACAGTTTTTTATTCTTCAAGTTCAAATGTAATTAGATGACAAGTATTTTTGATATTGTGTTTTGCTAACATGTTTTAAATTAATGCTAAAAATGCCTGCATTTTCAACACCATTTTGAAATCTCTATTTAATTTTTTTTTTTTGTTTTAAAATTTGAAAAAACCAAAAAAAAAATATTACACTGAAACAAGAATAATGAAAAAATGTTATTAGAGTAGAAAATTTCAATAAATTTAAATTTAATAAATAAATTTAATTATTTAGTACCTTATTAGAAAGGCATTTTACTCTACATCATAATTATGTAACCACTTGAATTAAAACGTAACTTAAAATTCCAAAAAAATTGCGAAAACAGAAAAAAAAATCATACTTTTCCTTCTAATCAATTTTTTAAGCTTCAAGGACCATGTTCGATCGTCCTTAATTTTTGTGAGACGTATTTTTACCTCCAAATGAATATATCTATCATTTTTTTTTTGAGCACCATATAAAATAAATCAGAGCCAAAAAATAAAAGGTGCAATTTTTAAAATTAAAAAAAAAAAAAAGAATTGTGATCACATCTCGAATTATGACTTAAAAGTTGCGTAATTTAGAGTAGAATTTTTTTAGTTTTTTACAAAAAAATCGAAGGTTTCGGACTTTTCCAAAAAGTCGATTTTAATTTTTAAACGTCAAAAAATAAGTGATAAATACTTCAAAAATTGTTTTTATATTTATTTTTCTAAAACCACATTTAAATACCAACAAAACGTTGTATAACTTTTTTTAAGATACCTATATTTTTTAATGGTCAAAATTAATTAAATTTTAAAGTTTTTTGAGAAAATCGCTATTTTAAATAAAATAAATCGAAAGGGGTCTGGTCTAAAAGTGAATGATTTGGGCTGGAATGCCCCATATAAACTGCTTTAAATTGATGTAAAAAAACCGGGTTTCGAGAGTCAAAAAAGTGGTCTAACCGGTTTTCGAATAGTTAAGACCGTTGCAATCCATAAAAACCCGGTTACGAAAAACCGAACTAATCACCCTACGAGACTCCCCAACCGTATAGGAGCACTTTCAGTGAAAAAGTTAATTGTATTCACAAATCTGGAGGTCAATATAAAATTTCGTTTTTTTCTGTGTAGACACTTGATCCTTTTTTGCCGATTAAATTTTTTTTGGATCAGTACCCCTCACTGTTGCTCAGCATCTAGACATAATGTTGTAGGTTATGAAAAACCCGATTAATAAAAAAATTTATTCCGAACTAATTTAATTTTATTCCACTGTGCAAAAATAGATATTAATATATAATAAATGTTTTTAATTTATATATTTCTTATCAGTACCAAAATCTTAATGAAAACAAACAGTTCTGTTATTCGGCAAATCAAAATTTCATAATGAAACGATCTTTGATCTATCAATACATAATGTTGCAATGTGCGGTACTTGTAATGTGTGAAAGGTGTGTTAAAAATAAATGGACAATTGTAGTTTTAACTGGAAAAATAAATGAGAAAATATTCTAGCTCTATTTTTAAGCAGATACCTGCTTAAAAATAAATCTTTCTTTAGATTTCTCCACTTCAAAACTTAAAAAAAAATATTACTCTATGTTTGTCATTATCTCTTGAGCTTAAATATATATTTTATTAAGATTTAATTGGTCGAAGATCTATAACACAGTGATACAAAATCGAACTTTCCGAATCGGAATGGGTTAAAACCAAAAGCAAATTAAAGTTGACATTTTCGATAACAAAACACTCCATAACAAAACACTCAAGTCTTTTTTTTTAGTTTAGTGGTACATTTTTTTTTTAACGCATTTGAAGTTGGTGATTTTAAAGCATATAAAGTAGGACAAATATGTATGTCCTACTTTAGGGGCCCTTGGACATTTGGAGTCCAGCGTCCAAAATTAAGTTCGAAATTACATTAGCTATAACCGGCACATACAAAAAATGCCTGCGAATTTTGTACTCTTGCCCAAAACATTAAATCATAATAAGGTTTTGCTGAAGATTTGGGTGTAATTGACAAAGCCAAGTTTCTTTTAGAAAAAATAATGTTATATTCATCTGCCATTGCATGCAAAACGAATCGAAATATCGGTCGAGGACCCCATTAAGTTTATATATTATTATAAGACACTCTAGCTGTATACCGTCCATCTGTCTGTGGAATGCAAGATGCAGTCCAAACCAAAAGAGCAGTAAATTTGGTAAATGGGTGTATTACTTAAGTGCAAAAAAGTGTTTTACATTTTGGAAAGTTTAAGAGATTCGGCACCGAAGAATTTATCACTCTCACTTGTTTTTTGTACATTTGTTAAACCAATGGAACATTTTTATGTCATATGTTTAGACATGGTAAAAAAGTAGTTTTGGTAAAAAAATGGAATTAAATTAATATTTTTTTTACGAAAAACAAAATTATGGTAAAAAAAAAATTTATGAAAAAAAAAATTTTTGATGACAAAAAAAAAAATTTATAAGAAATAAAAAAAAATTAAGAAAAATTATGAAAAAAACAGTTTGATGTAATAAAAAATTTGATTAAAAAAACAAGTAAAAAAAGCTAAATTCGGCCTTGCCGAATGTAGTGATACCCTCCAAAATTTCTAAACGATTGTTGCAAAAACTTTATTTAAAAGAAAATTACTTTTGAAAAAAAAAAAAAAAAATCCGCGAAAAAAAAAAATCCGCGAAAAAAAAGAATTGGTAAAAAAAATCCGCGATTTTTTTCTTTTTTTGTCAAAAAATATGTTTGTACTTGTTTACATACCATTTAGTGCTCAATTATGTTCACATAAGTCAACCAGCAGCTGAATTAAAGCATTTTGTATTTTTAGGTTATGTTGAATGTTAGAGTATCAAAAAAACCGCCGATTTTCAAAAACCGGTTTTCGGTTTATTCAAAAAATCTAAAAATTAACAAGTATGAAAGCTATATTCGGCTGTGCCGAATCTTTACAATGTTAACTAATGCACTATGGTTTCGCAGAAGACCCTTCTTGGCCAAAATTCACTTTTCTCAAAATTGATTTTATAGAAAATCGTAAACACTTACAAACAACAGAAAACACATTTGTTTTTGTCAGGGTTCGAAAAAAAACTCTAACGTACGGTACGTTAGTGTTCTGCACGGAACTATGGAGCGACCGTACGTTGTCGAAACGTACCGTTCCAAGAACACATTCACTAAAAAGTTTTTTAGTGGTTGTGAAGGTGTTCGCAAACAGAATTCCGAAAGTTATGCCTGCGAGTTGAAGAACAGAAACTTTACGATAACGTACCGAACTAGGTTAGAAACAAAATAAAGTTCTTTTAGTGTTCTGTTTGCGAACTTTTGAGACATTTTTTAAATTTAAAATGGCGATATCTTGAAAACTAAGCAAGATAGAGCAAAACGGAGCACTTTTTTGGTTCTTGGGATCTCCATAGTATCGCTAGGCCTCTACACATGGGTAGACCCCATTGGGTCCTTATTTTGAATCTAAAAAAGTTAGCATTCCGGGAAATTTAAAAATGCGCATATCTCGCTAAATACTGCCGACACGATGAAAAGTCTAAAAGCATTTTTGTGGATCTTGTCTCGTTGTACATGACCGCTTTTTGACTTTATATCGTGTCGGCAGTATTTAGCGAGATATGTGCATTTTTAAATTTCCCGGAATGCTAACTTTTTTAGATTCAAAATATGGACCCAATGGGGTCCACCCATGTGTAGAGGCCTAGCGATACTATGGAGATCCCAAGAACCAAAAATGTGCTCCGTTTTGCTCTATCTTGCTTAGTTTTCGAGATATCGCCATTTTAAATTTAAAAAAAAAAATGTCTCAAAAGTTCGCAAACAGAACACTAAAAGAACTTTATTTTGTTTCTAACCTAGTTCGGTACGTTATCGTAAAGTTTCTGTTATTCAACTCACAGGCATAACGTTCGGAATTCTGTTTGCGAACACCTTCGCAACCACTTAAAAAACTTTTTAGTGAATGTGTTCTTGGAACGGAACGTTAAATAACGTACTGTTTTTTTTCGAACACTGATTTTTGTATACACTCATTTACTGTTCAAAA
This sequence comes from Pegoplata infirma, assembly GCA_963921195.1. Taxonomy (NCBI): domain Eukaryota; kingdom Metazoa; phylum Arthropoda; class Insecta; order Diptera; family Anthomyiidae; genus Pegoplata; species Pegoplata infirma. Next base: position 115,157,174 of record OY992537.1, on the reverse strand, counting down.
ACAAATTTAGCTAAAAACAAGTAAAAAAGTTAAATTCGGCCTTGCCGAATGTAGTGATACCCTCCACAATTTCAAAAAGATTATTGCAAAAAACTGTATTTAAAAGGAAATTACTTTTGAAAAAAACAAATTTTGAAAAAAAAATTTCCGCGAAAAAAATTTTGTTAAAAAAAAATCCGCGATTTTTTTCTTTTTTTGTCAAAAAATATGTTCGTACTTGTTTAAATACCATTTGGTGTTCAATTATGTTCACATATGTCAACCAGAAGCCGAATTAAAGCATTTTGTATTTTTAGGTTATGTTGAATGTACTGAAATTTTTGAGGTGTGCTTACATTTTCGTTCATAACTTTTGAACCGCTGAACCGATATCGCTCAAATGCAATACCAAACTTCTCGGGAGAACTTCCAATAAATATGTTAAGTTTCAGTCATCTCTGTGCAATATTTTGTCCGTGACAGCATTTTCCACAGACAGACAGACGGACATCGCTAGAATGTCTTAAAATCGATCGGGCATCATGAATATATGGGGCATTCCATGTGAAATCGGACACTTTGAAAAACTTTTTTTTTAGATTTTCCCAATTTGTTTACAGTTTTTAGTACCCTTCGAAAACTCCTTCGTGGTAAATTTTCAGATTTTTTTAATGACCCGTTCAAAAGATATCAAATTTTTAAAAATTGGTAGTTTGTTCCTTTACTCAAACTTCTTTTAATCATAACTTCGTCAATAATGGTCCAAACTTCAAATTTTTTTTTTCAAAATTTTTGTTTTTTTACGTACTTTCTAAAAAAAAGTCCCAAAAAATTCTAAAAAGCGCTCTAGTATGCGATTTTTAAGTTTTAAAATTTAAATCTCATTTTTGAAAATGTTTGTACTCTTCGATTTTTTTGAAATTTTTTTGTGTAAAACTTCTATCAATTCTACAAATTTTTTGCCCAGGAAGATCGTGGGATATCGATTATTACTATTTTTTAAAATTTTTTGAAAAAATTTTATTGTAATTTTCCAATCTTAAAATCATTTCTACTGCTCCAATGGTGCGTCATAGGGGGGTCCTTTATAAGACCGACCCCCATTAATTTTTACGTCTTAACATTTCTTTGGAACAAACTAATACCCTGGGTAATTCCAAAAATTTTCGCCCCACTGTTCGGAAACATGCCTTTGGACGCCACTGAGAATTTGGCTCATAGATATCCACGTTTATATGAGATATGTTGCATTTTTGGATTTTAAAAATTTGCTATAGTTTTCAAATTATCGCTGGTCAAAGTTCAACTTTTTTAGCAAAAGTCAGAAAAATACATGACGTTTAACGTGCTCTAACTTTTTAACTAGTAATCCGATTAACACAAGTAATGGCTCATATGAAAGCTTAATTCTTCTTCTTTTAGTAAATATTTTCAAAAACATACGGTTTTTTTTCAGAAGTGTTGCAAAAGTTCAAAAACATTTTTTTTTGCGAATATTTAAAAAAACACATCTTCGATTTTTTTAAAAAAAAGTTTGGTGATAAACAATACTGTTTTGTACAACATATCCAAATTTCAGAGTGGGATCCCAATGGGATCAAAAAATATTCTGGTTTTAGTACGAAGTTCTTAAATTTTACCTTAGAAAATTAAAATTTTATGTTTCTTCAATATAAAAATTTAAATTTTCAAAGAAAATTATACTATTAAAATTTTGGAAAACATTCAAAACATTAGAAATTTAAATTTTCTAAGGGAAAAATATGAGAACCTCGTACTTAAAACAGAATAGTTTTTGATCCCATGGAGATCCCACTCTGAATTTTGAATATGTTATACAAAACATTGTTAATTTTCACCAGAATTTTTTAAAAAAAAATCGAAGATGTGTTTTTTTTTAATATTCGAAAAGAAAAAATGTTTTTGCATTTTTGCATCATTTCTGTAAAAAAAACTGTGTTATTTTAAAAATATTTTCTAAAAGAAGAACCCCAGCTTTCACATGAGCCTAAATTTGTGAAAATCGGGTCATTGGTTAAGAAGTTACAGCTCTTTAAACGTGATGTATTTTTCTTACTTTTGCTTAAAAAGTCAATCTTTGACCCGCCATAATTCGTTAAATACACCAAATGTAAAAAAACGATATATGGTACATATATCATATTTATGAGGGCTATCTATGTATCAAGGCTCAAATTAATCTAAGACACCATTTCCAAAAATGACTAAAATTTGAGCTAAATTTTCTGGAATGGCCCCCCTATATCCAATTTCTAAGGGGGCTCCCACACAAAACGACATTTTTTAAAATTTGTTCCAACCGCTCTAACAGCCCTAATAGTGCCCTTAGAGCAACAAAATATATGACCGACCCACAATATTTTTTTAGTCCAAACATTTTCTCTGAACACACCTACCCTCTATCTTTAACTGTTAAAGCGGTCCCCATACAATTTTTTTTTTTTTGTAAATTTGTTTTATTAATCAGCTTCTACCGGTCCAATGGTGCGTCCGAGAGGGGTCACTAGTGAGACCGACCCCCATTTATTTTTACCCTACAACATTTTTTCAAAACATACCTAGGCCCTATCTCAACTCCCTAAGTAGGTTCCCATACAAATAACAGTTGGATCAAATTTTATAAAAATATAATTTTGTATGGGAGTCTACTTAAGGAGTGGGGATAGGGCGTAGGTATGTTTTGAAAAAATGTTGTAGGGTAAAAATAAATGGGGGTCGGTCTCACTAATGACCCCTCTCATACGCACCATTGGACCGGTAGAAGCTGATTAAATAAAACAAATTTACAAAAAATAAAAAAAATTGTATGGGGACCGCTTTAACAGTTAAAGATAGAGGGTAGGTGTGTTCAGAGAAAATGTTTGGACTAAAAAAATATTGTGGGTCGGTCATATATTTTGTTGCTCTAAGGGCACTATTAGGGCTGTTAGAGCGGTTGGAACAAATTTTAAAAAATGTCGTTTTGTTTGGGAGCCCCCTTAGAAATTGGAGATAGGGTATTAGTTTGTTCCAAAGAAATGTTAAGACGTAAAAATTAATGGGGGTCGGTCTTATAAATGACCCCTCTATGACGCACCATTGGAGCAGTAGAAATGATTTTAAGATTGGAAAATTACAATAAAATTTTTTCAAAAAATTAAAAAAAATAGTAATAATCGTTATCCCACGATCTTCCTGGGCAAAAAATTTGTAGAATTGATAGAAATTTTACACCAAAAAATTTCAAAAAAATCGAAGAGTACAAACATTTTCAAAAATGAGATTTAAATTTTAAAACTTAAAAATCGCATACTAGAGCGCTTTTAAGAATTTGTTGGGATTTTTTTTTAGAAAGTACGTAAAAAAACAAAAATTTTGAAAAAAAAAAATTTGAAATTTGGACCATTATTGAAGAAGTTATGATTAAAAGAAGTTTGAGTAAAGGAACAAACTACCAATTTTTAAAAATTCGATATCTTTTGAACGGGTCATCAAAAAATTCTGAAAATTTACCACGAAGGAGTTTTCGAAGGGTACTAAAAACTGTAAACAAATTGGGAAAATCTAAAAAAAAAAGTTTTTCAAAGTGTCCGATTTCACATGGAATGCCCCATATATACTTTATGGGGTCCCAGATCGATATTTCGATGAGTTAAAAACGGAATGACAAACTTATATATACCCTCTATCACTAGAGTGGAGGGTATAATAACAAAAACGTATTTTTTTAATTTTTTTCAATTATTTTTTGAGTTTAAATACAAAAATTTATTATAATATTATACATGAAAAACAAAAAAATATAACAATTTTTAACACAAAACTTATTTCAAACCAAACATTTTTCCATTTTTGTAATTTTGGCCAAGAAAAGTGATGATCGGAACCATGTAAATGTAAATATTTAAAAAATAAAAAAAAAATATTTTATAAATATCTATGAAAATTATATAAAAATTATGAAAATTATATAAAAGCAACCACGTGTATGACACATACTAAGTATTTTTTACTTCTATTGATACCAATAACAACTAACAAGCCAACAAGCCAAAAAACATCAACAACTACAAAATGGCGCGCTGCCACGTCATATCAAGGAGGTTTATATTGAAACTCATCTCAATTGCTCACAGCTCCTTAACCCCTAGACCGATTTTGCTATAATTGGTACCAAAATAACCAGAAAAACGTTGAGAACAGTAAAATATAAACCTATATAAAATTTTTTTTGAATATGTCAACCATGAGCCAAGATAAATCATTTTAAAATTTTGGGTTAAATTTCTGGTGCCTCGCCCCATTTTAGGAATGATAAAATTACATTAAATTCCAAGTTTCGTTCACATTCACTCAACAGATGTCAAGTTATAGCTTTTTTTTGTGTAGAATTCACCATAATTTTAGAGGTACCTTTACATTTTTACTCATAACTTTTAAAATACTTAACCGATTTCAAATACATATGGTTCTGCCTAGAAAAATTACGCAAGTTTTGGTACCCCAAACGTTTAAAGCGGTTCCGGATTATTGCCAAAAACGTGATTTCAACAGACAGGCAGACGGACAGACAGACGGACAACGCTAGATCGACTTAAAATCGATCAAGGATCATGAATATATATACTTTATGGGGTCCTAAACCAATATTTCAATGTGTTACATACGGAATGACGAACTTATAATTATGAAAAAAAAAAAATTATGAAAAAAAAAAATTTATGAAAAAAAAAAAAAATTTAATGAAAAAAAAAATTTGATAAAAAAAAATTTTTTTGTTTAAAAATAATTATGTTATTTTTTATTCACCAGCTGGTGAAAACCGGTTTTATTCACCATCAGGTTAATCCAAGTTACAAATCGAAGTTACAAACCTTTTTGGTTTTAAGAAAATAACAACAGTAATTCATATTTTCTTTTTTGTTTGTTGGTAGCTTATATAGTCAAATCAAACAATTTTTTTTTATTGGAGGAATTTCAATCAAAAAATTGATTGAATACGCGTTTTTGTTGATTGAAACTCGTTTCAAATTCTTTGTGTGCGGCAATCGCTCCAGTACTAACTGAATGGCCGAATTTATAAAAATAAACCACTGTAAACCGTTGTTTATAATTGCTATTTAAAGACCATATAAAATTAAGTATACGCCTCTTATACAGTTTTCAAGTAATTAAAATTATAACTTTCATCAACTTCAAATGCGTGTAAAAAAAAAATCAAGCACTAAAGTAAAAAACCTAGATTTCATTCCATTCCGATTTTAGTTGTTGCACTGTGTAATTAATTAAAAAAAAAATTATATAATTATTTTTATAGTTATTATTCTATAATTGCACCCGGCGTAATGAAATCAAATCGTAAATATACAATTGCTGTTTCTTTATATGATGCTACTGAGCCCTGTACAATGCGTATTGCAATTGAGGGTCCCTCGTTTAATGCAGCTGAAGAGGTTTTTGTGAGACCATTTCAGTCAAAACTGGTTGACTTTTTGCCACCTAAATTACTGGAAGGTGATTATAAATTAATAGCAGAGGGTTTAAGTGGTTTGCAGTTTAAAAATGAAAGTGAATTATATGTTGATATCTGGAGTGGTCCAAAAATTTATATACAAACCGATAAGGCCGTCTATAAACCACAAGATTTAGTACAATTTCGTGTTGTGATATTGGATGAACATACGAGACCATTAAATATACGTGAACCTGTGCGTGTGGAGATATTGGTAAGTGTTAAAAATTTCAGTTTCCCTATCGGAAACCTTTCTCTGAATCTGAAATATTTTTCTATGTAGGGAAAATGTTTAAGATAACACTGCGCAACAGTGAAAAAAAAAAACACTTGTTTACATAGGGTCGATTCTATTAGTAAAAAAGTTAAATTCGGCCTTGCCGAATGTAGTGATACCCTCCACAATTTCAAAAAGATTATTCCAAAAAACCTTTTTTTAAAAGGAAATTACTTAAAAAAAAAATTGAAAAAAAAATTTCCGCGAAAAAAAAAATTTTGTTAAAAAAAAAAAATCCGCGATTTATTTATTTTTTTGTCAAAAATGTGTTCGTTCTTGTTTAAATACCATTTGGTTTTCAATTATGTGCACATATGTCAACCAGCAGCCGAATTAAAGCATTTTGTATTTTTAGGTTATGTTGAATGTACTAACATTTTTGAGGTGTCCTTACATTTTCGTTCATAACTTTTGAACCGCGGAACCGATATTGCTCAAATACAATACCAAACTTCTCAGGAGAACTTCCAATAACTATGTTAAGTTTCCGTCATATCCGTGTAGTATTTTGGTCGTGATCACCATTTCCACAGACAGACGGACATACGGACATCGCTAGAATGTCTTAAAATCGATTGGGGATCATTAATATATATACTTTATGGGGTTCCAGACCGATATTTCGATGAGTTACAAACGGAATGACAAACTTATATATACCTTCCATCACTAAGTGGAGGGTATAAAAAAGGTCAAGAAAAATTGTTTTTTTTAGCATAAAATGTTAACAGAATTTGTTCAACGGACTATTTGCTACATTTTTGTAGTTTCCAAAAAATTGGTGGTCAAAATAATTGGAGGTAAAAATTGAGAATTTTTTCTACTGTACAATTGGACCCTTTCTTAATGTTTGAACTTTGAGAAAATCGACTTGGAAATATTTTTAAAAACGTTCTGAAAAATGTTTATAAATATTTTCATTTTCCAGATCGACCATCGTGGCACATTTATTATTTACTTAATCTGGATGCTATCAAGCTTAAATTAAAGTTTTAAAAATTACCTACATAACATTTTTTATAATAATACTAGTTTGATAATAATAACGTTTAGTATTTTTCACTTGTCTGTAACAAATTGCATCTACTATTAAAAAGTTTCCAATGTATTGCCGCCTACTGATCAATTACGTAAGGCATTCACTCATAGGTGTGATATGATTGTGGCAACCATTACACAGCAGTGTTGGTATTTGAGAATTTTCAATTAGTGCCAAGTTGAAGGCTAAAAAGGGCCAAAATAGGTTGAAAAGGGCCAAATTTTTTTTTTTTTAATAATTTTTTCGTGTTTGTAATACATAATTAAATTTTAGTACGAATATTTTTATTTTACATAAATTTTTACAATATTTGGAGAGAATGAAAAAGGGCCAAAACTGGTATTTGTGGTGCCACTGACCATTCAATAGTGCCAAAAATGGCACTTTTGTGCCACATTTCCCAACCGTGTTACACAGTGTTACAAAAATGAATGAAACAGAAAAACCTGGGATGCGATACTTTTTTTCTAGTAGGTGTTGTCGAGTACAACAAGATTCTGTCCTGGAAATTTGCGAAACACCTCCAAAATCTTGAGTTACGGGTAAAAAACAGGTTTTTCGAATTTTTTACACTTATAAGCCAGTAACTTTGTTGAATATTAACCGATTTTGAATTTCTCGACGGTTTTAGAAAGAATAAACTAATATCTTTCGAAGTTGTAAACATGAAATTTAAGTAATATTAAAACAACTGTGCGTATTTTTCCAGCAAACTCAATTTAAAAAAAAAAAAAATCATTATTTTTTTAAGTTTGAAGATGTTTTATCATATTTTTTAATTTAGGAACCGTACCATTTAAGCATTTATTAATAAAGTATATTTATTTAAAAGTAAATTACAATGTTGCTTTTTAAAATCGGTTAAAAATTGACTGAGTTATTAAACTTTTAATAAAAACAAAATTTTGGAATAAATGCCTGCACAATGTTTTTCTACCATCCAACCATAATATGCGGGTATACTCACTTTGTCATTTTGTGTGAAACACGTCGAAATATCGATCTAGGGTCCCATAAATTATATATTTTTGATCAGTGATCGATTCTACGACATTCTAGCTTTGTCCGTCTGTCTGACCGTCCGTTTGTCCATCTGTGGAAGACACGAAACTGTCTAAAATAAAAGAGCTAGACTCCTGAAGTTTTGACACGAATATGTGTTATGTTTATAGGACAGTGAAGTTTGTAAATGGGCTAAACCGGACCAGGGGGAAAATGTTTCCCCGTGAAGAACTAATGCAACCCCAGAAATACACTAATTTATTTTAAAGTTTTTTTGTCTATTTGTTCAACAAATAAAACATTTTTGCGTCATATGAAGTTCATTGACCTGCTGTTGAACCAAGGGGATTAAACAATGCCATTTTTTGGTCCTCTTTCCTTTTAGGTTAAACGAAAAATAGAAAAAATAGAAAATTTTATTATTTGAATGTAAATATTATAATATATGAATTTGTAAACATAAATCGCTAGGGGAAGGTGTCCCCAGACAGCATCACCCACAACCAATTCCTAAACAAAAAAATGTGTAAAATCATCTCCAAAGTTGAAAAATAGAGAATTTTTTTTAAAAGATGAGTTTGCTGGAGAAATACGCACAGTTGTCTCAATATTACTTAATTATTTTGTTCAGATCTTCGGAAGGTCTCAGTTTTTTCTTTCTAAAACCGTAGATAAATTTAAAATCGGTTGGTTTTCAACAAAGTTACTGGCTTATAAGTGAAAAAATTTCGAAAAACCGGTTTTTTACCCGTAACTCAAGATTTTGGAGGTGTTTCGCAAATTTCAAGTACAGGGTCTTGTTGTACTCGACAACACCTACTAGAAAAAGTATCGCATCCCAGGTTTTTTTTTTCTGTCACACAGTGTTATTTAAGAGCGTCATATTAAGCGTGAAAATTAAATCATAATATGTTTATAGCAATCATAAAATATTTCATGTAATCATATTTTAGCCCTAAATTCTAATTTTTCGAGTATGTAACATGATTGCTGCAAAAATGGTTGATACAAACAAGTTATTATAAACTATTCAATCATAATAGGACGGTCTTAAAATATGATTGCCAAAATCATAACTCTTCTCTGTGTGTTAATAAAATAACATGTCTAATTAATTGTTTTTTTTTAGGACGATCTAGATAATCGAGTTAAACAATTTAAAGATATTGTCCTCACTAAGGGTGTTTACACTGGTAAATTTCAACTATCTGAACATCCTGTATTAGAAACATGGAAAATCAAAGTGATCATTGGCGGCAAATATGCTTACTCCGATTTGAAAACATTTACAGTTAAAAAATATGTTCTACCCAAATTTAGTGTTTACCTAAAAACACCAGAGGACTTTGTTCTTGATGATGGTTATTTAAAGGCTGTCATCTATGGAAAGTATACATTTCAGAAATATGTCGAAGGTAATGCAACCATAGAAATATGGGACACCCATTCGCTAAATGATGATAAACTTTTACAACAGAAAAAACTTGATATTGAAAGTGTAGGTTCTGTGGAATTTAACACTAAAAATCATGAAGAATATGAAAAATTATATGGAGTTACTTTAAAAGCGAAATTAACTGAAAAATTTACTGGTATAACTCAAGAGGAGCACACTTATATAATTATACGTAAAACACGCTATGATATTCATATACCCAACGATGAAATAGAATTTCAAAATAATAAACCATATCGTTTAAAAGCTAATGTTAAATATTGGAGTGGTGCAGCTGTAATTGATCGAGAAACACCAGTTTTAATGGATCATGGCGATAAAAGATATGAAGCGTATTTAGATGAGAATGGTGTAGCAACGTTTGATTTTGAACATCAACCTGACACAAATCATGTGGTAACCTATAAAGATGCAAAATACGTATTACCGAGTATTTTTACAAATCAAAATTTTATGCTTAATAATACGGAATACTATTGTAGATTGAAGGTGTTAGGAGAAGGGTAAGTATTTTAATAATCTGAATGAAGCGTGTTACACCGTCCGACAAAAATAAGAAAAAGTCGTTAAACACGAACTGGATAGTATACGTTTGAAACTACACAGAAAAAAAAATTAATTACAAAATTCGTAGATTTAATTAAAAAATTAATTCAATCCGGACCAATCACTAAAATGTGCATATAAATGAAAAATATTTGTATGTCGTTAGTTAAAAATAAATGGATATTTAGTTAATAAAAAACTTAACACTATAAATTACAAAATTTAATTAAAATTAAAAAAAAAAAAAAAATTATTACAATTTTGATTATATTGGTTTTCGTGTCAACTGACACAACTTTTGAAACCGATGTATTCCGATCCCATGGAGGGGTGCAGTGTGAGACTGACCTCCATTAATTTTCTGCCCCCAACATTTTTCATGAACATACCTAACCCCTATTTCCACTTCCTAAGGGGGCTCCCATACAAAACATTTTTAAAAAATTTGATCCTACCATTCTTACATACCCTAAAGTGCCCCTAGTGGGGCCAAATGTATGACCGATCTTCATTATTTTATTAATTCCAAAATTTTTTGCAAACATACCTACAGTGTATCTTTAACCAGTAAGGTGGTCCCCATACATTTCTTTTATTTTTTATAAATTTGTTTTATTAAACCAGCTCCTACCGCCCCTACCGTGCCTCCTACACCATTTACAGATGTAATTCGAAAAAGATCAATTGTAATTCGAAGATTCTATTTGTAATTCGAAGATTCCATTTGTAATTCGAAGATTCCATTTGTAATTCGAAGATTCCATTTGTATTTCGAATACTCCAATTGTAATTCGAATCAATTGTAATTCGAAAAAGATCAATTGTAATTCGTAAAAGATCAATTGTAATTCGTAAAAGATCAATTGTAATTCGAAGATTCCAATTGTAATTCGAAAAATATCAATGGAAATACAGTTGATATTTTTCGAATTACAATTGGAATCTTCGAATTACAATTGATCTTTTACGAATTACAATTGATCTTTTACGAATTACAATTGATCTTTTTCGAATTACAATTGATCTTTTTCGAATTACAATTGATCTTTTTCGAATTACAATTGGAATCTTCGAATTACAAATGGAATATTCGAATTACAATTGGAGTATTCGAATTACAAATAGAATCTTCGAATTACAAATGGAATCTTCGAATTACAAATGGAATCTTCGAATTACAAATAGAATCTTCGAATTACAATTGATCTTTTTCGAATTACACCTGTAAATGGTGTAGAGAGGCAAAAATTACGACCAACCCCCATTATTTTTTAGTTACCAACATTTTGTCCGAACATTATAACACCCTATCTCCACTCCCTAAGGGGCTCCCATACATTATAAAAACATGTATTTTTAAAAACTAATAAAAACTAAAAAAAAAAATTTATGGGGGCCCCCTTAAGAGTTGAAAATAAAGGGTAGGTATATTCTGAGAAAATGTTGGAGTTGGAAAAAATATTGGGGGTCGGTCAAACATTTTACTTCTCTAGGGGCACCCTATGGACAGTTAGAGCGGTAGGAGCAAATTTTATAAAAATGTCATTTTGTATGGGAGCCCCTTAGGAAGTGGAAATAAAGGTTAGGTATATTTAAGATAAATATTGGGGGCAGAAAATTAATGGAGGTCGGTCTCACATTGCATCCCTCCATGGGCAGTTCTAGGGCAGTTGTGGGGCTTTTTGAGGATTTTAACCTCTTTACGCCCAATTTTGACCCCGATGAGGAGCCATATGGCCCCACCCCACCACCCTTATTTTTTGGCTCATGCTTTCTTTTTCGAACCTATCAAAATTAGAGGGTGTCCCAGATCAAAATCGAAAACTGTTGAGCTATCCCACGCCTAATAGTTCAAATTGAAGAACCGTTTTTTGTGTTCCAAAGTTTAAAAAAAAAAGTTTTCATAGATATCCCACTCACATCCCACTAAGCGATCCCATAGCTCTTAAAGGAAATCACCTAAGCTTTCTTTTGAATAAAAAAAGGGCCCAATTTGAGGAAAAAGTCAAAAAAGTTTTGAATTTTTCAGAAAAATAATCAAATTTTTTTTTTTTTTTTTTTTATAATTTTTTTTCGAAAGACTGAAGAAATAGCTATCTAAGCTATTTGGGACACATTTTGCTTAAAAAAATAGGTAAGAAGTAACATGGATGAGAATAAACACCTCTTTTGCCAAAATGTACCTTTACAAAATGTATCTTTTGTAAATAGTACCTTTTATAAAAAGTACCTTTAATAAAAAGTACTTTTTATAAGAAGTACCTTTTATAAAAAGTACCATTTATAAAAAGTACCTTTTACAAAAAGCACCTTTTATAAAAAGTATCTTTTAATAAATGTACCATTAAAAAAAAAGTACCTTTTATAAAAATTGCCTTTTGCAAAAAAAAAACATTCTAGGAAAATTACTTTTTGAAAATTCTTTTTCTTAAGGGGTAAAAACAGTACTTATAGTACATTTTATATATCCTGAAATAATGATCATACAAACTTGATATTTGGAATTTTGGATCCTTAAGTGAAAACAAATTCTGGAAAAAGTAATTTTTGAAATTTTCTTTTCTAAGGGTGTGGAACGGGTAAAAATTTAAACTTTGTACGTTCTAATTTCCGATAGTAATGGCCCCAGAATCTTGAAATTTGTAATGTAGGATCATTCGGTAAAAAAACATTCTGGAAAAAATACTTTTTGAAAATTCCGCTTCTTAGTAGGGTAAAATGGCTAAATAAGTGTACTTCCGGTAATTTTGATATTTTCTGACGTAATGGTTCTAGAAACTTAAAATTTTGGATTTAAAATCCTTTGGTGAAAACCAACATTTTTGGAAATTCCGTTTCTTAACGGGGTTTAAAAGTATACTTTTTGTACTTTTAATATTTGTGAAATAATATTCCTAGATAATTGGAATTTGTAATGTAGGATCCTTCGGTGAAGAAAAAACATACTGGAAAAAGTACTTTTTGGAAATTCCGTTTCTAACGGGGGTAATAAAGTGTAAATTTGGTGCTAATTTTTTTTGTTCCTTTAATAATTGTCTTAGAAGCTTGAATTTTGAATGTGGGGTCCTTCGGTGAAAAAAACAATCTTCTATGCTAAAGTATTTTTAAAAGACTCCATTTCTAGAGGTGTAGAAAAGTGTTTTTTTATACTTTTTATACTTCTTGAAATAATGATCCTAGGCAGAGAAAATTTGAATGCCGTATTCTTTAGTGAAAAAATATTTTGGAAAAGTACTTTTTGGAAATTCTGTTTCTAAGTGTCGTAAAGGGCATAAAAAAGTGTAAGTTTGGTACTTTTTATATTTCTTGAAATAACGGTTCAGAAAAAAAAAGATTTTTGGAAAATTTAATTTTATGTGGAAAAGGTGGCAAATGGTTATTTGTACCTATCTAACCATTGAAGCCTAGAATCTCAAATCTTGACGTGCAGTATCCTCCAGCCGAAATAACACCCAAGAGATGGACAGGATAAAAAGGGGTACCTTAATTGGTACAAGTGGTGTAAAATGGTATATTTATATCTGTAAGATAAATACAATAGCACTTTTTATTTCTGTAACGCATATTATATGGAGAGGAATGAAACTTGCATGGAGATTGAATTGGAAATGAAATGGAGTAGAACGGGAAACGAAATGGAAAGCGGGGAACAATATAGAATGATAATTTTTACTAAAATTTTCCGTATTAAACTTTTTAACTCCATATTTTTTCTCTCTATATGTTTTTTTACCGAACATTTTTTTTATTCCAATTTCTTTTTTCACTGAAATTTTTATTCACTTAAGATCCAAAATCCCGATATAAGGACTCGAAAATTGTCAAAATCTTTTTCACCGGAACGTACATGACAACGTACCACCGAAATTATTTAAATTTTATTGTTTTAGTTCTTTAATGAAATATTATTTTAATCCTGATCCTTCTATTAACCGGTATTTAACATAACCGGTAACGAAGTTCCGGCGGGCGAGCTAGTCTATGTATATGAGAAATAAAAAACTTTCAACAAACTGTTTATACTTCTGTATTTGTTTTTGTAAGTAAAACAATGCAAGAGATAAACACATACGGAAAACAAAACAAAAAAAAACATTTTAAAAGCTAAAAATTTAATTAAACAATTAATAATATTAATTTAATATTTAATTAATATTAAACTAAAAAAACAATTAATTATATTAATTAAAAATTTAATTGAACAATTAATAATATTAATTTAATATTTAATTAATATTAAACTAAAAAAACAATTAATTATATTAATTAAAAATTTAATTGATATTAAATTAAAAAACAATTAAAATTTTAATTAAAATGAAATTTACAATATTATTTTCTGTGTAGAGAATAAATGTAATAAAACTGCATTTACAGTTGTTCTCTTCGTGATCCTGTCTTCTTTTAAAAGTACTTCAAAGTTTTAAAGGATTAAATTTTATAAAATAAAAATTTATAAATATAAAAATTTATAAATATTAATAATTTTATTTGTCCTAGGATGCCACTTGTGATAGCAAATGAAAAAGGAGAACCTCCCCTAATTTTCCTATTTTATTGTTTTTATATATCAGGAAAAATGAGGTAAGTTACGTCCTTTCAAAAATTTATCCTTCAATATCATTAAAAATTTTCAACAAAATATTTTGATAAAGTTTTCAAATGACTTTATTTACATCCTTTTATCCTGATATGGCAAAATAAAAAATAGAAAAATAAGAGAAGATCCTCCTCTTTCAATTACCGTCACCATAGTCACCCTAGCACAAGTACAAATATTTCAAAAATATTTTACTAACTGTATCCATTAAAACTTTAAAGTCCTTTTTAAAGGAAACAGGATCACATAATGAAAAACTGTAAATGCAATTTTACTCCATTTGATCTCTACTTTCAGACATATATCCTCCGGTTCATGTTTAGTATTGGCTGTCGGACGGTGTTTTTATTTGATTTTGGAAGCACTTTTTTTCGCAAATGTATCGAGAAGGGAATTAAGAACTTTTTGTTTATTTAATATGTGATTGTCAATATTTTAATAACTTAAAAATGTTAACCTGTATTTCAGACTTCGGGTAGGAAGCCCATTTAAAATTGAAGTCAGTTCCATTGCTGCCATACCATATTTAGTTTATACGATTGTTGGTCATGGTAGTTTAATACGACTGGAACATATAACGGTACCACCAAATCAAAAGACGTACACCATAGAGATTATACCTTCAATTGAAGTGGTACCGCATGCTTTTATTTATGTGCACTATATTCAAAATGGAAATTTGAGATATGAAGAGATGGAATTAAAATTTCCATTTGAATTTGAAAATCAGGTAATTTATTTGAAATACAGTTAGATTCGGATATCAAGTGTTTTTTTTTTTTTGTAAAGAAAATGACATTTGAAACTTGTGGGGCAGTTCAAATTTCCAATATAATGTTACTTAAAAAAAATTACATTTCTAGGTTTCAATTATGGCTCCCAAACAAGTGCGACCTGGCCAAGAGGTTACCATTGATATAACGGCCCAACCTAAATCATATGTTAGTATCATGGCAGTGGATTTAAGCGTTTGTTTATTGGATTGCAGTTATGATTTGGATAAACATAGAATATTGGACGATTTGAATTATGATTTAACATACATACCTGTGTTAGCTTCAGTGTATCCTGGATTGATTTCTGGTGTTATTACTTTAACAAATGCAAATTATCCATTTACAGATGCAGGCCGTAAGTTATTTAAAATGCATTTACATATTATACAACGGAATTCTATCATTTCACATCATAAATTGATTTTATTTTACAAATATTATGTCTTATTATATAAAAGAGAAAGAGAATATTTGTTATAAGTCTCTAAAATTTTGGAATCCCTGTGACAAAGTTAACGAGTAAGATCTTTCCGTGACCACCCAGCGATTTACCTGAAACTCGCCTATGTTGCAGAAAAAAATAGAAGAACAAGTATTTTGAGCTACCTAACTGAAGGTTTTTATTTTGCAGGGGGCCCAAAAAAAATTAACATAAATATCTGCAAATATTTTGGATTTTTTCCCGCCGTCTTCTCTTAAACTTCATTTTAGTTCAAGATTCAGAGACACCTGATTCTGATAAACTTTTTCCAGAAAATTCAAACATTTTTTTAGAAAAAGTCTCCGATTTCAGATTTTTCTGTAAAAAAAGTTTCGGACTCTGAGACATTTTTCCTATAGAAAAAGTCTCAGATTCTGCCTGTGAATTTTTATACTCTTGCTCAAAACATTAAATCATGATAATGTTTTGCGGAAGATTTGGGTGTACTTGCCAAAGCAAAGTTTTTTTTAGAAAAATAAATGTTATATTACTTTGCTATTCCATGCAAAACGAATTGAAATATCAGTCGAGGACCCCATTAAAAAACCAAAAGAGCTGTACATTTCGTAAGTGAGTGCAAAAATAAGTGCAAAAAAGTGTTTTTACATTTTGGAGAGTATAAAAGATTCGGCACCAAAAAATATACCACTCTCACTTGTTATACCCTCCAACTACAGTATGGGGTTATACTCACTTTTTCATTCCGTGTGTAATGCATCAAAATATCGGTCTAGGACCACATAAATTATATATATTTATGATCAGTGATCGATTCTAAGACATTCTAGCGATGCCCGTCTGTAGTTAACACGATACAGCCCAAAATAATAGAGTTAGACTCCCGAGAATTGGCACGAATATGTCTTATTTTCCTAGGCAGGCTAAGTTCGTAAATGAGCAAAATCGGGCCGGGGGGAAAAAAGTTTCCCCTTGAAGAACTAAACCAACCTCTGAAAAATATAATTTTTTTACATGATTTTTTGTGTTTTTGTTTAACAAATGCAAGATTTTTATGCTACAAAAAGTTCACAGTCCTGCATTTGGACCCTGAAAATTAGAAAATGTCGTTTTTCGGTCCGCCACCCCCCTTTTATGGGCGTGGAAAAAAAATCGTTTTAATTATGATAAACTTTTATTTCTTTAGTGCAAAAAGCATAAGAATGAATTTTTAAACACGTATTCGAGAGGGAATTTGCCCCTCTCCGTTACCCCTACCGACCCCCCCCCCCAAAAAAAACAAAACGCCCCTGAATTTTTGTTTTTTGCATGTTGGAGGGTATAAAAGATTCGGCACCAAAGAATATAACACTCTCACTTGTTTTATGTACATTTGATAAACAAATGGAAAATTTTTATGCGAAAAGCTTAGACTTGGTGAAAAAGTAGTTTTGGTAACAAAAAATTATTTTTTTTTTCACGACAAACAAAATTATGTTAAAAAAAATTTAATGAACCCAAAATTTTTGGTAAAAAAAAATGATGAAAAAAAGTTTTTGAGGAATTTTTTTAAGTAAAAAAAGAAAAATTTTTTTAAGTAAAAAAAAATGATGAAAAAAAAAACTATGAAAAAAAAAATTTTTTTGGTGAGAAAAAATTGATAATTAAAAATTTGATAAAAAAATTTGATGAAAAAAAATTTATGAAAAAAATATGATAAAAAAAAAATTATGAAAAAAAATTTATGAAATAAAATTTTGATGAAAAAAAAATAATTACAAAAAAAATGGTGAAAAAAAAATTGATGAAAACTCAAAAAAAAATATGAAAAATAAAATTTTGATAAAAAAAAAAAAAAAAAATTTTATGAAAAAAAAAATTAAGGCAAAAAAAAAAACAAAATGATGAAAAAAAAAAAATGATGAACAAAAAAATTTGATGGGGGAAAAAAATGAATAAAAAAAATTTTTGATGAAAAAAAAAATTTTGAAAAAATTTTTTTTTTTTTTTTTTTTGAAAAATAATTATGTTGTTTTTTATTCACCAGCTGGTGAAAAACGGCTTTATTCACCAAGAGAAGAATTATTATTTAAGTTACAAACCTTAGTTATTAAAATTTTTGGTTTTAAGTAAATGAAAATAGTAATTCTTGTTTTCTTTTTATAACCTCCAATCACAATATGGGGGTATACTCACTTTGTCATTCCGTGTGTAACATATCGAAATATCGGTCGGGGACCCCACAAAGTATATATAATATTGATCCATAATAGAATCTAAGACATTCTAGCGATATCCGTCTGTAGAAATAACGATGCAGTCCAAACCAAAAGAGCTAGACCCCTGAAATTGGGCAAGAATATCTCTTATGTTACTGGTAAGGTTAAGTTCGAAGATGGGCAAAATCGGAACAGGTGGAAAAAAGTTCCCCATTAAAGAACTAAAACGACCCCTGAAAAATACGATATTTTTACGAGTTTTTTTTTATTTTTTTTAAAGTGGTGGTACAGGTGTCCCCCACCAAGTCTTAGATTCTGAGATTCAGTCTTAGATTCTGAAACATTTTTCCTATAGAAAAAGAATCTGAGACATTTTTCGTATAGGAAAAGTCTCAGATTCTGAGACATTTTTCCCATAGAAAATGTCCCAGATTCTGGGGCGTTTTTGCTATAGAAGTAGTCTCAGATTCTGGGACATTTTTCCATTTTCGTGTAGTATTTTGGCCGTGCTGGCCATTTCAATGGAGAGAAGGGCATTGCTAAATTATCTTAAAATCGATCGAGAATTATTAAAATTCTTTTTATTTCTTTTTTTATTTATTTCTACACAGAAAATAATATCGTATATTTTATTTTAATTAAAATTTTAATTGTATTTTAATTTAATATTAATTAAATTTTTAATTAATTGTTTAATCAAATTTTTAACTTGTTGTTAATTAAAATTTTAATTGTTTTTATACCCTCCAACCACAGTATGGGGGCAAACTCACTTTGTCATTCCGTGTGTAACGAAATATCGAAATATCGGTCGGGGACCCCATAATGTATATATATTATTGATCAGTGATCGATTCTAAGACATTCTAGCGATGTTCGTCTGTCCGTCCGTCTGTGGAGGACACGATACAGTCCAAAATAAAAGAGTTAGACTCCTAAAATTTTGCACGAATATGTCTAACAATCATAGGCTGGTTAAGTTCGGAGATGGGCAATATCAGACCACGGGGGAAAAAGTTCCCCCCTTTAAGAACTAAACCAACCTCTGAAAAAACGCCATTTTTTATTGATTTGTTGTGCTTTTGCTTAGCAAACGAACCATTTTTTATGTCAGAAGGAGTTCAAAGTGATGCAGTTGGATCCAGGAAGGTTGTCTCCCACCGCCGAAACCCCCCCCCCCCCCCCCCCCAACAAAAAAAGGCGCCCCTGTTTTTTATTTTTTAACGTGTTGGAGGGTATAAAAGATTCGGCACAGTCGAATGTAACACTCACTTGTTTTAGTTTAATATTAATTAAATAATTAATTAATATAATTAATTGCTTAATTAAATTTGTAGCTTTACTTTTTTTTTATACCCTCCACTTAGTGATAGAGGGTATATATAAGTTTGTCATTCCGTTTGTAACTCATCGAAATATCGGTCTAGGTCCCCATAAAGTATATATATTTTTGATCAGTGGTCGATTTTAAGACATTCTAGCGATGTCCGTCTGTCTGTGGAAATGTTGATCACGACCAAAATATTACACGGAGATGACTGAAACTTAACATATTTATTGGAAGTTCTCCTGAGCAGTTTGGTATTGCATTTGAGCGATATCGGTTCAGCGGTTCAAAAGTTATGATCGAAAATGTAAGGACACCTCAAAAATGTTGGCACATTCAACATAACCTAAATATACAAAATGGTTTAATTCGACTGCTGGTTGACATATGCGAACATAATTGAACACCGAAAGGTACTTAAACAAGTCCGAACACATTTTTTGACAAAAAAAGAATAAAAAGCGCGGATTTTTTTCCAAAATTTTTTTTCGCGGAAATTTTTTTTTCAAATTTTTTTTTTGTTTTTTAAGTTTTTTGCAATAATCTTTTTGATATTGTGGAGGGTATCAATACATTCGGCACGGCCGAATTTAACTTTTTTACTTGTTTTTTGGTTTTGTTTTCCGTGTGAGCGAGTATGTGTTTATCTCTTGCATTGTTTTGCTTACAAAAACTTTTTTTTCGAGAAAATCGCATTTGAACTTTAAATTTCATAACAATTTTGTTATTTGCTTGTATTTCTTTGTTTTAAAGTTGCGAATGAGTAATATTAATTGCATAAATATTCGTCATACGCTCTGCTGACACAAGAAAATACAAGCAAATTACTAAATTGTTATGAAATTTAAAGTTCAAATGCGATTTTCTCGAAAAAAAAGATGAACGTGTTTCTGATTTTTTTTGTGTGGATGGACAAACATCTAAACTTTTAAAAAAATAAATAAAAAAGAAAAAAAAAGTGGCCGGATTTTTGATAAATTGACTTTTTTAAAAAATGGAAAATTTCAGAACGGGTTCTGAAAATTTTCCAAAAAAAAAAAATTTAATCGATAGCCCATACAAAACTATATAAGAACGTAAATTTTTGACATTGTGGTGCATTCCGTTTTAATGTGATAAATATTTAATCAAGGCAACTCGCCACAAATTTGACCATTTTTCCAATATTTGACCACGCCTCCTAAGCCCAGTTTTTGAAAAATTGAAAAACCAAAAACGCAATTTTCTAAGTTCCATATAGGGCTATCCATATCACCTATTCAGAAGTTTACGGTACACATGTTTTTTTTCGCTGGACATTTGGTGTGGAATGCCTCATATATGTGTTGCTGTTATTTTACAATAACAACAGTACCCAACCAAACAATAGTTTTGTACTAAACTTTGTGTTAAATGTTGTTTTTTTATTTTTAGTACCAAAAGGTACATAAAAATAAAATGTATTTATTCGGCCTTTATATATGTATATATATTCGATTAGAGTTTTATTCTAGTTCGAGGTCCAAAAATATTTCTATATATGATATTGTCATAATAGAGTATTTTTAATTTATTGCTTTAAAAATAGTTGCTTTAAAAAAAAGTTACTCATCAAATATTTTTGGGCCTCGAACTAGAAAAAAACTCTAATCGAATATATATACATATATAAAGGCCGAATAAATACATTTTATTTTTATGTACCTTTTGGTACTAAAAATAAAAAAACAACATTTAACACAAAGTTTAGTACGACTTATCCTACCAACACTATTGTTTGGTTAGGTACTGTTGTTATTGTAAAATAACAGCAACACATATATTAAGAATTACCGATGGTGATTTAGTATATACAATTTTTGCTTTAAAAGAGTTATTTTTGTTGGAAAACAGATTTCGGACCTTCATAATAGTATTTCTCAAATAACTTGTGAAATATATCAAATATTATGTCTGGTTTGATGTTTGATTGACCAACGATGATTCTCTAAAGTCCGCTGAAGATTCCTTAGTGGGGATGAAACTGATCAGTACAGACATACTATGAGATGAGTAACTTTTTTAAAGCAATAAATTAAAAATACTCTATTATGACAATATCATATATAGAAATATTTTTGGGCCTCGAACTAGAATAAAACTATAATTTTTTTTTTTTAATTTTAATTAATTTTTTTAATTTATAGTATTAAGTTTTTAATTAACTAAATATGCATTTATTTTTAATTAAAATAATTAATTTATATGCGCCTTTCAGTTATAGATCCGGATTCAATAAATTTTTTAATTAAATCTACGATTTTTTTAATTACTTTTTTTTCTGTGTAGTTCAACCACAAGTTAAATCAGCTGCTTCTATCCCACTGCGATTTCGTAATAAATTTCCAGAAACTTGGATTTATGAAAATTTAGAAATGTATGTACGATCTATGAACATAAGTAAAGTTTTATTTTATAAACAATATAATTATAAATCTTTTTCAGAACAAAGCCGAACACCCAGTTTACTTTAAATATACCGGATACTATAACTACTTGGCGCATAACAGCATTTTCAAATAATGCCATAACGGGATTTGGTATAGTCGATGGACCCACAGATATAACCACCATACAACCATTCTTTATATCTTTGAATCTACCATATTCGATAAAGAGAGGTGAAATTGTCAACATACCCATAACATTATTCAACTATTTCAACCAATCTCTCGATACTGAAGTTATCATGTATAATAATGATGATGAATTTTATTTTATGGAATCTACAATACAAGATGCTGAAAAATCTCAGGATAATGAGCAACAAATAAAACATATAAATGTTCCTTCGAATGGTGGTCAAACATTAACATTTTTAATTAATCCCAAACAAGTGGGTGATATAAATTTACGTATATCGGCTACAAATTCTTTGTATTCCGATGCAGTTCATCAAAAACTTAAAGTCGAACCAGAAGGTGTTGCAAAACGTTTTAATCAAGCCATTTATTTAAGTGTGCCAGAAGGTGAAGTGATAACTTCGTCATTTTCTCTGGAAATTCCAGATGATAGTGTACCCGATTCGGAGTATATAACAATATCAGCTGGTGGTGATTATTTAATACCCACTCTAGATAATCTAAATGATTTAGTGCAAATGCCCACCGGGTGTGGTGAACAAAATATGGTTAATTTTGCTCCGAATCTTTTAATATTACAATATTTAAAAGCAACCGGAAGATTTGCTAAAGAACAAGAATTGGTTAAAAAAATTAAATCGTTTATGGATATTGGTTATCAACAGCAATTGTCATTTCGTCATAAAAATGGTGGTTATAGTGTTTTTGGTGAGAAAACCGACCGTGAAGTTAGCAATTGGCTGACAGCATATGTGTTGCGTTTCTTTATTAAAGCTTCAAAATATTCATCTATTGAAGCGAGAATAATTGATTCGGGCTTGGATTATTTGACAAAACAACAAAACTCTAATGGTGAATTTCCACATACCGGTTATTTGTTTAATTCCGCACATCAAAATAAATACGGATTTACGGCATTTGTATTGTTGACATTTTTGGAAGATCGTGTAAGTAATAACAACACTACTAAACATCATATTACAATAGTTCCGCAAATAGTTCCGAAATCCGGTCTCCAAACTTTTCCATCACATTAGGTTTTTGAGAAAATTTGAAAAAAATCGTCGTTTTGGGCAGTCTTGGTAACTTATAGCGGATGAAGCCGATGTGATGACGACTTTAAAAAAAGTCGAGAGTAAGATTAAACCTTAATCTTTACGAACCAAAACTCATTTGGTCAGTCACCTTACCTTTTTAGCACAAAAAACGCCAGCGATTTTTGTATTCAGAAAAAATGATGTTATATTCATTTGCCATTCCATCCAAAACGAATTGAAATATCGGTCGAGGTCCTCATTAAGTTTGTATAATATTAATCTATTTCCAAGACACTCTAGCTATATACATCCGTCCATCAGTCTGTGGAAAGCAAGATGCAGTCCAACTGAATTGGGCGCGTCTGTTATATCTCGATTTGTCAATAGAGGCACGCCACAGGGATGTGTTCTTTCGCCACTTTTCACTAGCGGCGCAAGCTAAAAACGTTCAAAGTCATTGCGAATCTTTTTAATATTCTAAGACACATTCGCGTTATATCCTACAAAGTATTAAAGCTTTTCTGACTAGTAATCGATCGGCGACGCCTTTCCACCGCTGGACAGTGACAAAGTATGTGTTCTATTGTTTCATTCACTCCTGGTGAGGCGCATCTTTTACAACTGGCATCTGAGATTACTCTAATGTTCCTCTCATGAATGCCGTTGAGCCAGTGACCAGTTATTATTTCCGTCAGAGCTCGACATTCCCTTCTCGTAAGTGATAAAAGGTATTTAGTAATATCTTGGTCATAAGTTGGCCATAAAGTAGTTAATCCATGTAAAACAGAGCTTGTTTCATTTACAAGGATAAATAAGATTCCTGCTTTTCTGGACTGCACTGAAATTAACTTCTCAGAAGGAGTCAAGTATCTTGGAGAATTTCTAGATAGGAAGTTCAATTTCAGGCGCAATATTGAGGAACGGGTAAGAAAAGCAACGATTGCTTTATATTACTGTTTTTGCCCTCAAGTCGGTCATTGGATCTATACAGCAGTGGTGCGGCCAATTTTGCTGTATGGAATCATTGTCTGGTGGCCTGCTTTAGAAACAAAAGCGAACTGTGTCTTTATCACGAAGGTACAGAGAATGGCGTCGATGTGCATCACTGGTGCTCTTCGTACTACACCAACGGCTGCATTAGAAATCCTCCTTCACCTGATACCATTGGACATATTGGGTAGGCAGGAGCAGCGATTGTGACCATAGCGCGATCTTAAAGAAGATAACAATACCACAAAATGTGGGCTGTGCTCCCTCTATGAGCCTATTTGAGCGTCACTTTACCACTACCATCCAGGGAGTCTTGGATGGGGGATACTCCGGGTAGTGGAGCTACCATAAATTTTTACACAGTTGGATCGAGGCTGCACGAACAAGTGGGCTTTGGAGTCTATTCGGAAGAGCTTGGGTTGAGCCTGGCTCGTAGATTGCCAGATCATTGCAGTGTTTACCAGGCAGAGATGCTGGCAATAAAGGAAGTGGCTGACTGGTTGAGCTGCAATGTCTTGTCTACAACCGCAGTCAACATCTATACTGACAGTCAAGCCGCGGTCAAGTCCCTGGATTCAATGTTTCTGAAAACAAGATCTGCCCTTAACTGCCGCACGTCTTTAAATGAGATGGCCAAGCAGTTTAACACACGACTCATATGGGTCCCAGGGCACAGAGACATTCCAGGGAATTGCAAAGCCGATGAGCTTGCAAGACTAGGAACTATTTTACAGGTTCCAACAGAATTTGAATGTGTTGGTATGCCTCTAGAAACTTGCAAGCAAAGTTGGGCAAATGGATGGAAGTGTGAAACAACATGACTGATTTGGCCTTCTCTTAATCAGGGGCGCACAAGTGAGCTGATATCGCTTCCAAGAGGAGAGATTTCGACGGTGGTTTCTATAATTACCGGACACTGTCTTATAGGGAAGCACGCAGAGCGGTTAAACGTGCCGTCGAATGACTTTTGCCGAAGTTGCATGGATGAAGAGGAGTTGGAAACTATCGAACACTTTATTTGCCATTGCCCGGCACTTTCTGGTCAGAGACTTGCTTCACTGGGATCTAGGGAGCTGTACGATCTTTCTGATTTGTCGGATGTCAAAATTCAACATCTTAGGAGTTTTATAAGAAGCTCAAACTGGTTTAACGACAGGGACTAGAAGTGAAACCTATTACGGTCCCGTGGTATCACAATGGACCTCAGAGTCTACGTGCGTTGACGTAAAACGTCAGCAGCCACTTACAACCTAACCTAACCTAAATTTTGTTGATCAATAGATTTAATTGAAATTTTTTAGCCAATAATTTTTTGTGTGCAGATGGAGTCAAGTATCTTGGAGTATTTATAGATAGGAAGTTAAATTTCAGGCGTAATATTGAGAAACGGGTGAGAAAAGCAACGATTTCTTTGTATTCCTGTAAAAGGGCCATTGGAAAGCGATGGGGTTTTGGCCCTAAGGTCGTTCATTGGATCTATACAGCAGTGGTGCGTCAAATTCTGATGTATGGAACAATTGTCCGGTGGCCTGCTTTTGAAACAAAAGCGAACTGTGTCGTTATCACTAAGGTTCAGAGAATGGCGTCGATGTGCATCACTGGTGCTCTTCGTACTACACCTACGGCTGCATTAGAAATCCTCCTTCAACTAATAATACCATTGGACATATTGTGTAGGCAGTATGCGGCTTCGTCGGCAATTCGACCTTATAGCACACTGCAATGGAGGAGCAGCGATTGTGGCCATAGCGATCTTGAAGAAACTAACAGTACCACAAAATGTGTACTGTGCTCTCTCTATGTGCCTTTTCGAGCGCCACTTTGCCACTATGATACCATCCAGGGAGTCTTGGATGAGGGGCAAATTTTTACACAAATGGATCGAAGCTAAACGAACAAGTGGACTTTGGAGTCTACTCGGAAGAGCTTGGGTTGAGTCTGGCTCGAAGATTGTCAGGTCATTGCAGTGTTTACCAGGCAGTAATGGAAGTGGCTGACTGGTTGATCTTCAATGTATTGTTTACAACTGCAGTCAACATTTATTCTGACAGTCAAGCCGCGGTCAAGTCCCTGGAGTCAATGTTTCTAAAAACAATATCTGTCCTTAACTGCAGCACGTCTTAAAATGATATGGAGCAGTTTTATATACGACTCTATAGGTCCCACGGCATGATGAGCTTGCAATACTAGGAACTTCCTTAGAGGTTCCAACAAAATTGGAATGTGTTGGTATGCCTCTAGAAACTTGCAAGCAAAACCTACGGCTTTGTTCCGCGTCGGAGACTTATCAGAGATAAGTCGGACGTGAGAGACGACATGACAGATTTGACCTTCTCTTAATCAGATCTGCACTAGTGAGCTGATATCGCTTCCAAGACGAGAGATTTCGACGGTAGTTGCTATAATTACCGGACGCTGTCTTATAAGAAAGCACGCAGTGCGGTTAAAAGCGCCGTCAAATGACTTTTTGTTTTTTAAACCTTGTCTGGCACATTGTGGTCAAAGACTTGCTTCACTGGGATCTAGGGAGTTGCAAGATGTTATATTTACGGATCTAAAAATTTAATATCTGAGGAGTTTCATAAGGAGCTTAAATTGGCTTAACGGCAAGAACTAGTAGGGGAAACCCATTACCGTCCCGTGGCATAACAACGGACCTTAGAGTCTATGTGGGCTGACGTAAAACGTCAGCAGCGAGTTATAACCTAACCTAAGCTAATGATATCGCCTGTCAAAGTAATGAATATTGATATTGGTAGGTAACCACTTACGCCTTGTTTGAAATTTTGCTGAGACTACTAAAAATTTAACAAGTTTTTTTATAAGGGTTCAAGTTGAAAAAATGCAGAAGAAAAATTGGATTTCTAAAAATTATAGACATTTCTGGTATTTCCTATACCGGTTTCAAACACGCCAGTAAGTGTCATCATCAGTTGGATTTAAAATGTCGGTTTGTCTTGTTAATGAAAACTGTTTTTTATATATGTGAATATTTTTAGTTTCTACAGAATAAATTTTGACAGTTTCCAACACTACAATTCTATTTCTAGCAATCTCAACCTCACTTCATACTTTCTTTTAACTTTTTTGTCTCTTACATTATTTCGCAAGGGTTACCAACATGATCTGGAATTGCAGACACAAATGAAGGAATTTGCATTTTCTGTTTCGGAGATGTGCCTAATGGCACGTAGGTTAGGTTAGGTTGGATGGGCGTCCGCCGATTTGGCGAATTCACTCGGAGGCCATAAGGCCCATTGTGATTCCCCTAAAGTTGTCTCCCTACTCCCGTGATATATAAAATTTCTACCTCTCAAACCACCCCGATGCCCTAAGGTATTATGCTAGAGACGTCAATGGGACACTGTTTAGGCAATCTAAGTCATCAAAAAATCGTTGCCCCAAATACTTAAGACGACGTTTCATCAGACCCGGACATTCACACAACAAGTGCCTCACTGATTCCTCCTCCTCCACCTCTCCACAACTTCCGCAAAAGTCCCTGTCAGAGATTCCCATACGAACGGCCATTTGGCCGATTGTACAGTGTCCCGTCAGTACTCCTACTAATAGGCTAACCGTCCGTTTGCCAAAGGTAAGAAGACTTTCTGTCCTCTTTCGATTTGGCAGTGGCCACATGGTCCGCGATATCCTGCACGTGGTTAGCGATATCCACCTATCCCTCATCATATTCTCCGATATCCTATCAATTTCGTTCATCAACTCCACTATAGGAACCGAGATATCCGGTTCGACACGTTCCCCCACCGACTCGGAGCCACCTCTTGCACACTCATCAGCTAATTCGTTACCATCGACCCCACTATGTCCAGGGACCCAGATTAGCTCGACTGTGTGCTGACTGATTCGATGAAGGGACTGTATACAATTACTAACAATTCTAATGGCACGTAACTAACGAAATTTGTTGTTCTATTTTCAGAAATATGCCACAAAATATCAAAATACAATACAAAATGGTCTACAGTTCATCAATTCCCATCTGGATGATATTACGGATATATACACTCTTTCCATAATAGCAACTGCACTTAAAGCGGCGAAACATAATAATGCAAATAGAGTTATCGACAAATTGAAATCACTTAGTATGGAAGATGAAAAAGGTCTTATATGGTGGTCAGGAAATGACAAAGATCAAATAAAAGATGTAGAAATTACGGCTTACGTTTTATTGGCACTTTTAGACACACCCGGTGATCATTTGCCAATATTGAAATGGTTATTGGAACAACGTAATGCTCAAGGAGGTTTCAAGTCCACACATGATACTGTAGTGGGTCTACAGGCATTAGTTAAATTTTCCGAAAAATATGGTAATTTAAATGAAATGGATTTGAAAATAACTTATTGCGCCAAAGATCTAGCAGGAAATGAGTTAAGGAATGATGAATTTTCTATAAAAGCTTATAATGCGCTAGTTTTTCAGAAACATGAGGTAAATACAAAAAAATAAACATTCCGAAGTTATAGAAAGTTTACAGAATGGATGGAATGATGAATAATCAAATTTCTAGTTGTGTATAGAAGGGAACTTTAAAAAGACGTTGAATATTTGACACAACTGAAATTTTCGAATTTTAATTTCAACTCAAATCGTTTGATTCTTTCTAAAACAAATTTTAAATTTTTACTGTAATTTACTTCTCTTCTTTCTAGTTACCAAAATCAACACGTTACGTTAGTTTTATACTAACCGGCATTGGTTATTCCTTATTGCAACTCTCTCATCAATACAATGTCATCGATGATCAACAGTTTAAACATTTTCTAATTAAACCTAAGGCGAAAGTTGTTAATTTATACCAAATAAATTTGGAGATTTGTTTCAGTTATCAATCTGAACCTGGATCCCTTAGTAATGTTACAAACATGGTTATAATGGAAACAAATTTACCTTCTGGTTATAGATCTGATGCTGAATTTGATTTAATCGATAATGAATTAGTTCAGAAAATTGAATCGAAAAATGATCCACCATTGTCCTTTATTTTGATAATTTGTTTAGAAATGATAAGCACTGTTTAAGTATTGCTGCTGATAAAATTACTGATGTGATAAGGCCAAAACCAGCAGCTATCATAATGTATGATTATTATAATATAAGTCGTGCGAATACAGAATTTTATAATATAGTGATGTGAATGAAGTTGATGTGAGGAGGGAACAACCGTTAATAAAATGTTAAAAAATCGTTTTTTTTTTATTAATTTACTAGATGGCCCGGTCCGCGTTGCTGGCCCAAATGTAGGATAAGTATTATATTTCGTCTCGCTTTAAATATATAGCCCTGCAAAAAAAGTAATGAATTTCTTGGCTTAGAAAAATTTGTGGGCGTGGTTTTAAGGACCCGATTAGGCAGATAATCATCTTCAAATTGTATTTTGGGAACTAAAAAAAAATACCATGTCTTCGACTTTGCGAACTGTTTAAATTTAAAACTTCTTTAGTATCATTACGAAAAACACAAAAATAAATTACGCATATTCTTCATTCTTATCGTGAATTGTATTGTCTTAAGTTCAAACAAACCTTTATAGTTTTCCCGGATTTTCCGCTTTTCCGTGACACTTTTCTCAGGACAATAAATATTTCCGTAAAGTCCTTACTTGGGCAAAAATTATCATAAAAAAAATTTAAAAATTGGTAATTTTTAAGTTACCAATGCTTTTAAAATCAAACAAGTTTAAAAAGCATTGCTTTAAAATTAAACAAGTTTGAAAAGCATTGTTAAGTTACCACCAATGCTTTTAAAACTTGTTAAAACACGTGACATTTTAGATGAAACTAATCTGAAATTCAGGGTTTTGCTTATAACTTTTAAACCACTGGACCGATTGAGCTGAAATTCAATACCAAACAGACCTAAGGAACGGCAAAAATACATGCCAAGCTTCAGCAGTCTCATTTTTGTCTTTTGAAAGTTATCGTGTTTTTTATCTCGTAAATTCGCGAAACACCCTGGCCGAAATTTACTCTTTTGCTCATAACTTTTGAACCACTGGACTGATTTAGCTGAATTGCAATACCAACCTGACCAGGTAAATGACCAACATATATGTCAAACTTCAGTAGCCTCTGTAAAGTCTTTCAAAAGTTAGCGTGTTTTCTAAGGACCGACAGACAGACCGTCCGTCCGTCTGTCATCGCTAGATCGACTTAAAATCGATCGAGGATCATAAATATATATACTTTATTGAAACCTAGACCATTATTTCGAGGTGTTACAAACGGAATGACAAACTTATATATACCCTCTATCACTAGAGTGGAGGGTAAAAAGAGATTGTTCCAATTTTTCAGGCTTCTCTGGTCATTCCAGTATTCGAGATATGGGGTCTTGAATGTTGGCAAAATCGTATGTATTTGACAAAAGTGTTCTCAAATAAACAAATATATCTCGAAAAGTAATAATCATACAGGTCTCATTCTGGTTTCAGATGATAATGAGACAAGATATAAAATGGCATTCACTAAGATTTTTTTGAGAAAGGTCAAATGTCATTGGTTTTATCCTTAATTTTTGGAGAGCTCAAATCTCAAAAAACGATATTTTTAAAATTTTTAAAAAAATACATGTTATATTTTTAAGGATCACCTATACTACTTAAGTTCAAATTTTCAGGATGGAGACTTAATTGGAATTTTTAATATTAATAGAAACACAGTGACAGGATAGAAAAAACGGTGCAGTTTCCCTAGAAAAAAATATTTTTCTTACATGATAATGTTTTTAGGCTGGTGTCTAATTTTAAAAAAGTTGCAGGACGCCACCTCAGTTTGACTATATAGGCTAACAATTGACGAAAAAGAAAACAAGAATTACTATTTTCATATTCTTAAAACCAAAAATTTTAATAACTTGGGTTTGTAACTTGGATAATAATTCACCTCGTGGTAAATAAAACCGTTTTTCACCAGCTGGTGAATAAAAAGTAACATAATTATTTTTCAACAAAAAAAAATTTTTTTTTCATGAATTTTTTTTTTCATAAATTTTTTTTTTTTTTTAATTTTTTTTTTTATCAATTTTTTTTTTGATCAAATTTTTTTTTCCATCAAATTTTTTTTTTCATCAATTTTTTTTTTTTTTTTCATCAAACTTTTTTTTCATAAATTTTTTTTTTTTTCATCAAACTTTTTTTTTTCAATTTTTTTTTTATCGATTTTTTTTGTCAATTTTTTTTCACCAATTTTTTCTTCATCAAATTTTTTTTTCATAATTTTTTTTTTTATTAATTTTTTTTTTTCTCAATTTTTTTTTCATAAAAAATTTTTTTTCATCAATTTTTTTGTTAGTTCATCAAATTTTGTTTTTCATCAAATTTTTTTTTTTCCATAATTTTTTTTTTTTTTCAATATTTTCACATTTTTTTTTTTTTCATCAAAATTTTTTTTTCATCAATTTTTATATCATATTTTTTTTCATAAATTTTTTTCATCAAATTTTTTTATCAAATTTTTTATTATCAATTTTTTTCTCACCAAAAAATTTTTTTTCCATATTTTTTGTGTAAAAAAAAATTGATCAATTTTTACACAAAAAAGTTTTTCTTTTCATCAAGAAAAAATCATCAGAAACTTTTTTCATCAAAATTTTTTTTCATTAAAAATTTTGGGTTCATTAAATTTTTATTAACATAATTTTGTTTTTTGTGAAAAAAAAATTATTTTTTTTATCAAAACTACTTTTTCACCAAGTCTAAGCTTTTCGCATAAAAATTTTCCATTTGTTTATCAAATGTACATAAAACAAGTGAGAGTGTTAAATTCTTTGGTGCAGAATCTTTTATACTCTCCAAAATGTAAAAACACTTTTTTGCACTTATTTTTGCACTCGCTTACGAAATGTACAGCTCTTTTGGTTTTTTAATGGGGTCCTCGACTGATATTTCAATTCGTTTTGCATGGAATATCAACCCAATTAGAAATTTTGTCTTGAAGACAATGTCAGTAATGATTCATCAGGTAGAAGTCAGCAAGTGAATACATTTTACTAAAGACAACTTAAGGACATGTCACAATTTTAGTCAGAGCTCCCCAAGTTCTATAAATGTACTGACTTGTCATATAAGTTGTCTTATCAATTTAGAAAAATCATGTCTTTAATGCTGACAATTATATAGCAAATCCGATTAATGACTAAATTTTTTTTCCTATGTAAAATCGATGTAATTTTGTTTAATCCTTTAAAACTCTTTTAATTTTCTTTGTAATTAAAAAAATAAAATTAAATTGTTCTTAAAACAATAAAAAAAAAATAAAAAAAAAATCCGCGACCGGGGATTGAACCGAGGCCAAAAATCTACAACACCTAAGCTGTCGAACCTGCTAGACAACTAGGCCAACCACAACTTAAAATTGTTTGTAATAAAATATATTTTGAAATCATAATATTTTCAAATTTGTCAAAAACAAAATAAATTGAATATATCGTCACCTTAATTGTAAAGGGCTCCTGCAATGCTTTTTTTGTAAATATTTTTTTTTGTTTTGTATAAATAATATTAAAAACAACTAAGATACGCCTAAATAACAAAATCTTGTTAAATAGGATGAAACCAAATTCCAATTAATATTTAAAAAAATGTTATATTTGAGGAAGAAAAATTCATATTGTAGCATTTTTCAATTCAGGTGACGAAATATATATAACAGGACAATTCAAATAATAAATTAATTTAAATTTGTTTTTAAATAAACACATTTATTATCAAAGTTTGGCTAAAGGGGTAAGGTGCTAGACCAGTGAACAGAAGGTTCTGAGATCGCGGACCAAGTAAGGCAGATCAAAATAGAAAGTTTTAAAAAATTAAATTTAAGAAATAGACAGATAAAAATAGTAAGCAGTGTAAATTAAAAGACGTGATTAATAAATTTTAAATTTTTGGACGATCTCAGACGTACTATGTACATTAGAGTGGCACTTAAAAATTAAATTTTCGAATATCAAAATTCGCGGGTCGGAATATTATGTAATTGCGTCTAAAAATGATTGTGTAAAAATTTCAGGGAAATCGAATAACTTTAACCCGTGCCGCTTTGAGGTCAAAGTTTCGGGTTTTTGGGGAAAAAGGACGATGATTTGAAAAAAAAAAATAATAAAAAGTTTTTATGAAATTAATTAAAATTAATTTTTTTTATTTAGCTTTTACTCAAACCTACTTGGAAAAAATTATGTCAACTTTGTATGACATCATTAACCCGTTAAAAATTTTAAGCTAAAAATTACCATGAATTTAGGGGGGTACTTCAAATGAGTATTTTCGATTTTTTAAAAATTTTATTAAACAAAATTTTTAAATTCAACATTTCTATACAAGTCACTAATAAAAAACATCCTAAAGATTAAATGTTAAAAAAATTGGGGATATACACCGACTCAATTTGTTTTTGGAGCCGTTTGATTTTTGTGGATTTCAAGGAAATTAGGATTTTGTGTAAATTTTTTTTTATGAAAATCGATTTTCGAATAAACTGACCAAATTTAAATTTTTTGTTGCTTCTTTTGATCAAATTAATTCAGTTAAGAACTATTAACTTTATTAGACATCGTTAACCCATATTGGCAGGGGACAAATGTGACCCAAGCAGCAAATTTAAAGTTTGTTTCTAGAATTTTAAGAATTTTATTGTTTCAAAATCATTTTGGTGGTCTATTACATACTAATTTATAGTGTCCGACCGAATATTTGGCTTCGGCATTGGCCAAAGAGCAGCACTCGGCCAGTATTTGGCTTCGGCTACATTTTTGGCCAAATATGGCCTTATACCGAATAATTATATAAAACTTGTACGAACGTGTTAAAAAATGTTTTTGTGGAAAAAACAAACACTAAAAAAAGTCTTGCACTCAAAAAAAAAATTTTACTCACAACAGGTTGCACACTCGAAAAAATGTGCACTCAAAAAAAAATTATTTTTACAAAAAAAAACATTTATGGATTCAGTCAAAATATATTTAAATAGTATAAACAAATAAAAAAGTTAAATTTGACCGAATCCATAAATGTTTTTTTTAGTAATTTTTGTAAAAATATTTTTTTTTTGAGTGCACATTTTTTCGAGTGTGCAACCTGTTGTGAGTAAAATTTTTTTTTTGAGTGCAAGACTTTTTTTTAGTGTTTGTTTTTCCTCAAAAACATTTTTTAACACGTTCGTACAAGTTTTATATAATTATTCGGTATTCGGCCATATTTGGCCAAAAATGTAGCCGAAGCCGAATACTGGCCGAGTGCTGCTCTTTGGCCAATGCCAAAGCCAAATATTCGGTCCGACACTATAAATTAGTATGTAATAGACCACCAAAATGATTTTGAAACAATAAAATTCTTAAAATTCTAGAAACAAACTTTAAATTTGCTGCTTGGGTCACATTTGTCCCCTGCCAATATGGGTTAACGATGTCTAATAAAGTTAATAGTTCTTAACTGAATTAATTTGATCAAAAGAAGCAACAAAAAATTTAAATTTGGTCAGTTTATTCGAAAATCGATTTTCATAAAAAAAAATTTACACAAAATCCTAATTTCCTTGAAATCCACAAAAATCAAACGGCTCCAAAAACAAATTGAGTCGGTGTATATCCCCAATTTTTTTAACATTTAATCTTTAGGATGTTTTTTATTAGTGACTTGTATAGAAATGTTGAATTTAAAAATTTTGTTTAATAAAATTTTTAAAAAATCGAAAATACTCATTTGAAGTACCCCCCTAAATTCATGGTAATTTTTAGCTTAAAATTTTTAACGGGTTAATGATGTCATACAAAGTTGACATCATTTTTTCCAAGTAGTTTTGAGTAAAAGCTAAATAAAAAAAAATTATTTTAATTAATTTCATAAAAACTTTTTTTTATTTTTTTTTTTTAAATCATCGTCCTTTTTCCCCAAAAACCCGAAACTTTGACCTCAAAGCGGCACGGGTTAAAGTAATTCGATTTTCCTGAAATTTTTACACAATCATTTTTAGACGCAATTACACAATATTCCGACCCGCGCATTTTGAAATTCGAAAATTTAATTTTTAAGTGCCACTCTAATGTACATGTCATAATGTAGTCAGCACTATTGACTACCTGCATACTTGTCGGCGAGGAATTTTGACAAAATACTTGAAAAAGTCAGGAGGTGTCATGAGGTTTTTTGTATGGTCAGAGATTTTTCAGTCAGCAGGTACACTGACATTGTCATAAGGAAGTCTTTGAGATGTCTTAACGACATTTCTAATTGGGAAAGTAATATAACATTATTTTTTCTAAAAAAACTTTGCTTTGGCAAGTACACCCAAATCTTCCGCAAAACATTATCATGATTTAATGTTTTAGGCAAGAGTACAAAATTCGCAGGCATTTTTTGGTGGGAGGGTGGTTTGGGGGTTTGGTGGGAGACATTGGGGGACACCTTCCCCTTGCGATAGCTGTTATCAAATGGATTTATTATGATTCATGCAATTATTTAATCCAATTAATAATTAAACTGGGTCAAACTTAATTTTTATTTGTTTCATCCGCTGGATCCACATGCAGGGCTTTGAGCTTCCTACGAAATAAAAATGTTGCATTTGCATAAAAAAAGTACAAAAAACCCAGCAGAAAATACCGTTTTTCAGAGGTTGATTTAGTTCTCCAAGGGGGAACTTTTTCCCCCTTGTTCCGATTTTGCCCATTTCCGAAGTTAACCTGCCTAGGAATATAAGACATATTCGTGCCAAACTTCGAAAGCCTAGCTCTTTTATTTTGGACTGTATCGTGTATCGTGTTCTTTACAGACGGACAGACGGACGGACATCGCTAGAATGTCTTAGAATTGATCACTGATCAATAATATATATACTTTATGGGGTCCTAGACCGATATTTCGATGCGTTACACACGAAATGACAAAGTGAGTATACCCCGCTACGGTGGTTGGAGGGTATAAAAAATATTGATGAAAAAAAATAAATATTGAGGAAAAAAAAATTATGAAAAAAAAAAATTGAGGAATAAAAAATGATAAAAAAAAATATTGATGAAAAAAAAAATATTGATTCAAAATAATTATGTTACGTTGTATTCACCAGCTGGTGAATATTTGTCTTATTCCCCACGAGGTGAATTGTTATCCAAGTTACAAACCCAAGTTAAAAAATTTTTGATTTTAAGAAAATGAAAACAGTAATTCCAATTTTCTTTTTTGTTAATCGTTAGCTTATATAGTCAAACTGAGATGGCGTCCTGTGACTTTTTTAAAATTAGACACCAGCCTAAAAACATTATACAAAATAATTTTATAAACTGTTGTTTTTTTATTTTTAGTACCAAAAGGTACATAAAAATAAAATGTATTATTCGACCTTTATATATGTATATATATTCGATTAGAGTTTTATTCTAGTTCGAGGCCCAAAAATATTTCTATTTATGATATTGTCATAATAGAGTATTTTTAATTTATTGCTTTAAAAAAGTTACTATCTCATAGTATGTCTGTACTGATCAGTTTCATCCCCACTAAAGGAATCTTCAGCAGACTTTAGAGAATCATCGTTGGTCAATCAAACATCAAACCAGACATAATATTTGATATATTTCCCAAGTTATATGAGAAGTACTATTATGAAGGTCCGAAATCTGTTTTCCAACAAAAATAACTCTTTTAAAGCAAAAATTGTATATATTAAATCACCGTCGGTAACTATTAATATATGTGTTGCTGTTATTTTACAATAACAACAGCGCCTAACCAAACAATAGTGTTGGTAGGATAAGTCGTACTAAACTTTGTGTTAAATGTTGTTTTTTTATTTTTAGTACCAAAAGGTACATAAAAATAAAATGTATTTATTCGGCCTTTATATATGTATATATATTCGATTAGAGTTTTATTCTAGTTCGAGGCCCAAAAATATTTCTATTTATGATATTGTCATAATAGAGTATTTTTAATTTATTGCTTTAAAAAAGTTACTATCTCATAGTATGTCTGTACTGATCAGTTTCATCCCCACTAAAGGAATGGGGATGAAACTGATCAGTACAGACATACTATGAGATAGTAACTTTTTTAAAGCAATAAATTAAAAATACTCTATTATGACAATATCATAAATAGAAATATTTTTGGGCCTCGAACTAGAATAAAACTCTAATCGAATATATATACATATATAAAGGCCGAATAAATACATTTTATTTTTATGTACCTTTTGGTACTAAAAATAAAAAAACAACATTTAACACAAAGTTTAGTACGACTTATCCTACCAACACTATTGTTTGCTTAGGCGCTGTTGTTATTGTAAAATAACAGCAACACATATATTAATAGTTACCGACGGTGATTTAATATATACAATTTTTGCTTTAAAAGAGTTATTTTTGTTGGAAAACAGATTTCGGACCTTCATAATAGTACTTCTCATATAACTTGGGAAATATATCAAATATTATGTCTGGTTTGATGTTTGATTGACCAACGATGATTCTCTAAAGTCTGCTGAAGATTCCTTTAGTGGGGATGAAACTGATCAGTACAGACATACTATGAGATAGTAACTTTTTTAAAGCAATAAATTAAAAATACTCTATTATGACAATATCATAAATAGAAATATTTTTGGGCCTCGAACTAGAATAAAACTCTAATCGAATATATATAATTTTATTAACTTTATGAAGTGCACTTAACTTAAAATATAAAATAAACGTTTGGTTTTATATTCTAAAATAATATTTTAGGAATAAAAAGCAATTTTTGAGTTCTGGTTGTGTTAGAGTTCTTGATTACTTTCAATAAAATTTGATTTTTGTTGAAAATTCACGTTAGATTTCTGGTTTGCAAAATATCAAAGTTTTGGACCAAAATCGCTGCCAATTTTTCTATAAATTACAAAGTGACATCAATGTTAATGGTTATTTATAAAAAAATAAACCGGTTAAACTGACGTAAAAATACCGGTTTTTCAAATAACCGAATTTGAATAAAAACCGAAACCGAATGGTTTTTTGAAAATGAAAAAAACGGTCCACAGGGTTTTCGGTTTTAAAAATTAATTTGAATTAATGTAGCCAATTTAGTATTTGTTTAGAATAAAAAAACATTAATAAGTTAGAGTGTTAAATTCAGCCTTGACAAATAAAACAGTTTTTTTTAAACAACTTTTATTGATCAGGGATCTAATTTTTGGATTCAATAGCGATAGAATATGTATGCCTAAAATTATGCTTTAATAAATACAAGCTTTTTGTATTTGTTTATATTTTTATCATAGACCATAGGAATATTATCTAGGACCATAGAGTATATTAGGATACCCAAACTTTCAAGTTTGTGGGAATCACTTGGTGCATCTCGTCCAACTCGTCCAACTTATCAGTACCTGGTAGACTGGCCACGAGGACCGTAATTATTAGCCTGGAATGGATAAATCAAAATAAATCAAAATTTGGCAAACATTTCATAAAATTTTCCATTTAAATTTTGAAAAAATGAGAAAAATTAAGAAAAATTCCAAAAAAAAGTAAATAAATATCTATTATATGGGGCATTCCATGTCAAATCGGACACTTTGAAATTTTTTTTTTTTAGATTTCCCCAATTTGTTTACAGTTTTTAGTACCCTTCGAAAACTCCTTTGTGGTACATTTTCAGATTTTTTTGATGGCCCGTTCAAAAGATATCGAATTTTTAAAAATTGGTAGTTTGTTGCTTTACTCAAACTTCTTTTACTCATAACTTCTTCAATAATGGTC
The DNA here is from genome assembly GCA_963921195.1 of Pegoplata infirma. Classification (NCBI taxonomy): domain Eukaryota; kingdom Metazoa; phylum Arthropoda; class Insecta; order Diptera; family Anthomyiidae; genus Pegoplata; species Pegoplata infirma. Next base: position 115,118,641 of record OY992537.1, on the reverse strand, counting down.
CAAAATTCAATTTATTTTTTCAAAATTTTTGTTTTTTTACGTACTTTAAAAAAAAATCCCAAAAAATTCTTAAAAGCGCTCTAGTATGCGATTTTTAAGTTTTAAATGTTTGTACTCTTCGATTTTTTTGACATTTTTTTGTGTAAAACTTCTATCGATTCTACAAATTTTTTGCCCAGGAGGATCGTTGGACAACGACTGGTACTATTTTTTTAAATTTTTTGAAAAAATTTTATTGTAATTTTCCAATCTTTAAATCATTTCTACTGCTCCAATGGTGCGTTATAGAGGGGTGATTGATAAGACCGACCCCCATTTATTTTTACGTCTTAACATTTCTTTGGAACAAACTAATACCCTATCACTGATTTCTAAGGGGGCTCCCACGCAAAACGAAATTTTTAAAAATTTTCTCCAACCTCTCTAACTGCCCTAATAGTGCCCTTACCCAGCAAAACTTAGATTACCAAATAAGGTATAAAATAAGGTATAGGATCTCTTATTTTATACATTGCAGCATTGATGATTTCAACAGGCGATGAGACTCAAAGTAATGCATCCACATTATCACAAAGAATACCAGTAAGGTACAAAATAAGTCATAAATTTATAACGAAGAAGACGAGTAAGGTGTAATATATATGATATTTTATAGGTTACGAGTAGTGAAAAAGTAATTTTGTATTAAATTTACTCACGTGATTGTAAGTGAGTGTCAGTAGATAAAATATGCTCGTGAGTGTGTGTCGTTAGAAATTTCTTGTCGTGAGCCCATCTCTAGTTTAAACTTATGCATTTTTTTATAAAATAATTATTTTTTATGTTATTGTAATGCATTATGCATCCAATTATAAATAATGCATTATTTCAAACTTTCAAATAATACATAATGTAACCAAATATAAGTCATCCATGATTTAATGTTTAGAAATAATAAATATGAAATACACTTTTTCCAATAATCATGCATTACGTAGCAAATTTTTAGTAATGCATTATTTTTCTCTTTAAAATAATACGTTGTGGAACAAATGTTTGGTAAGACATCCTAAAATAATGCTACAAATAAGGTATATACATTACCTGGTAATGTGTTATATAATCACTACCCATTACCAAAGTTTTGCTGGGTAGTCATTTCCAAGACCGATCCCATTAACTTTTACATCTAAACATTTTTTCGGAACAAACTAATACCCTATCTCCAATTTCTAAGGGGGCACCCACACCAAATGACATTTTTAAAAATTTGCTCCAACCGCTCTAACTGCCCTACGAGTGCTCTTAGAGCAACAAAATGTATGACCGACCCACAATATTTTTTTAGTCCAAACATTTTCTCTGAACACACCTACCCTCTATCTCTAATTGTTAAGGCGGTCCCCATACAATTTTTTTTATTTTTTTTAAATTTGTTTTATTTAATCAGATTCTACCGGTCCAATGGTGCGTCCGAGAGGGGTCATTAGTGAGTTTTTTCAAAACATACCTACGCCCTATCTCCACTCCCTAAGTAGGCTCCCATACAGTTGGAGCAAATTTTATAAAAATGTAATTTTGAATGGAAGCCTACTTAGGGAGTGGAAATAGGGCGTAGGTATGTTTTAAAAAAAACGTTGTAGGGTAAAAATAAATGGGGGTCGGTCTCACTAATGACCCCTCTCGGACTCACCATTGGACCGGTACAAGCGGATTAAATAAAACAAATTTACAAAAAATAAAAAAAAATGTATGGGGACCACCTTAATAGTTAAAGATAGAGGGTAGGTGTGTTCAGAGAAAATGTTTGGACAAACAAAAATATTGTGGGTCGGTCATACATTTTATTGCTCTAAGAGCACTCGTAGGGCAGTTAGAGCGGTTGGAGCACATTTTTAAAAATGTCATTTGGTGTAGGTGCCCCCTTAGAAATTGGAGATAGGGTATTAGTTTGTTCCGAAAAAATGTTTAGATGTAAAAGTTAATGGGATCGGTCTTGGAAATGACTCCTCTATGACGCACCATTGGAGCAGTATAAATGATTTTAAGATTAGAAAATTACAATAAAACTTTTTCAAAAAATTTAAAAAAATAGTAATAATCGTTATCCCAAGATCCTACTGGGCAAAAAATATTGTAGAATCGATAGAAGTTTTTCACAAAAAAATTTCAAAAAAACCAAAGAGTACATACATTTTCAAAAATGTGATTTAAATTTTAAAACTTAAAAATCGCATACTAGAGCACTTTTAAGAATTTTTTTGGAGTTTTTTTTAAAATACGTAAAAAACATAAATTTAAAAAAATTGCAATTTGGACCACTATTGAAGAAGTTATGAGTAAAGGAACAAACTATCAATTTTGAAAAATTCGATATCTTTTGAACGGGTCAACAAAAAAATCTGAAAATTTACAACGAAGGAGTTTTCGAAGGGTACTAAAAACTGTCAGCAAATTGGGAAAATATAAAAAAAAATTATTCAAAGTGTCCGATTTGACATGGAATGCCCCATATATAAGTTTGTCATTCCGTTTTGCAACTCATCGAAATATCGGCCTGTGACCCAATAAAGTATATATATAATTGATCAGTGATCGATTTTAAGACATTCTAGCGATGTCCGTCTGTCTGTCTGTGGAAATGGTGATCACGGCCAAAATATTGCACGGAGATGACTGAAACGTATTTATTGGAAGATCTCCCGAGCAGTTTGGTATTGCATTTGAGCGATATCGGTTCAGCGGTTCAAAAGTTTTGAACGAAAATGTAACGAAACCTCAAAAATGTTGGTACATTCAACATAACCTAAAAAGACAAAATGCTTAAATTCGGCTGCTGGTTGATATATGTGAACATAATTGAACACCGAATGGTATTTACACAAGTACTAACATATTTTTTGACAAAAAAAAGAAAAAAATCGCTGATTTTTTTTTTCTGAATTTTTTTTTTTTTGCAAACAATTCTTACAAAAAAAAAACATTTTTTTCAAAAGTAATTTCCTTTTATTTTTTTTAACCAATTTTTTTTTAACATGAAAATGTTTTTAGGCTGGTGTCTAATTTTAAAAAAGTTGCAGGGCGCCACCTCAGTTTGACTATATAAGCTAACAATCAACAAAAAAGAAAACAAGAATTTTAATAACTTGGGTTTGTAACTTGGATAATAATTTACCTCGTGGTGAATAAACCCGTTTTATACCAGCTGGTGAATAAAAAGTAACATAATTATTTTTCACCAAAAAAATTTTTTTTTCGTAATTTTTTTTTTCTTTCATCAAATTTTTTTTTTTCATCAAAACTTTTTATTTCATAAATTTTTTTTCCATTAAATTTTTTTTCATCAATTTTTTTTTTTCATCAAACTTTTTTTTCAATTTTCTTTTTTTCCTCCAACCACAGTATGGGGGTATACTCACTTTGTCATTCCGTGTGTAACGCATCGAAATGTCGGTCTAGGACCCCATAAAGTATATATTTTATTGATCAGTGATCGATTCTAAGACATTCTAGCGATGTCCGTCCGTCTTTAGAAGGCACGATACAGTCCAAAATAAAAAACTATACTTCCGAAGTATGGCATGAAAATGTCTTATATTCCTGGACAAGTTAAGTTCTGAAATGGGGAAAAAAGATTCGGCATAGCCGAATGTAACACTCTCACTTGTTTTTTTTTATAACTTTTTTTTTATCAATTTTTTTTTCATCAATTTATTTTTCATCAAATTTTTTTTTCATGAAATTTTTTTTTTCAAAAAATTTTTTTTTTTCATTAATTTTCTTTTTCATAAATTTTTTGTTCATCAATTTTTTTTTTCATCAATTTTCTTTTCATTAATTTTTTCTTTCATCAAATTTTTTTTTCGTAATTTTTTTTTTATCATATTTTTTTCATCAATTTTTTTTCATAAAATTTTTTATCAAATTTTTTATTATCAATTTTTTTCTCACGAAAAAATACCTTTTTTCATATTTTTTTTTCATCAATTTTTTTTAACATCAAAAAATTTTTATTTTCATCAAAAAAATTCACCAAAAACTTTTTTTCATAAAAATTTTTGTTCACCAAAAATTTTGGGTTCATTAATTTTTTTTTTAATATCCCAGCAAAAATAAATCGAGTTTTTGGCGACACAGCATCTTTTTAAACAATTTAAATTTTTTGTTAAGATTTTTTATATAAAACTTAAAATATAAAATTATATTTTGATAAAATTTCTAACATGCTTTTCTTTTAAATATATTTAACACTTGTTGAATAAAAAACCATGAGTTTTGGACAAAGACACGTGATTTCACTGCATCATTATTGCGCATTAATCAGCGCTGCAAAGAGTGCTTCAACCATAACATCTTTAACACATTTTGAATGAAAAATAAAATTAGTACTCCATCTTCTTTAGTTTCAGAAAATACAAATTATATTACAAAAAATGTCCAATCATATTTTAGAATCTCCAATTATATTTAAAAATGTTTAATTATATTTCAAAAATTTCCGATATAATTAAAAATTTTTGAAATGTAATTAAACACTTTTTGGTTATAAATGGTAATATCTTAAATATAAATGGAAGTTTCTGAAATATAATTTGAAATTTTCGAAATATAATTGGAAATTTTTTAAATGTAATTGGATCTCTTAGGCGATATTTCTTCCAAATTCTTGCAGAGAGTCAACTGATTTTCAGAATTAGTCAATTGTATTTAAGATTTTCCAATTGTATTTAGAAATAGTCAATTGTATTTCAGATTTTGTAATTTGTATTTCAGAAAAAGTCAAATGTGCTTCATCTTTATTCTGCTTAAATCAGCTCTAAAAAGATACATGAATTCACTGCATCTTTATAGCGATTTTTTTACAGCGCTCTAAAGAGATGTGAATTCAGAGCATCTTAAGAGCGCTTTTTCTGTGTATCCAACTAGCGCTCTAAAGTGTGACATCGCCTTAGAGAATCATGCATGAATTCAGCAGGTTTGGATGCGCTCCTTGACTCGAGTTCCCTTTCCAAAAGCTGCTGCCAGTTCAGCAAAATTTCTGCTGGGATAGTTTTGTTTTTCGTGAAAAAAAAAAAATATTTATTTTTACAAAAACTATTTTTTCACCAAGTCTAAACTTTTCGCATAAAAATTTTCCATTGTTTATCAAATGCACATTAAACAAGTGAGAGTGGTATATTCTTTGGTGCCGAATATTTTATACTCTCCAAAATGTAAAAACACTTTTCTGCACTTGTTTTTGGACTCACTTACGAAATGTACAGCTCTTTGGTTTTTTAATGGGGTCCTCGAATGATATTTCAATTCGTTTTGCATGGAATGGCAGAGTAATATAACATTATTTTTTCTAAAAAAAACTTTGCTTTGGCAAGTACATCCAAATCATCCGCAAAACATTATCATGATTTAATGTTTTGGGCAAGAGTACAAAATTCGCAGGCATTTTTCGCGGAAGTTTTAAAAAAAATTTAAAAGTAATTTCCTTTTAAATAAAGTTTTCTCCTTGTTTATTAATAAAATTCTTTCAAGAATTTAAATAAAATTTTTTAGAATTTTATTTCTTTTAAGAATTTAAAAGAAAATTTTTTAGAATTTTATTTAAAATTTTTTCTTGAATTTTTTTGAATTCAAAATTGAATTTTATCAACAACGAATTTTATTTTTTTTTGTTTTTCCTTGTCTGCATAAAACATGATATTTCAATAAAAATTAAATAAAAATAAAGAGTCACCCCAGTATATTGTATTTAAATTTAACTTTGCACAAACAAACAGTGTGACGTATGTTGTATTGTGTTATTGATAAATAAATTTTTTTCCCAGTTGTGTGTTTACAAAACTGTTATACACAATCATTTTAATATGAGTAATACATATTATCAGCTGTCACAAAATTGAACCCCTAAAGTATGCAATAAATAAATGTACATACATTTAATGTTGTTGGCTATTAGCTGGTATAACAATATATGACTCCGTGGCGCAACGGTAGCGCGTCTGACTCCAGATCAGAAGGTTGCGTGTTCAAATCACGTCGGGGTCAAATAGATTTTTTAATTTTTTTTTTTTATTTTATATTTTTTTTCAATAAATTTAATAAGTATTTATAAGTTAAGTATTATTATTTCAAAGAAATTTATAAATAAATTTTATAAAAACCATAAAAAAAACGTTGACCCCGACGTGATTTGAACACGCAACCTTCTGATCTGGAGTCAGACGCGCTACCGTTGCGCCACGGAGTCCTCTATAAAAAATATTTTTCAACTAAATTTAAATTTTATGGTAAAAACTCAAATAAAAAATTTATGTGTCCTGAAGAAACATAAGAAACGGTTGTTAAAATATTTTAATTTTTTTAATTTATTATTTATCATAAAACTATTACACCATTTTTAATTGAAATTGAGATAAATTCCAAATGAAATTGGAAACTCTTATTTGAAATTGAGAAAATTCCATATGAAATTAAAAATTTCCATTTCAAATTGAGAAAATTCCATTTGAAATTGAGAAAATTTCATATAAAATTGAGAATTTTCATTGGAAACGAACTCTTGAATTTGAAGTTTCTTTTGTTAACATAATTGTTAAGAAATATGTTTGGAGAACTATGTTAACATTTATTTCTAACATAAATATGTACAACATTTGACTATGGCAAACGAAAAATAACACGATTTTGACGTATGACGCATTCAGAGAAGAGATATGATTGTAGTAACCATAATTTTAGAGCGTCATATTATAGGTTGTTGGTCTTACCGAGTAGATCACAAAAATGCCCATTAAACTTGCCAGAGACACCCTTAAATTTTAGAGTTATTGACAAAAAACGTTGTTTTGGGACTTTTCTCACTAAACCTTGTGTAATTCAGAAAATTTTCAACCGACTTTAAATTTTTAAACTGTTTTGGATAGAAAAAGGATAGGGCTTTTCATTTGTGTGAATTGGTCAATACGTTAAGGAAAGATATCTAAAGATTTTTTCTATAATATCAAATTTTTTTGTTATTTTTTGAAAATTTTTCGAGTTTATCGATTTTTTCTGCTATAGTTCGTTTAACAACCTTTATATTTATGAGCGTTTTTTTAAAGATAATTTAATTCTGAATACGATAAGCTTTATAATAAAAAAATCGTATAATAATTGACAGAGTTGTGATAATTTTTCCAAAAAAAAGAAAATTAAGATTTTGCAGGAAATCGCCGTTCAGTTAACCCAGTCAAAAAAAAATTATCATAAATGGTCATGTACAATATTTTTAAAGCTTTTTGGTGCGCTGAATCCAAATCTGGCCTTTAAATTGCTCTATCTCGTCAGGTTTTTGAGATATTTAACATAAATTGATATATCAAAAACTTAATAAGATAGCGCAATTTCAAGGTCAAATTCGAATTCAGGAGGTCAAAAACCTTTAAAATAATGATACGCGACCTCTCAGTATGTTGGTTTATTTTTTTATTTTTTTTGCCTGGGTTATCCGCACGGCAATTTCAGGCAATATCATAATTTTCTTTTTTAGAAAAATTATCACAACTCTGTCAATTGTTATCCGATTTTTTCGACATAAAGCTCATCGTATTTACAATTAAATTTTCTATAAGAATACGTTTATAAATATAAATGTTGTTGAACGAACTATAGCCGAAAAAATAGATAAACTCAAAAAATTTTCAAAAAATAACAAAAAATTAGATATTGTTGAAAAAATCAATACATATCTTTCTTATATGTATAGACCAATTCACACACATGAAAAGCCCTATCCTTCTTCTATCCAACACAGTTGAAAAATTTTAAATCGGTTGAAAAATGTTTAAGTTACACGTGGTTTAGTGAGAAAAGTAAAAAAAAAAAAGTTTTTTGACAAAAACTTTAAAAAACAAAAACTGGCAAGTTTGATTTGCATTTTTGTGATTTTTTTGATGAGACCTACAACCTAAACTTGTGTTTTTTGTAGCACAGTGTAATTAATAATATAAAATAAAAATTTTGTTTGGTTTTTACCAATTTCATGTAGTGCCCCGGAAAGAGTTAATGCCAAAAAATTATGTGCACAGTGGGAAAATTTAGAAATTTTTTTTTTATCAAAGTTGCATTTAAAAAAAAAAATATGTGCCAAAATAAAATATTTAGAAATTTTAAAATGTCGTTACTGTGTCTTGGTTTTATCAATTTTGTATTTTATTTCGTAATATGTGACAAAAAATTTTATTTTTTCAAATATCGCGAAATTTCGCGAAAACCGCGATACTGAATTAAATTTGGATTACATAATCGTAATCTAAACCAATTATTTATTAGATTTGATGAGCCACAATTACAAAAATTATACGTAATTTCATTATTATTATTATTATATTTTTTAACAAAATGATAAACTTTAGCGGCTTTGAGCGACCTCAAGAAATTTTTTTTTTTAATGGGATTTATAGCAGGAGTCATAATGGGCCAAACATTGGCCTCTATGGATGTCATTCCCGAAAACTTTTATGTTTTGGGGATTGGCGTCATCCTCACTAACCTAACCTAATGGGATTTTGGACAGAACTTATTTTTTTTTCAAGTAGGTATAATTGTACACTCAAAAAAAAACGTGGGTATTCAATACTAAAAATTTAGCTACGAGTACTAATGTTTTAGTCCAAAATGATCTAGTGCAGGCGTTGCTAATCAATACTAAAATTTGCTACTAATATCTAGTACATGAAAAATACTAACAAAACAGTAAATATTACTGCAATTTTCTACAATTTTAGTAAATATAATTACTAAAAAAATCATAAATATTTCAAATTTTTGCCCTATTTAGTAAAAAAAATTACTAATTTTAGTAAATAAAATTGCTAATTTTAGTTAATAAAATTACTACCTATATCAATTTCAGTAAATAAAAATCAGAAAAAAAATATATATAAATGATTTTTATTTCACTTCGCTAAACTGGCGCGTTTCCCCTTTTTCATTTAGCGCATTTAGCGCTTTCTTTCTAGAACTAATCATTTGAGAAAAAATTTACATTTCACAACAGAAACGTCCTAATAACAGTCTTAGATTCATATTTTTCATGTAGTTGTTGTAGTACAACCAAAGAAATGGAAAAATATGTTTAAAATTGAAATAAAAAAAATATTTCACAATTTTTTTACTTATTCTGTGAATAGGCCTGATGATTTTATAATTTTTTTTTATCCTTAAATTAAAATTATTTTTTAGCGCTTTTTGGCGCTTTTAACTTAATTCATATTTAGCGATTTTTGAGTCACTGTTTTGCTCGTTTTGCCTTTACATAATTTTCGAAAATAACCCCCAATTTTCTTTATTTAAATCTGTCAAAAATACATATTTTGATTGCATCATTACAAAAATAAACTCCATAACCAAAAAAAATAAAACATGGTCTGATTTTTCCCAATTTCATTAGGTCTTTGGCTTAAGTTTCCAATTTCAGCAAAATCTATTGATAATATAAAAATCACAAAGTACAAAAAAAAAATGTCGCGAAAAAATGGAAAAACACCATAAATACCCTATTTTTAAAAACGCGTATTTAAAAAACTGCAAGATCAAAAAAACACCAGCAAATACCCGAAATGTAACATAGTGGCAACACTGAATTCAAATTTAACGATTTTGCAAAAAAAAAAAACGGTTGTTAGCTCTGCTTGTAAACAAGCGCCCCCTTACGGAATAAATACTAAGAAAAATAAATTAAAAACTTATTAATTTACTGTATATTAGCACTTTTATGAACTAAAAATAGTAAAATAATTAGTAAAACCAACTACCAACAAAAATTACTTATAAACAGTAAGAAATACTAATTTTAGCACTTTGAAGATACTAAAAAAACTACTGTAATACTGGTAATTGGTAACTTTTTAGTAGATTTGGGTTACCAACGCACTTACTAATTTTTTTACTGTAGAATTATTTTGAGTGTAGCCTTGTGGAGCTCACGATTTACAACATTTTGTTTTTTTGGACCACTCTAATGTACATATTTAGGGGAAATTTCTTTGGTGGAAATTATTTCATCCATTAGGGAATTTCGTTGAAGGAAAACTATGAACCATTTAGCAGTACATGAACTAAAGTTTTAACATGATAATGTTTTTAGGCTGGTGTCTAATTTTAAAAAAGTTGCAGGACGCCACCTCAGTTTGACTATATAAGCTAACAATTAACGAAAAAGAAAACAAGAATTACTATTTTCATTTTATTAAAACCAAAAATTTTGATAACTTGGGTTTGTAACTTGGATAATATTCACCTCGTGGTAAATAAAACCGTTTTTCACCAGCTGGTGAATAAAAAGTAACATAATTATTTTTCAACAAAAAAATTTTTTTTTTTCATCAATTTTTTTCATAAATTTTTTTTTTTCATTAAATTTTTTTTTTCATAATTTTTTTTTTCATCAAACATTTTTTTTCATAATTTTTTTTTTTTTTCATAAAATAATTTTTTTCATAATTTTTTTCTTTTTTTCATAAATTTTTTTTTTCATCAAAATTTTTTTTTTCATCAAACTTTTTTTTTGCATAATATTTTTTTTTTCTTCATTTTTTTTTTATTTTTTTGATCAATTTTTTTTTCTATCAATTTTTTTCCATCAAATTTTTTTTCATCAATTTTTTTTTTCATCAATTTTTTTTTCATCAAACTTTTTTTTCATAATTTTTTTTTCATCAAACTTTTTTTTCATCAAATTATTTTTTTCATCAAACTTTTTTTTTCATCATTTTTTGTTTTCATCAATTTTTTTTTTCATCAAATTTTTTTTGCATAAATTTTTTTTTTTCATCAAATTTTTTTTTCATAAATTTTTTTTTATTAATTTTTTTTTTCATCAAATTTTTTTTTCATCAAAATTTTGTTTTCATACATTTTTTTTATCGTGTTTTTTTTTTTTTCATCAAATTTTTTATTATCAATTTTTTTCTCACAAAAAATTTTTTTTTCATCAATTTTTATACCCTCCAACTACAGTATGGGGGTATACTCACTTTGTCATTCCGTGTGTAACGCATTAAAATATCGGTCTAGGACCCCATAAAGTATATATATTTATGATCAGTGATCGATTCTAAGACATTCTAGCGATGTCCGTCCGTCCGTCTGTCCGTCCGTCTGTCCGTCTGTCCATCTGTCCGTCTGTAGTTAACACGATGCAGTCCAAAATAAAAGAGCTAGACTGCCGACATTTGGCACGAATATGTCTTATGTCCATAGGCAGGTTAAGTTCGTAAATGAGCAAAATCGGACCAGGAGGAAAAAGTTCCCCCTTGAAGAACTAAACCAACCTCTGAAAAATACCATATTTTAACATGATTTTTTGTGTTTTTGTTTAACAAATGCACCATTTTTCTGCCACAAAAAGTTCAAAGTCCTGCATTTGGACCCAGAGAATTAGAAAATGTCGTTTTTTCGGCCCGCCCCCCTTTTATGGGCGTGGAATAAAACATTTTTTTTTTAATAATGATAATCTTGTAATTCTTTAGTGCAAAAAGCATAAGAATAAATTTTTAAACACATATTCGAGGGAAAATTTGCCCCCCTCAATTACAACTAGCAACCCCCTGACCCCCCCCCCAAAAAAAAATAAAACGCCCCTGCATTTTTTTTTCTTGCATGTTGGAGGGTATAAAAGATTCGGCACAGCCGAATTTAACACTCTCACTTGTTTTATATCAAAAAATTTTTCTTCTCATCAAAAAAATTCATCAAAAATTTTTTTTCATCAAATTTTTTTTTCATCAAATTTTTTTTTTACCAAATATTTTGGGTTCATTAATTTTTTTTTTAACATAATTTTGTTTTTCGTGAAAAAAAATAATTTTTTTTGACCAAAACTACTTTTTCACCAAGTCTAAGCTTTTCGCATAAAAATTTTCCATTTGTTTATCAAATGTACATAAAGCAAGTGAGAGTGTTATATTCTTTGGTGTCGAATCTTTTATACTCTCCAAAACGTAAAAACACTTTTTTGCACTTATTTTTGCACTCACTTACGAAATATACAGCTATTTTGGTTTTTTAATGGGGTCCTCGACTGATATTTCAATTCGTTTTGCATGGAAAAGCAAAGTAATATAACATTAATTTTTCTAAAAAAAACTTTGCTTTGGCAAGTACACCCAAATGTTCCGCAAAACATTATCATGATTTAATGTTTTGGGCAAGAGTACAAAATTCGCACGCATTTTTTTCTAACAGTTAAGTAAATTTGCAAACTTTTACACTAAAAACAAAAACCTTGTAAAATTACAAGAATAACGTGTAACTTTTTTTTTGCTTGCTACTTCCCATTTGACACAAATTGCTAGTAATTTTACAAGCTTTTAACCAATAATTTTGTAATTTTACAAGGTTTTTAACAATAAAATTGTAAATTTACAAATTTTTTGACACGATAAAATTTACAAGGAGGTTTCGCAACTTAACTAGATTTTTTGCTACCTCCTATTTTATGAGAATTTATAGTAATTTTGCAAGCTTTTTAACAATAAAATTGTAAATTTACAGTTTTTTTTTTGGCGCAATTAAAATTACAAGGAATTCTCGTGAATTTACCAGATTTTTATACCCTCCACTCTGGTGATAGAGGGTATATATAAGTTTGTCATTCCGTATGTAACACATTGAAATATTGGTTTAAGACCCCATAAAGTATATATATTCATGATCCTTGATCGATTTTAAGTCGATCTAGCGATGTCCGTCTGTCTGTCGTCTGTCTGCTGAAATCATGTTTTTGGCAATAATCCGCAACCGATTTAAACGCTTGGGGTACCAAAAGTTGCGTCATTCTCCTAGGCAGAAACTGATGTATTTTTTTTGAAATCGGTTAAGTATTTTAAAAGTTATGAGTGAAAATGTAATGGTACCTCCAAAATTATGGTGAATTTTACCCAAAAAAGTGCTATAACTTGACACCTGTTGAATGAATGTGAACGAAACTTTGAATTTAATGTAATTTTATCATTTCTAACTCTCACAAAAAATTTGGGCGAAATCGCACAATGGGGCGAGGCACCAAAAATTTAACCCAACATTTTAAAATGATTTATCTTGGCTCATGGTTGACATATTCAAATAAAATTTTAAATAGGTTCATATTTTATTGTTCTCAACGTTTTTCTGGTTATTTTGGTACCAATTATAGCAAAATCGGTCAAGGGGTTAAGAAGCTATGAGCAATTGAGATGAGTTTCAATATAAACCTACACGATATGGCGTGGCAGCGCGCCATTTTGTAGTTGTTGATGTTTGTTTGGCTTGTTAGATGTTATTTGTATCAATAAAAGTAAAAAATACGTAGTATGTGTCATACACGTGGTTGCTTTTATATAATTTTCATAATTTTTTATATAATTTTCATACATACATACTTATAAAATATTTTTTTTTTTGTTTTTTAAATATTTACATTGCACTATGGTTCCGATCATCACTTTTCTTGGCCAAAATTACAAAAATTGAAGAGCTTTTGGTTTGAAATAGGTTTTTTGTTAAAAATTGTTAGTAGTATAATTTATTTTTTGTTTATAAGAAATTTTTTGTATTTAAACTAAAAAAAATAATTGAAAAAATTTAAAAAAATACTTTTTTTTTATTTTTAGCTAAATTTGTTTTTCTTTTTATACAAAAACAAAATATGTTTTCTGTTGTTTGTAAGGGTTTACGATTTTCTATAAAATCAATATTGAAAAAATTGAATTTTGGCCAAGAAATGTCGTCTGCGAAACCATAGTGCATTGGTTAACATTGTGGAGGGTATTTAAAGATTCGGCACAGCCGAATATAGCTTTCTTACTTGTTTTTTGTAAAATTATCTTGGATATTTGTAAAATTACAAAAAAAGTTGTAAAATTACAAAAATAAATATAAATTTCGATCCAAATTTGTTTATTAAAAAACAAGGAAAACTGTCAGATATTGGTAAAATGCGATTACGAGCCTTTTCCTAGTAATTTGACAAAAAATTTTTTGTGTACTATCGCAACCATGTTTAGGCATTTACTAGCGCTTTATTAAAATCTAAATTATATAAAATCGGATACACCAAAAAAAAAAACGTGGGTATTCAATACTAAAAATTAAACTAAATTTTAGTCCAAAAGGACCTAGTGCAGGAATTGGTAACCAATACTAAATTTGTTTACAAATATTATGTAAAAACAGTAAAAATTACTAATTTTAGTACTTTGAAGATACTAAAATTAGTAACTAATTAGTAGATTTTGGTACAAAATCACTTACTAAACCTTTTACTGTAGAATTATTTTGAGTGTAGTTATCAACAAATTGGCAAGCATATAAAACTTTTGTATGTAAGAGGTGTCCTACTTAAAAGACCCCTGGAGCTGCGCCCGTCGGACATTTAGGGTCCACTGTCCAAACTTAATCTCGGTTAAAATTTCACTGCAATCGGTCCAGTACTTACTGAATAACCGAATTATTTCCCAAAAAAATCTAAAATAAACCACTGTGCGTCATATTTTTTTTACATGTTTTTTTTTTTTTTTTGAAAAACACGTTGTCATAGAAATTTAAGAAAATGTTATCTACTACATTTTACTAAGAAAATGAACATTAAGTATGTTAATTAAATCAACACAGATTGAGTATTTATTGCTTATAAAAATATTATTTACAACCAGGGCAAGTTTTACAAAAATCATGAAAAATATCTGTGGCAAAAAGGAAAAAGTGCATAAGTCGAGTTGTGTTAGTTAATAATGTTTGGTTACTTACTCTTTACATTTTAACCCTAATCATGATTGTAGAAATAATCTATGACATTTTTAGAGAAAATGTCAATTAACAGTGATTTTGTATTAAAATTTCCCAGCAGAAATTTTGCTGAACTGGCAGCAGCTTTTGGAAAGGAAACTCGAGTCAAGGAGCGCATCCAAACCTGCTGAATTCATGAAATATTCTCTAAGGCGATGTCACACTTTAGAGCGCTAGTTGGATACACCTAAAAAGCGCTCTTAAGATGCTCTGAATTCACATCTCTTTAGAGTGCTGCAAAAATCGCTATAAAGATGCAGTGAATTCATGTATCTTTTTAGAGCTGATTTAAGCAGAATAAATACAATTGACTAATTCTGAAAATCAGTTGACTCCCTGCAAGCATTTGGAAGAAATATCGCCTAAGAGATTCAATTACACTTAAAAAATTTCCAATTATATTTCGAAAGTTTCAAATTATATTTCAGAAACTTCCATTTATATTTCAGATATTACCATTTCAAAAATTTTCAATTATATTGGAAATTTTTGAAATATAATTGGACATTTTTAAATATAATTGGAGATTCTAAAATATGATTGGACATTTTTTGTAATATAATTTGTATTTTCTGAAACTAAAGAAGATGGTGTACTAAATTTTTTTTCATTCAAAATGTGTTAAAGGTGTTATGATTGAAGCACTCTTTGCAGCGCTGATTAATGCGCAATAATGATGCAGTGAAATCATGTGTCTCTGTCCAAAACTCATGGTTTTTTATTCAAAAAGTGTTAAATATATTTAAAAGGAAAGTATATTTGAAATTTTATCAAAATATAATTTTATATTTTAAGTTTTATATAAAAAATCTTAACAAAAAATTTAAATTTTTCCCCTTACTTTTACTGCATTCTCAAGAGCGCTCTTTAAAAATCACTTATGCAGTTTTTCTTTTTTGCCATATATAATACCCTGCAAACAATAGGGCGATATATCGTCGAAAAGATATTGCGGCAATAGGTAAATTTATCATTTCAATAAAAAATCAAAGTAGTATTGTTATTACTTATACACACAAAAAAAAAACCTTGTCAAATTACAAGAAAAAGTCTCGTAATCCAATTTACATTTTTATACCCTACACCACTATGTGGTACAGGGTATATTGAGTTTGTGCTGATGTTTGTAACTATCCGAAATATTGGTCCTAGACATACCTTCAAGCATACCGATCGACTCAGAATTACTTTTTGAGTCGATTTAACGATGTCCGTCCGTCCGTCTGTCCATCTATCGGTTTAAGCACGATACAGGTCGCAATTTTCAATCAATTGACTTGAAATTTAAAACTTTAGCATCTTTTGGCCCAAGGACAAAACCTATTGAAATTGGAGAATATCGATCCATGTTAAGACCTAGACCCCCATACAAACGCCCCCTTTTGATTCGGCTTGGTGACTCTAATGACCGTATTATAATAGATATCGCTTTTAAATTTAGCAGGTAATCAAATTTTGTATGCATGAATCATCATTATAAATTTCAAAGGAATCGGATCAGCGCTTCTGGTAGTCCCCATACAAGCCATCCTCCCGATATTCACATAATTCCCTCAAAATTCATAAAAATGAAAATATTTGATAAAAATTTTATTTTTAGGTGTTAAACGTGTACTTTAGTTACCTAATCAAATCGGAATATAATTGGACCAATTTTGAACTAAGTCCCCCCATAAAAATTTTGACCTGTATTCAGTTAAATCGGTATATTGTCAATTATGCATTTTTAAGCACATCCCAATAAAAAAAAACTTGCCCTGATTATTGCAAAATCAGACAATTAAAAATGTCTGTCTGTCTGTTTATTTAACTATAGTAACTATGCGAGAATAAATTTCTCTCTATTCAATCAGTAATTCAGCTGATATTGAAAGATCAACATGCATCGCAATTTCTTGAATTTACTATTAATACTGCAAATTGGAACAATAGTCATATGTAAAACAAGGTAATCAAGAACAATTTAAATTTACAAAAAGTGCACATTTCACAAAAAATATTTTTTTTTAGTTATTATTCTATTGTAGCTCCTGGTACCATTAAATCAAATCGTAATTACACAGTCTGTGTAACACTGCATGATGCCGAAAAACCATGTATTATACGCATTGGTATTGTGGGAAAACCTTTACTCGATATATCCAAAGAGGTTACACTGCAACCTTTTCAAACGAAATCCGTAGACTTTTTGCTACCAAAATTAAGTGCTAACTATAGTTATCAGCTAATTGCGGAAGGTGTGAAAGGTTTGCAATTTACAAATAAAACTGATCTGCATGTAGAGATAAAGAACAGTCTACAGGTATTAATTCAAACTGATAAGGGCGTATATAAACCGGGTGATTTGGTTCAGTTTCGTGTTATTATATTAGATGAACATTTAAAACCGATTAAGTTAGTGGAACCTATAAAAGTGAAAATAAAGGTAAGTGCAAAACTCAAATTAATGTGCTCGATTTGGGAGTACTTTTTCACCATTCACCTTATTTTTAAAATTTTTTTGTTTTTAAATTAATATATCTAGTTCATATTTTTAATTACTAAAAAAAAAACAAGTAAGAAAGTTATAGTTGGCCTAGACCGACCATATGATACCCTACACAAGTGTTTTCCGGAAAATGGTTCCCAAGTCCATACATGGACCGATTGGATCTGTCTTTTGTAAGATCTTTAATTAGTGTAGATAACACACACAGACTAAATTTTAGTGTAATTGGTTTATTTTTGTTACCAATACACTGATTTAACTGAATATCGGTCGAAAGTCCATATTTGGACTTAGTCCAAAAATGGTCTAATTATATTCAGATTTGATTTGGTTACCAAAGTACACGTTTAACACCTACAAATTAAATTTTAAACAGCAATTTTTGCGTTTTCATGAATTTTGATAGAATTATGAAAATATCGGAAGGGTGGTCTGTGTGGGGACTACAAGAAGGACTGGTTGGATTTCCTCAAAATTTGGAGTGATGATTTGTGAATACAAAATATGCTTACCGGCCAAGTTTCGAAAGAGTACCTATTACAATACGGTTAATAGAGTTATTTGAGGCAAATTATAAAGGGACGTTTGTATGGGGGCTAAGTCTAAACATGAACCGATTTTTTCCAATTTCAAATGGCTTCGTCCCTTGGCCAAACGAAGTTTAAGTTTCAAATTTCATACAAATAGATTTATAAATGCTACCTGCATCGTGCTCACAACGTTTAGATGGACAGCCGGACGGACAGACAGACGGACAGGCAGAGGTGATTTTGAGTCGATCGGTATGCTTGAAGGCGGGTCTAGTACAGTGGTGCCCAAAAAGAGAAACGATAATGGTAATTTTTAACAAATATGAGAGTGTATTAGTACTATTGCTCTGAAAGAAATCTACGCTTTGTTATAACAACAATAAATATTATTTGTGTAGTTTTTTTATCAAACAAAGCGACATCGACCTGCTTCTTTGAATGATGGCAAACAACTAAGGAGTTATTTTTGTTTTTTACGCTCTCTGTTGTTAGTTTCGTTGTCGTTCGGATTGTGTACGTGTATCTTAGTCGATCTCTAACAAGCAGGGTTGTCAGATTTTTTTTACGCTCATCGCCAAATCGGATGTCAAAAATCGCCAGAAATCGCCAAAACTCAAATTTTTTTCAGTTTTTGTTAAAAAAAATAATTATTTTTATTTAAAAAAAAATATGTTTTGTTATCTTTATAATGGCTAGAAAATAATAATACTCAAAAATCGCCAAAATCCTAGAAAAATACATAAAAATCGCCAAAAGTCAATTTTTTTAGTTTTTGTATTTTTTTACTTCAATTGGTAATTTTTAAATTTCTAAAATCTGTCTATAGGCAATAAATTTCACTCAAAATTCATTTATGCTTGTTTTCTGCACTAATGCAAAAACCCCAATCGATCTATGATAATCGGTCTTGAATATTTCTTAATTTTCATATCGCTATTTTTACTCAACAACACAAAAACTTAAATATATAAAGACTATGCAAGAGTCAATTCTTTTTGACGTTTAAAGGTGGTGTTAGTATTACAAATGGTATCTGGGAAATCTGGAAATTTTGTTTACCTTTTATTTTCGTTTAATTTTGCTGGTTGTTTTGATTTAATTAAATTAATTTCTTTATTTTATTATGTATTTTTCTCTTTTGTACAGTCATAGAAATATCTTAGTAGAAAAATTAGTAAACCCATTGTAGATCAAGTTTTACAGAATTTAACAAAAATCAATGTTGATATTACAAAATTCAATAGTTGAAAAATACATAGTTGGATAAAATTGCACTGATAGAAATTTGTACATGACAATAATGAAAATCTACATTAATGTTATGAAAAATGACGTTAAAAAGGAACCTATGAAGGGTTTCATTGAATTAATGAAATGGGTATCATAAAATGTAATTGCAAAAACAAGTTTCATTAAATTAATGAAAATTGTTCATACAAAATATAAATTGTATTTTATGAAAATGTTTCATTACTTTAACGAAAAAAGTATTTAATTCTTATGAAATACTTTCATTGAATAAATCCTATTTTTTTATTTTTGAAATGAAATACTTTTACTGAATAAATGTTACTTTTATTTTTAAAATGAAATATATGTATGAAATTGTAAAGATCTTTTTATAGAATTAAAAATAATAAGAAGTTGTTTTCACTTAGTTTTCCCGCACAAAATTTTACTCCAACCTTAAATTGTAATACATAATTAAAACCACGAACTGATATAAAACATCACAAAAATTAGTTAATAATTTAGTTCTTATTTAAAATTTCGTAAAAAAATCTGAAAAAATCACAAAATATCCAAAACACTTTCACATATTTTTTATTTTATCTATAGATTTCACTCAGTTTTCTCACACAAAATTTTACTATAACGTTTACTTTTAATACATAAGTAAAACCCCGAAATAATTTAAAACAACGTGAGTTTAATAAATACTTATAATTAATATTAATTATAATTAATCAACAACATTTCATTATAAATTTCGTAAAAAAATTCTTAGAAAAAATCACGCTGATCAGCTGTTTTTTGAGCGCGTAAACTAACAGACGCGACACGACAAGTGTCAAAAAAGAGAAAATTTTGTAAACAAAACTCAATGAAATTTTTTAATGAAACTACGAATTCTAATGAATCAAAATTAATGAATATCTTGCACAATATGTATGAAATTTCATTCAGCATATGAAAAATTTCATTGTTGCAATGAAACAACATTAATGAATTCCATTCATTAGTGATATGAAGCTTTTTTCTATCAGTGTGTATAAAATATAAGTACATGAAATGTGCAACACTGTTTTTGCTGATCGCCATTTGTAAATTTTTGTTGTCTTGTAAAGAAGGGATGTTTCTCAAAAAAAAATCTTTTGTATTAAAAAAATATTTGGTGAGTAATTAAATATATTTGTTATTTAATTCATTAATAAAGCAATTTTTTATTTTATTTTTAGCAATTTGTGATTTGGAATCTTTCTAAAAACTCTAGAAGCTAATCACGTAAAGTGATTGCCGACAGCAAAACAACAGCGAAATACATCACAGTCCAAGGAAACAAAAAAATATCATCTAAAAACAAAATTAGTTTATGTGAAAATAATGAATTAATGAAAACCACGAAAAAATATTGTGAAATATTCAATTAAATAAAATAACATTTACAACACAAATAAGAATTTCATTTTAATAAATAAAATTGCACTGAAAAAAAAGCTTCGTGAAAGTAATGAAAATTGACATTAGATTAATGAAAAATGACTCATGTTTTCAACCGAAGCCATGTTTCATTTGATCAATGAAACTGGTGTCATAAAAGTTCTGTCAATGGTGTCAATGAAAACATACATGGAAATTATGAAAATGTTCATAGAATGTATTTTTAAAATTTCATACGTTTTATGAAGTATTTCATGAAATTAATGAAAGTATTTATTCATTTAAGGTTCAATAGCAGTGGGTAGGTTGATTAACATGGTAAATTTACATGATCACCCTTATCTACTATTTCCCAGTATTGGGTATAACAATCGACAAATTTAAATAATAGTTCATAGAAAATTATTTAAAACTGGCAAATCGTATCCCCTTAACTGGGAAAGAGTAGATAAGAGTGGTAAAGGGTAGTTAACATGTAAATCAACCTTGAAGGGGTGGACGTAAACTTGACTTAAACCACAATATTTGATACTTTAGTAAAATCACGAAACAATATAAAACAACACGAGTTTTAGTATACATGTATGTAATTAATAATTTATGTTTCACTTTAAGTTTCGTAAACGTCTAAAAAAAACTAGAAAAATCCACTCTCACATTTTTATTTATATATTTCATTCAGTCCACACAAAGCTTTACTTAATCCTTAAATGTTAATAGGTACACACGAAAGCACGAAATAATATAAAACAACACGAATTTTATTAAATATTTAATTAATCAATTACATTTAATTTTAAATTTAATACAAAAAGTCTAAAAAAAATCACAAAAGAAACTCGTGCCGCTATGAACAGCTGTTTTTTTTTCTTTATTTGGCGCGTTTTACTAAAATAAACAGACTTGACACTTGCGACAGGTGTCAAAAAACGAAATGTTTATAAACAAAATTTGATGAAAATTTTGAATGAAACTACGAAATCTAATGAAACAAATTTCGTTAAATTTGTTCACAATATGCATGATTTTTTAATAACCTTATGAATTCCTTCATTGATTAAATGAAAACACAATAATGAATCTGTTTCATTTATATCACGAAGGTTTTTTTTTCAGTGTGCATGAATATACAAAACAAAACGAGTATGATTAACAAAAATACGAATAGAACCAACAAAAATACGAGTTAATCAGCTTTTACAAAAACTGACAACAATTAAGCGTGCAATTACAATTCTGGCGTTGGCTTTGAATTTTGCTTGTTTCAATACATTTTGTGTGTAGAGCGAAATTCAAAGCCAACGCTGGCGTTTTTTGCTGTACATACCAAACGTATGGGAACAAGCAAAATTCAAAGCCAACGCCAGAATTGTAATTGCACACTAATGTTGAAATCAACATAAATATTTGTAGGGTCAAAATCAACAATGATTTCTGTTGAATTTACTACGATTTTCTTTGGGAATACAATGATTTTTGGTTGAGTGTAGAGACACAACAATAATTTTCATTCATCATTTTTAAATTTTTCAATGTTTATTTCTCGTTATTCCCAAATCGTTCCCAAAAAAAAGATTGCCATCTGTAGATAACGACTTCGTTATCACTGACACTACTATTCATGAGTTACCCCTGCAACAACAGTTTACAACAGCGTAAAATTGGGGAAAAAAGTAATTATTTTTTTTGTGATTTGCATATTATAGTTTTTGAGTCTCCTGGACACTGGACAAATTTCCCAAATGTTTTTTGTTTTGTTTTAATTCATAAAGAGCTACTTAGACGAGCAGACTTGTAGAAAGTCTGTCGAAAATGTGAAAAAAAAAGTTTTAAAAAAAAAAGTTCTAAGCGCAGCAAAAGTAAATAAAATTTGATAATTTGAAATAATGGCTCTACTTATCTTTTGAAATTATTCAGGAAATAATTTGACAAAATCGCCAAAGAAATCGCCAATCATTTTGTAAATCGCCAAAAAATCGCCACGTCGCCAAATCGAAAAACTCGTCGCCAAATACATTTCAAAATCGCCATGTTTGGCGAGAAATCGCCATATCTGACAGCCCTGCTAACAAGTGTTTGGGCCAGGGCTGCCATATTTGCCGATTTATCGGCATTTTGCCGATTTTTTGCCTCAAAATTATCAAAGTGCCGATTTGCCGATTTTTGGTACAAAAATGCCGATTTTTTGATCAGCTCAAAAAATACGGTCGCTTTTTATACTTTTTTTGTTTCCTGCAATAAATTGGGTAAAATTACGAAAATTGCGCAGTTATACCTAAAATTATTGGAAATCTATAGGGAATTGTGTAATGTACGATTTTTATTATTCACCCTTATTTAGAAAAATTTTTAAATTTTTGGGTTTCTTAATTTTTTCACAAGTTTTGATTTTTGTTTAACTAACATTTTTTCTCGGGTGTAGCTTTTATATTGCTAAAATATTTCAATTTAGTTTTGTTTACCATTCTTTTTGTATACCAACAACAATTATTTTTTTTTTTGTTTACTCCGCAACATCAATATGCAAAATGTGCATGAATGTTCTCTCATGCATTCAAATGTTTAGCAACATTATATCTAAGTTACAAACCTTTTTGTTAAATTAAGTTCTCTAACGTAATTAACAGTGATGGACTAATAGCACACAAGTGGGTTTTTATGATAAATAAATTGTGGAATATTAATCATGAAAATAGGTAATTTATACCTAAATTTAAATTTTTTTTTAATTATTTACATTTATTTCGATTATTTATCATACGAAACGACCAAATAATGAAATTTATTAAAGTGTTTGTTGAAAGGGTAAAATGGGGAAAAGTACTATTTTGGCTAAAAAGTACCTTAAAAGATATAAAGAGGAGGGTAAAAAAATTCCATCAAATTAGATGCGGGTACTGGTTACACATTACTTTTGCTAAATTTTCTCATTTAAATTGAGATTTGGATTCTGCTATACCTTTCGAGGTAATAGAAAAACAATTTCAATTTCCTTTTTCTGCAACCTTTGAACGTGAATCAACGTAATTATTAAAATAAATAAAAAAATTAAATCCGAGTATTTTTTAAACATCATTTAAGAAATTTAATTTTAATCAAATCTTGTGAATTTAAATACAGATTTAGCAGAAAAAGAAGGTATTATTTAAAGTTTTAGTAAAAATCCAACTTTTACGAAAAAATAACAAAGTGTATTAATACCATATTCCCTTAGATTTTATTGCCATTGAAAACTTTAACCCACATTTTTTTTGGGAAGACCAATCCCTTTTTTATCAACGTTACCAGGAAGAGCAATTGCACGTTTGAAAGATTGCATTGATAAAAGTGTTAAGCGTAGCACCATCTTGAAAGGGAATCAAATTTGTGACATTTGTCACAAAATTTCTATCAAGGGATCTTACAAGGAATTGGAAAAGTAACAACCAGATTGGTGTCCAAAAGACGAATCTTTCAAAGATTGTTTCTATCCGTGCTAAATTTTTTGTCATATCAACCTCACATGGTACATTTGCAAACGGGGCACAAAGGGTTAAAAAAGTGTTGGAAACACCATACGATATAACAAAGAACACTTGTGGTAAGAATCAAGAAAGTAGTTTAAATCAAATCGTATACCCACTATTTTTTATATATTTTTTTTCTAATCTCTGGGTCAGGTCTAGCATATACAGATCGTCAAGTGTTCTTGCATATATTTCATTTACTCCATTCATCAGGAATGAATCAATCACCAAATTGGTGTCATCATGCCCAAAGAATGAAGTAGCTAAGAGAAGTGAATGGAAAAATTTGATAGTTAGTAAAAGAAATTCTTTAGCAACGTAAAGACAAAACCGAAAGTAAAATCGAAATATTTAAGTAAATAAGTAAAGTGTAGTGATAGAAATTTTTGTGAAAAAAAACCCCAATTATTAGAAACTAAAAAAATTAAAATCAAAATGTGCTAAACTTTTACCATAATTTCCCTGTTAAATTAAAAATCACATAAAATTCTAAAATATTATAAATATTAAAATCTTAAATTCTAAATAGCAAAATGTCCGTCCTATTTCATAAGAAATTTGTTAATTAAAACCTAACTAAAGTTACTCTAAAAGTCCGTCTGTCCGTTCCAAAATTTAAAGCTTAAAAAAATTATTAAAAAAGTTAAAATCTTACCATCTATATTGCACAATGTCCGTTTTACTTAAATAGAAAATTTAAAAAAATACAAACATAACTAAAAAAGTCCGTCCGTCTTAATTAAAAACAATTTTCAAAAATATCTAAAATGCCCAAAATATTTAAATCTTAAATCCTAAATTGCACAAAGTCCGAAGTTAATAATAATGATCATTCATAAGTTAATTAAGTTAAGTTATTTTCTTTAAGTGCCAAAGTGTTAAAAATCGCGGGGAAAAATGAATTAAAACCTACATAAATTCCTAAATCTATCAGAAAAAAAAAAATATATAAAACTTAAATTAAATTCATGAAAAATTAGAATTAAATTAAGTGAAGTTTAAAAGAAAAAGAAACAAAAAATCAACGTATATATGCAAGAACATAATAATCTCTTTTAGCAACATCATAATCATCATCTGAATAATCAACCACATCAAGATCGCTGAGGCCTCATCCTTCTTTCATTAATGGTTTGGTGAGTCAAATAAAAAAAAATTTAATTAAATTGATAATATTCTTGCATATTCCTTATAAAATCGAGAGAAAAAAAATAATAACTAAAAAAATTGTAATAAATGGAGTACAAAATATATATATGTATATGACGTCATTACATTGACAATTGTAGATCAACAACAACATTGTTGCTAACTATATTTTTTGACATTTTATTCTTTCATAAATAATCTTCACATAATATATTTTTTTTACTCCTTTATTTAGTTTGCAAGTTCAATTATTATACATAATGTACTTTAAATAAAAATTAAATTTTATCGCAAAACGTTACCGTCTAATCGTTAGGTTTCGGTTGTTTCTAGTTCGGTGAAACTAATTCGGTTTTTAAAATTTGTTTAAAGAAAAAGATAATTTATTAGGATTATTCAAAATAATGAAACTTATAATTTAGTAAATAAAAACGTTAATTTTATGTAACAATTTTTGTTGCAAAATCCATTTAAAATTATTAAACAAATTGGCACTTCTTTTTTTTTTAATAATTATATACTTCTGTCGGTTGAAGTGAATTTTAGTATATAAACCTATGGTAGTGAAGTATATCGAATTTTTTTCTTATACTTAAAATTTAAACTTATTTTTTATCAATAAGCTATGAAATCTTACTATTTCTATTAAAATTAGTCTTTTTAAATTATCCTGTTAAAAATTAAGAGCCAATTTAATGGTTGAAATAAAAATTTATAGAATTCAAAAAATGAATTGCTAAACTTTATTTAAACGTTTTCTTGTATGGACTGATAATGTGTTAGGGTAAGTTCCTCTGTGGGTTCCTAGAAATCAAATTAAGTCGTCACTAGGATATGGTAGGTGTGGGTAATGAGGCGCGGATCTCTGACCAACTATGAGATCACTTTAGAGTTAATTAAGACCAGTACCTTTTTTTTTAGTTATACTCCAAAATTAATCATAGAACGGGGCTTTTGTTGTTTTGTTTTATCTATGATTAGTTAACTAGGTCCATGTTTAAAGTAGGGATTTTAATAGTAGTTTAGTAGTTTTAGGGAGTCTATAATAATAAATATCTGTAATGGGACAGAAGTTTTACAATGGGAGACTCGAACCCCCCCAAAACCGACTGATCGCTAGCGATTTAATGGCTCCCTCGTCTTCTTGCGTATTTCTTTAAATACGGGTTTTGCTTTTGTTCTCAAAAGTAATTTCCCCTAAAAAAATATGGAACTTTTCGTGAGTTTCATTTTTGCAATCTTTTTGTGTTACGTTACATTACAATTGTTAAAAAAGTTTTCACGCATTTTTATTATACACCCAAAAAAAAACGTGGGTATTCAATACTAAAAATTTAACTAAATTTTAGTCCAAAAGAACCTAGTGAGAAACTGGTAACCAATACTAAAATTTTTAACTAATATTATTCAAAACCAGTAAAAATTACTAATTTTAGTACTTTGAGGATACTAAAATTAGTAACGTATTAGTCGATTTTGGTACAATATCAGTTACTAAACCTTTTACTGTAGAATTATTTTGAGTGTACAAGACAATTTAAATTGCCGCGAAAAAGTGACATTTCAGTTTTGTTATGATCGTTTCTTTCTTACAATTGTCGAAAGTTGTTAATTTATAAATTTTTTATTACGATTTGAGGCGTTTAAAGTTTAAGAAAATTTTTCAGTTGTAATTCGAAACATATCCATTGATTGATCTTTTTCGAATTACAATTGGACTCTTTGAATTACAATTGATCTTTTACGATTTACAATTGATCTTTTGCGAATCACAATTGATCTTTTTCGAATTACAATTGTACTCTTTGAATTACAATTGATCTTTTACGAATTACAATTGATCTTTTTGAATTACAATTGAAGAGCTTATTGTAAAAACTAGATAAGCAACACTTCATGTTATGGTTGTTTTTGCATTAAAACTTCTGGAATATGGTTGAAAATAGAACTTTTGCAGAACTTACATTCTCAAGATACTTGTACGAAGGGTTTAAGCAAGAATTATACCAAAAATCTCTCAATGGAACATCAGTAGAAGGCGAAAAACACAAACTAATAAATGATGCTTATCAAGTTTTTCCAGTAAGCCCTTCAATTGATCTTTTATGACTTACAATTGATCTTTTTCGAATTACAATTGGACTCTTCAAATTACAATTAATCTTTTACGAATTACAATTGATCTTTTCCGAATTACAATTGATCTTTTTCGAATTACAATTGATCTTTTACGAATTACAATTGATCTTTTTCGAATTACAATTTATCTTTTACGAATTACAAATGACCATTTGGAATTACAATTAATCTTTAACGAATTACACTTGATCTTTTACGATTTACAATTGATCTTTTTCGAATTACAAACAAAATAATGGAATTTTACTTTTTTTTATTGTTGGCAACATATTGGAAAGCAAAAAAGATGAATTTTTTGATAATTTTGCCATAAGCTTACAATTCATTGTTTAAATCAATCATTATTTTGATTGACTATAAAAAAAATTATAAAATTTTTAATCAAAACCGAAAAAATATTTGATTGGTATAACAATTATTTTAAATGGAGAAATTTCAATCAAAAAATAACTGAATCCGCTTTTTTATACCCTCCAACCACAGTATGGGGGTATACTCACTTTGTCATTCCGTTTGTAACGCATAGAAATATCGGTCGGGGACCCCATAAAGTATATATGGGGCATTCCATGTCAAATCGGACACTTTGAAAAACTTTTTTTTTATGATTAGTGCCCTTAGAGCAACAAAATGTATAACCGACTCACAATATTTTTTTACTCCAAACATTTTCTCTGAACACACCTACCCTCTATTTCTAATTGTTAAGGCGGTCCCCATACAATTTTTTTTATTTTTTGTAAATTTGTTTTATTTAATCAGCTTCTACCGTTCCAATAGTGCGTCCGAGAGGGGTCATTAGTGAGACCGACCCCCATTTATTTTTACTATACAACATTTTTTTAAAACATACCTACGCCCTATCTCCACTCCCTAAGTAGGCTCCCAAATTTTAAAAAAATGTAATTTTGTATGGGAGAATACTTAGGGAGTTGAGATAGGGCATAAGTATATTTTAAAAAAATATTGTAGGGTAAAAATAAATGGGAGTCGGTCTCACTAATGACCCCTCTCGGAAGCACTATTGGACCGGTAGAAACTTATTAAGTAAAACAAATTTACAAAAAATAAAAAAAAAATGTATGGGGACCGCCTTAACAATTAGAAATAGAGGGTAGGTGTGTTCAGAGAAAATGTTTAGAGAAAAAAAATATTGTGGGTCAGTCATACATTTTGTTGCTCTAAGGGCACTATTAGGGCAGTTAGAGCGGTTGGAGCAGATTTTAAAAAAATGTCGTTTTGTGTGGGAGCCATCTTAGAAATTGAAGATAGGGTATTAGTTTGTTCTAAAGAAATGTAAAGACGTAAAAATTAATGGGGGTCGGTCTTATAAAGGACCCCTCTATGACGCACCATTGGAGCAGTAGAAATGATTTAAAGATTAGAAAATTACAATAACATTTTTTCAAAAAATTTAAAAAAATAGTAATAATCGTTATACCACGGTCCTCCTGGGCAAAAAATTTGTAGAATCGATAGATGTTTTACACAAAAAAATTTCAAAAAAATCGATGAGTACAAACATTTTCAAAAATGAGATTTAAATTTTAAAACTTAAAAATCGCATACTAGGGCGCTTTTAAGAATTTTTTTGGATTTTTTTTTTAAAGTACAAAAATTTTGAAACAAAAAAAAATTTGAAATTTGGAGCATTATTGAAGAAGTTAAGATTAAAAGAAGTTTGAGTAAGGGAACAAACTAAGAATTTTTAAAAATTCGATATCTTTTGAATGGATCATCAAAAAAATCTGAAAATTTACTACGAAGTAGTTTTCGAAGGGTACTAAAAACTGTAAATAAATTAAGAAAATCTAAAAAAAAAAAATTTTCAAAGTGTCCTTTTTGACATGGAATGCCCCATATATATTATTGATCCATGATCGATTCTAATACATTCTATGAATGTCCGTCCGTCCTCTGTCTGTAGATAACACAATGCAGTCCAAAATAAAACAGCTAGACTCTTGAAGTTTGGCCCAAACATGTCTCATGTTCATAAGCAGTTTATGTTCGTGAATGGGAAAAACCGGGACAGGGGGAAAAAAGTTCCCCCTTGAAGAACTTAACCAACCTCTGAAAAAAAAAACTTTTTTTTAAATTTTTTTTGTATTTTTGTTTAATAATTGAAACATTTTGTATATTTATCGCGATGGAAAGATGCTCTAAACGTCCCCCTCAGAGCACATACCCCCCCCCCTCCCAATAAAACGCCCCTGACTATTTTTTTTTTATTTTTTTTTATATTTTGGAGGGTATAAAAGATTCGGCACAGCCGAATTTAACACTCTCACTTGTTTTTGATTGAAATTCGCTTAAAATTTTTGGTGTGTAAATAAATATTGCATGATTTATTTTTTTTACTTGTTTTTTTCTTTTTTAGGATGGTCAAGATATTCGTGTTAAACAATTTAAAGATATACGCATGAATAAAGGACTTTTTACGGGCAGCTTTCAATTATCCGATCAACCAAATCTCGGCGAATGGACTATTATAGTTAGCATAAGTGGAAAATATGCACTGACCCAAGCGAAACAATTTAAAGTTGAAAAAATTACATTACCAAAATTTGGTGTATATATAGATACCGTTAAAGATCTGTCTCTAGATGATTTAGTATTTAAGGCCACCGTTTTTGGTAAATATACGTATGGCCAATACGTTGAAGGTTACGCTGAGGCAAAAATTATTGCTCCATCCAGCAGAACGTTAATTCAAAAATTCACAAAGAGTATTGAGAATACTAAAGCGGAATTTGAATTTAATTTAACAGATTTATTGAATTTTCCCCATGGCTCTGTTCTGGCTCTAGAGGCTACAGTTACCGAAATACATACAAATATCTCACATAAATATTCTCACAATATTAATTTACATAATCAAAGATATAAAATTATGATACCTGAAAATGAAATTGAGTTTCGTGACAATAAACCAAATTTGATAAAAGTTAAAGTTCAATATTTTAATGGCTCTATAGTTCAGGATCGCAAGAATCCAGTTAATATGCAATATGGTACACGGGGTTACGAGTCATTTTTAGATGACTCTGGAACAGCTAAATTTCAATTTGACTATCAGGAAGATGATGTTTTTCTTTTTTTGTATAAAAATTCCTCAGCTAGGTTACCAAATATTATAAGTATTAATAATAATCAGGATATTGAAGGAGATGATTCACAATATTGCAGTTTAAAATTAAAACAAAGCAGGTTAGTTTTTTTTTTTTTTTTTAATTTCTTATGGCTACATATGTCAAATCGTTTTAAGATAGATACACCACCCAAAAATTTTATTTCGATTTTCAATTGGAATTCTCTAAATTTTAATTAAAATTTTCTGAATTAAAATTAAAATTTCTGAATTTCTGAATTTCTGAATTTTTTTTTTTTTTTTTTGAGAAAGATTTTTTTTTTTTTTAAATTTCAATTTGAAAATTTGTAAAAATTGTGTATATTAATATTATTATTCTATTCTATATTAATTAATAGACAAGCTCGAGGCCACAGTTGTTTTTTTTTTTAAATATTAATTTTTATTATTTTCAATTTTCTCCATCCTTCGGATGGCATCTTCAGGAATAATAACGAGTAACAATAACCAAATTCAACGACTGCTCGTGTTTACATTTAATATTGCAGTCGTTAAATTTGGTTATTGTTACTCGTTATTACTGCTGAAGATGCCATCCGAAGGATGGAGAAATATTGAAAATAATAAAAACTAATATTTTTTAAAAAAACAACTGTGGCCTCGAGCTTGTCTATTAATTAATATAGAATTGAATAAAAAAGGTCGAATAAATATAATAATATTATTATTCTATTTGTTTTTTCTATAGACTTAAGTTGGGATCAGCTGTGGAATTAGAAGTCTTAGCAAAATCAAATATACCATATTTCATATATACGATTGCCGGTCATGGCAATATTATTGAGATGAAATATATTCAATTATCAGGAGATAGTAAATCACACACTATAAACATAATTCCATCGATTGAAATGGTACCAATAACAAATATTTACGTACATTACATTAAAAATGGAAATTTAAGTTTTTGTGATATTGAGCTGAAGTTTCCCAATGAATTTGAAAATCAGGTAAGTGATGAGAATAAACTAAAAAAAAATGGGAATAGTATTTATACCCCGCAACCTCAGTGTGGGGGTATCCGCATTTTGTCCTTCCGTGTGTAACACTTCGGAACACCATCCCGACTAAATTGTTTATCAAATATTTCCATTTTTATGAATTTTGAGGAAATTATATGAATATCGGGAGGGTGGTTTGTGTGGGGACTACCAGAACGACTGCCCCGATTGAAATTTGGTATGATGGTTTGCGCATGCAAAATATTATTACCTGTTAAATTTCAAAACGATATCTATTATAATACGGTTATTAGAGGCTCTTAAGCGAAATTCAAAGGGGCGTTTATATGGGAGCTAGGTCTCAACATGGACCGATTTCAATAGGCTTCGTCCTTGGGCCACAAGAAGCTTAAGTTTCAAATTTCAAGTCAATTGATCGAAAATTGCGACCTGTATCGTGCTTAAACCGATAGATGGACAGACGGACGGACGAACATCGCTAAATCGACTCAAAAAGTAATTCTGAGTCGATCGGTATACTTAAAGGTGTGTCTAGGACCAATATTTCGGGTAGTTACAAACATCAGCACTAACTCATTATACCCTGTACCACAGAGTGGTATAAAAATGAGTAATTTTTTTAATTGACTCAATTAAAAATTTACTCAAAAATTTACAAAAGAATTTAAGTAAATAATTTAATAGTTTTTTTTAATTTTTTTGTAACTCTCATAGTTTTTTTAATTCTCGTTTAGTTATGGTTTTTCTATATGGGGCATTCCATGTCAAATCGGACACTTAGAAGTTTTTTTTTTAGATTTTCCCAATTTGTTTACATTTTTTAGTACCCTTCGAAAACTCCTTCGTGGTAAATTTTAAGATTTTTTTGATGACCCGTTCAAAAGATATCGATTTTTTAAAAATTGGTAGTTTGTTCTTTAACTCATTCATAACTTCTTCAATAATGGTCAATATTTCAATTTTTTTTTTTCAAAATTTTAGTTTTTTTACGTACTTTAAAAAAAAAAATCCCAAAAAAATTCTTCAAATCGCTCTAGTATGAGATTTTTAAGTTTTAAAATTCAAATCTCATTTTTGGAAATGTTTGTACTCTTCGATTTTTTTGAAATTTTTTTGTGTAAAACTTCTATCGATTCTACAAATTTTTTGCCCGGGAGGATCGTGGGATAACAATTATTACTATTTATTAAAATTTTTGGAAAAAATTTTATTGTAATTTTCCAATCTTAAAATCATTCCTACTGCTCCAATGGTGCGTCATATAGGGGTCGTTTCCAAAAGAGACCCCAATTAATTTTTACGTCTTAATATTTCTTCGGAACAAACTAATACCCTATATCTTATTTCTAAGGGGCTCCCACACAAAACGACATTTTTTAAAATTTGCTCTAACCGCTCTTACTGCCCTAATAGTGCTCTTAGAGCAAAAAAATGTATGACCGACCCACAATATTTTTTTAGTCCAAACATTTTCTCTGAACACACCTACCCTCTATCTCTAATTTTTAAGTCGGTCCCCATACAATTTTTTTATTTTTTGTATATTTGTTTTATTTAATCAGCTTCTACCGGTCCAATGGTGGGCCCGAGAGGGGTCATTAGTGAGACCGACCCCTATTTTTTTTTTACCCTCCAACATTTTTGTAAAACATACCACAGCCCTAAATCCACTCCCTAAGTAGGCTTCTATTCAAAATTAAATTTTTATAAAATTTGCTCCAACTGTTATGTGTATGGGAGCCTACTTAGGGAGTGGAGATAGGGCTGTGATATGTTTAACAAAAATGTTGGAGGTTAATAATAAATGGGGGTCGGACTCACTAATGACCCCTCTCGGACGCACCATTGAACCGCTAGAAGCTGATTAAATAAAACAAATTTACAAAAAATAAAAAAAAAATTGTATGGGGACCGCCTTAACAGTTAAAGATAGAGGGTAGGTGTGTTCAGAGAAAATGTTTGGACTAAAAAAATATTGTAGGTCGGTCATACATTTTGTTGCTCTAAGGGCACTATTAGGGCAGTTAGAGCGGTTGGAGCAAATTTTAAAAAAAATCGTTTTGTGTGGGAGCCCCTTTAGGAATTAAAGATAGGGTTTTAGTTTGTTCCAAAGAAATGTTAAGACGTAAGAATAAATGAGGGTCGGTCTTTTAAATGACCCCTCTATGACGCTCCATTGGAGCAATAGAAATGATTTTAAAATCGAAAAATTACAATATTTTTTTTTCAAAAAATGTAAAAAAATAGTAATAATCGTTATCCCACGATCCTCCTGGGCAAAAAAAGTTGTAGAAACGATAGAAGTTTTACACAAAAAAATTTCAAAAAAATCGAAGAGTACAAACATTTTCAAAAATGAGATTTAAATTTTAAAACTTAAAAATCGCATACTAGAGCGCTTTTAAGAATTTTTTTTTGGACTTTTTTTTTTAAAGTACGTAAAAAAACAAAAATTTTGAAAAAATTTTTTTTTTGAAATTTGGACCATTATTGAAGAAGTTATGAGTAAAGGAACAAACTACCAATTTTTAAAAATTCGAGCGGGTCATCAAAAAAATCTGAAAATTTAACACGAAGGAGTTTTCGAAGGGTACTAAAAACTATAAACAAATTGGGAAAATATAAAAAAAAAAAATTTTAAAGTGTTCGATTTGACATGGAATGCCCCATATGTATATGGAAGTTTGTAATCGTCTTTATAAAATTTTCCTATGTCTTTGAGACATAAATAAGTTTGGTAAAGTTTGAAAAGACAAGTTTTTTGATTTTTTTTTTTAATTTAAAACTTTTTTATAATTAAAAAAAAAAATAAATTGATAAATTTTAAGTAAATTTTTACTTGACACAATTAAACAGTTACTTAAAAACAAACGAAAAATTTTGATTAAAGTTTTACTTGTGTCAATTAAAAATTTACTAAAATTTTTTGGCAAACATTTATAAATTTGTATTAAAAGTTTACTCAATACTATTAAATCGTTTAATGGTGCAAAATTGAGTAATTTTTTACTCAATAGTATTAAAAATTTACTCAAATATTTTTTTTATTATTTTCTGTGTAACCATTTGAAGGAGTCGCTTCTAGAGTGGTGAAATGTACACTTAGAAAAAAAAAATTAACTAAAAAATGAGAAAACTAACTAAATTCCAGAAAAGTTGATAATGATTTGGCTTCAGTGCCATGTTTTCCTTCTGTTAAGTTCATATTTTTCTTAAACATAAGGGGAAACATTTTTTTTTTAATATTATTCCAATTGGAACTTAAGAAATGGGAAAAATTGTATTTCAATTTAGTTCATACATGCACTCAAAAAAAAAGTGAACTAAAATCTGGGAAAATTAACTCAATTTTGAGAAAAAGAGGGAATGATTTGGCTCCAAAGATTTTTTTTCTTGGTTTTAGTTCATAATTTTCCCAGAAATAAGGAAAACAAAGTTATTTAATTTTAAGCCAATTTTAACTAGAAAATGGGGAAAATTATACTTCACATTTTAAAAATAGATTGGGTCTAGACCCTGGACCCATGGGTTCAGACCCCATTTAACTCGAGACCCCGTTGGGTCCTTTAAGGGTCCCCATAGATTTTGAACCAAAACTTGTGTCCGTTTCGCTATAACTTGCTTAGTTTTTGAGATACGGCAATAAGGGGTCTGACAGGGTCTTGAGAATCTTAAAAACTGGATATCTCAAAAACTATTAATCGGTGGGCTTTCGGGTATTTTGCGGAAGTGTTTTACGAGTCAAGAGCTTCAAAAATGCCGTTGGACCTTTTCTCGTGTTGGCAGTATTTACCGAGATATGGGCAAATATAAAATCTCGGGAATTTCAAATTTTAGATCTAAAATTAGGGACTTGAGACCCCGACAGATATGCAGAGCTAGCCTATTCCATATTTTTCTTTGTAGTCTTTCTTTTGAAAATTTCGTCCGTTTCGCTCTATCTCGCTTAGTTTTTGAGATATCGCCATTTTGAATTTTTAACTAAATTCTAAGAAGTTATTTACTAAATTCTCCGAAGTCATTAACTAAATTCTAAGAAGTACACTTCCTCAATTCAAAGAAGAGAAATACGATGATGTTTTTTTTAGTAAATTTTAACTAAACTTGAACTAAATTGTTTATTAAGAAATATGTCTTAAAAGTAAAGATACGATTCTTAGATTTGTGGAAAATTTCTTTGGCAGTAAGAATTGTTTTCCTAATATTTAAAAAATCCATTTAAAGAAAACTATGAACTAATTATAAGTAAATGAACTAAAATTTTTTCCTCATAGTTAAGAAAATTTCTTATTTTTAAGTTAAATTTAACTAAATTTTAGGAAAATTCATGATAAATTTTCAAAGACATTTTTTCCTTAAATTTAGTTATATCTTTTTTTTCAGTGTGTTTTGACCCGATTGGGTGAAGACCCCATTGGGGTTTGGACCCGATAGGTCCAGATCCCGATATGCCCAGACTCAGTTTGGTTCCTTAAGAATCCTCTTAATTTTTATTCCAACATTTTTATTTGGTTCCTTAAGAATCCTCATTGTTTTAAATCCAAAATTTTTGTCCGTTTCGCTCTACCTTGCTTAGTTTTTGAGATACGTGAATTTAGGGGACCACTGGGATCTTGAGAATTTTGAAAAAGTCAATAACTTTAAAACTATTGCCCGGAGAGCTTTTGGGTATTTTGCGGCCTTGTTCTACGTGTTAATAGGGGTTTGGACCCGATAGGTCCAGATTCCGATATGCCCAGACTCAATTTGGTTCCTTAAGAATCCTCTTAATTTTTATTCCAAAATTTTTATTTGGTTCCTTAAGAATCCTCTTAGTTTTAAATCCAAAATTTTTGTCCGTTTCGCTCTACCTTGCTTAGTTTTTGAGATACGTGAATTTAGGGGACCACTGGGATCTTGAGAATTTTGAAAAAGTCAATAACTTTAAAACTATTACCCGAAGAGCTTTTGGGTATTTTGCGGCCTTGTTCTACGTGTTAATAGCTACAAAAATGCATTTGAACTTTTTGTTGTGTCGGTAATATATACCGAGATATACACTCAAAAAAAAAGTGAACTAAAATCTGGGAAAATTAACTCAATTTTGAGAAAAAGAGGGAATGATTTGGCTCCAAAGATTTTTTTTCTTGGTTTTAGTTCATAATTTTCCCAGAAATAAGGAAAACAAAGTTATTTAATTTTAAGCCAATTTTAACTAGAAAATGGGAAAAATTATACTTCACATTTTAGAAATAGATTGGCTCTTGACCCTGGACCCATGGGTTCGGACCCCATTTAACTCGAGACCCCGTTGGGTCCTTTAAGGGTCCCATAGATTTTGACCCAAAATTTGTGTCCGTTTCGCTCTAACTTGCTTAGTTTTTGAGATACGGTAAAAAGGGGCCTGATAGGGTCTTGAGAATCTTAAAAACCGGATAACTCAAAAACTATTAATCGGAGGGCTTTCGGGTATTTTGCGGAAGTGTTCTACGAGTCAAGAGCTAAAAAAATGCCTTTGGACTTTTTCTCGTATTGGCAGTATTTACCGCGATATGTGTATATATAAAATCTCGGGAATTTCAAAATTTAGATCTTAAATTAGGGTCTTGAGACCCCGACAGATATGCAGAGCTAGGCTATTCCATATTTTTCTTTGTAGTCTTTCTTTTGAAAATTTCATCCGTTTTGCTCTATCTCGCTTAGTTTTCGAGATATCGCCATTTTGAATTTTTAACTAAATTCTAAGAAGTTATTTACTAAATTCTCAGAAGTCATTAACTAGATTCTAAGAAGTACACTTCCTCAATTCAAAGAAGAGAAATACGATGATGTTTTTTTTAGTAAATTTTAACTTAACTTGAACTAAATTGTTTTTTAAGAAATATATCTTAAAAATAAAGATACGATTCTTAGATTTGTGGAAAATTTCTTTAACTGTAAGAATTTTTTTCCTAATATTTAAAAAAATCCATTTAAAGAAAACTTTGAACTAATTATAAGTAAATGAACTAAAATTTTTTCCTCACAGTTAAGAAAATTTCTCATTTTTAAGTTAAACTTAACTAAATTTTAGGAAAATTTATGATAAATTTTCTAAGACATTTTTTCCTTAAATTTAGTTATGTCTTTTTTTTCAGTGTAAGCATTTAACAATTTTCGGGAATGCCAACTTTTTTAAATCCAAAGTTAGTACCCATTGGGGTCCACACATGTGAAGAGTACCGGCGATACTGTGGCGATCCAAAGAACCAAAAATGGCCTCCATTTTGCTCTATCTGACTTAGTTTTCGAGATATCGCCATTTTAAATTTTTGAAAAAAAAATGTCCACGAGTTATAAAAATTTTACTAAAATAGTGGAAAAAACTTCCTCAAATCTAAGAAAATGAACTAATTGGTAGAAAATTACGTTCTAAATCTAAAGAAAAGGAATATGTCTTAAAAATAAAGATTTTTACCATATATTTTGGGAAAATTTCTTTGGTGGTAAGAATTTCTTCCATGTATTTGGGAATTCCATTTATGTAAAATAATGGACTATTTAACAGTACATGAACTAAAATTTTTTCCTAACAGTTAAGAAAATTTCTCAACTTTTAGTTGAATTTAACTAAATTGTGGGAAAATTTATGAACTATTTTAATGAAAATTTTTCCAAAGTGTAAGTTAAGTCTTTTTTTTTAGTGTAAGGGGGCTCTCATTTGTATCTTTTAGGGGCACCTGGAGGTGCCCCTATTAGATATGTGGGGTCCAAATATCTAATATGGGCAGAAAATTACGTTCTAAATCTAAAGAAAAGGAATATGTCTTAAAAATAAAGATTTTTACCATATATTTTGGGAAAATTTCTTTGGCGGTAAGAATTTCTTCCATGTATTTGGGAATTCCATTTATGTAAAATAATGGACTATTTAACAGTACATGAACTAAAATTTTTTCCTAACAGTTAAGAAAATTTCTCAACTTTTAGTTGAATTTAACTAAATTATGGGAAAATTTATGAACTATTTTAAAGAAAATTTTTCCAAAGTGTAAGTTAAGTCTTTCTTTTTTAGTGTAAGGGGGCTCTCATTTGTATCTTTTAGGGGCACCTGGAGGTGCCCCTATTAGATATGTGGGGTCCACCGTCCAAACTTATGCTTGAAATTACGTTTGCTATAACGGGTATAAATTTTACTGCAATCGGTACAGTACTTACTGAGTGGCCAATTTATTTACGAGAAAATCGATAATAAACCACTGTGCAGAGTGGCGTAGGGTATAAAGATCCCGACGATTGTTTTTTTTTTATTTTTTACATTTTGTAGGGTATAAAACAATTGGCACAGCCAAATTTAACATTCTCACTGTTTTTTTTTTTAGATTTCCGTTTCATCACCAGTTTCCACTGTTAAACCAGGCGATGAAGTTAAATTGAACATTAAAACCGCAACCGAATCTAGAGTTGGTATTTTGGCAGTCGACATGAGCGTTCATTTATTGGATAATAATTATAATATAAAAAGGCAAGAGATATTTACTAAATTGTTAGAAGATAGAGCGCGTACGCCATTAAGACTACAATATATTGGTCAACAATCGGGTCTATTTACATTGACAAATGCTAATTTTGTCTATGAAACTCCATTTGGTAAATATTCGTAATGAAAAATACTGCATAATAGATAAATAATTAAATAATATTTATTATAATAGGTGTTACAGGAACAGGCAATGAAAACACAAATAAATTATTCAATCGACATTTTGATGATGGCAGCAACAAAATTTCCCCAATTCGCTCGAGATTTCCCGAAACTTGGATATTCAAGGACATAGACATGTAAGTTTTTGACAGTCCATTAAAAAAAAAAAAACTAAGAAATATACTCATATGTAGGGATGTGATTTTCATGCAAATGCATGTTTTTTGTCGATAGTATAAAAACGATATCAACCAATTATCTTTCCGAATCAAGAAATTTGCGTTAAAATGGCATCGATTTGTTTTTGCATATTTTTGCATATTTTAGTGAAAATGCATATTTTTGCATATTTTGGTTTTAAATGCATGTTTTGTGCATATTTCCAACTTTAAAGTGCATATTTTTGCATATTTTGGCTTCAATCAGCAAAAAGGCGAACTGAAATTTATTGTTTCAAAAACTGTTTAAAATTAAAAAAAAAATTATTTTGAAAATAAAAAAAAAAAAATTTATTATTTTAAAATTGTTTATAAATTGTTTTAGTTTTTAAAACATCATTCTTACATAAAGTTTTAAATGTAACTATTCAAACCCGGCGTTATTTTTTACTTTTTTAAAAGTTTTTCGCATGAAAACAAAATTTTTATTGAACAAATTTTATTTTTTAGTGCATATTTTTAGGTTTTTTAGTGCATATTTTGAATTTTTTGGTGCATATTTTAAGCGCATATTTTCAATTTTTTAGCGCATGAAAATCTTGAAAAAATTGAATATAGGATACTCTCGCGGAAATAAAATTTTGAAAAAAGTACTTTTTTGAAAATTCCGGTTTTAATGGGGACAAAAAGGGGGAAAATAGGGCAATTTAGTGAATTTTGAACTAATGGTCCTAGAAACTAGATATTTGAACAATAGTATCCTCTCGGGGAAAAAACATTTTTTTACTAAAATTTTTTCACTCAAATTTTTTTTTCATTCAAAATTTTTTTTCACCCAAAACTTTTTTTTTTTACAAATTTTTTTACAATTTTTTTTACAAATTTTTTTTCACTCAAATTTTTTTTTTCACCCAAAATTTTTTTTCACTCAAAATTTTTTTTACTCAAAATTTTTTTTTACTCAAAATTTTTTTTTACTCAAAATTTGGTACATGTTCTATCTTCTGACCTAATGGTCCTAGAAACTTAAAGTTTGGACTATAAGATCCTCTAACGGAAAAAACATTCTAAAACAAAGTTTTTTTTTAATTCTGATTCTAGGGGGTTGAAAGGGGGAAAGTTGGATAATTTGGTACATTTTGTATCTTCTGAACTAATTTTCCCAGAAACTTAAAAATTTTGACTATGGGAAAGTTCTATGAAGAAAGTTCTATTTTGAAAATTTCGCTTCTAAGGGGCAAAAATCCTCTCGCGGAAATTATGTTCTGAAGAAAGTATTTTTTGAAAATTTTTTCATTCAGATTTGGGGGGGAATAGGACGATTTTGAACATTTTCTATATTGTGAACTAATGGTCCCAGAAACCTGAAATTTGGATTATAGGATCCTCTCGGGGAAATAATATTCTGATGAAAGTACTTTTTTAAAAAGGCACTTCTAAGAAGGGGAAAAAGGGGAAAATTGGGCAATTTGGTACATTTTCTTTTCTCTGACCTAATGGTCCTAGAAACTTAAAGTTTGGACTATAAGTTCCTCTCGCGGTAAAAACATTCCGAAACAAAGTTTTTTTCAATTCCGCTTCTAGGGTGGTTAAAAGAGGGATAATAGGACAATTTGGTACAATTTGTGTGTTCTGAACTAATTTTCCCAGAAACTTAAAAATTTTGACTATGGGAAATTTCTATGAAGAAAGTTCTATTTTGAAAATTTCGCTTCTAATGGGCAAAAAAGGGAAAGTAGGGTAATTTTGTGTCTGCTGAGCTAATGGTCGTAGATCCTTGACCATTCCGCTCTCGCGGAAATAACTTTCTGAAAGAAGTACTTTTTCAAAATTCCGGTTTGTATCTGCTAAACAAATAGGACTGCACGATCCTCTCGAGTGGACTGCACGATCCTCTCGCGGAAATAACATTCTGAAAAAAGTACTTTTTTGAAAATTCCGCTTTAAAGGGAGAAAAAGAGGAAGGTAAGGCAATTTTGTATCTGCTGAAAATATGGTCCTAGATACTTGAAATTTGGAATGAACGAACCTCTCGCGGAAATAACATTCTAAAGGAAGTATTTTTTCAAAATTCTGGGTGGAAATCGGGAAAGTAGGACAATTTTGAATCTATTCGCGAAAATAACATTCTTAAAGAAGAACTTTTCAAAAAATCAACTTCTACGGGGAAAAAGGGGGAAAGTAGGGCAATTTTGTATCTGCTGAACTAATGGTCCTAGATACTTGAAATTTGAACTGTACAATCCTCTCGCGGAAATAATATTCTAAAGGAAGTACTTTTTGAAAATTCCGCGGGAACAAGGGGGTGAGTGGGGTAATTTTGAATCTGCTGAACTCATGATCCAAGATACTTGAAATTTCAACTGTACGATCCTCTCGCGGAAATAACATTGTTAAAGAAAAACTTTTTTAAAAATTATGCTTCTACGGGGAAGTAATGGTCCTAGAAGTAATGGTCCTAGATACTTAAAATTTGAACTGAACAATCCTATCCCGAAAATAACATTCTAAAAGAAGTACATTTTTGAAAATTCGTTTTTAAAGGGGGAAAATGGGGAAAGAAGGGCAATTTCGTATCTGCTAAACGAATGGTCCCAACAACTTGACATTTTAACTCTACTCTCGCGGAAAAAACATTTTGTAAAAAGTAATATTTTGAAAAATCCTTTTATAAGGGTGGGGTGGTGGGTAGAAGGGGTTTAATAGGGCAATTTTGTATCTTCTATCAATCTTATTTTTTGAAAAATATATTTTTTTGAGAATTTTGGTTTTAAGGAGGCCCAAAAGGGGGAAAATAGGGCAATTTGCTAAACTTTAAATTAATGGTATTAGAAACATGATATTTGGAATATGGGATCATATCGCGGCAATAACATTCTAGAAAAAGTACTTTTTTTGAAAATTTCGCTTTTAAGGGGGAGAAAGGGGGAAAGTAGTGCAATTTTGTATATGCTAAAGTAATGGTCCTAGATACTTCAATTTTTTTTTTTGGACTGTACGATCCTAAAGCGGAAATAACATTCGGAAAGAAATACTTTTTTAAAAATTCTTCTTTAAGGGGGAAAAAGGGGGAAAGTAGACCAATTTTGTATCTGCTGAACAAATAGTCCTAGATACTTGAAAATTGGACTGCACAATCCTCTCGCGGAAATAAAATTCGAATGGAGGACTTTTTGGAAAATTCCGCCTCTAAGAGGGAAAAGGGGGAAAGTAGGCAATTTTGTATCTGCTGAACTAATGGTCCGGGAGACTTGAAATTTGGACTGTACGATCTTTTCGCGAAAATAACATTCTGAAAGAAGTACTTTTTTAAATATTCCGATTTTGAGTGGGAAAAAGGGGAAAGTAGGGCAATTTTGTATCTGCTGAAATAATGGTCTTATACCTGAAATTTGGACTGTACGATCCTCCCGCGGAAATAACATTCTCAAGGAAGTACTTTTTTGAAAACTCTACTTTTAAGGGGGGAAAAAGGGGAAGGTAGGGCAATTTTGTATCTGCTGAACTAATGGTCCTCGATACTTAAAATTTAACTGTACGATCCTATCGCGGATATTACATTCTAAAAGAAGTACTTTTTTTTAAATTCTGCTTCTACGGGGTGAAAAGGGAGAAAGTAGGGCAATTTTGAATCTGCTTAACTAATAGTCCTACATACTTG
This sequence comes from Pegoplata infirma, assembly GCA_963921195.1. NCBI lineage: Eukaryota > Metazoa > Arthropoda > Insecta > Diptera > Anthomyiidae > Pegoplata > Pegoplata infirma. The sequence goes on along the minus strand of OY992537.1, from coordinate 115,075,792 downwards.
AAGTTTGGACTGTACGATCCTCTCGCGGAAAGAACATTCTAGAAGAAGTACTTTTTTGAAAGTTCTCCTTCTAAAGGGGGAAAAGGTGGAAAGTAGGGCAATTCTGTATCTGCTGAACTAATGATCCTAGATACTTAAAATTTAAACTGTACGATCCTCTTGCGGAAAAAGTACTTATTGTGGAAAGTTCCGCTTCTAAGGGGAAAAGGCGGAAAGTAGGGCAATTTTGTATATGCTGAACTAATGGTCCTAGATACTTGAAATTTAGACTGCACGATCCTCTCTCTTGGAATTAACATTCTGAAAGAAGTACTTTTTTTTGAAAATTCCGATTTCAAGGGGGAAAACTGGGAAGGTAGGGCAATTTTGTATCTGCTGAACTAATGGTTCTAGATACTTGAAATTCGGATGAACGATCCTCTCGCGGAAATAACATTCTTAAGAAAGTACTTTTCAAAATTCTGTGGGAAAAAGGGGGAAAGAAGGGCAATTTTGAATCTGCTGAACTAATGGTCCTCGATTCTTGAAATTTGAACTGAACGATCCTTTCGCAAAAATAACATACTTAAAGAACTTTTTTAAAAATTCCACTTCTAAGGGGGAAAGGGGGAAAGTAAGGCCCTTTGGGGGATTTTGTATCTTTTGAACTAATAGTTTTAGAAACTTGAAATTTGGACTCTGGATAATCCTCTCGCGAAAAAAAAAACTAAAAATTTTTTTTTTGAAAATTCCGCCTCCAAGGTGGGGAAAATAGAGCAGATTGGTACATTTTTTATCTTCTGGACAAATGGTCCCAGAAACTTTAAATTTGGACTCTAGGATCCTCTCACAGAATTAACATGCGGAAAACAAAATTTTTTGAAAATTCCGCCTCCAAGGGTGGGAAAATAGGGAAAATCGGTAAATTTTTTATCTTCTGAACAAATGGTCCCAGAAACGTGAAGTTTGGTCTTTAGGATCCTCTCGCGGAAACAACATTCCGAAAAAAATATTGTTTGAAAAATTCCTCCTCCACGGTGGGAAAGGGGGGGAAATAGGGAAAATCGGTACATTATTTATCTTTTAAACAAATGGTTCCAGAAACTTGAAATTTGAACTCTAGGTTCATCTCGCAAAAAAACATCTTGAAAAAAGTAGAAGGTGGAAAATAGGGCAATTTTGTATCTTCTGAACTAAAACTTTAAGTTTTGATCCTCTCGCGGAAATAATTTTTTGAAAAATACACTTTTTAAAAATTTTGGTTTAAGGAGGGCCAAGAGGGGCAAAATGGGGCAATTTGGTAAATTTTAAATTAATGGTCTTAAAACATGACATTTGCTATATAGGATCATCTCGCGGAATAACATACTGAAAGAAGTACTTTTTTGAAAATTACTTTTTAAAGGGGGAAAGAAGGGCAATTTTGTATCTGCTGAACTTATGGTCCTAGATATTGAAGTTTGGACTGTACGATCCTCTCGCGGAAATAACATTCTGGAAGAAGTACTTTTTTTTGGAAAAATTTGCTTCTATAGGGGGAAAAAGAGACAAAGTAAGGCAAATTTGAAATATTGAATCCTCATTCGGAAACAACATTCTAATGGAAGTACTTTTTTGAAAATTTCACTTCTACAGGGAAAAAGGGGGAAATTAGGGCAATTTTGTATCTGCTGAACTAGCGGTCCTAGATACTTGAAATTTGGAGTGTACGATCCTCTCGCGGAAAAAACATTCTGAAAGAAGTACTTTTTTGAAAATTTGTGTTTTATAGGTGGAAAAGGGTGAAAGTAGGGCAATTCTGTATCTGCTGAACTAATGGTCCAAATACTTGAATTTTGAACTGTTTTGTATCTGCTGAACTAATGGTTCTAGATACTTGAAGTTTGGATTGTACGATCCTCTAGCGGAAATAACATTCTGGAAGAAGCACTTTTTTAGTAAATTCTGCTTCTAAGGGGGAAAATGGGAAAGTAGGGCAATTTTGAATCTGCTGAATTAAAGGTCCTAAATACTTGAAATTTGGACTGTACTTTTATGAAAATTCTGCTTCTAATGGGGAAAAAGGGAGAAAGTAGAGATACTTAAAATTGGTACTTTACGATCCACTCGCGGAAATTACATTCTGGGAAAATAAATTTTTGAATTTTCGCTTCAATTTGGTACATATTGTTCCTTATGCACTAATGTTCCTTGAAACTTAAAGTTTGAACTATGGGATCGTTTCGCCAAAATAAATTTTTTTGCAACTTTAAATCTACTCAAAATATAATATTTTAAAGGTCGAAACTAACAATTTTTATGTTTAATTAAAAATTAATAAGAATTTGAAGTAATAAAGTTGTTTTTTTACAGCTAACCGGTAACGAAGTACCGGGCGAGTTAGCTAGTAATTTTATATAAGAAACAAATTAGAAGTGCAAATATATAAAATCACATATGATGCAACAAAAAATACATATAGTTTTACAAAATAATATATCGTCGGTGCGCCGACCAGAACACCTATGTGTAATTTTTTTATTTTTTTTTTATTGGCCCATTAGGAAGCCTATCAGGTAATGCATTTATCCCCCAGAGCGTATCCCGTTATCTCAAATGGTTTCAAAGTTAGCTTAAACTCCTATGCAGGGGCGTATCCAGGATTTTTTTTCGAGGGGGGCCCAAAATTTTTTTTCAATTTTTTTTTAACCAAAAAGTTCACATTGAATTTGGAATTTTTTCGATCGTCTTTTCCTAGAACTAAGGGCGGATTACTCAATGAAAAGTTAGCTACTAACTGCCGATTTAACGGAGCCTTATGTCAAAATTTGTATGAAAAAGTTAAATTTAACGGAGAGTTATTTTATAACGGAGCCTAAATGTAACTAAATAAGCTTCTTAATTTTTGTGTAATTTTAAAACTTTTGAAAATCAAACTCTTAAATTTTTTTACATTTTAAATTTTTTTTTTAATAGATGTAAGCCTTATTAAATCTCTTAAAATATCAGATGCTGATACATTTTTACAAAGAAAATTATCAGAATCTAAAAATTTCTTTTTAAGAAAAGTCTAAGATTCTATGACAGTTTCCTTAAGACAATTTAAGCGACATTTTTGTTATAGAAAATGCCTTAGACACTAAATCATATTGCCAATAGAAAACGTTCAGAAAAAACGAAAAAGGTCCAAAATTCTAAAACATTTTCCGTAAAGAAAAACTCTCGGATTCTAAAAAAAATTCCTACAGAAAAAGTCTCAGATTCTTATAAATTTTTCCTATAGCAAGTCTCAGATACTGAAACAATTTTCTTATAGAAAGTCTCAGATTCTGTGGCATTTTTCTTAAATAAAAAGTCCGTAAAGAAAAACTCTCGGATTCTAAAAAAAAAATCCTGCAGAAAAAGTATCAGATTCTTATACATTTATCCTTTAGCAAAAGTCTCAGATTATGAAACAATTTTCCTATAGAAAGTCTCAGATTCTGAGACATTTTTCTTATAGAAAAAGTCACAGATTCTCAGACATTTTTTCTATAGAAAAAGTCTCAGATTCTTAAACATTTTTTCTATAAAAAAAAAGTCTCAGATTCATAGAAATTTACCCTATAGAAAATTCTCAGATTCCATAGAAAATACTCAGATTCTAAGACAATTTTCTTATAGAAAAAGTTTCAGATTCTAAGACATTTTTACAACAGAAAAATCTTAGGTTTTGGGAATTTTTCTATACAAAATTCAGATTCAGAGACATTGTTCCTATAGAAAATTTTCAGATTCTGAAACATTTTCATATAGAAAAGCCTCATATTCTGAGACATTTTTCATAAAAACAAAATTTTGAATTCTGGCACATTTTTATTAAAGAAAAAGTGCGACATTTTTCCTATAGAAAAATCTCAGATTCTAAGACATTTTCCCTATAAGAAAAGTCTAAGCGTTTAAAAAATATTTAAAAAAAAAAAAATTAAGATAGCAAAAGGCTCCGATTTTGCACTCCGATTTTGAGACATAGAAAAAGCCTCTTTTCCTGAGACATTTTTTACATAGAAAAGAAATTTTAGATTCTGGGACATTTTCCTATAGAAATAGTCTTAGATTCTTACAAAAAGTCACATATTTTAAGACATTATGTCACTAGAAAAAGTCTTAGATTCTGAGATATTTTCTTCTAGAAAGTCTTAGATTCTGAAACATTTTTCTTATAGAAAAGTCAAGATTCTGAGACATTTTTCTTAAAGAAATAGTGTCATTTTGAGACATTTTCTAAATGACAATGGTTCTTAGACATTTTTATTAGAACCTTAGGTTGAAAAGATTTAAACTCCGGGAAAAAAAATTTCAGATTTTGAAAAATTTTTTGGCAGAAAAATTTTTAGAGTCGAAAAATTTCCTTCTGAAAAAATTTTAGATTTGAAACATTTTCTTCAGAAATTTTTTAGATTTTTTAATGTTTTTTGAATTTTTTAAGAAGTTTTTAAGCATTGTACTTGTTTTTTAATACTAAATTTTGAAATTTGTGAAATCATTTCGGGGGGGGCCCGGGCCCCCAGGCCCCCCCCCCTGTATACGCCACTGCTCCTATGTGTTACCTATAATAGAAATTCTCCGGCAAAAACACTTATGTGTTATTAGTACACATAACTGATTTAAACGTAAAAACATTGCGTCTGCCTTTGGTTTTTTTATAAATTGATATTTTAAAAGTTTTCTGAACATTTTTTTTGTAATATTCCGAAACTTTATTGCATAACACTGTGCAACACGATTTAAAAAAAAATAATTTCCAAATTTTTTTTAAATGCGTTTTGAACAAGCTAAAAAAAGTATAAAGTATAATTCTGAGGTAAATAATATCAAAAGATGTCCTTAGGGAAATTTCAAGGCGGTTCGTTTCTAAGAACATACATTTACAGTTGTGTTCAAAATAATAGGAGAAAAATAGGAGTGCGTATCGAACATTAAAATTCATAAAGGTATATCTTTTGAAACGAAAACGAATATTTCTAGTAGATAAAAAGTGCATCGCAAGCTTTAATTAAAAAAAAAAAAAAAAAATGAGATACATGGGTCGAACTGCAAAATTAAATTTTTGGAATACTTTTTTTTGGATTTTTTTAAAAAATACTTACGAGTCGATTTATTTCAAATACACAATTTTGGATTTTTAGCATTAGCCTTATAGTTAATTTTCAGTAATCAAATAATTTTTCTACCTACCAGGAAAAAAATCCAAGACCTTCCCGCATTGTAAAAAAAACACGTATTTTTGGACATCCAGTTTTTTGTAAAAAAGTAAATATTAATTTCCCAATATGGCTGGAATTAATTTAAATTAAAGTTTAAGCAATTATCTACAACGCACTTTTTATTTGCTTAAAATACTCGTTTTATTTTCGAAGATATACCTTTCTGAATTTTTACGAGGATACTCCTATTTTTCTGAACACAGGTGTACATACATTAACCCTGTGTGTCCCATTTTTACGTGTCGTTTTGGTACTTTTTTTAAATATCCTATTTGAACGCCATTAAAACGTGCGGTTAAAGGATTAAAATGTTCTACAAAAAAATTAGTTTTACATCAAATTTTACTAGGGGTTGTCACAGGTCAAAATTTTGTGCGAAAAGTGCAAAATGCTTAAATAAATTTAATTGTAAATTATCACAAACTGTTAAATTGTTTTTCACCAAAGTCGTGTAAAATAAGTAAAAAAAAAATATAAATCTTTGTCTGAGCTGAATGATGATGTCTTCAGTGAAATTTGATGGCGGTTCTTTTCTTGGAACACATTATCTTCCATTTTTGGGAATAAAAAGTTTTGCAGCAAATTTTACTAGGGGTTCTCAAAGGCCAAAAGTTCGTGCGAAAAGTGCTTAAAAAAGTAAAATTGTAAAGTATCTTGGTAAGACACAATTTAACAAATTATGATAATTTAAAATTTTCCTTTTTTAAACCTTTTGCTTACATCGCACGAACTTTTGGCCGTTGACAACCCCTAGTAAAATTTGATGCAGAAAATGTTTGTAAAATTGTTTAACCCTTTATACGTATGCCTTAGTAGTGGACTATGATGATATTTAAAAAAAGCACCAAAATGAGGATAAAGGGTTAACATGTTCTAAGAAAAGAACCGCCATCAATTTTCACTGAATTATCTCTTAACTTTATTTAGCTCAAAAGCAGATTTATATTTTTTTTCGACTTATTTCACTCGACTTTTGCAAAAAAAAAGTTTAACAGTATTTGATAATTTACAATTTTACTTTTTTAACCATTTTGCACTTTGCAGCAACTTTTGGACTTTGACAACCCCTAGTAAAATTTGATGCAGAAAATCTTTGTAGAAGATTTTAACCCGTTAATGTACGTTTTTGTGGTGTAGGTGGTGTTGTATGAGGATATTTAAAAAAAGGACAAAAATGACCCCTAAAAATGGCAGATAGAGGGTTAATATGTTCTACGAAAAGATTCGCCATTTCATTTCACTGAAGATACATTTTGCCATTTTTTGCATCAGAATTATATTTAATACTTTTTTTGACTTATTACTTATTATTATTTTGGTTTTCCTGATAATCACTTTCTGCATTGGTAAAGTTTTTCCGTCTCTTTGTGATAACAAAATTCACATCAGAAGTTTGCAGCCTTGCAAAGTACGAAATGAAAAACTTTTTACAACAAACACATGGGATGAAAAAAAACACCAAAATAATTTTACGTGTGTTTTTTGTAGTAAATGTTGCATTTCGCACATTGCAAGGATAAAAATTCTAACGTGAATACCATCAATATTTCACTACAAGTCCATGCGGACATATAACTTGCAAAATTTTTACTTTTGAACAACAAATAAAAATTTATTTAAAATAAATTTAAGAACAAAAACACCTATGTGTATTATATATTTTTTATAAACATGTAAAAAGTCCGAAACAAAATCACCTATGTGTAGCTTTTTGTTAAAATCTTGTACCACTTCAGATTAAAAAAAGATTTTGTATGTTTTTCAACGCGTAATATTTTTAAATGGGTTTAGGAAAAATAAAAAAAATTTACTTTAAAAAAATGTTGCGAATTGGCAAAATAAAACGGTTTTTTTGCTCTCCTGAACAATTCATAAAAAACACATAGGTGTTCTGGTCGGCGCACCGACGATATGTATATATAAAACTATATATAATTATATATGATCTTTTTTACTCGGGCGCCCACTTTTTTCTATGTATCAAAAGAACATAGAAAACGGTTTTTAAGGAAAGAAACATTGTCCACGCCAACTTTCTCACTTTTCCTGATATATGTTTTTTAAATCATGGAATGGCTGGATCAATTTGTATTATTTTCTTTTTAATGTTCGTCATAGTCCAACTGAGGTTTTTCGGAAAGAATAATTTCCATTTCTATGCCCACTTTTGAATGGATGGCCCGAGTGGTAAAATTCAAATAAGGTTTTTACGGTAAGAAAAGTTGTCCACCGACTCTTTTTTTTTTGATATATATAAAATTTGATCTATAGTTGGTAATCGCATCACTTGAGAACTGACCGATGTGTCGTTTTTTCGATATATCTAAAATCGGAGAATGGCTGGATCGATTTGACTAAACTTTTTTTTTTAACATGAAAATGTTTTTAGGCTGGTTTTAAAAAAGTTGCAGGACGCCACCTCAGTTTGACTATATAAGCTAACAATTAACGAAAAAGAAAACAAGAATTACTATTTTCATTTTCTTAAACCAAAAATTTTAATAACTAAGGCTTGTAACTTGGATAATAACTCACCTAGTGGTGAATAAAAACGTTTTTCACCAGCTGGTGAATAAAAAGTAACATAATTATTTTTCAACAAAAAAAAATTTTTTTTTCATCAAAATTTTTTTTTCCTTCAAGTTTTTTTTTTTCATCAAACTTTTTTTTCATAAATTTTTTTTTATCATACTTTTTTTTATCAATTTTTTTTTTTTGATCAATTTTTTTTCATCAATCTTTTTTAATCAATTTTTTTTCATAATTTTTTTTTTCATAATTTTTTTTTTTATTTTATTTTTTTTTTTTTATTTTTTCATCAATTTTTTTTCCATAAAATTTTTTTTTCATCTATTTTTTTTTATCAAACTTTTTTTTATAAAATTTGTTTTTTTTTTTCATAAATTTTTTTTTTCATCCAACTTTTTTTTTAATATTTTTTTTTACGAATTTTTTTTTTGTATCATTTTTTTCATCTAATTTTTTTCTGTTTTCATTATTTTTTTTTTTCATCAAATTTTTTTTTTCATCAAATTTTTTTTTTCATCAATTTTTTTTCATTATTTTTTTTTTTTCATCAACATTTTTTTTCATAATTTTTTTTGATCATATTTTTTTTATCAATTTTTTTTCATCAAATTTTTTTATCAAATTTTTTATTATCAATTTTTTTTCACCAAATAGTTTTTTTTTAACTTTTTTTTCGTCAATTTTTTTTACATCAAAAATTTTTATTTTCATCAAAAAAATTCACCAAAAATTTTTTTCATCAAAATTTTTTTTACCAACAATTTTGGGTTCATTAATTTTTTAACATAATTTTGTTTTTCGTGAACAAAAAAAAAACATTTTTTTTACCAAAAATACTTTTTCACCAAATCTATTTTTTTTTTTTTTTTATTCAAGGGGTGATCTAGCCCTAACGGCCGGCACTGCGACCCTTATGGGTCTTTTGTGCCAAGATGCATTAATCTAATTCAAACTCTGTTCAATGTTCCTAATGAACATTATAACAGAGGATGGAGAAGCTAGCCTTATATCCTCAGAATTAATCAATTCCTTGTCTAAGAACCGTCTTCTGATCCTACATATTGCGATGCATTCACATAATATGTGTTGCGTTGTTTCCACTTCCCCAAGACAAAGTCGACTCAAAGACGATGCACAAAGGTTAAAATTATGCAAGTGATAATTTACCTTATAATGCCCGGTGAGAAAACCTGTCAGTAACCTAATGTCACTTTTGGTGTGATTAAGTATACTACAATATGGAGCGATTAGTGCTTTGGATTGTCGTAGACCTCCTGAGTTTTCCCACAAGTTTAAGAAGTCGGTTCTTTCCAAACCCTTAATCATGTTCGAGAAGGTGGACCAGTTTACCCCACAATAGGGTTCGGGTCCGGTCATAGGAGTAGCGGAGGCATTTCTAGCAAGCTCATCCGCTATCTTATTACCCTCAAAACTTCTATGACCAGGGATCCAAAATAGAGTAATTTTGTTTCTCCCGGCCAGCTGCTGAAGGGTATCAAAACATTCCAGTGTCATTTTGGATTTAAATTCCCAGGAAGACAGCGCTTGAAGTGCTGCCTGGCTATCAGAGAAAATTGAAATATGAGTACCCTTCATACCCTTTGCAATATTAACTCTAGCGCATATTGTAATAGCCTGAATTTCAGCCTGAAAAACTGTAGGCCACCTACCCATTGGTTCGGAGATCCGCGTGTTTGGACCGTAGACACCTGCGCCAACTCCAGAGGACATTTTGGATCCGTCAGTATACTGGTTTAGGCTTCTAGTATCCACATATGGACCAACTTCAACCCACTCTGGTCTACTCGGTATCACGATCTCAAATTTCCTTCCAAAGCGAAGAACAGTGTTTATTCTATCCGTCGGCATATCTAGGTTTTCCTTAATTCCTATTGAAGAAAGAATATTGGAGTGACCGCTCAAGTTGCGAGGGTCAGAGTAATCGATTTTCATTCTACGCGCAACCATAGTTGCCGTAGATCTAATAAATATGTCGAGAGGTGTGAGACCCAAAATGGCTTCTTGGGCCAAAGTTGGGCAGGTTCTCATAGCACCCGCCTAGTCTTACGGTGGCATCCCCCTGCATAGTCTTCGGCCTCCAGACTATGGCAGCGTACGTCATGATCGGTCTTACAATCATCTTGTAGATCCACATGACCATTTTGGGGCTCAATCCCCAGGTCCTACCAACAATCCTATTCGCTGCCCATAATGCCGCAATAGCCTTTCTGATAGTGCCGTCTAAATGTGAATTCCAAGTAAGTTTCGTATCCAAGATAACTCCCAAATATTTAACCTCCTTAGAGAGTTGGATAATAGTATTCCCTACGGAAATTATACCTAAATTGAGATTTCTTCTCCTTCACCAAGTCTAAGCTTTTCGCATAAAAATTTTCCATTTGTTTATCAAATATACATAAAACAAGTGAGAGTGTTATATTCTTTGGTGCCGAATCTTTTATACTCTCCAAAATGTAAAAACACTTTTTTGCACTTATTTTTGCACTCACTTACGAAATGTACAGCTCTTTTGGTTTTTTAATGGAGTCCTCGACTGATATTTCAATTCGTTTTGCATGGAATAGCAAAGTAATATAACATTATTTTTTCTAAAAAAAACTTTGATTTGGCAAGTACACCCGAATCTTCCGCAAAACATAATCATGATTTAATGTTTTGGGCAAGAGTATAAATATCGCAGGCATTTTTTTTAATGTTCGTCATAGGTTTTTTAAATGTTCGCTTAGGTTTAAACGAAAATAAAAATTTTTCACGCCCAATTTTATTTCGGTATATTTAAAACAGAAGAAAGGCAGGGCCGATTTGGCTATTAGTAGTATTTGTTGACGTTTGTGATAGTACAACTAAGGCTTTTACGGGAAGAAAAATTGTCCACTCCAACTTTTTTTAATACAATTAAAATCGGAGACACAAATTTCAACGAACACTTTTGTCTAAATATGTCGGCTACTAATGACTGGATCGAAAAATGGAAAATTCGGAGAAACTATAACGGTTTGTTTGAACTCAAGACTCACAATAAGAACGAAGGATATGCCTAATTTATTTTTGTATTGTTCGTAATGATACTAAAGAAGTTTAAAATTTGTACAGTTCGAAAAATCGAAGACATGGTATTTTTTTTTTAGTTCCTAAAATATAATTTAAAGATGATTTTCTGCCAAATCATGTCTTAAAAACCACGCCCACAAATTTTTCATTACATTATTTGCAAGGCTATATATTTGAAGCGAGACGAAATACAACACTGATCTTATATTTGGGCCAGCAGAGCGGACCGGGCCAGCTAGTTTAAAATAAAATCAAAATCTAACAAATAGTATAACAGTAATAAATATACAAACTATTTTTCTAAATAAAGTTTGGAACAAGTAGTTAGGTGTGGGACTAATAAACTGGAGATTCCAGGTTCAAAACCAGTTGGGACTAAAAAAGGCGAAAAGTATTTTCTTAATAAGAGAAAGAAAATTTTTAAAGGAAAATGCATAAAAGTCAAAACTAAAGGAAACACGTTTTTTTTTTGTATTTTCGTATGACCTACGTCAGACAATTCCCCACAGAAGTCTACGGTGATATGTCCCCAGAAGGCCAGCATGCCCTGACAACTGCTGACTTTGAGTGAGGACATTTTGAAAATTTATATGAAACTGTCCTCAACTTACAAGGGAAGTCTCCCTGGTGTCACCCTCCGATCTTCATGAAATTTGGATATGTTGTTAAGATCGAAAATTAATTCGACACGTATTTTTTTTTTAGCGGCCCAAACTCATTTTTAGGGGGTCGATTTGTATGGGGGGAAATTGACCTTTTTCAGTTTTTTACGATTTACGACTATTTAAACAAAATTAATATAGCCATGTGCAGTATCAGATTAAAGGTATTAAAAATACCTATCTCGTGGTGCTAACAACGGGCCAAAGAAGTTAATATTTTTTGACTTATTAACAAAAATGTCTTACAATTTTGTTATTTTACTCAATATAACGAAAAGTTGTGCATGTTTGGACATGTTCTTATCACACGTAGATAGGTTTTCCAAAGCACTTTCATTTGTTATTTAACATGACTAGGGTTCTTTGCATAATATAGAAGATAAACGAAAAAAAGTGAAAAATGGCCTTGTCTTCCCTCCTCCTTTTTACCCCCTAAATATGCATTTGGACCGCTAAAAAAAAATACCGATTCCATAAAGATCCGCGGGTGACACTAGGGAGACTTCCCTTGTTAGTACATAGATATGTCTTGTGGATGTCAGCAGTGACTCTGACATGTCACCGCGCCGTCACTGATGATGGCTCGAGGACGTTGCCAACTGGGTTATTTCACGGACTGCTAATTTTTTCTTAATTCGTGGACCAGAGAAAAATTTTTTGTAAATATTAACTAAAATTTTTTCTTTCAGACACAATGAAAATACCGAATTAGCTTTACAAATACCCGATACTATAACTACCTGGTTAGTAACTGCTTTCAGTATTAATGAAAAGACCGGTTTCGGTATGATGGATGATTCTTTAAATATAACCGTATTTCAACCATTCTTTATAAGCACAAATTTACCCTATTCCGTGAAAAGAGGAGAAATGATTGCTATTCCAGTAACAATTTTCAATTATTTTAAAGAAGATTTGTTAACGGAAGTTGTGATGAATAATACCGATGGAGCATTTCAATTTATGGACAACGATAATGCAATTTTGGATCAAACCAATCTAATGAAAAATCTAAATGTACCAGCAAATGGTGGAAAAAGTGTATCATTTCAAATAGTTGCCAAAAAAGTGGGAGATATTGATATAAGACTAATGGCCACGTCTGACTTGGCAAACGATGCTGTACACAAAAAACTTAAAGTGGAACCAGAGGGTATTGTCGAAAGTCATAATAAAGATGTGTACTTAAGTCTGTCACCCAATGGTCAAACTTATTCATCTTCCTTTAAAGCTAATATACCCAAGAATATAATACCAGATTCAGAATATATAACCATATCCCTGGGAGGTGATGTTTTAGTATCAACCATAGAAAATCTAAATGATTTAATACAATTACCCACCGGTTGTGGTGAACAAAATATGATTAACTTTGCTCCAAATATTTTAGTTTTAGATTATCTTAAAGCAATTGATAAAACTGAAAAATATCCAGAATTAGTAGACAAGGCTATACGTTATATTGAAATTGGCTATCAGCGAGAATTAACATATCGTCATAAGAGTGGTGGTTATAGTATATTTGGTCCTCCAGGTGTCGAAAGTACTTGGCTAACGGCGTATGTTACGCGATTTTTCATAAAGGCACAAAAATATGTAGCTATGGAACCACATATTGTTGAAGGTGCTTTGGAATTTTTGATTGAAGAACAGTTGAGTGATGGTGAATTTCCGAATACGGGTCATTTATTTTATCCAGCACATCGCAATAAATATGGATTTACAGCATTTGTGCTAATGGCATTTTTAGAAAATCAGGTAGGTTTTTAAAAAATATAAATATTACCTGCAGGATCAGATTATTTTATCAGGTTTGGATCCACATGGTGTGGGAAAATGAATCTAAAAACTTTTCTTTACAAAAATTATCTCAAATTCAAAGAATATTTCCATAAACATAGAAAACAAATTTGCAAATTTCCAACTGAAATTCAGTTAATACTACTAAAAATCGGTTGATACATTTACATCTAGGTCGTGACAACTGAATTTCGGTAGTATCAACTAAATTCGGTTGATAAAACAAATATTTTATTGAAATAATCAAAAAATTGGGTTGGCTCACCCAAATATAGAAGCAACAACCGAATTATAAGTTGATGCAATTGAAGAATTCGGTTAGAAAATTATTTTTCTATATGTAGGGTCCATATTTTTCGAAAAGAAAAACATTTATATAGGTTTCAGATCTCAAATCTGAGAACTTTTTTGGTAATCTAAAAAATTTTCTTATTGTTTAGTACAGGTCGAGCTTTTGCTCTAATTATATATGTTATAACTTATAAGGGTTCAAGTTGAAAAAATGCAGAAGAAAAATTGAATTTCTAAAAATTATAGACATTTCTGGTATTCCCATACCGGTTTCAAACACTCCAGTTAGTGCTATCATAAGTAGGATTTTAATTGTCGGTTTGTCTTGTTAATGAAACTGTTTTTTTATATATGGGGCATTCCATGTCAAATCGGACACTTTGAATTTTTTTTATTTTTTTTAGATTTCCCCAATTTGTTTACAGTTTTTAGTATCCTTCGAAAACTCCTTCGTGGTAAATTTTCAGATTTTTTTGATGGCCCGTTCAAAAGATATCGAATTTTTAAAAATTGGTGTTTGTTCCTTTACTCAAATTTCTTTTACTCATAACTTCATCAATATTGGTCCAAATTTAAATTTTTTTGTTTTCAAAATTTTTGTTTTTTTACGTACTTTTTAAAAAAAATACCAAAAAATTCTGAAAAGCGCTCTAGTATGCGATTTTTAAGTTTTAACATTTAAAGCTCATTTTTGAAAATGTTTGTACTCTTCGATTTTTTTTTTTATTTTTTTGTGTAAGACTTCTATCGATTCTACAAATTTTTTGCCCAGGAGGATCGTGGGATAACGATTATTACTATTTTTAAAATTTTTTTTTTCTTTGGAACAAACTAATGCCCCACATTGGATCCTAGACGCGCATTTGAGAGCCAAACAAATGTTTAGTTATTTACAGTAAATGCTCGTATTCGTTAAGAAGACACCCTAGGAGAAAGTAAACCGTTTATAGAAAGAAAATCCATCGCTTAGTTTAGTCAGGACATAAATTCAAAGTAAGGACTTTTTGCATAAATTTGAAAAAAATATTTTTTTTTTAAGACTTTTTTTATTTTATTTTTTAAAACTACTTCCAATAATGCGATTTTCCTGAAATTAAGTGGAGATTGTAGCTATAACTATTACCTTTGTTACCCATTTTATGGTTTTAAATATTACTCTTTTTAAGTAGGAACTACAGGCCATCAAAAAGTGTCAATTTTTGAAAAATTAGAAAAAAACTATTTATATTTTGGATTGCAACTTTTGTGGGGAACGGAAGGGAATGGCGATTCTTTTTGTACAATAAACTAGAAGTATTACTTAATACTCCTGGGGTAGAAACTTTTGCAGCCAGTTGCAGCTGCGCCCTGAAATGAGGTTTAAAGTGGGGTCTACTAACGAAAAAATAAGTATTTTTAAAGTGATTATTTTTTAACAAAATTTACTGTTAATCGTTTTATTACAAAATTTTACTTAAATGACCAATATTGTTAACAGACAACCGCGGTTGCCAATAATTATTGATTTTGATACCCTACCTCACTCTATTAAGGCAAAATGAGTTTCACCTAATGCTTGTAACTAAAAGGCTTTCTTGACCGCAATTACGGCCAAAATAACTGGAATAGTAGAAGATATTATAAAACGTGTTGTAATAATACTTCTGTGTATCAACGCAAATGAAAAAAATAATTCAGTTATGTTTAGAAAACACATAAATGGAACTGCAAAATTATAAGTTGAAAAGCATGGTTGGTGAACCATGAGTCCCACTATGCATACAATTCTAGCTCATGACACTATTTTTACAAGAATCGTGATTGTCCGTTGGTATTAAAATTACCCTTAACTAATTAAGTAACATTTAAAAAATATTTGCCTTCTTTCATGGCAATTATCAGAGTAGGCTTTGAAAAGATCACATAGGCATTTTAAAAGCTATAAAAGAAACTTTAACAGAGAAAACTCAAAAACCAACAACCTGCAAGATGTTTTTAGTATGGTTATGATTGAGTCCGATCCAAATATATCCCTAATAAGACAGACAGACAAGTTGAAAGTACTGATTATAGAGTTATGTTTTTATAATATTTTTTTTCCCCAAATAACTTAACAATTATTGCAAATAATCGTATTTACCGTGTGTTGCTTCTTTGTTTGATATTTTCCCCCATTATTTTTGTTTAAAAAATCGAAAATGACAAAAGATAGAAAGCAGTTAATTTTTCAGGCTATTTTAGTGTAGGGTGTAGACTTTGCCAAAATATGAAAGAAACACTTTGTATTGAATGGTAAGCTGTTACATTGTCACTTAAAATCCGTAACAGTTTTAAATAATTGACCACCATTTTATTTTTTTATATGAATAAACTAACCAACTTTGCCTTAAATTTACAAGTAGGGTACTAATGCGAAAAATTTCCAATCTACATGTGTGAGTTCTTTAAGGTCTCCAGTTTATATAATGGTAAAGAATGTCGTGAAATTCCTATCCGTTCAAGAGTTATAACAAAAAAACGTCGATGCGCGCCTTTTCCATACAAAGTTCCCAATGTGTGCCCTATCTCTAATTTCTAAGGGGGCTCCCACACAAAACGACATTTTTTTAAAATTTACTCCAACCGCTATAACTGACCTTATAGTGCTCTTGGAGCAAGCAAATGTCTGACCGACCCACAATATTTTTTTAGTCCAAACATTTTCTCTGAACACACCTACCCTCCATCTTTAACTGTTACGGCGGTCCCCATAAATTTTTTTATTTTTTGTAAATTTGTTTTATTTAATCAGCTTCTACCGGTCCAACGGTGCGTCCGAGAGGAGTCATTAGTGAGACCGAACCCCATTTATTTTTACCCTACAACATTTTTTTTAAACATACCTACGCCCTATCTCCACTCCCTAAGTAGGCTCCCATACAAATAACAGTTGAAGCAAATTTTATAAAAATGTAATTTTGAATGGAAGCCTACTTAGGGAGTGGAGATAGGGCGTAGGTATGTTTCAAAAAAATGTTGTAGGGTAAAAATAAATGGGGGTCGGTCTCACTAATGACCCCTCACCAACGCACCATTGAACCGGTAGAAGCTGATTAAATAAAACAAATTTACAAAAAATAAAAAAAAATTGTATGGGAACCGCCTTAAAAATTAGAGATAGAGGGTAGGTGTGTTCAGAAAAAATATTTGGACTAAAAAAATATTGTGGATCGGTCATACATTTTGTTGGTCTAAGGGCACCATTAGGGCAGTTAGAGCGGCTGGAGCAAATTTAAAAAAATGTCGTTTTGTGTGGGAGCCCCCTTAGAAATTGGAGATAGGGTATTAGTTTGATTCAAAGATATGTTAAGACGTAAAAATTAATGGGGTCGGTCTTATAAATGACACCTCTATGACGCACCATTGGAGCAGTAGAAATGATTTTAAGATTGAAAAATTAAAATAAAATTTTTTTTAAAAAATTTATCAAAAATAGTAATAATCGTTATCCCACGATCTTCTTGGCAAAAAATTTGTAGAATCGATAGAAGTTTTACACAAAAAAATTTCAAAAAATCGAAGAGTACAAACATTTTCAAAAATGAGATTTAAATTTTTAAACTTTAAAATCGCTTTCTAGAGCGCTTTTAAGATTTTTTTGGTATTTTTTTAAAAAAAGTACGTAAAAAAACAAAAATTCTGAAAAAAAAAATTTAAATTTGGACCATTATTGAAGAAGTTATGAGTAAAAGAAGTTTGAGTAAAGGAACAAACTACCATCAAAAAAATCTGAAAATTTACCATGAAGAAATCTTCGAAGGGTACTAAAAACTGTAAACAAATTGGGAAAATCTAAACAAAAAAAATTTTCAAAGTGTCCGATTGGGCATGGAATGCCCCATATGTATAAAAAAATTTTTCTTTAAAAGATAGGATTTAAAATCGGAGAATTTTTTTTTTAATTGGATAAATTTCTTAAAATCTAAAAACTTTTCTTTTGGAAAAATTCTTAGAATCTGAGAATTTTTCTATAGTAAAATGTCTCAGAATCTCAAACTTTCTCAAAATTTTGAATTTTTTTACAGGAAGAATTGCTCAGAATCTGGGAATTTTTCTTTACAAAAAAATGTATCGGAATTTAAATATTTGTTCAAAAGGATAATTGCAAATCAATCAAAATTGGATAATTTTTCTGTATGAAAAATATCAAATCTATGAAATTTATTGAAGGGAACTATTAATATGTTAAAAAATCAAAGAGAGAAAGTAGAATTTTTTTCCCTCGAATCTTGAATTCTTGGAATATTTCTAAAATGAAAATGTACAACCGTATTGAGGTTGCCATAACCGTAATAAGGTTGTGACAACCGCATGACCGGTTACAACATCCTCAAACATGAGGTTGGAATATTAACGGTTTTGGTAACCGTATTTGTTATGTGAGTTTTTATCTTTCAGTATTTTTATATCAGAAATTTTTTCAAAATATGTATTTTTTCTATTAAAAAAAAATCTAAAAATCGAGGGAATTTTGTAAGAAAAATTTTAAGGAATCTGAAAAATTTTCAATAGAAAATATGATCTGAGAACTTTTTTTATAGTAAAAGTTTATTCAGATTTTTTTTTTTTTAAATGTTTCATGTTTCAGCATTAGAATATTTTTCTATATAAATTTTATAATCAGAGAGTTATTTTGTAACAAAAATGCAACAAAAAACAAACAAAAATTTGTTAAATTTTCTGAAGAAAGTTTTGAGGTGGCGGAAAAGACTTTCACATAGACCGGAAGGCCATAGCGAAATCATAATAATTTCTCATCGATGCTGATCTAAAGGAAATATGTATCAAAATTTGATTCGATCAGAAAAACGAGTCGAATTTTTTGCGCGAGTTCGTGTGATTTATTTTCTCTTAAAACATATTTCCTTTCATACCAAAAAAAAGCAACAAACAAATTGAAAAATTTGGCTAAATTTAAGATTTCGTTCCGAAAAAAACAAAAAAAAATTTAAAATTTCGCTGAACCTTAAATTGTGTTAAAATTTTAAAAGATTTTTGAAATTTTTTGTACACATAAGAGTTTTGTGAGTGTGAGTCAATGTGAGTGTGAGTGAAGCTTGCATGAGTGCACGTGAGTGGGAGTTGTATTAAATTTACTAACGTGATTGTGAGTGAGTGTGAGTAGAAAAAAAAAATGCTCATAGGTGAGTGTGTGTGATTTAAAAATTCCTGTCGTGAGCGTAAGTCAAAAATTACTCAAGCGCCCATCTCTAGTGTAAACAAGCCATTTTAATATGAAACGTATCCCTGTTGGGATTACGACCGCAACTTTTTCTGTCATAACCCAGATTCATTTTATAAGGACAAACAAGGAAGGTCTTTTACAGGACACCCACCGATTGTCCTGAAAATTGTTTACACTGTAAAACACTTTTTTACTTAAAACATAATTACATGTATTCTTTAAATTAAATTAAAATTAAAGCAATTCCAAATCATGTTGGGGACCCTTGCGAAATAATGTAAGAGACAAAAAAGCTGAAAGAAAGTACGAGGTGAGGTTCAGATGGCTAGAAATAGAATTGCAGTGTTGGAAACTGTTAAAATTTATTCTGTAGAAACTATAAATATTCACATACATAAAAAACAGTTTTCATTAACAAGACAAACCGACATTTAAAACCCTACTGATGATGACACTTACCGGGGTTGAAAATGTGGGGAACGAAGGACCAGAGTTAAGCCTAACTTTGTGGGGATTGTCAGAATAAAAGCCGGTGAAAATGTATGTATATGAAATCTTTTATTCTAACAAAGGTTTCTTTTGTGTGTACTGCTAAAACTTAACTAACTTAAAAACTATAATTCATTTGACTAAGAAAACTAATTCGGTAATGTTTGATGTGTTTGAACTGTTATACAGTTCAAACATACGAACAATACTAACGAGAAATATAGGGTTTACATTAGTAGGGTTGCGGCATGAACATTCCGGCCCTCTTGCAGGAACTGCAATGTTCAAAAATCAGGAAAAAGTATTGGAAATATGGAAAAATTCAATAGATATGTACATTAGTTCATAAGAATACTTAAATAGTTTACAATGGTTTTTGTTTCAATTCAATATTCAATTTAAGATTCATTTAACAAAAGTAATTTAGAATAGGGATAAACTTGGTGATGGAACCATGTGCCAATGGAAGGCCAACTCGTCCTGGAATGTCACCTAGTCGCATGATTTTTGTATAGGCATCGTTTCTCAATATTAACGAGATGCCTAAAGATGTATGGAACTCAGGATCTGCGAGCATTAGATGATTGAATTCTGAGATGATGGATGAGTTAAGTGATGATATTCGTGTTTTCATCGGGATTCTTGGTGCTATTTTTGCATCTACTATGACACAAATTTCGCGGTCATTTCGGACAGTTTGACGCTGTTGTTTATGGATGATAAATACTGATGCAGT
The DNA here is from genome assembly GCA_963921195.1 of Pegoplata infirma. Lineage (NCBI taxonomy): Eukaryota > Metazoa > Arthropoda > Insecta > Diptera > Anthomyiidae > Pegoplata > Pegoplata infirma. The sequence continues at coordinate 115,055,806 of OY992537.1, read as the reverse complement.
AGGCATGTTGTGATGAGCACGGTTGAAAACTGATGAAGTCGATGGACTTGATGGGGAGCTTGGAGGTGACTCATCAATATGCAAGAGTGTATGGTGACTTTTTGTGCACTTGTGGCAACCATTGTTCTGAAAACACGTCTGCTTGGAGTGTTCATGAGCAAGACAGTTAGTGCCGTATTTATCTAAGAGCGCTGTTCGAAGACGTTTGTAGATACTCATTTGGAAGAACGATGGGCATAGCTTTGGCGCATGTTCATTGTTTTTACACACTCGAGATTGAAATGATCGCTGGTTAAATTTTCTTCTCGCTATAATCTCTTGTCCATCGTAATTTGACGACATGGTATATCTAGGATGATAAGAGATAAAGAATATGAGATAATGGAAAATGATAAATGAATGAAAGTGGAAGAATGGGAAAGCAAAGAAAGGAAATTTTAAGGATTGGACCAAAAGTTTAGATAATCTGCAGTTGTAGGTAAAAATGATTGGAAAGTTTTCGTCGTAGGATAAAGAAGAGGAATTCGCAAGCCAACCGTTGCATCGGAGTCCGTTATCTGACTTGATGAATGAATTGAGATTTGGAATAGGGCTTGCTTTTGATATTTTATTGTTGTTTAGGATGGCTTTATACTCGTTTGGAAAAGCTATCTTTTGTGTTAAATGAATTAAGCGCTCTCGAACATGGATAATTTCGTTGCTTGAAATTAAAGTAGATTCATATTGAAATGAATTTTTGTATTTTGAATGAGTTCTGTGTAAAAATCTGAACAGATAGCATAGAACTCGAAGCGCTGTTGGAAATTTAGAAAATCTATCTAAAATATCGTTGTAATTGGAAAAATAGAAAAAGTTGACTCGAATTAGTTTCTGATCTTCTTCGGTATCAGGTATATTTGTAACATATTTTGGCCAATGATTTAAATTGAGGTTAAGCCATTCAGGACCGTTCCGCCAGAGTTTGTTAACTGCCAAATCTTTGGGATAAAGTCCTCTTGTAGCAAGATCTGCTGGATTGAATTGTGATGAAACGTGACGCCAGTAATTGCAGCCGATACTTTGTAGTATTTGAGAATCTGTGTTTGCTACGAACGTTACCCAGTGACATGGAGATTTCCTAAGCCAGGCTAGGACAATTGTCGATTCACACCATTTATATAGAGAAAATTCTGTGGCGTCAAACGATGGTAAAATGGAATCTATAATTTTTGACAAAGGAATTTCTCCGCGAAGTTCAAGTCTCGGAAGAGAAATGCCCTTTACTGGAGCGACCTTGGATTCGGCTGTCAAAAGTGAAACTGTTGATACTTCATTGGAAGTAATTTTAACGTAAATGGCTGCAGCGCATGTTTTGTCGGATGCATTAGAGAATCCGTGAATCTCCATTTTGCATTTTGGAGTCAAGGGTATCCATCTGGGGATGTCTGGATAATGTTGGATAAAAAGATTCCAGTCATGTAGACAGGTATCTGGAAGACATTGATTCCAATCAGATTTGGATTCCCAAACATTTCTCATTAGGATTTTTGAAAGAATGATAAATGGAGAAAGCCAGCCAGCAGGATCAAACAGTTTGGATATTTCGGATAGAATTTCTCGTTTGGTAATGTTTTTTCGCCTGGACAAAGGTTTTGTGGAAAAGTAGAAGATGTCAGACTTTGCATTCCATCGTACTCCAGAGGTTTTTGTATTGCTGGTATACTCGAATTCGCAGAAATCTTTTTGTAAAAGATCGGATTTTGGAATGCCTTTTAGTATGTCTGAAGAATTAGATGTCCATTTTCGGAGATTGAAACCGGCAGAACGAAGGGCATCTGTAAGCTGGTTTCTTGCCTGAATTGCTGTAGGAATGTCTGGAGCTCCATATAAGGCATCATCTACATACACGGAATTTTTAAGAATGTCACTTGCTAACGGAAACGATTTCTCAACATCTGAAGCCAATTGTAAAAGTGTGCGGATTGCCAAGTATGGCGCACAGTTTACTCCAAAAGTAACTGTCTTTAATTCGTAGTCTTGGATTTCTTCGTTTAAGGAACTTCGGAAAAGTATTCTTTGAAATGGAGTGCTATTCGGATTGACAAGGATTTGCCGATACATTTTTTCGATATCGCTATTGAAAACATATCGATGGAATCTCCATTTAAGCAGAAGAAGAATCAGGTCATTTTGAAGAATAGGACCTGGATGTAGCACATCATTTAAAGAAGAACCATTGGATGTTTTACACGATGCGTTATAAACGACCCTTACTTTTGTAGTAGAACTTTCTGGTTTTATCACAGCATGGTGTGGAAGATAGTAATTTCCAAAAGTGCTAGTACTTAAAGGAGGATGTACTTTCTTCATGTGGTCAAGTTGTAGATATTCTTGGACAACGGAATCATAAATGGATTTTTGTTCGGGATTTTTAGAAAGCCGTAATTCATTGCGTAGAAATTGAGATAGAGCAATACTTCTTGAATTTCCTAAACATTCTGAATTTACTGAAAATGATTTTTTAAATGGAAGCGATACCACGTAGCATCCGTCATCACGGCGGTGAGTTGTTTTTGTATATAAATCTTCACAAAACCGATCTGCCGGTGAAATAATTGGCTTTTGTGGAATATCCTCCACCTCCCAAAAACGCGTTAGCTGTTTTTCAAGAGATACTTGGGAAACGAATGTAAGAACACGAGTTGGAATAGGAGAAGACTGATCTAAATTGCCTGATATAACCCATCCGAAGATGGTTTCTTTTGCTTTCAAGCGGCCGCATATGTTTCGTTGGAATCCATCAAGTTCGAATTGATCGAATGTATCTTCGCCAATAAAAATATCTATTTCTGAAGTCTTGTAGAAATATGGATCTGCTAAAGTTATATTAGGCATTTTGGATAAAATGCTTGGATCTACGGAGCAGCTAGGAAGGTGACCTGAAAGTTCTTTGAGAACAAAAGCGTTAATATGTACTTTTTTGTCGTTATAACCATTTGAGCAAAGAACAATTGTGGAAATTTTCTGAGTTTGAGCCGATATGGAATCATTTAAACCACTTATTTTTGCGTTTACTGAAGTGTAAGGTGGTGAGACTCGTCGAAAAAGTCGTTCGGAAATAAAAGTTCCTTCGGAACCAGAATCAATAAATGCCCTTGCAGGATATTGAATTCCATTATGGTGAACTTGAACCATTGCTGTAGCAAGAATAACTGATTTAGAGTTAGAAGCGAAGTGTGATCGAACATTACTAGAAGTAGATGGTTCGAGAGATAATTCACTCCCATTGCCATTGTTAATTGGAGTTGAAACAGGAGTATTTTGAGAGGAGATATGCTCGTTGCTGTTATGAAGAAGAGTGTTGTGTCGTTTACGACATATACGACAGTTAAACAGACTTTTGCAGTCTTTCACACGGTGCTGTTTAGCAAAACAGTTCATACAAAGTCCAGATTCTTTTATATTCGAAGATCTTTCATCTACACTCATTTGTAAAAATTTCGGACACTGACGAATAGGGTGCTGACTTGAGGGACAAAGGCGACATGTAGCAACTGATTTAGAATAGGAGACATTAGCATGATTACTACTAACACGTTTGGGTTGTGGTTTGGATTTTGTATTTTCTGCTTTTGGAGTAGTCTCCGAGCGTGATGTGAAATTATGTCGAAAACCTTTAACCTCGGAAACAGTTTCAAGTGTTTGAAACCGGCTAGTCAAAAATGCACTCATTTGGTCCCATGTTGGATCTTCGTCCTTTTTGAAAGATTGCTCCCAAAGGGCTAATGTAATTGGTGGAAGACTGTTGGTACAGTGAAAAACTAGTACATCATCCATAGCTTCCATGTGTTTTTTGTATAGTTTAAGAGTGGAAACGCAACTATTTATTGTCCTAACTAGATTTTTAATGTCTTCGCAAGACTCAGTGGAAATGTGAGGAAGAGTGGAGAGAATACGAAGTTGACTGTTTATAAGTAATCTTCGGTTTTCAAAACGAGCTTTTAAATTTTCCCACGCCAAATCAAATCCAGCTTCTGTTGGAGGACATTTTTGTACGATATCTTTTGCCTCACCGCTAGTATTCCTATTTAAATGGAACAATTTCTGAATTTTACAAAGACGAGGATTGTTAATGTAAATAGCTGTGAATAAGTCGCGAAATGAAGGCCAGGACTGATAATCACCCTTAAATATACCAGTATCACATGGAGGAAGGTGCATGTTGTAAAGAGAAAAGCCTCCAGGAGCAGCATTTGGAAGGACTTGGGGCTGTGCAATAGGAACTGATAACTCGTTGATACGAGTACTCAATCGTGAAATAAATTGAACGTATGTTGCATATGCTGTTTGGTATTTGGACGTTACAACGTCACGATCATCTGCGGCAGATTCGTCATCATTATCACCGTCTTTACCTTTCTTCTTTGGGTTATCTTCACTATCCTCCGGTTTACTTTTAATTTCGTCAAGACATTTTTGGTATATTATCTTGACTCCAGCCCAAATAGACTTCATCTCGTCGCGATGAACTTCAAGTGAAGGTATGGATTCCCCAGCAAGATTTGCCTTGTCGAAATCTGCATCGAATTGAATGAGTTCATCTGTCGCTCGTATAAATTTCTGTAGATAAGCCATCTTGGAAAAAAAGGAAAACCAACTGGGAATTTGAAATTGCTTTTAGATGATTTTATTCACGAAAAACGAACAAAACACGACTGTTTTTTAAATGAAAAGTTCCGAAGGAGGTTGGGGAATTCGAAAAAAAAGAAATGATGAAGAATGGGGCCGAATCAAAATTAATAGGAAATATATGTCGATGACTTAAGAAAAGGATTTAAGGAAAAGGAATATGAAATAATGATGTAAAATGAAATGATGATGATATGCGAAATATAAGTGAATAAATGTAAGTCCAAATGAAATAGTATTGTAAATTGTAGTTACCAAATATATGAGATTTTTGAAATTTTCGTTAAAATTCGTTTTATTCGAACGCAGCGTATTGTTGATTTAATTTTGGTTGTTGATTTTGTTTTTATGTAATTTAATTCGCACGAATTTTATTTTTAATGAAACGATTATTTATTTATTTATTTTTTTTTAATGTAAACGATTTATATGTTTGAGTGCAAACGATTTTTATTTCGAAGTTTATTTGATTTTATGAAAATTTATCCACGTTTCGCTGTTGAATGAATTTCTGAAAAATTTTTAGAAAATTTTTGTAATTTTTTTGTTATTTGTTTGTTGTTTGTTGAATTTTAATAAATTTAATTTTATTTATTTTTGTTGTTTTATTTGAAAGTTTATATATTTGAAATCAAAAAATATTTTGAATAAAGAAATAATTCTTTTAATTCTCTGTTTTATATACTGTTCAGTTTTCGTATGTTCCCTTTTTTGCTACAATAAATTTTTTGCTACTTCACTTTCATTGTTGTTGTTTTTTTTTACAGAACTGAAGTTTACACTATGATCACAAAGTGTGGAAAAATAATCTATTTTTACACTGATTTCAATTTTAGGAAAAAATATTTTTCAGAATCTTTTAAGTGAAGTATATGAAGTAATTTGTTGGACGAATTTCTTTTTTATATGGAATTTTAAGGATCAAATAAAGGGACACTGAACTTGTTGAAAATAATTTTTGGAAACTTTAAGAAAAAAAATGTTTTTATTTTTGGTTAGTTAAAATTTTGTTTTGTATTAGAGAAAATTATGTCTAATTAATTTTCGGATTTAATTAATTTTGTTTTATAAATTTTGCTTTTTTGTTATAAAAAAAAAAAAAAATTGTTGAAAATTTAGTTTGACACAGTTTTTTTTTTTTTATTTAAATTTAAATTTTATGTGACCGAAATTTGCCTGATTATCTTTGTTTAATTTATTAGAATGAAATGAGAATTTATTTTTTATTTAAATCAGATTTCAATTTTTTATTTAAATTAATGGTATTTTTTTTTTTTTTTGTATTTTACTACACAAAAATAAAATGTTGGTATACTTTTTGAACAAAGGTTCAATTGAAGTATGCGGAACGCATGAAAAAATGAAACATCAAGAATGTAGCAGTGCAGTATAGAAATATAGCACTGTGTGGAAATTCAATGTAATGGTTTGATGCACTTTAAATAAATGAATTTATTTATTTTTTGTTTAATTTGATTTAGTTTGTTTAATAAACTTTGATTTTTGTAATTTAAAATTATTATTTGATAATTATATTATAAAAATAATGAAATTTTTGTTTTATGTTAACAAATATATTTTTGAAATTTATGATTTTAGAGCAATTTTTATTTATACAATTTCTTTTGTAGAGTTTTGGAAAAAGAAATTATGAAATTTTGTTTTCTTTTTTAATAAAAACAAACACTAAATTTTTATTTTCACAAATTTTTATTAATTATTTTTTGTTCTTGTTTTTATTATTTTTTGTGGATTTCCGTATGAAATATTTATATGTAGAATTTATGCACAAAACAAAATGATTTTTTATTTGGATTTATTTTCACTACTTATTTACAATTTGAAAATAAAATTTTGGGATACTTGTTGAACAAAGTTCAACTGAAGTATGTGGAACGAATGAGAATAGAAACACCAAGAATGTAGCAGTTTGGTGTGGAAAAATAGCACTATGGAAATAACACTATTGTGAAAATTTTATGCAAAATTAAATATTTTTTATTTAAATTTTATTACACTTTTATGCGTTTTATTTTTCAATTTTAGGTTTAACAAAAAATAATTAAATTTTCAAGTTAAAAATTTTTCTTTTGTTGGAAAATTTTTTGGAGATTTTTTGATGAAACATGTATAAAATATATGCACACTACTTTTTGATTTTTCGGCAAAACACGCCAACAATTTTGATAATTTTCAATAAAATTTTACACGGATTTTCGCGTGATTCACTGGAAATTTTTAATTTTGATGCACAGAAATTTTTGTTGTAAAACAATAAGGAAATTTTGCGCGTTTTCGTATTGAAAAATTTTAGAAGGACAATTTATTAATTTTTTATTAGTTCTTAATGAAAAATTTACACTGATTTTATTGCTTTTTTTGTTTTTATTTATTAGCAATTTTTTGACGCGGTATATTATTTTTCCCGTCACTGTTATGTGCTGATTATTTTTTGTTTTGTTTTATAATTAATTTAAGATATTGTTCACTATTTAATTTTCACTTTATTTCCCGAATATTTTTCACTTTATTTCCCGAATGTTTTATTTAATTAAAATAATTTTTGTTATAGATTTTTTTATACGTTTATGTCAATTTACCGAAACTTTTAATTTCTTCTTGCTGCAATGTTCTTTTCGGTTATGACGTTTCAATGTTTTTAGCACTGAGAGCAAGAGATTATAAATCAAAGTTCAGCAACAATGTTGCTAATGTATCCAGTGTTTATCGATAACGATCGTAAACATATGGAATGGTAGTTGCCAAAAAAACTTGTGAACTCAATTTAAAAGAGTTTATGTGGATAATGTTGTTTTTTGGAATGTTGATAGAATCTGAGTAAATGAATATTATTGGGGGATGGAAAATGAATTGCAGTTAAGAGATAAATGGAATTTGAAACAAAAGTTGAGTTTTGTTATTCTCTTAATTTGGAATTTGATGCAATTAAGAGTAAAAGTGAATTTTAAAACAAAATATGAATTTTGTTTGTCTCTTAATTTGATTTTTTTTTTGGAGTTTTTACTTATTTCTTTTTAGTTTTTGGATTTTAAAGAAATTTAAAGAATGTAACTCTTTTGGAAAAGAGAGGATGAAATGGATTTCTTTGTTTGCTTTTGGATTGTAAAAAATCAATTTAGCAAATAGAAATGTAACGGTATTCTTTTGCCCTTGAAATTTAAAGGCAAAAATTAATCTCTTATTCTTTTTGAATTTTTATTCGTAGAAAAGAATTTTTTAGGAAAAAATTATGAAAGTATACACAAAAATTTTAACAGTTTTTTTTTTGTAGAAGTTTTACTTTTGTTGTAACACTTTTTCACAATTTTTTTTTTGTAATATTTTTTATTTGTAGATTCTTGATGATGATTATGTATGATTTTTTCCCGCTTTTTTTACAGGTTCTTTGTTGGAAATTATATAAATTTGTCCCGTTTTTAATAAGTTTTTTCTCGCGAAATTTGATTTTATGTATTTTTTCGAAAAATGTATTTTAGTTATGTGTTTTTAACAGATTTTTATACGATTTTTTATATTTTTCAGCCTGTAAATTTTAGGAATTTGTCCGACGACTTGTTTTTTCGCGTTTTTTTTTTACATTAAAAAAAAAGTTTTTTCCGATCAATTTTTTATTGTACCGACACGTTTTTAGACACCGCACTACTAAATGAATATAGGAATAATGGAATGTGATCAACTTACAGAGATGTTCCTTTATTTTTAGTACAAAGTGGTGTTAATCATGTAATCGATACCTTCCTGATGATTTTGACAATTATGATCGTTGATTTATATAATTCGGAATGTAGATGGAGTAATAGGAAAAAATCGTTATCATCAACGAGTTTGGATTTATTCACTGGATTTGAATTTGTTAATATGGAAATTAACAGAGCTTATAGATTTGAATCTATTGTGAATAAATGGATAGGAAATTTGGAATTTAGAAATAATAATTTTGAAATTATTGTACTTATCTTTTTGGAAAGAATTATTCCGGAACGTATGAAGCGTTTTCTTTTTGAAATAAAAAACGAACTTTTTTCTGTTGAAATATTTTCTTTTTGAGAAGAAAATAGCGATGTATTGAAATGGAAATATTTTCTTTTTGAGAAGAAAATAGCCTTCTGTAGAAATGGTGCTTGTAGTTTCCACGGCCTTTGGTATCCGGTTCGATGAGGACCATGAAAATGTGGGGAACGAAGGACCAGAGTTAAGCCTAACTTTGTGGGGATTGTCAGAATAAAAGCCGGTGAAAATGTATGTATATGAAATCTTTTATTCTAACAAAGGTTTCTTTTGTGTGTACTGCTAAAACTTAACTAACTTAAAAACTATAATTCATTTGACTAAGAAAACTAATTCGGTAATGTTTGATGTGTTTGAACTGTTATACAGTTCAAACATACGAACAATACTAACGAGAAATATAGGGTTTACATTAGTAGGGTTGCGGCATGAACAGGGGTGTTTGAAACCAGTATAGGAAATACCAGAAATGTGTATAATTTTTAGAAATCCAATTTTTCTTCTGCATTTTTTCAACTTGAACCCTTATAAAAAAACTTGTTAAATTTTTAGTAGTCTCAGCAAAATTTCAAACAAGGCGTAAGTGGTTACCTACCAATATCAATATTCATTACTTTGACAGGCGATATCATTAGCTTAGGTTAGGTTATACCACGCTGCTGACGTTTTACGTCAGCCCACATAGACTCTAAGGTCCGTTGTTATGCCACGGGACGGTAATGGGGTTCCCCTACTAGTTCTTGCCGTTAAGCCAATTTGAGCTCCTTATGAAACTCCTCAGATATTAAATTTTTAGATCCGTAAATATAAGATCTTGCAACTCCCTAGATCCCAGTGAAGCAAGTCTTTGACCACAATGTGCCAGACAAGGTTTAAAAAACAAAAAGTCATTTGACGGCGCTTTTAACCGCACTGCGTGCTTTCTTATAAGACAGCGTCCGGTAATTATAGCAACTACCGTCGAAATCTCTCGTCTTGGAAGCGATAGCAGCCCACATGTGCGCTTTTGATTAAGAGAAGGCCAAATCTGTCATGTCGTCTCACACGTCCGCCTATGTGCCCATCTCTGATAAGTCTCCGTCGAGGGACAAAACCTTAGATTTTGCATTCAAGTTTCTAGAGGCAAACCAACACACTCCAATTTTGTTGGAACCTGTAAGGTACTTACTTCCCAGTCTTGGAAGCTCATCGGCTTTGCAATTCCCTAGAATGTCTCTGTGCCCTGGGACCTATAGAGTCGTATATAAAACTGCTCCATCTCATTTGAAGACGTGCTGCAGTTAAGGGCAGATCTTGTTTTAAAAAACATTGACTCCAGGGACTTGACCGCGGCTTGACTGCCAGAATAAATGTTGACTGCAGTTGTAGAAAATACATTGCAGATCAACCAGTCAGCCACTTTCTTTACTGCCAGCATCTCTACCTGGTAAACACTGCAATGACCTGACAATCTTCGAGCCAGACTCAACCCAAGCTCTTCCGAGTAGACTCCAAAGTCCACTTGTTCGTTTAGCTTCGATCCATTTGTGTAAAAATTTATGGAGGTTCCTCCATCCGGAATGCCCCTCATCCAAGACTCCCTGGATGGTATCATAGTGGCAAAGTGGCGCTCGAAAAGGCACATAGAGAGAGCACAGTCCACATTTTGTGGTATTGTTATTTTCTTCAAGATCGCTATGGCCACAATCGCTGCTCCTCCATTGAAGTGTGCTATAAGGTCGAATTGCCGACGAAGCCGCATACTGCCTACACAATATGTCCAATGGTATTATTAGTTGAAGGAGGATTTCTAATGCAGCCGTTGGCGTAGTACGAAGAGCACCAGTGATGCACATCGACGCCATTCTCTGAACCTTCGTGATAACGACACAGTTCGCTTTTGTTTCAAAAGTAGGCCACTGGACAATTGCTCCATACATTAGAATTGGACGCACCACATTCACATATATAAAAAACAATTTCCATTAACAAGACAAACCGACATTTAAAATCCTACTGATGATTACACTAACTAGAGTGTTTGAAACCGGTATAGGAATACCAGAAATGTCTATAATTTTTAGAAATTCAATTTTTCTCCGGCATTTTTTCAACTTGAACCCTTAGAAAACACTTTTTGTTTCGTAAAAAAAATTTTTTGATAATTTTTATGGTTTTGGATAATTTCGGACAAAAGCCTAGATAATTCTTTCATTCAATAGTGGCAACACTAATTTTAACATTACATTTTAATAGGTGCACATTAAAGGTGTCCTAACGACTAAGGTAATTTTTCAAAATCACTTTTTAATACCTGGTAGGGTCCTATATTAGTATCTAAAAATTAGTGAGCCAAAATTTGGGGACAATCGGATAAAAATAAGTCGTGCCGAAAATGGATTGAAGTTTTTGGACACACGTGTTGCAGCAACACGTATACTTATAATTACCGACGGTGATTTAGTATATACAATTTTTGCTTTAAAAGAGTTATTTTTGTTGGAAAAAAGATTTCGGACCTTCATAATAATATTTCTCATATAACTTGTGAAATATATCAAATATTATGTCTGGTTTGATGTTTGATTGACCAACGATGATTCTCTAAAGTCTGCTGATGATTCCTTTAGTGGGGATGAAACTGATCAGTACAGATATACTATGAGATGAGTAACTTTTTTAAAGCAATAAATTAAAAATACTCTATTATGACAATATCATATATAGAAATATTTTTGGGCCTCGAACTAGAATAAAACTCTAATCGTAAATATTTTTAGTTAAATTATCTAAAAATTTAGTAGGCCCAAAATCAGGTGCTTTTTTAGTTAAATTTAACTAAATTTTTTGCTAACTTTACAGTTTTTTTTTTTTAGTGTACGATACGAAGTGTAAAACATAAATTCTGGTAATTTTTGGAGAAATCGGGCATCTTTAACCCCTTTTCGTCGAGGTGAAATGACAAATTTGGGACATTATACACTTCTAAAATACAAAATATCTGCATATATCCGATTTCTCAAAAGCTAAAAAATTTACGTTTTACACTTCGTTCTGTACAATAAAGAAAAAATTGTCCCATATTTGCTAAATTATATTAGAAAAATGAATTTTATTTGGAATACGCGGAAATTTTATCACTACCGCCGCCAAATAAAAAAAAATCTTGACTACCATATCTGCAATTTTAAATCGTAAACATGTTTTCAATTTGATCATAAAGTAAAATTAAATTTTTATTTTTTTTTGCCCAAAAATTTTGAAAATTTTGAAATTCTGGCTTTGAAAACCATACAATGGTCTGGGGCATGTATGCGTAAAATGCTTATTTTTTATCCGATTTTAATTTTATTAGTCTTTTTAGATAGGTAATTTAATACCATTTTCATATTGTTTCACAAAAAATTTAACAAAAAATAACAAATACCAATGTTTTTTCGAAAACTACAAAAAAATACTTTTTCTTTCATCTAAAAATCTTCCAAAACTTCAATCCATTTTCGGCACGAGTTATTTTTAGCCGATTGTCCCCAAATTTTGGCTCACTCATTTTTAGATACTAAGAACAATTTTGGACCCTACCAGGTATAAAAAGTTGATTTTCGTTTTTAAGGACACCTCTAGTGCACATCCAGCTTTTTGATTTGGGGGCAAACACTTTTTTCCTAAAAAAAATATTTTTTTTTTGCATCTAACTTACAATTAATTTGCCGTTTCTATATTTTCCCCAATATCTTTAGAAATTCAAACGAAAATATAAGAAAACCGTCGAAAAAAGTTTACAATTTTTAACCACAAATATTGATAATGTAAATGATACATATTCTATGGCCATAATGGTCGCAGCACTTCATATGGCTGATAAATATGCAGACGCAGCCAAGTTGCTGACGAAATTGCAAACAAAATCCAAAAAACAAAATGATCGTGTATGGTGGTCGGGCGCAGATACTGGAAGATCAAATGATGTTGAAATTACTTCTTACATACTGATGGCATTACTAGAATCGAGTGGCGAAGAACAGTTTTCGGTATTTCGATGGTTACTGGAAAAACGTAATACCAATGGAGGTTTTAAGTCAACACAGGACACAGTAGTCGGTCTACAGGCTATAGTTAAATTTAGTGAAAAACAATATAATGGCTTGGACAATACATTGCTAAAAGTCGAATATAAAGCGAAAGATGAACAAGGTCAGCTAGTTAAGGAGGGAGTTTTTGGAGTAGAACCTGATAGTAAAATGATTTTAACGCAGCATATGGTGAGTATTTGGCAGAGAAGTTTTGAATTGAAGAAAATGAAATTAATTAAAATCAATTGATTTTCTACACCATTTCCAATTGTATTTTTAAATTTTCCTAATGTAGTTAGGTTAGGTTAGGTTAGGTTGTAAGTGGCTGCTGACGTTTTACGTCAACACACGTAGACTCTGAGGTCCATTGTGATACCACGGGATCGTAATAGGTTTCCCTACTAGTCCCTGTCGTTAAACCATTTTGAGCTTCTTATAAAACTCCTTAGATGTTGAATTTTGACATCCAACAAATCAGAAAGATCGTACAGCTCCCTAGATCCCAGTGAAGCAAGTCTCTGACCAGAAAGTGCCGGGCAATGGCAAATAAAGTGTTCGATAGTTTCCAACTCCTCTTCATCCATGCAACTTCGGCAAAAGTCATTCGACGGCACATTTAACCGCTCTGCGTGCTTCCCTATAAGACAGTGTCCGGTAATTATAGAAACCACCGTCGAAATCTCTCCTCTTGGAAGCGATATCAGCTCACTTGTGCGCCCCTGATTAAGAGAAGGCCAAATCAGTCGTGTTGTCTCACACGTCCATCCATTTGCCCATCTTTGATTAGTCTCCGTCGCAGAACAAAGCCGTAGGTTTTGCTTGCAAGTTTCTAGAGGCATACCAACACATTCCAATTCTGTTGGAACCTGTAAGGTAGTTCCTAGTCTTGCAAGCTCATCGGCTTTGCAATTCCCTGGAATGTCTCTGTGCCCTGGGACCCATATGAGTCGTATGTTAAACTGCTTGGCCATCTCATTTAAAGACGTGCGGCAGTTAAGGGCAGATCTTGTTTTCAGAAACATTGAATCCAGGGACTTGACCGCGGCTTGACTGTCAGTATAGATGTTGACTGCGGTTGTAGACAAGACATTGCAGCTCAACCAGTCAGCCACTTCTTTTATTGCCAGCATCTCTGCCTGGTAAACACTGCAATGATCTGGCAATCTACGAGCCAGGCTCAACCCAAGCTCTTCCGAATAGACTCCAAAGCCCACTTGTTCGTGCAGCCTCGATCCATCTGTGTAAAAATTTATGGTAGCTCCACTACCCGGAGTATCCCCCATCCAAGACTCCCTGGATGGTATCATAGTGGTAAAGTGGCGCTCAAAGAGGCTCAAAGAGGGAGCACAGTCCACATTTTGTGGTATTGTTATCTTTTTCAAGATCGCGCTATGGCCACAATCACTGCTCCTCCATTGCAGCGTGCTATTAAGTCGAATTGCCGACGCAGCCGCATACTGCCTACCCAATATGTCCAAGGGTATCAGGTGAAGGAGGATTTCTAATGCAGCCGTAGGTGTAGTACGAAGAGCACCAGTAATGCACATTGACGCCATTCTCTGTACCTTCGTGATAAAGACAAAGTTCGCTTTTGTTTCCAAAGCAGGCCACCAGACAATGATTCCATACAGCAAAATTGGACGCACCACTGCTGTATAGATCCAATGAACGACTTGAGGGCTAAAACCCCATCGTTTTCCAATGGCCCTTTTACAGGAATACAAAGCAATCGTTGCTTTTCTCACCCGTTCCTCAATATTACGCCTGAAATTCAGCTTCCTATCTAGAAATACTCCAAGATACTTGGCTCCATCTGAGAAGGTGATTTCAGTACCGTCCAGAGAAATAGGATCAAAAGCAGGAATCTTATTTTTCCTTGTAAACAAAACAAGCTCTGTTTTACTAGGATTAACTCCTAGACCACAGTCTCTTGCCCATTTAGACAGATCTTTCAGAGAACCCTGAAGAATGTCCCGCAATGTTGGCAGATGCTTCCCCTTTACCGCTATCGCGACATCGTCAGCATATGCGATAACATGACAACCACGTGCTTCTAGAGATAGCAGCATTGAATTCAGTGCCAGGTTCCAAAGAAGCGGCGAAAGAACACCTCCTTGTGGTGTGCCCCTATTGACAAATCGAGATATGACGGACGCTCCCAATTCAGACGTTATACGTCTATTGGCAAGTAGGTTTTCCACCATTAAAACGATTTCACGCTTTACTCCCAGACCAGACAATGCCAATATTATCGATTCTGGAATGACATTATTAAAAGCCCCCTCAATATCAAGAAAGGCCACCATAGTGTACTCCTTTACCGAAAGCGATCTCTCGATGGTACCAACGAGCTCATGAAGAGCTGTTTCCGTTGATCGTCCCTTGCTGTATGCATGTTGCTTTGTCGAAAGCAACTTTGGGTCAATCACTCTACGCAAATATGAGTCTATCATTCGTTCCATTGTCTTTAACAAAAAAGAAGACAGACTAATTGGCCTGAAATCCTTCGGAGCTGTGTGGGAACTTTTCCCAGCCTTCGGGATAAATACGACTCTGGTATCCCTCCATTTTAAAGGAATATACGACCAGTTGATGCATGCTGTGTATAGATTATACAGCAACGGGGCTATATAGTCCAACACTTGCTGCAACTCAGCCGGGATTATACCATCAGGTCCCGGGGATTTATAGGGCCTGAAGCTTTTTATCGCCCAGATTAATGTTGGCATATTTATTATTTCCGAAGCAATTTCAGATGCTTGGGCGTCAGAACGTTCCAAAGCTTGAAACGGCGTCATGGAATTGCCCGGAAAATGCGTGTTTAAAAGGAGATCCAGCGACTCTCCACTGGAGGAAGACCACACCCCATTAGGATCTTTCAGGTATCCTAGGGTGCAAGGAGAAGAAGCCAGAACCTTGCGCAGCCTGGATGCCTCAGAAACGTCTTCTATGTTTCCACAGAAGTTTTTCCAAGAATCACATTTTGCATTTCTGATCATCTTTTTATAACTCTTAAGTTGCAGCCTGTATGCAGACCAGTCCTCGTCCGCTCTTTAAAACTTAGCCTTATTAAAGAGCTTTCTGCAGGAATCTCTGCTCGTCTGCAACTCATTTGACCACCAAGGTGGCTTGTTTTTCCCTCTAGGCTTTGCAGAAGGGCAAGACGCATCCAGGCACCTATTACAAACATTTGTTATATGGTCAACCAGACAGTCAATTTCCGCTAAACTATGCGGTTCAGATAGGGGTACTTCATCCAAAAGCAAAGAAAAAGTCTCCCTATATTTCACCCAGTTTGTTCTTCTCAGATTTCTAGAGACTGTCTCAACCGGGGCACGCTCCCTGAGTAAAAACTCAATGTAGCGATGATCTGAGAAAGAATGCTCTTCCAAAACTCTCCAGTCATCAATTCTATCAGACAATGTATCTGATACAAGTGTTACGTCAAGAACCTCTTGCCGCGTACTTGTAACGAAAGTTGGTTCACTACCCTTGTTACAAATATACAGGTTAGTGCTTAACAAAAACTCCAAAAGTGATTCGCCTCTATCATTTGTGTCTGTACTACCCCATATCGAATGATGTGCATTAGCATCACAGCACACTAGTAACTGGTGTCCCCTAGATTCAGACTCCCGAATCAGACCGCCAACCTTCTCCGGGGGTATTGGCCCCGGATTAGGAAAATACGCAGAGGCGAGCCAAATAGATTTCCCATGAAGCTCTAAGCTAGCCGCTGTAACATCCTTATCACTAAAAGTTGATAAAAAGAATATATTTAAGCCATTTTTCGCCAAGATGCAGGCTCTTGGTGAGCCCTCACCTTTGGCAACCATCAACTTAAACCCAGGGGTCTTCAATCCGCAAACCCTGCCACCCCGCACCCAGGGCTCTTGGATAAAAACCAAGTCAACTGCTCCTGTCGTCAGGCGCAGCAATAGTGCAGCTGAGGCTGCCTTACAGTGATGGAGGTTTATTTGTAGGAACCGCAACATCTTGCTTTTTTTCCACCATCCTTTCCACCACCGTGTTATTGGCTTCATCCTCCGTGTTATCATAGAGGTCGCATTCGTCCCCAGATTCGGTTTCGAATAAGCCAGATATGTGTCCCATCTGTTCTGAATCGGAGGCAACAGAACTCTCCGAATTCCTCACTGCATGGGCCTCGTCCTGAATGTCACCCATAGTGGCATCAGTTTTATCCTCCGTGCCATCACAGAGGTCGCATTCGTTACCAGATTCGGTTTCGAAAATGCCAGATGCATCTCCCATCAGCCTAGAATCGGTCAGCTGAATATCAACCTTTTCCAGATTCTCCTCCCCAGCCGACTCTGCCACTGGCTTGTCTGCTTCCAAAATAGGCTTCTGGTCGCCCTTGTAGACATTGACTCTTATATGAAAAAAGCCAAATCTAATAATGCCGTCAGTCCTGGCTAAAAGCGGAAGCGATTCCTCATTAACCAAGACCACTGCTTGACGACGAGCGCCCTCCATCTCACCCAATCTGGCAATTTGCCAATTCTGAGTTGGAAGGTCAGGATTGCAGACTTTTATCATCTTTAGAATCACCGCAGTGTCACTTGTAGCCATTGGGATCCATGCATGAGCTCTGGGTTGCGAGGGGATATCATGTTTTTCCACAACGTCCAGTCTGGCTCCAGGCCATAACTCTCCCACTTGGCTAATGGCAACCTTAAACACGGCTGCGGATCTTTCGTTTCCAAAAGCAACGAGTTTTACTCGCCCCTGATACCAACCTGCGTTGACAGTAGTAGGGAGAAAATCAGGCATACTCTCAAGAAGCCTATAGTAGATTTCATTTAGTTTAGTTTCAACTAAACTCCACTTGTCCCTTGGAATACTACAATCCCCATTTTGCCTGTTTATCACAGCCCTAACGAAGTTACCTTTCACCACTTCACTAAAAGACTGAGTCCAGACGTTGCCGGTCACCTTAGATCTTTTAGGTAAAGGTTTCTCGTCGGGCGAGCGCAACCTTTTACCAGACTTCGATGACGAGGCCGAAACAGCGCTCTGTTTGTCAGATGCGCGCATTGCCGAAAGTTTGTCCTGATCTTCAATGACTCCTTTCGCCCATGATAGCGACGCCCTCTCACGTTCGGAGAGCTTCGTTCCATCGAGTTGGCTTAGTCTGTTAATTATTTTCAAACAAAGCCTTCTCTGGTTGTGCCTGACCTTTGATGGCTTAAGTTTCTTTTTCTTTTTACCACCAATATTAGGCTGAGCACCCCTACCAGAATCAAGGCCGGACTTCAAGGTCGCAACCCTAAGACCAGTGCTAGGACCAGCACCAGTCGGTGAGGCAGAGCCTCGAACTAAATCGGTATCATTTGTGTCCATATTTTCATTTTCCTTGATGTGGTAATGAAAATATCACAAAAATACCTATTACGAACAAACCTATTACGAACAATTTTAGTAATTCAGTTTATAGCACGGAGTTAAAATAAAACACGTCCACACTCGTCAACAGTTGAACGAATCCTAATGTAGTTTAAAATTGTCCAAAAGTATGTTTAAATTGTCCAAATGTAGTTTAAACATTTTCAAATGTATTTTAAAATTTTCCAAGTGTATGTTAAAATTGTCCAAATATATATGGGGCATTCCATGTCAAATCGGACACTTTGAAATTTTTTTTTTTAGATTTTCCCAATTTGTTTACAATTTTTAGTAACCTTCGAAAACTCCTTCGTGTTAAATTTTCAGATTTTTTTGATGACCCGTTCATAAGATATCGAATTTTTAAAATTTGGTAGTTTGTTCCTTTACTCATACTTCTTTTACTCATAACTTCTTCAGTAATGGTCCAAATTTCAATTTTTTTTTCAAAATTATTGTTTTTTTACATACTTAAAAAAAAACAAGTTAAAAAGTTAAATTCGGCCTTGCCGAATGTAGTGATACCCTCCACAATTTCAAAAAGATTATTGCAAACAACTTTATTTAAAAGGAAATTACTTTTGCAAAAAAAAAAAATATTGAAAAAAATTTCCGCGAAAAAAAATTTTGGTAAAAAATCCGCGATTTTTTTCTTTTTTTGTCATAAAATATGTTCGTACTTGTTTAAATACCATTTGGTGTTCAATTATGTTCACATATGTCAACCAGAAGCCGAATTAAAGCATTTTGTATTTTTAGGTTATGTTGAATGTACTGAAATTTTTGAGGTGTCCTTACATTTTCGTTCATAACTTTTGAACCGCTAAGCCGCTATCGCTCAAATGCAATACCAAATATTCTCTCGGGAGAACTTCCAATATATATGTTAAGTTTCAGTCATCTCTGAGCAATATTTTGTCCGCGAGAGCATTTTCAACAGACAGACAGACGGACAGACGGACATCGCTAGAATGTCTTAAAATCGATCGGGCATCATGAATGAATATACTTTATGGGGTCCCAGACCGATATTTCGATGAGTTACAAACGGAATGACAAACTTATATATACCCTCTATCACTAAGGGGAGGGTATAAAAAATCCCAAAAAATTCTTAAAAGCGCTCTAGTATGCGATTTTTAAGTTTTAAAAGTTAAATCTCATTTTTGAAAATGTTTGTACTCTTCGATTTTTTTGAAATTTTTTTTGTGTAAAACTTCTATTGATTCTACAAATTTTTTGCCCAGGAGGATCGTGGGATAACAATTATTACTATTTTTTTAAATTTTTTTAAAAAATTTTATTGTAATTTTCCAATCTTAAAATCATTTCTACTGCTCCAATGGTGCGTCATTTATAAGACCTTTTATAAGACCGACCCCCACTAATTTTTTCGTCTTAACATTTCTTTGGAGCAAACTAATACCCTATCTCCAATTACTAAGGGGGCTCCCACACAAAGCAACATTTTTTAAAATTTGCTCCAACCGCTCTAACTGCCCTAATAGTGCCCTTAGAGCAACAAAATGTATGACCGACCCACAATATTATTTTAGTCCAAACATTTTCTCGAACACACCTACCCTCTATCTTTAACTGTTAAGGCGGAACCCATACAATTTTTTTTATTTTTGGTAAATTTGTTTTACTTAATCACCTTCTACTGGTCTAATGGTGGGACCGACCCCCATTTTTTTTACCCTACAAAATTTTTTTAAAACATACCTACAGCCTATCTCCACTCCCTAAGCAGGCTCCCATACAAATAACAGTTGGAGCAAATTTTATAAAAATGTAATTTTTTATGGGAGCCTACTTAGGGAGTGGAGATAGGGCGTGGGTATATTTTAAAAAAATGTTGTAGGGTAAAAATAAATGGGGGTCGTTCTCACTAATGACCCCTCTCGGACGCACCATTGGACCCGTAGAAGCTGATTAAATAAAACAAATTTACAAAAAAATAAAAAAAAAATTTAGGGGGACCGCCTGAACAATTAGACACAGAGGGTAGGTGTGTTCAGAGAAAATCTTTGAACAAAAAAATATTGTGGGTTGGTCATACATTTTGTTGCTCTAAGGGCACTATTGGAGCAGTTAGAGCGGTTGGAGCAAATTTTAAAAAATGTCGTTTTGTGTGGGAGCCCCCTTAGAAATTGGAGATAGGGTATTAGTTTGTTCCAAAGAAATGTTAAGACGTAAAAATTAATGGGGGTCGGTCTTATAAAGAACCCCTATATGACGCACTATTCGAGCAGTAGAAATGATTTTAAGATTGGAAAATTACAATAAAATTTTTTCAAAAAATTAAAAAAAATAGTAATAATCATTATCCCACGATCCTCCTGGGCAAAAAATTTGTAGAATCGATAGATGTTTTACACCAAAAAATTTAAAAAAATCGAAGAGTACAAACATTTTTAAAAATGAGATTTAAATTTTAAAACTTAAAATCGCATTTTAGAGCGCTTTTAAGAATTTTTTGGGATTTTTTTTTTAAAAAGTACGAAAAAAAAAATTTTTCGACCATTATTGAAGAAGTTATGAGTAAAAGAAGTTTGAGTAAAGGAACAAGCTACCAATTTTTAAAAATTCGATATCTTTTGAACAGGTCATCAAAAAAATCTGAAAATTTACCACGAAGGAGATTTCGAAGGGTACTAAAAACTGTTAACAAATTAAGAAAATCTAAAAAAAAAATTTTTCAAAGTGTCCGATTTGATATGGAATGCCCCATATATATTCATGATCCCCGATCGATTTTAAGATATTCTAGCGATGTCCGTCTGTCCATCTGTCTGTCTGTGTATCTGTCTGTGGAAAATGTGATCACGGACAAAATATTGCACAGGGGTGACTGAAACTTATCATATTTATTCAAAGTTCTCCCGAGAAGTTTGGTATGTATTGCATTTGAGCGATATCGGTTCAGCGGTTCAAAAGTTATGAACGAAAATGTAAGCACACCTCAAAAATTTCAGTACTTTCAATATAACTTAAAAATACAAAATGCTTTAATTCGGCTTCTGGTTGAGATATGTGAACATAATTGAACACCAAATTGTATTTAAACAAGTACGAACATATTTTTTGACAAAAAAAGAAAAAATTCACGGATTTTTTTTTTTACCAAAATTTTTTTTCGCGGAAATTTTTTTTTCAAAAATTTCCTTTTAAATAAAGTTTTTTGCAATAATCTTTGAAATTGTGGAGGGTATTACTACATTCGGCAAGGCTGAATTTAACGTTTTTACTTGTTGCACTTATTTTTACACTCATTTACCAACTGTACAGCTCTTTTGGTTTTTCAGTGGGGGCCTATACTGATATTTCAATTCGTTTTGCATGGAATGGCAAATGAATATATCTTTATTTAAAAAAAAAAAAAACTTTGCTTTGACAAGTACACCAAAATCTTCCGCAAAACATTATCATGATTTAATTTTTTGGGCAAGAGTACAAAATTCGCAGGCATTTTTTTAATATAAATTGATCTTTTTTTTTGGAAATTTCAAAGTTTGGAATTTGAAAGTCATTGCACTCAAAAAAAAACTTGTCAAATTACTAGAAAAAGTCTCGTAATCCCATGTTTCCAATATTTGACAGTTTTCCTTTTTTTAACAAATAATTTTTGATCGAAATTTAAATTTTTTTTTGTAATTTTACAGTTTTTCTTGTAATTTTACAAATTTCCAAGGTTTTTTACTTGTAAGTTTTATATCACTAAAAAATTTGCTAATTTACAATTTTATTGGTAAAAATCTTGTAAGTTTACAAAAAAGCTCGTAATTTTTACAAGGAATTCTCGTAAAATAGGAGGTTGCAAAAAATCTAGTAAAGTCACGAAACCTCCTTGTAATTTTTATCGCGTCAAAAAAATTTTAAATTTACATTTATATTGGTAAAAAGCTTGTAAAATAACAAGATTATTGGTAAAAAGCTTGTAGAATAAAAAGGAATTCTTGTCAAATACGAGGTAGTAAAAAAAAGTTAAAAATTTTTTTGTAATTTTACGAGGTTTTTTTGAGTGTGAGTAAAATTGAAGTTATTGGAATTTCAATTGACATTAATCTAATTCCAAGTGACCTTTCTTAAAATTAAATTATCAACAATTTTCAATTGGTGTTTAATGAATCGTTTTCGAATTTCAATTCAAATCAAATCTTTAAATTATAAACTGAATAATTTAAATTAAAAATATTCTTACTTCCAGCTACCAAAATCAACACGTTCTGTAAATTTTGAAGTTGTGGGTCGTGGTAGTTCACTACTACAATTTGCTTATCAATATTACTTACCGAAAGTTGTAACCCATCAACGCAATCTTGTTCAATTATTCCAGAGCTCACAGCTACCTCAACCACCTCCGGAAGATAATAAGGAGCCAGATCAAGAATCACGCGGTAGCTTTAGAGATGCAAAAAGTATGCGCGAGGAGTCGTTCGTAATCACACCTATGGCAAAACTATCTTCACCCAAGAAAATGTCTCTGGAAATTTGCTTTCAATATCATCCAAAAGATGTTCTTAAATATCAGCAAACAAATATGGTTATATTGGAAATTAATTTACCATCCGGTTTTCTTTCCACAGCTGGCAACATCAAAGAATTACTTGAAGATGATATGATCACTAAAATTGAGTCGAAAAATGAATTTACCACAATTCTCATATATTTTGATAATTTGCAGGCAAATGATGAGCATTGTCTTGAAGTAGAAGGCGATAAAATGCATGATGTTCAATTTCTTCAGCCATCTTCTATAGTTATGTATGATTATTATAATGAAAAATTATGGAATTCTATTGCATATCAAATAGAATAAGATTAGTTTGTAGTCAATATAAAAAATACATGTTGATATTCTAATTACAGTTTATAAAATAGTTTTTAAATTTCACTGGGATGGATTTTTCAGAAATGTTGGTTATAGACCCACCTTAAGGTAAACCGATCGGTTCAAATACTTTAATTGAGGGCAACCCTGTTTCCAATTTTTTTTTTTTTTGTAAAATTCCGATAAAACACCAAACAGCGAAGAATACTGACAACAGCAAAAACCTGCGCCAGCTTAATTTTTTATAGAGAATAATAGATGTATATGAAGTTGGGAGTCGTACCTTTATCCACGCCCATATAAAGCACTTATTGTTAGAACAACAACTTTTAAAAAAAAAAATAGTATTCAACAACAAAAAAAAAAAAATGCAAAACAATCGTGCGCTCCTTAAAATTCCATTTCGAATGAAACCTATTTGGTATCTTTACAAAGTACATTAAAGTCGAAATAATTAAAAATGGGTAATTTTGACCTCCACGTAGGCCTTGAAAATATGGTCATTCGGGAAAATTCTGATAACTCCCGAACTAACAGAAATATCATTCAGAGCATAAAGATATGCTGCCGTCCTAAGAAAGAAAGCATACATGGACTATTTAAATATATGGACTAATTAATTGACGATTTCATTGGCATTATATTGAAACTAATGCCAATGAAATTTTTAGCATTGGCATTGTTTCAATCAATGCCAATGCCTGTTAAGGAATTAGTAGCATTAGTAATGCCAATTATGAAAAATTTCATTGGCATTAATAAATGCCTTAATGAAAACAAAGCATTAGCAATATTAAAAGTCGTATTTCCGTCAACCAGTTTTGAAATTTTTTTTTGTTAAAACTTAAAATGGCTATATCTCGAAAACTAAGCCAGATAGAGCAAAATGGAGGGCATTTTTGGTTCTTAGAATTTCCATAGTTTCGCCGGTCCTCTTCACATGTGTGGACCCTAATAGGTCAACATTTTGAATCTAAATAATTGGCACTCCCGAAAGTTTAAAAGTTCACATACCTTTAGCATTATCTTGCTTATTTTTCCAGGTACTGCTGTAACGACGTGTTTCCCACCGGTTGCTGGGGTTTAGCTCGCGGGGTCAGGGTCACTTACAGAAATTTTTAGTTTGCAGAAATTTTTGAAGAGAAACACGGCATACTGGTATTATTATAATATAAAAATGGTTTTATTGATTTCTACTTAGAAATAGAATTAATTGATTAATCTAAATTATCATAAAGAGAGCTTGAATAAATAAATTAGAGTACAAGGCTAGAACGGAGATCTATCGTACCTCCTACGTTTCAGAGCATGATGGAAAGCCCGCGCGGTGGCTCGGTGCGGCTCAGTGGCGGCGCTCTTCCATCACCTCCTACTGATCAGAGCGTACGAAGAGGAGAAGACATTACTGCAGCTGTATGGCGATGGCTTTGCTATGTTGGCAAGGCGTTGATGGCGTAGCAGCGCAGTTAAGGGGTAACATGACGTTGTCGATGCGATGAGTGTATCTTCTTGATGATTATACGCGTTGAGAGAAACCGTCGGAGGCACTTCTCTTATATACTCGTGGACGAGAACCTGCGTAGGCACTTCGTTTAAATAAATTGGCAGCGTCGTTCTGCGGCGTGAGAGGAGAGGTACCTTTCGGTCGGAACGCCTCTATGGGAAAATAAGCGGCGCGAGCGAGGTACCTTTTTTCGGAACTCCTCTCTTCGATTGAAGGTACCTTTGAGTCGGAACTCCTTCATCGATGAGAGGTACCTTATAGGCACACCTCTGAGTCATTGGTAACTTACAATTGGAATGCGCTTAGCGGCACTCATTCCATTTGAGCCTTACCATGGTGTGATCGCCTTGACGGCCACACACTGACTGCCTTATTATGTTCAGAGTCCCTTCTTATATAGGACAATGACATACACAATGGCGAAGAGATCGGGAGAGGGAGAGGGAGAGAGAGAGAAAGAGAGAACAATTTCTGCTATTTGTTTTCTTGCTCTTTCCATCTTTTACTCCTTTTTGTTTTATTTCTTTTTTATTTTATTTTCTTTTCTTAGAGGGTTTTTATTTTTAAAGATAATAGAAGAAGCAAAAAATAAAAACAATTCAATTTTAAAATAAAACAATTCATTTAGAACAAAAAAATAAAAAATATATCATAATAAAAAAAACGTGTAGGCAAAATTGAGGGCAGCGATTTTTGCGGCTTTACACTGCAATTTAGGGGCCCAATAGGGTCTTGAGAATTTTAGAAACTGAATAACTAAAAAACTATTGCTCTGAGGGTTTTCTAGTATTGGCAGACGAGTTCTAGAAACCAAGATCTACAAAAATGCTTTTGGACTTTTTGTTGTGTCACCAATATTTACCGAGATATAAGCATTTTTAAATTTTCCGGAATCCCAAATTTTTTGGGTTCATAGTTAGGACCCATTGGGGTCTACATATGTGAAGAGGACCCGCGAAAGTATGGAGATTCTAAGAACCAAAAATGCCCTCCATTTTGCTCTATCTGGCTTAGTTTTCGAGATATCGCCATTTTAAGTTTTTAAAAAAATATATATTTATTGTAAAAAAATGCTTTTTTTATCAATTGTAAATTGTTTTTTTAGGCATTTGTGCCGTTTCATTGGCATTATTACAAATAATGCCAATGCCAAAAAATTTCATTGGCAATAAATGCTAATGCTTTTTTTTGGCATTGGCATTAGTTCCAACTAATGCCAATGAAAATTCAATGCCAATTAAAAATTCCCATGTGTGAAAGAAAGTCACAAGTGCCAAAATTCTAAAATTGAGGTAAGGACAGTCAGAGCCGTGAATGAGTTTCTGATCTTTATATTATACTAGCAGGCCCGCCCGGAACTTCGCCACCGGTAATATTAAATACCGCATTAAAGAAGGATCAGGATAAGAGTCTCCATTTCTAAAATTATCCTCTACAGAATTTATATTATTTTATATATACCCGGGTGAAAATTACCATGTATGTTCATACATGCTCATACATGATTCCATGTATGATAGTATATGAACAATATATGGAAATGTATGTCATATATGGGAGCATATATGAACATACACAAGTAATGTCATATTCCATATATGTAAATGCATGCAACTATGTGTGGATAGGTACATATATGTCATTCTCCTTCATATATGCTATGCATCTGCATAGCATACATGTCTTAAAAACATTTTTTTAAAGGTTGGGTTCGGCAGAACTTTGCAAAATTGGACGAAGTTCATGTATGGGTTCAGTCTGAAAAAGTCGTTCGGTTGGACAATAATGATCATACATCATCAAGATTGATTATAATTTTTGTATTCTATAGGCGAATAAGAACGCACTAACGTAAACAACCAAATTTAGAAGAAAATTCGAACACTCTGACGGTATTATCATTTCATCCCTTAATAATATTTGGTGTTCTGAATGAAACTTAAATAATTGCATTCCCCAATCACAATTTATCGAATGAATTTACATTTGATTTCAAAATATAGAATGAATTAGGTTTCTTTTTTTATAAATTCGATTTTTAAAAGTCTCATGAATAATATATAAATGAAATAAAGAATGCATTCAGTTTTTAAAATTCTCATAAACAAGAATTCGATTTAATGGTAAAAATTGAATCCATTCCAAGAAATATTGATATTTAAAGATAATTGTATTCAGTGACTATAAAAATCGAATTAATTTTTTTGTGAATTCATTCGAAAAGTCGTTAATTCTTCGAAGCTTTGATTAGCCTAAAGTATCATAAAGTCCAAAGTATCTTTTTAAAATATTCGTTAGTTTTTATTACAAAATCAGTGTCATAAATTAGTACAAATTATTTATATTTGAAAAAATTTCAATTAATAGACGTTTTATGAAAAAAAAAATACAAAAAAAAATTTTACATACATTTGTAGAATCGATAGAAGTTTTACACAAAAAAATTTCAAAAAAATCGAAGAGTACAAACATTTTTAAAAATGAGATTTAAATTTTAAAACTTAAAAATCGCATACTAGAGCGCTTTTAAAATTTTTTTGAGATTTTTTTTTTTAAGTACGTAGAAAAACAAAGATTTTGGAAAAAAAAATTTGAAATTTGGACCATTATTGAAGAAGTTATGAGTAAAAAAAGTTTGAGTAAAGGAGCAAACTACCAATTTTTAAAAATTCCATATCTTTTGAACGGTTCATCAAAAAAATCTGAAAATTTACCACGAAGGAGCTTTCGAAGGGTACTAAAAACTGTAAACAAATTGGAAAAATCTAAAAAAAAATGTTTTCAAAGTGTCCGATTTGACATGGAATGCCCCATATGTAAGTCTCCTAAGTTTTTTGGGCAGCTTTGTCGCTCCTGAGATGATTTGTGCTATTTAGTGACATGATTTGAAAAAGCTCTTTAGATTTATTTTAAAGGTTAGGTTAGGTTGAGAGGTTGACGTAATGTCCACAAGACCAGATCCTGATCCATAGTGATACCTCATGAAAAGGGGGTGTTTGTGGTGGGGTATTGGGCTTCTCTACACATTAATTCACGTTCTTTCGTCTTCCTGTCCCATAGCATGACTATTTAAGTCCACACATGCGTCTCATCAAATTTACTCAGCTTGATATATCTTAACATCTTCCACGGGCTGATCCCTCTTAGTTCCTCCACATTCTGAAAGAAATAAGAGCCAAAACAATTAAATCGAGTGCGAGATAGTGCAGGGCACTGACAAAGATAATGGAGTGAATCTTCCACTGTCTCTTCGTCCCCGCACCATCTGCACAAGTCATCCTCAATTAATTTTAACATTTTCAAACAACATTTCAAGCCGGTGTGGCCTGTTATTATACCTACATACTTCCTTAGAACTGCCTTTTCCATATGTAAAAGCGTTTTTTGAACACGCTTTTCGCCGCGAGTCCATAGATCCTTTGTTTGGAAACAGTCATGTCTGCATTCCCATTTTGAATCTTCTTGGCGTTCAAAGTTTTGCCTGATCTCCATGTAAATAGCATTACTCAGCTTGATATATCTTAACATCTTCCACGGGCTGATCCCTCTTAGTTCCTCCACATTCTGAAAGAAATAAGAGCCAAAACAATTAAATCGAGTGCGAGATAGTGCAGGGCACTGACAAAGATAATGGAGTGAATCTTCCACTGTCTCTTCGTCCCCGCACCATCTGCACAAGTCATCCTAAATTAATTTTAACATTTTCAAATAACATTTCAAACCGGGAGTGGCCTGTTATTATACCTACATACTTCCTTAGAACTGCCTTTTCCATATGTAAAAGCGTTTTTTGAACACGCTTTTCGCCGCGAGTCCATAGATCCTTTGTTTGGAAACAGTCATGTCTGCATTCCCATTTTGAATCTTCTTGGCGTTCAAAGTTTTGCCTGATCTCCATGTAAATAGCATCCAGGCCCGGATCGGCACATCGGTCCTAATTGCGTTGGATGATAGAATGGCGCCCATACGAGCTAGCTCGTCCGCTTTTTCATTCCCTAGAATATTTTTATGACCAGGAACCCAGCACAGTCTTAAAGAGTGTTGTTCAATAAGAGCCTGAAGCTCTTGGCGACAACGGCTGACTACCATAGATCTTGTGTGCGTGTAATAAGACAAAAGAAAAAGATCCCTCCTATCCTGTCTCCCCGCGATCTTAACTTGCAGTCCACGAATTAAAGAACTTTAATAAAGAATTCAATTTACTTGATTTTAAATTTCAATTCACAATTTTAAATTCACTTTTGACAATAGACAAAAAAAAAAGTCAGTAATTTTATTATTTTCTTTTTAATTTTAATAAAAGATTCAGGAGCCAAAAAAAAAAAATAACACTCAACACTTTCAGTGATGCCAACCTTTTCAAAAGGTCTAAATATTTCATTTTAATTTCAAAGCATTTTCTAAAAAAAAATTTATATAAATGCATATGACCTGCTTAAAAAAGAGAGGACAGTAATTTATAGTAAACATTATAATTTTTTCAAATATGGGCACTTCCACCGAAAGGTCTACCAAGACCAAAAAACCAAAAGTTCTTGAAACGAATTTGTTTTAACATATTTTCATAGGAAAATAATCAAATTTAACTAACGTGAACAATTTTTACATTTATTCATAACCCATTTTGAGATATTCGAATGTAAAGTCGAGCAAGCCAATTTTTTCTCATTGGGACATTTCTATTGCACCTTTTGTTTTGTTAAAAGTTCTTAAAGAGAAGCATTAAATATTGACTTTTGCTTTTAAAAAATCTTTCTGGAGATTCAAAGAGCTAAAAAAAATGCATAAGAGCCAAGTCACAATTGGCACCACATTCGCACTGTTGCCAAGTTGGAGGTTTTCCCGCTAAATCTAGCGCTTTTTGTTTGGATTTAGCGGGGAAAAATTGGGTTTAGCGGGAACGGTGCTTTAGCGGGAAAATCTAGCGCTTTTTATTTGGATTTAGTGGGACAAATTTAGAGGTTTTTTCCAATTTTTCAATCGAAAACGCCAAGTTTGTCTAATTTTAGCGCTTTTTTTGAAATTTAGCGGGAGAATTTTGTATTTTCCCGCTAAAATTTTTTCAACCGTTTCTTGCGCATTTTTAATGAAAAGTAAATTTTCGTAGAAAAAATAATTTGGAGGTTTTTTTTTAAATTTTTCTTTTTTGTCAATCAAAAATGCCAAGTTTTTCGGTTTTCAGCGCTTTTTTTTGTAATTTAGCGGGAAATTTTTAAATTTTCCCCGCTAAATTAATTTTTGGCGGTTTCTAGCGCTTTTTTCGTGAAATTTAGAGGTTTTTGGTTAAAAATAGTTGGCAACAGTGCACATTCGGTTACCACAAAATGTTTTCATACATTTTGTATGCAAAGCAAAAAATCGCTTTGTAGTCGACCACACTGCCGCCAGAATAGATTCTATTCTATTTTTGTAGTTCTCTCTCACCACCCTCTCATATTTTTAAAATTTCTGTCAAGTAGCGTTGCCATATGTTCAACAAAATATGCTAATTTTTCCAATTCGAGTTGATGTATTGTGTGTGTGTTGCACACAAAAAACATTGTGTACCTGTTTTTAAGGAATAACTAAAGACAAAAAATAAATGTGTAACTAATATGAGCGTCATTTTCTTCTTTTGATGTGGTTCGTCGTCGGTGGTGCCAATTGTGACTGGGCTCTTAGAGCAAAAAACTATGCAATTCAAAAAATAACGGTTAGTTTTTGCTATGCTTTATCACATATTTCGATGTCCCGTGCGACATTGAAAAACAACATTTGTAATTAGTTCGTCAAGTGGACATGACGAAAGTTCAGCAAATATTGAGAACAAACACAGATTTTTATTACAATTAAAATAAAAAAAAATTAAAAAATAATAAAATCTGTGATCTTGGTTCTTATATAATGTTGGTCACGTGCGACATGGTAAGTGTGGATTTTAAAATTTTGAAAAAATATTTTTTTCTTAAATAAATTATTTTTTTCTTAAATAAATGATTTACTTATTTTAATACATTTTTTTAAATTATTTAAATATAGATGAGTATAAACGGCGAAAAAAATAAAGAGAGATGCAAACGGCGCACATTGGGTTGAATGAGAGGCAAAGTGGCGCTTTATTCAGGGAAGCAGTAATTTTAACATATAATATTTTTTAATTGATGAATGATAAATAATACATTATAAAGCACCCTTTTAAAGAGAAAACATGTGGTTTTTATTTATTTTTAACCTGTCAGAATTTTTTTAGTGTTTCTTGAATATTGAACTTGATTCACAATTTAAGCTGTAACTTTTAAACCAAAAGCGATAATATAATAAATACAGTTGCAAATTAAAGTATTTTTAATGCGATAATAAAAATTTAAAACAATAAGAAATAAATATGTGTTAATACTTGCATAAAATTTGTTCAAAGTCGGATTTTTGTGTTACACCAAATTTAAAATTTTCCATAAAAAAGTCAGGAAAGTTGTAATTCTGAACTATTATTACCATATTTGTCAGATATTATATTACACCACCCAGAGACATCTGCTAACCCCGCCCCCGCCCCCTTCTCACGCCCCACAAAAACCGTCCCTGTCATTTTTATATTTTTTGCTTGTTGGAGGGTATCAAAGATTTGGCACAGCCGAATTTTAAACTCTTACCTGTTTATATATAGCTTACAAGGACCCACAAATAAGGTCTAGACCACTAGTACTTATGTATTTTTACCTTCTAAATTCAATTCCGCGATCAGAATTAAATTCTATCGTTGGGTTTTTCTCTAATTTACAAGGAAAGTCCACAAAAGTGAACTGACCTGATTTCCTTTTTAATTTGACTAACAATAAGTTAGCATTTTTTAAAATTTTATTTCGGTATGTAATGTTCAAGTCTGATTTATTACGAAGAAAATAAGAGGTTTTTTCATAAAATCCATCAAAAATTGCATAAGTTACTAGCATTTCAACAAAAATGCATTGATTCACAACATAAACACAAACTGAAATAAAACTGAAATAACGCGTTTTTGTTCAAATGCATGTAACTTTTGCTATTTTTGACGGATTTTATTTAAAATACTCTTATTTTCTACGTAATAAATCAGACTTGCACCCTACATACAGAAATAAAATTAAAAATGTTTGTAACTTTGTCAAATTCACAAGGAAATTAGGTGGGTTCACTTTGCGGACTTTCCTTGTAAATCACAGGAAACCCCAACTATATAATTCAATTCTGATGGCAGAATCGACTTTAGAAGGTCAAAATACATAAGGATAAGTGGGTTTAGTTTCTGGGTCAGAAACTTTTTTGTTTTTTTGTGATGAAGTGTTATTGAAGAGACCGTATTTTTTTTCATAAAATCTTAAATAAAAAAATAACGGCATTAAACGCGGACGTTTTTTTTCTTTTAAACTAAAGCTTATACTATATGCTTTATTATCACAATGTATAAGCAATAACAACCTCTTACATTTTTTTTTATATTCCATCAAGTATTAAAAATACTCCAATTTTGGAACATTTTACAAAAAAATTTCAAAAATATTTTTACAACAATTTTCAAAAAACAAAAAACAGAAATGTATTTGAAAATACCTGAAGTTGATGGTTCCATAATAAAAAAAATACCTTTGAATGAACAAATACCAAAAAAAAATCTAGAAATAAGTTGATTTTCAATTTTTAGCACCATATTCAAAAACACAAAAAATTATTTGATTTTGACGGCGGATTGCAAGAAAAGTAAACAACTCAGAATAATCGTTGTGACAGATTTTTTAGTGTAATTTTATATACTTTAACCCTAAATTAATAATTTTTGTAAAAAAAAAATTTTCAGTTTTGAATAAAGCGCCACTTTTGATCCATTTCAACCCAACGTGCGGCGGAGAGAAAAGTTGAAGGAAGATGAAATGAAATTACAAGGCAATAAATTAAACAAGTTGAAAAGTTTAAGTTAATCTATGAATACCCTCCACAATGCCTTTTTTAAGTGAAAGTAAATAACATTTTGGATTAGAAATATTTAATGTTATGTAAAAATTTTTTTTAAAAAAATTTTTGAAAAAAAAAAAAAAAATAATTTACTTTTTTTGAGTGTAAAATTTTTTTTGAGTGTAAAAGTTTTTCGAGTGTACTTTTTTGTGACAAAATTACGTTGTAAAATAGTTTTGTGAATTACCAATGTTTTAAAAACATCCCAGCAGAAATAAATCGAGATTTTGGCGACACAGCATCTGTTTATAGCATACCGTAGCGCATCCAAAGAGCGCTCTTAGGGATGCAGTAAAAGGAAGGGGAAAAATTTTAAGATTTTTTATATAAAACTTATAATGTGTAATTATTTTTTGATAAAATTTCACACTTGCTTTCCTTTTTAATATTTTTAACACTTTTTGAATAAAAAAACATGAGTTTTAGACAAAGACACATGATTTGACTGCATCATTATTGCGCATTAATCAGCGCTGCAAAGAGCGCTTCAATCATAGCATCTTTGACCGCTGTTCCCAAAAAAATCCCATAAAAAATGTGAAAATGAAAATTTCCGATATTTTTTTGATGTTCACTTCCGATTTTTTTTTTTTCATTTTGTTTCACATAAATAAAGTTTTGTAAAGTAAAACGAATGAATTTTTTTGTTATATTTTTTTAAATTTTAGTTATTTGATTTAAACTTTGAACAGACAAGGAAAAAATTCGAATTTTATTTAAAATTCATAAGGTATTTGAAATAAAATTTTTGTTTAAATAAAATTCTCAAAAACATTTGAATTTTATTATTTCCAAAAATAAAATTCTCAAAAAAAAAAAAGAATTTTATTTTTGGTTTGAATTTTATTTTTGGTTTAATTTTATTTTACTTTTGGTTTGAATATTTATTTGTTCAAAATATATTTGTTATTATGGAAATAAAATTCTTTTTTTTATTAATAAAATTTTTTAAAGAATTTTAAATAAAATTTTTTTGAATTTTATTTCTTCTAAGAATTTAAAATAAAATTTTTAAGAATTATATTTAAAATTCTTTCTTGAATTTTTTGAAAAATTCAAAATTGAATTTTATCAATAACGAATTTTAAATTTTATTGTTTTTCCTTCACAGAAAAAAATATGAAGGAAACAAATTTTAGTAATCACTTGTTTAAATTTAAAAACAAAAATTGAGTAATTTTTTAATTGACGCAATTAAAAATTTACTCAAACATTTTAAAAACAATTTAAGTAAATAATTTAATAAAAATTTAATAGTTTTTTTATTTTTTTTAAAACTCTGATAGTTTTTTGAATTCTCGTTTAGTTTATAGTTTTTTGTGTATGAATATGAAAGTTTGTAATCGTCTTTATAAAATTTTTCTATGTTTTTGAGACATAAATATGTTTGGTAAAGTTTGAAAAAACAAGTTTTTTGTTTTTTTTTTTGTAAAAAAATTTAAAACTTTTTTAAACTTAAAAAAAAAATAAATAGATAAATTTTGAGTAAATTTTTAATTGTGTCAATTAAAAATTTACTCAAATTTAATAAATTTTTATTAAAAATTTACTCAATACTATTAAATCGTTTACTGGTGGAAAATTGAGTAATTTTTTACTCAATAGTATTAAAAATTTACTCAAATATTTTTTTTATTTTTTTCTGTGTTGTGTGACTTTGAATGAACCCGTAAACAAACACCAAACTCGATTTCATGTGATTCGGAAAATATCATGTGATTTGAAAAGTTTTGAAAGACATAACAGAGGCATTTTAAATGATGATAAATAGGCCAACCAAAAAACAGCCAATGCTTATTTGTTATTTCGATGAATAAACCGATTTGGATTAAACACAAACTCTAATCACGAAAAAACAGAAAAACTAAGATACATTTGTTATAACTTCTTTTGAATATTTTTTCATTTATTGGTAAATTTTTTGTTTTTTATCTCATTTTTACATTTTAATTTTAGAACTTTAATTTTAGAAAATACAAATTTTATTACAAAATCAGCGCTAAAAAGATACATGAATTTACAGCATCTTTATTCTGCTTAAATCAGCGCTCTAAAGACACGTGATTTCAGTGCATCTAAAGAGCGCTGTTTCTGTGTATCCAACTAGCGCTCTAAAGTGGGACATCGCCTTAGAGAATCATGCATGAATTCAGCGCAATTGGATGCGCTCCTTTACTCAAGTTCCCCTTCCAAAATCTGCTTAACGTTCAGCAAAATTTCTGCTGGGATGTTTAACGGGTTTTCAACACATGAATTTAAGGTGAAACTAATCTGAAATTCTCGGTTTTGCTAAAAACTTTTGAACCACTGAACCGATTTGGCTGAAATTCAATACGCACCAGACCAGGGGAACGAAAAATATATATGCCAAGTTTTCTAAGCTTTTTTATTTATAATTTGTTAAAAAAGAACAACAAAAAAACATAAATATGATGATGGAAAAAACGGTACCGTGCGACAGTGATTAAAGTTAAATTAAAAAAAAAATAGAAGTAATTTTGAGGTAAAATTTTACAACTTTTAAGAGACATTATAAGCCAACATTTCAAAATAAATCGCATTGTGATATTGCCTCAGGTTTCGCTGAAATCAGAGTTTTGATTGATAGTCGCAAAAACGACTTCTGTTTTTTGTCCCGTGCAAATGGTTGTCTTTTTTGCGATTATCTCAAAAGTTTGAAACAATTTTCAAAATCAACCTGAGCAATAATTATAGAGCTAGTTAAGAGCTATAAGTTTGCTCTTTTGTGAAGAAAAAAAATCTTTTTATTTTGACTTTTTTTCAGCTTTAATGTGTGCAACGGTCACGTTCGACATGATGGAATTGCCCATATACAAATTTCATTAAGACTGCATTTGCATTTAAAATGTACTTTTGCATGAAAAATATTTTTGCGACTACTAAAAAAAGAAAATTGAATATCGTACTACTCAAATGTGCTTTAGATCAATGAGATACACTAAAAAAAACCTTGTAAAATTACAGGAAAAGTTTTTAACTTTTTTTTGCTACCTCTTACTTGACAACAATTCCTTGTAGTTTTACAAGCTTTTTACCAATAATTTGGTAACTTTACAAGCTTTTTACCAATAAAATTGTAAATTTACTACTTTTTTGGCGCAATAAAACTTACAAGGGATTCTAGTGAATTTACTCAATTTTTTTTTTTTTTTTTAAATTGAAATTCGTAGAATTACAGAAAAAATTTAAAATTACAAAAAGAAATGTGAATTTTAATCGAAATTTGTTTGTTAAAAAACAAGGAAAACTGTCAAATATTGGTAAAATGAAATTACGAGACTTTATCTAGTAATCTGACATGTTTTTTTTTTGTGTGCAGAAAATTTAAATAATGTGTTCTGGAACCGATTATTTGAAACGGAAAATTTTGCTGGGACTTAGTTTGCGGATTAATTTAAATCCATAAATTATGTTCGGTATACACAATTTATAAAAATAAGATCTAACGATAATGAAATATAATCTAATCGAAAAATTTTCGAAAAGAAAATTAAATTCAGTTAAGCAGTTACGCGACAGATAGTACTTTTGTTAGTACTGTGCTATAGATTAAAGAGTCAACATGAAATTGTGCATACTTATATTAAGTGTTTTGGCCATTTCTAATGCTGCCACAATTAAAACAGAAATTGAAGGATCCAAAGTCAGCTATGAAGGCTATAAAGTATATAAAGTCCAAATTAGTAATGAAGAACAACGTTCTTTAATTCATCAATTTGCTCGCACTGAACAGGTAAAAATAAACACTGAAAGAAATGATTCAAGTGAATTTGTGTAATTTTACAATAAAATTGTTGAAGCATTTCTTTAGTCAATCATATTTCTCATTTACTAAAAGACTGCTATAAATAAAAAAAGCACCCTTTGTGTGTTTTTGATGCTGAATTCTTACATTTCCCAAAATTTTTAAAGCAGTCTTTTTTAACTGAAAACTTTAATCAGGATTTCTTGAAAGTTTTTTGAGTTATGACAGTCTTGCAGTAATCGTGCGATATGTCTTATTGAGAAATATTGAGCTTAAGGTATTTTTTTTTTTCAGTTATCTATATGGCACGAGGATCGAAAACATATGGATATAATGGCAAATACCGAACAACAATTACACTTTGAAAATTTTACCATTTCTAGAAATATTCAACATTATGAGATGATTTCAAATCTTCAAAGGTAACCCAATTATTTTTTTTTTTATTATATACTTACTTCAAATATATTCGAAGGTTTGAAATATTTTTAAGAGTAAGTGAGCTTTATTAGCTTAATAACAGCTTAAAAGTTCATTTTGATCGGACAAATTTTTTAATTCCAAATTACTTACTCTAAAAAGTTTAAAAAATCTGTACTTACGGAAAAAAACAAATAAAATTACTGACAAAATATGTCGCCATTAGGCACATCTCCGAAACAGAAAATGCCAATTCCTTGATTTGTGTCTGCAATTCCAGATCATGCTGGTAACCCTTGCGAAATACAAATCAATTTGCGTAATATACTAAACATTCTGCGAATTTTGACACCAATAGCGGTCAAAACAAAAACTATTTTTTTTTTGACAAAATACACTGCGATTGCGAACTGAAACCGGTTGTAGGGAGGCATAGACAGACTCCAATTTTTTTAAACTATTTTTCCCATAATCAGCTCTGTAATACGTATCATTACCAAGCGAAATTCCAAAAAGAGGCCATTTCGGCGTAACCTAGCCATTTCTTAGGCTGGTTTTGAATTTCAGCGAGTTTGTCCTATGGTTCAGAAGTTGTAAGCAAAAATGTGAATTTTGGATTGATTTGACCATCAGTTCACGCTCTGGAAAATGCGATTTGAAAGTCAGTGGTATGAAAGTTAAGTGTTTTAGTAGTTATAGACTTAGGCTCATCGACCCTTCTGGTGAATTTTGGTGGAGACACCTGTGGTGAATTGCATTTCGAAGGCGAATTTTTTTTTTAAGTACACTCAAAAGAAAACCTCTGTCAAAAAATCTGTTAAATGACTTTCAATTTAGAATTACAAATTTTTAGCAGATTTTTCTGCTGAACTGAATATTTTATCAGAATTCTCTGCCATTCAATTTCTGAAAACAACCGAAATTTTACAGAACCTTTACTTATTCTGTTTGCTAAGTTTTAAAAAGTTTTTGTGCAGATTTTCAGCAGATTATTTTGCTAATTTAACGGATATTTTTTGTTATTTTTTTAAGTATTTTTTAAATGTCAGACTCGCAAAATTGAAAATCAAATGTCACTGTGTGAAAATTACATTGGACGAATATAAATAGCTCCCGCTTAAATGCGTCACTAAATTTGTTATACAAAATATAATTTTGTAGGCTTGCCAATTTGTTGCTGCTTTTAAAGAAGAGAAGTTCTTCAGATTATACACGCAAACGCAACAATACAAAATTCAAAACCACCCTTGGAATGACACGTTTAAAATTTTTTTACGTTTTAACATTTTAATTTTTACGTCTTAACATTTCTTTGGAACAAACTAATACCCTATCTCCAATTTCTAAGGGGGCTCCCACACAAAACGACATTTTTTAAAATTTGTTCCAACCGCTCTAACTGCCCTAATAGTGCCCTTAGAGCAACAAAATGTATGACCGACCCACAATATTTTTTTAGTCCAAACATTTTCTCTGAACACACCTACCCTCTATCTTTAACTGTTAAGGCGGTCCCCATACAATTTTTTTTATTTTTTGTAAATTTGTTTTATTTACCTCCTTTATTTACCATCACCCTACAACATTTTTTCAAAACATACCTATGCCCTATCTTCACTCCCTAAGTAGTCTCCCATACAAATAACAGTTGGAGCAAATTTTATAAAAATGTAATTTTGTATGGGAGCCTACTTAGGGAGTGGAGATAGGGCGTAGGTATGTTTTGTAAAAATGTTGTAGGATAAAAATAAATGGGGGTCGGTCTCACTAATGACCCCTCTCGGACGCACCATTGGACCGGTAGAAGCTGATTAAATAAAACAAATTTACAAAAAATAAAAATAATTGTATGGGGACCGCCTTAACAGTTAAAAATAGAGGGTAGGTGTGTTAAGAGAAAATGTTTGGACTAAAAAAATATTGTGGGTCGGTCATACATTTTGTTGCTCTAAGGGCACTATTAGGGCAGTTAGAGCGGTTGGAACAAATTTTAAAAAATGTCATTTTGTGTGGGAGCCCCGTTAGAAATTGGAGATAGGGTATTAGTTTGTTCTAAAGAAATGTTAAGACATAAAAATTAATGGGGGTCGGTCTTATAAAGGACCCCTCTATGACGCACCATTGGAGCAGTAGAAATGATTTTAAGATTGAAAAATTACAATAAATTTTTTTCAAAAAATTTTAAAAACAGTAATAATCGTTATCCCACGATCTTCCTGGGCAAAAAATTTGTAGAATTGATAGAAGTTTTACGCAAAAAAATTTAAAAAAAATCGAAGAGTACAAACATTTTCAAAAATGAGATTTAAATTTTAAAACTCAAAAATCGCATACTAGAGCGCTTTTAAGAATTTTTTGGGATTTTTTTTTAGAAAGTACTTAAAAAACAAAAATTTTGAAAAAAAAATAAAAATATTTTGTGAGGATGTTTATTCTGGCTCGAGGTCATTATTTTCTTTACTAATTAAAACCATGATATTCTCATAGTATAATTTTCAAGAAAATTATTTTTTGTTTTAAATTTATTTATGTTGGTCATTTTTGCAAGACTTAATCGACACGTGTTTCGGAATTTGTCAAGATTCCATTGTCAAGATTATTTAGCAAAAATAGAAACGATATACTACAAAGTAGCAAACGAGTCTAATGACAAATCGTTTTTGCACAAACTAAAACATTAATACATATTCGACTCTATCCACAATGTGAATTAGAAAGACGAAGAAATTGTACTATGCTAGTAAGTAACAATTGTCAATAACCAACAAAAATATTTAAAACATTTTTGTTACTTACTAGCATAGTACAATTTCTTCGTCTTTCTAATTCACATTGTGGATAGAGTCGAATATGTATTAATGTTTTAGTCATTAGACTCGTTTGCTACTTTGTAGTATATCGTTTCTATTTTTGCTAAATAATCTTGACAATGGAATCTTGACAAATTCCGAAACACGTGTCGATTAAGTCTTGCAAAAATGACCAACATAAATAAATTTAAAACAAAAAATAATTTTCTTGAAAATTATACTATGAGAATATCATGGTTTTAATTAGTAAAGAAAATAATGACCTCGAGCCAGAATAAACATCCTCACAAAATATAATATTTTAAAGGTCGAATAAAACAATTTTTATTTATTAATAAAAATTAATCAGAATTTAAAAAATAAAAATTTTAAATGCGGACCATTTTTGAAGAAGTTGTGATTAAAAGAAGTAAAGGAACAAACTACCAATTTTTAAAAATTCGATATCTTTTGAACGGGTCATCAAATAATCTGAAAATTTACCACGAAGAAGTTTTCGAAGGGTACTAAAAACTGTAAACAAATTGAAAAAATCTAAAAAAAAAATTTTTCAAAGTGTCCGATTTCACATGGAATGCCCCATATATATATTTCCAATTTTATAAAAAAAAAATTTTTGAAAAAAGATATTTTTACAGAAAAAATTATTATTTGGCTCAAACTAAGTATAATTTAAAATTTTTCTGCTTAAATCAACAATTTTCTCCGCCGAAATCAGCAGATATTTCTGCTGAAATCACCAGTTTTTTCTGCTAAAATCAGCAGATTTTTCTGCTGAAATCAGCAGGTTTTTCTGCTGTCTTGACAGATTTGTCTGCTGATTTAACCCAGGTTATCACTACAGAAATTTAGCAAACCGCGTCTGCTAAAATCAGCAGATTTCTCATATGGCTAAATGGGTGTATTTTCAGCAGATTTTTCTGCTGATTGGACAGAGTTTTTGTTTTGAATGTAGTTATAGATTTGGGCTCTTCGACCCTTCTGGTGAATTTTAGTGGAGACACCTGTGGTGAATTGCATTTATTTAATTTTTCACCGAAGGCGAACATTTTTTTTAAGTAGTTATAGATTTAGGCTAACCGACCCTTCTGGTGAATTTTAGTGGAGACACCTGCCATCTAGCGGTGAACAAAAAAATTGGTAGTTTAGTTATAGATTTTGGTATATGTATAGTATTATGTGTGCATGCGCGGGTACAAGGGGGGGGAAAAAGGGGAAATTTCCCCCCCCAGACCAAATTTCAAAAAGAAAAAAAAAGAAGAAAAAAAGAAAAAAAAAAAAAAGAAAGGAAAAGAAAAGAAAGAAAAAGAAGAAAAAAGAAAGAAGGAAGTTTTCTAAAAAAATTTTCCGAAGGAAAAAAATCTCGAAATCCAAAAATTTTTAATAGCAAAAAATCTGAAAAATTTTAAAGGAAAAATGTGACTTAATCTGAAAATTTTCTGTGAAAAAATATCTTTCAATCTTATTATGAATTTTAGTATAAAAAATTACTTAGAAAAATGTAACAGGATTTAGTTTACATAAAAAATGTTTGTCTACTGCATAGGAATAGGAAAAATATCTTAAAATCTTAAAAATATTGGTAGTCTAACGTTTGAAAAACTATTTTGGAAAACTTTTTTAGAATGTCTTAGAATCGGTCACAAAATCTGAGACTTTTTTCATAGAAAAAGGTACAAAAAAACTCTAAGATTTTTCACATCCTCAAACATTTTCTTTTTAGGATTTTTGCAGAAGAATTCCCGAATTCTAAAAGTCTCAGAATCTGAGACTTTTTCTACGGAAGAAAGGTATCAAAACTTGAGACTTATTTATAGGAAAAAAGGTCGCAGAATCTGAGACTTTTTCGAAAGGAAAAAGGTTTAAAAATCTGAGACTTTTTCTATGGGAAGAATCTCTGAATTTGAGACTTATTTGAGGGGAAAAGGTCTCAAAATCTGAATCTTTTTAAAAAAGAAAAAGGTCTCAAAGTCTGAGACTTTTTATTGTTGAAAAAAAGTCTCAGAAGTTAAAACTTACTCAAATGGAAGAAGGTCGCAGAATCTGTGACTTTTTCTATAGGAAAAAGGTGTTAGAATCTAATACTTTTTCTATAGGAATAAGGTCTCAGAATTTCAAAATTTTAGACTTATTCTATAGGAAAAATGTCTCATAATCTGACACTTTTTCTTTGGGAAGCAGGTCTCAGAATCTATGAATTTTTCGATAGGATAAAGGTCTCAAAATTTGAGACGTTTTCTTTAGAAAAAAGTGTCTTTTTTATATTAGAAGAATTTTTTTTGTATGCAAATTCAAAAATGTCGTGTGGAGCAATAAATATATTAAGATTTCTATGCAATCCATCAAGATTTTTGTTCGGTCCATCAAGATTTGTGTATATAATCAAGATGAATCAACATTTATAGATATGAATATTTTTTAAAATGTCTATATTAAAATGTCTCAAATTCAGAGAATTTTTCTCAAGAAATTCTACAGAAAAAATGTCACAAAATTTGAGAATTTTTTTATAGAAAAAATGTCAAAGAATCTGAGAATTTTTCTATAGAAAATATGTCTCAGAATCTGTTAATTTTTCTATAGAAAAAATGTCTCAGAATCTGAGAATTTTTCTATAGAAAAAATTTCCCAGAATCTGATAATTTTTCTATAGAAAAACTTTCCCAGAATCTCAGAATTTTTCTATAGAAACAATTTGCCAGAATCTGAGAATTTTTCTATAAAAAAAAAATGTCAGAATCTGAGAATTTTTCTATAGAAAAAATATCTCAGAATCAAAAAATTTTTCTGTAGAATAAATTTTTCTATAGAAAAAATGTATCAGTATTTTTCTAT
The DNA here is from genome assembly GCA_963921195.1 of Pegoplata infirma. NCBI lineage: Eukaryota > Metazoa > Arthropoda > Insecta > Diptera > Anthomyiidae > Pegoplata > Pegoplata infirma. The sequence continues at coordinate 115,013,517 of OY992537.1, read as the reverse complement.
AAAAAAAGTCTCAGAACCTGATAATTTTTCTGTAGAAATAATGTCTTAGAATCTGTTAATTTTTCTATAGAAAAAATGTCTCAGAATCTGAGAATTTTTCTATAGAAAAAATTTCCCAGAATCTGATAATTTTTCTATAGAAAAACTTTCCCAGATTCTCAGAATTTTTCTATAGAAACAATTTGCCAGAATCTGAGAATTTTTCTATAAAAAAAAAAAAATCTCAGAATCTGAAAATTTTTCTATAGAAAAAATATCTCAGTATCTGAGATTTCAGAATCTGAGAATTTTTCTAAAGAAAAAATGTCTCAGAATCTGAGAATTTTTCTATAAAAAATGTCAGATTCTTAAAGGTTTTTTCTATAGAAAAATTCTCAGATTCTGAGACATTTTTTCTTTACAAAAATTCTCAGATTCTGCGACATTTTTTCTATAGAAAAATTCTTAGATTCTGAGAAATTTTTTCTATAGAAAAATTCTTAGATTCTGAAACATTTTTTCTATAGAAAAATTCTCAGATTCTGAAACATTTTTTTATAGAAAAATTCTCAGATTCTGAAACATTTTTTCAATAGAAAAATTTTTAGATTCTGAGAATTTTTTTCTATATAAAAATTCTCAGTTCCTGAGGCATTTTTTCTATAGAAGAATTCTTAGATTCTGAAACTTTTTTTTTATAGAAGAATTCTTAGATTCTGAAACTTTGTTTCTATAGAAAATCTCTCAGATTCGGAGACATTTTTTCTGTAGAAAAATTTGCAGATCCTGAGACATTTTTTCTATACAAAAATTTTTAGATTCAGAGATATTTTTTCTATAGAAAAACTCTCAGATTCTGAGACACATTTTCTATAAAAAAATTTTAAGATTCTGAGACATTTTTCTATAGAAAAATTCTCAGATTCTAAGATATTTTTTCTATAGAAAAATTCTCAGATTCTGAGATATTTTTTCTATAGAAAAATTCTCAGATTATAAAACATTTTTTCTGTAGAAAAAATGTCAGATTCCAAAACATTTTTTTTATAGAAAAAGTCTAAGATTCTGAGACATTTTTCTTTACAAAAATTCTCAGATTCTAAAACATTTTTTCTTTAGAAAAATTCTCAGATGACATTTTTTCTATAGAAAAATTCTCAGATTTTGAGACATTTTCTTTAGAAAATTTCTCAGATCCTGAAACATTTTTTCTATTGAAAAATTCATAGATTCTGAGACATTTTTTCTATATAAAAATTCTCAGATCCTGAGACAATTTTTTCAATAGAAAAATTCTTAGATTCAGAGATATTTTTTCTATAAAAAAACTCTCAGATTCTGGGACATTTTTTCTATAGAAAAATTCACAGATTCTGAGAAATATTTTCTATAAAAACTTCTCAGATTCTGACACATTTTTCTACAGAAAAGTTCTCATATTCTGAATTGTGATTACTTTTTCTATAGCAAAGAAAAAATATCCAGAAACTGAGTATTTTCTGTAGAAAAGTCTGAGAATCTGAGAGTATTTCTATTGAAAAAATGTTTAATAACTGAAAAATTTTCAGATTTTGAGTCCTGCAGAAGATTCTGAGACATTTTTCTTATAATGAACTTTTCTTTTTAATTTGTAAGCATTCAAAAAATTAAAAAAAATAAAATTTATTAAAAATAATAAATTTTTCGTAGTTTTTATTTAAATTTTAAAAGGAAATGGTGTAAAAATGCCATTGCTAATACAAGGTAATACTACCAAATTATTTACGTAATATCACCTATTTATCAATGCTATTTTACCTAAAAAGCTAAGGTATATTTCTGTCAACCATAATAAATTTTCGAACATAGGAATTACCTTAGCTTTTAAGTAACATTACCTTTTAACTTAGCAAATGCCCGGTTTGCCTGGCGCTAAGGTATTTTTATACTATAATTTTAGGTAATATTACCTCGATTTTTTTTTGTGTGCATAGGTATTTATTTTTTCTTTGAAATCAAAAATATAAGGTTTATTACCTTAGCAATATGTAATTTAAATACCTATTGGCTATGCAACTTTTACTAATCAAATTAGGTAGAACTTCGAAAATTTTTTTTGACAATAATTTTAAAATTAATAAAAAATACAAACATCAAAAATTTTTGGAATATTTTTTAAAAGTTGTTAAACGCAATAAAAATCAAATCATAAAATTTAACAATTCGCGAAAAATTAGACCAGCAAGGTAATTAACTTTATTAGCAAATTAATTATGTAAAAATAAATCAATTATTTTACAGTTTTTTAGATAACGTAAGAAGTCTTCAAGAACTAAGGATCCAGCGACCCAGTTTTAAGAAGCATCATTTACAAAAAAAAAACTCATCAAGAATACTAGAATTAAGAAAAATCTCAAAATCATCTATATTTCACAACCGTATTTCCACATAGAAAAAATGCGAAAAAGACATTTTTCTATAAAAAATATTTCAAAATCTGCGAATTTTTTGTAAAAAAAAGTCTCAGAATCTGAAAATCTTTCAGTCACAGTTCCATAGATGTTTTCTGAAAAAATTATTTGATTCTGAAACAATTTTTCTAAAGAAAAATTCTCAGATTCTGATACATTTTTTCTACAGAAAAATTTTCAGATTCCGATACATTTTGTCTATTGAAAAATTCTCAGATTCTGAGACATTTTTGCTATAGAATAATTCTCAGATTCTGAGACATTTTTTCTATAGAAAAATTCTCAGATTCTGAGACATTTTTTTATAGCAAAGTTCTCAGATTCAGAGAAATTTTTTCTATAGAAAAATTCTCAGATTCTGAGACATTTTTTCTGTAGAAAAATTCTTAGATTCTGAAACATTTTTTCTGAGATTTTTCTATAGAAAAACAATGCAGAATCTGAAATTTTTTTCTATTCAAAAATGTCTCAGAATGTAAGATTTTTTTCTATACAAAAATGTCTCAGAATCTCAGATTTTTTATATAAAAAAATGTCTCAGAATCTGAAATTTTTTCTATACAAAAATGTCTCAGAATCTGAGATTTTTTCTATAGAAAAATGTCTCAGATTCTGAGACATTTTTCTAAAGAAAAAAATTTTTCTAAAGAAAAAAATTTTTCTATAGAAAAAATCTAAGATTCTGAGACATTTTTGTATAAAAAAAATTTCAGATTCTGAGACATTTTTTTATATAAAAAAATCTGAGATTCTGAGACATTTTTGTATAGAAAAAAATCTTAGATTCTGGAACATTTTTGAATAGAGATAGAAAAATGTCTCATAATCTGAGATTTTTTTCTTTAGAAAAATGTCTCAGAATCTGAGATTTTTTTCTTTTGAAAAATGTGCCGGAATCCGAAATTTTTTATAAAGTAAAATGTCAGATTCTAACTCTTAGATTCTGAAAATTTTTTCTATAGAAAAAATTTCAGATTCTGAGACATTTTTTCTATAGAAAAATTCTCAGATTCTGCGACATTTTTTTCTATAGAAAAATACTCAGATTTTGAGAAATTTTTTCTTTAGAAAAATTCTCAGATCCTGAAACTCTTTTTCAATAGAAAAATTCTTAGATTCTGAGACATGTTTTCTACATAAAAATTCTCAGATCCTGAGACATATTTTCTATAGAAAATTTATCAGATTCTGAGACATTTTTTCTATAGAAAAATTCTGAGATTCTGACACAATTTTCTATAGAAAAGTTCTCATATTCTGAATTGTGAGACATTTTTCTATAGAAAAATTTTCAGATTCTGAGATTTCAGATTTTTTAAAAGAAAAAATATCCAGAAACTGAGTATTTTCTGTAGAAAAGTTTTAGAATCTGAGAGTATTTCTATTTAAAAATGTTTAATAACAGAAAAACTTTCAGATTTTGAGTTCTTCATAAAGTTCTGAGACATTTTTCTTATTACCAACTTTTCTTTAAAATTTTTAAGCATTCAAAAAATTAAAAAAAAAATAAATTAATTAAAAATAATAAACTTTTCGTAGTTTTTATTTAAATTTTAAAAGGAAATGGTGTAAAAAGCCATTACTAATACAAGGTAATACTACCCAATTATTTACGTAATATCGCCTATTTATCAATGCTATTTTACCTAAAAAGCTAAGGTATATTTCTGTCAACCATAATAAATTTTCGAACATAGGAATTACCTTAGCTTTTAAGTAACATTACCTTTTAACTTAGCAAATGCCCCGTTTGCCTGGCGCTAAGGCATTTTTATACTTTAATTTTAGGTAATATTACCTAGATTTTTTTTTGTGTGTAGTTAATGACCCATCGTTATGTGAGGTGAGTAGAGTTGATCCCGTATCAACTCCTGAGGATTGTTATCACCCAACTCTAGGTATTACTTATTCGTTTCCATTTGGGACTTTGCCATTATCTGTTTCGTCTCACAGTAAAGTTTTTTCTTTCAAGCGCGCGGATTTTATGAAGTTAGATTCACTTCTTTCAAACGTTGATTGGTCATCATTTTGCACTGATATTGAAGGGGTGCGTGATTTTGATATAAGGTTGGATATGTTTTATAGAATTTTGTTTGAGTGTTTTTTGGAATCAGTTCCGAAAATACAGGTTCGATCTGAAAAGGGTCCCCCTTGGGGATCCAGGCTGTTATCTAAACTGAAAAATGTTAAGAGTAAATGGTTTAAGAAATATAAGAAATCGGGTTCTAATATAGATTTTAGTAGATATGCAGTGGCTAGAAGTTCGTTTAATATGGAATCTCGTAGGGCGTATGCAATTTATTTGGATAAAGTTAGGGAGAATTTTAAACGTGATCCTAAATCTTTTTACCGCTTCGTTAAGTCAAAGCGGAGCTCTTAAACTTACCCCATAGTGGTTAGATTAAATGATGTTGAGTTTTCGGATGATTATTCTATTTCGAATGCATTTGCGGATTTCTTCGCAACTACATATTCTGATAGGGAGTATGACTTGGATTCTCGGTATCCGTTTGAGATTCAGAGAGCAAGCTCTCTGAGTCTTCCTATGTTGGACGTAGCTTCTGTTCTTTCAAACATGAACAAGTTGAAGATTACGTATAGCGCTGGTCCCGATGGGGTCCCGTCATCTGTTTTAAGATTTTGCTCGGGGGCTCTATCAGCTCCATTGACATTTTTGTTTAACTCTTCATTGAGAATTGGTTACTTCCCTTCATTTTGGAAGAAATCTTTTTTAATTCCCTTACATAAATCTGGGAGTGTTGTGAACGTTTCGAATTATAGGGGAATTGCTAAACTAATTGTAAGTGCAATTCCTAAACTATTTGAGAAACTTGTCACTGATATTGTTTTCTACCATGTATCTTCCATTTTAGTACCATGTCAGTATGGTTTTCGTAAGGGTCGATCGACTAATACTAATTTGCTTCAATTTTCTTCTAATATCATTAGTGGTTTTACTTCGGGTCTACAGACTGATGCGATTTATACTGACTTCATTAAGGCATTTGATAAGGTCAACCATAATCTTTTGCTCTACAAGTTGAGTGTAATTGGATTTCATGGTATCGTTTTGCAATGGTTATCTTCATATTTGAGGAATCGTGAGCAATGTGTCCTTTTTAGGCAGACCCATTCTAGATGTATAAGTGTTGCTTCTGGTGTCCCACAGGGCAGTCACCTTGGTCCTGTCCTCTTCTTGTTGTTTATGAATGATCTGCCATCTTCTATTATTCATTCTAATATTTTGATGTTTGCTGATGATGTTAAGCTTTTTTTGTCTTACAGTTCTCCTGTTGGACAGTTATTGCTGCAGCATGACTTGAATAGATTTTATAATTGGTGCAATTGTAATCTCATGGAGCTGAACTTGAAAAAGTGTAAGCACATGACTTTTGCTAGGTCGAAGTTTTTGACTTCTCAGTACCTATTAAATGGTTCAATTTTAGAATCGGTTGATTCTATTTTGGATCTCGGAATTCTTTTGGATGAAAAGTTGACTTTTAATGCGCATGTGGTGAATAAGGCCTATGGCGTTCTTGGATTTATGAAACGCTGGGCGAAGGAATTTTCTGACCCCTATATAACGAAACAATTATTTACCTCATTGGTAAGACCAATTTTGGAATTTGGTTGTATTGTTTGGGATCCATATTATGTCGTTCATAGTGATATGATTGAATCGGTACAGAAACAATTTTTACTTTTTTGTCTTAGGAACCTTAACTGGGGTCCGGACTATAGCAATCTTCCATCATATAATGGAAGATTGGCGTTGATAAAACTTCCTACTCTGAAGAGTAGACGTATTATGTTGAATACTGTGTTTATTTTAAAGGTTATTAAGGGCGAAGTTGATTCTGAATTTCTTGTCGGGAAGTTGTTTTACAATGTCCCTTTTCGGCCTACTAGATATTACAGCTTTCTATATATTGATTTTTGTCGCACGAATTATGCTTGTGCAGATCCTATTCGTAGGATGTGCACTGATTTTAATACGTTGTACAGGTTTGTTGACTTTTCGGAGAATTATGCTCTTGTGAAATCGACTATTTTGACATATTTGAATAGATTGCACTCACAGCAAAATACGGTTGTCTCAACCGTAAAAGGTTCCAACCTCAGATTGAGGTTGCAGCAACCGATAAATATACGGTTGTAGCAACCGACAATTTACAGTTGTGGCAACCGACAAATGCCGGTTGCAGCAACCTCAAATAACGACATTTGCCGGTTATGGCAACCGTATTGCCGGTTGTCCCAACCGTAGCAGTGTTTAATAAATTTTCAATATTATACCAAATTACAAAGAAATCCCAACTAAAAAAACACTTTTTTTTATTTTTTTTTGTTTTTTTATTGTTTGTAAAAAAATATAGTAATTAAAACGTCTAAATACTAAAAATATAGAAAAATGTCTCAGAATCTAAGACTTTTTCTATAGAAACAATGTCTCAGAATCTGAGACTTTTTCTATAGAAAAAATGTCTCAGAATTTGAGACTTTTTCTATAAAAAAAATGTCTCAGAATCTGAGACTTTTTCTATAGAAAAAATATCTCAAAATCTGAGACTTTTTCTGTAGAAAAAATGTCTCAGAATCTGAGACTTTTTCTATAGAAAAAATGTCCCAAAATCTGAGACTTTTTCTATAGAAAAATGTGTCAGATTCTGAGACATTTTTTCTATAGAAAAAGTCTCAGATTCTGAGACATTTTTTCTACAGAAAAAGTTTCAGATTTTGAGATATTTTTTCTATAGAAAAAGTCTCAGATTCTGAAACATTTTTTCTATGGAAAAAGTCTCAAATTCTGAGACATTGTTTCTATAGAAAAAGTCTCGGATACTGAGACATTTTTTCTATAGAAAAGTCTCAGATTTTGAGACATTTTTTCTATAGAAAAAGTCTCAGATTCTGAGACATTTGTTCTATAGAAAAAATGTTTCAGAATCTGAGACTTTTTCTATAGAAAAATGTGTCAGAATCTGAGGCGGTTTTTTTATAGAAAAAATTTTAGAATCGAAGACGGTTTTTCTATAGAAAAAGTCTCAGAATCTGACACATTTTTCTATAGAAAAATTCTCAGAATCTGAGACAGTTTTTCTTTACAAAAAGTCTCAAAATCAGATAGTCTTTCTATAGAAAAAGTCTAAGAATCTGAAAGTTGTCTCCGAATCTGAGAGAGTTTTCTATAGAAAAAGTCTCAGAATCTGAGACAGTTTTTCTATAGAAAAAGTCTCCGAATCTGAGAGAGTTTTTCTATAGAAAAATTCTCCGAATCTGAGAGAGTTTTTCTATAGAAAAAGTCTCAGAATCTGAGATAGTTTTTCTATAGAAAAACTCTCAGAACCTGAGACAGTTTTTCTATAGAAAAAGTCTCAGAACCTGAGACAGTTTTTCTATAGAAAAAGTCTCAGAATCTGAGACAGTTTTTCTATAGAAAAAGTCTCAGAATCTGCGACAGTTTTTCTATAGAGTCTAAGACAGTTTTTCTATAGAAAAATTCTCAGGAGTCTGAGAAACTTTTTGTAAAGAAAAATTTTCAGATTTTGAGACAGCTTACCATCGAAAGCTTCGGATTCTTGAAAATTAAACTTTTTCTGGCTTTAAGGCATTTTTCTTACAAAAGGAGTCACAGATTTTGAGAAGGTTTTCTGAGAAAATTGTTCCAAAGCAAGTATCTTTATTATTTGAAGTCCGCTAGTTCAATAAACTTTAAAACTAATTTTTTTAAGATTTCGAACTTCCTGCACATGATCCATTTTTGCTGGCAAAAATATATAGCAGCTTCAGGGAGGCATTTTTAGTATCCGTAATGTGGAAATCATTTTTGATGATACGGAAACATATTCCTTTATATCTATAAATTTAAAAAAAAGGATATGTTTTAAACTATTGTAACCTTCATTGTAAAAAAACTTACCTCAATTATGCTGTATTTTCCAAATTTCACAGAAAAATATAAAATTTATTTTTAAATATTTTGTTTTATTTAATGACAAAACAAAAATTTTTGAAGTTTTGTTATTTGAATTATCAGTAGAGGGAACCGGTAATATGAGTTTGTGGCAACCGGCAAATGCCGTTATTTACGGTTGCTACAACCGGGGTTTGCAGTTGTAGCAACTTTTTTTTAATTTTGTGGCAAATGGCACAAAAATATTTTAAAAAAGTTATAACAACCTCAATTTACGGTTGCTGCAACCGCGTACGGTTGGGACAACCGCAAGCCGGTTACGACAACCGTATTGCGGTTGTGGCAACCTCATTCCAACCGATTTTTTATGTGAGTGTGCGTGACGATGATTATTTTAATTTCTTTGAACGTTTGTAGTTAATTCGGGACTATCAATTCTTAATTATTTGTAGAAATTATGTAGTTGTAGTAATTGTATATAAATGTATTTAGTGTCTTTATAATAAACCGACTGATGACTAATAGTCTGTAGTTGGTTTATTACTATCCTTACTTATCCAGCCTTATCCGCTATGGTTCGGACCATGGTGTGTACGTGTTCCTTCGTCATAGGAACAAGCCCTCTCGGTCGGTTGGGGTGGGTAAGTGTGAGGTGGGACCGTTCGAAAAAAAAAAACAAGTAAAAAAGTTAATTTCGGCCTTGCCGAATGTAGTGATACTCTCCACAATTTCTAAAAGATTATTGCAAAAACTTTATTTAAAAGAAAATCACTTGAAAAAAAAAATTTTTGTGAAAAAAAAATTCCGCGAAAAAAAAAAAAATTGGTAAAAAAAAGGGGGGGTGAAATAAAGCCATAGGCAATAAGGCCATATGGCCTTATTTCTCAATTCAATGGGAAATAAGGCCATATGGCTTTATTACCAACACGATTGAGCAATAAAGTCATATTGATTTTGCAACCAAAGTGGAAATAAAGCCATATCAGTTGAAAATGTGGAAATATATTTTCCCGTAAATCCTGCTACCCAAAAATAAAAAATATTTAGCGATGCCGAAGGCCGTCTACGCAGAAAAAATATTTTGACTATTTTTAAATTAAAAAACCACATATACCACGAACCTCGGAACTTAGAGGGGTCTAGAGGCACCAATTTTTTATTGGCAGGGTTTTTAATTTAAAGATTGTTTAACAAAAAAAGATTTTCTGTGTAGCCGGCCTTCGGCCGGGCTTAGGGATTACAAAATCCATGCATTAAACCCACCCTCTCCGCTAAGTAAAGTTTTCTAGGGTATCAGGCCTTTGCGCTATCAATATTTTTATGCCTCAAAAGGGCCTGATAACCAAAATAGCTTTGGTTTGTAGAGAGGGCGGGTTTAATGCATGGAGTTTGTAATCCCTAAGCCCGGCCGAAGGCCGTCTACGCAAAAAACCTTTATTACAAAAAAACAAATCATAGAAGTTGTAATTTCGAAATAAATTTTTTTTTGGGTAGCAGGATTTTAGTGGAACAATTTTTCCACATTTTCCCCTACACTCTCCGGAAATTAATGATGAATACTTTTATAAATTTTCAAATGAGTAATAAAGCCATATATGGCTTTATTTCCAACAGTGGTTGGTAATAAGGCCATATGGCTTTATTTCTCAACTCATTGGGAAATAAGGCCATATGGCCTTATTGCCTATGGCTTTATTTCACCCCCCCAAAAAAAATCCGCGATTTTTTCTTTTTTTTGTCTCAAAATATGTTGGTACTTGTTTAAATACAATTGGTGTTCAATTATGTTCACATAAGTCGACCAGCAGCAGAATTAAAGCATTTTGTATTTTTAGGTTATGTTGAATGTACTAAAATTTTTGAGGTGTCCTTACATTTTCGTTCATAACTTTTGAACCGCTGAACCGATATCGCTCAAATGCAATACCAAACTTCTCAGGAGAACTTCCAATAAATGTGTTAAGTTTCAGTCATCTTCGTATAATATTTTGGCCGTGATCACCATTTCCACAGACAGACGGACAGACGGACGTCGCTAGAATGTCTTAAAATCGATCGGGGATCATGAATATATATACTTTATGGGGTCCCAGACCGATATTCGATGAGTTACAAACGGAATGACAAACTTATATATACCCTCTATCACTAGAGTGGAGGGTATAAAAAAAAAGTTAAAAACTTCTAAGGTTTTAGTAAAAACTTCTTAGAATTAAGTTAAAACTTCTTAGAAAACTTCTTAGAATTTAGTAAAAAACTTAAATTTATCTTCTTATTTAGTAAAAAAAAAAGGATTTAGTTTAAACTTTTTAGAATAAAGTTAAAATGTCTTCGAATTAAGTTAAAAACTCATAATTGTTTTCTTAGAATTTAGTGAAAAACTTCTTAGAATTTTGTAATAACTTTTTAGAATTTAGTTAAAACTTCTTAGAATTTGTTAAAAAAATCTTGGAATTTAGTTAAAAACTCGTATTTTTTTATAGGATTTAGTTAAAACTTCTTAAAATTTAGTTAAAATTTCTTAGAATTTAGTTAATAATTTCAAAATGACGAAATCTCAAGATGTTCAGGACTAGAGTTTGCATAACGATTAAAATCGTAATCGCGATTAATCGCACCAATTAATCGTAATCGACAAAAATATTATGTGATTACGATTAATCATTTTCTATGAAATACACTGTTTTTATAACGAATTTAAAATATATAAACTTGTGGTTCATGATCCATTTAACTTGTTTGCAATTTTTCTTTTCTTTTAGTTTTAGTAAATAACTTCTTAGAATTTAGTTAAAAATTCAAAATGGCGATATCTCGAAAACTAAGCTAGATAGAGCGAAACGGATGAAATTTTCAAAAGAAAGACTACAAAGAAAAATATGGATGAAATTTTCAAAAGAAAGACTACAAAGAAAAATATGGAATAGCCTAGCTCTGCATATCTGTCGGGGTCTCAAGACTCTAATTTTAGATCTAAAATTTGAAATTCCCGAGATTTTATATATACACATATCTCGGTAAATACTGCCAACACGAAAAAAGGTCCAACGGCATTTTTGTAGCTCTTGACTCGTAGAACATTTTTAAGATACTCAAGACCCTATCAGGCCCCTTATTACCATATCTCAAAAACTAAGCAAGTTAGAGCGAAACGGACACAAGTTTTGGTCCAAAATCTATGGGGACCCTTAAAGAACCCAACGGGGTCTCGAGTTAAATGAGGTCCGAACCCATGGGTCCAGGGTCTAGACCCAATCTATTTCTAAAATGTGAAGTATAATTTTTCCCATTTTCTAGTTAAAATTGGCTTAAAATTAAATAACTTTGTTTTCCTTATTTCTGGGAAAATTATGAACTAAAACCAAGAAAAAAAATCTTTGGAGCCAAATCATTCCCTCTTTTTCTCAAAATTGAGTTAATTTTCCCAGATTTTAGTTCACTTTTTTTTGAGTGTGTCATTCAAATTTGAAGTAAAATTTAAATTCTGATCTTAGTAACCCCTCAATTTTGTTTTGAAAATATACTCAAAAGGCTTTGGCCGGACTTATTCAAAAATTTTGGAAGTGAAATTTTGTCGAAAAACGTAATTTTTCCAAATTTTGATCGCTGTTTGCCTACTGAAGATGACGTTGCAAAATGTATTAAAACATTTTCCCACAATCAGCTGTTCACATGCAATCGGGAGGTATTCAGGAACGATTCAGCAGACATTTTTCTGAACTGGAAGCAGCTTTTGGGAAGAAATCACAAGTCAAACATCCCATACAAACCAAATGTATTCAGGCATGATTTCTGTGGACAATGCTACAGTTATGAGCACTAGTTGGTAGCACAGATAAAGCGCGATTTTGAGGCAGTGAAATCATGTGTAAGCTGCTCTGTTAAAATTTCGGTTTATTTTTGCTGGGGAAATTCGAAAGATTATAATTTTATTTCTTAGGCTGGATTACTCAATGCTTCGTTATAAAAAAACTCTACGTTATATTTAACTTTTTCATACAAATTTTGACATAAGGCTCCGTTAAATTGGCAGTTAGCAGCTAACTTTTCATTGAGTAATCCGCCCTTAAAATGATTAATTTTTGTAAATTTGTACGTTCTAAATGTAAATTTTAAAACAGTTTTTCAAACATTAGATTAAGCGATAATCGCGATTAACGGCAATTTTTTATCGTAATCGCTATTATGAAATATATTGATTATTTGCAAACTCTATACAAGACCCTATTAGATCCCATATTCCCGTATCTTCAAAGCTTAGCAACATCAGGACTCAATGGGGTCCGATCCCAAACTTCTTAGAATTAAGTTAAAAACTCTTGCAATTTTGTTAAAAAGACATATTTATCTTCTTTGAATTTAGTTAAAAACTTCTTAGAATTTAGTTAAAAACGCATATACATTTTCTTAGAATTAAGTTAAAAACATTTTGTAAAAACTTCTTAAAATTTAGTTAAAACTTCTCAGAATTTTTCTATTTTTTAGTTGAAATTGTTTTCCCTGTTTTTAAGAAAAATATTAACTAAAACGAAGGAAAAAAATCTTTCGAGCCATATCATTCCATAATTTTCATAAAATTTAGTTAATTTGCCCAGTTTTTAGTTCACTTTTTTTTTTTAGTGTGGAAAGCTCTTTTTTGACTTCGAAAAAAGTGTGTGTTTTTGAAAAAATTTTATTCAATACTTCTTTTCTATATTTGAATCATTTTGGACTCTAAAAAAAGTGCCCTCAAAAAACACACATTATCTCATTTTGGAGCGCTCCAACTTTTGTTGGATGGGATACTTGAAATTAAAACAAATTTTAGATCGTTCTAAAATAAGACTTCCCTAAATATGAAACAATATTTTTATTATCAAAAAATGTTTGCCAAAAATCAAATTTTTTGGAGCTAAAAAAAAAACCTTCCAAAAACACTTCACAAAGCTATAAGTATTTTGTTTAAAAATTTGTCAAAAGGACTTCAATTTTGCTTTTATTAAACTTACGAGGGAAGTATCTCAACCCTTATGAACCGATTTGCCTGAAACTTAAAATATATATAAAAGAGACAATTCTATAGTTGGGGTGTCTCGGCTTATCGGCCATATCGGGGAACCCCTAGTTCAAAACATGGGTCAAAAAATGGCGAAAAAATCGTTTTTTGGATTTTTCAGGCATTTCTTTTTAAGAAACTATATGATGTTTTCATATGAGAAGAAAGGTTTTTTTTAATGCCTATCCAATGGTGGCATAACCTTGTAAAAATTCGGCTTCTTTAAATATTTTTTTCAGGAAAATGTGTACATTTTGGGGGGTATGTATGTGAAGACATAGACCTACGATATCCATATGAATAAGAAATAATCTTTATTAATTTAAGTCGACACGTATTTTTTCCCTAGACGATATTCCTGTTAGTTCGGAAGTTATCAAAATTTTCCCGAAGGTCCACATGGTTTCATAAGAGGACAACGAAATTTTTAATCACCGATATGGCCGATAAGCCGTGACACCCCAACCTTAAAATCGTCTCTTTAATATATATTTTAAGTTTCAGGCAAATCGGTTCATATAGGTTGAGATACTTCCCTTGTTAGATGAAGCCATACATAAAATATAAAAATTTGGAGTAGTAATATAAAAATTTTGGAATCAAAATAGAGTGTGTTTGTTCACTGGAAAACGTGCATTTTACAAAATTTTCAAGTAAAACTTCAAAAAATTTTCATTACGAAATTCTGCATCAAGTTTACGATTTTTTTTCGTATCATACATAAAATACTTTTGAAAAAATTAAAAATATTTTCCGTAGAATGTACGAAACATTTCGTGTATTTTACGAATGTCTTTCGTTGTGCAAAAGCACGAATGTTTTCGTACATTGTACAAAAGGATTCCGGTATTTTACTCATGGATTTTTTTCGGTGCGGTATTCCCGTACCGGTTTCCCTGTTCTTGACCGGTATTCGCGGTTCTGGTTATGGCGGCATTACCGCAATTCTCGGTATTACCCGTATGTATGTTTTTCAAAATTTTGTACAATTCAAAATTTTTTCTTCGCTTTTACCAAAAAAAAAAAAAAAAATACAAAACAAATGAAAAAAATCATTTCAATTTTTTTATGAATTTAAGAAAAACAAGTAGAAAAGTTAAATTCGACTTGGCCGAATCTATGAATACCCTCCACAATGCCTATTTTAAGTGATAGTAAATTTTCTAACGTGAAAAAATAACAGTTTTGATTAGAAATATTTTATTTTGTGTAAAAAAAATTTTTTTTAGTAATTTTTGAAAAAAAAAAAAAAAAACAAAATAATTTACTAATTTTTTTTTTTGAGTGTAAAATTTTTTTCGAGTGTATTTTTTTTTGTTTTGGTATAAAAATATTTTTGAGTGACAAAAATTCGTTGTAAAATATTTTTGTGGCTTACCAATGTTTTTAAAACAGGTTTAATGGGTTTTCAACACGTGAATTTAAGGTGAAGCTAATCTGAAATTCACGGTTTTGCTAATAACTTTTGAACCACTAGACCGATTTGGGTGAAATTCAATACGAACTAGGCTGGAGGAACGAAAAATATTTATGCTAAGCTTCAGCACCATCAGAATTGCTTTTCGAAAGTTATAGTGCTTTTTATCTCATAAATTCACGAAAAACCCTTGCCAAAATTCAGTCTTTTGCTCATAACTTTTGAACCACTAGACCGATTTCGCTGGATTGCAATACCAACCTGACCAGGTAAATGCCCAACATATATGCCAAACTTCAGGAGCCTCCATAAAGTCTTTCAAAAGTTAGCGTGTTTTCTACGGACAGACAGACAGACAGACGGACGGACGGACGGACGGACGGACATCGCTAGATCGACTTAAAATCGATCGAGGATCATAAATATATATACTTTATGGGGTCCAAGACCAATATTTCGAGGTGTTACAAACGGAATGACAAACTTATATATACCCTCTATCACTAGAGTGGAGGGTATAAAAAGATACATGATTTTTAAATAATTTTAAAACACAACAAAATATTTCTAAAATACTGATTAAATGGGGAAATTAAAATATTTTATGGTGTAGCATTTTTTTTTAAACCGGTACCAGGATCAGAATCGGGAATACCGAGAACCGGTAGTGCCGGTATTCCCGGGAATACCGAGAACCGAGAATTTGGGGCACTTGTTCAAAATAAATATCTAGAAGCATGAAGTTTGGCAAGAACAGTACACTCAAAAAAAAAAAGTGAACTAAAATCTGGGAAAGTTAACTAAATTTTGAGAAAAAGAGGGAATGATTTGGCTTCAATGATTTTTTTTCTTGGTTTTAATTCATAATTTTCCCAAAAATAAGGAAAACAAAGTTATTTAATTTTAAGCCAATTTTAACTAGAAAATGGGAAAAATTATATTACACTTTAGTTCATTCACATTTTAGAACTAGATTGTGTCTAGACCCTGGACCCATGGGCCCCTGTTAACTCGAGACCTCGTTCGGTCCGTTAAGGGTACCCATAGATTTTGACCCAAAACTTGTGTCCGTTTCGCTCTACCTTGCTTAGTTTTTGTGATACGGTAATAAGGGGTCTGATAGGGTCTTGAGAATCTTAAAAACTGGATAATTTAAAAACTATTAATCGGAGGGCTTTTGGGTATTTTGCGGAAGTGTTCTACGAGTCAAGAGCTACAAAAATGCCATTGGATTTTTTCTCGCGTTGGCAGTTTTTACCGAGATATGTGCATATATAAAATCTCGGGAATTTAAAATTTTAGATCAAAAATTGGGGTCTTGAGACGCCGACAGATATGCAGAGCTAGGCTATTCCATATTTTCTTTTATAGTCTTTCTTTTGAAAATTTCATTCGTTTCGCTCTATCTCGCTTAGTTTTCGAGATATCGCCATTTTTAATTTTTTTTAGTAAAATTTAGCTAAACTTGAACTAAATTGTTTTTTAAGAAATATGTCTTAAAAATAAAGATACATTTCTTAGATTTGTGAAAAATTTCTTTGGCAGTAAGAATTTTTTTCCTAATATTAAAAAATTCTGTTTAAAGAAAACTATGAACTAATTATGAGTAAATTAACTAAACTTTTTTCTTCATAGTTAAGAAAATTTCTCATTTTTAAGTTAAATTTAACTAAATTTTAGGAAAATTTATTACAAATTTTTAAAGACATTTTTTCCTTAATTTTAGTTATGTCGTTTTTTTAGTGTACATATGTATTATGGCAGGCTAAAGATAATGCTTTTAAAGCTTGGGATTCATATTTGAAAATTTCTTGGTCAGGTAAGTTTTGAATTTAAGCGAATCGGTCCTGTGGTTCAGAAGTTATGAGCAAAAATGTGAATTTTCCATTGGTTTGACCATCAGTTCAAGCGCTGAACAACGCGATTTGAAAATCATTGGTATGCAAGTTACGTGTGTTATATAGCAGCGGTTACCAACCTTTTTGGCTCGCGTACCCCTAACTTTAAATTTTTTCAGCCGCGTACCCCCTAACGAGTTTTTGTTTTCTTTAAAAAACTTCTCATATAAATATTAGAGTTAATTTTGAAATTTTTGATCTGCGAGTATTATCATTTTTTTTTTGAAGGATTTAGGGGAGATAAAAACAATGGTGTTTTTTTTTTTTTTGGAAAAATTTTCGTTCCATGGGGTGGTTCAGTGCATATGAAAACGCGGATTTTGAGCTGATTTTTCTGCAAAGCAAAAACAGCTGAAAATATTGCAAATCTGATTTTACCAGTCGATTCTACACCAAAAATTAAAACAACGGACGTTTTAAAAAAAGTTCCAAAAACACATCACAGAGGGCGGAATATAATGTTTTTAATTTTTTTTTAATGTTTTTTTTTTTATATTAATTGTGTTTATATATTGTTGGACTGTATATTTTATAACTGAATTTTTATTTAGTTCGGTTTGAGTCCATGTTAATTATTTCTGAGAAATAATAGTTGTTGTACAATGAGAAAATCTGAAAAAAATCAAGTGACAACACAGGCTAAGTGGAGATGTCGACAGCTTTCGGAAGATGCCATCCTTCCATCATCAGCACTCCTTCGATTGCCACACACTTAATGTGTGTCAGATTAAAATTAACCATTTAAATGAAACTTTTGAAGAAATTAAGAGTTGGAATTACTCCTCTTTGTGTTGAATAACCCGTATTCACCATTAATTCGTGTTGTATTCATTTGGCAGAAACTTAATCCATCTTAACTTTTAATACAAAGGCAGATCAACAATTCCGTAACTTTTCGAATGAAACACCATCGTATATACAATAAAAGGGCATTTGGGATTAACAAAATGGTACCAAAATTTCCACTTTATCACAACCCGTCTCAAAAATGGCCCAAACACGTTTTTTGAGAACTTTGAGATACATTTTCTCAAAAACCTGACATCATAGAAAAATTTGGAAACCATATTCGGAATCAGCATCGTAAGGTTAATCAAAAACAAGTGGTCAGATCTCAAAATATTGCAAAAAATGCTCTCTAAATTGCACAAAAATACGTTTTTTTATAAACTTTGACCTCAACTTTCTTAAAAACCTGACGTTATGGATAACTTTGGAAGCCAGTTGCGGAACCAGCATTGAAAGGTTAGTCTAAAACGAATGTCCATTACTAAAATTTTGCGTACCCCCGCGGACAGTTTCGCGTACCCCCTAGTGGTACGCGTACCATAGGTTGGTAATCTAAACGAATGTCCATTACTAAAATTTTGCGTACCCCCGCGGACAGTTTCGCGTACCCCCTAGTGGTACGCGTACCATAGGTTGGTAACCGCTGTTATATAGGGTTTTTAGGATAACTTCAAAAAATGATAGACGATAGACGATGCATAAACGACTTCAAAATATATATCGTTTTGAAGGGAAATTTGAATTTTTTTTTATTAAATTATTAAAGAGTGTTGTCTTATCCAGAATCATTAAAAAATTAGGAAACATTTTGATTAGTTTAGAAGCAACAAGGCTCCAAAATTCGACGATAGTCAACTATCGTTTTACATGATCACATTCCTGGTCTTGACAACCATAATACTTGATTTATTTATTTAATGCAATTTTCATTTTTAATTCCCCAGCTTAATTGAAGAAGAATCTGCTGAAAATCATTTAGAAAGAAATTTAGAATTTGGTTGGACTCGTTATAATAGCTTGGAAGATATTGGCAATTTTTTGGATACTATATTGACTAAATATCCTTTTGTAACTGAAGAATTTATTATTGGAAAATCTTATGAAGGTCGTACAATAAGAGGTATTAAGATTTCTTACAAGTCCGGAAATCCTGGTATATTCATTGAATCCAATATACATGCCAGAGAATGGATTACTTCAGCAACTGCAACTTGGTTTATAAATGAACTATTGTCATCGACAAATACAGAAGTACGTCAATTGGCAGAGAATTATGATTGGTACATTGTTCCTGTATTAAATGTCGATGGCTTTGTTTATAGCCATGAAAAGGTGAAATATATTTACAAATTAAAAGAAAAATCTTTATAACAGACATTTTATTTAAGGATCGTATGTGGCGTAAAACTCGTCAGCCGGTTTCCCATTCCAATTGCATTGGCACCGATGGTAATCGTAATTTTGATTCACATTGGATGGTCAATGGTGGTGCTTCTGATAATCCCTGCGATTCCACCTATGCTGGACCTTATGCTTTCTCCGAACCTGAAATAAAAGGTTTATCTGATTACTTAAAAGCAAATAAGGAGAAAATCAATATTCTCTTAGCGTTTCATAGCTACAGTCAAGTGTTGTTATCACCGTATGGGCATACCTTCGACGAATTACCACCAAATTATGATGATCTTATGCAGGTGGCTAAGGCATATGCTGACGCAGTCGGAACTTTTATTTATAAAACATCATTTACCTATGGTACATCAGCGGGAGAAATGTGTAAGTATACTATAAAAGCAAAAAAACTAAAAAATTACAAAATTATTTAAATTTGTATTAAAATTTAAATGTTTTACCTCAAACGTTTTTTATATCATATGTATACCACTCTTTGGTAAAGAATGCAAAGAGTATGTTCTAATTTGGGTAGATAAACATCTTCAAAATTTTTGACCGTTCGATTCAGAAGAAAATTCTAAGTCGATTTAACGACGTCCTTCAACTTACAAAGGAAGTATTCCAAGCCTTATTAAAAAAAACAAATTAACGGCTGGAGTGTGCCGGTTTATCGGCCAAATCATCGATTTAGGGGTTTAAAATATGGGTCAAATAATGACGAAAATTTTGGATAGATTTTTCAGTAATTTCTTCTTAAGAAACTATGCACTCAAAATATTTTGTAGTCAAAAACAAATGAAAAACACACTTAAAACCAGTGAATAAACAATTGAAAACAATCCCAGTAATTATTCATTTATTTTACCAAACTTCAACATTTATTTTTTAATGTTGACAAAATTTTCAAAAATAACATTAAAAAATTAAGTTTTTTTCATTCATTTTTAACAACAAATTAAAAAAAAATAACCTACGAAAACATTAAAAATTAATGATAGTTCTGTTATTTTTACCAACAAAATCCAAAAAAATAACCTACCAAATCATTAAAAATTAATGATTTCGTAGGTTATTTTTTACAATTTTCTATTGAAATATTTGTTTAAAAATTTTTAATAAATTTTTGGGGAATCGATCCCGCAATCAACTACATTCTGGCTAGACACTCTACCCATCGTGCCAAAGTCACTTGATACAAACATGTTTTTATATTTCTATAAATAATTTTTTGAATTTTTTTTTTACAAAAAAATAACCTACTTGTGTAGGTAAAAACTAATGATATTTCATTAAAAAATACAAACAATTAAAAAAAAATTACTTACACAAATCATTAAAAATTTAAAGAATAATCAGTAGTTTTTACTTACAGAACAAAAATAAATGACTTTAAAAATTAAATGTTAATGAAAGTCTTTATATTTTAGTGTGTTATTTTTGAAACAAAGGGCAGAAGTAGTCATTAATAAAAATTGAACATCAAATAAATGTTTTTTCTTTTAAAAACGACTAAACGTAAAATTTCTTAAATAAACTACAAACAGTTAATGACATAATTTTTTGAGTGTTGCCGCTGTTCCAAAAAAAGTAATTCACATAAAAAATGTGAAAATAAAAAATTCCGAATTTTTTTGGTGTTCTAGATTTCACATTAGGGCTGTCAAACGGGATCGGTTTTTAAAAATCCCGGGATTCGGGATTTGAAAATCCAAATCCGGTATTCCGGTATTTTTCGGGATCACGGGATTTTCGGGATCCCGGGATTTTTCGGGATTTTGGGATTTTTCGGGATTAAATTTCTTTGATTATAAAAGTAAAAAAATAGTAGACTCTTTGTATTTCAAATTTATTGTGCATATAAGGGGGCTGCTGTGCGTTAGTTGGTAGCGTGCTAGCCTATGAAGCAGGGAGTTGTGGGTTTGATTCCCACGAAATCCCTTGAGTCGATTTCGCTACAACGAAATTATTAAAAAAATGATTACTAATTATTAGGGCAAGTACTTTCATGCATCTAAAAAACGAAAATATGTGCCTATAATATGCGTCTAAAAATCCAAAATATGCACTAAAAACTTCAAAAATATGCATCTAAAAATTATTGTTTTTATTAAAAAAAAAAAAAATAATTTGTCAACATAAATTAAGCTTTGTCAAATACTTTAAGGCTCTCGACAATTCTTAAAAATGTTTTTTTGAGTGGAAACAATTTTTAATTAATAAAACATTTTTTACGGGAGAAGTTTTTTCTTGAGTCACGGAGTATGCTGAAGCAAAAAAATTTTATTAAAAAAATTAAAATACAAATTTTTTTCTGGAATAAGTAATTTTTAAATACTTTTTGTTTAATTTTTCTAAAAAAAAATATTTATTTTTTAAATATTTAAAAATAAATATTTTTTTTTTACAAAAATATTTATTTTTCACTTTTTTCGGATTTTGCAATTTTCAAGTCAAAAAATTAACTCAAAGGCAAAAGACCCTGCCCCCACTAACTCTAAGCAAAATAAAAATGCAATTTGCCTGTAATAAAATCTAAAATTCGAAAACTTTTTTTTAACGATTAGTAAAGTAACTCAGATTAGGAACATTTTAAATAGGAAACATTTCTCTGAATCTAAAAATTATACTTCCAGAATAAATTTTCTACAAAAAATGCATCAGAATAAGATTTATATAATTTGAATTTTCCTAAAAATGTTTTGAAAAAGTATTGATGAAATTTAAAAAAGTCCAATTTATATGAAAATATGCAAAAATATGCATTTATACCAAAATATTCAAAAATATGCAACTATGAATCAATGCCATTTTATTGCAAATTCATTGATTCGGATAGATATTTAATTTATGTTATGTTTACAATTCTGAGTAAAAATATGCATTTTCATGAAAGTACTTGCCCTACTAATTATTCTGATTGTTATTTAAAGGCAATTAAAACAAGTAAAAAGTTAAATTCGGCCTTGCCGAAGGTAGTGATACCCTCCACAATTTCAAAAAGATTATTGCAAAAAACTTTATTTAAAAGAAAATAACTTTTGAAAAAAAAAAAAAAAAATTGAAAAAAAAAATTTCAGCAAAAAAAAATTTTGGTAAAAAAATAATCCGCGATTTTTTCTTTTTTTGTCAAAAAAATACCCAGGCAGAAAAATACGAACGGGAAAGCGCTGGCAAAGTACCTTTTATGGTCGCTTGTGTGCTGGGAAAGCATCACAGTTTAGTACTCCCCCAGCGTCCAAAATGATAACCACGGTAAACGGTATGCCGTTGCTATTTTAAAGCGCTTTGAAAGCGTTTTAAAAACAAATAATATGGTACTATTATAGCACTTTTAGAACAAAAAAATGGGACGTATCAAAATTGTATAAGTCCATAAGACACAACTTTTTTTGGTGTTTATTTAAATAAAGAAATTTATTAAATTAGGATAAAAAATATATTGACTAATTTATTAGGATAAAAAAATTTTTAACAAATTTTGAAATATTTTCTAAGTCCCGGAAAAAATTTGTTTGCAGTTTTCTTTGCGTGTTGGAATAAAAAATTTATTTAAAATGCTTCTAGGAAAATTTTTGGAAAAGTCCCGAAAAAAGTGGTGTGTTGACCAGAATCGTGGTCCAAAGGGGTAGGCCCATTTCACATGTGAGGTATCCGGAGTTTAAGACACTTCCTCACGAAAGAAACAGGTATTTTTACATAAAAGGTGTCAAGTTTGTAATATGTAGATCATTGTGTATAAGTGACATATCACGAGAACTATCAAGGACCGGCCAGTTATCCTGCGGGGAAATAAAAAATATTCCAATTGTTGCGAAAATTAATACATTTTAATAAAAAATTTATACTTTGAACGGATTTAAATAGAAAAACATTGGCAAAGCGCTTGCAAAGCACTTTTTCGAATTCATACTACTTTTTACACAAAAAATAAAGTGCTTTGCCGAGACTTTTTCTTTGGAACGGTTGGCAGTTTCTGCCTGGGTATGTTCGTGTTAAGTTTCAGTCATCTATGTGCAATATTTTGTCCGTGACAGCTTCCCCAGACAGACAGACTGACAGACGGACAGTCGGACATAGCAAGAATGTCTTAAAATCAATCGGGCATCATGAATATATATACTTTATGGGGTCCCAGACCGATATTTCGATGAGTTACAAACGAAATGACAAACTTATATATACACAGAAAGAATTGAAAACGAAAGTCAATCAATAAAAACTCGGATTCAATTAATTTTTTCATTGAAACTCCTCCAATAAAGAAAATTGTTATATCAATCATCAAATTGTAGGTGATCAATTGATTTTTTTTCAATTAATCACTTTTTTATTTAAAGTCAATTAAAATAATGATTGATTTAACAAATGAATTTCAAGCTTATGAAAAAATTATGAAGAAATTCATATTTGTTGCTTTCCAATATGTTGCAGACAATAAAAAAAGTAAAACCCTAGTATAATGTGTATTTTTGAATTAATGTATTCAAATAAATTGAAGCGAAAAAAAAATCTGGTATGTTGAAAATTTGTAATTTGATAGTTAAAGAAAATAATAAAAAGGTTGATCAAAACAATAATTGACTCATTTCAATTTTATTGATCAATAGATTTAGGGGCCTATTCACAAAAAAAGTCATAACTCAATCATAACTCAATTTTTTCCATGTGGTTGTTGTAAACAACCATAAAAAATTCAAATTTTGTTTGAAAATTTCATAAAAATAAAGATCTGCTACCCACATCGTCTCAAAATTGACAAATATTTTAAATTTTTGAGACTTTTTATGATTTTGTTTACAACAAACACAGGGAATATGAAGTTTGAAAATAATAAAATTAGTCATAACCAGTTATAACTGTGAATAGGCCTGTTAATTGAAATTTTTAAACCAATAATTTTTTGTGTGTACCTAGGGTGACCATTTTTTTCTGAGCTTAAATCAGTACGCCCAAGTGTTTAAATTTTTTTTTTTGTTTAGAAAAAACTCTCTAAAATTTTTTTCTATGAGAAACACTGATGTATTTTCAACACTCAAAAAATGTCTTACTTACTTGACCCCAAGTATTTTGAGTAAAACCAATTGCAAAAAACCACTGTTAAAAAACAAATGCAAAAAACAACTGCTGTATTTTGCAGAAAATTTAGTTGACTTTAAACGACTTCATTTGAATGTTTTAATAGTTTCCGTGCAGAAAATATAACAAAATTCCACAGGTTTTGAGAATAAGAAAATCCCTTAGATTTTGAAGACTTTTTCCGTAAGTTTTTACAACTTTTCCGGTAAGACAACTTCACAGCTAATAAGCACGTGTTTTTTTTAAAAGGCCCTGATTTTCTGAGCGCTTTTTCAAATTAGCTCGGATGACATTACCTCTTTTAAGATCAAGAATAATTTGGATTTAGGCAATTTACATCATCTTTCTAAAAATATAAAAAATCCATCGGCCCAATGAACTTTTCGTTATAGAAAGCCTCAAAGATTCTGTGCGCATTTTCATATAAATTTAGGAAGATCAAAATAACCTTATGCTCAGATTAATTTTTCTGTTAAGGACCCTCTTGATTCACGAACTCTTATCTTTTTACAGAATTTTTTTTTACAGAATTTTCGAATAAATTTATTTTTTATGTTGAAAACAGTACACATCAGTACAATCAGTACATATTTTAAAAAATCAGTATAAATCAGTACAATGTTTTTTGATCAGTACACATGATCAAAAATCAGTACATGTACTGATCAAATCAGTACGAATGGTCAGCCTATATATACCCTCCATCACTAAGTGGAGGGTATAAAAATAATTATACGCCACTTATGCAGTTTTCAAGTAATTATTATTAAATATTTAGCAATGAACTAAAAAAAGTCTTGAGGGGTTTGTTATGGAAAATGACAACTTTTATTTGCTTTTGGTTTCATCCCATTCCGATTTTGGTTGTGGCACTGTATAGTTTTGAAACTAATTTAAAGAAAATTTAAAATAAGAAAAAAATTGAGGGCGGATTACTCAATGACAAGTTTGCTGCTAACTGTCGATTTAACGGAACCTTATGTCAAAATTTATATGAGAAAGTTAAATTTAACGGCGAGTTATTTTATAACGGAGCATTGAGTAATCCAGCCTGAAAGGAGAAAAGTTACAATTTAATACATTAGACATTAATTTTTTTGTATAAAAAGTCTTTCTTAAAATTTTGAATGTCCAAGAAAATTTTTATTCTCCTACGCCTAAAACGTACAAATTTGAGGCCAATCGGATTAAATTTTTTCGTGGCGCCCTTCTATCAAAGTTTCGGTTTTTAGAAAATTTTCGGCAAAACCTGCAAACTTTGGTCAAAGAGCTCCTTGACTTAATGGTTAATGCGGTGGACTACACTAAGAAAATTATGTCATTAACTGTTTGTAGGATATTTTAAAAAGTAATCAGTAAAGTTATTTCAAAAGAGAAATCACTTATTTTATAAAGGATTTAATTTTTTTACTGTTTATGTAATAGCCAAATTATTAAAAACATGTGAGAGTGTTAAGTTCGGCTTTGCCGAATTTTTATACTCTCCAAAATGTAAAAAAACATAAAAAATTCAGGGCCGTTTTTTTGGTGGGAGGGTGGTTTGGGGTTTGGTGGGGGGGTGGTTTGGGGTTTGGTGGAAGACATTGGGGGACACCTTCTCCTGGCTAAGAAGGTCTGCTGGGTCCACAAGCAGGGTTTTGAGCTTCTTCTGACATCAAAATGTTGCATTTGTTTAAAAAAAAGTACAAAAAACCCTGCAAAAAATACAGTTTTTCAGAGGTTGGTTTAGTTCACCAAGGGGAACTTTTTCCCCATTGGTCCGATTTTTCCCATTTTCGAACTTAACCTGCCTAGGAATAAAAACATATTCGTGCCAAACTTCGTAAGTCAATTATTTTTCACTGTATCGTGTCCTCTACATACGGACGGACATCGCTAGAATGTCTTAGAATCGATCACTGATAAATAATATATATGGGACATTCCATGCCAAATCGGACACTTTGAAGAAATTTTTTTTTAGATTTTCCCAATTTGTTTACAGTTTTTCGTACCCTTCGAAAACTCCTTCGTGGTAAATTTTCAGATTTTTTTAATGACCCGTTCAAAAGATATGGAATTTTGAAAAATTGGTAGTTTGTTCCTTTACTCAAAACTATTTTACTCATAACTTCTTCAATAATGGTCCAAATTTCAAAAAATTTTTTTTTCAAAAATTTTGTTTTTTTACTTACTTTTAAAAAAAAAAAAATCCCAAAAAATTCTTAAAAGCGCTCTAGTATGCGATTTTTTAGTTTTTAAAATTTAAATCTCATTTTTGAAAATGTTTGTACTCTTTGATTTTTTTGAAATTTTTTTGTGTAAAACTTCTATTCTACAAATTTTTTGCCAAGGACGATCGTGGGGTAACGATTATTACTATTTTTTTAAATTTTTTTAAAAAAATTTATTGTAATTTTCCAACCTTGAAATCATTTCTAGTGCTCCAATGGTGCGTCATAGAGGGTTCATTTATAAGACCGACCCCCATTAATTTTTACGTCTTAACATAATACCCTATCTCCAATTTCTAAGGGGGCTCCCACACAAAACGACATTTTTTTAAATTTGCTCCAACCGCTCTAACTGCCCTTAGAGCAACAAAATGTATGACAGACCCTCAATATTTTTTTAGTTCAAACATTTTCTCTGAACACACCTATCTCTAATTGTTAAGGCGGTCCACATACAATTTTTTTTTTTTTTGTAAATTTGTTTTATTTAATCAGCTTCTACCGGTCCAATGGTGCGTCCGAGAGGGGTCATTAGTGAGACCGACCCCCATTTATTTTTACCCTCCAACATTTTTGTAAAATAAACCCCCTTCTCAGAAATTGGAGATAGGGTATTAGTTTGTTCTAAAGAAAAGTTAAGACGTAAAAATTAATGGGGGTCGGTCATACAAATGAACCCTCTATGACGCACCATTGCACGGTGGTCAATTCCGGCCAAAAATCAATAACTTCTTTATTTCTGCATGTAAATAGCTCAAATTTAATATCCCGAGTAAAAATGAATACATATAATTTTACATTATTTGATGTATGTATATATAGCCATATCAAATAATATGTTTTCATATCAAACAAAGTACATAATTATATCTCGCATTGAGTTTTTCCAAATTTTTTAAATGGAGTTGTATAAAATTACATCTAATGATAACCATATTAATATATAAATACATGTGGGAGACATAATCATATGTGACACATATAACTTAATCTGATTGCATACATATTTATATGTGACTTAATATCAAATAACGTATACGAGCATATTTAAAAAAAAATCCAATATCATTATATATATAATTATATATGACTTACAAGAAACCATTTAAAATTATATATGACTTACAAGAAACCATTTAAAATTATATATGGTTCCATCTTAAAAAACGAAAAAATTTTTTTTTCAAATATAATTATATATGGTCGCACATATAACTCTATATACATTTATATAAAACTATACATGGCATCAAACATTTATTTTTTTAATATTATCAAAGATATAATTATAAATGGCTTATGAGATACCACCCGAGTAAAATAGATATGATATGATCATATATGCTAATATATAATTATTTAAATTTATATATGGTTATGCATGAACTTTGATATGGACATATAAGTTTATATATAGCATTGTATTTTTCCTTATTTTTTAATATGATAACATACATATTCATATCGATTTATATACCGATCTATATGAAATTAGATATGACATGTAAGGTCTGGAATTTTTGGATATGGCAGATAAAAAGATATATGATTTTATTTATAATTATATCCCGAAAAAATTTTAAAATTTTCTAAGTCCCGGACAATTAAAAAAAAATTAAAAAATGTTCAGTCTTAAAAAATTTTATGAAAATTTTCTAAAGTCCCGGACACAAAATTTTTTTGCCAATTTTTTTTTTTGGAGTAAAAAAATCATTGACAATGTTTTTAGGAGAAGTTTTATTCTTTTGAACAATTTTTAAGTTCCGAAAAAACGTTTTTAAATTTTCTAAGACACAAACATCTCTTAAAAATGATTTTGAAAAAAAAAAAAATTGACAAATTTTTAATAAATTGCTAAGTCCCGAAAAAAATTCCGAAGAATGTAATAAAAACTCTTCTAATTGATAATGTAACCAATCTGATAAAATAATTTCTAACTTCACGTTTAAAATTCCAAAAAATTTTACCAGATTTCATCTACACTCTAATCAAAATTTGTTGAAATTTACCCAATTTATAGTAGGAAACTGGACTCCTACTATAAATTGGGTAACTTTACTCTGAATGTGTAAATTGAATAAATTGACCACTAGTGGTCAATTTAAATAAAAAAGAGGTGAATAAATATAAAAAAAAAAAACAAAAAAAAAAAAACATTCGGCACCAGCGAGCATCGAACTCGACACCTTCCGATTTGAAAGCACACATCTTAACCACTACGCTACGGAAGCTTATAGTTTTGTCTGGCGTTTTAGTTATTTAACATGTGTGTGTGTATGTTGGTTGACAATTTTATTTACACATTTGTGTGTAAAATATTTGAATTAACGGATAATATTTTTAATTTGCTGTGTTTAATTGGTTTGAATTTATTATACGCATTTAGTGTTTATATTAACACATAATGCGTGTTATTCAACAAAAATTTACTCAATTTATAATAGTAAGTTTACATGCGTTTTTTAGAGTGTAATTATATAAAAATTTATCTAATTTTAACAGATAAGATATGATTTAATACAATTAGATAGACCCATTTTTGGGATCAAACTTAATCAAATTTGATATTATTTTATCAAAAATAATAGAATTTGATATAATCGTATAATATTCGATCCGCCAATTTTCGGATCAAAATTAATATGGATTTACATAAAAGCATATCTGTTCATTAGAGTGTCCCTTATTTTGGAAATGTTGGAAATCTTGAGACGGTACCCGCTCATTTTTTTCCTTTTGACTTAAAAATAACTCAGGAAAAATTTTACGCCCCTAGGACCACGCCTTCCCTACGCGACGGGCCCTTAAAGAGCGGGGCCTAAAAAATCATTTTTCCATACAAACCAAAAAATTTTTTTTTTGATTTTTAATTTTTTTGTTATTATTTATTATATTACTTGGTTTGCTTATTCACAACAAAAAATTTGATTTTGGTGGGATAAGTCTTTCAGCGCTAAAAAATTTTTCGCAAAAAAAAATTTTGAGCCGCCGGGGTCCTACAGTAAAAAATTTTTAAAAAATATTTTTTTTTAGTTTTGACCAGCAACGGTTTTAGCTGCTATGTTGCTTTAAATGATATATATTCATAAAAAAATATTTTTTGTATCTGTGACATCTTAATCGTGTTCTAAAAAAGGGTAAAAAATGCATTGATGATTTTTTTCGATACACGATAAAAATGTCACAAATATGAATAATATTTTTTTTGGAATATATATCATTAAAAACAACATAAAAACTAAAACCATTGCTTTTCAAAACTAAAAAAAAATATTTTTTAAAAATTTTTTACCGTAGGATTCCTACGGCTCAAAATTTTTTTTTTCGAAAAAGATAAAGATGTCACAGATATGAATAATTTTTTTTTTGGAATATATATCATTTAAAGCAACATAGCAACTAAAACCGTTGCTGGTCAAAACTAAAAAAAAATATTTTTTAAAAATTTTTTACTGTAGGACCCCGGCCGCCCAAATTTTTTTTTTGCGAAAAATTTTTTAGCGCTGAAAGACTTATCCCTCCAAAATCAAATTTTTTGTCGTGAATAAGCAAACCAAGTAATATAATAATTAATAACAAAAAAATTAAAAATAAAAAAAAAAAATTTTTGGTTTGTATGGAAAAATGATTTTTTAGGCCCCGCTCTTTAAGGCCCCGTCGCGTAGGGAAGGCGTGGTCCTAGGGGCGTAAAATTTTTCCTGAGTTATTTTTAAGTCAAAAGGAAAAAAATGAGCGGGTACCGTCTCAAGATTTCCAACATTTCCAAAATAAGGGACACTCTACTGTTCATATATAATTAAATATTGCGTCATATAACTTTTTTTTACTCGGGCGTATATAGTTTTGTAAGGTACCATATAAATACAATTTTTTTTTAAACTCTATATATAATTTTAAATGGTGGCACATGTAACGCCATATAAAATGTTATACAATTGTATAAGGTAAAAAATATTTTTTTCTTTCACAATATTTTATATATAATTATGCATACTTTTATATGACAGTATTTCAATATTTTTTTTTAATGTTGCATCATATATATTTTTATTTAAGTATACAAGAGAGCTTGTATAATTATATATGATTCTCAAAGCACCTAAAATCAGTAAAAAAAAATATATATAAATTCTATAAATTTTTAAATAGAAAAAAAATCTGTTTAATCCATTGTATTTTAAAACTTAAAAAAATGCATATTGGATTTTAAAAGTTAAATGTTTAAAAAATGCATATAACTTAAATAGTTGTGTATAACTTTATATAAGATCATATAAGATAATATATGATGCTTGGCGACCCCGAGTTCGATTCCCGGCTCAACCCAGATTTTTTAAAAAAGAAAATATGTTTTTAAAGCTTTTTGTTTTTTCTAAACTTAAAAATATTGAATAATTAAATTTTTATGATAAAATCGAAAAATAAATATTATTTATTTATGGTTATATAATTTTTTATATTACATCATATGAGTTAATATATGGTTCCTAGGGACCCTGGGTTCGATCCCCGGCTGAGCTAAGAAAAAAAGTTGTTTTTTTTAATTTTTTTGTTAAAGAAAATATGTTTTAGAAGCTTTAATTTTTTACTAAACTTAAAAATATTGATTAATTTATTTTTTATGATAATATTTAGAAATAAATATTATTTATATATAGTAATATAACTTTCTATATTGCATCATATATGATAATATATAATTCTTGAGGACCCTGAGTTCGATTCCCGACTAAGTCAAAAAAAAATTATTTATTTTTAAATTTTTTTTTAATCTAAATGATTTTTTAATGCGTTTTCGTTTTTCAAATTTAAAAAAAAATAAAATCCCTGAATTTTAACAAAAATATTTCAAAAATAATTATATTTTGATGTAATTATATATTATTTAATCCGAAGAAAAAAATATTTTAAAACTTTAATGTTTAACCATCAATATCTCTGGTTTTAAGAGAGCTAAAGTCCTCAGATCAAGCTCAAATCAAAGCTTTATTTGTTGCCAATAATTAAAAGTGTATTTGGTTCGAACTTATGTTAGCAATATTTTCAGATAAAATTATTTTTGTCTGAAAAAACTTCCGAAAAAAACTTAAAACTCATTATTTGGCCGTTGGTGAGTAAAAAAGTTTATACATGTTTTATACCATTTTAAAGGTATTTTTATTAAATATACAACGGCAGAAAGAAAATTTGGATCCGATGAAAAATGCGAAGCTCATAAGCCAAAAACCGTTTTTACTTTAAAGCTTTATAACTTGGAAAATTAAGAGCATTGGAAGATGAAAATCATGTTGTTGAACTCAGTACTAAGCCCCCTATTAGCTCAGCAAATAAACTAAAAAAAAAAATCACAAATTTTAGCAAAAATTTTCTAAGTCTTTTTTAAAATTTTGTTCAAATTCAAGTCGAATATAATTTGATGCAATCATATACCCGATAAGATAAACTGGATTTAATTATATATAAGTTAAACTTGATATAATTATATATGATAAACTATTTTCAAAAATTTGCTAAGTTTTTTTAAAACATAGTCTTTTAAAGTTGTCATTTATTAACAACGTCCGCTGGGTCAGAGGGTAGAGATTGCGATTACAAAACAGTTGGTAGCTGTTCGATTCCCCCGCCGCTCGAAGTTTTTTTTTTTTTTTTTAAATAAATTTTAATTATATATGGGGCATTCCATGCCAAATCACTCACTTTTAGGCCCGACCCCTTCGATTAATTTTATTTTTGGATATGTTTTAGTACGTATTAAATGCAACTTCCAGCCAAATTTTCAGCCTTTTATACCAAGGTGGTGTTGAGTAATCAATTTTTCAAAATGGCGATTTTTTCCAAAAAATGAAAAAATTTAAATTTTCAATCAATTTTGACCAGTAAAAAATATAGATATATTAAAAAAAGATGGACAACATTTTGTTGGTAGTTAAATGTAGTTTTAGAAAAAAAAATATGAAAAATTATTCGAAGTAACTATCACTTGTTTTTTATCGTATAAAAATTAAAATCGACTTTTTGAAAAAGTCCGAAACCCTCGATTTTTTTTTAAAAATGTCAAAAAATTCTACTCTAAATTACGCAACTTTTAAGTCATAATTCGAGATGTGATCGTAATTCGTTCTATTTTTATTCAAATTTTGAAAATTGCACTTTTTTTTTTTTGACTCTGGTTTATTTTATATGGTGCTCCAAAAAAAATAATTTGGTAAATATTGACCGTAACTTCCCCTAGATATATTAACTTGGGTGTAAAAATACGTTTCAGAAAATTTTAGGATGATCGGACATGTTTAAGGCGTGCCGCATCGGCTTTGAAGTTTGAAAATCGGATTACAAGGGAAAATATGCATTTTTTTCTGTTTTCTTAATTTTTTTGGTATTTTAAGTTAATTTTGAATTCAAATGGTTACAGAATTGAAATGTAGAGTAAAATGTCTCTCTATTAAGGTCATAAAAACCGAAATCGGTTTAAAATCAGCCAAGTTATTACAACTTCCCCAGGCATCTAACGTGTGGCAGACAACTTGATTAATCAATACAATCGGATTTTTGAAATTCATTGAAATTTTCTACTGTAATAACATTTTTTTATTCTTCAAGTTCAAATGTTATTAGATGACAAGTATTTTTCATATTGTGTTTTGCTAACATTTTTTAAATTAGTGCTAAAAATGCCTGCATTTTCCACACCCTTTTGAAATCTCTATTTAAAAAAAAAAAATATTTTTTTTGTTTTAAAATTTGGAAAAGTCAAAAAAATATTACACTGAAACATCAATAATGAAAAAATGTTATTACAGTAGAAAATTTCAATAAATTTAAAAAAAGGGCCTCGTATTTTTTAATCAAGTTGTATGGCACACGCTAGATGCCTGGGGAAGTTGTAATAACTTGGCTGATTTTCAACCGATTTTAGTTTTTAGTACCTTATTAGAAAGGCATTTTACTCCACATCATAATTCTGTAATCACTTGAATTAAAACTTAACTTAAAATACCAAAGAAATTGCGAAAACAGAAAAAAAATCATATTTTTCCTTGTAATCCGTTTTTTAAACTTCAAGGACCATGCTAAGCGCCTTACACATGTCCGATCGTCCCAAATTTTTGTGAGACGTATATTTACCTCCAAATGAATATATTTAGGGTAAGTTAGGGTAAGTATCTACCATTTTTTTTTTTTTGGAGCTCCATATAAAATAAATCAGAGCCAAAATATAAAAGGTGCAATTTTAAAAATTAAAAAAAAAATAGAAAGAATTGTGATCACATCTCGAGTTATGGCTTAAAATTTGCATAATTTAGAGTAGAATTCTTTTAGTTTTTTACAAAAAAATCGAAGGTTTCGGACTTTTTCAAAAAGTCGATTTTAATTTTTAAACGTCAAAAAATAAGTGATAATTACTTCGAATAATTTTTTCACATTTTTTTTCTAAAACTACATTTAAATACCAACAAAACGTTGTCCAACTTTTTTTAAAATATCTATATTTTTTACTGGTCAAAATTGATTGAAAATTTGAATTTTTTCATTTTTTGGAAAAAATCGCCATTTTGAAAAATTGATTACTCAACACCACCTTGGTATAAAAGGCTGAAAATTTGGCTGCAAGTTGCATTTAATACGTACTAAAACATATCCAAAACTAAAATTAATCGAAGGTGGTCGGGCCTAAAAGTGAGTGATTTGGCATGGAATGCCCCATATATTTATATCTTAGTATTGAAAAAAATTGTTTGGATAAAACTTTATCAGTTCTAAAAATAGATTTTATTGTTCGGATTAGATTATATATAGTTCTAAAAATAGATTTTTTTTTCGGATAAAATTTTATCTAAAGTTTTTTGTAATCCCGAGTAAAAAGGAATTTATATAAATGTATATTATTTTATATGTTTTCATAAAACCATATAAAACTATATGAGTCAAAGTATAAAATTATATCTCACTTTGAAATTTTCCAATTTTTTTAAATGATATGATATACAATCATATCTAATTATATTTTTCATAATATATTAATATAAATGGTAGATGTAATCATACGTTGCACATACAACTTAATCCGATTTCATACATTATTATACGTGACTTTCTATCTAATTATGTATAAAACTTTACTAAACAAAAAATCCAGTATCAATTTATGTATAATTATATATGACTAATATAATACCATTTAAAATAATATATGGTTCCATACTAAAAAAATTTCCAACAAAAATAATAGATATAATTATATGTGTCTTAAACGATAACATATCTGTGTTTGTATGGTACTATATATACGCAAATTTCGTCTAAACTCAATATATATTTATAAATGGTCGCATATGTAATGGAATATATATTTTGATATAATCATGTATAAAAAAAATATTTTTTTGACCAAAACAACTAGCCATATATAATTATATATGCCAGTATTTCAAAATTTATTTTTGTGTGTCAACATATATGGTTATACAAAACTTTTTATTGTATCATATAAGATTACATATGATTTTTGGGAACCCGAGTTCGATTCCCGGCCCAGTCGAGAAAAAAAAAGTTTTTTTTTTATTTTTTTTTTAATAGAAAACACTTTTTTATTGCGTTTAATTTTTTTAGAACTAAAAAATTTTCATTTTTGGAATTTTTGCAATCATTTTTAAAAAATTATTTTTCTTTTATACAGTTATATATAACTATATTTGATTTATTATAAAATTATCTATAATTTTTGGGAACCCGAGTTCGATTCCAGAAAAAAAATATATTTTTTTTATTTTTTTTTAAATAGAAAACACTTTTTTATTGCATTTATTTTTTTTAGAACTAAAAAATTTTCATTTTTGGAATTTTTGCAATCATTTTTAAAAAAGTTATATTGCTGTTATATAGTTATATATAACTATATTTAATTTATTATAAAATTATCTATCATTTTTGGGAACCCGAGTTCGATTCCAGAAAAAAATATATTTTTTTATTTTTTTTTTTAAATAGAAAACACTTTTTTATTGCATTTGTTTTTTTAGAACTTAAAAAATTTTACTTTTTGAATTTTTGCAATCATTTTTAAAAATTTATATTGCATTTATATAGTTAATAATAGCTATATTTGGTTTAAATTATCAAATTATCAATGATTTTTGGAACCCGATCTCAAATCTATTTCTGATTTCCTGATTCCATGAAAAATTTCAAATTTATAAGCCAAAGTCTTATTTCACTTTGGAAGCCTATGACTTGGAAATAAGGCATACCGCTACATTAAAATTATTGTTTAAGCTTACCATGGAAGCCCCTAATAGCGCTGTACGTCATTCCATTTTTTTTTTTTTTTTGCAAATTTTATCAAAAATTTTCTAAGTCTTTTTGAAAATTGTGTACAAGTGAATAACATATTTAATTGGATATAATCATATATTACTATATGTTAGATCAATTTGATATAATTAGATACGATCAATTTATTTAAAACTAAGTCTTTTAAAGTTGTTTTTTGCTAACAACGTCCGCTGGTCTAGAGGGTAGAGATTGCGATTACAAAACGGAAGACTTGTGGTTCTAATCCCCGTCCGTTCGAAGTTTTTTTTTTTTTTTTTATTTATTTTCAGTTTGACATTATTATATCTAAAAATAAATCTAAAAACAGAAACATTTTTTGGATAAAAATGTATCCAATAATTTTTTATAAAATCAAGATATCAGATATTATAAGATAACTTTGGCGCGGCCAAATTTCGGATGAAATTACATTATATAATATCCAATTTAATATAAAATCATGATTTTGGATATTTTAAGATAACTTTGGCGCGGCCAATTTCCGGATGAAATTACATCATATTATATCATATTTAATACAAAATCATGATAATAGATAACTTGGGATAACTTTGGCGCGGCCAATTTCCGGATGAAATCACATACAATCAATTATTAAACTGTAACTTCATATATTATATGATGTTATGAGATAACTTTGGCGCGGCCAATTTTCGGATGAAATTTAGCAAAATCAGATCCAATAAATTATATATAATTTTATAAGATAACATGTTTTACCATACAATTTTTTTTTACTCGGGTCGGGATTTTTTTTTTCTTTCGTATGAAATTTTATCTTTTTTTATCCAGCTAAAAAAATCTTTTTTTTTTTTGTCTTGGTCCAATAAGATCCAACCATTTTTCGGATGAAATTGTATCCCACCGATTAAAACTGATCTTATTAGATAAACCCACTTTTCGGATCAAATTGTATCCGTCCGGTTAAAACTGATCTAATCTTAGCGATCCATTTTTCGGATCAGTGCTGATCTTTCAAATCTCGGATCTATCAACAGATCTGGAATAATATAAGAACATATATTGCTCCATACAAAAATTTTTACTCGGGATTCGAAATAAGAAAAAAATAACTGATACCTTGCCCAAATGTTGGACCTACAAATACAGTGGTTGGTCAAATAATCATGGACGTCCCAAATGTATCAAACATGTCTGCATATAAACAGCAATAATTTAATATCCGAATTAAGAATAATATATCTGATATTTTTTCAAAAGGTTGGACATACAAATATAGTGGTTGGTCAACTAAGCATGGACGTGTCAAATGTAACAAACTAATTAAGGTGGGGGTTGGAACTAAAAGAAACAGCTTTATACCCTGTTCTCACTTACACTTAAAAACCATTTTTAGCAACATTTTTCGTTTTATGCTTAAAAACCATTTTTATGACTCGTTTTACCATACATTTTTTTGTTGTAATATGTCAAAATAAAAATGTTTTTAGCTCGTTTTAATATTAAAACGATTTAAAACGAGCGGAATTCCAGGGGTTGAATTGAGTATTTTTGAATGTTCAGCGTTTTTAAAGCATTTTATTAATATTGGCAACATTGTTTATTACTAAAATGTAAAAAATACAAAAAAATCGTGCTATTTTTATCTTTAAACAATTCTTGAACATTATAAACAGTTATATGTATAATTAATGATTATAATTTCAATATTTTAATATCGTTTGTTGTTAAAATGTGTACATGTTTATCAGCTGATAATGCAAATGTCAAAATAAAAACATAAAAACCAAAATAAAACGAGTGAAATTACGTGCGAACACTTTTTTTTTAATTAAAACAAATGTCGTTTAAAACCGTTTTTAGGGTATTAGTGTTAGCAATTTTTTTAAAAAATAGATACGCAATACTTTTTAATTCTGTTCTTTTATTTGAAATATTAACAATCGTAATAAAGGACAAAATGGCCGCAGTTGTACAGCAAAAACAACTGAACCGATTTTGATGACATTTTTTTTTTTTGATTTGTAGATTATTTAATTTTCTAATACTTATCGTGACAATTTTTTAAAATTTGACCTAATTAATATTTGAATGAAAGAAGAAATTGAAGTTTTTTTATTTTTTGAGTTTACGTTAGCATATCTTCAACAAAAATCAATTTTTTTTTCCAAAAAAAATGGCCACGTTCAGTGCTGGAAAATTTAATTATCTACAAATCAAAAAAAAAAAAATATCATCAAAATCGGTTTAGTAGTTTTTGCTGTAAAAATGCAGCCAATTTTTCCCTTTAAAAAACAACACACCATTAACTGGCAACCCTGAAAATTGTAGTTGACCAAATTTTGTGTTATGAAATTTTTTTTAACGCAAATCTATGGGTTTTAAGTTAGTATCTATTCACATTCCCTATTTTGGTGGAGTTTGTAGGTTTAAAAAAGTCCACCATTTGTAAAAAACGAGTCCACTAAAAATGCTCTGGTTTAAAGAATCGGTAAAAGTAGGGGCTGAAATTTAAAATACTTACTTTTAATAGTTAAAAGTACAAACTGATTTTTATAGCTAACCTCTAATAGCCTCTAATTGATTTTTATGGTCTTTCAAAATAAATTTTTTTTAGAGTTTTTTTGTAATTTTTATCTAATTTTCATACACATCACTTTGAGACAAAAACGCACACAAAATCTGCAAAAACCACATGGAATGATTATTTACTATAGGAATTAAAAATCCATGTCCGAACTTACAAAAATAATGTGAAGAAAAATGCATAGCCAACTTTTATTGAAAACTAAAATATACATTTAAAAAAAAGCTGAAATGAGAAGTAAAAAATACTCAACTTTGCACCACTATGGACAATAATATAGTGTTACAAGGCCCAAAAAAGATCTAAATTGTATGTTTTGAAGTATTAGCTATAATATAGCATCAAAAGTTCATCAAGATTTAATAAAAAAATAAAATGATTTTTGGCCGGAATTGACCACCGTGCATTGGAGCAGTAGAAATGATTTTAAGACTGGAAAATTACAATAATTTTTTTTCAAAAAATTTTTCAAAATAGTAATAATCGTTATCCCTCAATCCTCCTAGGCAAACAATTTGTAGAATCGATAGAAGTTTAGCACAAAAAAATTTCAAAAAAATCGAAGAGTACAAACATTTTCAAAAATGAGATTTAAATTTTAAAACTAAAAAATCGCATACTAGAGCGCTTTTAAGAATTTTTGGGGATTTTTTTTTAAAAAGTACGTAAAAAAACAAAAATTTTGAGAAAAAAAAAATTGAAATTTGGACCATTATTGAAGAAGTTATGAGTAAAAGAAGTTTGAGTAAAGGAACAAACTAGCAATTTTTAAAAATTCTGTAAGATTTGACATGGAATGCCCCATATATACTTTATGGTGTCCTAGACCGATATTTCGATCCGTTACACACGGAATGACAAAGTGAGTATACAACCATACTGCGGTTGGAGGGTATAATAATCCACTGTTGCGTATGATTGTTATTTGAAGAAAATGAAAATATAAATTAATCATACGCCTTATACAATTAAAAAATTCCCAAAAATTTCTCAATCATCTGTCTCTGAAACTGATTGTAACTGATTGAGAAGAAGCAACTTCTGAGAAAAGTTTCAACAAAAAATCATCAAAACTTAAAAAGAATTTAAAATTTTGATTTAGTTAAATTTCAGGGTAATTTTTAACACAGATATTATGTAGATTTAACGATATAAAAAGAATCATGTGCAGATACATATTTTCTATAAAAAAATATTTTTTTTTTGCAAGTTTTTCTAGAGCAGGCCTCAGAATAAAAATATCTGAGCTTTGGAAAAAAATGTATCACCTTCTTATTATTTTTTATTTCGCCCTGCGTACATTGTACAGTGGGTTGAAACATATGTAAACTGGGGATTAATTCAGAAAAGCCCTTTATTATTAATATTTATATTTTTTTAGACTAACTATACATTATTTAGTAAAAAAAAATGTTTTACAGAAAAAAAAAGTTATAGAAAATATTTTTTTTATTAAAAAAGAAGATATACCCTTTTTATTAAAATTGGCTCCTACCGCTCTAACTGCTCCAATAATGCCCCAAGAGATGTCAAATGTGTGACTGGCCCCAAATATTTTTTCAACTCCAAAATTTTTTTAGAATATACCTAACCTCTATCTTTAACCCTTAAGGTGGTCCCCGTACAATTTATTTTTATTTTTTATAAATTTGTTTTATGAAATTAGCTCCTACCGCTCCCATGGTGTATCTTAGAGTGGTTTCCACTAAGGCCGACCCCCATTAAGTTTTACCCCCCCAACATTTTTTTGGAACATACTTATACCGTATCTCAACTCAATAATGGGGCTCCAATACAAATTTCATTTTAATAAAATCTGCTCATACAGCTCTGACTGCCCCAAGGGTGCCCCTAGAGATGTCGAATGTGTGACCGACCCCCAATATGTTTTTAACCCAAGCATTTTCTTAGAATATACCTACCCTGTACATTTAACCCTTAAGGTGGTCCCCATATATTTTTTTTTTAATGAAATCTGTTGCTGCCGCTCAATGCCAGCTCCTAGAGGGTAAAATGTGAGATCAACTATCATTATTTCCCCCCCCCCCCCCCCCCCCCCCCACCAAACTTTTTTTTCAACATACGCACCCCGTATCTTCTCTAACTAAGGGGGCTCCCATAATGCCCTCTTTCATATGTTTTTCAACTAATTTTTAGCAACTGGAATTCTTTCACAATAATTTTAATAAGTAAAAAAACGCGGTGCCTCTGCAAAAGTTTGGTATGGAATATATAAGCTAAAATACTATATTAAAATATCACTTAATAAAATTTGCTGGATCGCAACGAGAAATTTGTTGAAACTATGTGTATATATCGAAAATACCCCAAATATGGAGCACTTTTTAAAAAAATATTAAAAATATTTGAAAAACATTTATCTAAAAAACATTAATGCAATTATGTATCCAAATACCTGAAGTTAATGGTTCCATTTTAATAAAATTACTTTTAGAACGCTTAATAAGAATTACACCGCTCAACACTCATTTTCCGGTTTGAATTCTGATGATCAATTTTAGTAGACTTTGATCTCCTGATTCCAAATCTGTTCTCCAAATTTTCCCATCACGTCCAGATTTTTAGTTATTCACGGTTGAAAATGCGAAAAATGACGATTTTTGCATTATTTGAAAGCCTGCACAGCAGCCATTCAGTGGAATACAAATCTGGTATAAAGCGCAAAAGTATAATTTGTCTATGGTCTCCAACATAGAACACAATTTTTTTCAAATTATTAGGTTTGGTTGGGCTTTACTTGCGTTTTAAAATGACTCTGTTAAAATTATCATTTTTGTAAAAAAGATAAGGTAGGTACCTTAGTTTTTTTTGATATTTTTCAAAGAAAAACTAAAAAAAATAAATATTTTACAAATTTAAGATTTCTGTGTTATTTTTCGTATACACCGGAAGCTATATTTAATGGGTTTAAAAGTCTATAAGAAAGAGTGAACTTTTGCCTAAATTTAGAGCTCATCACAGTAAAGATAGATCATCTGGTTATTGTATTAGAGCCTTTTAAAAATTGTGCTTTTTCTAATTTTTTTGACAGTGTTTTTTTAAAATGCATGTTTGGCCTATAATAGCGCAACAACTTAAAATTTTTTTGATCATATTTTTGAGATCATAGTTCAATTCTACTCTCACGCTTAATACCAAATTTTTATTCCACCCAGCGGCTGCTGTGCAGGCTTTCAAAAAAGGCAAAAATCGCGTTTTTTCGCATTTTCAACCGCGAATAATTAAAATTCTAGACGTGATGGAAAAATTTGGAGCACGAATTTGGAATCAGCGAGTCAAAATCTTTAAAAATTTCATATCAAACTTCAAACCGGAGCCAAAAACCTTCGATTTGTTGAGCGGTGTTATCAGCACCCAAAATATCTCAATTTTCAGTTTTTGGCACGGCACGAAAATTTTTAAAAAATTATTTGACTTTGACAGCTCACAGTCGATAGAGTAATTTATTCAAAACAAAAGTTTTTGGCCAATAGTGATGTAGAATTTAATTACCTTTCACCCAGTACTACACACGAATGTGTAGGATAAAGTTCAGCTTTTGAATTAATCCCCACTTTTGGTACATTTCAACCCTCTGTGCATTGCTGCCGTCATTTATCAAGTAAGTATTTTAATAAAATCTCTAAAAAATCACACAAGAAATAGTCAACAGACGTCAAAACATGAACAACTAAAAAGGAAATAAAATTCCCGGGAATTCCCGTTCTATTTCCCGGTATTTATATTTAAAAAATGATGGAAATTTCTAGATGACAAACTCTAGATAAGGCTTTAAGCTCTAAAAAATTTTTCGAAAAAAAAAATTTAGAGACTTTAAAAATATTCAAAATTTGTTTTTTTAGTTTTGACTTGAAAGGATTTTAGCTGAGATGTTGCTTTGAATAATATATATCCACAAAAATATTATTCCTATCTGTGGCACTTTATCGTCTTCTGAAATGTATCAACAAATTATTTTTTAAAATTTTATGTTTTGTCACAAAAAATTACTTTTGTAAATTGCCTGGCAAATTAACGTTCGTTTTGTTCTAAAAACTTTATATTTAAATTTTTTGCCAAATCGGACAGTTTTAACCCGAACCCCTGGGGGAATAAAGTTTTTTGTACAAACCAAAAATCAATTATTTTTAGGGCCAAACTTTAACTCCCCAGCGCCACAGGTTAAAATTGCCCGATTTGGCTAAAAACCTAAATATAGAGTTCTTAGGCCAAAATATACAGTTCTTAGACCAAAAAATGTTCAGTACCTTTTGTTTTAATAAATATAATTTAATTAGCTTAATATTAGCGAAAAACTAAAAAAAATACAATTTTGCTATCATTTGCAAGGATATCAAGTATCCTTTGCAGATTAAATTAATTTCCTTTGCACAATTACAGCGCTTGGTCAGTAGATTAAAAACATTTAATAACTTGGATTTTTGCATTATTTGACAAAGATTATTAAAATCTTGGATTTTTTTTAAGTTTTACAAAATCACGAATAATAGTAATAGTTTTGATCACATGATCAATTACACTGTGCTACACCAAAAAAATGCAGGGGTTCTCATATGAAAATTCGGGTTGGTTGGAGTCCATAGAGTTCTGATATACTCATAGTTTTTCTGGATCACTTCGTTAAGCACGTTTTTTATTGGCAAATGTGTCGAAAAACGGCAATTCTTAAATTACAACTTTAAAAAATTAGTACTTTGTTAGTTTGCAACCGATTTTCGATTTTATAGATTTTTTTGAAAGGTAAAAGTCTTACCTTTTAAACAAGACAAAAATATTAAAAATCGATCAAGAATTGGCTGAGCTATGATCGTTTAAGTTAAAAAAAATCCAATTTTTTGAAAAATTTGTC
Source organism: Pegoplata infirma (assembly GCA_963921195.1). Taxonomy (NCBI): domain Eukaryota; kingdom Metazoa; phylum Arthropoda; class Insecta; order Diptera; family Anthomyiidae; genus Pegoplata; species Pegoplata infirma. Next base: position 114,970,600 of record OY992537.1, on the reverse strand, counting down.
ATGTTCTTTATACTCTAAGTTAAAAGTGCATCATTAAACAATTTTTTTATTATTTTTGTATAAAAGTATAGTAAAGTAGCTTTCCAAAACACCAAAAAACATAACAATCGGTTAAAAAATGAATGAGTTATGCTAAGTTTTGTGATAGGACATTTTTAATTTTTTTCAGAAATGCTTGTAATTCAGGTATTATTCATAATTCTTATTGCTAGTAGTAATTTTATGTGCCTATGCATATAAACAAGAGATGGTAACATAATTAGATTTGTGCGTGATTGACACATGATCACAAGTGAGCGTGATTGAAAATCAATTTTACTCACGTCGTTGTGAGTGAGTGTCAGTGGAATAAAAAAGTGTGAGTGAAATAAAAAAAAATTTCAGAACCCGTTCTGAAATTTTCCATTTTTTAAAAAAGTCAATTTATAAAAAATCCGGCCTCATTTGTTTTTTTTTGTAAATTTTTTTTTAAAGATTAGATGTTTGTCTAAGAGATGGTCACGTGAGTGAATTTTAACTTTCATAATAATTTTTCTTCTAACACTCACTCACAATCACGTGTGTAAATTTAATACAACTCACACTCACGTACGCCGATGCAAGAGTCACTCACGCTAACGTTGACTCACACTCACGATATTCTTATTTATACTAAAAATAATTTCAAAAATCTTTCAAAATTTTCAGCAAAATCTAAAATTTTACATTTGTTTTGATTTTTTCGGGACGAAATCTGAAGTTATGCAAAATTTTACATTTTTTTTGTTGCTTTTTTTGGAATGAAAGGAAATATGAAGAGAAAATAAATCACGCAAACTCACGCAAAAAAATCAACTCACGCTCACTCTTTCACGCAATAATCTTTCTCACACTCACTCACAATTACGTGAGTAAAATTGAATTCAGTCACACTCACGCTCTTATCTGCTCATGTTCCCATCTCTAGTTTGTCTATCCACACAAAAAAATTGTAATGTGTTTTTTTCGTTATTTTCGAGAAATCGCATTTGAATTTTGAATTTCATGACAATTTGGTAATTTGCTGGTTCAACGAAGCGTGTGACTAATGCAAATATTTAGTAGTCATTCACTTCGTTGAAACAAGAAAATACAAGCAAATAACAAAATTGTTATGAAAATTAATATTCAAATGCGATTTTCTGAATTTTTTCAGAATTAGTTCTGAAATTTTTGCATTTTTAAAAAAAGTCAATTAATCAAAAACCCGGCCACTTTTTTTTAAGCTTAGATGTTTGTCTATCCACACAAATAAATTCAGACATATGTTTTTTCAGAAAATCGCATTTGAATATTAATTTTCATAACAATTTTGTAATTTGCTTGTATTTTCTTGTTTCAACGTAGCGAATGACTATTTCATATTTGCATTAGTCATACGCTACGTTGAATCAAGCAAATTACCAAATTGTCATGAAATTCAAAATTCAAATGCGATTTCTCGAAAATAACGAAAAAAACACATTTCAATTTTTTTGTGTGGATAGACAAACTAGAGATGGGAACATGAGCAGATAAGAGCGTGAGTGTGACTGAATTCAATTTTACTCACGTGATTGTGAGTGAGTGTGAGAAAGATTATTGCGTGAAAGAGTGAGCGTGAGTTGATTTTTTTGCGTGATTTATTTTCTCTTCATATTTCCTTTCATTCCAAAAAAAGCAACAAAAAAAATGTAAAATTTTGCTTAACTTCAGATTTCGTCCCGAAAAAATCAAAACAAATGTAAAATTTTTGATTTTGCTGAAAATTTTAAAAGATTTTTGAAATTATTTTTAGTATAAATAAGAATATCGTGAGTGTGAGTCAACGTAAGCGTGAGTGACTCTTGCATCGGCGTACGTGAGTGTGAGTTGTATTAAATTTACACACGTGATTGTGAGTGAGTGTTAGAAGAAAAATTATTATGAAAGTTAAAATTCACTCACGTGACCATCTCTCAGACAAACATCTAATCTTTAAAAAAAATTTACAAAAAAAAACAAATGTGGCCGGATTTTTTATAAATTGACTTTTTTAAAAAATGGAAAATTTCAGAACGGGTTCTGAAATTTTTTTTATTTCACTCACACTTTTTTATTCCACTGACACTCACTTACAGCGACGTGAGTAAAATTGATTTTCAATCACGCTCACTTGTGATCATGTGTCAATCACGCACAAATCTAATTATGTTACCATCTCTTGTTTATATGCATAGGCACATAAAATTACTACTAGCAATAAGATTTATGAATAATACCTGAATTACAAGCATTTCTGAAAAAAATTAAAAATGTCCTATCACAAAACTTAGCATAACTCATTCATTTTTTAACCGATTGTTATGTTTTTTGGTGTTTTGGAAAGCTACTTTACTATACTTTTATACAAAAATAAAAAAAAATTGTTTAATGATGCACTTTCAACTTAGAGTATAAAGAACATGACAAATTTTTCAAAAAATTGGATTTTTTTTAACTTAAACGATCGTAGCTCAGCCAATTCTTGATCGATTTTTAATATTTTTGTTTTGTTTAAAAGGTAAGACTTATACCTTTCAAAAAAATCTATAAAATCGAAAATCGGTTGCAAACTAACAAAGAAATAATTTTTTAAAGTTGTAATTTAAGAATTGCCGTTTTTCAACACATTTGCCAATAAAAAACGTACTAAACGAAGTGATCCAGAAAAACTATGAGTATATCAGTACTCTATGGACTCCAACCAACCCGAATTTTCATATGAGAACCCCTGCATATTTTATTTTTGCTCATTTGTAGCACAGTGTTATTTTTGTTTATTTTTTCTATTTATTTACAACTCATTTTTAATAAATTCAACCTAACCGAGAACTGGTAACAATGACCGTCGTCTCGTTGTAGCGAAAAAAGCCAAGGGTTCTGGTGGGAATCGAACCCACGACCCCCACATTCAAAGGCTAGCACGCTACCAACTAGCCTACGGGGCCCCCTTAAATCAAAATCACGAATAACTGCAAAAGTATTTAATATTTTTTATATTTTAGCACAAAACGTTAAATATTAACCATACAGTGTAGTTTACCCAATTTTATTGTGTTAAAATTCCACACTAATGTAAGTCATGGTCAGTTTATTAGCTTTTTTCCTACTAGATTTAGTTTTTTTTTTAATTTTCGCGGAAAAATTTTGCATTTAGCTTTAAGCGGATTTTTTAGCTTTTTTGAAAATTTTTTAGCTTTTTTTAGACTTTTTTTAGACTTTTTTTATTTTTTTTTTTCATTATGTTTCAATGTAAAAAGAGAAAAAACATAAATTTTTACTAGAAAAATTTGTAGTTGTGTTGAAAAACACAATTATATTTCAGAAACATCTAACTATTTATATTTTAAAGTTTGACTAAATAAGTTTTAGGAAGTTTTTTTTATTTAAATTTTTTTTTCAGAATTCTTATAAGTAATTGAAAGTTTTTAAAACTCTGATTAATTTTTATTTAAAAATAAAAATTGTTTTGCTCGAGGTCATTATTTTTTTTTACTAATTAAAACCATGATATTTTCATAGCATAATTTGCAAGAAAATTATTTTTTTGTTTTAAATTCTATTTTTTCTATTTTTACCAGGGATGGCAACCGAAACGAATAACGGTATTGGTAACGGTATTGGTATTACATATTTTTTATATCGATAACGGTAAAGGTAACGTTATTTTCGATTATTTAGGTAACGGTTAACCGTTACCGAAACAACGATATCGGTACGTACCGGTATTATGAATAAAATTTAGCCAACATGTTAAAAAATCCTAAATTTGTTAAAAACATTTAAAAAATTAAATAAAATTAAAAAACTAATAAATTTAGTGCATTCTCAACATATAATTATATATTTAATTAAATTTAATTAAAATATTCACGCAATTTTGAAATTCAACAAATAAATTATTGATTTTTTACATGTTTATAAGATTTCTCTGTCAAATCAGCAGAAATATCTGCATTTTGAGCCATTTAAGAAATCTGCTAATTTTAGCTGACGCGGTTTGCTATGCAGAAAAATTTGGGCTTAGGAAGCGTGGCTACATATTAAAAAATGGTCAAATTTGTGTCGAGTATCATAAATCTGGCCACTTTTTTTCTTAATATATTTTTTTTTTTAAGTTCAGATGTTCCCAGCAAAACTTAGATTACCAAATAAGGTATAAAATAAGGTATAGGATCTCTTATTTTATACATTGCAGCATTGATGATTTTAACAGGCGATGAGACTCAAAGTAATGCATCCACATTATCACAAAGAATACCAGTAAGGTATAAAATAAGTCATAAATTTATAACTAGGAATACGAGTAAGGTGTAAAATATATGATATTTTATAGGTTACGAGAAATGAAATAATATAGCATACCAGAAGATAATATATAAGGTGTTACCAGACACCGGATTTTAAAAACCAAAAACACAAAATTTAAAGTTTTCATCAAAAATAAAAAAAATTATTGTGTTCCAAATAAAATATTTTTCTGTAATATTGTTTTGTATTTTTATCGAAAGTTCAAAATATATTTTTCTTTCAAAAACATAAAAATACAAAAAAAAAACGTTTTCCATAAAATTTAAAAAAGATATTTATTGTACAAAAAAAAAAAAAAAAAAACAAACCCAAAAAAAAAACGTTTTTTTTTTGTATCAAAAAATAATTGGAAATATGTATGTATGTTCATTTAAATAAAATTGTGATTCCTTCATATTTTTCTCAATTTTGGTACGATAAATTGGAGTAGCACACCATTGGACATCTATTTAATAAAGTAAGGAGTTTGTGATCTTGTAAAACCTTTTTGTCCAGATAACAATATGCTAAATGTGATAAAAGATAAATTCTAGAATGTTATGGTAACAAAACCCTAGTATTCAGTAAGTCTCTATTTGGAACCACTTAGCTTCTGTAAGTTCTCCAAGTTCCTGAACATGTGAAGATTCTTCTGTCCCTTAAATGTAGATATTTTAGGGACAGAAGCATCTTTACATGGCAATTGAAATTTGGGCCAAGAAGGTGGTTCCGAGATCCAAATTCTGAAAGAATCACTGTTATAAAGTAGAAGATCTTAATAGTCACTGCGGAATCAAATTTGTTCACAAATAAAAAGCAAGGACTGTGGAAAAGGGTTTAATTTTGTAAGGCGTAACAATTATTAGGTAGCAGAGAACGAATATTAATGGTTAATCGCTTCGGCAGAAAACCCTTTAACGACCACTGCCAATACTTGTCCAAGTGTTTTTCGCGATTATTTTTATTCACATAAAATAAAGGGTAAATGTGCTAAAAATTAATATGAAGGCAATTAGAGTCTTGTTATAAGTAAGTCTTTAATTGGAACCACTTATTCGCTGTAAGTCCTTAAAAGTTGTGAAAAATAATCTCTATTTCTCTATTATTTAGTTGCAAATTATAATAATCATAACGAAATCCAAATTGCTTTGGCCTGCATAGTCGTAAGATACCATATTTTAACTCTGTAAAAATATGTTGCATACATAACAAAATACAAACCAATGTTGTATAAAGCATCCCCCATTTGTACTACGCCGAAAACATAAATTTTCATCGGAATTTTCTTGGCAGATTCCAATTTCTTGCTTCGAGAGAAATTATTTTGAATTTTGAAAATAACAAAAATTCAAATAATAAAAAGAATTTGTAAATATTGAACAATCAAAAAAAAAAACGTTTTATTTTTTGAACTTTTGATAAATATCTTTTTTGGAAAACGTTGAGTGTAAGTAGATAAAATATGCTCGTGAGTGTGTGTCGTTAGAAATTTCCTGTCGTGAGCCCATCTCTAGTTTAAACTTATGCATTTTTTTATAAAATAATTATTTTTTATGTTATTGTAATGCATTATGCATCCAATTATAAACAATTCATTATTTCAAACTTTCAAATAATACATAATGTAACCAAATATAAGTCATCCATGATTTAATGTTTAGAAATAACAAATATGAAATACATTTTTTCCAGTAATCATGCATTACGTAGCAAATTATTAGTAATGCACTATTTTTCACTTGAAAATAATACGTTGTGGAACAAATGTTTGGTAAGACATCATAAAATAATGCTACAAATAAGTTATATGCATTACCTGGTAATGTGTTATATAATCACTACCCATTACCAAAGTTTTGCTGGGTTTGTCTATCCACACAAAGAAATTCAGACACGTGTTTTTTTTTTGAGAAAATCGCATTTGAATATTGAATTTCATAAGAATGCTGTAATTTGCTTGTATACTCTTGTTTCAACATAGCGTATGAGTATTATTTATGAAAATATTTGTTACTCATCCGCTATACTAACAAAATACAAGCAAATTACAAAATTCTTATGAAATTAAATATTCAAATCGATTTTCCCGAAAAAAAAACGAAAAACACGCGTCAATTTTTTTTGTGAGGATAGACAAACATGTAAGCAAAAAAAAAAAATTTTAAGTTAAATTGCGAATGTGATCATTGGTTGGACCGATTTCCACACAATTTAGTAAATTGCGAATGTGATCATTAGTTGGACAGAGTTTTTTTTATTGTTGTTGCCGATATAACATTTCAAATTGTTTTTTTTTATTTTACGTACATTAAAAATATTTTACTTTGTTTTTTATCTGCAAAAAATTTAAAATAAGTATTATTTAGACAACCGAAACAAAACCGATATAATACCGGTAAAAATCTGAATAAAGGTATTGGTTCTTAATCGGTAACGGTTTTTAAAATTTTTTATTTCGGTATTGGTAACGGTAACAGTAGTCAATATTAAAGGGTTTTTAATCGGTAACGGTATTGAAAGGGTAACGGTATTGAAAGGTACTAATAAATCTTGGCAATGGAATCTGACAAATTCCGAAACACGTGTCGATTAAGTCTTGCAAAAATGGCAAACATAAATAAATTTAAAACAAAAAAATATTTTTCTTAAAAATTATGCTATGAGAATATCATGATTTTAATTAGTAAAGAAAATAATGACCTTGAGCCAGAATAAACATCCTCAAAATATTTTTAAAACTTTAATAAAAATGTTTAAAATGTATTAGGAAATTTCTTAAATATAAACTTGAGAAATAAAATTTTTGGAACATATAAAGAATTTTCTAAAACATATTTAGTATTTTGTGAAATAAAATTAAAAATTTTGAGGATGTTTATTCTGGCTCGAAATTTTCTTGAAAATTATGCTATGAGAATATCATGGTTTTAATTAGTAAAGAAAATAATGACCTCGAGCGAGAATAAAAATCCTCAAAATATAATATTTTAAAGGTCAAATAAAACAATTTTTATATTTTTTAATAAAAATTAATTAGAATTTAAAATTAAAATTTTTTAAAATATAAATGAAGATTTCTGAAATGTATTTGTAAATTTTTTAACATTGTTTGTATTTTCTGAAAAATTGTTGGGAAAGTGATGATGTATTTACAAACTCTTTTTCTTAATATTCAGAAACTATTAAAGAAATTTCCACTTCCAATTTATTCCCAAATTTCTAAACTTTATTTGAAAATATAATTCAAACATTCTGAAATGCAATTGAAAAATTCCAAAAAAATTTGAAACTTCTGAATTGCACTTTGAATTTGTTAACGTTAAAGATTTTCTTGATTGTATTACCCGAGTAAAAAAAAAAGTTTTTAAGATCTAATTTGATCTCAAAATTGGCTGTACAAGTTGGATCAGATATTGATCTAATTGTATTATTTTAGATACACAAATATTAAAAGTGATACAATTAGATCAGAATTTTTTTTTTGCAGGTCGAATTCGAATCATTGGTTTAGGTTTTTTACTGTTTGACTCTTATTTATTATGATTTTTTCATTAAAACATTTTCAAATTTGAAAAATGTATCCCCATAATAAAAAACTTAAATGTTTGATATTTTGAAAAATGCTCTTCAAGAAATTTTCAGGTTCTAAAGCATTTTCTGACAGCAAAAGATCCAGATTCTGACATAAATTTCTTATAGAAATTTTATGATTCTGCGACGTTGTCCCAATAGAAAACTTCTGAGGTTCTAAGGCATTTTGATACAGAAAACCTTTTAAAATTTATACAAAAATATTTTAAGTAGGTTTATTCTAGCTAGTGGTCATTATTTCCTTCACTTATTAAAGCTATGATATTCTCAAAGTCTAAATAAGTAAAGGAAATAATGATAAAAATAAAAAAATATAATATTTTAAAGTTAGAATGTAACGATTTCTATTTTTGAATAAAAATTAATTAGAATTTATATAAAAATTTCTAAATTCTGATACACCTTCACATAGAAAATTCTCAGACACTTATGCAATTCCAACACCAAAAATTTCTATATTTAGAAAAAATTTTCGTATAGAAAAATTCTCAGATTTAGTGAGTTTTTTTCCCATTAAAAACTTCTTAGGTTCTGAAATATTAAAAACTTTTTCTATTCTATTTTTCTACAGAAAAGGTTTAAGATACCAAAACGATCTTTCTACACCAACAATTTTTAGAGATTAGAAAAATTGAAGACGTTAATGGTTTTTTGGAAGCAATTTTCTAGATTCTGAGATATTTTTCTTTTAAAAAAGTTTTGTTGTCTGAGAAACTTTTCCCTAGAAAAAGTCTAAGACAGTCAAGCATTTTCTGAGAAATATTTTCATAAGAGAGTATAAGAAATTTTTTCATAAAAAAATGCTTTAGTTTCTGAGTCAGTTTTCCCATAGAAAAAGTCTCAGAGTCTGAGTCTCCAAAATTTTTTCTACAAAAAAGTCTTAGATTCTGAGTCATTTTTCATATAAAAAATAAAATCGGAATCTAAGACCTTTTTTTAGATTCTGTGATATTTTAATTATTAATTATTAAATTATAAAAATTCCTATTCAAAAATTCTGAGATATTTTTAATATCGAAAAAATCGGAAAATTTTTTCTAGAATTCTAGGATTTTTTTTCCTATAGAAAAGGTCTCAGCTTTTTCTATTAAAAAGTCTTAGATTCTGAGACATCTTTCTAATAAAAATAATCTCAGATTCTGAAACATTTTTCCTAAGGAAAAAAACTTAGATTCCGAGACATTTTTTCTATAAAAGTCCCATATTCTCTATAATTTTTCGTATAGAAAAAGTCTAAAATTCTGTTGCATTTTTTGTATAAAAAATTCTCAAATTTTGCCTGAAGAAAATTTTCTTATAGAAAATTTTATTTTAATTTTACTTTATTTTATAAAAAAATTAAAGATTTAAAAACAGTTTTCTTAAAGAAAACTTTTGAGATTTTTGAAAATTCTAGAAAAAACTCTCACTCATGATTCAATAAAAAAAAATGAAAAAATTTTCGTCTAGAAAAATTGCCAAATATTTCGTCTAGAAAAATTTTTGTATTTTTTATAAAGAAAAGCTTTAGTTTTTTGAGACTTTTATCACATAGAAAAAATCAAACATTCAGAAACATTTAAGGAAGACATTTTTCATAAGTAGAAGAATTTCTATAAAAAAATTTCTCCTATAGAAAAATTTCCTGATTTTTTCTATAGAAAACTTTTCTTATAGAAAAATTCTCAATTTTTTCTCTAAAAAAAAATATCTCAAATTTTTCATATAGAAAAATTTTAACATTCCGCAACATTTTTCATCTAGAAAAATTTTAAGATTCTTTAAAATTTTTCATAGAAAATTTTTTTAGATCCTTGGACATTTTTCATAGAAATTTTTTTTCAGATTATTAGATTTCCACTCTCCTTTTTCCCTCTTCTTTTTCTTTTCTTTTCTTATCTTTTCTTTCCTTTCTTTTTTTTCTTTCTTTCTTTCTTTTTTTTTTTTTTTGTCTTTTTTTTTTCTTCCGAATTTGGTTTGAAGGGGGGGGGGGGGGGGTGGAAATTTCCTTTCCCCCCGTGGATCCGCGCCAGCTCATAGGATAGTTTTAATTGACATAATGTTAAGCAATTTTACATTTTCCTTATTTTTAAGAGAAATATGAACTTATAAGAAGGAAAGAAGGATTCATGAAACGCTGGGCGAAGGAATTTTCTGACCCCTATATAACGAGGCAATTATTTACTTCATTGGTAAGACCAATTTTGGAATTTGGTTGTATTGTTTGGGATCCATATTATGCAGTTCATAGTGATATGATTGAATCCGTACAGAAACAATTTTTACTTTTTTGTCTTAGGAACCTCAACTGGGGTCCGGACTATAGCAATCTTCCATCATATAATGCAAGATTGGCGTTGATAAAACTTCCTACTCTGAAGAGTAGACGTATTATGTTAAATACTGTGTTTATTTTGAAGATTATTAAGGGCGAAGTTGATTCTGAATTTCTTGTTGGGAAGTTGTTTTTTAACGTCCCTTTTCGGCCTACTAGATATTACAGCTTTCTTTATATTGATATTTGTCGCACGAATTATGCGTGTGCAGATCCTATTCGTAGGATGTGTACTGATTTTAACTCGTTATACAGGTTTGTTGACTTTTCGGAGAATTATGCTCTTGTGAAATCAACTATTTTGACATATTTGAATAGATTGCGTGACGATGATTATTTTAATTTCTTTGAACGTTTATAGTTAATTTAGGATTATTAATACTAAATTATCTGTAGAAATTTTGTAGTTGTAGTAATTGTATATAAATGTATTTAGTGTCCATATAATAAACCGACTGATGACTAAGAGTTTGTAGTTGGTTTATTACTATCCTTACTTATCCAGCCTAATCCGCTATGGTTCGGACCATGGTGTGTACGTGTTCCCCCGTCATGGGAACGAGCCCTCTCGGTAGGTTGGGGCGGGTAAGTGTGAGGTGGGACCGTTCGTAAAAAAAAAAAAAAAAAAAAAAAAAAACAAGTCAATGGAATTGAAGCTTTATCAATTTTTCTTGAATTTAGTTAATTTTTCCATTTTTAGTTAATTTTTTTTTAGTGTATTTCTGAATTCTATATCTTCTACCTTCCTTAATGTTGTATTCACATTCACATAAATTCCTCTTCTTTAATTTCAGACTTAGCTTCCGGTGCAACCATTGATTATGTTTACAATGAATTGGATATTAAAATTACTTATACCATTGAAATGCGTGATCTGGGCAGATATGGTTTTATTTTGCCACCCGCACAAATCTTACCAAATTGTGAGGAAACAATGACTGGTATGAGGGCATTGATTAAAGAAGCTGATAACTTGGGTTATTTGAAAATTAAATATTAATCTTAAATTGTTTTAGTGCAATAAAGTAATTAAATTGTTATTTTTGCAATAGATAATTTTAAGATTATCAAAAGCTTTTTTTAATGACTTAGATTAGGCAACTATTTGAAATAATTTTCTAGGCAGGAAAAAAAAAATATAAATTAAAGTAGAATTAAAGAAGTCAAGTTAGTTGTACCAACAACCGGGTATTACTAAAACATTAACGGTAAAAATGCGTTTAATATTATTATTGGCCGCCTTGGTAGTTTGTGCTAACGCAGCGAGTATAAAAAATCCCGCAGCCCACAACGATAGTGAAAAAATTCGTTACGATAATTATAAAGTTTATAAATTAAACATTAAGAATAAAACACAATTATCAGTGATTGAAATAATACAAGATATAACTGGAAAGGTATTAATTAAATAGAAAGTGTAATTTACAAAAAAAAAATTATTGAAGAGTTAATGTTTAGAATTAAAAAAAACTCTCCATCTTCAAAAATTTGTAAATGGACTAGGAAAAGTGAATTTATAAATAAAATAATAATTTAAGAAAAGAAGAATAAAGAAAAACAGGACTAAACCAAATGTTACCATATTTTTTAATGTTTCTGGATTGAGTGGCACTCTTTAATAATATATCACCGTCCGACAGCCACTATTAAAAATGAACCGGATGATGTACGTCTAAAAGAAGAGATCAAATGAAGTACAACTGCATTTAAAGGTTTTTATTTCGTGATCCTTCCTGTTTTCTTTTAAAAAAACTTTAAAGTTTTAAAGGATTATATTTTGTAAAATATTTTTTACCACTGCCACTGATGGCGAATAAAAGAATTTTCCCATTTTTTTATTTTGCCATATCAGAATAAAATAGTCAAATTTGAAAATTAAATAGCCAAATTATTAAAAATTATCCATGCACTGCTGCGTATGATTGTTATTTAAAGGCAATTACAAAATTAATCATACGCCTCATACAGTTTTCAATTTTTATTATAACCGAGTGTATCTTGAACGGGACCAAAAAAATTATTGAAGTATACCAATAGAAGACCAAAACCCCCGAAGGGTTTTGAAAACTTACCTCGAGTTATTTTTTTATGGCCCACTGAAGCTTTTAAATTTTTTCAAAAGAGTTTTGAATACATAAAAAAAAAAAAAAATATTGAGGTAAATAATGTCAAGGCATGTTTTCACTAAAATTTTATGGCGTTTCTTTTCTTAGAATATTTAAACCCTCTATCTTTCATTTTTAGGGGTCACTTTGGTCCTTTTTTCAAACATCCCCAGTCAGAAAAATACAATCGCAAAAGCGCTGTGAAAGCGTTGTAAACGGTTCTACAAGCGTTCCATTTACCATCTTGAAAGCGCTTTCAGATGATCCGAATGATAACATCGATCTACGCTAGGTTTAAAGCGTTTTAAAAGCGTTTTAAAAAAGTGCTTTCAGAACGTTTTGTTAAAAGTCATGAAAGCGCTTTAAAAACCAAAAGTAAAGCACTTATAAAGAGCTTAAATACAAAAATTAAAGATATTTTCCAGCGATTGAAATATGAAAAAACAGTACTTTAAAGGACTTCATATAAAGCAGATATTTTTTTTTATTCGTTAATTGTAGATATTTTTTTATAAAAGTATTGTAGAAAATAAAGCACCATTGGTATATCCTCTCTTTAAAAACAAAAAGTATTCTCTTGGCAAAGTAATGGAATCCACTAAACAAAAGTTGTGTTTTCTTTTATTAATATTCATGGTTTCAAAATTACTGCATCCCATCCTGATAACGCAATTCTACTTAGTAATGGAAATATTATGATAGTAAACCAAATTTTTAGTACAGCATATAATGCTTTCAAACCATAGGAATTGTTGTATTTTTGAAAAAAAAAAAATAAGTTTTTTAAAAAACCTACAAAATAATTGTATATTTCAATTGCAGATTAGGAGAAAATAATTTTTGAACTGAAATAGTTTTACATTTATTGCATAAACTTGTAACATTTTCTTCAATTGAACTGAAACAAGTGAAATGAAATACGCAATCAAAAAATTCACCGACTCGGCTAATATTCGGCCAAAATTTTGCCGAATACCGAATAGAGGCCGAACCCCCATTATTCGGCCGAGACCGAAACCGAATATTCGGTCGGACTCTATAAATTTTATAACGAAACTATTGCTATAATTCTTTTGCATAAATGATAATAATAAAACTTAAAATAGATTTACAAATTAAAAAATGTTTTATGTTTTCAAAATTTTGCGTTTTCAATGTGGTAGTAGGGAAAAATTATTTAATTTGATTTAACAGAATGTTTTTATAACAATTTGTTTAAAATTGAGTATAATCTAAAAAAATACTATACTTGTATGTACACGAAAAAAATTTAAAAATGTTTGCAAAAACTGCTTTAAAACCATTTAATTTTGAAACGAACATGTATTTTGTTAATAAAGTGCTTTCAAAACGCTTTTCGAAAACGCTCTCAAGGCGTTCGAATAAAGCGTTTTGAGAATGCTTTTTTTTTTGTTACAGTGCTTTCAGAACGCTTTTCGAAAACGCTCGCAAAGCGTTCGAAAATAACATTTTGAGAACGTTCTTTTTTTGTTACAGTGCTTTCAGAACGCTTTTTTTTATAACCGTCGTCAATTTCTGCTTGGGTCTTCATAAAACAACATTAAGACGTGCTGACGTGTTGACCCTTTTTCAAATATCCTCTTAGAACACAAAAAAGGCGTGATTTTGAAGGGTTATAATGTTCCTCCAAAATTTTCTGCATCATCACTAGGGGTTGTCAAAGAACAAAAGTTTGTGGGAAAAGTGAAAAATGCCTTAAAGCGTAAAATTGCATATTATCACATACTATTGAATTTTTTTTTCATCAAAGTTGTGTAAAATTAGTCGAACAAATTTTATAAATCTCTTTCTGACCTAAATGACGACAATAAATGTCTTCATTAAAATTTTATGGCAGTTCTTTTCTTATAACATTTTAACCCAGATTAAGCAAATATTAAATGAGATACGACCCAGCAAAATGTTCGATTCCAAAGAATCGGTTGTGGAATCAACTATACTACCCTGCAATCGATTCTACTATGCATTGCATCATCGATGATTTTTGTTTGAGATTGTCACGAAAGCAATACATCCTTTTCCTCCAAACTAGAACACTTATCTGTTCTTCGGAATCTATTCTAGAATATGTTGCATATAGTGGTACAAGAAGGGATTCCGCGATTTTTTAACGGTTACATATCTGTTCCATGTAATGAATTATGGAACCAGTTCTGAATAATTAAATGAAATTTTTTTTAAAAAATTTTATTTTTTTTCTTTACAAAAAATTTGAAAACTAAATACACAAGTACATATAAACTTACAATAATTTTACCACAATAATCTTATTAAGAAAAAATCTATAGACTCAGAATCTGAGACTTTTTCTATAAGAAAAATGTTCCAGAATCTAAGACTTTTTCTATAGGAAAAATTTCTCAGAATCTAATACTTTTTCTATAGGAAAAATTTCTCAGAATCTGAGACTTTTTCTATAGGAAAAATGTCTCAGAATCTGAGACTTTTTCTATAGGAAAAATGTCTCAGAATCTGAGACTTTTTCTATAGGAAAAATGTCTCAGAATCTGAGACTTTTTCTATAGGAAAAATGTCTCAGAATCTGAGACTTTTTCTATAGAAAAAATGTCTCAGAATCTGAGACTTTTTCTATAGAAAAAATGTCTCAGAATCTGAGACTTTTTCTATAGGAAAAATGTCTCAGAATCTGAGACTTTTTCTATAGGAAAAATGTCTCAGAATCAGACTTTTTCTATAGGAAAATTGTCTAAGAATCTGAGACTTTTCCTATAGAAAAAGTCTCAGATTCTGAGACAATTTTCCTATAGAAAAAGTCTCAGATTCTGAGACAATTTTCCTATAGAAAAAGTCTGATTCTGAGACATTTTTCCTATAGAAAAAGTCTCAGATTCTGAGACATTTTTCCTATAGAAAAAGTCTCAGATTCTGAGACATTTTTTCTATAGAAAAAGTCTCAGATTCTGAGACATTTTTTCTATAGAAAAAGTCTCAGATTCTGAGACATTTTTCCTATAGAAAAAGTCTCAGATTCTGAGACATTTTTCCTATAGAAAAAGTCTCAGATTCTGAGACATTTTTCCTATAGAAAAAGTCTCAGATTCTGAGACATTTTTCCTATAGAAAAAGTCTCAGATTCTGAGACATTTTTCCTATAGAAAAAGTCTCAGATTCTGAGACATTTTTCCTATAGAAAAAGTCTCAGATTCTGAGACAATTTTCCTATAGAAAAAGTCTCAGATTCTGAGACAATTTTCCTATAGAAAAAGTCTGATTCTGAGACATTTTTCCTATAGAAAAAGTCTCAGATTCTGAGACATTTTTCCTATAGAAAAAGTCTCAGATTCTGAGACATTTTTTCTATAGAAAAAGTCTCAGATTCTGAGACATTTTTTCTATAGAAAAAGTCTCAGATTCTGAGACATTTTTTCTATAGAAAAAGTCTCAGATTCTGAGACATTTTTCCTATAGAAAAAGTCTCAGATTCTGAGACATTTTTCCTATAGAAAAAGTCTCAGATTCTGAGACATTTTTCCTATAGAAAAAGTCTCAGATTCTGAGACATTTTTCCTATAGAAAAAGTCTCAGATTCTGAGACATTTTTCTTATAGAAAAAGTCTCAGATTCCGAGATATTTTTCCTATAGAAAAAGTCTCAGATTCTGAGGCATTTTTCCTATAGAAAAAGTCTCAGATTCTGAGACATTTTTCCTATAGAAAAAGTCTCAGATTCTGAGACATTTTTCCCATAGAAAAAGTCTCAGATTCTGAGATAATAATCCTAAAGAAAAAGTCTCAGATTCTGAGACATTTTTCCTATAGAAAAAGTCTCTCAGGTTCTGAGACATTTTTCCTATAGAAAATGTCTCTCAGGTTCTGAGACATTTAAAACTTTTTATACCTATCAAAAATTATGTTAAACTGTGGATACATACATGCTACAACCTTTATAATTCCTTTACAATGAATATTATATCCCACGCTTCTAGTTTTGAGAAAATGGATGGAATATGCTTCTTAATATTTCCATGAGTATAACCGACAGCATCAGTTCTCCTAAATTACATCTTAAAATATGTATTTTTTGCAATCTAAAAAAAAAAACAAATTGTAAGTACCACATACATATACCAAATTAAGATGTGTACTTACGTTATTTCTGCCATATGTATCCAGAATGTATTTAAAAGCACAATTAGTGCGGCGAAAATCAAAAATTTTGTCCACAAAAAGATAACAAATAAATTGTTTTTTTTTTAATTTTATTTTTCTGTTTGACATTTTTTTAAAAAATTATAAGTTTTTTTATTGATTCCGTGGAAACAGTAGAGGAATGGAGTAACATTACTGAGGAATCTATTCCAGAATACATTGCCAAAGAAACGATTCCATAAAATTTTGCTGGGGAGGGTCGTGCTAGAAAATAAAATTATTTATCGATATTTTTTAGAAATTTTTTTAAAAATGTTTCTTACTCAATTTTTTTCAAATTCAAACATTAAAAACTAATTTTTATTCACCCGAGTAAAAAAGTTTATATATAATTATATATAATTTTATAAAATTATATATAATTATATATATAATATAATTATATATAATTATATATAATTTTATAAAATTATATATAATTATATATATTTGATAAAATTAGATAAAATTATATATAATTTGATAAAATTTTATAAAATTAGATAAAATTATATATATTTTTTTTTATCAAATTATATATAATTATATAAAAATTTGTTTTATATAAAATTTTATAAAATTATATCAAATTATATATAATTTGATAAAATTTTATAAAATTATATAAATTTATATAAGATTTGATAAAATTTTATATAAAAAAAATTCGGATATAATTTCATATAATTTTATCAAATTATATATAATTATATATAATTTTATATAATTTTATCAAATTTTTTGAAAACAAAAACTTCTTTATATAATTTTATATAATGATATATAATTATATCAAATTTTATATCATTATATAAAATTATATAAAAAACTTTTTTACTCGGGCAGTTTTTCCAACAAGCACCCAAACAATAAATTAAAATATTTATAGATATTTTTAAGAAAAATTTTTAAAAATATTTCTAAGTCGATCTAGTAATTTTTATTCAGTTATAACCTAGATTTTCCAACAACCCACACAAAAATTAATTTTTTTAAATACAGTGGAAGAAATCCACATTTTTTGACCTAAACAATAGAAAATATTTTATTGTTTATTGATTTTAATACACCTAAGTGTATAGTAGAGAGATTTAAAAATAATTTTGAACTTTTCTTTGTTTACAAAAAATTGTTGGTCAAAAGAGTTTGAGGTAAAAAAAAATTGAATTTCATCTACTGTATTTAAAAATTTATTTAAAAAAGTTAAAAATCTCGCTGATAACTGCATAAAAATTACGAGATCAGTTTTAAAATTTTAAAAACTGGGCCCGAATCACGGCATTCGATATCGAAATTTTGCTATCGAAATCTGTTTTTTATTTTCTAAGATAAAATTTTTACGCCAATTTTACCTAATCAGGGAAGTAGTACTTTGAAGCCACAAAGCAAATAAAAGTAAAATGTTGTGAAATTATTATTCGTTTATTTTTAAATTGGTACCAAATTTGTATGTAGCGAAATTTCAGTCGATGACAGATGCAGTAATTTGGGCCCTGATCTAGTTGAAAAAAAGACTTAGAAAATTTCTAAAAAATATTTATAAATAATTTACTTTTCAAGTCTGACCCTCGTATTTCATTTAATATTTGCTCAATCTGGACCCTATAAAGCTTAAATTAAAGCTTGAAAAAATTCCTATATTTTCTATAAAAATAATCGACTGATAATAATATGTTTAAGTAAGTATTAATAGATTTTCTTCCAAAGAACTGCAATCAAATACATGCTGTTCCATTATTAGTTTGAGTCAATGTATGTCACCTTTTCCATCAAACAGCACGAGAAAAAAGGTATTTTTTGACCTTGTGTGTTCAAATTTTTCATATTGTGTATACAGATACCCTATGGACCTATTTAGACATTCCCATTAACAGTTTAATTAAATTCTAAAAACTCGCGATTTTATTAGCGATTTTAATTTTTTTGAAATCAATAAAAATTTAAAAAGTTGTGTAGTTTAAAGATCTATAACTTCTTAAGTAAATATCGGATTTTTATAATCGAAATTTAAATTAAAAGCTAAGGTCTTTTAAACGTAAAAGTTCAAAAAAAAAATTGTGTCATTAAAAAAAATGCATTCTAAATGCAAATGCATTTTTGGGAAGCATTTTCGTCAACTTTTACCCCTTTTGATTTTTTTTAGTTAAAATATTTTTAAAGTACACCATTTTTACAACAAATGTCAGTCATCATTTTCATGGGACACAATGGTCTTCTATTTTTAATATATATTTTTAAAATTTTGCTAATTTTTTTCCATACAAAAATTTAAAAAAAAATAGGTTTCTTTTTGTTTTTAAAAATTTTGTAAATAAATGTTTTCTAAATTGTTTTTCAATGAATTTTAAAGAGCCATAACTCCTAAAGTAAATATCAGATTTCTATAATCAAAATTGAAATGGAATGAAAAAGTTAAAAAAAAATGTGTCAATAAAAATTTGCATTTAAAATTCATTTTTATATTGAGACATTTTTTGTGCACTTTTACGTTTCAAGTAGAGGATTCTAGCTTTTCATTTCACTTTTGATTATAGAAATCCGATATTTATTTAAGGAGTTATGGCTCTCCAAAAATTCATTGAAAAACAATTTAGAAAACATTTACAAAAAATTTTTAAAAACAAAAAAATCAATAATTTTTTCATTTTTGTATGGAAAAAAATTAGCAAAATTATAAAAAAATATATTAAAAATAGAAGACCTTTGTGTCCCATGAAAATGATGACTGACTTTGTTTGGAAAAATTTTGTACTTTAACAATATGTTAACTAAAAAAAATCAAAAGGAAAAATGCACCACAAAAATGCATTTGCATTTAGAATGCATTTTTTTAATGACATATTTTTTTTTAACCTTATGGATAAAGTAGAGGACTTTAGCTTTTAATTTAATTTAAGAAGTTATAGCTCTTCAAACTACACCACTTTTAAATTTTTTTCAGATTTTTGAAAAATGGAAATCGCGAATAAAATCGCGAGATTTTGGAATTTAATAAGACTGTAAATGGGAATGTCTATACACTCCAAAAAAAAGTGAACTAAAATCTGGGAAAATTAACTCAATTTTAAGAAAAAGAGGGAATGATTTGGCTCCAAGGATTTTTTTCTTGGTTTTAGTTCATAATTTTCCCAAAAATTAGGAAAACAAAGTTAATTAATTTTAAGCCAATTTTAACTAGAAAATGGAAAAATTATATTACACTTTAGTTAATTCACATTTTAAAACTAGGTTGGGTCTAGACCCTGGGCACATGGGTTCGGACCCCATGGGTCCAGCCCCTTGTTAACTCGACACAAAATTTGTGTCCGTTTCGCTCTAACTTGCTTAGTTTTTGAGATACGCTAATAAGGGGTCTGATAGGGTCTTGAGAATCTTAAAAACTGGATAACTATTAATCGGAGGGCTTTCGGGTATTTTGCGGAAGTGTTCTACGAGTCAAGAGCTACAAAAATGCCGCATGTGATTATATAAAATCTCGGGAATTTCAAATTTTACATCTAAAATTAGGGTCTTGAGACCCTGACAGATATGCAGAGCTAGGCTATTCCATATTTTTTTCTCTGTAGTCTTTCTTTTAAAAATTTCATCCGTTTCGCTCTATCTCACTTAGTTTTCAAGATATCGCCATTTTGAATTTTTAAGTAAATTCTCAGAAGTTAATAACTAAATTTTAAGAAGTACACTTCCTCAATTCAAAGAAGAGAAATACGATGATGTTTTTTTTTAGTAAATTTTAACTAAACTTGAACTAAATTGTTTTTTAAGAAATATGTCTTAAAATTAAATATACGTTTCTTAGATTTGTGGAAAATTTACTTGGCAGTAAGAATTTTTTTCCTAATATTAAAAAATTCCATGTATAGAAAACTATGAACTTATTATCAGTAAATGAACTAAACTTTTTTCCTCATAGTAAAGAAAATTTTTCATTTTTTTTTTGTTAAATTTAACTTAATTTTAGGAAAATTCATGACAAATTTTCAAAGACATTTTTTCTTAATTTTAGTTATGTATTTTTTTTTTAGTGTAGTATGACATACATTAGATGCCTGGGGAAGTTGTAATGACTTCGCTGATTTTAAACTGATTTTAGTTTTTAGCACCTTGTTAGAGACACATTTTACTCCAAATCATAATTTTGTAACCATTTGAATTCAAATTTAACTCAAATTATCGAAAAAATTGAAAAAATTAACAAAAAGACATATTTTCCCCCTTAATTCGATTTCAAACTTCATGACCGATGTAGCTCTCCTTAGACATGTCCGATTATCCTGAAACTTCGTGAGACGTATTTCCACATCCAAGTTAAAACATTAAACAAGGAAGATCTTTCACAGGGCACCCACTGATTCTCCTGAAACTTGTATATGGGAAAGAGGGGAGGAAAATAAGAGTCATCTGTTTTTTCTTAGCTGCCCAACCTCACATTTTGCGGGTCAAAGGGGAGGGAATAACGGGATTTTTACGTTTTTTGAGGATTTTTCACATTTCTTCAAAAAAAAAAACTATATGAACATTTTATACAGATCGAACATATAAGATTTTTTTAACATAAGGAAATACTACTACAACTACAGATCGAACGGTTTTTTTAAGGCCTATCCAATGGTGTATATGTCGTGTCCGAATTCGTCTTCGTTAAGTCCTTATCTTCAAAAATGTAAAGTCGTTGGGGTAGATTATATGGAGAGGTATACATGTATGATCGCCAAAATCATATATAATAATCTCTATTAAAATTAAGCTGACCCGTATTTTTGCGTTTGGCGAAATTCTTGCTAGTTCGGATTTTATTCGGATTTTCCTGAAAGACCTAATTTTTTCATGAGGTGGCAACGCATTTTAAAATTTGAAAATATGTAACTCTTATTTATCTATTCTCAAGTTTCAGGACAATCAGTGGGTGCCCTCTAAAAGACCTTCCTTGTAAGTGGAGTTGCCGTAAATTTCTAACAACTTCATTTTTTTGGAGCACCATATAAAATAAACCAGAGTCAAAAAAAGTACAATTTTCCAAATTTAGAAAAAAAAAGTAGAAGAATTGTGATCACATCTCGAATTATAGCTTAAAAGTCGAGTAATTTAGAGTAGAATTTTAAGAAGGGTCCGGGCTTTTTCAAAAAGTCGATTTTAATTTTTAAACGTTTACAAATAAGTGATAATAACTTCGAATAATTTTTTCATATTTTTTTTTTCTAAAACTACGTTTAAATACCAACAAAACGTTGTCCTTTTTTGAGATATCTACTACTATATTTTTTACTGGTCAAAATTAATTGAAAATTTAAATTTTTTAATTTTTTTTGAAAAAATCCGCATTTTGAAAAATTGATTACTCAACACCAACATGGTATAAAAATCTGAAAATTTGAGAGAAAGTTGCATTTAATACGTACTAAAACATATCCAAAAAAAAAATGCCTGCGAATTTTGTACTCTTGCCCAAAACATTAAATCATGATAATGTTTTGCGGAAGATTTGGGTATTCTTGCCAAAGCTAAGTTTTTTTTAGAAAAAAAAATGTTATATTACTTTGCTATTCTATGCAAAACGAAGTAAAATATCAGTCGAGGACCCCATTAAAAAACCAAAAGAGCTGTACATTTCGTAAGTGCGTGCAAAAATAAGTGCGAAAAAGTGTTTTTACATTTTGGAGAGTATAAAAGATTCGGCACCAAAGAATATAACACTCTCACTTGTTTTATGTACATTTGATAAACAAATGGAAAATTTTTATGCGAAAAGCTCAGACTTGGTGAAAAAGTAGTTTTGGTAAGAAAAAAAAAACAAAATTATGTTAAAAAAAATTTAATAAACCCAAAATTTTTGGTGAAAAAAAAATTTTGATGAAAAAAATTTTATGATGAATTTCTTTGATGAAAAGAAAAATTTTTTGATGTAAAAAAAAATTGAGAAAAAAAAATATGAGAAAAAAAAAAATTGATGAGAAAAAAATTGATAATAAAAAATTTTATGAATAAAAATTGATGAAAAAAATATGATAAAAAAAAAATTTGAAAAAAAAAAAAAAAATTGATGAAAAAAAAATTTTTGATGAAAAAAAATTTAATGAAAAAAAAAAATATAAAAAAAAATTTATGAAAAAAATGAAAAAAAAAAAAATTGTGAAAAAATGTTTGATGAAAAAAAAAAATTGGTGAAAAAAAAAATTGATGGAAAAAAAAATTGACGAAAAAAAAATTTTATGAAAAAAAAAATTTTTTTTTGTTGAAAAATAATTATGTTGCTTTTTTTCCACCAGCTGGTGAAAAACGGGTTTATTCACCACGAGGTGAATTATTATCCAAGTTACAAACCCAAGTTATTAAAATTTTTGGTTTTAAGAAAATGAAAATAGTAATTCTTGTTTTCTTTTTCGTTAATTGTTCGCTTATATAGTCAAACTGAGGTGGCGTCCTGCAACTTTTTTAAAATTAGACACCAGCCTAAAAACATTATCATGTTAAAATAAATAATCGATGGTTGTCGGGTCTACAAGAGAGTGATTCGTTTAAGTGTATTTCCAAATATACTCCCCTGCAAGCATTTCGATACGAAGAAGATACGCTAGCGTATCGCCTGGAAGATAAATTGTATTGCGGGGGATATCTTCTTCGTATTGCGGAAGAAACACCTTTTGGTAGACATCGTGTCCCGAAAGCGATACGTCCAGGAGATACGAAAGCAATTCCTCTGGAAGATAAATGGGCAATATTGCCAGATAATCGTTTGGAAGATAAATTTATGATTTTACTCAAATTTTACCTAGAAAATATTGCCAGATAATCCACTAAATGATATCCGCAATGTTGTTCTTGGAAGATAAAAAGAAGATGTCGCCGTTTTTGTTTCAAAATTATGGTTTTTATTGTTAGATATAATTTAAAAGATACCGCACTACAAAAAATTGTCTTGAATGATGATTTCTTGATTGGTTCCATGATCTTGATAAATGTTGTGCGTCAAAAATTGGTCACAAATTTGCTGGACCTAATGGAGAAACGAAATTAAGTTAATCAATAGTGCAGATTTATATCTATTTGTTGCAAATGCATTACTTACCTCTCAAAACCACTTTTCAGGAATTTTTGTTTGATTTATTTCACATTTATTGCGAAAAAACGAAGAAAAACCATATTATAATATGAAAATTTATTTTTGACAACAAATAAAATATTTTGATTTCGTTTTTTTTTCATCCGTATGATAAAAGGAAGATATCGTATATGAATCGCGCAGGTGAAAAATCGCCTGGAAGATACATTTTCGATAATTTGGCGATTTTATCTACTTTATAATTGACAAAAAAAAATATTTTTTTTTAAGTATTGCTAAAATATCCTCAAAATGATAAAAGGAAGATTTTAAAAATATACTACTTTGATGATTTGTAAATACGATAAAAATAAGATATCCCCGCAATTTCTCTTAGGCGATATTTCTTCCAAATGTTTATTCTATTCTATTTCGACCCGCCTTTTCTTTAAATCTATATAAATAAAAATCAATTGTCGTTCGTTGGTAACAGCATCAGTTCGTCATAGCCCAACTTAGGTTTTTACGTAAAGAAAAATTGACCACGCCCATTTTTACGCCCACTTTTTTCGATTTATCTAAAATCGGAAAACGGCTGCAACGATTTGGGTAATTTTTTATTTAAATGTTCATAATAATCCAATTTTAGTTTGTACTGAAAGGAAAATCCACCATGCCAACTTTTATGCCCACTTTTTCAATTTATCTAAAATCTGAGAATGGCTGGGGCAATTTGACAATTTCATCATATTCCAACTTTGGTTTTTACAAAAAAAAATTTACCACTCCCACTTTGGCTAACTTTTGTTGAAAATGTTCGTCATAATTCAAATAAGTTTTTTATGGGCAGTAGAATTTTCCACGCCCACTTTTTGCTATGTATCGAAGAACTAAGGCGGCTAGACCGATTTGGTTATAGTCCGCAAAAGATTTTTAAGGAAAGAAAAATTGTGCACACTGCTCACTTTTAACGATATATATCATGGAATGGGTGGATAAATTTATCTAATTTTGTTTTTAATGTTCGTCATAGTCCAGCAAAGGTTTTCGGAAAGAACAATTTTCCACTTCTATGCCCACTTTTGAATGGATGGACCGAGTTGGTTAAATTCAAATAAGGTTTTACGGTAAGATAAGTTGTCCACCCTCTCCTTTTTTTCGATATATATAAAATTTACTCCATAGAAAAATAAAATATAGAATAATAAAATATAAATAAAAATCATATGTAGTTCGTTGGTAATCGCATCACTTGAGAACTGACCGATTTGGATAATATTTTTCTTTAAGTTCGTCATATTTTTTTTAATGTTTGTCTTTGGTTTTTTTCGGAAAACAAATTAATCTCGCCCACTTTTACGCCTCCTTTTTTCGATATATCTGAAATCGGAGAACGGCTGGACTTAACTTCTTTTTTTAATTTTCGTCATAGTCCAATTTAGGTTAAAACGGAAATAAAATTTGTTCACGCCACTTTTATTTCGATATATCTAAAATAGTAGAACGGCAGGGCTGATTTGGCAATTAGTAGTATTTGTTGACGTTCGTGATAGTACAACTAAGGTTTTTACGGAAAGATAAATTATCCACTCCCACATCGAAGAAAGACTTGCCTGATTTGTTAAATTTTTTCTTTAATGATCGTTATAGTCCAAGTAAGGATTTTGAAATAATTATTTGCCTTCCCACTTAAAAGCCCACATTATTCAACATCCTTAAAATTTGCAATACTTGAGAACGCCTGGGCCGATGTGGCTAATTGTTTTAAATGTTTGTAATGTTCCATATAATTGTTTGGAAAGAAAAATTGTCCTCGGCCACTTTTTTCGATATATTTAAAATTCGTTTTTACTCTAATTCAATCTATTAAAAAAAAAATACATCTTAATATTAAACTTGGTGAAAATGACTTTAAATACTTTGGGATTTTTACCATATGTACAATTTTAACTTACCACACAATTTTAACGCCCACTTTTGTCTAAATATGCCGACTACTAATGACCGGACTGATTTTTTTAAGTTGATTATAGGTTTTGTTTGAACTCAAGACAATAGCTCACGATAAGAACGAGGAATATGCGTAATTTATTTTTGTGTTGTTCGTAATGATTAGGGATGAGATTTTCATGCACTAAAAAATCGAAAATATGCGCTTAAAATATGCGCTAAAAAATTCAAAATATGCACTAAAAAACCCTAAAATATGCACTAAAAAATAAAATGTGTACAATAAAAATCATGTTTTCATAGGAAAAACTTCTTAAAAAGCAAAAAATAGCGCCGTGTTTGTAGTAACTTTTAAAACTTTATATAAGCAAGATTTTTTTAGAAATTAAGAAAATCTATAAAAAAAAATTAAAAGAAAAAAAATATATTTTCTTATTTTCAAAATAAATTTTGAAAATTTTAAATAGTTTTTGGAAAAAATAAATCTCAATTTGTGTTTTTGCTAGTTTATGCAAAAATATGCAAAAATATGCACTTAAGAGTTAGAAATATGCACAAAATATGCATTTAAAACCAAAATATGCAAAAATATGCATTTTCACCAAAATATGCAAAAATATGCAAAAACAAATCGATGCCATTTTAATGCAAATTTCTTGATTCGCAAAGATAATTGGTCGATATCGTATTTAGACTATCGACAAAAAACATGCATTTGCATGGAAATCTCATCCCTAGTAATGATATTAAAGAAGTTTTGAACTTGTACAATACGCAAAGTCGAAGACATGGTTATTGTTATTTTTAGTTCCTAAAATATAATTTGGAGATGATACTCTCCCTAATCGGGTCTTTAAAACCACGCCTACAATTTTTTCTAAGCCAAGAAATTCGTTACCCTTTTTTGCAGGGCTATATATTTGAAGCGATACGAAATATAACACTGATCTTATATTTAGGCCAGCAACGCGGACCGGGCCAGCTAGTTTATAATAATTTTAAAAAGTTTCTTGTAGACATTAACTTTCAATAAAACTTTTATGAAAAAACTAAATATTTAATTAAATTTTTATTTTTATTTTAAAGTATAACATTTGGAAAGATTATGATGATGCCGCCAAAGAAATTCATATTATGGTCAATCCTGATGAAGTTGAAAACTTTATTAAATTAATAAAGGTTTATGGTTTGGAAAGCGAATTATTAATTAACAATGTCCAAGAGTAAGTATAAAATTTGTTTATAACTTACAATAAAAATATTAAAGCACAAAGTTGATTAAAAAAAAAGATAATAATTTCTGTGACAATAAGTGATAAAAGCGTAAGTTGATAAAAGGGCGTTTCGAGTAGTGCATATTGTCGTAACCTATTAAACGTCTTATACACAAGTCCGCCTTTTTAGCGATCGTACTTTTTTTATTGCAACTTTTAATTGGCAACAAAAAAAAAAGAAAGTCCACCAAGAGCGGCCTTATGTATTAGAAGTAGTGTTTGGGAATTCCCGGACTTATCAATTTCCCGGGAAACGGGAAAAAAATAATTTATATCCCGGGATTCCCGGGAATCCCGGGAAATATTCATTATTAATATAAATCATAAAAAACATTAAAATTTTACCAACTTTCTATTAAAAACCATTTTATTAGAGATAAACAATTAATTAAAACATAAAAAATCAAAAAATAAAAGTTAAAAATCATGAAATACAATAAAACAAAACAAAAATAATATTGCAACTTTTTTCCCCACAAAAAAACACAAAAAATAGCTAAAAATCGCAAAAAAATTTAAAACTGCGTTATTCGAGCAAAAACTAATAAAGTTGACAGCACTTTTAATATTTGTTCTGGAAATGTAAATTTTAGGTTCAAAATTTTTATATTTTTTTGACAGTCTTAGCAAAATTATCATTAACCGACGTATATTTTTTGACTTTTTGATATTTTTGATATTTCATGATATTGTCATACTTTTTACACTTGGTCAGCTTTCCTATCACTGTTCTTCCAAATAGAAAAAATACAAAAAATGGCAAATGTAATTATTAGGGATGAGATTTCCATGCAAATGCATGTTTTTTGTCGATAGTCTAAGAACGGTATCGACCAATTATCTTACCGAATCAAGAAATTTGAGTTAAAATGGCATCGATTTGTTTATGCATATTTTTGCATATTTTGATGAAAATGCATATTTTTGCATATTTTGGTTTTAAGTGCATATTTTAAACTTTTAAGTGCATATTTTTGCACATTTTGGCATAAATTAGCAAAAACACTAATTGCAATTTATTTTTTTTTTTCAAAAACCATTTTAAATTTTAAAAATTAATTTTGAAAATAAGAAAAACTATTTTTTTCTTTAAATTTTTTTTATAGATTGTCTTTATTTTTAAAAAAATCTTGCTTATATAAAGTTTTAAATGTTAGTATTTAAGCCCGGCGTTAATTTTTTGCTTTTTAAAAAGTTTTTCCTATGAAAACAAGATTTTTTTTGCACACATTTCATTTTTTAGTGCATATTTTTAGGTTTTTGAGTGCATATTTCGAATTTTTTAGCGCATATTTTAAGCGCATATTTTCGATTTTTTAGTGCATGAAAATCTCATCCCTAGTAATTATACCTGTATGTAAAAAAGATATTAAAAATTTAATTAAAATAAACCTTTTTTATGTAAAATGGCTTATTTTATAAAATTCCCGGATTTCCCGGGAAATATTAAAAAAATTCCCGGGAATTCCCGTCAGTCTTTTCCCGGGAATTCCCGGACCCCAAACACTAATTAGAAGGTAAAACAGCACATTTTCATTCAACCTTATTTAAGCGATTTTTTTTAAAAAACCCTAATATCTTAAAATTAGCTTTTTGGACAAAAGCTATTATCACTTATTGCCACAGATAATATAAATGTATTTTATAATCGAAAATCTTATTTCTATAACAAAATTTATAATGATAAGGAATTTTTAAGTGCTGCCACTAATTAATTGCTGTTATTAACATTTATTAATTTATTTAGTCTTATCGATCAAGAACAACAGGCTTCTGAATTAACAGCTGATAACAGCGATTTCGGTTGGACTCGTTATTATGAATTGCATGAAATTGAACAGTGGTTAGATGGTATTTTAGCTGCCTATCCCGGAGTTACTGAAGGTATTGAAATTGGCAAATCTTATGAGGGACGTACAATTCGTGCCATTAAGATTTCTTATAAGGCGGGTAATCCTGGCATCTTTATTGAGTCTAATATACATGCCCGTGAATGGATCACTTCGGCTACTTGTACTTGGTTTATCAATCAATTGCTGACCTCTACCGATGCTGGCGTTAGAAATTTGGCGGAAAATTATGATTGGTATATTATACCCGTTTTTAATGTTGATGGTTTTGTATATTCTCATAATAAGGTAAGTTTTTAAGGATATTAAAATACAGATTCTGAGATATTTTTCTTATAGAATAATTCTCAGATTCTAAAAGATTTTTCCTACACGATCAGATTCTGAAATATTTTTCCTATAGAAAAAGTCTTAGATTCTGAGACATTTTTCCAATAGAAAATGTCCCATATTCTGAAACACTTCTTCTAAACAAAAAATCTTAGATTGTAAGACACTTTTTTATAGAAAAAGTGTCAGATTCTGAAAAATTTTGTCTATAGAAAAAGTCTCAGATAGTGACATATTTTTTCTATACAAAAAGTCTATGATTCTGAGATATTTTCCCAATATAAAAAGTCTCAGATTCTGCGACATTTTTCCTATAGAAAAAGTCTCAGCTTCTGAGACATTTTTCCTATAGCAAAAGTTTCAGATTCTGAGACATTTTTCTTATTGAAAAAGTCTCAGATTCTGAGACATTTTTCTTATAGAAAAAGTCTCAGATTCTGAGATATTTTTCTTATAGAAAGAGTCTCAGATTCTAAAACATTTTTCTTATAGAAAAAGTCTCAGATTCTAAAACATTTTTCTTATAGAAAAGGTCTCAGATTCTGAGACATTTTTCTTATAAAAAAAGTCTCAGATTCTGAGACATTTTTCTTATAAAAAAAGTCTCAGATTCTGAGACATTTTTCTTATAAAAAAAGTCTCAGATTCTGAGACATTTTTCTTATAAAAAAAGTCTCAGATTCTGAGACATTTTTCTTTAAGAAAAAGTCTCAGATTCTGAGACATTTTTCTTATAGAAAAAGTCTCAGATTCTGAGACATTTTTCTTATAGAAAAAGTCTCAGATTCTGAGACATTTTTCTTATAGAAAAAGTCTCAGATTCTGAGACATTTTTCTTATAGAAAAAGTCTCAGATTCTGAGACATTTTTCTTATAGAAAAAGTCTCAGATTCTGAGACATTTTTCTTATAGAAAAAGTCTCAGATTCTGAGACATTTTTCTTATAGATAAAGTCTCAGATTCTGAGACATTTTTCTTATAGAAAAAGTCTCAGATTCTGAGACATTTTTCTTATAGAAAAAGTCTCAGATTCTGAGACATTTTTCTTATAGAAAAAGTCTCAGATTCTGAGACATTTTTCTTATAGAAAAAGTCTCAGATTCTGAGACATTTTTCTTATAGAAAAAGTCTCAGATTCTGAGACATTTTTCTTATAGAAAAAGTCTCAGATTCTGAGACATTTTTCTTATAGAAAAAGTCTCAGATTCTGAGACATTTTTCTTATAGAAAAAGTCTCAGATTCTGAGACATTTTTCTTATAGAAAAAGTCTCAGATTCTGAGACATTTTTCTTATAGAAAAAGTCTCAGATTCTGAGACATTTTTCTTATAGAAAAAGTCTCAGATTCTGAGACATTTTTCTTATAGAAAAAGTCTCAGATTCTGAGACATTTTTCTTATAGAAAAAGTCTCAGATTCTGAGACATTTTTCTTATAGAAAAAGTCTCAGATTCTGAGACATTTTTCTTATAGAAAAGGTCTCAGATTCTGAGACATTTTTCTTATAGAAAAACTCTCAGATTCTGAGACATTTTTCTTATAGAAAAAGTCTCAGATTCTGAGACATTTTTCTTATAGAAAAAGTCTCAGATTCTGAGACATTTTTCTTATAGAAAAAGTCTCAGATTCTGAGACATTTTTCTTATAGAAAAAGTCTCAGATTCTGAGACATTTTTCTTATAGAAAAAGTCTCAGATTCTGAGACATTTTTCTTATAGAAAAAGTCTCAGATTCTGAGACATTTTTCTTTTAGAAAAAGTCTCAGATTCTGAGACATTTTTCTTATAGAAAAAGTCTCAGATTCTGAGACATTTTTCTTATAGAAAAAGTCTCAGATTCTGAGACATTTTTCTTATAGAAAAAGTCTCAGATTCTGAGACATTTTTCTTATAGAAAAAGTCTCAGATTCTGAGACATTTTTCTTATAGAAAAAGTCTCAGATTCTGAGACATTTTTCTTATAGAAAAAGTCTCAGATTCTGAGACATTTTTCTTATAGAAAAAGTCTCAGATTCTGAGACATTTTTCTTATAGAAAAAGTCTCAGATTCTGAGACATTTTTCTTATAGAAAAAGTCTCAGATTCTGAGACATTTTTCTTATAGAAAAAGTCTCAGATTCTGAGACATTTTTCTTATAGAAAAAGTCTCAGATTCTGAGACATTTTTCTTATAGAAAAAGTCTCAGATTCTGAGACATTTTTCTTATAGAAAAAGTCTCAGATTCTGAGACATTTTTCTTATAGAAAAAGTCTCAGATTCTGAGACATTTTTCTTATAGAAAAAGTCTCAGATTCTGAGACATTTTTCTTATAGAAAAAGTCTCAGATTCTGAGACATTTTTCTTATAGAAAAAGTCTCAGATTCTGAGACATTTTTCTTATAGAAAAAGTCTCAGATTCTGAGACATTTTTCTTATAGAAAAAGTCTCAGATTCTGAGACATTTTTCTTATAGAAAAAGTCTCAGATTCTGAGACATTTTTCTTATAGAAAAAGTCTCAGATTCTGAGACATTTTTCTTATAGAAAAAGTCTCAGATTCTGAGACATTTTTCTTATAGAAAAAGTCTCAGATTCTGAGACATTTTTCTTATAGAAAAAGTCTCAGATTCTGAGACATTTTTCTTATAGAAAAAGTCTCAGATTCTGAGACATTTTTCTTATAGAAAAAGTCTCAGATTCTGAGACATTTTTCTTATAGAAAAAGTCTCAGATTCTGAGACATTTTTCTTATAGAAAAAGTTTCAGATTCTGAGACATTTTTCTTATAGAAAAAGTCTCAGATTCTGAGACATTTTTCTTATAGAAAAAGTCTCAGATTCTGAGACATTTTTCTTATAGAAAAAGTCTCAGATTCTGAGACATTTTTCTTATAGAAAAAGTCTCAGATTCTGAGACATTTTTCTTATAGAAAAAGTCTCAGATTCTGAGACATTTTTCTTATAGAAAAAGTCTCAGATTCTGAGACATTTTTCTTATAGAAAAAGTCTCAGATTCTGAGACATTTTTCTTATAGAAAAAGTCTCAGATTCTGAGACATTTTTCTTATAGAAAAAGTCTCAGATTCTGAGACATTTTTCTTATAGAAAAAGTCTCAGATTCTGAGAAATGTCTTAGCATTTTTTCTGTAGAAAAAGTCTCAGATTCTGAGAATTTTTTCTTATAGAAAAAGTCTCAGATTCTGAGACATTTTTCTTATAGAAAAAATCCCAGATTCTGAGACATTTTTCTTATAGAAAAAGTCTCAGATTCTTAGACATTTTGCTTATAGAAAAAGTCTCAGATTCTGAGACATTTTTCTTATAGAAAAAGTCTCAGATTCTGAGACATTTTTCTTATAGAAAAAGTCTCAGATTCTGAGACATTTTTCTTATAGAAAAAGTCTCAGATTCTGAGACATTTTTCTTATAGAAAAAGTCTCAGATTCTGAGACATTTTTCTTATAGAAAAAGTCTCAGATTCTGAGACATTTTTCTTATAGAAAAAGTCTCAGATTCTGAGACATTTTTCTTATAGAAAAAGTCTCAGATTCTGAGACATTTTTCTTATAGAAAAAGTCTCAGATTCTGAGACATTTTTCTTATAGAAAAAGTCTCAGATTCTGAGACATTTTTCTTATAGAAAAAGTCTCAGATTCTGAGACATTTTTCTTATAGAAAAAGTCTCAGATTCTGAGACATTTTTCTTATAGAAAAAGTCTCAGATTCTGAGACATTTTTCTTATAGAAAAAGTCTCAGATTCTGAGACATTTTTCTTATAGAAAAAGTCTCAGATTCTGAGACATTTTTCTTATAGAAAAAGTCTCAGATTCTGAGACATTTTTCTTATAGAAAAAGTCTCAGATTCTGAGACATTTTTCTTATAGAAAAAGTCTCAGATTCTGAGACATTTTTCTTATAGAAAAAGTCTCAGATTCTGAGACATTTTTCTTATAGAAAAAGTCTCAGATTCTGAGACATTTTTCTTATAGAAAAAGTCTCAGATTCTGAGAAATGTCTTAGCATTTTTTCTGTAGAAAAAGTCTCAGATTCTGAGAATTTTTTCTTATAGAAAAAGTCTCAGATTCTGAGACATTTTTCTTATAGAAAAAATCCCAGATTCTGAGACATTTTTCTTATAGAAAAAGTCTCAGATTCTTAGACATTTTGCTTATAGAAAAAGTCTCAGATTCTGAGACATTTTTCTTATAGAAAAAGTCTCAGATTCTGAGACATTTTTCTTATAGAAAAAGTCTCAGATTTTGAGACATTTTTCTTATAGAAAAAGTCTCAGATTCTGAGACATTTTTCTTACAGAAAAAGTCTCAGATTCTGAGACATTTTTCTTATAGAAAAAGTCTCAGATTCTGAGACATTTTTCCTATAGAAAAAAGTCTCGGATTCTGAAAAAATTTTCCTATTTGTTTTAATCAAATATTTTTTTTTTAATTTTTCAGGATCGCATGTGGCGTAAAACTCGTCAACCTGTCAGCACTAGCAATTGTATTGGTACCGATGCTAATCGTAATTTTGACTCGCATTGGATGGCAAATAATGGTGCTTCCTCTAATCCTTGTTCTGAAACTTTTGCTGGTCCAGTTCCATTCTCAGAACCCGAAGCTGAGGCTTTAGCTAGCTTTGTTACCTCCGTTAAAGATAAGATTAGTATTTATTTGTCTTTCCATTCTTATGGACAATATTTGTTGTCACCATATGGTCATACGGCGTCAGAATTTCCCGAGAACTATGATGATCTTGTCACTATTGGTAAATCATTTTACGACGCTATTATTGCCCTGCCATATAAAACTGCTTACCGTTATGGTTCCACAGCTACTGTTTTGTGTAAGTTGATATAGATTCATTAAAAGTGGTTTCGAGTCTTATGAAATATATTTTCTTTTTATATTTTCAGATGTTGCTTCTGGCTCGACAGTCGACTGGGTTTTTAATGAATTGGATGTTAAGATCGGCTACACCATTGAATACCGTGATACTGGTCGTTATGGTTTTATTTTACCTCCAGTCCAAATTTTGCCCAATTGTGAGGAGCTTATGGCTGGTATGCAAGCTTTAGTTTCTAAATCTAGAGAATTAGGTTATATATAAATAATTGAAATATGTGAATTCTAAATTATTAAAAATTTATTAATAAAGATGTTGCAACGTTTAATAAAATACTGTCGGATACCCGGTTTAGAACGGTTTCTTATCGTCTGTTAAATACAAAATGTTAAAGGTCACAAAAAAATATTCATAAGAAAAGTATAGTCGGCCAATGCCAACCATATCATACCCTACACAAGTGCTTGCCGGAAAATCTACACCCAGAAAGTTTTACAGTAAATATTTACGGTTATTCAAAAAGTTTTTAGTTAAAGTTGTTTTAAACGTTTTATCGTTTGTTTGTCAATGAAAATAAAATATTGAACGATTTATACAGTTGTTAAAACAATAAACTACAAAAGTTACGGAAAAATATTTTAATCAGTTAAATTATTTTTGACTGATTATACCGTATAATTTTACAGAAGTACGGTTTTTGTAGTTTGTTATTCAAAAAATTTTATTTTTACTTCACAGAACAAAAAATTGTAAACAGTTAAAATAACTGAAATATCGTTTGTTTTTACACTGAAAAAAAAGACATAACTAAATTTAAGGAAAAAAATGTCTTTGAAAATTTATCATGAATTTTCCTAAAATTTAGTTAAATTTAACTTAAAAATGAGAAATTTTCTTATCTATGAGGAAAAAATTTTAGTTCATTTACTTATAATTAGTTCAAAGTTTTCTTTAAATGGATTTTTTAAATATTAGGAAAAAAATTCTTACAGTCAAAGAAATTTTCCACAAATCTAAGAATCGTATCTTTATTTTTAAGATATATTTCTTAAAAAACAATTTAGTTCAAGTTTAGTTAAAATTTACTAAAAAAAACATCATCGTATTTCTCTTCTTTGAATTGAGGAAGTGTACTTCTTAGAATCTAGTTAATGACTTCTGAGAATTTAGTAAATAACTTCTTAGAATTTAGTTAAATATTCAAAATGGCGATATCTCGAAAACTAAGCGAGATAGAGCAAAACGGATGAAATTTTCAAAAGAAAGACTATAAAGAAAAATATGGAATAGCCTAGCTCTGCATATCTGTCGGGGTCTCAAGACCCTAATTTTAGATCTAAATTTTGAAATTCCCGAGATTTTATATATACACATATCGCGGTAAATACTGCCAATACGAGAAAAAGTCCAACGGCATTTTTTTAGATCTTGACTCGTAGAACACTTCCGCAAAATACCCGAAAGCCCTCCGATTAATAGTTTTTGAGTTATCCGGTTTTTAAGATTCTCAAGACCCTATCAGGCCCCTTTTTACCGTATCTCAAAAACTAAGCAAGTT
This sequence comes from Pegoplata infirma, assembly GCA_963921195.1. Taxonomy (NCBI): domain Eukaryota; kingdom Metazoa; phylum Arthropoda; class Insecta; order Diptera; family Anthomyiidae; genus Pegoplata; species Pegoplata infirma. Next base: position 114,935,292 of record OY992537.1, on the reverse strand, counting down.
AGAGCGAAACGGACACAAATTTTGGGTCAAAATCTATGGGGACCCTTAAAGGACCCAACGGGGTCTCGAGTTAAATGGGGTCCGAACCCATGGGTCCAGGGTCAAGACCCAATCTATTTCTAAAATGTGAAGTATAATTTTTCCCATTTTCTAGTTAAAATTGGCTTAAAATTAAAAAACTTTGTTTTCCTCATTTTTGGGAAAATTTTGAACTAAAACCAAGAAAAAAATCTTTGGAGCCAAATCATTCCCTCTTTTTCTCAAAATTGAGTTAATTTTCCCAGATTTTAGTTCACTTTTTTTTTTGAGTGTACGGAATGTCTAGTCATTTATTAACGTTTAAAAATAACTGAAAAATGTTGTTGTTTCAAATGAAATATAAGTAGTCCGTTTTTTAAAAGGAAAAACGATTGTTTTAAACGTTTTTTCAGTTGAATTTACTTACAAAATATTTTGAGTGTAGATCCAGTCAAAACATGGTCGGCCATACATTTGACTCCTCTAAGGGCATCCATGGGCCAGTTGGAGCGATGGGAGAAAATTTTATAAAAATGACATTTTTTTGGGGAGTCCCCTTAGAAAGTGGAGATACGGAGTAGGTTTGTTCAAAAGTAATGTTGGGGTGTAAAAATTAATGGGTTTTAAACTTCACCCCTCTATGAGCTACTCCGAGGCACTTGTGGGGCTCTTTGTGTTTTTTAACTCCTTTACCGCCACCTACGCCCCAATGAGAATGAGGAGCCCGGTGGGGCTCCTATATATACGTTAGCTACACAGAAAAACATAAAAATAAAATTTTTGAGAATATTTTTAATACTATTGAGTAAAAAATTACTCAATTTTGCACCAGTAAATGATTGAATAATATTGAGTAAACTTTAAATAAAAATTTGTTAAATGTTTGCCAAAAAATTTTAGTAAATTTTTAAGTGACATAATTAAAACTTTACTAAACATTTTTTTTTTAACTGTTTAATTGTGTCAAGTTATAAATTTGCTCAAAATTTATCAATTTATTTTTTTTAAAAGTTAAAAAAAATGTTAAATCTTTTTTTCAAAACTTTACCAAACATATTTATGTCTCAAAGACATAGGAAAATTTTATAAAGACGATTACAAATTATCATTTGCATATACAAAAAACTATAAACTAAATGAGAATTCAAAAAACTATGAGAGTTTAAAAAAAAAAATTATAAAAACTATTAAGGCCTCTGTTCTGTCTTTTACACCTTTTCAATTCACATGAAAATTTCCAAATCACATGAAATCAAGGCAAGTGATTTGTCGATCACGTTTTCATTCGAAGTTAAAATCGAATACTTATGTGAAACAAAACAAAAAAAAATTCGGATGTGAAATCTAGAACACCAAAAAAATTCAGAAATTTTCACATTTTTTGTGTGAATTACTTTTTTTTTTGAATAGCGGCCTAAGTTTTTTTTTTTAATTAAATTTTCTTTAAAGTTTTTCAGTAAAATTGCGTCAATCAATTTTTTTTTTTTTAATTTAAACAAGTGATTACTCAATTTTTTTTCTTCATATTTTTTTCTGTGTATAACCGGTACAAATTTCACTTCAATCGATGTAGTACTAACTGAATGGCCGAATTGTTTCCAAAAAAAAACTGCGCAGTGTACACTCAAAAAAAGTGAACTAAAATCTGGGAAAATTAACTCAATTTTGAGAAAAAAAGGGAATGATTTGGCTCCAAAGATTTTTTTTCTTGGTTTTAGTTCATAATTTCCCCAAAAATAAGGAAAACGAAGTTATTTAATTTTAAGCCAATTTTAACTAGTAAATGGGAAAAATTATACTTCACATTTTAGAAATAGATTGGGCCTAGACCCTGGGTTCGGACCCCATTTAACTCGAGATCCCGTTGAGTTCTTTAAGGGTCCCCATAGATTTTGATCCAAAACTTGTGTCCGTTTCGCTCTAACTTGCTTAGTTTTTGAGATACGGTAATAAGGGGCCTGATAGGGTCTTGAGAATCTTAAAAACTGGAAAACTCAAAAACTATTAATCGGAGGGCTTTCGGGTATTTTGCGGAAGTGTTCTTCGAGTCAAGAGCTACAAAAATGCCGTTGGACCTTTTCTTGTGTTGGCAGTATTTTCCGAGATATGTGCATATATAAAATCTCGGGAATTTCAGAATTTTATAAAGACGATTACAAATTATCATTTGCATATACAAAAAACTATAAACTAAATGAGAATTCAAAAAACTATGAGAGTTTAAAAAAAAAATATAAAAACTATTAAGGCCTCTGTTCTGTCTTTTACACCTTTTCAATTCACATGAAAATTTCCAAATCACATGAAATCAATTTAAGTGTTTTGTCGATCACGTTTTCATTCGAAGTTAAAATCGAATACTTATGTGAAACAAAACAAAAAAAAATTCGGATGTGAAATCTAGAACACCAAAAAAATTCAGAAATTTTCACATTTTTTGTGTGAATTACTTTTTTTTTGAATAGCGGCCTAAGTTTTTTTTTTTTTTATTATTTACTTAAATTTTCTTTAAAGTTTTTCAGTAAAATTGCGTCAATCAATTTTTTTTTTTAATTTAAACAAGTGATTACTCAAATTTTTTTCTTCATATTTTTTTCTGTGTATAACCGGTACAAATTTCACTTCAATCGATGTAGTACTAACTGAATGGCCGAATTGTTTCCAAAAAAAAAAAACTGCGCAGTGTACACTCAAAAAAAGTGAACTAAAATCTGGGAAAATTAACTGAATTTTGAGAAAAAAAGGGAATGATTTGGCTCCAAAGATTTTTTTTCTTGGTTTTAGTTCATAATTTCCCCAAAAATAAGGAAAACGAAGTTATTTAATTTTAAGCCAATTTTAACTAGTAAATGGGAAAAATTATACTTCACATTTTAGAAATAGATTGGGCCTAGACCCTGGACCCATGGGTTCGGACCCCATTTAACTCGAGATCCCGTTGAGTTCTTTAAGGGTCCCCATAGATTTTGATCCAAAACTTGTGTCCGTTTCGCTCTAACTTGCTTAGTTTTTGAGATACGGTAACAAGGGGCCTGATAGGGTCTTGAGAATCTTAAAATCTGGAAAACTCAAAAACTATTAATCGGAGGGCTTTCGGGTATTTTGCGGAAGTGTTCTCCGAGTCAAGAGCTACAAAAATGCTGTTGGACCTTTTCTTGTGTTGGAAGTATTTTCCGAGATATGTGCATATATAAAATCTCGGGAATTTCAAAATTTAGATCTAAAATTAGGGTCTTGAGACCCCGACAGATATGCAGAGCTAGCCTATTCCTTCCTTGTAGTCTTTCTTTTGAAAATTTCATCCGTTTCACTCTATCTCGCTTAGTTTTCGAGATATCGCCATTTTGAATTTTTAACTAAATTCTAAGAAGTTATTTACTAAATTCTCAGAAGTTATTAACTAAATTCTAAGAAGTACACTTCCTCAATCCAAAGAAGAAAAATACGATAATGTTTTTTTTTAGTTAATTTTAACTAAACTTGAACAAAACTGTTTTTTAAGAAATATGTCTTAAAAATAAATATGCGTTTCTTAGATTTGTGGAAAATTTCTTTGGCAGTAAGAATTTTTTTCCTAATATTAAAAAAATCCATTTAAAGAAAACTATGAACTAATTATAAGTAAATGAACTAAAATATTTTCCTCATAGTTAAGAAAATTTCTCATTTTTAAGTTAAATTTAACTAAATTTTAGGAAAATTCATGATAAATTTTCAAAGACATTTTTTCCTTAGTTTTAGCTATGTCTTTTTTTCAGTGTATGAAAAGGCTTTATGTTTATTTACATTTGTATTTCTCCGCCAGAGGGTGTAGTAGAAGACCAACGAAAAGAAACGTTTTTTTACGCATAGATCAAAAATTTTATAAAGTTTGGAAATGAAATAGTCGGTAGTTAGAGAAATTTGCTGTGTTTTTTTTTAAAGTGGGAAAGTGAAAAGGAAATAATGTGAAAAAAATTTCTATGAAATATGTCCAATGATCTGAAAAAATTTTCTATGAAAAATTTTAAAGAATCTTAAAATTTTTCTAGAGGAAAAATGTCGCGGAATGTTAAAATTTTTCTATACGAAAAAATTGAGATTTTTTTTTATGGAAAAAATTGAGAATTTTTCTAATGGAATAATTTGTAAATTTTTCTATATGAGAATTTTTCTAAAGGAATAATTTGTAAATTTTTCTATAGGAAAATCCTTAAAAGTTTTCTATAGGAAAAATCTGGAAATTTTTCTTTATGAGAAATTTTTTTCTATAGAAATTCTTCCATGAAAAATGTCTAAGAATCCTAAAATGTTTCTGAATATTAGAATGTTTCTATGTGATAAAACATTTCTTTAGAAAAAATACAAGAATTTTTCTAGACGAAATATTTAGGAATTTTTCTAGGCGAAATTTTTTTTAATATTTTTAAGTGAAAAATTTATTAATTTTCAATATTGAAAATTTTACATTTTTTCTTTGTAAAAAGAGGAACTGAAATCATGAGTGAGAATTTTTTCTAGAATTTTCAAGAATCTCAAAAGTTTTCCTTAGAAAAAATTTTTTAAATCATAAATTAAAATAAAATTTTTCTGTAGAGAAAATAAGAAAATTTTCTTCAGGGAAAATTTGAGAATTTTTTAAACAAATAATGCAATAGAATTATTTTCCGTAGGAAAAATGTATCAGCATCTGAGAATATTTTTATTAGAAATATGTCTCAGATCCTAAGACATTTTAATAGGAAAAGTTGAGACATTTTCTATAAGAAAAAAGTCCTAGAATACTAGAAAAAAAATCGGATTTTTTCGATAGGAAAAAAATCTCAAAATTTTTGAGTTTAAATATTAAAAAAATATTCTAAAATCTATCATCCTTTACCACAAAAAATAAAAATAAATTTAAAATCGACTTTTAATTTTATTTCCATACAAATTGTTTTTGTTTTTAAAAGCGACTTTCAAAAAATGTATAAAAAATTTAAAATAAAACTTTTGTTAAAATAGAGTTTTTATTTTTTGGCACGGGCCTATGACTTTTTCGATAGGAAAAATAACTCAGAATCCAAGTATTTTTCTATAAAAAACGCCTTAGTTTCTGAGAATTTTAGAAAAAATATTCTGAGAAAAAATATAACAGAATCTAACAAAGGTCTTAGATTCCGACTTTTTTTTAGTTGAAAAATGTCTCAGAATCCAAGATTTTTTTAGGAAAAAATTCCAATACTCAGACTCTGAGACTTTTCCGATGGGAAAAATTACTCAGAAACTAAAACATTTTCTTGGGGAAAAAATTTCTTAGACTCTCTAATGAAAATATTTCTCAGAAAATGCTTGACTATCTTAGACTTTTTCTAGGAAAAAGTTTCTCAAAAAAGAAAACTAGTTTAATAGAAAAATGCCTCCAAAAATTTTAAAAAGCATTAAAGTCTTCCATTTTTCTAATCTCAGGTACTTTTTTTGAATATTTTTTCAAACCCTAAAATATATGTGTAAAGAAAGATCGTTTCGGTATCTTAAAAACTTTTTGTAGAAAAATAGAAGTTTTTAATAGGAAAAAACTCACTCAATCTGAGAATTTTTCTTTACGAATATTTTTTCTAAATATAGAAATTTTTTGGTGTGACAATTGCATAAGTATCTGAGAATTTTTTAAATGAAGGTATATCAGAATTTAAAAATGTTTGTATAAATTCTGATTAATTTTTATTCAAAAATAAAATTGTTACATTTAACCTTTAAAATATTATATTTTGAGAAAGTTTATTCTAGCTCGAGGGCATTATTTTCTTTACTTATTTAGACTATTATATTTTCATAGAATATTTGTTTGAAACTTATTCTATGAGAATATCACAGTTAATAAGTTATGGAAATAATGACCTCGAGCTAGAATAAACCAACTCAAAATATTTTTGTATACATTTTAAAAGCTACAGAATTTTTCTATTGGAACAACGTTTCAGAATAATAAACTTTCTCTTTAAGAAAATTACTCGGAAAAATTTCCAAATCAGAAAACTCTTTGTGAATAAACATATCTTGTACCTGACTTATTTTCTATTAGAAAATTATGTCAGAATCTGGCTCTTTTGCTATCAGAAAAATGCTTTAGAACCTAAAATTTTCTTGAAGAGACATTTTTCAAAATATCAAACATTTAAATTTTTTTTATTATAGGAATAAATTTTTAAAATTTGAAAATGTTTCTATGTATATAAAAAAATCATAATAAACAGGAGTCAAACACTAAAAAACCTTAACCAATAATTCAAATTCGACCTGAAATTCCCTGCAAAATAAATACTTTTTTGACCAAAAAAAAATTCCCCCCCCCCCCCCCCCCAAACCCAAGAGCTGGATCCGAACCTGGTTTTGTTGATATTTAAATGTAGTTTTAGAAACAAAAAAACTAAAAACTTTTTCGAAGTTACCCTGCAAACAATAGGGCGATATATCGCCGAAAAGATATTGCGGCGATACGAAAATTTTAGAGTTGTGTCGTTCACGAACGAACTAGTTCAATTGAACTATTCACTTAACTGAGCGGTTTTTCTAGTTCGTTCATTTCAGCTCATTTAGGTCTTTTCGTTCATTCAGCTCAATTGGTCATTACTTCATTTTGATCTTTCAGTTCGGTCGTTCAATTTTTTTTTGTTTTTTTCTCCTCTTTTGGCACGCTTTCTCATCATTTATGTTTTCTTTTACAAAAATTTTATATATTTATTTTTAATTATGTTTTTATTCAACAATTTGATCACGAACTGTTGAACGAAGACCAAAATTGACCGATTTGAACTAGATGAACGACCAACAGACATGATCAAAATAATTCGGTCACGAACTGTTGAACGAAAAAGACAAAAGAGCGATTGAACTAGATGAACGAACTAGGTCTTTTATCTGAAATGAACTAGAATGAGCGCTCACTCAATTGAACGATTAAGCACAAGTCTAGAAAATTTATCATTTCAATAAAAAATCAAAGTAGTATTTTTATTATATCGCCGTTTTCTCATACGAACGATATTTTGGCGATAAACAAAACAAAAAAAAATATTGAAAATTTTTATTTCTTTGTCAATTTAAAATAAAATAATTTATCAAGCACAACAAGAAATCTTTGAAAGAATATAAATTTGGCCGAAAAACACAAATGCGCGTTCAAAAATAAAATAAAAAATTCTGCGAATGTTGCGGATATATTTTTCAGATGAATGCAAATGTTTTTAGTCCTGTTACCATGACCAAAATATGAATGAAAAAAATAATGTCTATTTTCAGCTTCAGGGAATCGATATAGCTGTATCGCCGGTTTATCATTTTGGCGATATTCCGGCAATACATACATATCTATTATTTTTCGTTTATACGATTATCTGGCGATATTGCCCTTGTATCGCCAAGACGAATCGTTTTCGTATCGCCGGGATGTATTGCCGTCGGGAAACAGTTTCTCCCGAAAGGTGTATCGCCGGCGATACGAATTCGATAATTGCCGCAATAATATTTATCGTATCGGCAATACAACCGGCGAATCGATGTCGTATCGTTTTGTTTGCTGGGTATTATCACTTATTTATTAGTGTTTAAAAATTAAAATCGAATTTTTGAAAAAAGTCCGAAACCTTTGATTTTTTTTAAGTCTAAAAATTCTACTCTAAATTGCACAACTTTTAAGCCATAATTCGAGATGTGATCACATTTCGTTCTATTTTTTTAAAATTTTGAAAATTTCACTGCCCGGCTAAAAATGTTGAATATTATCATATATGATATCATATATGAGACCATATACAGTATCATATATAGTATCAAATATGGTCTCATATATGAACATATTCCAAAATTGGCGCTTATATAAGACACGATCATATATGATCCAATATATGTGATCATATATTGTATCATATATTGGGTCATATATTGTGTCATATATTGGATCATATATTGGATCATATATGATCTTGTTTTCAATTTGTTTTACATTCTTTTTCTTATTTTTTAATTATTTTTTCATCTTAAACTATATGTAATAGATTATGTATATATTCACCAGAATTGCAAACGGTGTACATAAGTAAATTTAAAAATATTTTTTTATTCATTATGGTGTTTTTCATATATTTCAATGAAAACCTTTAGTTTGATAATTTTGATTTTTTACTTACTCCGTTTGCATTTTTGGTGACCATATAAAATATATAATATAATTTAACTTATACATAGATATTAAAACACATTTTGATAGTAAAAAAAATTTAACATAAAGGATTTAAAATATCAAGAAGAGAGCAAAGGGCTTATTAAAGGTAGGATGATTTCCTTGTTGTTTTCTTGTTTTATTGTTAATTCAGATTTTCTTCAGACTTAGCGTTTTTGTTATGCTATAAACCTTATTTTAGCATATTTACAGTCAAAATCTACAAAAAAAGATATAAAATATTATTATATAAGGTATTTCTAGACATTTTATTATATTAAATAGCATGTCACAGGATTAATTCCGTTTGGAATTGTTATAAGTGGTTTACTCGTAAAACGCAAAACGATTATTTTTTTTCGGAATGAAATCACTTTCAAAATTCAAAGTGGGATTGAATTGCATAGGAGTGGATTTTATTTCGAAAAAATATTTTGTTTTACGTTTTTAGAGGAAAACTTTAAAACCACTTCGGAACGGAATTGACTCTGTGACAGGCCCTTAAGTATTACCAACAATAGCATTTGGTGCTGATGGGTTTTAATGATAACACTGATATCATTTAAAGAAACAACCATGTGCCTTTAAATATTGACTTCTTAGGTACATACATGTTAATAGAGTTTATTTTGTTAATACCATGGGATGCTTAAGACCATCGAATACTTTTTACGGAATTTTAACTATAAAAATATTAAAAATAATTCCACATTCTTTTTTTATTCCAGCAAAAAATAACTTTCTACTAAAAACATTTTTTACTCATAATAAGCAAATGAGTACTTAAAACTTTTATTAAAAGCAATATATTTAGTAGTATGTATATTAACTTACTGGGTTTTCTTTGTTAGGATATTTGAAGGAGAGGGATAAATAAACTATTAATACTTACATCATGCCGACAATATTTTCCATGTAGGTAAGGTGACAGTCTTCTTGTGATTGTTAGTAAAAACGTTGTCCTTTCCAAATCGTTACTTAACATCAAAACTGATTATACATTCTTTTCATTTCCGACAGTAAGGGATGTCAAAAGTTTGTAGTGTTGAAATCGTAGTGATAACGTTATGGTGGTGCATATGATTTTTCCCCCAAGTTGAGTGAGCTGAACGTTGCTGTAACTCGTAACTCGACCTTCAAACTGCATATATGTTCTTTCCATTTTCAATTTGCTATTGCGACAGTAAGGGATTTCAAAATAGTTTGTAGTGTTGAAATCGTAGTGATAACGTTATGGTGGCGCATATGTTCTCTCTTCCAAGTAGAAGAGCTTTCTTCAACTCGTAACTCGGTATCAAAACTGCTTATACGATCTTTTTATTTCCAATTTGATATGGTGACATTAAGGGATTTGTAAAAAGTTTGTAATATTGAAATCGCAGTGATAACATTATGGTGGTGCATATGCCCTCTCCTCCAAGTTGCGAGAGCTTAACGTAGCTGCGTAGTTAAATTTTCTTCAACATCAAAGAACTCAATAATATTGTTTTTTTGACATTTTGAATACGAAAATTTCCAGTTCATCTTGTTTTGGAATAAAATGTCCACGCTTATACTTGTTATGACGATGAACTGGAAAAAAATGAAAATATGATTTTAGAATTCTTTATATATATTAATGAAAACTTACCTTTTCCAACATTTTTCTATGTAAAAGTAATTTTTTAAGCAGAATATTTTGCAAGTAGGACAATAGTTGTTAAATTATTTATATGCACCGGTATTGCAGTTATGTTTATGTATATAAGTTAATCGATGGTAATAAAATAAAATTTTATTCGTAATTTTTTTTTTTTTGTAATTCTGATTCAAATTTGCATACATATATGGTATCATATATGATGTCATATATGATACATAGTTTACATGGACTGGGGACTGATTTTTGCATATATGGTCACATATATGTTTCCTTATAAGTCATATATGATCATATAAAGATCAATACATAGCCATATATGAACATACACATTTATTTTTAGCCGGGTGTTTTTATTTTGGTTTATTTTATATGGTGCTGCAAAAAAATTAATTTGGTGGGTATTGACCCCAACTTACCCTAGATATATTCATTTGTGGGTAAAAATATGGCTCAAAAAAATTTTGGTTGGTCGGACATTGGTAAGGCGTGCCGCATCGGCCTTGATTAAAAAAAAAAACGGATTAAAGAAAAAATATGATTTTTTTTCTGTTTTCTCAAATTTTTTGGTATTTTAAGTTAAATCAGGTGGTTACAGAGTTTTGATTTGAAGTAAAATGCCTCTTTAATAAGGTACTAAAAACTAAAATCGGTTGAAAATTAGCCAAGTTATTAAAACTTCCCCAGGCATCTAACGTGTGGCAGACCACTTGCTTAAGGAATACAATCCGATTTATGAAATTCATTGAACTTTTCTACTGTGATAACATTTTTTTATTCTTCAAGTTTATTTTTATTTTATTAAGAATTAACATATAATTACAAATCATATACTAATTTTACCTAACCGAGACCTGGTAACAATGACCTTCGTCTCGTTGTAGCGAAACAGACCAAGGCCTCTGGTGGGAATCGAACCCACGAACCCCAAACTCATAGGCTAGCACGCTACCAAATAGCCTACTGGGGCGCCTAATTCTTCAAGTTTAAATGTAATTAGAGGACAAGTATATTTCATATTGTATTTTGCTAACATGTTTTAAATTAAAGCTGAAAATGCCTGAATTTTTAAACACTCGTTTGAAATCTGCATTTTTAACTCTTTAAAATCATAGAAACCGATTATATCAGTTAAAATTTTAACGAGCTTCGTATAAAATTAAATAATTTCACAAATTTGTATACAACATTTGGAAAATTGAAACTTCAAAGTGCGCTTTGGGCTCCTCAGTAATGAAATAACCCATATAAATTTCAAATGTAATTGGTTTATGAAAACTCTACAAAATAATGGACACCGACTATTTTAATCTCCGTCCAAATTTTAACGAGGGTCGTTTTATATGAAGTCTTCACATAAATTTTTACTTTAACCGCCAAAAACACCACGATGTCTCAGACTTACGCTAAAAATTTGTATGAACGAAATGTTTGCTTCTTATTCTACAAAATAAAACTTAAGTAGCACTTTTTGGAAAAACGCATATTTAAAGCTTTGTAAAGTTTTTAGGTCACTTTTAGGGTCAAAAGTTCAAAGCGACTGGCCTGTATGCAACCGAGGGATCCAGTTCTTGCACAGATATTATTTTGTATTGCCAATCAACCAGAAACTGCCGGTTTAGCGAAAATAAAATTACTTTTGAAAATCTCATACATTTTTTGGGTGGTCTACTGCACAGGTGTCATAAAAAAGTTCTATATTAAAAATTTTATGAAATTTTTTAATGAAACTATGAAGTCTAATGAAGGAAATTTATGAAATTTGTTCCCAATATGCATGATATTCTAGAAAGCTTATGAATTCCATTATTGGTTAAATGAAAACAATATAATGAATCCGTTTAACTTATATCACGAACGTTTTTTTTTTTTCAATGTAAAAATCAGTTTTCAGTTTAGTTTAATTTCTCATATCTGCCATTTCACGAGACATTTTATAAAATCTGACCGAGGGTGGTCTGATATTTTTTATATCTTACATACAGATTCTCTATGTAGCCATCAAACCGAAAATATTCGAAAAACTCGCTGTTTTATTCACTATTTTCATTTTTAGAAAAACCAAAAAAAAAATCAAAATCTGTGTAACTTTGATTAGTTGTATTTTATAAACTAGTACTTATCGCATTTTTAACATCTAAAGGGAATACGAGAAGTACGTGCGTCCATTTTGATATTTCATTACATTATTCTTATTTTAAAAGTGCATTTTATATGCAAATTAAATTTTGAAGTTCATTTTGCGAAACTTTTTTTATTTTTTTTAATTTGTATATTAAAAAAATTAGGATTTTTCCTACAAAAAAATGTCCTTCTTACAATGGACCGAGATCGTGTGCTATATTCAGTGGCGGGTACAGCTTTTGAGTTTGGGGGGAATTTTTTTTTTTACTTCAAATAAAAAAATCATCAATTAACCATTGTCGGACGGAAAACAGTGTATTTAAAAAAAAAAAAAGTGATGGGAAGGCTATTAAAACATCAACATTTAGTAGGTTTTGCCGTACAACTGCAGCCGATTTCTCAACAATAGTTCTCGAAAAATCCTTTAAAACTTTCATATAACATATTTATACTCCTTATTGCCAAAACTGTACTCTGAATAAAATCTCTGTCGAAAAATCAGTAAAACAATTTTTAGTTTGAATTAGCAAAGCTTTTAGCAGATTTCTCTGCTGAAATTCTCTGTCATTTAGTTTTAGTATATAATAGAAATCAGCAGAATATTTTGCTAATTTTACAGAAATTTTTAGTGATTCTGTTTTTAAGACTTTTTTTTTTTTAAGAATTATTTTTTTTAAAGAAAACTTTTTTTCTATTTATCAAGAGATAGTTTTCTAAACAATACTAATAAACAATTTAATTAATATTTTATTTCCAAATAACCCAAGTTATCAGCTTCTTTTATTAACGCCATCATACCGGTCATAGTTTCCTCACAATTTGGCAAAATGTGTACAGGTGGTAACACAAAACCGAATCTTCCAAGATCACGCATTTCTATGGTATAGGTAATTTTGATGTCCAATTTATCGTAGGCATAATCAACAGAAGTTCCAGAGCCTAAGTCTAAATTAAAGAAAAGATTCTTAGCTCAGAAACCGGATAACTTTTAAATTTTTTTTTTACACAACTTACACAAAGCCTCCCCAAATGTACCATACGTGTAAGGCGTTTTATAAGCTAAACTGCCTACAGCATCAGAATATGCCCTAGCCACTTGCATAAGATCATCGTAGTTAGGTGGGAGTTCTTCAAGAGTATAACCGTATGGAGATAATAATATTTGACTGTAACTGTGGAATGCTAAGAAGATATTTAATTTATCCTTATTCGCTAGCAAATAATCCGCTAAATTTTTTGTTTCGGGTTCTGAAAAGCCAGATGGACCAGCATAATCAATGGCGCAAGGATTATCAGAGGCACCACCATTTGCCATCCAATTAGAATCAAAATTACGATTAGCATCGGTACCAATGCAATCAGAGTGAGCAACAGGTTGACGTGTCTTACGCCACATACGATCCTAAAAGAGACAGTTTTTAATATGAAGACATTTTTTAATTTTTGGTTTTCCAAATAATTCTACCTTTTCATGACTATAAACAAAACCATCCACATTAAATACGGGCACTATATACCAATCATAGTTCTCGGCCAACTGACGCACTTCAGCATTATTCGATGACACGAGTTCATTAATAAACCAAGTAGCCGTTGCCGAAGTAATCCATTCTCGAGCATGTATGTTAGCCTCAATGAAGATACCCGGATTTCCTGACTTATAGGATATTTTTATACCTCTTATGGTGCGACCTTCATAAGATTGGCCAATTATAAATTCTTCAGTTATCGTCGGATATTTAGATAAGATTTTATCTAAAAATATCTCAATGCTGGCTAGATCATAATATCTAGTCCATCCAAATTCTAAATCATCATCAAATACACTGGCAACAGATTGTTGTTGTTCTTCATCAATTAAACTGAGAATTAAAAGAATGAATTTATTAAAAAAAAATTATTTATAAATTTCATAATCAAAAGTTTTCTAAACAAATAGTGAAAGTTTGGCTGAACTATAATTTATGATACACACTCCTGGAAAACAGCCACACTCGTTAATACTCTCCACAATTTCCAAAACATTTTGCAGTGGAAATTTTTTTTTTTTAGTGATTTAATTTTTTTGACGTAAAAAATTAAATTGTTATACAAATTTAGACTTTTTATTTTGAGCTAAAAATTTTTTTTTATTAATTTTTGTAAAAAAACAGTAACAAAATGTTTGAGTCTAAATTTATTTATTTTTTGAATGTAAAAACTTTAGGAGTAACTAAAATACTGTTAAATTAACTGTTTATCATAAAAATTTTTTCTTTGTTTAACAAAATACAAAAAACAAGTATAAAATTTAAATTCGACTTGGCCGAATCTATTTATACCTTCCACAATGTCCTTTTTAACCCTTTGAAGACCATACATTTTCTACAGAAGCGATTTTCAGTTTCTGTTCACTGTCGTGATCTGTGACCTAATTATAGGTATGAAACAAAAAATATTATTACTATCCCCTTTCCTTCACCCTTATTTTTCTTGGAGAAAAACTTACCCTTTGCCGATTATGCAGTTATGGTCAAAAATGTTTGCTACTCGCTGCGATTATTAAGATCTGCAACTCAGTAATAGCACTGTGCTCGAATTTGACCCTTTTTTTTAACAACCTGGGCACCCCACTGGTAAAGTTGATTTGAGTACGATAAATTCAATAGTGCTAGCCGTTTTTCGAAATTAGCGCTCATATTCGCGATATTCGCGATTAAAAATTTTGATTATCAAGTACAATAAAAACGATAATTTAAAATCATTCAAATCTGTTATACTAGCATAAAAAATGATTTTTTTTTTTTTTGCGAAAAAAACATTTTTTGGTAGCGAAAAATCGTTATTTTTTTAAATAATTGGTTTAATAAAAATATTTTTAGTTTGATTTGAAACTACGACATCCATCTGGTAAAGCTAGCTCATGTACACTAAATACCATTGTAATATCAGTTTTTTCAAAGTTAGCGTATGTATTAGCGATATTCGCAATTAATTTTTTTTTTGTTTTTAAGTAAAAAAAAAAAAAATTTTATATTATTTAGACAAATTCTGAATTTTTATTATTTAAACTCTATTGAATATACAAAAAAAATTTATTCGCGAAAATTTTTTTTCGCAATATTTTATCACGAATTTTTTTTTAAATTTTTTTCTATTTTGCTATTAATTTATGAAAATGTGTAAAATACGATACACTGCAGACTAGGGTGGCAGCTATTTTGCAAAACTTCGAATTTGAAGGAGTGCACCCCTAATTTTTATTACATTTGGTCTAAAAATGCTATGCTAAAAATTTCAGCCAAATCGGACAAAGGTCAAAAAATAGCCATATTTTGATGAAAAACATTAAATAAATGGTGTTGTTTTTTGAATATATTGTTAAAAAGTGGTACACGAGTTGTTTTTTGTATAAGAAGGTAAATTAAAAATTTTTGGGTTTTCAAAAATTAACCCTTGTAAGTCTTTCGGGGTAAAAATGACCCAATTTTCACAAAATGACCCCTAAAACACGAAAATCAGCCCCAATTTTCTAAATTTATTGAAATATACCAATGTAAACCCATATTTATATTCTATTCTATCGTAAATACTCAGATATGAAATACTGTCTTTGTAGGATGTCATTCACCCGTTTCACGGTAAGGCCAAAAATATGCATTTTATTTGGAGTGGTTCTCAAAACTGATATTTTGGTTTTTTCAAAATTTTCTTAAACAAAATTAGGAAAAATGCTGAAAAAAACACAGAATCTTATAAAATATATGTTAACATATAAAAAAAAAAATTTTTGGGGGATATCCCTCGGATAGTTTGGCGTGGGCATCGATTTAAACTCAGCGGATTTCGAGGAAAATGCCTTTTTTGCCCACAATTTATTTAATATGGGAAAAATTTGGTAAATATTTTAAAATTTGACAAAGTCAGGGCCATAAATTATTAAAAACTATATTAGACATTAACCCTAAACGTTTTAGGAAAATAGAATAATATTAACCTGATTTTTATTCGGGTCAAAGGTCAAATTTAGGGATATTTGGATTTTTTTTTGGAAAAAGGCATCTAAATATGAAAAGTTTATTGCGATTTTTCATAAAACTTGGTATAATTATTGTACGAGCTCAGAAAAATAATTATTTAATTTTTTTAAAATTAACCCATAAATGAACATGGGGTCAAAATGGCCCAGCACATTAAAATTTCTTTATATAGATTTTTATATTTTCTTTCGATTTTTATAAAACTTGTTATGATTATGTGCGAGATCAGAAAGCTAATTATTTGATTTTTTTTTTAATTAACCCATAAATGAACATGGGGTCAAAATGGCCCAGCACGTTAAAAATTCTTAATATAGTTTTTTATTTTTTTTCAAACGTCGCATAAAAATAATAACAAGTTTAATAGAAATAGAAAAAAAAAAATAAAAAAAAATATATTAAGAATTTTTAACGTGCTGGGCCATTTTGGCCCCATGTTCATTTATGGGTTAATTAAAAAAATCAAATAATTAGTTTTCTGACCTCGCACATAATCATAACAAGTTTTATAAAAATCGAAAGAAAATATAAAAATCTATATAAAGAAATTTTAATGTGCTGGGCCATTTTGACCCCATCCCAGCAAAACTTTGGTAATGGGTAGTGATTATATAACACATTACCAGGTAATGTATATACCTTATTTGTAGCATTATTTTAGGATGTCTTACCAAACTTTTGTTCCACAACGTATTATTTTAAAGTGAAAAATAATGCATTACTAATAATTTGCTACGTAATGCATGGTTATTGGAAAAATGTATTTCATATTTATTATTTCTAAACATTATATCATGGATGATTTATATTTGGTTACATTATGTATTATTTGAAAGTTTGAAATAATGCATTATTTATAATTGGATGCATAATGCATTACAATAACATAAAAAATAATTATTTTATAAAAAAATGCATAAGTTTAAACTAGAGATGGGCTCACGACAAGAAATTTCTAACGACACACACTCACGAGCATATTATATCTACTTACACTCACTTACAATCACGTGAGTAAATTTAATACAAAATTACTTTTTCACTACTCGTAACACCTTATATATTACGTTCTAGTATGCTATATTATATACCTTACTCGTAACCTATAAAATATCATATATATTACACCTTACTGGTATTCTTCGTTATAAATTTATGACTTATTTTATACCTTACTGGTATTCTATGTGATAATGTGGATGCATTACTTTGAGTCTCATCGCCTGTTAAAATCATCAATGCTGCAATATATAAAATAAGAGATCATATACCTTATTTTATACCTTATTTGGTAATCTAAGTTTTGCTGGGATGTTCATTTATGGGTTAATTTTAAAAAAATTAAATAATTATTTTTCTGAGCTCGTACAATAATTATACCAAGTTTTATGAAAAATCGCAATAAACTTTTCATATTTAGATGCCTTTTTCCAAAAAAAATCCAAATATCCCTAAATTTGACCTTTGACCCGAATAAAAATCAGGTTAATATTATTCTTTTTTCCTAAAACGTTTAGGGTTAATGTCTAATATAGTTTTTAATAATTTATGGGCCTGACTTTGTCAAATTTTAAAATATTTACCAAATTTTTCCCATATTAAATAAATTGTGGGCAAAAAATGCATTTTCCTCGAAATCCGCTGAGTTTAAATCGATGCCCACGCCAAACTATCCGAGGGATATCCCCCAAAAATTTTTTTTTTATATGTTAACATATATTTTATAAGATTCTGTGGTTTTTTCAGCATTTTTCCTAATTTTGTTTAAGAAAATTTTGAAAAAACCAAAATATCAGTTTTGAGAACCACTCCAAATAAAATGCATATTTTTGGCCTTACCGTGAAACGGGTGAATGACATCCTACAAAGACAGTATTTCATATCTGAGTATTTACGATAGAATAGAATATAAATATGGGTTTACATTGGTATATTTCAATAAATTTAGAAAATTGGGGCTGATTTTCGTGTTTTAGGGGTCATTTTGTGATAATTGGGTCATTTTTACCCCGAAAGACTTACAAGGGTTAATTTTTGAAAACCCAAAAATTTTTAATTTACGTTCTTATACAAAAAACAACTCGTGTACCACTTTTTAACAATATATTCAAAAAACAACACCATTTATTTAATGTTTTTCATCAAAATATGGCTATTTTTTGACCTTTGACCTCGATGCGCCTCGTGTTAACGTTGTCCGATTTGGCTGAAATTTTTAGCATAGCATTTTTAGACCAAATGTAATAAAAATTAGGGGTGCACTCCTTCAAATTCGAAGTTTTGCAAAATAGCTGCCACCCTACTGCAGACACAAAATTTTTCGAAATTTTTTTTTTTTTCATTTATTAAATTTATATTTAAAAACTATCCCAAAAGCATAAAAAATTTATTTTAAGTAGTACTTTAGCTTTACAATTTTAAATCGCGAATATCACGAATACGAGCTCTATCGAAAAACGGCTAGCACCATTGAATTCAGCGTACCCGAATTTGCTTTACCAGCAGGGTGCCCAGCTTGTTAATTTTTGCGACTAGCACAGTGTCAACAATTTGGACCTCTAAACCCCCTTATTGCACCTGATTTTGCTTGATAAGTAAATATCCTTTTGTCCGTAAAATAGAGATTATTATTTAACAAACTTTGAGGGCTTACAATGAGTAAGTTGATCAAGTTAAAGAATTACTAAAAACTAGATTATTTTTGCCCAAGCACTACACTCAAAAAAACACCTTGTCAAATTACTAGAAAAAGTCTCGCAATCCCATTTTACTAATATTTGACAGGTTTCCTTGTTTTTTTAACAAAATAATTTTCGATCGAAATGTAATTTTTTTTTTGTAATTTTACAGTCGTTCTTGTAATTTTACAAATTTTTAAGATTTAAAAAAAACAATCTAGTAAATTTACGAGAATTTCTTGTAAATTTTATTTCGCCAAAAAAGTTGTAAATATACATTTATATTGGTAAAAAATCTTATAAAATAACAAAAAAGCTCGTAATTTTTACTATAAAATCACGAAACCTTCTTGTAAGTTTTATCGCGTCAAAAAAATTTTAAGTATACAATTTTTTTGGTAAAAAGCTTGTAAAATAACAAAATTATTGGTAAATAGCTTGCAAATAACAAGGAATTGTTGCTAAATAGAAGGTAGCAAAAAAAAAGTTACAAACTTTTCTTGTAATTTTACAAGGGTTTTTTTAATTGTATTCAGAAACTCATGGGATACATATTTCACTGGACATTTGGTGAGGAATACTTCAAATTTCTAAAATGATTTGTTATGAATACACATATTTACCTTTGGAGATTCGTTATCATTTCATAATGTCGTATACCTCGGGAAAGGGTTGCATTTTCGAAGACTAATTGCTGCTCGGGATTAACCATTAAATCAATATGTTTTTGACCGTCATGCCATACAAGTAACTGCAAAATTCCAACCAAAGATATATTAGTAGTTTTTCAATTGCGAAATCGAATTTCTGAAATCTTAAAAATCAAAATTTTAGTAGTGTCGACATTTGATTTGTCTCAACGTGGAATTGTTTAACAAATTGTAAAATGTTTGGAAATAGAAAGTTTTATTAAATTTGTTTTGTTTAGACCAGTGGTAAGCAATTTTGTGATTACTATGCCCGCGGGCATAGGTTAAAAAATGTCTTATTTAACGACGTCGACACATGCACACTATAAAGTTCTGTTGTTTTGTAGACTTTTTGCTTGCTGTTTCCACACAAGCATACATGTTATAGTATGTGTATGGCCACAATTGGTTTATATATACCTATTTATATTGATTGTATTTAATGGTATCTATTCAGATTTCCCGTAATATAAAAACAAAAATCCGGAAATTTTTTAGCAGAAAAAAGATTTATTAAAATTGTAATAAGCCATAATTTGTTTCACAGTGTTATTAGATCTCTTCTGTTTCATGCGGTTTTCTTTTTGAATTGATTTAAAAGTTAATAAAATCGAAATTAAATTTTTCCACACATCCGACTTACCTTTTGACTTCGAGCTACTTGATGTATAAAATCTCTTTGTTCTACATTATTAATTTCAATTTTGTAAACTTTATAGCCCTCATAGTTGACTTTAGATCCTTCGTTACTAATTGAGGCGGCATTCACAATGGAAATAATACTTAATGTTACAATAGCAAACTTCATGTCGATTCCTTAATTTATGTTAATAAACTAAATAGTAGACATTAATTAACAAATATTGCTTATTGTTTTTAAGATAAGATTATTTTCAAAAATCGGTAGTACATACATATTTTTTTCTTTATCGATTAACTGCACGATAAGATACAGATGCAAAATAGAACCGGGACGGTAACGCTTTTTTGATATTCACACCAGAATAGACGAACATTACAACACCCCGGAGATTCTGACCACAAACTCATTGGCTGCCAATAGAACTTACGTGGGAAATCAAAATACAAAATTCTATAACAAATTGTTATGATGACAATTTTTTTTAGAATAGGGGGGTAAAAGTTTAAAAAAAAATACCTTAACAAAAAATTAAAAATAGAAAAATTTACTATCAAAAATTTTTTACAGAAAAATTTACTATCGAAAATTTTCTATTGAAAAATTTACAATCGAAAATTTTCTATAGAAAAATTTACTATCGAAAATTTTCTATAGAAAAATTTACTATCGAAAATTTTCTATAGAAAAATTTACTATCGAAAATTTTCTATAGAAAAATTTACTATCGAAAATTTTCTATAGAAAAATTTACTATCGAAAATTATCTATAGAAAAATTTACTATCGAAAATTTTCTATAGAAAAATTTACTATCGAAAATTTTTTATAGAAAAATTTACTATCGAAAATTTTTTATAGAAAAATTTACTATCGAAAATTTTCTATAGAAAAATTTACTATCGAAAATTTTCTATAGAAAAATTTAGTATCGAAAATTTTCTATAGAAAAATTTACTATCGAAAATTTTCTATAGAAAAATTTAGTATCGAAAATTTTCTATAGAAAAATTTAGTATCGAAAATTTTCTATAGAAAAATTTACTATCGAAAATGTTCTATAGAAAAATTTACTATCAAAAATTTTCTATAGAAAAATTTACTATCGAAAATTTTCTGTAGAAAAATTTACTATCGAAAATTTTCTATAGAAAAATTTACTATCGAAAATTTTCTATGGAAAAATTTAATATAGAAAAATTTACTATCGAAAATTTTCTATAGAAAAATTTACTATCGAAAATTTTCTATAGAAAAATTTACTATCGAAAATTTTCTATAGAAAAATTTACTATCGAAAATTTTCTATAGAAAAATTTACTATCGAAAATTTTCTATAGAAAAATTTACTATCGAAAATTTTCTATAGAAAAATTTACTATCGAAAATTTTCTATAGAAAAATTTACTATCGAAAATTTTCTATAGAAAAATTTACTATCAAAAATTTTCTATAGAAAAATTTACTATCGAAAATTTTCTATAGAAAAATTTACTATCGAAAATTTTCTATAGAAAAATTTACTATCGAAAATTTTCTATAGAAAAATTTACTATCGAAAATTTTCTATAGAAAAATTTACTATCGAAAATTTTCTATAGAAAAATTTACTATCGAAAATTTTCTATAGAAAAATTTACTATCGAAAATTTTCTATAGAAAAATTTACTATCGAAAATTTTCTATAGAAAAATTTACTATCGAAAATTTTCTATAGAAAAATTTACTATCGAAAATTTTCTATAGAAAAATTTACTATCGAAAATTTTCTATAGAAAAATTTACTATCGAAAATTTTCTATAGAAAAATTTACTATCGAAAATTTTCTATAGAAAAATTTACTATCGAAAATTTTCTATAGAAAAATTTACTATCGAAAATTTTCTATAGAAAAATTTACTATCGAAAATTTTCTTTAGAAAAATTTACTATCGGAAATTTTCTATAGAAAAATTTACTATCGAAAATTTTCTATAGAAAAATTTACTATCGAAAATTTTCTATAGAAAAATTTACTATCGAAAATTTTCTATAGAAAAATTTACTATCGAAAATTTTCTTTAGAAAAATTTACTATCGGAAATTTTCTATAGAAAAATTTACTATCGAAAATTTTCTATAGAAAAATTTACTATCGAAAATTTTCTATAGAAAAATTTACTATCGAAAATTTTCTATAGAAAAATTTACTATCGAAAATTTTCTAAAGAAAAATTTACTATCGAAAATTTTTTATAGAAAAATTTACTATCGAAAATTTTCTATAGAAAAATTTACTATCGAAAATTTTCTATAGAAAAATTTACTATCGAAAATTTTCTATAGAAAAATTTACTATCGAAAATTTTCTATAGAAAAATTTACTATCGAAAATTTTCTATAGAAAAATTTACTATCGAAAATGTTCTATAGAAAAATTTACTATCGAAAATTTTCTATAGAAAAATTTACTATCGAAAATTTTCTATAGAAAAATTTACTATCGAAAATTTTCTATAGAAAAATTTACTATCGAAAATTTTCTATAGAAAAATTTACTATCAAAAATTTTCTATAGAAAAATTTACTATCGAAAATTTTCTATAGAAAAATTTACTATCGAAAATTTTCTATAGAAAAATTTACTATCGAAAATTTTCTATAGAAAAATTTACTATCGAAAATTTTCTATAGAAAAATTTACTATCGAAAATTTTCTATAGAAAAATTTACTATCGAAAATTTTCTATAGAAAAATTTACTATCGAAAATTTTCTATAGAAAAATTTACTATCGAAAATTTTCTATAGAAAAATTTACTATCGAAAATTTTCTATAGAAAAATTTACTATCGAAAATTTTCTATAGAAAAATTTACTATCGAAAATTTTCTATAGAAAAATTTACTATCGAAAATTTTCTATAGAAAAATTTACTATCGAAAATTTTCTATAGAAAAATTTACTATCGAAAATTTTCTATAGAAAAATTTACTATCGAAAATTTTCTATAGAAAAATTTACTATCGAAAATTTTCTATAGAAAAATTTACTATCGAAAATTTTCTATAGAAAAATTTACTATCGAAAATTTTCTATAGAAAAATTTACTATCGAAAATTTTCTATAGAAAAATTTACTATCGAAAATTTTCTATAGAAAAATTTACTATCGAAAATTTTCTATAGAAAAATTTACTATCGAAAATTTTCTATAGAAAAATTTACTATCGAAAATTTTCTATAGAAAAATTTACTATCGAAAATTTTCTATAAAAAAATTTACTATCGAAAATTTTCTATAGAAAAATTTACTATCGAAAATTTTCTATAGAAAAATTTACTATCGAAAATTTTCTATAGAAAAATTTACTATCGAAAATTTTCTATAGAAAAATTTACTATCGAAAATTTTCTATAGAAAAATTTACTCTCGAAAATTTTCTAAAGAAAAATTTACTATCGAAAATTTTCTATAGAAAAATTTACTATCGAAAATTTTCTATAGAAAAATTTACTATCGAAAATTTTCTATAGAAAAATTTACTTTCGAAAATTTTCTATAGAAAAATTTACTATCGAAAATTTTCTATAGAAAAATTTACTATCGAAAATTTTCTATAGAAAAATTTACTATCGAAAATTTTCTATAGAAAAATTTACTATCGAAAATTTTCTATAGAAAAATTTACTATCGAAAATTTTCTATAGAAAAATTCACTATCGAAAATTTTCTATAGAAAAATTTACTATCGAAAATTTTCTATAGAAAAATTTACTATCGAAAATTTTCTATAGAAAAATTTACTATCAAAAATTTTCTATAGAAAAATTTACTATCGAAAATTTTCTATAGAAAAATTTACTATCGAAAATTTTCTATAGAAAAATTTACTATCGAAAATTTTCTATAGAAAAATTTACTATCGAAAATTTTTTATAGAAAAATTTATTATCGAAAATTTTCTATAGAAAAATTTACTATCGAAAATTTTCTATAGAAAAATTTACTATCGAAAATTTTCTATAGAAAAATTTACTATCGAAAATTTTCTATAAAAAAATTTACTATCGAAAATTTTCTATAGAAAAATTTACTATCGAAAATTTTCTATAGAAAAATTTACTATCGAAAATTTTCTATAGAAAAATTTACTATCGAAAATTTTCTATAGAAAAATTTACTATCGAAAATTTTCTATAGAAAAATTTACTATCGAAAATTTTCTTTAGAAAAATTTACTATCGAAAATTTTCTATAGAAAAATTTACTATCGAAAATTTTCTAAAGAAAAATTTACTATCGAAAATTTTCTATAGAAAAATTTACTATCGAAAATTTTCTATAGAAAAATTTACTATCGAAAATTTTCTATAGAAAAATTTACTATCGAAAATTTTCTATAGAAAAATTTACTATCGAAAATTTTCTATAGAAAAATTTACTATCGAAAATTTTCTATAGAAAAATTTACTATCGAAAATTTTCTATAGAAAAATTTACTATCGAAAATTTTCTATAGAAAAATTTACTATCGAAAATTTTCTATAGAAAAATTTACTATCGAAAATTTTCTATAGAAAAATTTACTATCGAAAATTTTCTATAGAAAAATTTACTATCGAAAATTTTCTATAGAAAAATTTACTATCGAAAATTTTCTATAGAAAAATTTACTATCGAAAATTTTCTATAGAAAAATTTACTATCGAAAATTTTCTATAGAAAAATTTACTATCGAAAATTTTCTATAGAAAAATTTACTATCGAAAATTTTCTATAGAAAAATTTACTATCGAAAATTTTCTATAGAAAAATTTACTATCGAAAATTTTCTATAAAAAAATTTACTATCGAAAATTTTCTATAGAAAAATTTACTATCGAAAATTTTCTATAGAAAAATTTACTATCGAAAATTTTCTATAGAAAAATTTACTATCGAAAATTTTCTATAGAAAAATTTACTATCGAAAATTTTCTATAGAAAAATTTACTCTCGAAAATTTTCTAAAGAAAAATTTACTATCGAAAATTTTCTATAGAAAAATTTACTATCGAAAATTTTCTATAGAAAAATTTACTATCGAAAATTTTCTATAGAAAAATTTACTTTCGAAAATTTTCTATAGAAAAATTTACTATCGAAAATTTTCTATAGAAAAATTTACTATCGAAAATTTTCTATAGAAAAATTTACTATCGAAAATTTTCTATAGAAAAATTTACTATCGAAAATTTTCTATAGAAAAATTTACTATCGAAAATTTTCTATAGAAAAATTCACTATCGAAAATTTTCTATAGAAAAATTTACTATCGAAAATTTTCTATAGAAAAATTTACTATCGAAAATTTTCTATAGAAAAATTTACTATCAAAAATTTTCTATAGAAAAATTTACTATCGAAAATTTTCTATAGAAAAATTTACTATCGAAAATTTTCTATAGAAAAATTTACTATCGAAAATTTTCTATAGAAAAATTTACTATCGAAAATTTTCTATAGAAAAATTTATTATCGAAAATTTTCTATAGAAAAATTTACTATCGAAAATTTTCTATAGAAAAATTTACTATCGAAAATTTTCTATAGAAAAATTTACTATCGAAAATTTTCTATAGAAAAATTTACTATCGAAAATTTTCTATAAAAAAATTTACTATCGAAAATTTTCTATAGAAAAATTTACTATCGAAAATTTTCTATAGAAAAATTTACTATCGAAAATTTTCTATAGAAAAATTTACTATCGAAAATTTTCTATAGAAAAATTTACTATCGAAAATTTTCTATAGAAAAATTTACTATCGAAAATTTTCTTTAGAAAAATTTACTATCGAAAATTTTCTATAGAAAAATTTACTATCGAAAATTTTCTAAAGAAAAATTTACTATCGAAAATTTTCTAAAGAAAAATTTACTATCGAAAATTTTCTATAGAAAAATTTACTATCGAAAATTTTCTATAGAAAAATTTACTATCGAAAATTTTCTATAGAAAAATTTACTATCGAAAATTTTCTATAGAAAAATTTACTATCGAAAATTTTCTATAGAAAAATTTACTATCGAAAATTTACTATCGAAAATTTTCTATAGAAAAATTTACTATCGAAAATTTTCTATAGAAAAATTTACTATCGAAAATTTTCTATAGAAAAATTTACTATCGAAAATTTTCTATAGAAAAATTTACTATCGAAAATTTTCTAAAGAAAAATTTACTATCGAAAATTTTTTATAGAAAAATTTACTATCGAAAATTTTCTATAGAAAAATTTACTATCGAAAATTTTCTATAGAAAAATTTACTATCGAAAATTTTCTATAGAAAAATTTACTATCGAAAATTTTCTATAGAAAAATTTACTATCGAAAATTTTCTATAGAAAAATTTACTATCGAAAATGTTCTATAGAAAAATTTACTATCGAAAATTTTCTATAGAAAAATTTACTATCGAAAATTTTCTATAGAAAAATTTACTATCGAAAATTTTCTATAGAAAAATTTACTATCGAAAATTTTCTATAGAAAAATTTACTATCAAAAATTTTCTATAGAAAAATTTACTATCGAAAATTTTCTATAGAAAAATTTACTATCGAAAATTTTCTATAGAAAAATTTACTATCGAAAATTTTCTATAGAAAAATTTACTATCGAAAATTTTCTATAGAAAAATTTACTATCGAAAATTTTCTATAGAAAAATTTACTATCGAAAATTTTCTATAGAAAAATTTACTATCGAAAATTTTCTATAGAAAAATTTACTATCGAAAATTTTCTATAGAAAAATTTACTATCGAAAATTTTCTATAGAAAAATTTACTATCGAAAATTTTCTATAAAAAAATTTACTATCGAAAATTTTCTATAGAAAAATTTACTATCGAAAATTTTCTATAGAAAAATTTACTATCGAAAATTTTCTATAGAAAAATTTACTATCGAAAATTTTCTATAGAAAAATTTACTATCGAAAATTTTCTATAGAAAAATTTACTCTCGAAAATTTTCTATAGAAAAATTTACTATCGAAAATTTTCTATAGAAAAATTTACTATCGAAAATTTTCTATAGAAAAATTTACTATCGAAAATTTTCTATAGAAAAATTTACTTTCGAAAATTTTCTATAGAAAAATTTACTATCGAAAATTTTCTATAGAAAAATTTACTATCGAAAATTTTCTATAGAAAAATTTACTATCGAAAATTTTCTATAGAAAAATTTACTATCGAAAATTTTCTATAGAAAAATTTACTATCGAAAATTTTCTATAGAAAAATTCACTATCGAAAATTTTCTATAGAAAAATTTACTATCGAAAATTTTCTATAGAAAAATTTACTATCGAAAATTTTCTATAGAAAAATTTACTATCGAAAATTTTCTATAGAAAAATTTAATATCGAAAATTTTCTATAGAAAAATTTACTATCGAAAATTTTCTATAGAAAAATTTACTATCGAAAATTTTCTATAGAAAAATTTACTATCGAAAATTTTCTATAGAAAAATTTACTATCGAAAATTTTCTATAGAAAAATTTACTATCGAAAATTTTCTATAGAAAAATTTACTATCGAAAATTTTCTATAGAAAAATTTACTATCGAAAATTTTCTATAGAAAAATTTACTGTCGAAAATTTTTCATGGAAAAATTTACTATCGAAAATTATCTATAGCAAAATTTACTTTCAAAAATTATCTATAGAAAAATTTACTATCGAAAATTTTCTATAGAAAAATTTACTATCGAAAATTTTTTATAGAAAAATTTACTATCGAAAATTTTCTATAGAAAAATTTACCATCGAAAATTTTCTATAGAAAAATTTACTATCGAAAATTTTCTATAGAAAAATTTACTATCGAAAATTTTCTATAGAAAAATTTACTATCGAAGATTTTCTATAGAAAAATTTATTATCGAAAATTTTCTATAGAAAAATTTACTATCGAAAATTTTCTATAGAAAAATTTACTATCGAAAATTTTCTATAGAAAAATTTACTATCGAAAATTTTCTATAGAAAAATTTACTATCGAAAATTTTCTATAGAAAAATTTACTATCAAAAATTTTCTATCGAAAAATTTACTATCAAAAATTTTCTATCGAAAAAATTACTATCGAAAATTTTCTATAGAAAAATTTACAGTCGAAAATTTTCTATAGAAAAATTTACTATCGAAAATATTCTATAGAAAAATTTACTATCGAAAATTTTCTATAGAAAAATTTACTCTCGAAAATTTTCTATAGAAAAATTTACTATCGAAAATTTTCTATAGAAAAATTTACTATCGAAAATTTTTTATAGAAAAATTAACTATCGAAAATTTTCTATAGAAAAATTTACTATTGAAAATTTTCTATAGAAAAATTTACCATCGAAAATTTTCTACAGAAAAATTTACAATCGAAAATTTTCTATAGAAAAGTTTACTATTTTCTACAGAAAAATTTACTATCGAAAATTTTCTGCAGAAAAATTTACTATCGAAAATTTTCTATAGAAAAATTTACTAGCAAAAATTTTCTATAGAAAAATTTACTAGCAAAAATTTTCTATAGAAAAATTTACTAGCAAAAATTTTCTATAGAAAAATTTACTATCGAAAATTTTCTATAGAAAAATTTACTATCGAAAATTTTCTATAGAAAAATTTACTATGGAAAATTTTCTATAGAAAAATTTACTATCGAAAATTTTCTATAGAAAAATTTACTATCGAAAATTTTCTATAGAAAAATTTACTATCGAAAATTTTCTATAGAAAAATTTACTATCGAAAATTTTCTATAGAAAAATTTACTATCGAAAATTTTCTATAGAAAAATTTACTATCGAAAATTTTTTATAGAAAAATTTACTATCAAAAATTTTCTATAGAAAAATTTACTATCGAAAATTTTCTATAGTAAAATTTACTATTGAAAATTTTCTATAGAAAAATTTACTATCAAAAATTTTCTATAGAAAAATTTACTATCGAAAATTTTTTACAGAAAAATTTACTATCGAAAATTTTCTATAGAAAAATTTACTATCGAAAATTGTTTATAGAAAAATTTACTATCGATAATTTTCTATAGAAAAATTTACTATCGAAAATTTTCTATAGAAAAATTTACTATCGAAAATTTTCTATAGAAAAATTTACTATCAAAAATTTTTTATAGAAAAATTTACTATCAAAAATTTTCTATAGAAAAATTTACTATCCAAAATTTTCTATAGTAAAATTTACTATCGAAAATTTTCTATCGAAAAATTTGCTATCGAAAATTTTCTATAGAAATATTTATTATCGAAAATTTTCTATAGAAAAATTTACTATCGAAAATTTTCTATAGAAAAATTTATTATCGAAAATTTTCTATAGAAAAATTTACTATCGAAAATTTTCTATAGAAAAATTTACTATCGAAAATTGTTTATAGAAAAATTTACTATCGAAAATTTTCTATAGAAAAATTTACTATCGAAAATTGTTTATAGAAAAATTTACTATCGAAAATTTTCTATAGAAAAATTTACTATCGAAAATTTTCTATAGAAAAATTTACTATCGAAAATTTTCTATAGAAAAATTTACTTTCGAAAATTTTCTATAGAAAAATTTACTATCGAAAATTTTCTATAGAAAAATTTACTATCGAAAATTTTCTATAGAAAAATTTACTATCGAAAATTTTCTATAGAAAAATTTACTATCGAAAATTTTCTATAGAAAAATTTACTATCGAAAATTTTCTATAGAAAAATTTACTATCGAAAATTTTCTATAGAAAAATTTACTATCGAAAATTTTCTATAGAAAAATTTACTATCGAAAATTTTCTATAGAAAAATTTACT
Source organism: Pegoplata infirma (assembly GCA_963921195.1). Lineage (NCBI taxonomy): Eukaryota > Metazoa > Arthropoda > Insecta > Diptera > Anthomyiidae > Pegoplata > Pegoplata infirma. The sequence continues at coordinate 114,905,452 of OY992537.1, read as the reverse complement.
ATCGAAAATTTTCTATAGAAAAATTTGCTATCGAAAATTTTCTATAGAAAAATTTATTATCGAAAATTTTTTATAGAAAAATTTACTATCGAAAATTTTCTATAGAAAAATTTATTATCGAAAATTTTCTATAGAAAAATTTACTATCGAAAATTTTCTATAGAAAAATTTACTATCGAAAATTTTCTATAGAAAAATTTACTATCGAAAATTTTCTATAGAAAAATTTACTATCGAAAATTTTCTACAGAAAAATTTACTATCGAAAATTTTCTATAGAAAAATTTACTATCGAAAATTTTCTATAGAAAAATTTACTATCGAAAATTTTCTACAGAAAAATTTACTATCGAAAATTTTCTATAGAAAAATTTACTATCGAAAATTGTTTATAGAAAAATTTACTATCGAAAATTTTCTATAGAAAAATTTACTATCGAAAATTTTCTATAGAAAAATTTACTATCGAAAATTTTTTATAGAAAAATTTACTATCAAAAATTTTCTATAGAAAAATTTACTATCGAAAATTTTCTATAGTAAAATTTACTATCGAAAATTTTCTATAGAAAAATTTGCTATCGAAAATTTTCTATAGAAAAATTTATTATCGAAAATTTTCTATAGAAAAATTTATTATCGAAAATTTTCTATAGAAAAATTTACTATCGAAAATTTTCTATAAGAAATTTATTATCGAAAATTTTCTATAGAAAAATTTACTATCGAAAATTTTCTATAGAAAAATTTACTATCGAAAATTTTCTATAGAAAAATTTACTATCGAAAATTTTCTATAGAAAAATTTACTATCGAAAATTTTCTATAGAAAAATTTACTATCGACAATTTTCTATAGAAAAATTTACTATCGAAAATTTTCTATAGAAAAATTTACTATCGAAAATTTTCTATAGAAAAATTTACTATCGAAAATTTTCTATAGAAAAATTTACTATCGAAAATTTTCTATAGAAAAATTTAGTATCGAAATTTACTATCGAAAATTTTCTATAGAAAAATTTACTATCGAAAATTTTCTATAGAAAAATTTACTATCGAAAATTTTCTATAGAAAAATTTACTATCGAAAATTTTCTATAGAAAAATTTACTATCGAAAATTTTCTATAGAAAAATTTACTATCGAAAATTTTCTATAGAAAAATTTACTATCGAAAATTTTCTATAGAAAAATTTTCTATCGAAAATTTTCTATAGAAAAATTTACTATCGAAAATTTTCTATAGAAAAATTTACTATCGAAAATTTTCTATAGAAAAATTTACTATCGAAAATTTTCTATAGAAAAATTTACTATCGAAAATTTTCTATAGAAAAATTTACTATCGAAAATTTTCTATAGAAAAATTTACTATCGAAAATTTTCTATAGAAAAATTTACTATCGAAAATTTTCTATAGAAAAATTTACTATCGAAAATTTTCTATAGAAAAATTTACTATCGAAAATTTTCTATAGAAAAATTTACTATCGAAAATTTTCTATAGAAAAATTTACTATCGAAAATTTTCTATAGAAAAATTCACTATCGAAAATTTTCTATAGAAAAATTTACTATCGAAAATTTTCTATAGAAAAATTTACTATCGAAAATTTTCTATAGAAAAATTTACTATCGAAAATTGTCTGTAGAAAAATTTACTATCGAAAATTTTCTATAAAAAAATTTACTATTGAAAATTTTCTATAGAAAATTTTACTATTGGAAATTTTCTATAGAAAAATTTACTATCCAAAATTTTCTATAGAAAAATTTTATATCGAAAAATTTCTATAGAAAAATTTACTATCGAAAATTTTCTATAGAAAAATTTACTATCGGAAATTTTCTATAAAAAAATTTACTATCGAAAATTTTCTATAGAAAAGTTTACTATCGAAAATTTTATATAGAAAAATTTATTATCGAAAATTTTCTATAGAAAAATTTACTATCGAAAATTTTCTATAGAAAAATTTACTATTGAAAATTTTCTATAGAAAAATTTACTATCGAAAATTTTCTATAGAAAAATTTACTATCGAAAATTTTCTATAGAAAAATTTACTATCGAAAATTTTTTATAGAAAAATTTACTATCGAAAATTTTCTATAGAAAAATTTACTATCGAAAATTTTCTATAGAAAAATTTACTATCGAAAATTTTCTATAGAAAAATTTACTATCGAAAATTTTCTATAGAAAAATTTACTATCGAAAATTTTCTATAGAAAAATTTACTATCGAAAATTTTCTATAGAAAAATTTACTATCGAAAATTTTCTATAGAAAAATTTACTATCGAAAATTTTCTATAGAAAAATTTACTATTAAAAATTTTCTATAAAAAAATTTACTATTGAAAATTTTCTATAAAAAAATTTACTATTGAAAATTTTCTATAGAAAAAGTTATTACCGAAAAATTTCTGTAGAAAAATTTACTATCGAAAATTTTCTATAGAAAAATTTACTATTAAAAATTTTCTATAAAAAAATTTACTATTGAAAATTTTCTATAAAAAAATTTACTATTGAAAATTTTCTATAGAAAAAGTTATTACCGAAAAATTTCTGTAGAAAAATTTACTATTGAAGATTTTCTATAGAAAAATTTACTATCGAAAATTTTCTATAGAAAAATTTACTATCGAAAATTTTCTATAGAAAAACTTACTATCGAAAATTTTCTATAGAAAAATTTACTATCGAAAATTTTCTATAGAAAAATTTAATATCGAAAATTTTCTATAGAAAAATTTACTATCGAAAATTTTCTATAGAAAAATTTACTATCGAAAATTTTCTATAGAAAAATTTACTATCGAAAATTTTCTATAGAAAAATTTACTATCGAAAATTTTCTATAGAAAAATTTACTATCGAAAATTTTCTATAGAAAAATTTACAATCGAAAATTTTCTATAGAAAAATTTACTATCGAAAATTTTCTATAGAAAAATTTACTATCAAAAATTTTCTATAGAAAAATTTACTATCGAAAATTTTCTATAGAAAAATTTACTATCGAAAATTTTATATCGAAAAATTTACTATCGAAAATTTTATATTTAAAAATATATTTAATGTCTTTAGAAATACAAATGCTAAATTTTAAATATAATTTTAAATGGTAAAATGTTGGTAAAACGGAGATTTTTTACAAAATTTTTCAAAGGGTTTGAGATTGTTTTTTTGGAAAATACTGTTTTAAAACATATGCGTTGAAAATTGTGTCGTCTACACTAATTTAAAGCTTTTGTAATTCCAAGTTTAACCAAATTGTTCAATTTTTAATTCGAAAAATCTTCTCTGATTTTGGAACTTTTTTTACAAAAAAAAATTAATCAGTGTTAATTTTTTTTAATATCTAAATAAAACTGGAAAATTTTTATCGACAAAAAAATTTTGAATTTAAAAAATTTTCTTTACAAAAATGTGTCAGAATCTGTAAACATTCTCATTCAATAAATTGATGACAGGTTTTTTAAGATTAAAATAACTTTTTCAGACTTTTTCTATACAAAAAATATTTTAGAATCAAAAAATTTGTCTATACAAAAAACGTCTTATAATCAGAGTTTTTTCTTTACGAAAAATGACTCAGAATCAGAAAAATCTTTACGAAAAATGTATCAGAATCTGTGAATTTTTCTATCCAATTTGAGACATTTGTCTTACAAGAAATTTTTCTGTACGAAAAATGTGTTGAAATCTGAGAATTCTTCCATGCAAAAATGTTTCAGGATCTTAGAACTTTTCTATACAAATCTAAGATTTTCGATTAGAAAAATTCATTGTACGAAAAATGTCTCAGAATCTGAGAATTTTTCAATACAAAAAATGTTTCCGAATCAGAGAATTTTTCAATACGAAAAATGTATCTGAGAATATCAGAATTTTTCAATACGAAAAATGTCTCAGAGTCTGAAATTTTTTAAATGAAAACTGTCTCAAAAGCTAAGAACTTTTTCTATACAATAAATGTCTTAGAATCTGAGTTTTTCAGTACGAAAAATTATCCAGAATCTAAGAATTTTTCTGTAAGAAAAATGTTTGAGAAATTGAGAATTTTTCTATAAGCAAAATGTCTCAAAATCAAACAACTTTTTCTTAGAACCTGTGACTTTTTCTATACGAAAAACGCCTCAGAATCTAAGAAATTTTCTATACGAAAAATTTCTTATAATCTGAGAATGTTTCTTCACGAAAATTTTTTCAGAGTTTTAGAGTTTTTCTGTTTAAAAAAGTCTCAAAATTTGAGAATTTTCTATGCAAAAAATGTTTTAAAGCGTCAGTATAGTAAAAATCTTTCTATGGATAAAATATCTTGGAATTAAATTTTTTTATTCAAAAACTGTAAACCTAAAAAATTTCCTCCAATTTAAGGAATCTTTCGTTCAAAAAATGTCTCAAAATCTTTGATTTTATTAAAATAATATGTATCTTATAATTAGAATCAGAGAATTTTCTATACCAAAAATGTTCTTTAAAGTTTTTTGAATAATTTCTGTATAATTTTACTTTAAATTTAAAATATATGTAAAAAAAAAAATGTTGGGCCACCCCAAAATAAATTCCTGCGTACGTGCCTGCGCTATGGTATGCTAAAACAAGTAAAAAAGTTAAATTCGGCCTTGCCGAATATAGTGATACCCTCCACAATTTCAAAAAGATTATTGCAAAAAACTTTATTTAAAAGGAAATTACTTTTGAAAAAAAAAAAAATTTACCGGCTAAAAATAAAGTGTACTAACGCATGTACAATCATATATGATAATGCATGTTAAGGATGGACCAATATATGATCGCATATTATCATTTGTTCTTCCATATATGGTCATATATTGAATAAGCGCCAATTTTAATATATGTTCATATAAGATCATATATGTTTCCGAATTAATGATGTATGGTCAGATGTGTTTATATATATTCATATACAATTCATTTTTAGCCGGGTTTGGAAAAAAAAATTTCCGCGAAAAAAAATTTTGGTAAAAAAAATCCGCGATTTTTTTATTTTTTTGTCAAAAAATATGTTCGTACTTGTTTAAATACCATTTGGTGTTCAATTATGTTCACATATGCCAACCAGAAGCCGAATGAAAGCATTTTGTATATTTAGGTTATGTTGAATGTTCTGAAATTTTTGAGGTGTGCTTACATTTTCGTTCATAACTTTTGAACGGCTGAAACGATATCGCTCAAATGTAATACCAAACTTCTCGGGAGAACTTCCAATAAATATGTTAAGTTTCAGTCATCTCTGTGCAATATTTTGTCCGCGACAGCATTTTCCACAGACAGACAGACGGACATCGCTAGAATGTCTTAAAATCGATCGGGCATCATGAATATATATACTATATGGGGTCCCAGATCGATATTTCGATGAGTTACAAACGTAATGACAAACTTATATATACCCTCTATCACTAAGTGGAGGGTATAAAAAGAAGCTGTGCTGTCAAAATCTCGAATTTTTTTTGTTGGGATGGTTTAAAATCTATGTATTTTTAGCATATTTTTCTGCTGATTGGACAGAGGTTATATTAAAAACATAATTTTCTTTTTAATGGCAAAGTAAAACTTTATTAACTAAATACTATTAAAATATTTTATATATGAAGACAATAAATTATCAATTTTATAACCTTGGGTGGTAGAGCATAATAATTTTGAGGCTCCTATCATATTGCCAAAGCGTATATGGAAGTAAGTGTTGCCAGAGCTCCAAAAACTCAATTCGCTGTAGCCATAAGATTGTAATGTATTCTGAAAGAAAAGAAAAACAGTTATTAGTTCTGAGGGTGCAGGAAAATCAATTTTTTTTAACATCGGTTAAACTGGAAAATTATGTAAAGAAAATCTTAGTTCAAAAGAAACAATCAAATCTCATCGTCCGACGGCCAATATTAAACACGAACCGGATGATATACATACGTCTGAATATAGAAATCAAATGGAGTAAAACTGCATTTACAGTTTTTCATTTCGTGATCCTGTTTTCTTTTAAAAGAACTTCAAAGTTTTAAAGGATTACATTTTCTTATTTTGCCATATGAGGAAAACTGATGTAAATAATCTTCTTTAAAAACTTTCTCAAAATTTTTTGTAAAAAATTTTAAATGATACTGAAGGATAATGCTTTAAAAGGACATTAGTGACCTTATTTTTCCTGATATGTCAAAATAATAAAATGGGAAAATAAGCAGAGATCCTTCTCTTTCATTTGCCATCACTAGTGGCATATAAGTAAAAATATTTTACAAAAATTTAGACCTCTAAAACTTAATCCTCTAAAACTAAAAGTCCTTATAAAAGGAAACAGGATCACGAAATGAAAAATTGTAAAAGCAGTTTTACTATTCAAACGTATATTGTCCAGTTTGTCTTTAATGATTTTTTTTCTTTTTGTCGGACGGAGTTGTATATTCTTAAAAATTCTTACCTTTGTTACTGTATCAATTATATGAAAACCTTTACGATTTATAGCCAAATATAATATTTCTGGAAGACTGTCATCATTTGTTTGTTTGACCACAAAAAATGTTGAACCAAACATTTCCTGCTCTGCCATATGTTTTAGAAATTGTTGTTTAGCCAATATTTCATCCATTCCACTCAAAAGATAATTTTTAACATGATTAACAATTTGTAACTTCCACTCCTGAGATTTCATCACCGTTAACATATCATCTGGTACAATAAGTTTTAATAATTCATGAGGTTTTTGTAATGGCATAAAATTTTGACCATATTCAATGAGATAAATTAACGAGGATAATTTTATAGCTAATTCTTTGGAGATTTGGTAATAACCGGACAAATATTTTGGAACTTCTTGAGGATAATGGAATATAACATCAGCATTACGATCTTTGCTGGGTGATATATTAAGCCAAAGTTTTTTCATGAAATACAATTTATAGGGACAGGTTTGTTGAGAATCTAATGATCTAGTAGGCATATTTTGTTTAATCCATTGCATGAGTTCGGTAACAAAATCAAATATAAATTCAGTTTCTGGTATGGAAAAGGCTTTATCACCGATCTTAACAAATAAACTAAAACCTTCTAAGGATTTGAGTTTCAAACGTAAACCAATGGCTTCAGCTAAATCCAAACCACGTGTAAAAGATTCAATTTCAAAAGCTTCCACTGTACCATCAGGAAAATATATCTACAAGAAAGGTAATACAAATGTTAATGTGTATCATCTGAAGGGAATTGCTTTTAAATATTACCTTGTGATAGATATGCATATATCTATGTTGTATACCTTCCACTTCTATAATGTAAGGAGGATGTTTTCTTTGACCATTAGTTAAACTACGTTTTACTCTCTTCAATGATTCCTTTGCAAGAACATGTGGTCTCGTTCTTAGAAATTCTAATAGTTCTTTCATTACTATTCCTGAGGGATATGTTATACCAGTCGCCAAATACATAAGATCCCAACCACGTTCTTCACTATAATTTCCAGTATTATCTGTCAATTGTTTCATTAATTGACAATACAATTCATCTCTTAATGGTTCATGTTCCAGAGCATATTTAAATATCAAATCAGTATTGGTCTGCTGTTTGCCACTAGGTATATCGCCCATATACTGAAACAAAACAAAAACAGTAAATATAAATAAGGTTTAGTTGGAAGTGACTGCTAACGCTTTACGTCAGCACTTATAAAAATTTGGCATCTGATAATAAATATATTAAATTTAGAATATTCCCAAAAAAACCCAAATAATTTGTTTAAATCCCCGAAAAAGTCCCCAATACCCAAATTTGGTGTCCTTTTTGTTCGCATTAAATCCCTAATATTTGGGGATTTTTTGATCAAATCTAAACCACCTCATTGAAATCTGAATTTCATTCAGGTACTTTTTTAGATTTTTCTTTTTTTTTTTAAATAGAAGTGCCATAGTTCAGTACTTTATTTGGGTGTAGAAATACATTGGGTGTAGAAATACGTTTTTCAAAATCTTAGGATTACACTGTAAGACAAATTTTAGCTTTTTTTTAACACCAGAACGAGACCTTATACACTTGATAGAAGAGCCTCTCTGGAGTAAAACTGCATTTACAGTTTTTCATTCGGCGATCATTTGTGTTTTTAGAGGATTTTAAAGTTTTGAAGAACATTTAAAATAAAAAAAATAGTAGTAAAAAAAATATTTCTAAATATCCTACGATGCTGAAATAAAAAGAAAATGAAAGTGTAAAGTCTCCTCGAATTTTTAAATATTTTTGTTTTGTCATATCAGGTTTAAAGGATGTCAATAAGGTCCTTTCAAAACTTTGTCCTTTCATATCCTTTAGACTTTCCAGCCATTTCTGCCAGAAAAAATACATGTTAATTACATTGATATGCACCAACACATTGTTAAATTTCATCCTTCTCACTTTGTTAGTTAAGTGTAAAAAAAATAAGTTTTCCTATATAACTGAAAATATTTTAGTTTATTTACAAATAGCTTCCAAAATATCATCAAATTTTCTTTGAAAAAAAAAAAAAATAACACATGAATAAAATAGAAACATTTTTTTTACACTAAACTAACAAAGTGAGAAGAATAAAATTTAAAAATGTGTTGGTGCATATCAATGCCCTTAACATAATTTTTTTCAGGAAGAAACGGCTGGAAATTCTAAAGGATATTAAAGGACAAAGTTATGAAAGGACCTTCACAGTTGGAAAATGTGTCACTGAGGAAATTTCCACAGTGATTCCTTGAGGAAATGTCTTCAGGTTCTGAACAATCATAGGTAATCCTTGATGACATGTCCTAACATTGTCAGCACTGAATGTTTGCTTTAAGAGTGTGGACAATTCCTCTAAGACGTCTAAAAGGAAATGACTTCAGAATAGCATAGTATATTAAATTAGAATTTAAAATCTGGGCAACTCTTCAATTTCCAAGAAAAAGATGGAAATATTATCAATTTATTTGAAATAAAATCAAAATCTAACAAGTAGTATAAAAGTAAGAAATAGACAATCAATTTTCATAATAAAGTTTGGAACAAGTCGTTAGGTGTGGGACTCATAAACTGGAGGTTCCAGGTTCAAATCCAGTTGGGACTAAAAAAGGCGAAAAGTTTTTTCTAAATATGAGAAAGATAATTTATAAAGGAAAATGGATAAAAGTAAAAACTAAAGGAAATACGTAAATTTTTTGTATTTTCGCATGACCTACGTCAGACATTTCTCCAAAGAAGTCTTAGGTGACATGTCCCCAGAAGGTCAACACTGACCACTGCTGACTTTGAGTGAGGACATTTTAAAAATTTGTATGAAACTGTCCTCAACCCAGTACATAGAGATGTCTTGTGTATGTCAGCAGTGACTCTGACATGTAACCGCTCCGTCACTGAGGATGGCTCGAGGACGTTGCCAACTGGGTTATTGATATCCTTTTAACATGAAATGAACAAAAAAAAAATATTTAAAAAATCGAGGAGACTTTACTCTTTCATTTGCTTTTTATTTCAGCATCGTAGGATAAGTAGAAATATATTTTTTTTAACATGATAATGTTTTTAGGCTGGTGTCTAATTTTAAAAAAGTTGCAGGACGCCACCTCAGTTAGACTATACCCAGCAAAATTTGGCATTACCAGTAATGGGTTTTGTAATCCTAATCAACTGTTAATAATTAGTTACTTATTGAATGAAATACTAATTATTTTAACAAGGGCGTGAGACAAAAATAATTAGTGAAGAGTATGGAGTTAAATAAGTAGTCACTGACTCGGATTACTAATAAGGAGTAAAACCCAATTACCAATAAGAAGTAAAATAATTTGTTAATAAAAACATTTAAAATTTAAATTGTTTTTACTAAAAATAAAAAATTGAGTAATTTTTATTAAGTTTTTAAGTACTTTTTAAGTTAATTGAATTGTAAAGGTTAAAAAATGCAAGTGCAAGGATATCTTATTACTTGAAAATACTTTTATAGCATATTACTGAAAAGTAGTTACTTTTTTTTTGCTGGGTATAAGCTAACAATTGAATAGTTCATGCGAATAAAGACGAATAGACCATTTGTAGAATTTTACAGGGGACAATAAAAACGCAGGAAACGGTTAAAAAATAATATTTTTGTCAACTTTTTGGTATTAGCTTAAAGACTTAGGTCACATCTACCTATATACAAAATTTTAGTAAGGTATTCGAAAGAGAACTTGCCAAAAAATTGGACTTAAATTTTTGCTTAAATGGAAAAAGGGCGAATATCCAAAAAAATGTATTGAAATTTGAATAAAAATGTGTTATTTTGCAGCAGATTTTGACTATATTTTCATGAGACTTGCAAAACTTGACGAACTATGGTTGGAATTTGTTTGTAACACTTTAAGGACTTCAAGGATACACTTTTTAAGGATTGCCAGGACATGCAAAAAAATTTTTTTTTGCTAATTTTTTTTTAATATTCCTGCCATTTGATGCAGTAGTAATTCTTTATGACACTAAATACATTTTTAGGAATTATAATATTAACCCTTGACTGCATATTACGACGTAACATAAAAGGACATGAAAAAAATTTAGTTTTTTATTCCTGACATTGGATGCAGTATTAACACTAAAAGTTTGTATGTGCTAAGATCGTTTTTTTTTTTGTGTACAATTTCAAATTTTAGCTAATATCAATTTTAAACTCGCAGCTAAATAATTTTTATATAATATTTTGTTAAGGATGGATATTCGCCCTTTTTGCTTTCCACACTTTAAAGTCTTATAACTCAAGAACGGTAAAATTTTTTGCCAATATAATAAGTGTGGTTTATTCCTCGTAATGTTCTTTTAACACATTGTTACCGAAAGTAAAATTTTTGTATGTTTTTGTGTTGTATTTAATCAAAATTGTGCGTTAGTTCACTCCCAATTTAAACAAAAATATAAAAATATACGAATTATTGCACATTCAAAGTCATTTTTTTAGCCTTAAAAGTCAAAATTTCCCCAAAATTTCTGCATAGGATTGTAGGGCACTGCTAATAATATGCATTTATGCAAAAAAACGTGTTTGCGAAAAAGTGGTCTATTCGTCCTTATTCGCATGAACTATTCAATTAACGAAAAAGAAAACAAGAATTACTATTTTCATTGCCTTAAAACCAAAAATTTGAATAACTTGGGTTTGTAACTTGGATAATAACACTGCGGAACACTAAAAAATAAACAAGAGTTACGACCATCATTTCTATATATTTCGGACATGCTGATTCGAATGGCGTACTCCGTTTTTCGATGTATGGTACAGTTTTCTTGCAAAATGTCGTTAAAGATTTGCTGATTTCGAGCCAGTTTTTTAACAAAAAAATTTCCAAAGTAAATGGTTTATAAATTTTATGACATGGAAAACAAAGATATGACTTGTAGCAACATTTCTTATGCAAATTTGGTTTAAAGCTTTTTAATTCAAGCCCTTAAATTCGCGAATTTCATAATTTTTTAAGGTTTTCGCGAAATTAACAGCCAAATTGCTCTTTGATAGAAAACTTGCTTTTAATGAATCAAAACGGCATCCCTAACAATACGAATAGTGGACAAAAAACAGCTATGTTATATGGACCATCATGATGAAAATCGCGAAAAACAGTTTTTTTGTATATGTCAGCATCACTTTACGAGATGATTTAAAGTTCCATCTTTTAGTATATAATGTGGGAACCTAAAACAACTAACTGACCAAAAATTCGGCCAAAAAAGTTTTCATTTGCAAAAGTTATCTTAACAAAAACTATTATTTCAGTGTTTCCGATACAATAATTATAGTTTTTGTTAACATCACTTTTGCAAATGAAAACTTTTTTGGACAAATTTTGGGTCAGTTCATTGTTTAAGGTTCCCACATTATATACTTAAAGATGAAGCCTCAAATCATCTCCTAAAGTGATGCTGCCATATACAAAAAAACGGTTTTTCGCGATTTTCATCACGATGGTCCATATAACATAGATGTTTTTTGTCCACTATTCGTAGTGTCATGGACGCCTTTATGATTCACAAAATGCAAGTTTTTATCAGAGACCAATTTAGCGGTTAATTTCGCGAAAACTTAAAAAAATTAAGAAATCCACGAATTTAAGGGCTTAAGATGAAAATATTTAAACCAAATTTATATTAGAAATATTGCTACAAGTTATATCTTTGTTTTCCATGCCATAAAATTTAAAAATCATTAGCTTTGGAATTTTTTTTGTTAAAAAAGCAGCTGAAAATCAGCCAATCTTTAAAGACATTTTACAAGAAAACTGTACCATACATCGAAAAACGGAGTACGCCATTCGATTCAGCATGTCCGAAATATATTGAAATGATGGTCGTACCTCTTGTTTTCTAAAATAGTGGTTGTTTTGTCACGCAGTGTAATTCACCTGGTGGTGAATAAAACTGTTTTTCACCAGCTGGTGAATAAAAAGTAACATAATTATTTTTCAAAAAAAAATTTTTTTTTTCATAATTTTTTTTTTTGTCATTAATTTTTTTTTTCATAAATTTTTTTTTTCATAAATTTTTTTTTTTATCAAATTTTTTTTTCATAATTTTTTTTTTCATCAAACTTTTTTTTTCATCAAATTTTTTTTTTCATATTTTTTTTTATCAAACTTTTTTTTCATAATTTTTTTTTTTATCTTTTATTTATCAATTTTTTTTTTCCTCAATTTTTTTTTCATAAAATTTTTTTTTTATCAATTTTTTTTTCATCAAATGTTTTTTTCATCAATTTCTTTTTTTCATCATTTTTTTTTTCATCAATTTTTTTTTTTCATCATTTTTTTTTTTCATCAATTTTTTTTTTCTTTTCATCAATTTTTTTCTCCATCAAATTTTTTTTCCATCAATTTTATTTTTCATAAATTTTTTTTTTTCATCAAACTTTTTTTTTCATAAATTCCAGTTTTCATTTTACTACATCTTAAACCTCGAAAATTATTTAAAATTAATAAATAAAATAAAAGAAACGCATATTTCTGGTAGTGACACCTTTCGGCGCTAGGTGTCACTCGATTAACGCAGTATTGCCATACCAAATATCGCATTTCCAATTAGATTAGTTACCATCATCGCAAATTTTTTTCAATAACATATTACCACATGGCAACATTAACCAGTATATTTGAAAATCGAAAATCTACAAACAAGAGAAACATAACAAAATGTAAATCATTATTTAAATAAGCTACGGTAGCCTAGGTGAAGTGAGCTAGACTGGTAAACGGGAGGTCCGGTGATCGAATCCGTGATCTGTCGACTTATTTTTATACCCTCCAACCACAGTATGGGGGTATACTCACTTTGTCATTCCGTGTGTAACGCATCGAAATATCGATCTAGGACCCCATAAAGTATATATATTATTGATCAGTGATCGATTCTAAGACATTCTAGCGATGTCCGTCCGTCCGTCCGTCCGTCTGTCCGTCTGTAGAAGACACGATACAGTCCAAAATAAAAGAGCTAGACTTCCGAAGTTTGGCACGAATATGTCTTATATTCCTAGGCAAGTTAAGTTCGGAAATGGGCAAAATCGGACCAAGGGGGAAAAAGTTCCCCCTTGGAGAACTAAACCAACCCAAGAAAAATCGCATTTTTTGCAGGGTTTTTTGTACTTTTGCTAAGCAAATGCAACATTTTTATCTCAGAAGAAGTTCAAAATCACAAGGGGAAGGTGCCCCATTACGTCTCCCACCAACCCTCCCCCCCCCCAAAAAAAAAAGACGCCCCTGGATTTTTTTAAAATTGTTTTTTTTTACATTTTGGAGGGTATAAAAGATTCGGCACAGCCGAATGTAACACTCTCACTTGTTTTTTTTTTTTTAGTTTTTTTAGCTTGTACATTTCTTTTTGTTAGAACAAAATTTGATTGCATTAATTCTTTATATTTTTTTACTTAATTATAAATAAAAAAAATTTATGTATTCAGATTTTTCTAAACTTTCTAGTTGTTTTTCTTTCTGAATTTTGTAATTTTTTCTGAATATATCTGAATTTTTTTCTGAATATTTTTTTTAACTCTTACATATTTTTTTGCAAATATGTGAGGGTTATTCGTTAAAAGTTTTTATTAAATAAAACATTATCATGATTTAATATTTTGGGCAAGAGTACAAAACTCTGCGGCATTTTTATTATATTTTTTTCATTAATTTTTTTTCATCAAATTTTTTTATCAAATTTTTTATTATCAATTTTTTTCTCACCAAAAAATTTTTGTTTTTTCATATTTTTTTTTCATCAATTTTTTTTATCAAAATTTTTTTAACATAATTTTGTTTTTCGTGAAAAAATTTTTTTCGAAAAAAAAACTACTTTTTCACCAAGTCTAACCTTTTCGCATAATAATTTTCCATTTGTTTATCAAATGTACATAAAACAAGTGAGAGTGTTATATTCTTTGGTGCCGAATCTTTTATACTCTCTAAAATGGAAAAACACTTTTTTGCACTTATTTTCGCACTCACTTACGAAATGTACAGCTCTTTTGGTTTTTTAATGGGGTCCTCGACTGATATTTCAATTCGTTTTGCATGGAATAGCAAAGTAATATAACATTATTTTTCTAAAAAATCTTTGCTTTGGCAAGTACACCCAAATCTTCCCCAAAACATTATGATGATTTAATGTTTTGGGCAAGAGTACAAAATTCGCAGGCATTTTTTTTTTTTTAATTCTTGAACGTAGGAAAAAATAGCCATTTTTGACTAATATTTCGAATTTCCAATTTTTATTTTATTATTAATAAACTAGAAAAAAATCAAGTGACAACACAGGCTAAGTGGAGATGTCGACAGCTTTCGGAAGATACCACCCTTCCATCATCAGCACTCCTTCGATTGCCACACACTTAATGTGTGTCAGATTAAAATTAGCCATTTAAATGAAACTTTTGATGAAATTAAGAATTGGAATTACTCCTCTTTGTGTTGAGTAACCCGTATTCACCATTAATTCGAGTTGTATTCATTTGGCAGAAACTTAATCCATCTTAACTTTTAACAGAGTTGTATTTTTCCCATTGTTAACCCTTAGTAGGACTTTTCAAGTCTTGAAAAATGTCCGTTAGGTTTGAGTTTTTTGTTTCATATTTCTAATTCTTAGAAATATTACTAAATTGCAATGTACCTTATGAGTTGTGTATTAATTGTGTTTATATATTGTTGGACTGTATATTTTATAACTGAATTTCGAAGGAGTGCTGATGATGGAAGGGTGGTATCTTCCGAAAGCTGTCGACATATCCACTTAGCCTGTGTTGTCTCTTGATTTTTTTCAGATTTTCTCATTGTACAACAATTATTATTTCTCAGAAATAATTAATATGGACTCAAACCGAACTAAATGAAAATTCAGTTATAAAATATACAGTCCAACAATATAGTATAAACACAATTAATAAACTAGAAAATATCACAAAAATATTGTCTTGGAACTTGAAGAACAAAAAAAATTTTCTAACAGTAGATAATTTTAAAAATGGGGCTCTTATTCCCTTATCAATTGGTCTGCCACACGTTAGATGCCTGGGGAGGTTGTAATAACTTGGCTGATTTTTAACCGATTTTAGTTTTTAGTACCTTATTTGAAAGACATTTTAGTCCAAATCACAATTCTGTTACCATTTGAATTTAAACATAACTTAAAAAAAAATAGAAAAAATCGAGAAAATATATAAAAATAAATTACACCCCCTTCCCCCTGTAATTAGTTTTTCAACTTCATGGCCGATGCGGCACGCCTTTCCCATGTCCGATAATCCTAAGATTTTGAGAAACGTATTTAAACGGTTCTGTTCTGCCACGGAGGCTATGGGGCATAATAGTGCCATTTTTGTTACTATTGAACGTTCAGTGGCACCACAAAAAACTGTTTTGGCCCTTTTTCCTTCTCTTAAAATTTTTTCAAAATTTGTTTTAAGTGAAAAAAAATATTTCTGGTGTCACAGATCATGAAAATCAAAATCGCTTCTGGCGAAAACGTTTGGTCGTTAAAAGGTTAAATTTTTAAATTTTGTTGATTTTAGGGAAGCAAACAGTGAAGTTAATTTGCAGTCAAAGTAATTTTTTCGGAGTTGCTTGAATGAGGAGGAGTTGGAAACTACTTATCGAATATTTTATTTGGCATTTATTGTTTTTTCTGTACAAAGTACAAATCGAGCTCGGGCTCTAATTATATTTGTTATAAGGGTTTATGTTGAAAAAATGCAGAAGAAAAATTTAATTTCTAAAAATTATAGACATTTCTGGTATCAATTACCGGTTTCAATCACTCCAGTTAGTGTAATCGTCAGAAGGATTTTAAATGTCGGTTTGTCTTGTTATCCATCATTTTTTGATCAGACTCTTGACTGGGATCTAGGGAGCTGCACGATCTTTCTGATATCTCAGATGTAAAAGTTCAATATCTTAGAAGTTTCATCAAGATCTCAAATTGGTTTAACGGCAGGGGCCAGTAGGGGAACACTATTACCGTCTCGTGGTATCACAACCGAACTCAGAGTTTCAGAGTCTAACAAGCTAACCATGAGTTTTATCAAACGTCGTGTTCGATAGCGGATAGGAAATTTAAGATTGGGTTTAACAGAAGGAAAGCGAGTTCATATCTCTTCAACATTAAACTCATCTCATATTCAAATCCCTTATGACTAAAAAAAATCTTACTTTTTTTACTTACCTTTAGAATATTTCGGAACATAATTACAGCCAGTTCAAATAACTCGTCATCATGTTGCAATTGTTTAAGTAACGGTGCCTTCAATAAGATGCGAGAATGACGCCAAAGTTCATCAGTATCTGAACGTACACTATGAACACCACTAGAAGAACCCCGGCGAGCACTACTAAAAAAGAAAAATGTTGTTCGGTACTTGATTTTTCACAAAATTTTTATAGAAAAGTAAGTAAATTGTTATAAGTTATAACACCGTCTGACAAAAATGAAAAAAAAAAGTCGTTGAACACGAACTTTATAATATACTAGAGACCAAATGTAGTAAAACTGCATTAAAAGTTTTTCATTTCCTTTTAAAAGGACTTCAAAGTTTTAGAGGATTAAATTTTATAATTTTTTTTTTAAATATTTGTACTTATCCTAGGATGCCACTATTGATAGCAAATGAAAGAGGAAGATCTCACCTAATTTTTTTATTTTACTATTTTTCATGACAGGAAAAAGGAGGAAAGTTACGTCCATTCAATGTGTCCTTCAATATTATTCAAAATTTTCAACAAAATATTTTGATAAATGACTTTCTGCACATCCTTTTATCCTGAAATGCAAAATATAAAAATGGAAAATAGGGCAGATCCACCTCTTTTATCTGCCGTCATTAGTGTCATCCTAGGTTAATTACAAAGATTTCAAAAATTTACAAAATGTATCCTTTAAATCTTTAAAGTCCTTTAAAAAGGAAACAGGATCACAAAATGAAAAACTGCAAATGCAGTTTTACTTCATTTAATCTCTACTTTCAGACGTATATCATCCGGTTTATGTTTAGTATTGGCTGTCGGACTGTGTAATATTTTCAATCAAATTTATCTGAAGTAGGAATATAAAATTTTTGGTTTCGTTTGAGGTTATTTTTCTCGGCATATATTTACCTTATATTCGTTCTAAAATGTTCCTCGGCAAATTTTTTTAAATTGTGCATTTTCTGTCTTTGCATTGTATTATATTTTGATCTTAATGGTTTTTTGGGCACATTATCATTAAGATCTTTATAAATTTTTAATATTTTCTCCGAAGGTTTTGATAAACAAGCTAAAACTGTTACAGATCTTGTAGGAAATTCACCACTCTCATCATTACAGCTGCCCTTGCACCATTCCAAATCATTAGATTCTATAATCTTGGAACCAGTTATAGTGCTATCTAATTGTATTAGATCACCTTTAAATAAAAATAGACATTGTTTTGATTCCTTGACGCCCTCATCTGGTTTAAAATCTTCGATGGCTATAACATATTTTGATCTCATTTTTAAATTTAAAACCATAAAATTGATCAATTCTTCCACATCTTTGGCCTCATAACACTTGAAAGTAAAATTTTCCTTTTGTATAGTATCAATATGTAAAATGTCTATATTGGAATTTGGATCTAGTTCTGAATATATTTTCGATATTTCTGTATAGGTAATTTCAGCTAATATTTGTTCCATTTCATCAATAAAATAAACAGCATTTGAATTAACTGCTATAACTATTTGATCGGATAATAATTTGGGACCTTCAGTTCGTACAGCCTCAAAAAATCGTGAAAACATCATTGGCCATGTTAGATGAGCGTATAGGCAAATATCTTCTTTAGCCGTTTGTCTGGGAGAACGTTGTTTAACATAATCGTTTTTAGTGTAGGTCTCTCGTATAAGAGATTCCCATGATTTTAAAGCTTTATCGCCAGATATGAGAAGATCTTTGGGTACATAATCGGGTATACATTTGCGAAGAATCTGTGTTAAAAGAGAGGAAAATTAAAATATATTTTCAAATTATAATTCTAAAAGAAGCAAATAAAATTCAGATGAAATCATATTCAGGAAATATGATAATTTCTGAATGTGAATTACACTGTGCTCGAATTTGACACATTTTTTTAACAAGCTGGTCACCCTACTGTTAAAGTTAATTGGGGTATGCTGAATTTTATGGTGCTAGCCGTTTTTCGAAGTTAGCGCTCGTATTCGCGATATTCGCGACTTAAAATTTTGATGCTTAAGTACAAAAAAAACGATATTTTTAAACTTTTGCGATAATTTTTAAATTTAAAACCATTCAAAACTGTAAAATAACACAACAAACCATAATACCGTGAATTTTTTTTTCGCGAAAAACGTTTTTTGTTCGCGAGAAATCTCTATTTTTGTTAAAAATTTAGTTCAATACAAATATTTTTAGTTTGATTTGAATTTACGACAGCCATCTGTTAAAGCTAGTTCGTGTACACTAAATCCCATTGTAATATCAGTTTTTTCAAAGTTAGCGTATGTATTAGCGATATTCGCGATTAATTTTTTTTTATTTTTAAGTAAAAAAAAAAAATTCATATTATTTAGACAATTGCTGAATTTGTATCATCTAAACTCTATTAAATATACAAACAAAACAAATTTTTTCGCGTAAATTTTTTTCGCGAATTTTTGTTCGCGAAATTTTTTTTCCAATTTTTTTTTATTTTCTTATTAATTTATGAAACTGAGTAGAATACGATAAATTACAGACTCAAAATGTTTGAAAAAAAATTTTTTTGGCGATTTTTTTTTCGCGGATTATTTTTTTATCTTTAAGTAAAATAAAAACTATTTTTTCATATTATTTAGACAATTGCTGAATTTTTATCATCTAAACTCTATTAAATATAGAAACAAAAACACATTTTCGCGTAATTTTTTTTTCACCAATTTTTCTTTGCGATTTTTTTTCATAATTTTTAGTTTCTTATTAATTTATGAAAATGAGTAGAATACGATATATTACAAACACAAAATTTTTCGAAAAAAATTTTTTTCGCGATTTATTTTTTCGCGGAAATTTTTTTTTGCGAATTTTTTTGAAAAAAAAAACACAATGCATTTTCTAAATTTTTATTTAAAAACTATTCCAAAGCATAAAAATTTAATTTTTGTAGTACCAAGGCTTTACAATTTTAAATCGCGAGTCAAAGTTACTGTATGTATTAGTGATATTCGCGTATTTTTTAGACGATTGCTGAATTTTTATAATCTAAACTCTATTAAATATACAAACAAAAAAAATTTTGGCGTAAATTTTTTTTTCGCGAAATTTTTTTTTTCCAAATTTTTTTTATTTCTTATTAATTTATGAAAATGAGTAGAATACGATAAATTACAGACACAAAATTTTCCGAAAATTTTTTTTTTCGCGATTTTTTTTTCGCGGATTTTTTTTCGAAAAAAAAAACAATGCATTTTCTAAATTTGTTATTTAAAAACTATCCCAAAGCATACAAATTTAATTTTTGTTAGCGAAAAATCTCTATTTTTGTTAAAAAATTAGTTCAATACAAATATTTTTAGTTTGATTTGAATTTACGACAGCCATCTGTTAAAGCTAGTTCGTGTACACTAAATCCCATTGTAATATCAGTTTTTTCAAAGTTAGCGTATGTATTAGCGATATTCGCGATTAATTTTTTTTTATTTTTAAGTAAAAAAAACTATTTTTTTCATATTATTTAGACAATTGCTAAATTTTTATCATCTAAACTCTATTAAATATACAAAAAAAAAAATTTTCGCGTAATTTTTTTTTCGCGAATTTTTGTTCGCGAAATTTTTTTTCCAATTTTTTTTATTTTCTTATTAATTTATGAAAATGAGAAGAATACGATAAATTTTTCAAAAAAAAAATTTTTCACGTTTTTTTTTCGCGGAATTTTTTTTTTTCGCGAAAAAATTTTTTTTCGAAAAAGAAAACAATGCATTTTGTAAATTTTTTATTTAAAAACTATTCCAAACTAACTTCGAATACCGGCTAGCACCATTGAATTCCGCGTACCCGAAATAGCTCTACCAGCAGGGTGCTTGTTAATTTCTTCGACTAGCACAGTGTTATTTTCTGAATTTTCTAATTTTTACCTCATCTTTCATATCATCACCATATTCTGCATAATATTGTAAAGCACAAATCATGGCCACATCCTTTTCCGAACGACAACGATATTCTCCATGATTAAGACCGCGGCAAATCTGGAAAACATTAAAAACAACCTTAGAAACTTTACCTCTCTAAAATATATAATCACAAATACCTGTTTATATATCAAATGTGTTGCCAATTGATCTTGACTCGGATCATACCAAGTACTAAACATCTCCTTACGTAAATATAACTTCCATGGAGCTTTACGTTCATTATGACCCTGCTCCTTGGCATATTGTTCACAATTTGAAATGGCATCCATTATATGCTCACTGCCATTACCCAAAGACATAATTTTATCAAAGATCGTTATGACCAAAGAAAAACCAAAGAAATCAATTAATCCCATATTTTCGGCCAATTGTTGTACGACCTCTTTAGCCGTAGAAGACGAATCGATTTGTAATTTCTTTATACCGCCATCCATTTGAAAAATTTCTAAAGTTATGGCTGATTTATTACGTGTTGATTGTAATTCCAACCATGAAGGCGGTTGTGTACGCGAACCATTTTTTAAGATTCGATCTAAACGATTTTCACAATACGGTCCATATAATTCGGGACCATGTTGTATAAAACATCTTAAATACTGTTGGAAACGTGGACTGGGTGGAAAACAACCAATGCATAAAGATAATAAAATCCAACCTTTAGCAAAGGAAGTACGATAGGGATTATTGGTTAGCTGCTTGCAAATTTGTGATAAAATTTCATCTCTAAAAAGGAAAAAAAGAAAAAGGGAGGTCATAAAGTCAATGAACTTTTAAAAAAGATTAATGAACTAAACCCTGCCGTTTTACTAATTTCAGCTCTTTATAAAACTCCTAAGATATTGAATTTTTACTTTCTAAAAGAGTTTTTTTTTTTTGAAAAAGTACTCTTTTTAGAAAAAAGTACTTTTTTCTAAAAAAGTAGTCAAAAAAGTACTTTTTTCTAAAAAAAAGTATTAAAAAATTTACTTTTTTCTAAAAAAAGTATTAAAAAATTTACTTTTTAAAAAAAATATTTTTTTCAAAAAAACGAAAATTTTTTCTAAAAAAAGAATTAAATTTTTTTTTTTTTTTAAAGTACCATTTTTTTTCTAATAACTACTTTTTTCCAAAAAAATATTTTTTCTAAAAAAGTACTATATTATCTTAGATAATACTTCTTAGGAAAAAAGTACCATTTTTTCTAAAAAGTACTAAATTATTTCAAATAATACTTTTAAGGAAAAAACCCATTTTTTCTAAATAAGTGCTTTTTTCTTGAAAAAGTACGTTTTTTCTTAAAGGTTCTATAGTACTTTTCTAAAAAAGTACTCTTTTACCAAAAAAAGTTCTAATTTTCTAAAAAAGAGTTATTTATTTTAAAAATAAGTATTTTTTCTATTTTTCTAAAAAAGTACTTTTTCTACTTTTATAAAAAAGTACTTTTTTCTTTTTTTTTTAAAAATAACTTTTCTCTATTTTTCTAAAAAAAGTACTTTTTTCTATTTTTCTTAAAAAAATAACATTTTTTCTAAAAAAATACTGTTTATTCTAAGAAAGTAGATATGGGCGCGTGATTGATTTTGACTCACACTCACTCACGCTCACGATAGGATTTTTTGAATCACGCACACTCACACACGAGCATATTTTTTCTACACACACTCACTCACAATCATGTGAATAAATTTAATACAACTTACACTCACGTGCACTCAGACAAGATTCACTTTCACTCACGTTGACTCACATTCCAAAACTCTTATTTAAACAAAAATAATATTAAAAAACTAAAATTTTAAAAATTTTCAGCAAAATTTAAAATTCAGCGAAAATTTACATTTTTATACCCTCCTTTTAGTGATAGAGGTGATAGAGTATATATAAGTTTGTCATTCCGTTTGTAACTCATCGAAATATCGGTCTGAGACCCCATAAAATATTCATGATGCCCGATTGATTTTAAGACATTCAAGCGATGTCTGTCTGTCCGTCTGTCTGTCTGTGGAAAATGCTATCGTGGACAAAATATTGCACAGAGATAACTGAAACTTAACAAATTTATTGGAAGTTCTCCCGAGAAGTTTGGTATTGCATTTGAGCGATATCGGTTCAGCGGTTCAAAAGTTATGAACAAAAATGTAAGCACACCTCAAAAATTTCAGTACATTCAACATAACCTAAAAATACAAAATGCTTTAATTCGGCTTCTGGTTGACATATGTGAACATAATTGAACACCAATGGTATTTAAACAAGTACGAACATATTTTTTGACAAAAAAAGAAAAAAATCGCGATTTTTTTTTCACCAACATTTTTTTTTGCGGAAATTTTTTTTTCCAATTTTTTTTTTTTCAAAAGTAATTTCCTTTTAAATAAAGTTTTTAGCAATAATCTTTTTGAAATTGTGGAGGGTATCACTACATTCGGCAAGGCCGAATTTAACTTTTTTACTTGTTTTTGCAAGACAAAATCTTAAGTTTAGCCAAATTTTTAAATTTTTTTGATGCTTTTTTTGGTACGAAAGGAAATATGAAAAGAAAATAAATCACACAAACTAACGCAAAAAAATCGACTCAGGCACACTCACTCACGCAAAAATCTTACTCACGCACACTCACTCATGCAATTTTTTTCTCCACTCACACACAATCACGTGAGTAAAATCAAGTGAATGGCGCTCTAATCTGCTCATGTGCCCATCTCCATAAGAAATTTTTTATACCCTATACCACTCTGTGGTACAGTGTATAATGATTTTGTGCTGATGTTTGTAACTACTCGAAATATTAGTCCTAGACCTACCTTCAAGTATACCGATCGACTTTTACATTTTGAGTCGATTTAGCGATGTCCGTCTGGTCATCTTTGGTTTAAGCACGATACAGGTAGCAATTTTCAATCAATTGACTTGAAATTTGAAACTTAAGCTTCTTTTGCCCAAGGACGAAGTCTATTGAAATTGGAAAATATCGGACCATGTAAAGACCTAGCCCCCATCTAAACGCCCCCTTTGAATTTCGCTTAAATGCCTCTAATAACCGTATTATAATAGACATCGTTTTGAAATTTAACAGGTATAAAACTTTTATATGCACAAACCACCATACCAAATTTTAAATTTGGAAATCGGTTCAGTCCTCCTGATAGTCCCCATACAAACCACCCTCCCGATATTCACATAATTTACTCAAAAATTATAAAAATTAAAATATTTGATTAAAATTTTATTTGTAGGTGTTAAACGTGTACTTTGGTAAACTAATCAAATCGGAATACATTTGGACCATTTTTGGACTTAGTCCCCCGTACAAAAATTTCTACCGATATTTAGTTAAATCGGTCTATTGGAAAAAAAAAATAAACCAATTCCACTAAAATTTGATCTGTGTGTGTTTTCTTCACTAAATAAAGATCTAACAAAAGATAGGTCCAATCGGTCCATGTTTGGACTTGGGGCCCATTTTCCAGAAAACACTGGTGTAGGGTATCATTTGGTCGGTCTTAACCGACTGTAATTTTCTTACTTGTTTTTTTTTTTTCAAAAAAAAGTACTATTTTTTTTTTAAAAAGCTACTATTTTTCAAACCTAACGGACATTTTCCAAGACTTGAAAAGTACTACTAAGGGTTAACAATGGGAAAAATACAACTCTGTTAAAAGTTAAGATGGATTAAGTTTCTGCCAAATGAATACAACACGAATTGATGGTGAATACGGGTTATTCAACACAAAGAGGAGTAATTCCAATTCTTAATTTCTTCAAAAGTTTCATTTAAATGGCTAATTTTAATCTGACACACATTAAGTGTGTGGCAATCGAAGGAGTGCTGAAGTTGGAAGGGTGGCATCTTCCGAAAGCTGTCGACATCTCTACTTAGCCTGTGTTGTCACTTGATTTTTTTCAGATTTTCTCATTGTACAACAATTATTATTTCTCAGAAATAATTAATATGGACTCAAACCAAACTAAATAAAAATTCAAGCTACTATTTTTTCATAAAAAGTACCATTTTTTCTGGAAAAAATTATTTAAAAAAAAGATCTGAAATGTGCTATAAGCCCATAACTGCCACGCGGCACATGTGCCCTTGTATAGCACACGACACATTTCAGATGTGTCATATGTCATACTAAGGCACATTGCATATTTTAGATATGCCGGTAGCATGGCACATGACACATGACACATCTGAAATGTGCAGTGTACCATACAAGGGCACATGGCGCATATGTCATGTGCCATGCAACATATGTGCACATTGCTAAATGTGATGTGCGGTACACGTGTGTTCCATTCCTTACACTGTTTCCTGCAGTTGGACCGAGGGGATGAGGGGAAATTCATTTTCCACAATTTTTATAAAAAAAAAATAAACTCACCTTAAGTTTGGTTTTAATATACCATGACCTATAATGAAATGCAATTTATCCAAATTACTCATTCTTGTATTTAAAACTTGTTGATAGTATTCCATTTCATCCGAATTGTCAAGTGCCTTCCTTAAGATATCCGGTAATTTGGTTTTTCTTTTTAATGTTTTGCGTATTAGTTTTCGTTGTTGGTCTACTTCGCCCATGCTGGCTAACGCTTCTTGAAATTCTTTACTTTGAACCGTAGACCGTGAAAGAGTCTGTGTTAATCTTTGCATAACACTGTATTTAATGGTACCATAGTTTTGGCTATCACTAGTGTAGTCTTCATCGTCATATTTAGCTTCAGCCATATCGCCCATAAAACGAAGAATTATTATCCATATGGACTGAAAAGATAAATAGATTAATGAGATGTGTAAAAATGGATTATTCAGCAAGAAATTAAAATTGAAACATTGACAAGAAATTTTAAAAAAGGCTAGCATTTCAGAAAGAAATCGTTTAAGTCAGCGGTTACCAACCTATGGTACGCGTACCACTAGGGGGTACGCGAAACTGTCCGCGGGGGTACTCAAAATTTTAGTAATTTAGACATTCGATTAAAATTAACCTTTCAAAGTTGGCATCTGGCTTCAAAAGTTTTTCATAACGTCAGGTTTTTAAAGTTGAGGTGAAAGTTCACAAAAAACGTATTTTTGCGCAATTTAGAGAGCATTTTTTTCGATATTTTTGGATGATATTTTGAGATCTGACCACTTGTTTTCGATTAACCTTTCGATGCTGATTTCGAATATGGTTCCCAAATTCTTCTATAAAGTTCTCAAAAAACGTGTTTTTGGGCATTTTTGAGACGGGTTGTGATAGTATGGAAATTTTAGTACCTTTTTGTTTTTGGAACTTTTTTTAAGAGTTCATAAAACGTCCTTTGTTTTAATTTTTGGTGTAGAATCGACTGGTGAAATCAGATTTGCAATATTTTTAGCCGTTTTTGATCTGCAGAAAAATCAGCTCAAAATCCGCGTTTTCAGATGCACCCTTAAGGAGCGAACATTTTTCCAAAAAATGATAATACCCGCAGATCAAAAATTTCAAATTAACTCTAATATTAGTGAAGTTTTTTAACGAAAACAAAAAACTTGTGAGGGGGTACGCGGCTGATAAAATTTAAAATTAGGGGTACGCGAGCCAAAAAGGTTGGTAACCGCTGGTTTAAGTACCAGTATCACTGATGTCTTGGTAATGTCTTGATCAGCCTAATGGTGGTGGTTTCTGTATTTGGGCTTTTTCAGAAGTAGCACCTTTTTGGGCAGCATTTGCTTAAAAATTAAAATTTGAATTGAATGAAAACTTTTATTTAAACAATTAGATTTTTTTAATTTTAAAGTGTCTGATGTACCAAAACTTTCGAGATTTGATTTAAATCCAAATTCTTGGTCCGTTTCGCGCTACTTTGCTTAGTTTTTGATATACTGGAATTTCGGACCAAATTGATTTTGAAAAATTTTAAAACTGAATTGCTAAAATACCATAACTCGGATGGCCTTCAAGTATTGGCGGTCGTGTGTTACTGGTCAAGAGTTAATGAATGCTTTTGGAATTTTTGTCGTTTCGGCAGTGTTAACCTACCTAGTCTTGGGAATGCCAAATTTAAGAATCAAAATTAGGGCCCAATGGGTCTCCAGATGTGTTTCTAAATGCTGATCTATATTTTTGTTCACAGTATTTTTTTCTCTATCTCGCTTTGATTTCGAGATATCGCACTTAAAAAAAAGACAACTGAAATTAAGGAAAAAATGTCTTTGAAAATTTATCATGAATTTTCCTAAAATTTAGTTAAATTTAACTTAAAAATGAGAAATTTTCTTAACTATGATTAAAAAAAATGTTAGTTCATTTACTTATAATTAGTTCATAGTTTTCTTTAAATGGAATTTTTTTAATATTAGGAAAAAATTCTTACCGCCAAAGAAATTTTCCACAAATCTAAGAAACGTATCTTTATTTTTAAGACATATTTCTTAAAAAACAATTTAGTTCAAGTTAAGTTAAAATTTACTAAAAAAAAAACATCATCGTATTTCTCTTCTTTGAATTGAGGAAGTGTACTTCTTAGAATATAGTTAATAAGTTCTGAGAATTTAGTAAATAACTTCTTAGAATTTAGTTAAAAATTAAAAATGGCGATATCTCGAAAACTAAGCGAGATAGAGCGAAACGAATAAAATTTTCAAAAGAAAGTCTACAAAGAAAAATATGGAGTAGCCTGGCTCTGCAAATCTGCCGGGGTCTCAAGACCCTAATTTTAGATCTCAAATTTGAAATTCCCGAGATTTTATATATTCACATATCTCGGTAAATACTAACAACAAAAAAATAGTCCAACGGCATTTTTGTAGCTCTTGACTCGTAGAACACTTCCGCAAAATACCCGAAATCCCTCTAAATAGTTTTTGAGTTATCCAGCTTTAAAGATTCTCAAGACCCTATCAGACCCCTTATTACCGTATCTCAAAAACTAAGCAAGGTATAGCGAAACGGACACAAGTTTTGGGTCAAAATCTATGGGGACCCTTAAAGGACCCAACGGGGTCTCGAGTTAACAGGGGCTGGACCCATGGGTCCAGGGTTAGACCCAATCTATTTCTAAAATGTGAATGAAAGTGTAATATAATTTTTCCCATTTTCTAGTTAAAATTGGCTTAAAATTAAATAACTTTGTTTTCCTTATTTTTGGGAAAATTATGAACTAAAACCAAGAAAAAAGATCTTTGGAGCCAAATCATTCCCTCTTTTTCTCAACATTGAGTTAATTTTCCCTGATTTTAGTTCACTTTTTTTTGAGTGCGCCATTTCCATGAATTATGACAGTTAGAGATGGGCGCTGGTCATGTGATTTGCGTGGATCACGCGTGAGTGTGAGTGATTTTCATTTCAATCACGTTATTGTGAGTGAGTGTGAAAACAAAATCTGAGTGAGTGATTAGTGAGTGAGTCAGTGAGTATTTTTTGCGTGAGTTTGCGTGATTTGATTTGCCCATTTTTTTTTTTAATTTCTTTTAAAAAAAATATTTTTTTGGAGTTTTTTGCGCAATTTTATTGCGCGTGAGTGTGATTGAATCTAGCGTGAGTAATTTTTTTATTACTCAGATGAATAGTGAGTCAGCGTGAGTAAAAAAAAAACGGCGTAAGTGTTTAGTGAGTGATTCGATTATTGTTTGCGTGAGCGTGAGTGAATGTGAGTCAAAATCCACTCACGCGCCTATCTTTAATGACAATTGCTTAACACTGAGGAAAAAATATTAAATTATAGAAGAAAATGTACTTAATTCTAAGAATTGTCCAAATGTATTTTTAAATTTTCTTAATGTTTTCTTAATTTTCCTAAATATATTTTCAAATTGTCTAAATGAATTTTAAAATTGTCCAAATATATTTTAAAATTGTCAAAATATATTTTAAAATTGTCCAAAAGTATTTGAAAATTGTCCAAATGTATTTTAAAATTTTGCAAATGAATTTTAAAATTGTTCAAATGAATTTTAAAATTGTTCAAATGAATTTTAAAATTGTCCAAATGTATTTTTAAATTTTCTTAATGTATTCTTAATTTGCCTATTTATATTTTCAAATTGTCTAAATGTATTTTAAAATTGTCCAAATATATTTTAAAATTGTCAAAATATTTTCTAAAATTGTCCAAAAGTATTTTAAGATTGTCCAAATGTATTTTAAAATTTTGCAAATGAATTTCAAAAGTGTTCAAATGAATTCTAAAATTGTCCAAATGTATTTTTAAATTTTCTTAATGTATTCTTAATTTGCCTTAATGTATTTTAAAATTGTCTAAATGTATTTTAAAATTGTCGAAATATATTTTAAAAATATCAAAATATATTTTAAAATTGTCCAAAAGTATTTTAAAATTGTCCAAATGTATTTTAAAATTGTGCAAATGAATTTTAATATTGTCCAAATGTATATAAAATTGTCCAAATACAGTTTAAAGTTTTCCATATGTATTTTAAAATTGTCCAAATGTATTTCAAATTTTTCCAAATGTATATTAAAATCTTCCAAGTGTAGTTTAAAATATTTCAAATGTATTTCAAAAATTTCCAAATGTATTTTAAAATTTCCCAAATGTATTTTAAAAATGTCCAAATGTATTTAGAAATTGTCCAAATAGATTTCAAAATTATCTTAATGTATTTTAAAACTTTCCAAATTTATTGCAAAATTTTCCAAGTGTATTTTAAAATATTCTATGTATAATTCTAGATTTGGAAATTTTTAAAATACATTTGGAAAACTTTAAACTACATTTGGAAAATTTAAAAAATTTGGACAATTTTGTCATACATATGGAAATTTTAAGTTATGTTTAGACAATTTTAAAATGCATTTGGGCCACTTTAAAATTCTTTTGGACAATTTTAAAAGTTATTTTGCCAATTTTGAAACATATTGAAAGACCCACTGTTTTCAAAGCACACCTAATATTTTCAGCTAGAAATTTATAGCATTTGTGACTCATTTCAAAAGAGTTAAAGAAGTAGAATTTTATGACTACTAAAATTATCAAAAAATATTTTACCACGTATTTTGGTCACTCAAAAATATTTTGACACTAAAAAAAAAAAAAAATACACTCGAAAAAAAATTTTACACTCAAAAAAAATTGTACACTCAAAAAAAATTTTACACTCCAAAAAAACTTTTGTAAATTATTTTTTTTTTCAAAAATTACTTAAAAAAAAGGTTTTCTTTACACAAAATAAAAACTAATCAAAAATATTATTTTTTTCACATTAGAAAATTTACTTTCACTTAAAAGGGCATTGTGGAGGGTATTCATAGTTTCGGCCAAGTCGAATTTAACTTTTCTACTTGTTTTAATTGCCCTGGAGTTTTTCACACTTCTAAGAATAATTATTATATCGTTTACACTTAAGTACTGATTGCAGTCTAACGTATTTTACAGGGCAATAATCGATATATTATAATAAAGATAAGCTAAACAATTTTTTATGATTCATTACTAAATTTATTACCTGAGCGGCAATTTCATCTATCGGCAAATCATGATCCAACAAAGGTTTCTTCAGTGGTCTCTTGCTATATTGACCGGTAACGCCAGAATTAAAATATGTAGCAGCAAATTTTGCAAAACTATATTCAGATGCATCAATAGTTAAGACCTTGGATTTAGGTAAACGTATAGTGCCACCAGTAGATATTGAATTCTTTAAAGGCTATATAAAAAAATTAGAGAAAAATAACAAAATAATAATAATTTTGTGTTATATGCATAATTTACTAATTTTTTGATACCCCTACCCAAACTCTTATACACTTTTATTTTAACTGTAACTCTTATACTGGCTATACATTTTAGTTTTAATACCTTTAAATTTTGCTTGATATTTAATAATCCCAAGTTGTCAAGATATTTGACTGTTATACATTTTAAGTACTTAATTTAGTTTCTTTTGTGTTTTTGATAATTTAGCGGTAGTTGAATTGAATATTGTAAATTATATATTGATATATTTCTTTTATAAGACCTTGTTGAAAAAGTATACTTAATTTTGAAAAATATATTTGCTGGATAGTTTTGATAGTTTTTGAATTTTAGACAGTCTCTTGTTTTTAAATATTTTCCAAATTTGGAAAATGTGGAAGACACGATACGGTCCAAAGTAAAAGAGCTAAGCTTCAGAAATTTGGGGCAAATATGTCTTATGCTCTAAGGCTGGTTAAGTTCTAAAATGGGAAAAATCGGATCAGGGGAATAAAAGTTTCCAATTAAGGAAATAAACCTCTAAAAAACGCAATAACCTCTAAAAATCTAAATTTCTCACAGTTTTTATACCCTCCAACTACAGTATCGGTCAGGGACCCCATAAAGTATATATATCATTGATCAGTGATAGATTCTAAGACATTATAGCGATGTATGTCCGTTCGCCCGTCCGTTCGTCTGTAGTTAACACGATACAGTCCAAAATAAAAAAGCTAAGCTCCTCAAGATTGGCACGAATATGTCGTATGGCCCTAGGCAGGTTAAGTTCGAAAATGGGCAAAATCGCACCAGGGGGAATAAAGTTCTCCCTTGAGGAACTAAACCAACCTCTGAAAAATATATTTTTTTTACATGATTTTTTGTGTTTTTGTTTAAAAATGCGACATTTTTATGCTACAAGAAGTTCAAGGTCGTGCATTTCGTCCCTGAGAATTAGAAAATGCCGTTTTTTCGGTCCGCCCCCTTTTATGGGCGTAGAATAAAAAAAGCAATTTTAAATTATGATAAACTTGCATTTCTTTACTCCAAAAAGCATAAGAATGAATTTTTAAACACATATTCGAGAGAAAATTTGCCCCCCCCCCAATCACCACGACCCCCCGCCAAGAAAATAAAACACCCCTGCATTTTTTTATGTTTTTTGCATGTTGGAGGGTATAAAAGATCCGACACAGCCGAATTTAACACTCTTACTTGTTTTTTGTAATTTTGCTAAAAAGATGAAACATTTTTATATCGGAAAAAGTTCAAAGTCCCTCAGTTCGATTCAAGGGACAGAAAATGTAATTTTTTTTGGTCCGCCCCATTTTGTGGGCGTGGATAAACAAAAATAATTTAAATAATGATAACATTGAATAACTATAGTGCAAAAACATAATAAATTAATTAGTAAACATTTATCGGGAGGGGAAAGGTGGCCCCCACCGACTCCGCCAAGTAAAAACAAACAAATTGATCTAAAAGTGCCTATCCTGTTACTTTTTAAAATTGGACTGGTCCCCAAACTGGTACATTGACGCATATGCTGTAAGTTAGAAAGGGTCAATTAATCCTAAGGAACTGATCCCGTGACAAGCAACTAAGAGTGGGTTTTGTTCATTCACATGTCTGCTAGTACTAGTTTGGTGACAGTCCTTAAGGGGAAATCTGTGACAGATTTCTATGATTGGTCAGGTTGGTATTGTAATCCAGCGAAATCGGTCAAGTGGTTCAAAAGTTATGAGCAAAAGATTGAATTTGGGCAAGCGTTTTTCATGAATTTACGAGATAAAAACACACTAACTTTCGAAAAGCAATTCTGAGGATGATCAAGCTTGGCATGTATATTTGTCGTTTTCCTGGCCTGATTCGCATTGAGTTTCAGCCAAATCGGTCGAGTGGTTCAAAAGTTATCAGCAAAACCGAGAATTTCAGATATGTTTCACCTTAAATTCACGTGTTGGTAAGTCACAAAAATGATTTACAGCGTATTTTTGTCACTCAAAAATATTTTTACACCAAAAAAAAAAAACACTCGAAAAAAATTTTACACTAAAAAAAAATTTTACACTCAAAAAAAAATTTAGTAAATTATTTTTTTTTTCAAAAATTACTTAAAAAAAAAAGTTTTTTTACACAAAATAAAATGTTTCTAATCAAAAATGTTATTATACCCTCCACTCTAGTGATAGAGGGTATATATAAGTTTGTCATTCCGTATGTAACACATTGAAATATTGGTTTAGGACCCCATAAAGTATATAGATTCATGATCCTTGATCGATTTTAAGTCGATCTAGCGATGTCCGTCTGTCTGTCAGTCTGTTGAAATCACGTTTTTGGCAATAATCCGGAACCGATTTAAACGCTTGGGGTACCAAAAGTAGCGTAATTCTCCTAGGCAGAAACTGATGTACCTTTTTTTGAAATCGGTTAAGTATTTTAAAAGATATGAGTGAAAATGTAAAGGTACCTCAAAAATAATGGTGAATTTTGCACAAAAAAATGCTATAACTTGACACCTGTTGAATGAATGAGAACGAAACTTGGAGTTTTATGTAATTTTATCATTCCTATCACTCACAAAAAATTTGGGCGGAATCGCACAATGGGGTGAGGCACCAGAAATTTAACTCAAAATTTTAAAATGATTTATCTTGGCTCATGGTTGACATATTCAAATAACATTTTAAATAGATTCATATTTTATTGTTCTCAACGTTTTGCTGTTGATTTTGGTACCAATTATGGCAAAATCGGTCAAGGGGTTAAGAAGCTATGAGCAATTGAGTTGAGTTTCAATATAAACCTCCATGATATGACGTGGCTGCGCGCCATTTTGTAGTTGTTGATGCTTATTTGGCTTGTTAGTAGTTATTTGTATCAATAGAAGTAAAAAATACGTAGTATGTGTCATACACGTGGTTGCTTTTATATAATTGTCATACATACTTATAAAATATTTTTTTTTTGTTTTTTAAATATTTACATTGCACTATGGTTCCGGTCATGGCTTTTTTTGGCCAAAATTAAAAAACTGGAAAAATTTGAAATAGGTTTTGTGTTAAAAATTGTTATAATTTTTTTGTTTTCCATGCAGAGTATTAGGTCAATTCGATTACCTTACTACAATCCACACTGGGCCGAGATGGTAGGTTTTTTGGCCAAAAGTCTCTACAGGTCGTAAATGTTAATCGATTTTGTTGAAATTCAGAATATAAGCCTATATTAGGGTAATAAATAAGTGACTTGAAACTTTTTGGAATCGGACCTACAAGGAAACTGTTTCAGGGTGGACACTTAATTTTTAATAAAATTTACAGATGTTATAGATGAAACAAATGAAGAGACACTTGTCTTTTGTTTATGTTTTTGAATTGGAAATGGTCTCTGGTCCCGTGATTTGCGTGCCTCAAAAAACAACGTGATTCACGCGTGAGAGTGAGTGATTTTCACTTAAATCACGTGATATAAAAGTTTTTAAAAATTGAATTGCAAAAAAAAGTTTAAAAATAACGTGATTCACGCGTGAGCGTGAATGATTTTCATTTAAATCACGTGAATATACCTTTTTCCAAAATATAATTGAAAAAAAGTTTATAAAAAATTGAAAAAAAAAAATTGTTTTTGTTTTGAAAACCCCCTTTTTATACTCATCGTTATCAAAAGTTCCACGCCCTTTTAAAAAACTGTCTGGGCCAGAATTATCCTTTCTATCTACACTTTCCAAAAAAGTTGCCCGCTTGTGCCCGTTTTCAAAAATGGAATTTAAATAAAATTTATAAAAAAATGAAAAAAATATTTCGTTTTTGAAAACCCCCTTTTAAGAACTCATCGTTATGGAAAGTTCCACGGCCTTTCAAAAAACTGTCTGGACCAGAATTATCCTTTGTATCAGCACTTTCCAAAAAAGTTACCCGCTTGTGCCCGTTTTCAAAAATTGAATTGAAAAATGAGCTTATAAAAAATTGAAAAAACATTTTTTTTGAAAACCCTCTTTATAAACTCATCGTCATAAAAAGTTCCACGCCCTTTCAGAAAACTGTCTGGGCCAGAATTACCCTTTTTATCAGCACTTTCCAAAAAAGTTGCCCGCCTGTGCCCGTTTTCAAAAATTTACTTCTAATAAGGGCTAATAAAAAATTGGAAAAAATAATTTTTTTCTGAAAACTCCCATTTTAAACTCATCAAAAGTTCCACGCTCTTTCAAAAAACTCTCTGGGCCAGAATTATCCTTTTTATCCCCACTTTCCAAAAAACTTTTCCGCTTGTGCCATTTTTCAAAAATTAAATTGAAACAAGTTTTTAAAAAATTGGAAAAAATTTGTCTTTTTTTAAAAACCCGCTTTTTAAAGTTATCGTCATAAAAAGTTCCATGCCCATTCAAAAAACTGTCTAGGCCAGAATTACTCTTTTTATCAGCACTTTCCAAAAAATTTACTCGTCTGTGCCCGTTTTCAAAAAAAAAATTTACTTCTAATAAGGGCTAATAAAAAATTGAAAAAATTAGTTTTTTTTTCTGAAACCCCCCTTTTTAAACTCATCAAAAGTTCCACGCTCTTTCAAAAAACTGTCTGGGCCAGAATTAGCCTTTTTAACCCCACCTTACAAAAAACTTACCCGCTTGTGCCCGTTTACACAAATGGGATTAAAATACCAAAAATTAAAAAAAAAATAAAAAATTGTTTGTGAAAACCCCCTTTTTTAAAACTCATTGTGAACAAAAGTTCCACGCCCTTTCAAAAAACTGTTTGGGCCAGAATTATCCTTTTTATTTGCACTTTCCAAAAAAATTTCCCGCTTGTGTCCGATTTCAAAAATTTAATTGAAATAAGAGTTTATAAAAATCTGATTTTTTTTTTGTAAACCCCGTTTTTAAGCCCATCGTTATCAAAAGTTCCACTCCCTTTCAAAAAACTGTCTGGGCCAAAATTTTCCTTTTTATCCCTTCTATCTAAAAATGTTGCCCGCTTGTGACCGTTTAGGCGAATATTATTAAAATATTAAAAATTTGAAAAAATAAAATATTTTTTTATTTAAACCCCTTTTTTAAATTAATCGTTATCAAAAGTTCCACGCCCTTTCAAAAAACTGTCTGGGCTAGAATTATTCTTCCTATCCACACTTTCCATAATAGTTGCCAGCTTGTGCCCGTTTTAAAAAATGTAATGGAAATAAAATTTAGAAAAAAATTAGAAAAAATATTTTTTTTTTGAAAACCCGTTTAAAAGAAACACTTTTTTTAACTCATCGTTATCAAAAGTTCCACACTCTTTCAAAAAGCTGTCAGGACCGCCTAACCGGGTAATTATTTTTTTTTTCAATGTATTAAAAACAAATTTTAATACGATAAAAAAAAATATTTTTCGTGTA
The DNA here is from genome assembly GCA_963921195.1 of Pegoplata infirma. Classification (NCBI taxonomy): domain Eukaryota; kingdom Metazoa; phylum Arthropoda; class Insecta; order Diptera; family Anthomyiidae; genus Pegoplata; species Pegoplata infirma. Next base: position 114,869,767 of record OY992537.1, on the reverse strand, counting down.
ACCGGGTTTTTCTCGTAACCGTTTTTTTTTGTATTCGGGTTTTTGGGTAACCGGGTTTCATTTTATCCCGTATTAATAAAGAAAAACACTATGTATGTACTTTAGGAAAAACTTGAAAATTGTTAATTCATAAAATTAATTTAATTCAATAAAAAAGGCTCATTTTAACAATTTTAGACTTGTTCATCTCCCTTTCTATTGATATTATATACGCAGATGAAAAAACGGGCAAAAGCGGGCAGGTCAGTCTGAAAGCTAGTAAACCAACGAACATTTTGGCATCCTAACTTTTAGATTATGTCGCGGAACATTTTGGAACAACTATATCAAATGGAACAATTTTTCAAAATTTATATAAAAATATCAAAAATTATAAAAAAAAAAATAGGGAAAAAGAGCTGTTCATACTCATTTACATGTTGTACTTCCCTTTGTCAAATAAATTAATCCCAAAAAAAAAAAAACAAGGTCCCATCTTAATAATGTATAAATTTGCTAGCTTTTTTGATTACGGTATATGGAGATTTAAGCATACATATTTTATCTTTGATGGATCATTCCAAGAGAATGGGTGTACCGATTTTTACAAAAATTACAGACAAGGTGCATCAAGTCATACTTAATACAATAGTGCATTCGCTTTTTTTAATTTAATAATTTAGTTTATTTTAGTTTTGGCCAAAAAAACTACCATCTCGGCCCAGTGTGCAATCTACTAATTTTTACTCATTTTACTACAGCTGGAATTTTTCAATACAAAAAGTAAGCAAGACTTTCCAGTTGTAGTAAAAAATAGTAAGAAATTTAGGTAATGCCTATATGAACATTTCCATTTAACTTTTGATTTTAAGGTTTAAAAAATATTAAATTTTTTTTGAAGGCACATCAAAATCGTGTAGTACGCGTAAAAAAATGCATTTAGTAAGTTCAAATCCGTTCGCGTGAAGAACTTTCATCTGACGGCGCGAAAGTTATGGCGGTTTAAAGATTTAAATTGAAAACAAAAAATCTCAAAACTACAATTATTATTAGAATTTAACAACATCAACGTTAATTAATGTTTCATACTATCCCCAATAAAAAACGGTTAAATTTCATCCATTAACATGGATATACAATCAGATTTTTACGTTAAAAGTTTGTTTTAAAAAGTTGCTCTCTTAATGCTTGATGTGCAATATACGCGAAATCTATTGACGATGGACCAAATTAAAGGTCATATTCGGATTAAGCACCCTCAATTTAGTTAAGAAACTTGTGCATTATGCAAAATTGTGAATTTTTAAAAGTGATGCAATTTCTGATTAATGAAATTTTGAAAGATGCATAAAATCCACAATCTTCAAAATTTATTAATGCCGCTCAGTTTTGGAATAGAGCTTTATAAGTGCCAGCAATTGCGATTTATAGAAATTAATTTCTATTAGCGGTTTGGGTGTGCCCTGATGGTTTATCTGGATACAAAATTGGCGCGTTTTCAGCGTACAGTTACATTAAGTCCCAATTTTTGCACACGATCCATAATACGCATTACAAGCAATGGTCTGACGGGTATATTTTAAATCTAAATTCTTTTCGCATGAAAAAACAAGCAAAAGTATAAAATCGTGAAATGTCAGATTTTTTGCAAAATTTTTGCTAATCAAAATTTTAACACGTTATATCGATTTTATTGTAAGAAATCAAAAAATATTTGGATCACGCGATGTGCTGGCCACTTTTAAGTAATATTGCGAATGTGCCTCGCAAAAAAGTGGATTTTTGATGACTTTCACGTTTTGTCTCTCAACCTTTGTCTAGCTAGTACTCCGCTCAGGGTTCGAAAAAAAACTCTAACGTACGGTACGTTAGTGTTCTGTACGGAATTATGGAGCGACCGTACGTTGTCGAAACGTACCGTTCAAAGAACACATTCACTAAAAAGTTTTTTAGTGGTTGTGAAGGTGTTCGCAAACAGAATTCCGAACGTTATGCCTGCGAGTTGAAGAACAGAAACTTTACGATAACGTACCGAACTAGGTTAGAAACAAAATAAAGTTCTTTTAGTGTTCTGTTTGCGAACTTTTGAGACATTTTTTAAATTTAAAATGGCGATATCTTGAAAACTAAGCTAGATAGAGCAAAACGGAGCACATTTTTGGTTCTTGGGATCCCCATAGTATCGCTAGGCCTCTACACATGGGTAGACCCCATTGGGTCCTTATTTTGAATCTAAAAAAAATAGCATTCCGGGATATTTAAAAATGCGCATATCTCGCTAAATACTGCCGACACGATGAAAAGTCTAAAAGCATTTTTGTGGATCTTGTCTCGTAGTACATGACCGCTTTTAGACTTCGTGTCGTCAGTATTTACTGTCGTGTCGGCAGTATTTAGCGAGATATGTGCATTTTTAAATTTCCCGGAATGCTAACTTTTTTAGATTCAAAATATGGACCCAATGGGGTCCACCCATATGTAGAGGCCTAGCGATACTATGGGGATCCCAAGAACCAAAAATGTGCTCCGTTTAGTTTTCGAGATATCGCCATTTTAAACTAAAAAAAAAAATGTCTCAAAAGTTCGCAAACAGAACACTAAAAGAACTTTATTTTGTTTCTAACCTAGTTCGGTACGTTATCGTAATGTTTCTGTTATTCAACTCACAGGCATAACGTTCGGAATTCTGTTTGCGAACAAGGTGTTCTTAAAAAACTTTTTAGTGAATGTGTTCTTGGAACGGAACGTTAAATAACGTACTGTTTTTTTTCGAACACTGACTCCGCTCCTATTGAGGGCACATTCATGAGACTGGTTTTAAACTGTAGGGAATTACGACAGCTATTATTCTTCGTATTAGCTTTTGAAAAGTATGAAGCGGCGCAAATTTCCTGATCAAAAAACGACGAAAAATTTAAAATTAAGAAATTTTAACTTCAAACCGTTACCACCAAATAACTTTTTTATTATTGATGGCACATCAAATTCATAAATACATCTTTTTTGAACAAGTACAGGGACCATATATTTTAAATCTTCGAAGAATACGTTGGACGGCGCAAGTACAATAGGCCAAAGAGTACATAATTTTTATGAAATTTCAATCGACTTTTCCACATTTCCGAAGTTTGGTTGTCGCTAACTACCGCAAATAAAGATCTTTGGCCTTATGTGTTTGCAAGCTAATTGTATTAGGAGTCCTTTATGTATTTCTATCAGTAGATAGCCATTTGAATGCAAATAAAAAATGTTTTTGCCAAAAATCCAAAATTTCAAAGAAATGTAAAGTTAAATGGAAATGTCCATATATACCTATTATAAGAAATTTTTTATATTTAAACTCAAAAAATAATTGAAAAAATTTTAAAAAATACTTTTTATTTTTATTTTTATCTAAATTTGATTTTGAACGGTAATTAAGTGTACACAAAAACAATATATGTTTTTTGTTGTTTGTAAGTGTTTATGATTTTCTATAAAATCAATTTTGGCCAAGAAAGGTCGTCTGCGTCTTGTGCATTGGTTAACATTGTGGAGGGTATTTAAAGATTCGGCACAGCCGAATATAGCTTTCTTACTTGTTTATTTTAAGTTAGAAAATTTACTATCACTTAAAAAGTGCATTGTGGAGGGTATTCATAGATTTAAAAATCCATTTTTAATGACACTATTTTTTTTTTTTTTTTAATTTTACGTTTAAAGACGAGGAGTTTAGCTTTTAATTTCGATTTTGATTATAAAAATCCGATATTTATTTAAGAAGTTGTAGCTCTTAAAACTTCACCACTTTTCGATTTTTTTTGTGATTTTTGAAAAATGAATTGTAAATGGGAATATTTAGAGCATCTGTGTTCATAATATAAAAAATTCTGAAGACCCACGTCCAGATTCGTGGTTTTATATCGTAATTTATACCGATATTTAAACATTCATTAAAAAAAAAAAAATATTGCAAACTGCATACTTTTGAGCCATAGATTGTCTTTCTGTTTCGTAGTCTGATTAGAACCTCCTTAGTGTAATAAATTTTGTTCTATTTATTTTATTAATATGCTCGTATCTCAAGACGCATGATATAAATAATTATTTATATTTTTTTAAATAAAATATTCCCTCTGTTTGCAGTAAATTTATTTGATGATAAGTAAACATGTTTTAGTTATAAATTTTAATTTTTTTATTATTCCAAGTTGATAAGCAAAAATAGTAGCGAAGCAGTGACTAAATAAATATGTGGATTATTAGGGTGGCATATATAAAAAAAAACTGACGAATTCAGGAAAATCGGTTAATGATAACACTGCTCTACAAATCTGAGGTTTGTCGCTGCGTTTTGGATGAAACCAACAAAAACTGATAGGATTTGGTGCCTCAATTCCAAAACGGTCACTAAAATTTTTCTATCACGTCACAATTTTGAGAAAATCGCGGTTAAAGTGTCAAAAAAGGCCCATTTTGACCATTTTTGAACGCCTATAAAATAAGATCCTGACATGCAAATGACTTGGCATCTAGCTCATTCTAAATTGTGAAATTTCCTCTTTTAGACAAGATTAAAACTTCTTGGAATTTATTTTTCTAAAATGGTAAAAAAATTATTAGCCACAAGTGCTTTAAACATGAAATTTACGTATGAATTTGTATGGAAATTTGTTAAAAAACACTTTGTAAATAAACTAAATATTTAAAAAATGGAAGATTTTTTGAACGAACTATAGCAGAAAAAAATCAATAAACTCAAAAATTTTTTTAAAAAAATAACAAAAATTTTTATATTGTTGAAAAAATCAATAAATATCTTTCTTATATGTGTAAACCAATTCACACACATGAAAAGCCCTATCCTTCTTCTATCCAAAACTGTCAAAAAATTGAAAATCGGTTGAAAAACTTTTAAGTTACACGCAGGGTTTATTAAGATAAAATTTAAAAAATAAATGTATTTTGCTTTTCCCGAATATTTACATTTCGACAAATAGCTGCCACCTTACTATTAATATTTAGTCAGTTCCTACTTTAGTTTTATGAAAGAAATTATAATTGGTTTAAATTAGTCAATATCAAGAAATTGGTTGGTATACTTCGTAGCAGGTATCTGGTTGAAAATTTCGTTTCTAAAAATATTTTGGTGAGGAAAAACTACAAAAAAAAAATTAAAATAAAGATTGAATTATTACAAGTGGTAAATTTTGTTTTATTTTTTTAAATCCTTCAAAAATTAAATAAAAAATATATATATTTTTTAATTTTTGTAAAAAGGAGAAAATATGTTTACCATACAGTAGGATGGAGCAAATAAAGATTTAGAATCTCGAAAACGTCGGAGTGGGAAAAAATATCTTTTATTGTTGATATTAACTCCCAAAAATATTGGATCTGTATAATGGATTCCTTGATGGGTCCGGAAAGTTTCGAACAAAGTAAAAAAAAAAATATTTTTTTTTAACTTTTTTTGCTTTAAAATATTAGTTTATATTCGGACATTACTAAAAGAGAGTTTTTATGGTACAGCATTTTTTTTTGGGTCTGTAAATTTTTTTTTTTTTAATTTTCTTTAAAAATAACTTCAATTTTTTTTATAAATTTTTAAATTACGTTAAAAAGACCAAAAAGTAAAACAATAATTAAAAATATACATCTTTTAAATACATAGTTAATATTACGTTATATTTTCAGTTAAGAACAAATTAAAAAATTTTTTTTTTGCCAAACAAGAAACAAAAAAATAAAAAAAAAAATAAAAATTTGTTTACCATAAAAACACTTTTTCAGTTTCAGCAATGTTCTAATGGCGTTTTCTTTTCTGGAAAAAAATGTTGCACTTTCTGCACTTTTTTTTCTTTAATGACTCTTTGTGCACAGTTATGCACAGTAAATATAGACATGTTTGGTATCAAAAGAAAGGTATTTTCAAGGCCTATCTAATGCTATATAAAGCATTTTAAAATAATACTCAGTTTTTGAGCCAATTCTATAAATGTAAAAATTTATGGGTTTTTGATACTTAATGGAATAAAATAATCCTGTTTCGACATTTTATTATAAACAGTTAGATAGAACAGGACAATACCTTTCTTTTAGTACCAAACATGTCTATACTTACTGCTCATTAATATACACAAAGAGTCATTAAAGAAAAAAAAGTGCAGAAAGTGCAACATTTTTTTCCAGAAAAGAAAACGCCATAAGATAAACTTATATTTTTAGCAAAAAAATTTTTTTTTTTTTTCACTTTATTCGGAACTTTCTGATTTTCAAGTCAAACAAGGAACCCAAAGCCATTGTCCTACAGGTCCAATATTTTTGTGAGTTAATATCGATCCTAAAAGGCAATTTTCCCAACCACGACGTTTTCGAAATTCGAAAAAAGCTAAATTTGCTCCACCTTAATATACAGGCAAAAGGTAAGTACGAAAAAAGTTTAAGGCCGATAAGATTTAAATATTTAAATCCAATACGCAGAGCTACATAGAACAAGGTTCAATTAAAAAAAAAATAAGAAATATGGTAAGGTTTTATTTATCCGAATAAAAAAGATTTGAATAAATCATATGAAACTTTATCATATTTTATAAATTTTTGATTAAAAAGCTTAAAACAATTTTCCCAAGTGTTTTTTTTTATGTTATGTAAAATGGCAAACCCTAAAATTAGAAAAAAAATCAAGATCCTGGTCAGGGTCAATAAAAAATTATAAAAAAGTTTTTAACAATTTTCACACTCCTATTTTTAAATGTGTAATGTAAAATTGCAAACTTTGAAATTTGCACAAAATGCGAGACCATGGTTAGGGGACAACATGGTAAAAGTGGTACCCCAGCAGTATAAAAATTTTTTAAAAAAATTATAAAAAATTGTTGAACAATTTTCACACTCCTATTTCTGTATATGAAATGAAAAACGCAAAATCTAAAATTCCAAAAAGTTTTTATAATATTTTTATATTGCGGAGCACCATTTTTCCCCATTTTGACTATATCGTCCCCTGAACGGGTCTTGAAATTTTTTTTGAATTTTAGGTTTTGCCATTTTATAACACATGTGTAAAAATAGGAACACCCTATCTCGAATTTCTAAGGGGGCTCCCATACAAAATTCCATTTTTTTAAATTTGCTCCAACCGCTATAATTACCCTAAGAATGCCCCTAGATCAGTCAAAGAGTTTTTAATACAAAATATTTTTCTGAACACACCTACCCTCTGTCTTTAACCCTGCCCTCTATCCTTTAACCCTAATTTTTGTAAATTTGTTTTATTTAATCAGCTTCTACCGGTCCAATGGTGCGAATGAGTTTTCTTTAACCCTTAAGTGACCGATTTGACATGAAATGCGCCATATGTAATGTACGGCAAAATCTAAAATTCCCCAACAATTTTTATAATTTCTTTAAATTCCGAAGCAGTATTTTTCCACATTTTGACCATGTTGTCCCCTCAACAGGGTCTTGAAATTTTTTTTTGGAATTTTAGGTTTTACCATTTTTCATTACTATCACCTCTTCCATCAAACAGCTCGAGAAAATGGTGTTTATTGCCCTGGTGTCTTCAATTTTTTTTATATTGTGTATAAGATACCCTATGGACCCATTTAGACATTTCCATTTACAGTTTAATTAAATTACAAAAACACTCGATTTTATATGCCATTTTCATTTTTTAAAAATCACAAAATATTTAAAAAGTGGTGTAGTTTGAAGAGCTATAACTTCTTAAGTAAATATCCGATTTTTATAATCGAAATTAAAAATAATTAAAAGTTAAAGTCATCTTCTTTAAACATAAAAGTTAAAAAAAAAAGTTGTTTCATTAAGAAAATGCATTCTAAATGCAAATGCATTTTTGGGTGCATTTTCGTTGACTTTTACCCCTTGTGATTTTTTTCCTTCTTCTTCAATAAAAAAAATAATTTTTAATGCATTAATAATTCATTTTTAATGCATTAAAAATTTCCATTTGCATTTGAAATGCATTTTTATGTTGAGAAATTTTTTGTGAACTTTTACGTTTAAAGTAGAGGATTCCATCTTTCTATTTCAATTTTGATTATAGAAATCCGATATTTACTTAAAGGGCCTTTACATTGTTATACTTTGTGTGTTGAAATGTATTATTCAAACGAAAACAAATTAAAAATTGTATAATTACAAAGTATTATCCGTTGCCATTTTTATTAAAATGTTTTGCAAAACACACAAAAACATAAATTTTCATTTCTCAATTTATTTAATTTTGTTTTAATTTTAAATAAACACAATAAAATTGAAAAGTCGAAAGCAAAATATTATTTTTTGAAAATTTTCAAAATATTTTCTAATACGTTATACATTTCAAAAAAAGTAAATTATACAAAATCCATTATACAAAGTGTGATAATGTAAAACCTGCTTTAAGGAGTTATGTAGAGCTGCAAAACTATCGATAGTAGTCCCATTCGATATTTTCGATAGTTTGTTTTTAAACTATCGATAGTATCGAATATTTTAAAGAATTGTAAGTTTTTGAATGTTTTTGTACGTTAAAACGGGGCATTTCTGAACACACAAATACCAGTTTTTGCCGTTCACTGCCATTCCAGTATATTTTAACTAACTACGGCGATCTTTCACCGTGACGGCTTATTCTGTTTAGACCTTTTATTTCGATACAACATTAAAACGAGATTCCCATCATTGCCTTTATACGTTAAAAAGTAGGAATATTCCAAAATAATATTAAAATTTTAACACCTGTTCATTTTTTGATTAATTTTTCAGCAAATGGCAATCTATTTAAAGCTGATTTTTTTTCGGCGATAGTATCGCTATCGGATAAGAACTATCGATAGTCCATTTCAAATGAAACTATCGATACTATCGATAGTACCATCGATAGTTTTGCAGCTCTAGAGTTATGGCTCTTCAAAAAGTCATTGAAAAACAATTTAGAAAACATTTACTTTGAAAATTTTGAAAAACAAAAAAAACCTTTTTTTTTTTATTTTTGGCTAATATTAGCCCTGTTTTCGCATAACCGTATATATGTTAACATCAACCGTTTAACCGAAAACGCAGCCACGTTTAAAAAAAATGTACTTGGCATCACTGTGGTTGTGTGTCAACATTTATTAAGGCAAACAAAAAAACAAAGGTTTATGTCTTTGCTATAACAAGAAGAAAAGGGTTGTGTCTATGCTAATTCATTAAATATGTGTACTTGGCTTCACTTTTTATCGAAGGTTAAAATTAACGCCGATAATTATAATTTGTATCGGTATATACGGTTATGCGAAAACAGGGCTATTAACAGATTAACCGAAAACGCATCCACGTTAAACAAAATTTACTTGGCATCACTTCTGTAAAAAGGTTTGTGTATTTGCTATTAACAAAGAAAAAGGTTTATGTCTTGGCATTTCAATAAAAATATGAACTTGGCATCACTTTTTATCGAAGCTTAATTTTAACGCCGATAATTGGACAACCCGAGTAAAAATTTTGATATGATGCAATATATAATGATATGTAACACAATATATATTTACTTTTTATAAAAGGTACTTTTTATAAAAAGTACTTTTTATAAAAGGTACTTTTTATAAAAGGTACTTTTTATAAAAGGTACTTTTTATAAAAGGTACTTTTTATAAAAGGTACTTTTTATAAAAGATACTTTTTATAAAAGGTACTTTTTATAAAAGGTACTTTTTATAAAAGGTACTTTTTATAAAAGGTACCTTTTATAAAAGGTACTTTTTATAAAAGGTACCTTTTATAAAAGGTACTTTTTATAAAAGGTACTTTTTATAAAGGTACTTTTTATAAAAGGTACTTTTTATGAAAGGTACTTTTTATAAAAGGTACTTTTTATAAAAGGTACTTTTTACAAACGGTACTTTTTATAAAAGGTACTTTTTATAAAAGGTACTTTTTATAAAAGGTACGATTATTTCAGTAAATTAAAAAAAGTACCAAAAGTACACTTTTTCCCATTCTACCCCCGTACAGTCAACATTGGCAAAAACCCAGCCTTGGTGAATATTTTTTCCGGGAGGTGAACCTTCATTGCAAATTTTAAGTTTCTGGGACCATTATTTAAGAAAATATAAAAGGTACCGAAAGTACAGTTTTTTACCCTTATAATCAACATTGGCAAAATACAGCCTTAGTAGATTTATATTCCGGGAGCTAAACCTACATTCAAAATTTCAAGTGTCTAGGACCATTATTTAAGGAAATATAAAAGGTACCAAAGGTACAATTTTTTACCCTTTTTACCCCCTTAGAATCAACATTGGCAAAAATCCAGCCTTACTGGATCTGTATTCCGGGAGGTGAACATACAGTCCAAATTTCAAGTCTCTATGACCATTATTTCAGGAGATATAAAAAGTACCAAAAGTACAGTTTTTTACCCTTTTTACCCCCTTATAATCAACACTGGCTAAAATCCGGCCTTAGTGTATCTATGTTCCGGGAGGTGAATATACAGTCCAAATTTCAAGTCTCTACACGCAGAGAAAAAACATGTTTGGAACATGATTACGGAAACCATTCTATGGCTTCTACAACAATACATTGTTATAGCAATCATGCTATATTCGTTTTAATGTTTGTCTAACAATATAATGCTTGCAGGGATCATGATAACATGATTACCACTCTAAAATTAAAAACATGTTTGGATGGAACAACGGTATGGTTACGAAAAATCTGACCACAAACATGGTGGCCTGACATTATGATCATAGTAATCAATATATGATCATAAATAAAAGTTTGAAGTATGCAATCATAGTATTGTCAGTTATTCATAACATTTATTGTTAGTGGTTTATAATTTATCAGTCGTCTGTGGTCTGTCAACCGGTTGGTTGTTAAAATTGTTTATACTAACAGAAGTGATGCATAAAAAAAAAACAAAAAAGAAAACAAAAAAGAAAACAAAAAAAAAAACTAAAAACAAATCAGTGTAAACAAAATATAAATTTTAATCCATAACAAAAGTGTAAGTGAAATTTGTGAACGCCTATTTATGTGTAGTATATTTATAAGTGAAAAATATGTATTTAATAAACTTTTATCAAACATACTATGTTTATTGTAGCTAAATGACGCCTGTTGCAGTAACCATGTTTGGATTGTTAATGACCAAACCCACCATTGAATGTTTAAAAGTGATCATACTTAAATCGCTACAATTCATACTATGATTGAGCGTTTTTTTCTTCTTTAAATTCAAATTCAATGGTGATAATAAATTTAGTATGTTTATAGAAGAAGATATATTTAATTTACATATATGTTAATATTTTGTTTTAAATAAAATGTTTTTTTTTTTTTATAAATTTTAGTGAAGCCGAAGATATTTTAGAGCTGATGGCAAAATATATTTTCACCCCCGAATTTGTGGTGACAGTGATGCAACATTGTAATTTACAGTGTCTCCCGGAGATGAACGGGTTTTTTTACTTTCAATGTATAAGGTACACACATATTTATTAATTTTATAAATAATTAAAATAAAAAAGAAGACAATTTCTAAAAATCTGGTTTGTGTTTATTTGGTAAATAAGTAAGTATATGTATTTTATTCATTTGGGTACAATCATGTTATGATTAATACATGTATTATTATTGGCTGCAATCATAATATGCTAAAAATGGTATTCAGACTATGTTTAGCTACAACCATACAGTATGATTGGACGCAATCATAATTTGTTTAAAAAAGGTGTTTGGACTATGTTTGTTATAATCATACAGTATGATATCTACAAACATAATCCCAATCATACTATTTTGCCCCTCCATTATGATCACCACAAACATGTTTTTTTTTTGCGTGTATGACCCTTATTTTAGGAGATATAAAAAGTACCAAAAGTACAGTTTTTACCCTTTTTACCCGCTTAGAATCAACACTGGCAGAAATCCAGCCTTAGTGGATCTATATTCCGGGAGGTGAACCTACAGTGCAAATTTCAAGTCTCTAGCTTCAGTGGTTTGGGCTGGGCGATGATGAATCAGTCAATAAGTCAGTCAGTCAGTCAGTCACATTACTCTTTTATATATATAGAAGATGTTTGCATCAAGTTATATATTGGTATATATGTTTATTTTTACTCGGGTGGTCATTTTCACCCGGGAAGGTTTTATTTATCCGAATAAAAAAGAGTTGAATAAATCATATCGTCGAACTATATTCAATAAATGCCAACTCGAAAAACTTACTTTTCAGGAGAGCTAAAAAACTAGTTATTTTGCGTATTATTGTAAAAATAAACAATGTACCTTCCATAAGATGGTTTAAATGTTCTAAATAATTTTTACCTATGCCAAAAATTTCTTATTTTGCACTGGTTTGCGTATTTTTTTGAGATGGCATTTATTACTACATCAAAAAACAAATATTTTTTTTAGAGTTGGCATATTTTGTCGGAAACTAAAAATAATTTTTTTTTTTAAAAATTTTTATAATTTTTTTTTTTTTTTGGATTTTGTTTTCCTTAGTGCGGTAATTGCAAAAACTAAAAAAAATTAAAAATCTTTGCATATTTTTAAAAGTTACTAGCTCCGAAAGCCTTTTAATCTCAGGGTGGTCAACTTTGGCACTCTGTAACTCACGCTTTATTGTAGAAGGCTCACTCCAAACTAGCTATTTTGAAAGCTTATATCATTGACTTTATTTGCCCCACTCATAATGTTTCAATCTGATAAATAGTTTGAAAGTTACATATATATAAGCAATTTTTTTTTTTGCAAACACTATTTACCGATATTTTCAAAATGGCAATATCTCGAAAACTAGGCATTAGATATCAAAATCTTTACCGGATTCGTGTTCAGAAAGGCAAATGCAATAAGATATGTGGTCTAATTTTTTTTAAAAAAAATTTTGAAAAATTTTTGGAAATTTACAATGAGAGTTGGCATTTATTTTCACCAAAAAAATATGTACTTTGAGTTAGCAGAATAACAGAAAATGGATGTAAAACGACAAAAAATTATTTTTTTGCTCTAAAATTTTTACCACAGATGGGTATTGCATATGGGAGCTATTTTCCATCGGAAACTCATTTCGGTCAAATTTGAGTTGGCATATTTTGAATATAGGTTCACGATATGAAACTTTATCATATTTTATAAATTTTTGATTAAAAAGTTTAAAACAATTTTCCCAAGCAATTTTTTTTATGTTCTGTAAAATGGCAAACCCTAAAATTAGAAAAAATTCAAGATCCTCGTCAGGGTCAAAAAAATTAAAAAAAAAAATTATAAACAAGTTTCTTTTTCTATTTTTAAATGGGCAATGTAAAATTGCAAACTTTGAAATTTGCACAAAATGCAAGACCCTGGTCAGGGGACAACATGGTAAAAAGATTACCCCCGCAGTATACAAAAATTTAAAAAAAAAAAAATTAAAAAATTTCTAAACAATTTTCACACTCCTATTTCTGTATATGAAATGTAAAACACAAAATCTAAAATTCCAAAAAGATTTTATAATTTTTTTATATTGTGGACCACCACTTTTCCCGATTTTGACTATATCGTTCCCTGAACGGGTCTTGAAATTTTTTTGAATTTTAGGTTTTGCATTTTGCAATGTGATGTACATGTGTAAAAATAGGAACACCCTATCTCGAATTTCTAAGGGAGCTCCCATACAAAATTTTTTAAATTTGCTCCAACCGCTGTAACTACCCTAAGAATGCCCCTAGAGCAGTCAAATATACTATGACCGAACCACAACAATTTTTTAATAAATTTTTTTTTTGTAAACACACCTACCCTCTTTAATCCTTAAGGTGGTCCCCTTATATATTTTTGTAATTTTTGTAATTTTGTTTTATTTAATCAGCTTCTACCGGTCCAATGGTGCAAAGGAGTTTTCGAAGGGTACTGTCTTTAACCCTTAAGTGTCCGATGTGATATGAAATACGCCATATGTATTGTACGCAAAATCTAAAATTCCCCAACAATTTTTATATATTTTTTTTTTTTTATTTTTCCACATTTTGACCATGTTGTCCCCTGAACAGGGTCTTGAAATTTTTTGGAATTTTAGGTTTTGCCATTTTTCATCACATATCACTTTTTCCATCAAACAGCACTAGAAAAAGGGTATTTTTTTGACCTGGTGTCTTAAATTTTTTTTTATATTGCGTATAAAGTTACCCTTTTGACCCATTTAGACATTCCCATTTACAGTTTATTTAAATTCCAAAAACTCGCGATTTTAATTTTTTAAAAATCACAAAAAATTTAAAATTTGGTGTAGTTTGGAGAGCTATAACTTCTTAAGTAAATATCTGATTTTTATAATCGAAATTGAAATTAAAAGTTAAAGTCCTCTACTTGAAACATAAAAGTTAATATTATTCAAACGAAAACACATTAAAAATTGTATAATTACAAAGTGTTATCCGTTGCCATGTTTTGCAAAACACACAAAAACATAAATTTTCATTTCTCAATTTATTTAATTTTGTTTTAATTTTAAATAAACACAATAAAATTGAAAAGTCGAAAGCAAAATATTATTTTTTGAAAAATTTCAAAATATTTTCTAATACGTTATACGTTTTAAAAAAAGTAAATTATACAAAATCCATTATACACAGTGTGATAATGTAAAACCTGCTTTAAGGAGTTATGGCTCTTCAAAAATTCATTGAAAAACAATTTAGAAAACATTTACTTACAAAATTTTGAAAAACAAAAAAAAAAAACTTTTTTTTTTTTAATTTTTAGCCCTGTTTTCGCATAACCGTACACTCAAAATAATTCTACAGTAAAAGGTTTAGTAAGTGATTTTGTACCAAAATCTACTAATAATTTACTAATTTTAGTATCTTCAAAGTACTAAAATTAGTTATTTTTACTGGTTTTCAATCATTTTAGTAAAAAAATTTGGTATTGATTACCAATTTCTGCACTAGGTCCTTTTGGACTAAAATTTAGTTAAATTTTTAGTATTGAATACCCATGTTTTTTTTTTGATGTATACATGTTAACATTAGCCCTGTTTTTGCATAACCGTATATACGCTTTCCTATACAAATTTAAAACTATCCACGCTTATTTTTAGCGTGTATAATTATAGCTTCGATAAAAAGTGAAGCTAAGCTTACATTTTTAATGAAATAGTATAGACACATCCCTTTTTTTGTTATATTACAGACATAAACTTTTTTTCTTGTTTGCATTATGCCTTTATGATACTTGCTTTTTTCAAGTTACTTGTTGCTGCATTTATTAGGGTTTTTCTATGGGAATTTCGATAAATTCAAAAGTTTTGGTTGAAGTTATCGAAATTTTTATAGAAAAACCCTAATAAATGCAGCAACAAGTAACTTGAAAAAAGCAAGTATCATACCCACTTTAATAAATTTTGATATCCACGTTTAAAAAATGTACTTGGCATAACTGTGGTTGTGTGTCAAAAACTATTAAGGCAAACAAGAAAAAAAAGGTTTATGTCTTTGCTATAACAAGAAGAAAGGCTTGTGTCTATGCTAATTGATTAAATATGTGTACTTCACTTTTTATCGAAGGTTAAAATTAACGCCGATAATTATACCTGCTAAAAATAAGCGTGGATACTATAAAATTTGTATTGGTAAGCGTTGTGCGAAAACAGGGTTATTAACAGATTAAACGAAAACGCATCCACGTTTAACAAAATTTACTTGGCATCACTTCTGTGAAAAAGGTTTGTGTATTTGCTATTAACAAAGAAAAAGGTTCATTTCTTGCCATTTCAATAAAAATGTGAACTTGGCATTACTTTTTATCGAAGCTTATTTTAACGCCGATAATTGGACAAGTTAAAAATAAGCGTGGATAATTTAAAAACTGTATGGCGCATATACGGTTATTCGAAAACAGGGCTTTTGTATGGAAAACAAATTAGCGAAATTTTTAAAAAAATATATTAAAAATAGAAGACCTTTGTGTCCCATGAAATTGATGACTGACTTTGTTTATAAAAATGTTGTACTTTAATAATATGTTAACTAAAAAAAAATTAAAAGGGGTAAAAGTTGACGAAAACGCACCCCAAAAATGCATTTGCATTTAGAATGCATTTTGTTAATGACACAATATTTTATGAACTTTTATGTTTAAAGTAGAAGAATTTAGCTTTTAATTTTAATTTCGATTATAAGAATCCGATATTTCCCAAGAAAACTTTTCAGAACCGATTCTGACTACACTTGTTCTAGAACATACGTTATTAAACTTTGATTATTCGGAACAAGTTAAGCGAAAATTATTGTGAAGCTTTTTCTCTGCAATCAAAGTTTCATAACATTTTGGTTCTCAGGAATTAAAAAAAATTATGTGTCAAAAAAATTAAAAAAGAGTATCAATTTATTTTTGTTAACCAAGAAAAAAATACGAAATTCTATTAAAATAGCAGGATATAATCGTGAAAATTGTTGAAACAAAGGAGAGTAAATTAAATTTTTATTGTATGGGTCGGGACAAATACTAACAATATTATGTTTTCATTTTTGGTTGCAGAAAATCCATGTTCTGGAATGTCATTATTGTAAGGCCCAAAGTGCAACTATGGAGGCGAAAAAGGATAAATGTGTGTTAAAAAAAATAAATATTCCATGTTATATATGATTATCTTTATCTTTGTTTAATAAATTAATGCAATTCAAAATATTTCTTTTATTCTCATTTCTGTTCTAAATTTTACTTCTAAAACCGACTCCGCACAGAAAAAAATATGGAGGAAACAAATTTGAGTAATCACTTGTTTAATTTTTTAAAAAAAATTTGAGTAATTTTTTAATTGACGCAATTAAAAATTTACTCAAAAATTGAAAATAAAATTTGAGTATATAATTTAATACAAATTTAATATTTTTTTTTATTTATTTTTTTTTCTCTTGGTGTTTTGAATTCTCATTTAGTTTATTGTTTTTTGTATATGTATATGAAAGTTTGAAATCATCTTTATAAAATTTTACTTTGTCTTGAAGACATAAGTATATTTGGTAAAGTTTGTAAAAGCAATTTTTTTGGAAAAAAAAAATTAGTAACTTTTTAAACTTTTTAAAAAAATAATTTGATACATTTTGAGTAAATTTTTACTTGACACAATTAAAAAGTTACTTAAAAATATTAAAAAAATTTAAGTAAAGATTTAATTGTGTGAATTAATAATTTACTCAAATTTTTTATTAAGCATTTTATAATTTTTTATTAAAAGTTTACTCAATACTATTAAATCGTTTACTGGTGGAAAATTGAGTAATTTTTTACTCAATAGTATTAAAAATTTACTCAAAATTTTTTTTTTTTTTTTTCTGTGCGAGGAACAAAATTATGTTCTAATTTTGCTTACAAACACCTGTTGATTTTGGGACAATCCCTTTGTAAAAAGAATCAGTATTGCACAAGAATTAGAACAGGTTCTAGGGAAGTATAAGTTGTTCCACAATCGGTTCTTTGCAACCGAAAATTTTGATGGGTTACTTAAGAAGTTAGTATCTTCAAACTACATCACTTTTTAAATTTTTTCTGATATTTAAAAAATAAAAATCGCCAGTTTTTGGAATTTAATTAAACTATAAATGGGAATGTCCAAATGGCTCCATCGAGCATTTGCGTTTATAATATTAAAAAAATCTGAAGACCCACGTTCAGATTTGTGGTTTTGTATCGTAATTTTGACCGATATTTGACATCGTTGTTGTTCAATATTCCATCGTTGTTGTCCCCGACCGATATTTTAATCCGTTACCAACAGAATGAGTATACCCAAATATTTGTGTTGGAGGTTATAAAATGATCAATTTAAATTTGCGAAACCGCAACTGTAATTCAGAAATTTTCAACCGAAATTAAGAAAACCACAAATGAAATTCAGAAAAGCTAAATTTAAATTCATATTTTTTTTAATATCATAAGAAGAAAAAAATATGTAATTAAAAAAAGGTTGAAATTTAATCAAAAGTATAATTAATGTAATTAGATTTTTAATTATATTAATTAATTAAATAAAAGTAATTAATAAAACTTTTAATAAGATTTTTAAATGGGAGCGATTGGGAGCATTATGTCAGCACAGAGTTTATAATAATTTTTTCGAGATCTGGCCTCTTCTGGATTGATACCACACCAATTAGCTGCTGTATGGATGAGGAGGGAGTGGAGGCCAACGAAACCTTATTGTGCCATTGCCCTCCGCTTTCTGGGCAGTAACTGCAATAATTAGCGCTCATGTGCCTTGCATGATATCATGTATTCGGATGTATTTTAAAATATTTACAAAAACATAAATAAAAATCAAATCTATTTTATGAATAAATGATTACAAAACAATTCCCACAACCAATTCCATAATATTTTTTTGATTTTCAAACAAAACTCCCCTAAACCGAATATGATAAAATGTATGAAAAATATTAAATAAAAACAACTTCTATATAATTTAATGTCATGGACATACAAATAAATTTATTTACAAAAATATACAACAAATTTTTCTAAACTAAATAGACAAACAAATGAAAAAAATATGTTTAATTAAAATAAATATTTGTACAAGTTAAATAATACAATTTTTTTTTGTTTTTTGTCTTCTTATCAATAAAATTAAACTAATGACGATGGAATATTGAATACAAAATAAATGATAATTTCGGCAATTTAATACTTTTTTTAAAGTTGGGATTTTATTGGATTCATTTTAAAACTAGATAAAAAAAAGTGGTGTTTGTTATAAACCATAAATAATGAATGGAATGTAAAATTAAAACAAAAGACAAAAGAATGTTGAAATAGCAAACTAATTTTATCGACTTTAGGTTTTTTAGTTGTTATTTAGAAAATATTAATTCATGTTCAGAAAAAAAGTTGAAAATTCAGAAGCCATAATCGGAAGCCATAATCGACATTTTCCAAACAATCTTTTGAATTTCAGAAAATATTAGTTTTTAAACTCAGAATGTTTCACACCAACTTAGAAACAGGCTTATCTGAATTTAATTGATATTTTCAATATATCAATCGACATTTTTTGAAATTTGAGTATCTATTGATATTTCTCCTTTTCAGATAAAATTACACTGTGCAACACAAATACAAGCAAATCCATGGAAAATTTGACTGACGGATAACCGATTTTGTTAATTTTTGGTTATTTGATAAATTTGATAAAACTTTATAAATTATTAAAAACAGGTGGGCACCAAGGGGGGGGGAATGGGTGAAATTTCGCCATCAAACCGATTTCGAAAAAGAAAAAAAGAAGGAAAAACAAGTAAGAGTGTTAAATTCGGCTGTGCCGAATCTTTTATACCAATGGTTCTCAAAGTACACAAAAACGTATTCTTGTGCGTTTTAAAAAGCCGAATAACGAAACTATATTCGTGATCGAATAAAATTTCAATCACTACCAAACATTGGTACATAATTATGAAAAAAAGAACAATCATTACTCCAAATTGGACTTTAAATGCTTTCTTGGTAAATATTTCTTTATTTCTGGTCAGGTTTAACTGGTCACTGTCTCATCGGCATTCATGCTAAGAATATTAGACTCATCCCAGAGGCCAGTTGTAAAAGATGCGGCTCACCAGGAGTGGATTAAACGATAGAACACATACTTTGTCACTGTCCAGCGGTGGCAAGAAGTCGCCGATCGATTACTGGTCAGATAAGCTTTAATACTTTGGAGGATATAACGCGAATGGATCTTAGAATATTAAAGAGATTCGCAATGACTTTGAACGTGTTTAACTTGCGCCGCTAGCGAAAAAAAAAAAAAAAAAAGTTTTGTGGTATCGCTATGGACCAAAAGGTCTATGCGAGGTGTAAATCGTACACCGCCACCCTAACCTAACCTAACTGGTGTTTTTCTTTTATTTTCAAAAATAAAAAATCGATGAAGATATTAATTTTCAATATAAAATGCCGTTGTTCGGGACCTGGTTTCCAAATTTTTGAGAAAATTGAGGTCAAAGTTCACAAAAACTGTGTTTTATTTTTATCTTTTAGAAATTTTTTACTTGAAATTTTTGGTATGCGTCTGGGATCGGACCACACGGTTTCGATTAATATTTCAGTGCTGCTTCTGAATTTGGTTTCCAAATTTTTTCATAACTTAAGGTTTTTGAAAAAACTTAGGTCGAAGTTCACGTTAATATTTTTTTTTTTTATGTTGGGGGGTCGCGAAAAATTTTAAATATTGAAAAGGGGTGGCAAAGCAAAAGTTAGTGAGAAGCTCTGTTTTATACCCTCCAACATGCAAAAAAAAAATTACCCCCCCCCCTAAAATTTTGGGGGGGGGGGGGGTCGGAATTGGTAATTGGGGGGGGGGATTTCCTCTCGAATATGTGTTCACAAATTCATTCTAATGCTTTATGCACTAAAGAAATACAAGTTTATCATTATTTAAAAAAAAAAAATATTCCACGCCCATAAAAGGGGGAGGGGGCAGACCGAACAAACGACATTATCTAATTCTCTAGGTCCAAATGCAGGACTTTGAACTTCCTGTAGCATAAAAATGTTGCATTTATTAAACAATAACTCAAAAAATCATATAATTCTCTAAGGGGGAACTTTTTCCCCCCTTGGTCCAATTTTGCCCATTTCCGAAATTAACCTGCCTAGGAATATAAGACATATTCGTGCCAAACTTCGGAAGTCTAGCTCTTTTATTTTGGACTGTATCGTGTCCTCTACAGACGGACAGACGGACGGACATCGCTGGAATGTCTTAGAATCGATCACTGATCAATAAAATATATAAAGTACTGCTCAAAATTATAGCGCACTTTAAATTATTTTTTACAACTTATTGTTTCTATTCAAAAAATCAAAAAAATGTCAAGTTTTTTTGTGTCAATTAAACATTTTTATTCAAATTTATTTAATTAAAGTCACAATTCAGTTTTAAATAACAAAATAAAAATATCAGAGGTGGTTTTATAAAAAAAGTCTTAAAATGGACTGTTCATAATTATAGCGCACTAAAAAAATCAAGTCATTAAATGAAAATTAGATCAAATTTCAAACACAGCCTGATGAAAAACTTGTTCCTTCAGCTTTTAAAAATACATTTAATCCTATTTGAAATCGATTTGACCGATTTGGAGCAGTCATTTATGGTTGCTTTCGATTAGATATCCTTCATAGCGCTGATCAATTCACTTTTATAGTTATTTGGTAGATTTAAGGGGCACGATCGCTAGGAGACCCAATGTTTTCAATTGGGTTAATGTCTGGTGACTATTTTAATATCTTTTGTCCAATATAATTGGGGAAAACTGTTGTTTCCGAACCAGTCCATCGAGAATTTCGCCTTATGACAGGGGGCATTGTCACTTTGAATGCAGGCCTGGGTCGATTCAGACCCAAATATTTGATCAAAATATGATGGAAATTCTTCGGAAATTGAATTGATATAGCTGATAGCATTTAAAAGTCCTTCTCAAAAGAGTAATGAGGCGGTACCATGGGCTGTAATACATTTGCATACGCTAACAGAACCACCACCACGTTGTGTGCTTGGCTGGAACCATTATGATTGATCCTTATCTTGCATTGTACATTGAAAAAAATGAAAAAAGATCAACTAATCAGTTATTCGCCATGAATAAATTTTTATAATGAAGTAATAAATGGTTAAAATCCATCATTTGTTCGATGTACAATGCAGGATAAGGACCAATCATAATGGTTCCAGCCAAACGCACAACGTGGTGGTGTTCTGTTAGCGTATGCAAATGTTTTACAGCCCATGGTACCGGCTAATTACTCTTTTAAGAAGGACTTTCAACTGTTAGAAGATATATCGATTGAATTTCTGAAGTATTTTCTTGATATTTTGATCAAATATTTGGGTCTAAATCGACCCAGGCCTGCATTTAAAGTGATAATGCCCCCTGTCATAACGCGAAATTCTTAATGGACTGGTTCAGAAACAACAATTTTCCCCAATAATATTGGCCAAAAGATATTAAAACAGTCACCAGACATTAACCCAATTGAAAACCTTTGCTCTACTACCGATCGGGCCCCTTAAATCTACCAAATAACTATAAAAGTGAATTGATCAGCGCTACGAAGGATATCTGGTCTAAATCAACCATAAATCACTGCTCCAAATCGGTAAAATCTATTTCAAATAGGATTAAATGTGTTTTGAAAGCTAAAGGAACAAGTCTTTCATCAGGATGTGTTTAAATTTTGATCAACTTTTCATTTAATGAATTAATTTTTTTTAGTGCGCTATAATTATGAACAGTCTATTTAAGACTTTTTTTTATAAAACCACCTCTACTATTTTTATTGTGTTATTTAAAACTGAATTGTGACTTTAATTAAATAATTTTGAATAAAAATGTTTAATTGACACAAAAAAACTTGACTTTTTTTTGATATTTTGAATAGAAACAATAAGTTGTAAAAAATAATTTAAAGTGCGCTATAATTTTGAGCAGTACTTTACTTTATAGGGTCCTAGACCGATATTTCAATGCGTTACACACAGAATGACAAAGTGAGTATACCCCCATACTGTGGTTGGAGGGTATAAAAAGAAAGTGAAAAAAAAGAAAAAGGAAGAGAAGAAAACAAGAAAAGGAAAAAGGAAGAGTAGAAAAAAAATCCTTCACATTGTAAACAAGTACGAAAGTTATAGTCGGTCAAGACCGACCATATGATACCCTACACCAGTTTTTTCCGGAAAATGGGTTCCAAGTCTAAACATGGACCGATTGGGTCCATCTTTTGTTAGATCTTTATTTAGTGTAGAAAACACACGCAGATCTAATTTTTGTGAAATTGGTTTATTTCTTTGCCAATATACACAGACAAAATTTGAAACGAATTTCAATTAACAAAAACGCTGATTCAATCAATTTTTTGATTGAAATTCCTCCAATTAAAAAAAATTTAATACCAATCATCAAATTGTAGGTGATTGATTGAAATTTTTTTTAATCAAACAATTTTTCGATTTTCATCAAAAATTTGATCGATTTTTTTATTTAAAGTCAATCAAAATAATGATTGATTTAACAAATGAATTGTAAGCT
Source organism: Pegoplata infirma (assembly GCA_963921195.1). Taxonomy (NCBI): domain Eukaryota; kingdom Metazoa; phylum Arthropoda; class Insecta; order Diptera; family Anthomyiidae; genus Pegoplata; species Pegoplata infirma. Next base: position 114,846,740 of record OY992537.1, on the reverse strand, counting down.
TATGACAAAATTGTCAAAAAATTCATCTTTTTTGCTTTCCAATATGTTGCCAACAATAAAAAAAGTAAAGCCCGATTATTTTGTATATTTTTGAATTAATCTATTCAAATAAATTAAAGCGAAAAAAATCTGGTATGTTGAATATTTTTAACAAAAAATAGCAAAAATTTTAATCAAAATATTGATTGACTCATTTAAATTTTGTTGATCAATACATTTAATTGAAAATTTTTAGCCAATAATTTTTTGTGTGTACCGATTTAACTGAATATTGGTCGAAATTTTAATATGGGTTACTAAAGTACACGTTTAACACCTAAAAATAAAATTTTTATCAAATATTACCATTTTTAGGAATTTTGTGGGAATTATGTGAATATTGGGAGGGTGTTTTGTATGGCGACGACCAAAAGGACTGCCCCGATTCCTTTGAAATTTGGAATTATGATTTGTGCATACAAATTTGATTACCTGTAAAAGTTCAAATCCATATCTATTAAAATACAGTTATTAGAGTCATTTAAGCGTAATCCAAAGGGGTTGTTTGTATGGGGGCTAGGTCTTAACATGGACCGATCATTTCCATTTTCAATAGGCTTCGTCCTTGGGGCAAAGGATGCTTAAGTTTCAAATTTCAAATCAATTGATTGAAAATTGCGACCTGTATCGTGCTTAAACCGATAGATGGGCAGACGGACGGACATCGCTAAATCGACTTAAAAAGTAATTCTGAGTCAATCGGTATACTTGAAGGTAGGTCTAGAACCAATATTTTGGGTAGTTATAAACATCTGCACAAACTCATTATACCCTGTACCACAGAGTGGTGTAGGGTATAACAAATTTTCTGGTATTTGTCTGAGAACCTCAAAAATTTTCTTAAGGAAAAATGATTTGACTTTAAGAAATTATCTATACCAAAAATATTAAAGATTTTTAAGCGTTTATTTTGCGATTTACGACATTTTGCATTTATTTTCCATGTAAAATCTTGCACTGAACCTGAAAATCTTCAGACAAAATCAGTGGATTTAATTTTTCAACCTGATTATCGCCTATTTTTTAACATGATTACCGCTTTTCATCGATATTTTGACAAATTTGAAGTAAAATCGTCTATATGTCGACTAATAGCTTTTTTTACTTTGTTAACTTTTTTGAGCAAAAACTTTTTTTCTCGTTTATTATACCCTACACCACACTGTGTATAATGTGTTTGTGCTGATGTTTGTAACTACCCGAAATATTGGTGATAGACCCACTTTTAAGTATACCGATCGACTTAGAATCACTTTTTGAGTCTATTTAGCAATGCCCGTCCGTCCGTCCGTCCGTCTGTCTGTCCATATAAACGGTGTAAACACGATACAGGTTGCAATTTTTAATCAATTGACTTGAAATTTGAAACTTCTGCCTCTTTAGGCCCAAAGACAAAGCCTATTGAAATTGGAAAAAATCGGTCCATATTTAGACCTAGTCCCCATACAAAGGTCCTCTTTAGTTTTTGGCTCAAATGACTCTAATAGCCGCATTTTAATAAGTATCTTTTCGAAATTTGGCAGGTAATAATGTTTCATCCACACAAATCACCATTTAGAATTTTAAAGAAATCGGATCAGTTCTTCTTGTAGCCCCCATACATACCACCTTCCCGATTTTCACATAAATCTCTCAAAAAATATTTAATTAAAATTCTGTTCGTGTATGTTAAACGCGTACTTTAATAACCTTATCAAATCAGATCATCATCAGACCATTTTTGGACTTAGGTCCCATGTGAAAATTTCGCCTGATATTCAGTTGAAGCAGTTTATTGTCAACAAAAAGAAGACTATTCCACTCAAATTTGATTAGTGAACACTTACACTGCGGAACACTAAAAAATAAACAAGAGTTACGACCATCAGTTCAATATATTTCGGACATGCTGATTCGAATGGCGTACTCCGTTTTTCTATGTATGGTACAGTTTTCTTGCAAAATGTCGTTAAAAATTTGCTGATTTCAAGTCAGTTTTTTAACAAAAAAATTTGCAAAATTAATGATTTATAAATTTTATGGCATGGAAAACAAAGATATGACTGGTAGCAATATTTCTTATGCAACTTTGGTTTAAAGCTTTTCATCTTAAGCCCTTAAATTCGCGAATTTCTTCATTTTTTAAGGTTTTCGCGAAATTAACAGCCAAATTGGTCTTTGATAAAAAACTTGCTTTAAGTGAATCAAAAAGGCATCCCTAACAATACGAATAGTGGACAAAAAACAGCTATGTTCTATGGACCATTATGATGAAAATCGTGAAAAACCTTTTTTTTTTTTATATGGCAGCATCACTTTAGGAGATGATTTAAGGCTCCATCTTTTAGTATATAATGTGGGAACCTTAAACAACAAACTGACCAAAAATTTGGCCAAAAAAGTTTTCATTTGCAAAAGTTATTTTAACAAAACCTATTATTTCAGTGTTTACCACGCAATAATAATAGTTTTTGTTAAGACAACTTTTGCAAATGAAAACTTTTTTGTACAAATTTTGGGTCAGTTCATTGTTTAAGGTTCCCACATTATATACTAAAAGATGAAGCCTTAAATCATCTCCTAAAGTGATGCTGCCATATACAAAAAAAAAACGTTTTTTTAGCGATTTTCATCATGATCGTCCATATAACATAGATGTTTTTGTCCACTATTCGTAGTGTCATGGATGCCTTTATGATCCACAAAATGCAAGTTTTTTATCCGAGACGAATTTAGGGGTTAATTTCGCGAAAACTTAAACAAATGAAGAAATCCGCGAATTTAAGGGCTTAAGATGAAAAACTTCAAACCAAATTTGCATTAGAAATAATGTCACAAGTTATATCTTTGTTTTCCATGCCATAAAATTGAAAAATCATTAGCTTTGGAAATTTTTTGTTAAAAAAGCAGCTGAAAATCAGCCTATCTTTAATGACATTTTTCAAGAAACTGTACCATACATCGAAAAACGGAGTACGCCATTCGATTCAGCATGTCCGAAATATATAGAAATTATGGTCGTACCTTTTGTTTTCTAAAATAATGGTTAGTTTTGTCACGCAGTGTTATTAAAGATTTGACAAAATATAAATCTAATCAGTTCATGTTTGAACTTGGGACCCATTTTCTGGTGAAGGATATTATATGGTCGGTCTTGACCGACTATAATTTTCTAACTTGTTTTTTTAAATTTAAACTTTCTTTAAATTTTTTTTTTTTAAAGATTTTTGCAAGAGTCTATTTTATATGTTGGAGGGTGTCAATATATTCGGCAAGGCCGGATTTTTTTTCCTTGTTTGGTTCTTTTTACAGAATGTTTACAAACATTTTTCTTGCCCTCACAAGAGCAGTTGGGTTTCTTAAGGATTGCCATAGACTTTGATTTAAAATTTTTGTCCGTTTTGCTTAGCTTAGCTTTTGATATGGGAGAATTTGGAGGCCCCAATAGGGTCTTATGAATCTTAAAAACAGGATATCTTAACTTAACCTCTGAGTACTTTCGGATACTTGTAGGAAAATGTCTACTATACGTGTAAAGAGCTACAAAAATGTATTTGGACTTTTTGATGGGTCGGCAATATTTACCGAGATATATGTATTTTCAAATTCTCGGGATTGCTTAAATTTTTACACTCAAATTAAAACCCATTTAGAACTACAACTAAGTGGTAAAATCAAAAATTCCCTCTATTTAGCTTTATCTAGCTTAGTTTTTGAGCTATCACCATTTCAGTTTTTTGAAAAAATATTTTTCTTCAAGTTATGAAAAATTTACTAAAACTTAGGAAAAAAACGCTTCTCAATTTTAAGAAGATAAATATGATAAATTAATTTGTAGTTAATTATGCCCTTAAAGTGAGTTTTTATTGGTGGTATGAATTTTTTTTAATGAACTATTTAGCAGTACATGATCTAAAAAGCAGTACATGAAGTATTTTTTTTTTTTCCTTTAAGTACATACACTCGTTGATCATTTGTTGAACAGTGGTATCTGAATTTCAATTACTACAACTATTTTTTTTTTAATTTTAACTGTTTTTCTAATTTTTTTTTAATTTTAATTGTAACTTTCTGATTTTCAATTTGCTTTTCGGAATATTATTTGATATTTTCGAATTTTTAATAGGGATTTTGAATTCCAACTGTGTTTTTTAAATTTCTATCAATATTTTCAAAATTGCCATTTCTTTATTTTGATTTTAATTTTCTTAATTTCGGTTAGAGTTCTCTGAATTTCAGTTCATATTTTCTCAATCATAAACGATATTTTCTTAATTTCGCTTGGAAAAGTTTTTAAATTATTATATTATGTTGTTAGAAATTGAGAATCAATTATAAGTTTCCATTTACAGGAATGTTTTAAAGATTCATTGTAAAAAATTTAACCTTACTTAAGATATTTAAGGAATGACTACGGAAGCTGGCTGTTTGTTTTGTTTTATGGTAAGAGAGGCTGCAAAATAATTATTTCATAATTCAGGCTTAAGTTAACCATCAAAAAGATAAACTAAAATAAAAGTGTAAAAAATCAAATATCACTCAATATTTCGTTTTATTATTTACAAACGCGTTTGATTAACATGTTTTCTTGGCGGTGGCACCGGCATTGCCACCGGCATCTCGTTATACCCATAAGTATTTACCGGTCGTGATAAAAGTTTGGTGGATATAATTTTTTGTTTACGTAATTCTTTTTCAAACATAAGAGATTTTTCTTTTACATTTGGACCAACGGGACCACTTACATCTGCATCATCAAGAAAACCGAAAACATCATCGACAACTTTCTTGGAAGATTCAAAATCCATTACATTGTTATTGTTGATCTCATCTTGCTTGGCATGACCATTTGTTGTGGGTGGTTTCAGTTTTAGCAGAGGATCAATGCCGAGTAAACGTTTTTGATAATTATCCTCAGCATGTTGTTTCCAATTACGTTCTTTAGCCTTACGATACTCGTCTTCTTCTTGTTTCTTTAGTAATCTCAATTCTTTTAGTTTGGCCAAACGTTTTGCAAACTTGTTTTGGAATTCTTTGCGTGCTAAATAGCCACGACAATGAGTTTGCAGTAGGGTTATACGTGTTCTCAATATTGTAAATTTATATGTTAATTGTCTAGAAGCTACACAGGCAGCTAAACGATGAAAACCTTGTTGCATTACTGCATAATCCTTGCGAGGTTTGTAGCCTCTCCATGTTTTTTGTATCATCACTATCGCCTTACGATGTTTTGCCATAAAGCGTTTGAATAACACTTTACGAAAACCTCTCTGTATTAAAGTTATAGATTTGAGTATTATTCTTGATCTTTCTTCTTCCAGGTACACATCGTCGCTGTCTTTTAAAAATATTTTTGTTTTTCCAAACTGATGATCACTTTTATCGGACAGTACTTTCTTACAGATTTGTTTTGAAACAAGGCGGTGGTTGATTTGATCGATGTGTCCAACTTTTGGTATTAGAATACGATAACGCTCTACAAATTCTTTATATGTATGACGTATTGGATAACCAGCACGACGTATGCGTGCCGTTTCCATCATGCCTGAATAGCGTAATTGACGTATGCAAAGTTCTTTATCAAATTGCTGGAAATGAATAAAAATAAAAATGGAATAAATTAATTAAGAAGTTAATAAAACAATAAATCCATCAATAAAGTAGTTAATAAAACAACAGTTTAATCTGTTCCTACAAAAAAAATTATTTGAAAAACAACGAAAAACTAATATAAAACGTGGAAGTGGCTACAGAACTCATGATCTAGGATAAATCCATTTATTAATTTATCTTCAGAATACAATCCCAGAAAATCAAAAATTATTCCATTAACGCTTCAATCGCTGAGATTTTTTGTCACATTAAAAGCTTACAAAGCAAACCAGCCACAGCACTGGATATAGTACTTATTGTTAGTATGTTTACAGCCGATTAGACTAGTATGCGAAAGCCAGAGCAAGGAGAAACACGCTTCGCTTAAGGGCTATTGAACAATTTAAGGACCGGTCATTTTTCGACAGCAGTATAATTGACAAGGTGGAATTCTCTAGTCTCCACTCGAGTGGAGCGAGTGCACTCGCTGCAATGATCCGTGGTTACGGCACTTAGAAAACTCCGATAAAGGTTCTCAACGTCTCTGGCCAACCATTAAGAACTTTTCGAATCCCTGTAGAAATGTAAGACCAACTTTAACTTTCAAAAGTGGCACCCCGCTTGACTTCCAAAGGTTCTGTGCTGCCTCAAATCGAAAGTTTATAGAGCATCCGGCCATACCAAATGAGGAACACCGAGTAAGATTAGATCTCTACCTGTTACAGAAGATGTAGAGATCACTTAAGAAGATTTTTCTAAAGCTATCAAGGCAGCGAAAGCCTCCACGGTAAAAGGTCCCGTTGGTCTTGCAATGACAATGCTCAAATAAGTGGGAAAGAAAGGGTTGGCATACATTGCTGAAACCTTCAGCCTGTGCATCAATTCCTTGGGTATTTCAGATGTGTGGAAGCTTGGGAATATTATTCCCGTTTCCAAACATGGGAACGCATTAACTTGGGAAGCTCCCAAAGACCTATAAACCTACTTTCCCCAGTGGTTGCGTTCCTGGAATCTGTCTTTCTCCCTTTGCTTAGCGAGAATCACCCCATGGTAGACCGCCAACATCGCTTTCGTTCTAGGCACAGCACAACGACTACGCTGTGCGAAAAGACGGAAGCCATTGCCGGAGATCTTAACGGTTAGCACCCACACGTGAGGACCGTATAGGACGCTCTCGACCTATCTAAGGCCTTCGACACGATCTGCCACACGAAGATTTTTACAGACCTTTATGACTCTTCGCTCCCAAACGCCCAAAAAAAATGGCTGGAAAACTACATGGATTAGAGGCAGTCTTATGTAGAGTTCAGAGGTTCAAGATCGAGATTTAGGGTGTGTCACACGACGGGGTTATTTTCCCGATTCTGTTTTACTTTTACATATCCAAAATCTCGACCACAGCTCCAGGGCTGAAAGAAATCAGGGTCTGCCATTTGATTAAAAATTTCAAGTCAATGTTTCTGAATATTTATCTGCAGGAAGCCTTCTTATTTTTCAAAACCGAAACCAGTCGGATATGCAATTTTGGATAACTGAAACTTTGTCTCTTCAAATTTGGCGTTTATTATAAAACTCTAGTCCCAACGGGACGTTCGGATATCACAACCACTTATCGATTGTCGAAACCGAATTGCGGTTATTTTAAAAAATTGAAGTTTGACAAATGGTGACAGCATTAAAAAAAGGGTAGAGACATTTTCGGTTTTAACCACAATTTTGTTTTTGTTATTAAAGGACTTTATCGAACGTTTAAAAAATACTTACATTTGCTACTTTATTTTCATTTGGTTTAATACATCTTATAAAAAATGGATGCGCCAACGATAAAGTTTTCATCAACATCTCCAAAGAATTACGAAATTTCACCGACAACGTCATTTGTTTTTTCATCGTATCATGTTTTAGAGTTTGTGGAAAGATCTCCTTTAAGAATTTATTTTTTGATTTATAAATCATATCACCCAAATCCATACTAAAAGAATCTCTATTTTTCTCCAGAAATCCATGAGGGTTGTACATTACCACACCAGCATAATGACGTATACCAAAGAGAGAATCTTGTGTTGATTTAGGTTTAATATATATCGAACGATTGCCATGTTGAACATGCAATTTCTCCAGCAATGTTTGATCTGAGCCTTTCGGGAATTTGGATTCTTCATCGATGAGAGACATAACATTAACCGATTTCATGGCAATTAAATCTAGAATTTCTTGATTATCTTGAAATTCAATATGTTGCCAATTGATGTTTTCATTTTGATATTCAGTCTGTTCCATCTTGGGAGGGGCAAAAGAAAATATTTAACCAAATGAGAATTATAACATTACAAATTTTATTTGCTAATAACTTACCTTAAAGATATGCTTTACAAAAAATTGTTGTAAATTTTCATTAGCATAGTTAATACACAATTGTTCAAAACTATTATCTGAGAAATTTTCAAAACCAAAAATATCCAAAACACCAATTGTATTCATAGATTTTCCCGGTTCCTTATTAACTGTATCATTTAAACGCTGAACAATTCTTACAAATATACTGCCGTACAATGATTTCACAAAAGCATCTCTGCCTTCTAAGGCTGATTCCTTTGGGAGACATGTTACAACATGTTCTCCATGTACCAAAATTGTTTTCTGTACTAAAGCTGTACAAAGAGCTTCTTTTGTTACTCCCAATAAAGCTGATACTCTTGTGGCATTTACATTATCATTAACTTCTGCTGCTTCCATATTTTGTATTTCTGTTGCTTTAAAATTTAAATTACCTAAATGTAAAATGGCCGCCAGAAGACTTAATATGCTCCATACTTCATCGGGCTTAAAAGATAATACCTGCATGGCTGAACGTATATCTGCAAAATCTTTAGCATCATTTTTACCCTTTAGTGTTGTACAACCACCCTGTGACAAATAATGATATTTGGTAGGAGATTGTTCTACCAAATCCAGTCTTTTACGTTCTTCCGTCGACAGACCCGCCAACATACAATAAAATATATGATAGTTTCTTTCATCATGATTTTGGGATACAATTCGTGACTTTTCCAATAAATACTGTTCTATCTTAGCACCCTGTATATTGCCGGCCTCGGTAAAACGTATATCAATATATTTGCCAAAACGTGAAGAATTATCATTGCGCACGGTCTTGGCATTACCAAATGCCTCCATAATTGGATTAGCTTCTATAATTTGTTGTTCTATCCACGAATGCTTACCGCTGATGGCGGCTAGATATTGTAAAATTAATTTGGTACTTTCAGTTTTACCAGCTCCTGATTCTCCACTTATAACTATACATTGATTCATTTTGTCTCTATTCATTTCTTGAAATGCATTATCACTTATGGCAAAAATATGTGGTGGCAGATCATTGATTTTTTTGCCACGATATTCGGTTATTTCTTTATTTGTATAAATGGGTAAAACTTGATAGGGATTTATGGCCACTAACATGGAACCAGTGTAGGTCTGTAAATAGAAGAAAGTAGGAGAATTTAAATATAGTATATATTTTATAATTTCAATAACTCCCCGAGTAAAAAAGTTTTTGATATAATTATATATAATTTGATAAAATTATATCAACTTATATATAATTATAAAAATTTATATAGAGGTAAAATTTTACAAAAAATTTTATTAAATTATATAAAAATATATATAATTTGATAAAATTATATCAAATTATATCTAATTTTATCAAATTTTATAAAATTTTATCAAATTATATATAATTTGATATAATTTTATACAATTATATCCACCAAATCCTGGATATATTGATATATAATTTTATCAAATTATATATAATTTTATCCAACTTTTTGGAAAATTTTACCTCTTTATATAATTTTATATAATTATATATAATTTGATATAATTTTATCAAATTATATATAATTATATAAAAACTTTTTTACTCGGGTCGTTTTATAATTGTTATTCGTTTTGTAACACATCGAAATATCGGATTATAAATTTTAAGACGATTGATATCTATCGACGACGATTTAAGGAAGATCTTTTTTAAATAAAAAAAACTGAATAGAACAAACTGGTTCAAATACACACTCAAAAAAAATAAACTAAAAACTAGGAATATTAACTAAATTTTAAGAAAAAACAAGAATTTTTATTCTAAAAATCGTTAACGCCAAAATCCTAGCTGATCCTGTTTTCGAGTTATTGCTAGGGATTTGATTTCCATGCAAATGTATAATTTTTGTCGATAGTCTAAATACGATATCGACCAATTATCTTTCCGAATCAACAAATTTGCGTTAAAATGGCATCGATTTGTTTGTGCATATTTTTGCATATTTTGGTAAAAATGCATATTCTTGCATATATTGGTTTTAAATGCATATTTTGTGCATATTTTCAACTTTTAAATGCATATATTTTTGCATATTTTGGCATAAATTAGCAAAAACACAAATTTAAATTTATGTTTTTGTTTCAAAAACTATTTTAATTTAAAAATTTTATTTTGATAATAAGAAAAAGTATTATTATTTTTTTTTTAATCTTTTTCATAGATTATCTTAAATTCTAAATAAATCTTGCTTATATAAAGTGTCAAATGTTAATATTTAAATCCCGCGTAATTTTTTGCTTTTAAAGAAGTTTTTCGTATGAAAAAAAGATTTTTATTGCACACATGTTATTTTTTAGTGCATATTTTAAGGTTTTTTAGTGTATATTTTGAATTTTTTAGCGCATATTTTCGATTTTTTAGTGCATGAAAATCTTATCCCTAGTAATTATACTGTTCGACAACAAAAACCTCCCAGTGAAATATTCAACTGATTCTTATAGATTTTTCTCTCCTGAATCCATTAACATTCGATGTAAAAAAGTCAAAACCCCAATAATTTCGCACTTTTGGTGGTCCATTGTTACAGATTCTTCAAATAAATGCGTGCGAATTTTGTACTCTTGCCCAAAACATTAAATCATGATAGTGTTTTGCGGAAGATTTGGGTGTACTTGTACTTGCCAAAGTAAAGTTTTTTTTAGAAAAAATAATGTTATATTACTTTGCTATTCCATGCACAACAAATTGAAATATCAGCCGAGGACCCCATTAAGAAACCGAAAGAGCTGTACATTTCGTAAGTGAGTGCAAATATAAGTGCAAAAAAGTGTTTTTACATTTTGGAGAGTATAAAAGATTCGGCACCAAAGAATATAACACTTAACTTGTTTTATGTACATTTGATAAACAAATGGAAAATTTCTATGCGAAAAGCTTAGACTTGGTGAAAAAGTAGTTTTTGTAAAAAAAAATGATTTTTTTTTTCACGATAAACAAAATTACGTTAAAAAAAAAAAATAATGAACCCAAAAGTTTTGGTGAAAAAAAAATTTTGATGAAAAAAAGTTTTTGATGAATTTTTTTGATGAAAAGAAAAATTTTTTGATGTAAAAAAAAAAATTTATGAAAAAAAAATATGAAAAAAAAGTTTTTTTGGTGAGAAAAAAATTGATAATAAAAAATTTGATAAAAAAATTGATGAAAAAAATATGATAAAAAAAAAATTATGAAAAAAATTTTGATGAAAAAAAAATTTGATAAAAAAAAATTTTTGAAAAAATTTTAATGAAAAAAAATTTTAATGAAAAAAAATATTGGTGAAAACAAATTGATGAAAAAAATTGATAAAAAAAAAATTGATAAAAAATTAAAAAAAAGTTTGATGAAAAAAAAAAATTTATAAAAAAAACTAATGAAAAAAAATTGATGAAAAAAAATTTAATGAAAAAAAAAAATTGGTCAAAAAAAATTTGTTTAAAAATGAAAAAAAAAGTTTAATGAAAAAAAAAGTTTGATGAAAAAAAAAAATTTGATGGAAAAAAAAATTTTTTGATGAAAAAAAAAAAAAATTTTTGATGAAAAAAAAAAAAATTGAAAAAAAAAAATTGATGAAAAAAAAATTTTATGAAAAAAAAATCATGAAAAAAAAAATTGATGGAAAAAAAATTGATGAAAAAAAAATTGATGAAAAAAAAATTTGATGAAAAAAAAATTTTATGAAAAAAAAATCATGAAAAAAAAATTTGATGGAAAAAAAAATTGATGAAAAAAAAATTGATGAAAAAAAAAATTGATGAAAAAAAATTGATGAAAAAAAATTTTTTTGTTGAAAAATAATTATGTTACTTTTTATTCACCAGCTGGTGAAAAACGGGTTTATTCACCACGAGGTGAATTATTACCCAAGTTACAAACCCAAGTTATTAAAATTTTTTGTTTTAAGAAAATTAAAATAGTAATTCTTGTTTTCTTTTTCGTTAATTGTTAGCTGAAGTGGCGTCCTGAAACTTTCTTAAAATTAGACACCAGCCTATAAACATTATTATGTTAAAAAGTTTCACTTTTTGCCCTATATAAAATCATCGGCAGAATATTGCTGCATGCAGTGTTCTATTCTAGTCACATATAATGCAAAATCTTAAAGGTGTGAGTAAAACATTTTAAAAATGTACACACCAAGAATGCAAAATTTTTTTTAAAAAGAAAACACCATTAGTGTGTAAACAAGTAGAAAAGTTAAAATCGACTTTGCCGAATCTATGAATACCCTCCACAATGCATTTTTTTAAAGGGTAGTACATTTTTTAACGTGAAAAAATTAACAATTTTGATTAGAAATATTTTATTTTGAGTAAAAAACTCTTTTTTTTGTCATTTAAAAAAAAAAAAAAAAAAATTTCGAGTGTAATGTTTTTTAACTGTGAAAATATTTCTGAGTGAATGCACGTACGTATGTACACAAAATATTGTCATTTTTGTAAAAAAAAATACTAATTTTTTTTTTGTGTATTTTTTTTTTTGAGTGTAAAATTTTTTTTGAGTGTAAAATTTTTTCCGAGTGTAATTTTTAAGTTACCAATGCTTTTAAAACTAAACAAGTTTAAAAAGCATTGCTTTAAAATTAAACAAGTTTGAAAAGCATTGTTTAGTTACCACCAATGCTTTTAAAACTTGTTAAAACACGTGGCAATTTAGATGAAACTAATCTGAAATTCAGGGTTTTGCTTATAACTTTTGAACCACTGGACCGATTGAGCTGAAATTTAATACTAAACAGACCCGGGAACGGCAAATATATATGCCAAGCTTCAATAGTAGGGTGGGGCGATTTGAACATCTTAATGGGCGCTTCGCGTTTCTGATTCTTGGGATTGTACTGAGCAAAAAAGTCAACTAGACCATACGTCTACGGTGAAAATCGAGCCTCCCGATTTTGACTTGAAGTTTTTTCTCAGACTTTATTTTTTTGGAAAATTTGCAAATTTTCTTGGGCTCATATTTCGTAAACTATTTGAAATTTTGACTTATTTTCAAAAGTAAAATTGTAGCTATTGTCTCGGGCTACAATTTCTCTGAACATATTACTTAGAAAAAACTTCGTTTTCATGGTCAAAATGTAGAAAATTCACCACTTTTTGTAATTTTTTTTGGATATTTTGGGCTAAAACAGCCAAACCATTGAGATCCACCACCACCATTGAATCAATAGTCTCATTATTGTCTTTCGAAAGTTATCGTGTTTTTTATCTCATAAATTCGCGAAACACCCTTGCCGAAATTAACTCTTTTGCTCATGACTTTTGAACCACTGGACCGATTTGGCTGGATTGCAATACCAACCTGACCAGGTAAATGACAAACATATATGCCAAACTTCAGTAGCCTCTGTAAAGTCTTTCAAAAGTTAGCGTGTTTTCTACGGACGGACAGACAGACAGACAGACAGACGGACGGACGGACGGACATCGCTAGATCCACTTAAAATCGATCGAGGATCATAAATATATATACTTTATGGGGTCCTAGACCAATATTTCGAGGTGTTACAAACGGAATGACAAACTTATATATACCCTCTATCACTAGAGTGGAGGGTATAAAAAAATAAAAATTTTTTGTAAAAAGTGCGTATTTTTTAATTCAAAGGACCGTTTCTCAGCCAATTTTAAACAGATTCTCATATCTTTCAAACAAAACCAAAAAATGGCAAATCCGTTGTAAAACAACAAAGTTATAAATTTTGAAATTATAATTTAAGAATTTCTATTTTTCAACACATTTTCTTAAAAAAAAAGTTATAAACGAATTGATTGAGTAAAATGAGTATGAGTATTTCCGTACTTTATGGACTCCAACTAACCCGCATTTTTATATGGGAACCCATGCATAAGTTTCTTGTTCTTGTTCACTGTGCACCGTTGCGTATGATTGTTAATTAAATGCAATGACAAAATTAAGCATACGCCACTTATACAGTTTTCAAGCAATTATTATATTTATAATTCAAGTTCACTTCAACTGAATGTTAAAAAATCCAGCACTGAACTATAAAAAACCTTGTGGGTTTTGTTATGGAATATGTCAAATTTAATTTGATTTTTGTTTCATCTGTGTAATTATACTCACATAAATCTTCTTCTGGCTATATCTCATTTCTAAATTTCTTAATATTGTATACTCTTGTAAATCACCCAGTGTTATCATATCCTCAACACCATTTTGTGAAGTCAAGTGCATGGCCTTGACAATGTCGTCATTATTCACCCAATATTGTTTATTGCCATCGTCACTTATCAAAGTACGAATTTTATCGGTGCGCACAACACGTGCTCCAAAAGGTACTGCAAATTCGATGTCACTTATATGTTGAGGTTGTGGTTTGACCCACACGTATTCACCCTATAAATAAAGAAAAAAAAATGGAATTTAAAAAACATATATTTTTTATAGTTATCGCTTATTAGCAAATTTAATCGGATAAGTTGATTTTGTTCTAAGAAAATTTTTATTGGCATTTCCGTTGAATTTTTATAAATACTTTTTTTTTCTTAAAAAAATAACTTATCGGTCTTTATTTATAAGAACAAAGAGCGTGTTGTATTATTAGAATTTTATTGATCAATTTATATTATCAAAAGCAGGATTGATAAATGAGGTTTTCAAGATTGTACTGACTTTTCTAAAAAAGTGTACTTTTTTGACCTTCATTGTAGTAGAAAAGTTTTAAAATTGTTTTTATTATTTTTTTTATTTTTATTAAACAAGAATATAATACCCAAGTTCACACATGGGCCGATTCGATCTATCTTTAGTCATATCTTAAATTAGTGTGGAAAATACACACAAACCAAATTTGAGCAAAATGGGCTTCTATTTGTTGCCAATAGACCGATTTCACTGAATATTGTACAAAATTTTTAAATATGTTTACAAATTAAAAAAATGGGGCCTATGTCCAATTAAAATCGGACTTGAGTAGGTTACCAAAGAAAACGTCTAACACCTACAAACAAAGTTTTAATAAAATATTTCCTATTTGTTTGATATTTTAAAGATATATGTGGAAAATTGGGAATATGATTGTATGGTGACTACAAATGGAACTGATCCGACTTCTTTAAAATTTAAAATGGATACAAACTACGTTCACCTGAAAATACATTTATTATTGTGATTTTAGTAAAATTTAAATGGACGTTTGTGTGGGGGATAAGTCTTAACATGGACCGATGTTTTCCAATTTCAATAGGCTTGGGTCAAAAGAAGCTTAATTTTCAAATTCCAGGTTAATTGAACGAAGTTTGCGACCTGTATCGTGCTTACACCGTTTGCATGGACAGACAGAAGGACGGACATTGCAAAATCGACTCAAAACGGAAGTCTGAGTCGATCGGTAACTAAACAAAATATATATCCTGTACCACAGAGTGGTGTGGGGTACAAAATTAGATTTAGAGCCAGTGCTCGATCTGTCCTAACCAAAAAAAAAAAAACGAAAACAAATTATTTTGTTGATTTTTAAAAATATGGTGCTGATTTTGACGATTTTTCTACAGAGTCCGTAGTTTTTTGACGATTTATACCCAACAATTTTGTCAATCTTGTTTGCCACATTAAGAGTCGAATTAAAATTTGTGATTGAAAAAATTTTGAAATTGTACTAAATCAGTCAGTGGAGTACTGCCGTACTTTTGGCATCCGAATTGTACTGAAAAAAGTACAATTGTACTGACTTTATCATCCCTGAACAAAAGTGAACATTTTAAATGATTTGCTCGTATCGCTCATTTACTTGCAAAGTGTCATAACTCAAAGTATGACGTTTTTGGGTAAACAATACAGAATTATTTGTTATATCCTGCTTTATATTGTGTCAAAAATTCGTATTAATATCTTTTAAACTCACCGTTTGAGAAGAGAACACGCCATTATAACATTTTCTATATACGGGCCTTTTGCAATGTAAACCAAGTTTCAATTGTAAACTTTTAACAGGTTTTCTGTAAAATCAAACATTTTGAGTTATGACACTATACAAGTAAATGAGCGATATGTATGAGTAATAAGTGAATGAATATTTGGTTAAAACTTTTTATCGGCTAATCAAATCACTAGTTATTTGGGCTTACTTGAACGGAATGGTTAAAATATTTATGACTTTTGAGTCTTTATACACTCAAAAAAAAAAAAAACTTGTAAAGTTACCAAAAAATCTCGTGATTTTACGAGGCTATTCTCGTAAAATAGGAGGTAGGTAAAATTTTCGTCAAAAATTGGTAAAAATATTGTTTTAAAACCGGGAAAATTAAAAAAAAAAATGGTAAACTTACAAGAAAAAATGATAAATATGTTTAAAAACAAGTAAGAAAGCTATATTCGGCTGTGCCGAATCTTTAAATAACCTCCACCAATGTGATGATTTAAAAAACAAAAAAGTTTGTTTTATTTATACCTCAGGAAATAAAAAAGTACCAAAAAGTGTACTTTCGGTACCTTTAATAAAAGGTACTTTTTATTACAGGTACTTTTTATAAAAGGTACTTTTTATAAAAGGTACTTTTTATAAAAGGTACTTTTTATAAAAGGTACTTTTTATAAAAGGTACTTTTTATAAAAGGTACTTTTTATAAAAGGTACTTTTTATAAAAGGTACTTTTTATAAAAGGTACTTTTTATAAAAGGTACTTTTTATAAAAGGTACTTTTTATAAAAGGTACTTTTTATAAAAGGTACTTTTTATAAAAGGTACTTTTTATAAAAGGTACTTTTTATAAAAGGTACTTTTTATAAAAGGTACTTTTTATAAAAGGTACTTTTTATAAAAGGTACTTTTTATAAAAGGTACTTTTTATAAAAGGTACTTTTTATAAAAGGTACTTTTTATAAAAGGTACTTTTTATAAAAGGTACTTTTTATAAAAGGTACTTTTTATAAAAGGTACTTTTTATAAAAGGTACTTTTTATAAAAGGTACTTTTTATAAAAGGCACTTTTTATCAAATGTACTTTTTATAAAAGGTACTTTTTATAAAAGGTACTTTTTATAAAAGGTACTTTTTATAAAAGGTACTTTTTATAAAAGGTACATTTTATTAAAGATATTTTTTATAAAAGTTTTTTTTTTATAAAAGGTTCTTTTTATAAAAAGGTACTTTGAATAAAAGGTACTTTTTATAAAAGATACTTTTTATTAAAGGTACTTTTTATTAAAGGTACTTTTTATAAAAGGTACTTTTTATAAAAGGTAATTTTTATGAAAGGTACTTTTTATAAAAGGTACTTTTTACAAAAGGCACTTTTTATAAAAGGTACTTTTAAAAAACGGTACTTTTTATAAAAGGTACTTTTTATAAAAGGTACTTTTTATAAAATGTACTTTTTATAAAAGATACTTTTTGTAAAAGGTACTTTTTATAAAAGGTACTTTTTATAAAAGGTACTTTTTATAAAAGGTACTTTTTATAAAAGGTACTTTTTATAAAAGGTACTTTTTATAAAAGGTACTTTTTATAAAGGAAGCTTTTATAAAAGGTACTTTTTATAAAGGAACCTTTTATAAAAGGTACTTTTTGAAAACGGTACAGAATTTTCGGAAAGTACTTGTTCCAGAATGTTTTATTTTACTAAAGGATCCTACATTCTAAATTTCAAGCTTGAATAAAATTTCAGTAAATAAAAAAAAGTACCAAAAGTACTTTTTTACCCATTTTACCTCAGTAGAATCAACATTGGCAAAACCCGAGCCTTAGTGAATCTTTTTTCAGGAAGGTGAACCGACATTGCAAATATCCATATATACTTTATGGGGTCCTAAACCAATATTTCAATGTGTTACATACGGAATGACAAACTTATATATACCCTCTATCACCAGAGTGGAGGGTATAAAAATGGTAAATTTGCAAACCAAAATGATAAATTTACAAAAAATTTTTTTTTTGTTAAGCAACATAAATACTTGTAATAAAATCATGTTTGTAAAATAACAGTTTTTTTGTAAATTAAATAGAATCCTCGTACACTAAAAAAAAACAAAAACTTTTAAAACGCCTGGTAAAATGCCTTGTAATCCCGATCTACCAATATTTAATAATTTTCCTTGTTTTTTAACAAAAAAATCTTGTACTTTGCTTAAACGAGAACTACAGTTTTATTGGTAATTTTACAAATTTATTTTCATAATTGTATTCTACCAATTTAAAAGGTTATTTTACATAAAAAAAAACTGTAATTTTACAACAAAGTTGTTATTACGAGGATTCTAGTTGATTTACAAAAAAAAACTGTTATTTTACAAAAATTATTAACAAAATTTACAATCTTTCATTATTATAGGAACAAAAAAAAAGTACCAAAAGTACACTTTCTTACCCCCGTTAAAAACGAAATTTCCAAAAAGTACCTCTTCCAGAATGTTTTCTTCTTCAACGAAAAATTCTACATTCCATATTTCAATTTTCGAGGATCATTGTTTCAGCAAATATTAAAAGTACAGAAAAGATTTTACATTCCTAATTTTAAGTTTCTAGAACCATTACGTCAGAAAATATCAAAAGTACCGAAAATACACTTTTTTAGCCATTACCCTAAAACGTATTTTTCCCAGAAGGTTTTTATACCGAATTCTCCTACATTACAAATTTTAAGATTCTAGGACCATTTTTTCAGGAAATATAAAAAGTTTTTATGATTATTATTTCAGGAAATAAAAAAGTACCAAAAAGTGTACTTTCGGTACTTTATATAAAAGGTACTTTTTATAAAACGTACTTTTTATAAAATGTACTTTTTATTAAAGGTACTTTTTATAAAATGTACTTTTTATAAAAGGTACTTTTTATAAAAGGTACTTTTTATAAAAGATACTTTTTATAAAAGGTACTTTTTATAAAAGATACTTTTTAATAAAAGGTACTTTTTATAAAAGGTACTTTTTATAAAAGATACTTTTTATAAAAGATACTTTTTTATAAAAGGTACTTTTTATAAAAGGTACTTTTTATAAAAGGTACTTTTTATAAAAGGTACTTTTTATAAAAGGTACTTTTTATAAAAGGTACTTTTTATAAAAGGTACTTTTTATAAAATGTACTTTTTATAAAAGGTACTTTTTATAAAAGGTACTTTTTATAAAAGGTACTTTTTATAAAAGGTACTTTTTATAAAAGGTACTTTTTATAAAAGGTACTTTTTATAAAAGGTATTTTTTATAAAAGGTACTTTTTATAAAAGGTACTTTTTATAAAAGGTACTTTTTATAAAAGGTACTTTTTATAAAAGGTACTTTTTATAAAAGGTACTTTTTATAAAAGGTACTTTTTATAAAAGGTACTTTTTATAAAAGGTACTTTTTATAAAAGGTACTTTTTATAAAAGGTATTTTTTATAAAAGGTACTTTTTATAAAAGGTACTTTTTATAAAAGGTACTTTTTATAAAAGGTACTTCTGCCAAAAATCTGTCAATGGAACATCAGCAGAAGGCGAAAAACACGAAAAAATAAAATGCTCTTATCAAGTTCTTGCAGTAAGCCCTTCATATATATAATAAATATAGATTTTCTTGAAATTTCTTTAACAAAAAAATAAAAATTTAAAATTGGAAATTTGAAAACCGTGCTTAAAAATTCAGACCTTTTTAGCAAAAAATTAAAACAAATTTGCAAAACGCAATATGAAAAATATTTATCGTCTTAGTACATTGGGACTTGAATAATAAAAAAATGTTGTTACAGTAGATAATTTCAATAAATTTCAAAAATGGGGCTCGAATTCCTTGATCGAGTGGTCTGCCGGGGGAAGTTTTTAACTTTTAATACCTTAACTTTTAATACCTTATTAGACAGGCAATTAACCCTAATTCACATTTCAGTGATCATTTGAATTCAAACTTAACTCAAAATATCGAAAAATTTGAAAAAAAGGGCAAAAAAGTCATATTTTCCCCTTGTAATCTGTTTTTCAAACTTCAGGGCCGATACGGCGCGCCTTACCCAAATCCGATTACCCTATAATTTTGTGAAACATATTTTTACACCCAAATGTATATTTCTAGAGGGAGTTACGATCAATATTTAACAACTTCTTTTTTTGGAGCACCCTAGAGCAATGGTTCTCAAACTGTGGGTCGCGACCCCCTAGGGGGCCGCGGAAGAGTTTCAGGGGGGTCGCGAACAAAAAAACCTTAAAACCTTAAATTTTGGTAAATTCAAAACACATATTTTTTATTATAAAAAAATATACAAATCCTTTTATTAAAGCAAACAAAAATTTCCATCACTTAAGGTCCCTCCGTAATCTTTGTGCAGTTCTTAATTTCTCGGGATGCCCAACACTTATTTGTGAAGTGTTTTGGCTAAGTCTGGGATCTGACAAATCGTTTTATATAAATGTTTGCTGATTCCGAATCTGGGTTCTAAATCTTTCTAGTACGTTAGATTTTTGAGAAAATTAAAGGCAAAGTGCACATAAACGTATTCTTTTGCATTTTAAAGAGTTTTGTTTGTGAAATTTTCGGATGCATCTGGGATCTGACCACTTTTTTCGATTTACTTTTAAATGCTGATTTCAAATCTGGATCCGAATAACGGATCAAGATTCTTGATCGATTAAAATGCGATCGATACCAAACATTGGTACATAATTTTGAAAAAAGAACAATCATTACTCCAAATTGGACTTTAAATGCTGTTTTGGTAAACATTTATTTATTTCTGATCAGGTTTAACTGGTGTTTTTCTTTTATTTTCGGAAATAAAAAATCGATGAAGATAGTAAGTTTCGATATAAAATGCCGCAGTTTGTGACCTGCCCAGTCAGAAAAATACAATCGCAAAAGCGCTGTGAAAGCGTTGTAAACGGTTCTACAAGCGTTCCATTTACCATCTTAAAAGCGCTTTCAGATGATCCGAATGATAACATCGATCTACGCTAGGTTTAAAGCGTTTTAAAAAAGTGCTTTCAGAACGTTTTGTTAAAAGTCATGAAAGCGCTTTAAAAACCAAAAGTAAAGCACTTATAAAGAGCTTAAATACAAAAATTAAAAATATTTTCCAGCGATTGAAATATGAAAAAACAGTACTTTAAAGGACTTCATATAAAGCAGATATTTTTTTTTATTCGTTAATTGTAGATATTTTTTTTATAAAAGTATTGTAGAAAATAAAGCTCCATTGGTATATCCTCTCTTTAAAAACAAAAAGTATTCTCTTGGCAAAGTAATGGAATCCACTAAACAAAAGTTGTGTTTTCTTTTATTAATATTCATGGTTTCAAAATTACTGCATCCCATCCTGATAACGCAATTCTACTTAGTAATGGAAATATTATGATAGTAAACCAAATTTTTAGTACAAATCGATCTAAACACACATGTGATAATATATATTTAAAAGGCAACATCTTTAATGAAATAAACGATTATTTTGTCTATCCAATTCCATCAAAAGAAATAGGACTTTATAACGTTAAAAATTTACGTGAAGATGTTATTGAAGTCAGTGTGCATATTTTAGAAGTTAATGCATTATTTGTAAATTTTAAGAGTCCGACCGAAACCAGTTTTCGAGGCCGAACCGAAACCGAACCGAATACTCGGCCGAAAAAGTAATATTCGGCCGAAACCGAACCGAAACTTTAAACAAATTACCGCCTGAATAAAATTATTAAAAAGTTGTTAAAGATTAATATACAGCATATAATGCTTTTAAACCATAGGAATTGTTGTATTTTTGAAAAAAAATAAGTTTTTTTAAAAAACTTACAAAATAATTGTATATTTCATTTGCAGATTAGGAGAAAATAATTTTTGAACTGAAACAGTTTTACATTTATTGCATAAACTTGTAACATTTTCTTCAATTGAACTGAAACAAGTGTAATGAAATACGCAATCAAAAAATTCACCGACTTTTTTACATATTTTTTAAAATACCAAAAAGTTTCGGTTTCGGCTAATATTCGGCCAAAATTTTGCCGAATACCGAATAGAGGCCGAAACCCCATTATTCGGCCGATACCGAGACCAAAACCGAATATTCGGTCGGACTCTATAAATTTTATAACGAAACTATTGCTATAACTCTTTTGCATAAATGATAATAATAAAACTTAAAATAGATTTACAAATTAAAAAATGTTTTATGTTTTCAAAATTTTGCGTTTTCAATGTGGTAGTAGGGAAAAATTATTTAATTTGATTTAACAAAATGTTTTTATAACAATTTGTTTAAAATTGAGTATAATCTAAAAAAATACTATACTTGTATGTACTACGAAAAAAATTTAAAAACGTTTACAAAAACTGCTTTAAAACCATTTAATTTTGAAACGAACATGTATTTTGTTAATAAAGTGCTTTCAAAACGCTTTTCGAAAACGCTCTCAAGGCGTTCGAATAAAGCGTTTTGAGAATGCTTTTTTTTTGTTACAGTGCTTTCAGAACGCTTTTCGAAATCGCTCGCAAAGCGTTCGAAAATAACGTTTTGAGAACGTTCTTTTTTTGTTACAGTGCTTTCAGAACGCTTTTTTTTTATAACCGTCGTCAATTTCTGCTTGGGTGGTTTCCAAATTTTTTAAAAATTGAGGTCAAGGTTCACAAAAATTTTGTTTTTTATATTTTTTAGAAGTTTTTTACTTGAAATTTGTGGTATGCGTCTGGGATCTGACCACACGGTTTCGATTAATCTTTCAATGCTGCTTCTGAATTTGGTTTCCAAATTTTTCCAAATTACTCCAGGTTTTTGAAAAAACTGAGGTCAAAGTTCACGTTAATATTTTTATTTTTTTATGTTGGGGGGTCGCGAAGAATTTTAAATATTGAAAAGGGGTCGCAAAGCAAAAGTTAGTGAGAAGCTCTGCCCTAGGGATTAGCCTCGTAAAATCCCGAGATTTTTTGGTAACTTTACAAGGTCTTTTTTTTTTAGTTTAATAAATTTTTCAAAATTTTGTCAACTTTTTTTTAAATATTTTTCAATAAAAAAAAATTTGTCCGGGACTTGAATAATTTTTTAAATAAAACAGAAAATTTACAAAAAATTTTTTTTTTTTTTTGTTAAACAACATAAATCTTCTTTGATTTTTTCTGTAAGTACAGATCGAGCACGGGCTCTAATTATATTTGTTATAAGGGCTCAAATTGAAAAAATGCAGAAGAAAAGTTGAATTTCTAAAAATTATAGACATTTCTGGTATTTCCTATACCGGTTTCAAACACCCCAGTTAGTGTCATCATCAGTAGGATTTTAAATGTCGGTTTGTCTTGTTAATGAAAACTGTTTTTTATATATGTGAATATTTATAGTTTCTACAGAATAAATTTTGACAGTTTCCAACACTACAATTCTATTTCTAGCAATCTCAACCTCACTTGATACTTTCCTTCAACTTTTTTGTCTCTTACATTATTCCGCAAGGGTTACCAACATGATCTGGAATTGCAGACACAAATGAAGGAATTTGCATTTTCTGTTTCGGAGACGTGCCTAATGGCGACATATTTTGTTACAAGGCATTTTATCAGGCGTTTTACCAGTTTTTTTTTTTTTTGAGTGTACACTTCAACCAAACTTTCAGAGGATTAATTTTTGTAAAATATTTTTTAAATATTTGTACTTGTCCTAGGATGCCACTATTGACAAATTAAAGAAGAGGATTTCCGCTAATTTTCCCATTTTATTATTTTGTCATATCAGCACACAAAAAACAACCTTGTCAAATTACTAGAAAAAGTCTCGTAATCCCATTTTACCAATATTTGACAGTTTTTTATGTTTTTTACCAAAAAATTTCGATCGAAATTTACATTTTTTTTGTAATTTTAAAATTTTTTTTTGTAATTTTACAAATTTCCAACATTTTTTACAAAAAAAGATCTATTATATTTACGATATTTCCTTGTAAATTTTATTGCGCCAAAAAAGTTGTAAATTTACAATTTTATTGGTAAAAATCTTGTAAAATTACGAAAAGGCTAATTTCTACTAGGAATTCTCGTAAAATAGGAGGTAGCAAAAAATCTAGTAAAAACACAAAACCACCTTTTAAGTTTTATCGCATCAAAAAATTTGTAAATTTACAATTTTATTGGTAAAAAGCTTGTAAAATTACAAGGAAGTGTTTTCAAATAGGAGGTAAAAAAATGTTACAAACTTTTCTTGTCGTTTTACAAGTTTTTTTTTAGTGTATAAGAATAATTTGTTAAAATTTGGAAATCTTTCTATATAAAAAATCATAATAAACAAGAGGTTAGCACTAAAAAACCTAAACCAATGTTTTAAATCAGCAAAAAAAAATTGGAGTAAAAAAAAATTCCCCACCAAATTCAGGAGCTGAATCCGTGCCTGATAACACTGTGCAACAAGTAAAATGAGCCTCAATGGCTTCAACGCCATATGAAAGTAGACCATCAAATGGACAAAATCACCAAAGGGTTTTGCAAAGTCAGTTCGGATTTCTTTTTTATAGCCCACTGAAGTTTTTATTTTTTTATCAAAGGCGTTTGGAAAACGTCAAAAATACTATAATAAGAACACATCTGAGCTTCAAAATATGATTTGATGTCTTCAGTAAAATTTTATGTCGGTTCTTTTCTTATAACATTTTAACCCTCTAGCTGCCATTTTAAGGGGTCATTTTAGTCCTTTTTCAAAAACTAAACACAGAAGTCTAATAAAACGTCCATTTAGAGGGTTAAAATGTTCTACAAATATTTTCCTCATAAAATTTCACTAGGGGTTGCCAAATGTTCAAAGTTTGTGCGACATGCGCAAAGTGCTTAAAAAGGGTTAAGTATAAATAATCAATGTTTGTTATTTATTTTTAACAAAGCAATGTTAAAAAATATCGACAAAAAACAGTGCAAATATACTTTTGAGCTAAAAATGATTTTCTGATGTGTTTTATAAAATTTTATGATGATTCTTTTCTTTGACCAAATTAACCCTCTAGCTCCCGTTTTAAAGGGTCATTTTTGACCTTTTTTAAAAGAAATACAAAAAAGTCTATAAAAAAAGGCATTTAGTTAAAGGGTTAAAATGTTTTACAAATATTTTCTGCATCAAATTTTACTAGGGCACGTCTAAGACAGCAAGTTCGTCCAGCATATAGAAAATGCTTAAAAATTTTAAAGTATTCAAATTTTTTTTTTATATTTTTTTTGGGCCGAAATAAAAAAAAACAAGTAACAAAGTTAATTTAGACTTTGTCGAATGTATTAGTACCCTCCTCAATGTAAAAAAGTTTATTTGCAAAAAAAAACAAAAAAAAAAATTAAAAAAAAAATCCGCGAAAAAAATTTTTTGGTAAAAAAAAAAAAATTGACGAAAATGTTTTTTTTTTTTTTTTTAATATGTTTGGACTTGTTTAAATACCATTCGGTGATCGATTCTGTTCACATGTGTCAACCAGCCGCCGAATTATTTTTTTTGTGTTTTTAGGTTAAGTTGAATGAGAATCGATCAGTGATCTATTTTAAGACATTCTAGCGATGCCTGTCAGTCTGTGGAAATGGTGATCACGGCCAAAGTATTAAACAGATATAAAAACAAGTAGAAAAGTTAAATTCGACTTGGCCGAATCTATGAATACCCTCCACAACAGGGTTGCAAAATGAGAACATCAAAACTGTACCAACGAGCTCATAAAATTGTACTTTTTTGACCCCAATTGTACCAAATTTAAAAAAAAAAGTGTAGATTTTCACGGAAATTTCCCGGGAAATAAAGTCCCGTGAATTCTCGATATTTTACAATCCCGAAAGCCTGGGAAATAAAGCAGGAATTCCCGGTTTTTTTATTTTCTCTAAAAATTTTTATGTTGTGACGATTTTGGACTATTTTCTGTTTGCTTGTTAAAGGTTTTATTAAAAATACTTGAATACCGAAATAGGAGGGGAGAAGGGATCTGTGTGTTGTAGAATCTGCGACTATTCGTCGTTAAAAATTTTTGATATCTGAGACTTTTTCGATTGGAAAAATGGTTAAGAATCTGAATCTTTTTAAATTGGGTCTCGAAACCTAATACATTTTCTATTTTAAATAATACTCTTAATCTGTCTACTATCGGTAAAAAGAAAAATATTTTTGAAGCTGTGGCATTTTTTGTCACAAATATCTCAGAATTTTTGAAAAAAATTTTCTTTTTGAAGCTGAAAAAATTTAGGTTTTTTTCGGGAAACATAAATTCCGCTGAAAAATCCATGAAAAATATAATCTGAGAAAGTTTTTAAATTGTACCAAATGAGCCATTGGTGTACCATTGTACTTTTGAGCATCGAATTGTACCAAAAAAAAGTACAATTGTACCAATTTTTGCAACCCTGCTCCACAATGCCCTTTTTAAGTGATAGTAAATTTTCTAACGTGAAAAAAATAACGTTTTTGGATTGAAATATTTTATTTTCTGTAAAAAAACTTTTTTTTATTAATTTTTGAAAAAAAAAAAATTTACTAATTTTTTTTTTTGAGTGTAAAATTTTTTTTGAGTGTATTTTTTTTGTTTTAGTGTAAAAAAACTTTTTTTTATTAATTTTTGAAAAAAAAATAATTTACCAATTTTTTTTTTGAGTGTAAAATTTTTTTGATTGTAAACTTTTTTTTTACTTTACGGTTTTGCTAATAACTTTTGAACCACTGGATCGATTTGGCTGAAATTTAAAACGAACCGGACCAGAGGAACGGTAAATATATATGCCACACTTCAGCACCCTCAGAATTGCCGTTCGAAAGTTACCGTCTGTCTTATCTCGTAAATTCCAGAAAAACCCTTGCCGAAATTCACTCATTTGCTTATAACTTTTGAACCACTGGACCGATTTCGCTGGATTGCAATACCAACCTGACCAGGTAAATGTCCAACATATATGCCAAACTTCAGGAGCCTCCGTAAAGTCTTTCAAAAGTTAGCGTGTTTTCAACAGACAGACAGACGGACAGACGGACGAACGGACGAACGGACGGACGGACATCGCTAGATCGTCTTAAAATCGATCGAGGATCATGAATATATATACTTTATGGGGTCCTAGACCAATATTTCGAGGTGTTACAAACAGAATGACAAACTTATATATACCCTCTATCACTAGAGTGGAGGGTATAAAAACTTAGCATATTTACTTGTTGTTGCCTTAAGCAGTTTGGTATTGCATTTGAGCGAAATCGGTTCAAAAGTTATGAATGAAAATGTAAATTGTGGTACATTCAACATAACCTAAAAACAGAAAATGCTTTGATTCGGCGGCTGGTTGACACATGTGAACAGAATCGATCACCAATTGGTATTTAAACAAGTACAAACATATTAAAAAAAAAAAAAAAACATTTTCGTCGAATTTTTTTTACCAAAAAATTTTTTCGCGGATTTTTTTTTTAATTTTTTTTTTTTTTGCAAATAAACTTTTTTACATCGTGGAGGGTATTAATACATTCGACAAAGTCGAATTTAACTTTGTTACTTGTATTTTTTTTTTATTTCGGCCCAAAAAAAATATAAAACAAAAAAAAATGTTTAATACTTTAAAATTTTTAAGCATTTTCTATATGCTGGACGAACTTTCTGCCTTAGACGTGCCCTAGTAAAATTTGATGCAGAAAATATTTGTAAAACATTTTAACCCTTTAACTGCCTTTTTTATAGACTTTTTTGTATTTCTTTTAAAAAAAGGACAAAAATTACCCTTTAAAACGGGAGCTAGAGGGTTAATTTGGTCAAAGAAAAGAATCATCATAAAATTTTATAAAACACATCAGAAAATCATTTTTAGCTCAAAAGTATATTTGCACTGTTTTTTGTCGATATTTTTTAACATTGCTTTGGTAAAAATAAATAACAAACATTGATTATTTATACTTAACCCTTTTTAAGCACTTTGCGCACGTCGCACAAACTTTGAACAATCGACAACCCCTAGTGAAATTTTATGAGGAAAATATTTGTAGAACATTTTAACCCTCTAAATGAACGTTTTATTAGACTTCTGTGTTTAGTTTTTGAAAAAGGACTAAAATGACCCCTTAAAATGACAGTTAAAGGGTTAAAATGTTCTAAGAAAAGAACCGCCATAAAATTTCACTGAAGACATCAAATCATATTTTGAAGCTCAGATGTGTTCTTATTATAGTATTTTTGACGTTTTCCAAAAGCCTTTGATAAAAAAAATAAAAACTTCAGTGGGCCATAAAAAAGAAATCCGAACTGACTTTGCAAAACCCTTTGGTGATTTTGTCCATTTGATGGTCTACTTTCATATGGCGTTAAAGCCATTGAGGCTCATTTTTCTTGTTGCACATTGTAATAATAATTAAGATATAACGGTAACATATATTTTTATACCCTCCACTTAGTGATAGAGGGTATATATAAGTTTGTCATTCCGTTTGTAACTCATCGAAATATCGGTCTGGGACCCCATAAAGTATATATGTTCATGATGCCCGATCGATTTTAAGACATTCTAGCGATGTCCGTCTGTCCGTCTGTCCGTCTGTCTGTGGAAAATGCTCTCGCGGACAAAATATTGCACAGAGATGACTGAAACTTAACATATATATTGGAAGTTCTCCCGAGAAGTTTGGTATTGCATTTAAGCGATATCGGTTCAGCGGTTCAAAAGTTATGAACGAAAATGTAAGCACACCTCAAAAATTTCAGTACATTCAACATAACCTAAAAATACAAAATGTTTTAATTCGGCTTCTGGTTGACATATGTTAACATAATTGAACACCAAATGGTATTTAAACAAGTACGAACATATTTTTTGACAAAAAAAGAAAGAAATCGCGGATTTTTTTTTTTCCAAAATTTTTTTTTCGCGGAAATTTTTTTTCAAATTTTTTTTTTTTTTCAAATTTTTTTTTTTTTCAAAAGTAATTTCCTTTTAAATAAAGTTTTTGGCAATAATCTTTTTGAAATTGTGGAGGGTATCACTACATTCGGCAAAGCCGAATTTAACTTTTTTACTTGTTTTGTTTATATTTTGCCAACTGATATGCAAAATAATTAAATTGCGAACACATTTTTTATTATGTATCAGCATTTTATCTTATCGCAAAATCAATATTTTTCATTTGAGTCATATTAATAAAACTGTAAAATAAAGAATTTCATAAAAAAGTGATTGGTTTTAATAATTTTAAAACAACTTTGTTCTAGTACAGATTTTTACAAAACCAACTGCACATAGAAAACAAATTTGTTAATTTTAAACAAAAATTCAGTTGATGCAACTAAAACTAGGGCAACATATTTACATTGTCACAATTGAATATAGGCAGTCACAAATTAATTTGATTGTTATAACTGGATATTAATTGAAACCACCACAATATTTAGTTGTCACAACCGAATGTAGACGTTCATGAATTTTCTTAAAACAACAAATTTTAGGTCATCGCCTTGAAGACTATCAAATAAACAAAATCGCCAAATGATTTTGCAAAGTTAGTTCGAATATTATTTTTATGGACCACTGAAGTTTTTTATTTTTAAATAAAGGGGTTAAAATATGGTTAAATGTCTTCAGCGAAATTGTATGGCTGTTCGTTTTCTAAAACATTTTGACTCACTAACTGCAAATTTAAGGGGTCATTTAAGTCCTTTTCCAAAAATTAAACTTAGAAGTGTAATAAAACGTCCATTTAAGGAATTATATTCTTCTGCGCTAAAAATTGAATTTGGATATGTTTTATTAAATTTTATGATGATTGATTTCTTTGACCAAGTTAACCCTTTAGCTCAACTTTTAAGGGGTAATTTTTGTCCGTTTTCAAAAGAAATACATAAAAGTTTATAAAAGAAGGTATTTATAAGGTTCCGAAAAAACGAATCGAGATATTCGTGCGATATGTCGGATATGGGTGTCATATCTGATCGATACAAAACATTGACAAAAAAATCCCGGAATTTGTCAATCCCAGGAAATCCGTATTTCCCGTTTGGCATCCCTAATTCCAATATTTAAAAAACTCTGCTTTTATTTTATTCACAAATATCTTTTTTGTGATTAGAAATTCTGTGCAAATAAAGATTTTTTGTACCTTATCAAAAAGTTCTTTGAAAACCAATTGAATTTACTAAATGACAACCATAAATTCTTTCACACATTTAATTTTATTACAAACAAATTTTCCGCATTGTAAATTTTTTATTTTATAGAAAAATAAATAAAGTTTTTATAAATAAATCACTACAGGTGTAGGTATTTATAAGTAAAATAATTTTTGTTTTCTTTTTAGTTGATAAAGAATGCGCCAGACAAATATTTACTTAAAATTATTTAAAATTAAAAAAAAAAACACTTAAGGCAAAAAGAAATTATAACATTTCATAGATAAGATAGATATGTTCAATAGGGCTGATATATTTGCTACAATTTTACTTTTATTGTTATAAATACATTTATGGCGAAATGTGATTGGGCGAGGGAAGGCAGAGGGGCTTGATTGTCAAGAAAAATTAAGAAAAGTATAAAAACGTTAACAAAGTACCAGTTATTAGTCTCTGTTAATATTATTAACCCAGGAAAATTTTTCAGAACCGATTCTGACAACATTTGTTCTAGAACAGGTTCTTCGGTAACCATACACTATTATACTTTAATTATTCAGAACAAGTTAAGTGAAAATTATTGTAAATCTTTTTCTCTGCAATTAAAGTTTCATGACATTTTGGTTCTCAGGAATTAAAAAAAAAAATTATGTTTCAAAAAAATTAAAAAATAAATATCAATATATTTTTGTTAACCAAGAAAAAACACGAAATTCTACTAAAATAGCAGGATATAATCGTGAAAATTGTTAAAACAAAAATGGGTAAACTAAATTTTCATTGTCTGAGTCGCGTGAAATTTATTTATTATTTTTGTTTGCGGGTCAGTCTTAGTGAAATCAATCAAAAATAGCTAACAATTTTCGTGACCCCCTCCGATTTTGATGAAATTTGGTTAAGTTGTAACACTAAGTGATAAACTAATGCGCACTTATTTTCAGCCCTCTAAGTAAACAGTGGGCGAAAACACGGAGGGTCAAAATATCCCCCAAAATCTCCCAGTCGCGACACTTTGCACCGTAAAAATATTAATATCCTTGGTTCTATTATAGCTAGAAAGCCCATTTTTGGTTTGTTTTGAAGCTCATAATATGCTCTACAAGACCTACGATAAGCAAAAAATTTTCGAAAAAAAAATAAGGGTTACCTCCCTTATTTTAAGGTCGTGCTATACGGAGGAGAAAATGGGGAGGATGGTATCACCCGATTTTTTTTTTACTTAATAATCTTATAGAGAAAGCCCTAAAGAATATATTCTAAAATTTTTAAGTTGGGACAACGATGGGATCGTTCAAAATCAAAATTTTTCTCCAAAATCTCCAAATCGCAACACTCTTTAACCTTAAAAATTTAATATCATAAGTGCTATTGTAGCTACAGAGCCCATTTTTTTTTTGTTTTAAAGCTTAAAAATACGCTCTACAAGACATACCAAAACCAAAAAAATTTCCAAAAAAAGGAATTGGTGCCCTCTTATTTGAAGGTTGTGGCAAAGGGTGGAGGAAATGGGGGGAAAGTATCCCCCGATTTTCTTTTTACTTGGTATTCTCAAAGTGCAAGTCCTAATGAACATACTCTATAATTTTTATGTTGGGATAACAATGGGATCCACCAAAATCAAAATTTTTCAAAATTTTCCCCCAAAATCAACAAATCGCGACATTCTTGCGCCTCCCATTGGAGTCCCAAGATAAAAATTTCAGGATATGCTCTCTAGAACTTACTATTTAAAAAAAAAACAAGGTAAAAATAAAAATTGGGGGATACTATCCCCCGATTTCCCCCACCCCTTGCCACGATCTTTTAATACAAGAAGCACCCCTATTTTTTTTTGTGATAGTAATATTGTAGAGCATATTAAGAGCTTTAAAACAAACCAAAAATGGACTCTGTAACTACAATACAGTCCACGATATAAAATTTGTAATGTGCAAGAGTGTCGGAAATTTGGAAATTTTGGGGGAAATTGTGAAAAATTTTGATTTTGGTCGATCTGATTGTTGTCCCAACATAAAAATTTTAGGATATGTTCTATAGGACTTGCACTTTGAGAATACCAAGTAAAAAAAAAATCGGGGGATACTTTCCTCCACACTTTGCCACGACCTTTAAATAAGGGGGACACCCTTCCTTTTTTTCTAAAATTTGTTGGTTAAGGTAGGTATTGTAGAGCGTACAATAAGCTTTAAAACAAACAAAAATGGACTCTGTAGCTACAATAGCACATATGATATTAAAATTTTAAGGTTCAAGAGTGTTGCGATTTGGAGATTTTAGGGGAAATTGTGAAAAATTTTGATTTTGAGTGATCCCATTGTTGTCCCAACTTAAAAATTTTAGAATATATTCTCTAGGACTTTCTCTATAAGATTTTCAAGTAAAAAAAAATCGGGGGATACCATACTCCCCATTTTCTCCTCCCTTTATCACGACCTTAAAATAAGGGAGGTAACCCTTATTTTTTTCGAAAATTTTTTGGTTATGGTAGGTCTTGTAGAGCATATTATTAGCTTCAAAACAAACCAAAAATGGGCTTTCTAGCTATAATAGAACCAACGATATTAAGTTTTTACGGTGTAAAGTGTCGCGACTGGGAGATTTTGGGGGAAATTTTGACCCTCCATATTTTCGGCCCCTGTTGACTTAGAGGGCTGAAAATTTGCATTTGTTAGTTTTTTACGTAGTGTAAGAACTTAGCCAAATTTCATCAATATCGGAGGGGGTCAAAAATATTCATGATTGATTTCACTCTTAATGACCCTTGCAGGAAATCCATGTTCTGGTATGTCATTATTGTAAGGACCAAAATGCAACTTTGGAGCCGAAAAATGATAAATGTGTATTTAAAAAAATGCTAATATTCCATGTTACATATGATTGTCTTTATCTTTGTTTAATAAATTAATGCAATTCAAAATATTTCTATAATTCTCATTTCTGTTCCAAATTTCACTTCTAGAACCGATTCCGAGGAACAAAAATATGTTATAATTTAGCTTACAAACACCTGTTGCTTTTGAGACAATCCCTTTGTAAAAAGAATCGGTGTTGCACAAGAATAATAACAGGTTCTAGGGAAGTATAAATTGTTCCACAATCGGTTCTTTGCAACCGAAAATTTTGCTGGAAAAGGCTAAAATTTTTTAAAAATCTTAATTTTCTTATTTGTTTGGTTTGTATTTTTCCCCACGTGAAATCTGTTTCAAACATAGAACTTGTCTAGGTGTAGGAGGGGATAAAATTTCTCCCTTAGTTTTTTGACTCTATTCTAACAAATCGTAAAAAGCACTTCCAAATAAGGGGGCGGGCAAGAATAAAATGTTCTACAAAATATTTAACATAAAATTTTACCTTATACACTATGGTGGAGCAAATATGTTTTTTTTCGAATTTCGAAAACGTCAGGGTCGGAAAAGTTGCCTTGTGGGGTCGATATTAACCGAAAAAATAGTGGACCTGTTATGCAATAACTTTGTGTTACTTTTTCGACTTGAAAGTCGGAAAGTCCCGATCTTTTTATTTTTTTTGCTCAAAATATTAGTTTATATTTCGTAGAGTTGTGCCGTTCACGAACGAACTAGTTCAATAGAACTATTCACATAACTGAGCGGTTTATCTAGTTCGTTCATTTCAGCTCTTTTAGGTCTTTTCGTTCATTCAGCTCAACTGGTTATAACTTCATTTTTATCTTTCAGTTCGGTCGTTCAATTTTTTTTGGTAATTTTGTCATTACGCGTTGGATTTTTTTCTCTTTTGGCACGCTTTCTCATCATAAATGTTTTTTTTTATGTTTTGAGTCAACATTTTTGTATTTTTTGAAAGAAACCCAAAACAAATGAGATGATAGAAATGATTCGATCACGAACTGTTGAACGAAAACCAAAATTGACCGATTTGAACTAGATGAACGACCAATACACATGATCAAAATGATTCGTTCACGAACTGTTTAACGAAAAAGACGAGAGAGCGATTGAACAGATGAACGAACTAAATATTTTATCTCAAATGAACGAAAATGAGAGCTCACTCAATTGAACCATTAATTTATTTTAAAATAACTTAAAAATTAAAATATTGGACATTGCTGAGAAAGTGCTTTTTTTGGTAAAAAAATTTTGTTTTGGTCTGTATTTTTTTTTTTTTTAAATAAAAATTTCTTTAAAAATAACTTAAACATTTTTTATTAATTTCAAATTACGATAATATGGCCAACAACATAATAAAATAATTAAAAATATACATCTTTTAAATACTGAGTTAATATTACGTTATATTTTCAGTTAAAAACTAATTAAAAATATTTTTTTTTGCAAAACAAGAATACAAAAAAAAAAAAAAATTTAAAGACAAAAAAAAAATTGTTTAACAATAAAAACACTTTTTCAGTAATGTCCAAAAATTAACTATTATTTTAAGAAAAAAAAAGTTCGATTTTTTTTTCACTTTTTTCGGGACTTTTCGATTTTCAAGTCAAAAAACAACCCAAAGCCATTGCCCTGCAGGTCCAAAATTTTTGTGGGTTAATATCGACTCCAAAAGGCAACTTTCCCGTACCCAACGTTTTCGAAATTCGAAAAAAAGCTATATTTGCTTCACCCTATTACACATATGTCAGAACTAAGGCCTACGGTCAGTACCGTAGTACCGGTGATACCGGTATTCCTCGGTATTACCGGGAATTGGTACCGATTTCTCGGTTCTTGAATTATTCCAGGTATTCTCGGTTCGGGTTCTGACGGAATTCCCGGGACTATCGGTACGTAGGGTCGAGGTGGGCACATTCGCCAGTGGGGAACAATCGCCAAGCCCCACTTATCTCTTAAACTAAAAGAGGTAACAAATTGCGACAAATGAGTCAAATGTGTATTTATCAATGATCTTTTATACTATGAACTTTGAAGTTCTACTTTACACATGAAAGCAGACGGATGTGTTTTTGTATTTTTTAGGTTGTTGAAAAAATATTACCTACCCGGCTAAAAATAATGTATACAAGCTCATGTACGATCATATATGATAATTTATGTTAAGGATGGGCCAATATATGATCGCATATTATCATATGTTTTACCATATATGGTCATATATTGGATAAGCGCCAATTTTAATATATGTTCATATATGATCATATATGTTTTCGAATTAATGATGTATGGTCAGATGTGTTCATATATGCTCATATACAATAGGGTGGATCGAATTTGGCTTTTTGGCGAATTTCGTTCCGGCTCACCGACAGATGTGTTGGAATAGACCTAAAAACAATGTGATTAAATTTCCATGCAGATCGGTGATCATCTTCCGCTGCCGAAATGAGGTTGAAAATCCGCGATTTCTTAAAAAAATAGTATTTATTTCAAAAAATTGCCAAAATTACAAAAATCACTTAATCTTCTTTTTTATTTCAGTCAATCTTTTCAATTCGATCATATTTTCTTAGAAAAAAATTTCATCTTAATAGGACATTACTAACCCCTCTAAAACGGTTGCCGAAAATGACCCATTCATTTTGCCCTAAACTCAAAACCACCAAATTTAAAAAATAAATTTTTTTTCGATTTTAAGTTGCACAATCTAAAGTTTTTATTGCATTTATTTCAAGTATATATAAGTTCGTTTGACAAAAAATTTTTTTGAAAAAATACGAGATTCTTAAACAGCGCGTGTAACGGTCTGTTTCCAGGACATTTTGGGAAAATTGCACTTTTTTTTTAAACTCAATATTTTTAGTTAAAAACTTTTCATTTTACACTAGATTTATTATAAATTATAAAACTTAATATAGAAGTGTTGGATTTTAAGAAATTCTTTAACCCTAAACAGCTTTGGGCCCTAAATGACCCATGATGAACAAATGCATCTAGCAATAAACCGCTTTTGGCAGGCGACTAACCATTAGGAACATATTTTTTCAATTAAACATGGGAGCGTGAGTAAAGATGGGAGCGTGAGTAGAGATGAGATCGTGAGCAAATTTGACCAACTCACGCTCACGAAGAAAAAAAATTTTTACACAGGAAATTTTTTAAGTTTGCATACATTTTTCGCAGGATCACGTAAGTGAAACATATTAAACCCGTTCACGCTGTAATCACGCTCACGAAAACTCAACATAACTATATCTTGACGTGTTTTATTTTTCTGTCACCAAAAAAAATCATGCAAACTTTCGAAATTTCACTCACGTTTACTAGTGAATCACGTGAAATTTGTGTCACGTGTGCATTTGTACAAATTATATTTTTAATGCAAAATAAAAATGTGATCCATATATTTTATTTAAACAAGTTTATATATTATTTCCCGTTTAAATGCACCCACCCCGAAAGCATTATCCCCTTAAATGCCAGAATACAGCAAGTAAATATTCTATTGAAATTATTCAGCAATACGCTTGTTTAAATGTGAATTACTTTTTGTGTCAGATATAAATAAATGGTTAATGGTGGGTACGAAAAACGCTTTAAGGGTGGGTGCATTTAAGCGGGAGTACTATTTTTTTTGTGACTTATTTATTTAATCGAGCCCACTATGTATGATTAATACATTATTTACATGTCATGAACAGTAAGCTACATCTACATCTATTTGAATGCTATTTAAACTTTTTTGTTTCATTTGCATTAAAAATATAATTTTTAAAAGTGCACTGTTAAACGTGAGTAAAATTTCGTGAGCTTGCATGATTTTTTATGGTAACGGAAAAATGAAACACTTCAAAATTCAGCTTGAATGAGATTAAAATGTGACACTCATGTAACCCTGCGTAAAATGTATGCAAAATTCAAAAATTTCTGGCGTGAGAAATTTTTTTTTCCTTCGCGAACGTGAGTGGTCGAATTCACTCACGCTCCCATCTCTCCTCACGCTCCCATCTTTACTCACGCTCCCATTTTTAATTGAAAAATATGTTCCTTATGGTTAGTCGCCCGCCAAAAGCGGTTTATTGCTAGATGCATTTGTTCATCATGGGTCATTTAGGGCCCAAAGCTGTTTAGGGTTAAAGAATTTCTTAGAATCCAACATTTCTATATTAAGTTTTATAATTTATAAAAAATCTAGTGTAAAATGAAAAGTTTTTAACTTAAAATGTTGAGTTTTAAAAAAAAAGTGCAATTTTCCCAAAATGTCCTGGAAACAGACCGTTACACGCGCTGTTAAAGAATCTCGTATTTTTTCAAAAAAAAATTTTGTCAAATGAACTTATATATACTTGAAATAAATGGAATAAAAACTTTAGATTGTGCAACTTAAAATCAAAAAAAAAAAAATGTTTTTTAAATTTGGTGGTTTTGAGTTTAGGGCAAAATGAATGGGTCATTTTCGGCAACCGTTTTAGAGGTGTTAACAATGTCCTATTAAGCTGAAATTTTTTTCTAAGAAAATATGATCGAATTGAAAAGATTGACTGAAATAAAAAAGAAGATTAAGTGATTTGTGTAATTTTGGCAATTTTTTGAAATAAATACTATTTTTAAAGAAATCGCGGATTTTCAACGTCATTTCGGCAGCGGAAGATGACCACCGATCTGCATGGAAATTTAATCACATTGTTTTTAGGTCTATTCCAACACATCTGTCGGTGAGCCGGAACGAAATTCGTCAAAAAGCCAAATTCGATCCACCCTAATATACAATTCATTTTAGCCGGGTAGTCAGTATATTTTGTAATAACTTTTTAATTTTGTTAGTTACAAATATATTGCTCATTGTGGTAAACAGTAACTATTCATTAAAAAAACTGCAATGAGTTTGTTAAATAAGTAATAATTAAGTGTAACATTTTTTATTATTTTGCGGGCGCACGTTCCTGGGGCACATTCGCTAGATTGAGGATGGGGCAGTTTTGCCGGCGAATGTACCCAATGGGGTACATACGCAACGTAAAATAGATGTAGTTTCACCGGCAAAAGTGACTTATGGGGTTGATTCTCCTATGACTGATGTACCCTATGGGGTTGATACGCCAATTAGAATGGGATAGTGTTCTAGCGAATCTGCCCCACGGGTAGTATATTATTTTCGTTTTTTTCAATAAAATTAAGTTTTTAGTAATAATTTTTCAGAAATGATATTTTTAACGAATTTTTAAAAATTTAATTTCTTGGCGATTGTGCCCCAACAGCTTGGAGCACGTGCCCCATGGATGGGGCAGTTTCACCGATTTGAGTTGCTATAAAAATGTAAAAAAACATAATAGAAGCCATACAGATAAATTCCATTTGGAGTATACATTTTGAAGCTAAAATATGTACCTTATAAATCAACAAGAATTTAGGAAAACGTCTGTTGGTTTAGGTTTTACAGCACTTAAAAAAAAGACGAATGTGCCCCTCTCTACCTTAAATTATGTAAATCTTGTACAATTAAGAAAATATGTTAAAAACACCATTACTCACGTTCACTAACGCTCACGAGAGTAACTTAAATTTTTCTCACGCTCACGAAATAATCACGAACACGAAGACTCACGAAATTAAAATGATCAAATTTTTATTTTACTTTTTTGCGATTTCTTGCACAAGAAGTATTTAATTTCCTTAAAACCATAAAAAAATATTATTTAAATCACAATTTTGTATAAATTAGCCTCTAAGTTCAATATAATGACGATTTTTTACTCGTTTTCTGTTTCAAACAGCACAACACAATCACGCAAACTCACGAAACAAAAATTACTCACTCACGCTCACGCACGAAACTTTTTGTTCTAATCACGCGCACTCACGATCACGTCAGTAAAAATAAACTTCACTCATGATCACGAGTGAATCATGTGAATCACGAACAATTAATGTCACGCGTGAATAACGAACAATTCGTGTCACGCGAGCACCTCCACAATTTCAAAAAGATTATTGCCAAGAACTTTATTTAAAAGGAAATTACTTTTGAATAAAAAAAGAAGTGTTTGAAAACTAATTT
This sequence comes from Pegoplata infirma, assembly GCA_963921195.1. Taxonomy (NCBI): domain Eukaryota; kingdom Metazoa; phylum Arthropoda; class Insecta; order Diptera; family Anthomyiidae; genus Pegoplata; species Pegoplata infirma. The sequence goes on along the minus strand of OY992537.1, from coordinate 114,807,832 downwards.
CCGCAAAAAAAAAAAAAAATTTGGTAAAACAAAAATCCGCGATTTTTTTCTTTTTTTGTCAAAAGATATGTTCGTATTTGTTTAAATACCATTTGTTGTGGGCTCCGTAGGCTAGTTGGTAGCGTGCAAGCATTTCAACGTGGGGGTCGTGGGATCGATTCCTACCAGAACCCGTAGCTTTTTCGCTATAACGAGACGACGGTCATTGTTACCAGTTCTGGTTAGGTTGAATTTACTAAAAATGAATTGTAAATAAATAGAGGGAATAAATAAAAAAACGCCGAAACGCGTATCCTTTTTTTGGTCTCCCCTACCAGAATCAATCGTTAGAACCCCGTAATTTTAAAAAAAGTTTCAAATTGTTGTACAGTGTTATCAGATTTAAATAAGTTACCATAGTAAACGATTATTGGCGAGTTTTTGAGATGTCAATTATATTTGTTTTAGGTTTAAGCGGAGTTTAAACTACAAATCTGTTTTTGAGATGTGATTTACTTTTAAGTTTAACACCCCTTTATATTAGAAGCTAAAAAAAACCTTAGCAAAAAATTTAAATTCTTTTTTATGAAAAAATAAAACATTCCATAGTATTTATATAGCAATTAACAAAAATGCAAAAAAAAACTGCAAGAAAATTGGGTTTCCTTTAAGTTGTTTTAGTTTTTCACTTTTTTTTTCTGATCCGATTTTTTCCATTTTCCGATTTTAACCAGCCTATTTATAAACAAAAGACATATTCGTCCCCAGTTTTAGGGTTTCAGCTCTTTTATTTTTGGACTGCTGTTCAATATTATTAAATAATATAACTACTTAATGGGGTCCTCGACCCATATTTCGATGAATTACACGGAATGGAAAATTGAGCTAACTCCAATACTGTAGTTGCAGGGAATATAAAGCAGTGAAATATAAAAAAAAAAAAAATTGGCACCCACTTTTATAACTGTAGGGCAATCCAGCACCAATTTGTTGTGATCGGTCATCCATTTTTTAAACAAAAATATCATACCCCGCAAAATTTTCTGTTTCAAATAATCGGTTCCTGAACGCATCAAATTACCCTGCAATCGGTTCTAATTAACATTCCAGAATCAATGATTTCTGTTTGAAATTGTCCCAAAATCAATCGTTTTTTAGAGCAAGCAGTTTTTGTGAAAAATACATAGAAAATGTTGTTGTGATTACCGTTGAATATATTCAAGAACTTAGTGTTTACAAGAATTTGTTCTAAAAAATTTTCCTGGGTATCAGACCAAAAAAAAAGTTGTCTGAATATGTATATAAAATCAAATCACGCAAACTCACGCTAATAAAGTGACTCACTTACTTATCACTCAAGCAAAAATTTGACTAACTCTCACGTGATTTAAATTAAAATCACTTACACTCACGATTAAATCACGCAAATCACCTGACCAGCGACCATCTCTAGTTGAAATTATTAAAAACTATTTCTTAGTGATTTTGTTATCCCCAACTTTGAATTTATAAATTGCAATTAATAAAAAACATTCTTGAAACTTTTAAACTAAGTAGTTCTACCGATTAAAAGTTCTTTAACTTTGAATAGAATAATCAAAACAACTTATAATAACACTGTGCTACAGTGAAAAAATACTTCTGATGGGACATGGTATAGGTTGTTGGTTTTGTCGAGTAGATCACAAAAATGCCTATTAAACTTGCCAGACACCCTCAAATTTTTGAGTTATTGTCAAAAAACGTGTTTTTGGGACTTTGCTCACTAAACCTTGTTTAATTCAGAAAATTTTCAACCGATTTTAACTTTTTTAACTGTTTTGGATAGAAGAAGGATATTGCTTTCAATGTATGTGAATTGGTCTACACATATAAGAAAGATATCTATTGATTTGTTCTATAATATCTAATTTTCTTGCTATTTTTTGAAAATTTTTTGAGTTTATCAATTTTTTCCTGCTATAGTTCGTTTAACAACTGTTATATTTATGAACTTATTTTTAAAGAAAATTTAATTATGAATACGATGAGCATTATCCTGAAAAAATCAGATAAGAATTGACAGAGTTGTGAAAATTTTTCTAAAAAAGAAAATTAAGATTTTGCAAAAAATCGCCGTTCAGGCAAAAAAAATACATTTATCATAAGAGGTCATGTACAATATTTTTAAAGGTTTTTTGCGCGCTGAATCCGAATTTGGCCTTTAAATTGCTCTTTCGCGTCAGGTTTTTGAGATATTCAATATAAATTGATTTATCAAAAACCTAATAAGATAGCGCAATTTCAAGGTCAAATTCGAATTCAGGGTTCCAAAAACCTTTAAAATAATGATACGCGACCCCTCAGTAAGTTCGTTTATTTTTTAATTTTTTTTTTTGCCTGGGTTGTCTGAACGGCAATTTCATGCAAATTCTTAATTTTCTTTTTTAGAAAAATTATCACAATTCTGTCAATTGTTATTACATTTTTTCGGCATAGAGCTCATCGTATTCACAATTAAATTTTCTTTATGAATCCGTTTATAAATATAAATATTGTTAAACGAACTATGCATATCAGAAAAAAATCGATAAACTCAAAAAATTTTCAAAAAATAACAAAAAAATTAGATATTGTTGAAAAAATCAATACATATCTCTTTCTTATATGTATGGACCAATTCACACTCATAAAAAGCCCTATCATTCTTCTATCCAAAACAGTTAAAAAATTTAAAATCGGTTGAAAACTTTTTAAGTTACAGTTTAGTGAGAAAATTCCCAAAACAACGTTTTTATACCCTCCACTCTAGTGATAGAGGGTATATATAAGTTTGTCATTCCGTTTGTAACACCTCGAAATATTGGTCTAGGACCCCATAAAGTATATATTTTCATGATCCTCGATCGATTTTAAGACGATCTAGCGATGTCCGTCCGTCCGTCCGTCCGCCTGTCCGTCTGTCTGTCTGTCTGTTGAAAACACGCTAACTTCTGAAAGACTTAACGGAGGCTCCTAAAGTTTGGCATATATGTTGGGCATTTACCTGGTCAGGTTGGTATTGCAATCCAGCGAAATCGGTCCAGTGGTTAAAAAGTTATGAGCAAAAGACTGAATTTCGGCAAGGGTTTTTCGTGAATTTTTGAGATAAAAAGCACTATAACTTTCGAAAACCAATTCTGAGGATGCTGAACCTTGGCATATATATTTTGCGTTCCTCCAGCCTCGTTCGTATTGAATTTCAGCCAAATCGGTCCTGTGGTTCAAAAGTTATTAGCAAAACCGTGAATTTCAGATTAGCTTCACCTAAAATTCACGTGTTGAAAACCCGTTAAACCTGTTTTAAAAACATTGTTAATTCACAAAAATACATATTTTACAACGTATTTTTGTCACTCAAAAATATTTTTATACCAAAACAAAAAAAAATTCCACTCGAAAAAAATTTTACACTCAAAAAAAATTTTACACTCAAAAAAAAAAATTAGTAAATTATTTTTTTTTTTTTCAAAAATTACTAAAAAAATTTTTTTTAAACAAAATAAAATATTTCTAATCAAAACTGTTATTTTTTTCACGTTAGAAAATTTATTATCAGTTAAAATGGGCATTGTGGAGGGTATTCATAGATTCGGCCAAGTCGAATTTAACTTTTCTACTTGTTTGACAATAACTTTAAAATTTGAGGGTGTCTGGCAAGTTTGATGGGCATTTTTGTGATCTGTTCTACGAGACCTACAACCTTAACTACCTTATTTCAAAAGTATATTCGATTTTGTGTTTTTTGTAGCACAGTGTAATCAATGTCACAAATTTATTGCGAGTTAAAAAATAAATTTAATAAAATCTAGATAAACTAATTGTCTGGGCTAATAAAATGTGTTAATTTCTATATTTAATTTAATACAATGAAGTCATTATTAAAACACATGATATGGTTTTAATCATTTTATATAAAATTTTAATTTGATATATTTGACAGCAGTTTAAAAGTGTAAATGTTATATTAATAAAGATGATGGTTAAGTAGTTTAACCAGAAATAAACATGATTAGGCGCCACCAACTGTCAAATCAAAAATAAATCTGCTGAAACTACATCGAGTGTGAGCCATATGATAAGACAGCTGATTTTAGCAGACTCGGTTTGCTATTAATATGAAATTTGGGATATTGAAAACGGTCATGGTCCCCATAACTTATATTATCCCCATTTTTGTTATGGGGATAAAGTTTGAAGAGATTGCGACGGGTCACCGCTTAAATTTACACAGAAAATATATAAAATAGTAGGATAAAATATAATTGAACACTTTCTCGTTTTAGGTTTAAACTTCAAAAATATGTCATTAACTAATTAATGGTTTAACTTTTATTTACACCCATTAATTATAAAAATTTGTTATTAATTTTTTTTTTTTTGATTTTCTCACACCGAACAATTCAAAGATTTTTTTTCTGTTAAACACTTGTTAAACTTATGTTATTGTTTTAACAAAGCGTTTAACAAATAAAATAGTAAGATTTTTAAGTACTCATAAGTACGACAGCTAAAATTAATTGTCTGTTAAATACTTAAGACGTGAGAAAACAGACATATTCAAAATTTTGAGGCGGCCAGATTTTTAGTTTAAATAAAATTAAAGAAAAAAAATTGTATTTTGCTCAAAATATTTAATCGCGATTATTTTTTAGGTGAATTGATTCAAATCTAAAATGACTTAATTAACATTTTTATTTAATCAATATTAAACAATTAATTACGATAATGTACGTGTATTGATTAAAATCTTTATTGAATCAATTAATATTTTTATTCAATCAATCAAATATTTTTTAAAGAATCTATTGAAACTGTTAACACAAAAATTCAAAATTTCGTGATAGATGCAAATTTAATTAACATTAACAACACAGGAAAAAGAAAGAAAAATAATAGAAGAAAGTATGAAATTTTCTAAAAAAATTTTGCAGGACAAAATTTTTGTGTTGGAAAAATGTCTCAGAATCTGAGACTTTTTCTTTAGGAAAAATGTCTCAGAATCTAAGACTTTTTCTTTAAGAAAAATGTCTCAGAATCTGAGACTTTTTGTGTTGGAAAAATGTCTCAGAATCTGAGACTTTTTCTAAATGTCTAAAATGTTTCGGAATCTGAGACTTTTTAGTTTAAAAAATGTTTCAAAATCTGAGCTTTTTTCTATAGAAAAAATGTTTCAGAATCTGAAACTTCTTCTATAGAAAATATGTCTCTGAATCTGAGAATTTTTTTATAGGACAAATATTTCAGAATCTAAGACTTTTTATAAAGGAAAAAATGCCTCAGAATCTTAGACGTTTTCTATAGGATAAATGTCTCAGAATCTGAGACTTTTTCTTTTGGAAAAATGTCTCAGAATCTGACACTTTTTCTGTGGGGAAAATGTCTCAGAATCTGATACTTTTTCTATAGGAAAAATGTCTTATTATTTGTAACTTTTTCTACAGGCAAAATGTCTTAGATCTAAGACTTTTTCTAAAGGAAAGATGCCTCAGAATCTAGAATTTTCAATTTTTCTATTGGCAAAATATCTTAGATCTAAGATTTTTTCAATAGGAAAAATTAGAGCCCCCCATTACCCGGGTTTCGGTCTACCCGGGTAGACCGGGTTTAAGACCGGGTACCCGGTCTTTTTGATCATCGGTCTACCCGGGTAGACCGGTCTACCCGGGTAACCCGGTCTACCCGGTTAACCGGACTGTCGGTCGACCGGTCTACCCGGGTAGACCGGTTTTCAATTTTTTTTTTTATATTGAATTTTTATTAAGAACAATTTTACAATCAATCAAGGGACGAAAATGAAATATTAAATTAGTTTAGTGTTATCTTAACCAAAAATTAGAAAATTTCTCCATTTTTTTTTTCATTAAAAATGAAAAATGCTGATATCTCAAAAACTAAGCAAGATAGAGCAAAACGGATGAAATTTTCAAAAGAAAGACAGCAAAGAAAAATATGGAACAGCCTTCCTCTATCCATGTGTGGACTCAATAGGCCCGAAATTTTGAATTAAAAATTTGCATTCCGGAAAATTTTAAAAAGCCAATATCTTGGTAAGTATTGCCCACACGATAAAAAGTCCAATGGCATTTTTGTTGCTCTTTACTTGAAGAACTTGACCACTGAATATCCGAAAGCCCTGAGATCAAAAGTTTTTGAGTTATTTGATTTTAAATTTTTTTAGGACCACAAAACCCATTTTTTTATGAGTTTAAATGCCGATTTTCTCTTGTTCTACGACCGGGACAAAAAGCTGTAAATAGATCGACAATTATGTCTAGAGTATCCCTGTTCCATACGGAATCATTTGAAGCAACCACAAAAAAGTGCCGTCTTAAAGACCGGAAAAGACCGTCTCAATTTCATGTAAATATATGGAAAAAAGAAGACTAAGCGTTTAACAGCCCATTTCTCAAAATTTTTGTTCTACGACCGGAACAAAAAGCTGTAAATAGACCGACAATTTTGTCTAGAGTATCCCTATTCCATATGGAGCCATTTGAAGCAACCACAAAAAAGTGCCGTCCTAAAGACCGAAAAAGACCGTCCCAATTTCATGTAAATACATGGAAAACACAAGACTATACGAGTTTAACAGCCGATTTCTCAAAATTTTTGTTCTACGACCGGCACAAAAAGCTGTGGGTAGATCGGCAATTATGTCTAGAGTATCCCTATTCCATATGGAGTCATTTGAGGTAACCACAAAAAAGTGCCGTCCTAAAGACCGAAAAAGACCGTCCCAATTTCATGTAAATACATGGAAAACACAAGACTTTACGAGTTTAACAGCCGATTTCTCAAAATTTTTGTTCTACGACCGGCACAAAAAGCTGTGGGTAGATCGGCAATTATGTCTAGATTGTCCCTATTTCATATGGAGTCATTTGAAGCAACCATAAAAAAGTGCCGTCCTAAAGACCGAAAAAGACCGTCCCAATTTCATGTAAATACATGGAAAACACAAGACTTTACGAGTTTAACAGCCGATTTCTCAAAATTTTTGTTCTACGACCGGCACAAAAAGCTGTGGGTAGATCGGAAATTATGTCTAGAGTATCCCTATTCCATATGGAGTCATTTGAGGCAACCACAAAAAAGTGCCGTCCTAAAGACCGAAAAAGACCGTCCCAATTTCATGTAAATACATGGAAAACACAAGACTTTACGAGTTTAACAGCCGATTTCCCAAAATTTTTGTTCTACGACCGGCACAAAATCTGTGGGTAGATCGGAAATTATGTCTAGAGTATCCCTATTCCATATGGAGTCATTTGAGGCAACCACAAAAAAGTGCTGTCCTAAAGACCGAAAAAGACCGTCCCAATTTCATGTAAATACATGGAAAACACAAGACTTTACGAGTTTAACAGCCGATTTTTCAAAATTTTTGTTCTACGACCGGCACAAAAAGCTGTTGGTAGATCGGCAATTATGTCTAGAGTATCTCTTTTCCATATCGAGTCATTTAAAGCAACCACAAAAATGTGCCTTCCTAAAGACCGAAAAAGACCGTCGAAATTTTCATGTAATTGCGACGGTCTTTTTCGGTCTTTAGGACGTCACATTTTTGTGGTTGCCTCAAATGACTCCATATAAAATTGGGATACTCTAGACATAATTGTTGATCTACCCACAGCTTTTTGTGCCGGTCAGTGAATCAAGCCGACCGGCTCAAAATCGGCTGCGCGCAGCCGCCGTACAATTTTTAACTTTTTTTCGCGCCGCCGCCGTTCAAAAAACAAATTTTACAACAAAACTAGAACAAAAAAGTTCAGCCAACACTGAGCCGCCGCCGAGCAAAATTGGTCGAGCCGCCGCCGCCGGAAATTTTGGGTCGGCTTGATTGACTGGTGCCGGTCGTAGAACAAAAATTTTGAGAAATCGGCTGTTAAACTCGTAAAGTCCTGTTTTTTCCATGTATTTACATGAAATTGGGACGGTCTTTTTCGGTCTTTAGGACGGCACTTTTTTGTAGTTGCTTCAAATGACTCCATATGAAATTAGGATACTCGAGACATAATTGCCGATCTACCCACAGCTTTTTGTGCCGGTCGTAGAACAAAAATTTTGAGAAATCGGCTGTTAAACTCGGAAAGTCTTGTGTTTTCCATGTATTTACATGAAATTGGGACGGTCTTTTTCGGTCTTTAGGACGGCACTTTTTTATGGTTGCTTCAAATGACTCCATATGGAATAGGGATAATCTAGACATAATTGCCGATCTACCCACAGCTTTTTGTGCTGGTCATAGAACAAAAATTTTGAGAAATCGGCTGTTAAACTCGTAAAGTCTTGTGTTTTCCATGTATTTACATGAAATTGGGACGGTCTTTTTCGGTCTTTAGGACGGTTCCTTCAAATGATTCCATATGGAACAGGGATGTTCTAGACATAATTGTCGATCTATTTACAGCTTTTTGTCCCGGTCGTAGAACAAAAATTTTGAGAAATCGGCATTTAAACTCATAAAAAAATGGGTTTTGTGGTCCTAAAAAAATTTAAAATCAAATAACTCAAAAACTTTTGATCTCAGGGCTTTCGGATATTCAGTGGTCAAGTTCTTCAAGTAAAAAGCAACAAAAATGCCACTGGACTTTTTATCGTGTGGGCAATACTTACCAAGATATTGGCTTTTTAAAATTTCCCGGAATGCGAATTTTTAATTCAAAATTTCGGACCTATTGAGTCCACACATGGATAGAGGAAGGCTGTTCCATATTTTTCTTTGTTGTCTTTCTTTTGAAAATTTTATCCGTTTTGCTCTATCTTGCTTAGTTTTTGAGATATCAGCATTTTTCATTTTTAATGAAAAAAAAACACCAAATTGTTCTTAAGTTTTGTAAAAAATTCACTTTCTCTACATAATATATCAGTTTAACTCTTTATTTGTTCTTAAAAATGGTGGAAATGAGAAATTTTTGAAAAAAAAAAAATATTAATAAAAAGACCGGTCTACCCGGGTAGACCGGTCTACCCGGGTAGACCGAAAGGCCGAAAGACCGGGTACCCGGGTAGACCGGTCGACCGGTCTTGAAAACCGGTCTACCCGGGTAGACCGGTTTTCGGTCTACCCGGGTAACCGGTCCTGACCGTGGGCTCTAGGAAAAATGCCTCAGAATCTGTGACTTTTTCTATAGGAAAAATGTCTCATAATCTTGAGTCATTTCTTAAAAAAAAGGACTAAAATAACCCAAAATCAGGGCATATAAAGGGTTACCGTATTCAAGAAAAATAATCCCCATTAAATTCTACTGATTGTGAGTACATCTGAGTTCAATTTTAGGCTCAGAGTAAAAATTATTTTTTTCAAAACCATTTTGAAAAATGCCTCCGAATTTTGTACTCTTGCCCAAAACATTAAATCATGATAATGTTTTGCGGAAGATTTGGGTGTACTTGCCAAATCAAAGTTTTTTTAGAAAAATAATGTTATATTACTTTGCTATTCCATGCATAAATAATTGAAATATCAGTCGAAGACCCCATTAAAAAAACCAAAAGAGCTGTACATTTCGTAAGTGAGTGCAAATATAAGTGCAAAAAAGTGTTTTTACATTTTGGAGAGAATAAAAGATTCGGCACCAAAGAATATAACACTTCACTTGTTTTATGTACATTTGATAAACAAATGGAAATTATTTATGCGAAAAAAAATTATTTTTTTTTTCACGAAAAACAAAATTATGTTAAAAAAAATTTAATGAACCCAAAATTTTTGTTGAAAAAAATGTTGATGAAAAAAAGTTTTTGATGAATTTTTTTGATGAAAAGAAAAAAAAAAATTTTGGGTGAGAAAAAAATTGATTATAAGAAATTAGATAACAAAATTTGATGAAAGAAAAAAATTACGAAAAAAAAAATTGATGAAAAAAAAATTTGATGAAAAAAAAATTTTATGAAAAAATAATTAATGAAAAAAAATTAATGAAAAAAAGTTTGATAAAAAAAAATTAAAAAAAAAAAAAGGAAAAAAAAAGTTTGATGAAAAAAAAAAATTTGATGAAAAATAAATTTGATGAAAAAAAAAAATTTGATGAAAAAAAAATTGAAAAAAAAAAATTGATGAAAAAAAAATTTTGATGGAAAAAAAAATTTATGAAAAGAACTTTATTTTAAAGGAAATCACTTTTGAAAAAAAAAAAAAAAAAATTTTGAAAAAAAAATTTCTGCGAAAAAAAATTTGTTTAAAAAAAATCCGCGATTGTTTTCTTTTTTTGTCAAAAAATATGTTCGTACTTGTTTAAATACCATTTGGTGTTCAATTGTGTTCACATATGACAACCAGACATAAGCCGAATTAAAGCATTTTGTATTTTTAGGTTATGTTGAATGTACTGAAATTTTTGAGGTGTGCTTACATTTTCGTTCATAACTTTTGAACCGCTGAACCGATATTGCTCAAATGTAATACCAAACTTCTCGGGAGAACTTCCAATAAATATGTTAAGTTTCAGTCATCTCTGTGCAATATTTTGTCCGCGACAGCATTTTCCACAGACAGACAGACAGACGGACAGACGGACATCGCTAGAATGTCTTAGAATCGATCGGGCATCATGAATATATATACTTTATGGGGTCCCAGACCGATATTTCGATGAGTTACAAACGGAATGACAAACTTATATATACCCTCTATCACTAAGTGGAGGGTATAATAAAAGGATTTTCGTGTTAACGATTTTTAAAGTTCTCAATAAAGAGGAATGAAATGGCATTGGCCGATTTCATCACCATTTTCACTAACAATAAGCCTAAACTTGCTTAAAGAGGGGTGTGCTTGTCAAAGTTAAAAAAATCTAAAGCTCTTTTTTTAACTTTAAATATGTTAATTTATTCCACAAATCCCCAATAGAATTTCTATAAATAACTGCAGTTATAAATTCCATAATTTTCTAAATATTTAAATCCGGTAAGTGGTAATCTTTTGATAAGTTGAGCCAAAAAATATTTGAGGAAAAATTAAACAAAAAAAGTCCCATTCTTAAACGTTTATTAGTGCTGTAAAACCCCTAATCAATCAAATAATAAAGCTATTATTTTTTTCCGAGAGCGGGTATGACTCAAAAACGGGGAACCCAATATGGTTTTGATAAGCTTCTATAATAAAAGTAATACAAAAGTCCGCATCATTGTGCTCCTCATACAACTGTATATACTCAGTTTGACTTTCCGTGTGCAACTGATCGAAATATCGGTCTAGGATTCCATGAAGCAAAAACTGTAATGTTAGCAAAAAAAGCAATGTAAACCTACAAAAAAATTTGCTGATTTTAAACCCACAATTTTTTTCGTAAAGTTTGCAAAAATGTTTTGCCAAAAATAAGTTAACTGAAATTTTTTATACCCTCCACTTAGTGATAGAGGGTATATATAAGTTTGTCATTCCGTTTATAACTCATCGAAATATCGGTCTGGGACCCCATAAAGTATATATATTCATGATGCCCGATTGATTTTAAGACATTCTAGCCATGTCTGTCTGTCTGTCAGTGGAAAATGCTTTCACGGACAAAATATTGCACTGAGATGACTAAAACTTAACATATTTATTAGAAGTTCTCCCGAGAAGTATGGTATTTAAACAAGTACGAACATATTTTTTGACAAAAAAAGAAAAAAAAAATTTCGGATTTGTTTTTACCAAATTTATTTTTTTTTTTCACGGAAATTTTTTTTCATTTTTTTTTTTTTTTCAAAAGTAATTTTCTTTTAAATAAAGTTTTTAACAATAATCTTTTTGAAATTGTTGAGGGTATAACTACATTCGGCAAGGCCGAATTTAACTTTTTTAATTGTTTTTCCTAACATCTGCTTCTATCATCAGATAACACTGTGCTACAAAAAACATAAAATCGAATATACTTTCAAAATGAGGTAGTTAAGGTTGTAGGTCTCGTCGAAAAGATCACAAAAATGCCCATCAAACTTGTCAGACACCCTCAAATTTTAAAGTCATTGTCAAAAAACGTTTTTTTTTTGGGGCTTTTCTCACTAAACCACGTGTAACTTAAACATTTTTCAACCGATTTTAAAATTTTCACCTGTTTTGGATAGAAGAAGAATAGGGCTTTTCATATGTGTGAATTGGTCTATACATATGGTTGAAACCAAAAAATGTCAGTGTTTTTGAAACAAAATTGTACAAACAAAAAAAAATTGATTTAGTTGATACTTGCTTAACAGCCTACTTGGCGTATCGGTCTAGAGTGATTATACGTTACAAGCAGTTAATACACTCAAAAAAATAAAACTGTAAAGTTAACAACATTTTTTTTGTTAACTCGAGTTTACTGGCTTTTTAGGTAATTTTTAGTTAAATCAGCGTTTTAACTAGTTTTTTTAGTTAAGTTCAATTTACGAAAATACTAGTTTTGTACAAATTTTGAATTAATTTCTTTTGTTGACTTTAAAACTGAGTTTACGAATTTTTACTAATTAATTTGCTGATTTTTTGTAACATTTTTGTCAAGTGAAAAATTTTAAACATTTTTTGTGTAGCCTCCTATGCAAATCTCATAAGTCCCACTTAATCTGAACTTAATGCTGTGAAAAAAAAACAAGAAAAAATAAGTGAAGTGTTAGTGTTAGTGTTTAAAACCAATATTTAACAAACTTAAATTTTTTTACAAAAAGTTTAACTGAATTCAATTAATAAAAAATGTTACGAAATTTTCAGCTGAATTTTTAGTTAAAATTACGTTTTTTTTGCTACATTCATTCTACGAAAAGTTAACTAAATATTTTTTGTTAAATTAACTAGAAATTTAGTAGGTTCAAAATCAGGTGTTTTTTTAGTTAAATTTATTTAAATTTTTTGCTAACTTTGCAGTTTTTTTTTTTGAGTGTAGCAAAGTATTACAGATGATGATGAGTTCAATCCTTGTCGGCTGCGATCTGTAAATAATTTTCACATATAGAGTTCTATTGACTATTACCTAAATAAATTTGACATTAAAAGTTTTTCTGAAGATTATTATAACTGGATAATATGAAACTAGTAAGAAACAAACCAGGATGTCTTAAATTTTTAGAAAAATTAAAATTTTTCTTTCACACTTTTCTCAATTCAAAACCATATAAAAAAATTAAATTTTTGGTGAATTTTTTTATTAAAATCGATATGTTACATCACTACTAATATAACTATAAAAAATCTCTTCTACAAATTGTTTCAAACAAATTTTATCGACAATTTTATGATTTTTTTGGTGACGGAGTTTACATTCACCTTAGAAAAATACATTAAATTTTTCAAATTTTTTTTGAAAACATTTTGTTGTAATTTAAAAATCTTATTAATGTAATAACAAACAATTTTTGTTATAAGGATTTTTTTCTTGTTTTTGTTATTAAAGATTTTACAATTATTTTTTTTTAACAGGGCCATTCCGGAAAATTTAGCTCAAATTTTAGTCATTTTTGGAAATGGTGTCTCAGATTAATTTGAACCTTGACACATAGATAGCCCTCATAAATATGATATATGTACCATATATCGTTTTTTTACATTTGGTGTATTTAACGAATTATGGCGGGTCAAAGATTGACTTTTTAAGCAAAAGTAAGAAAAATACATCACGTTTAAAGAGCTGTAACTTCTTAACCAATGATCCGATTTTCACAAATTAAGGCTCATGTGAAAGCTGGGGTTCTTCTTTTAGAAAATATTTTTAAAATAACACAGTTTTTTTTACAGAAATGATGCAAAAATGCAAAAACATTTTTTCTTTTCGAATATTTAAAAAAACACATCTTCGATTTTTTTTTTAAAAATTCTGGTGAAAAATAACAATGTTTTGTATAACATATTCAAAATTCAGAGTGGGATCTCCATGGGATCAAAAAATATTCTGTTTTAAGTACGAGGTTCTCATATTTTTCCCTTAGAAAATTTAAATTTCTAATGTTTTGAATGTTTTCCAAAATTTTAATAGTATAATTTTCTTTGAAAATTTAAATTTTTATATTGAAGAAACATAAAATTTTAATTTTCTAAGGTAAAATTTAAGAACTTCGTACTAAAACCAGAATATTTTTTGATCCCATTGGGATCCCACTCTGAATTTTGGATATGTTGTACAAAACAGTATTGTTTATCACCAAACTTTTTCTTAAAAAAATCGAAGATGTGTTTTTTTAAATATTCGCAAAAAAAAATGTTTTTAAATTTTTGCAACACTTCTGAAAAAAAAACCGTATGCTTTTGAAAATTTTTCCTAAAAGAAGAAGAATTAAGCTTTCATATGAGCCATTACTTGTGATAATCTGATTACTAGTTAAAAAGTTAGAGCACGTTAAACGTGATGTATTTTTCTGACTTTTGCTAAAACAGTCGAACTTTGACCCGCGATAATTTGAAAACTACAGCAAATTTTGAAAATCCAAAAATTCAACATATCTCATATAAACGTGGATATATATGAGCCAAATTCTCAGTGGCGTCCAAAGGCATGTTTCCGAACAGTGGGGCGAAAATTTTTTGAAATACCCAACAGGATTTTTCTTAGGAAATGTAAAATAAATTTATTATTATATCTGTTAAAATGAGTTTTTTTTATTTTTTGAATGACTAGTGTTAATATTTGCATCGGTTTTAACAACTACATAAAGTTTTTTATTGCTATCTGCAAAAAAAAAAAAAGTTGACGGAGTTTACAGAGACGGAGTTTACATTTCGTCACTTTTTGCACATTTTTTCAAAAACTATTTGTCGGAAATTGGTTTCCGAAAATAATAATTAGATGTCAACTAGATACGTCAAAATATGACGATAATTTAGATACACGCTAAGTAGTTTTGTTGTAAACGTGGAGACGGAGCTTACAGCATTTTTCGATTTTTCGTTTATGATTTAGCTTTTCATACCGGGAAATTAATATGCAATGAAAAAACTTGAAACCAATGATACACAATGATACTTTATAGCCTCGAGTTTAATAAATGGAGCAATAAGATATTATTTTTCTAAACATAATACGTCAAAAACAACAAAATTGTCGGGTTCCACAATGTCTAAAAGAAGTGTCGAAAAATCGTTAAGAACGTCAACATTCCCTCTTTTAAAATGTAGTCAATTATTAACCCTAGTAAAAAAAGAAAAAAAGTTCATGACTAATTATATCCCAAATATGGCGGATACAATCACTTTAATAATTATCTACGGGTATATTTTATGATCTAGCGGGATAACCCTATATATAATGTGATACGTGAATTGGGTCTATATAATTATATCAGTTGGAGAAAACTGATACGATTGAATATAATTTAAAACCATTATAACTGATCATATATTGCTCCTTATAACGTCATATAAGTTGGATAACATTATATATAATTATATGCACTTTATGTAATGTTATATACAAAAATATATTCTTTATGTAGTGCAATATCTAACCATATATATTTATGTCTTATACTCTCAATTTATTTTATATTGTATCAGTCCGGATCAAGCTGATAAAACCAGATAGACCCATTTTACGTATCATATTATATATAAGACTATCTGTTCAGATCTTGTAGGATAACCGAATATAATATTTGAAACAATTGTGTCCACCATATTTGGGATATAATTTGTCACGGCTATATATAACTCTTTTTTACTCGGGAAGCTCTTGGTTTATTGGTTTTTAAGATATAACCGGTTAAAGTTTAAGAACTGAAATGGTTATTGGCGACGGAGTTTACATTTGGCCTACAAAAATGAAAATAACTTGTTTAAAATAGCTTATTAATATCTAGAATGATGTAAGTTATGTATAACGGCAATGTATATGACGTTGTACAAAAGAAAATATGCGAAAACTTTAACCAATGTATGAGATATTACACGATTACATGGTTTGGTTGACATTTTTTGATTTCACCCATATAAGAAAGATATGTATTGATTTTTTCAACAATATCTAATTTTTTATTATTTTTTAAAATTTTTTTGAGTTTATCGATTTTTTTCTGCTATAGTTTTTTCGCCAATATTTATATCAATAAACGTATTCCTAAGGAAAATTTAATTGTGAATACGATGAGCTTTATGCCAAAAAAATCGGATAACAATTGACAGAGTTGTGATAATTTTTCTAGAAAAGAAAATTAAGATTTTGTATGAAATTGCCGTGCGGATAACCCAGGCAAAAAAAAATAAAATAAAAAAAACGAACTTACTGAGAGGTCGCGTATCATTATTTTAAAGGTTTTTGACCTCCTTAATTTGAATTTGACCTTGAAATTGCGCTATCTTATTAATTTTTTGATATATCAATTTATGTTAAATAACTCAAAAACCTGACGAGATAGAGCAATTTAAAGGCCAGATTCGGATTCAGCGCGCCAAAAACCTTCAAAAATAATGTACATTAGACTGGGTCGACCATAAAGGAGAAAAAAAAAGTTCCCATTGTGCGGGCTTAATTTTAAAGCTTACCTCAAAAAAGTTCCATAGCCAAAATATTAGATTTTTAGGTCGCGATTTGGTACCGCCGAAATCGTTTTTTGTTCATAGCTTTGTCAGTTGATGTCCGATCGATTTAAAAAAAAAAATGTTAGAAAG
This sequence comes from Pegoplata infirma, assembly GCA_963921195.1. Lineage (NCBI taxonomy): Eukaryota > Metazoa > Arthropoda > Insecta > Diptera > Anthomyiidae > Pegoplata > Pegoplata infirma. The sequence goes on along the minus strand of OY992537.1, from coordinate 114,791,274 downwards.
TCCTCAGCGAGTACTAAAGTTGACTCATATCTGGTTTCAACCTCAGAGGTCATCTTCTTGTTATGATTGTTAGTTTCTCATCTTTCTACCCACTTAAATGATTTTTATTTTTCCATTAAATTATAGCACTAAAAAATTCATGAAATTCTTCCCTTGGAAGTATCCAGTTAAATTTATTAACAAAAAAGTTACATTTGATTTAAGATTTTCATATACAATATAAAGAAAATTAGAAAAAACACTTGTTATTATGCCTTTAAACTATATTTAATTTTTTTAGTTTGTATTTAAATACATACGAACAAGTGTTTTAAATCTTTTTCTATGGAAATTTAAAATTGAATGTAAATTTTTTGTTAATTAATTTAAGAGGGTACTTCTAAGGGAAGAATTTCATGAATTTTTTAATGCTATAATTTAATGGAAAAATAAAAACCATTTAGGTGGGTAGAAAGCTGAGAAACTAACACTCATGACACGAAGATGAGCTCAGAGGTCAAAACCAGATATGGGTCAAATTTAGTACTCGCGGAGAACTTTCAAACAAATTTTTTTTAAAACGATCGGACATCAAATGACAAAGTTATGAACAAATAACGATTTCGGCGGTACCAAATCGCGACCTAAAAATCTTATATTTTGGCTATGGAACTTTTTCGAGGTAAGCTTTAAAATTAAGCCCGCACAATGGGAACTTTTTTTTTCGACCCGGTCTAATGTACATGATCATTTATGATAAATTTGTTTTTTTTGCCTGGGTTATCTGAACGGCGCGCCGTGCGATTTCCTGCAAAATCTTAATTTTCTTTTTTAGAAAAATTATCACAACTCTGTCAATTATTATCCGATTTTTTTAGGATAAAGCTTATCGTATTTAGAATTAAATTTTCTTTAAAAAATCGCTCATAAATGAAAAGGTTGTTAAACGAACTATAGCAGAAAAAAATCGATAAATTGGAAAAATTTTCAAAAAAATAACAAAAAAATTTGATTTTATAAAAAAAATCAATAGAATCTTTCTTTTACGAATTGACCAATTCACACATAAAGAAAGCCCTATCCTTTTTCTATCCAAAACAGTTTTAAAATTTAAAATCGGTTGAACATTTTCTGAATTACACAAGGTTTAGTGAGAAAAGTCCCAAAAAACGTATTTTGACAATAACTCTAAAATTTGAGGGTGTCTGGCAAGTTTAATGGGCATTTTTGTGATCTACTCGACAAGACCAACAACCTATACTATGTCACATCAGAAGTATTTTTTCACTGTAGCACAGTGTAATTAGCACCAAAAAAAAAAAAAGTGTATAAAATTGTTTTAACACGGCAATTTGATTAAAACTAAAAATGTCGTCACGATAAAAATGTCGTCACGATTTTTTTTACTTTTTAGCCAATTGCCGTTTTAAAAAAAATTTATGCACCTTTATTTTTTTTTTTTGTGCTAATTACCTGATTATAGCAGCAGATGTTAGGAAAAACAATAAAAATACCATAACTTTTGTGGTTTTAATCTTACAAAAACTATAAACTGTGGCTGGCCTCTAAGAATCTCTTTTGTTAGGAGCCCGACAAAGTTAATTCGATTGTTTTTATCTGGCAACCTTGTGTATATTTTTTTTAAGGTAAATTATTATCAACTGTTTAAAAACACGAGTTTTGTGTAGATTTTTTTTTTTTTAGTTTACATTTTATCACAATTTTTTGATAACGAAAATAATCAACAAAACTATAATTGCCACATCATTAAAGAACAATTTTTATGGAATTTTAATTTAAAAGAATTTTAATGTATTAAAACTTTAAGAACTGTCTTAATTCAGTAAAAATATTGTCAGTGACAAACATTTTATCATATATTTAAATTTGTAACATTTATAAAAATTATTCCTTTTAATTTTGTCAGCCCCTGACAATCTTAAATTTAATCCCTTTAACTTTGAGCTTAACTTAACTTAACTTAACTTATTTTTTTTTTTTTTTTTAATTAATATAATTTTTTTTTTATATTTAAGCACTCACATGATCATTTTGAAATGAAGACATTTTTAAATTGATATTTTTCTCGTTATTTTTATAGATTTCTTTATATTATTTTTTTATATTTTATGTTTTAACACTTAATATTCTTAAATTATATTTATTTTTTTTTGTAACTCTTTTGAGTTTATTTTTTTTATTTTATATCACAATTTTTGTTTTTATTTGTTTATTAAATATTGCACAATTTCTTTAATATTTTTTTAATAATTTTCTATCGGTTTTTATAATTTTAATATATTCTTCAAAGAACCGTTCTTTACTGTTAACCGTCTTGTGTACAAATAATTCTCTTGATATACAAAGTTTTTTAATTAACCCACCTCACAGCCATAAAAAATGTTAGCAAAAATATACGTTTTTGTTGTTTTTGTTTATATTCACTGTCAATATCATTTACTGATATGAAAAAATATTAATTCATTCTTGTTTTTTTTTTGTGCAAAATTAACCCTTAGTCAATGGAAATTTGATAAAAAAATTTTTTTAAAATTTTAACTAAAATCGTTAAAAACAAGTGGGGGTAGGGTGTAAGATTTCGGCTCTGCCGAATCTTGTATATCCTCCTATATTTGAAAATATTAAAAAAAACTCTTGACAGAAGTGGATCGGGGATGGCGGCGTCACTAGGGTGGGTCGTCATAAAAAACTTTGCCAGTCAACCCCTATAATTAAAAATTAGTTGAAGTGAATACTTTAAAATGCCTGCGAATTTTGTACTCTTGCCCAAAACATTAAATCATGATAATGCTTTGCGGAAGATTTGGGTGTAATTGCCAAAGCAAAGTTTTTTTTAGAAAAAATGATGTTATATTACACTCAAAAAAATACGTTAGTAGATTTACTAATTTTTTTGCTAATGCTAGTTAGCTAACTTTTAGCAAATTTTTAGTTGAGATTAGCATGTTAGCAAAAAATTCTTGTAAACTTCATTTAGCACATTAGCAATTTTAAACAAACTTTGAACTAATTTCTTTTGCTAAATTTGAAATTGAGTTGACAAGATTTTTTGCTAACATTAGCAAAAATAAATGGTAAATTTTTTTTATTTTCAGAAAACTTAAAATGGCGCTATCTCGAAAACTAAGCCATTTTTGGTTCTCGGGCTCTCCATAGTATCGTTGGTCCTCTTCACATGTGTAGACCCTAATGGGTCCTAACTTTGGATCCAAAAAAGTTAGCATTCCCGAAAATTTTAAAATGCTGATATCTCGGTAAATATTTCCGACACAACAAAAAGTCCAAAAGAATTTGTGTAGCTCTCAATACGTAGAACAAGACCGCAAAATAACCAAAAGCTCTCCGAGTAATATTTTTTAAGTTATCGAGTTTTTTAATTCTCAAGAACCCAGTGGTCCCCTTAAATCACGTATCTCAAAAACTAAGCAAGGTAGAGCGAAACGGACACAAATTTTGGATCAAAAACTATGATGATTTTTAAGGAACCCAACTAGGACTAGGCCCATCGGGGTCTGAACCTATTGGGTCCGAACCCAATGGGGTCCTCAAATGTGTATGAACTAAGTTCAAAAAAAAAAAATTCAGTTAACTAATTATTGGCAAAACATTTTTGCTAACTTTAGCAAAAAAATTGTGGGTTCAAAATTTGATGAAAAAAGTTTTTGATGAATTTTTTTGATGAAAAGAAAAATTTTTTGATGTAACAAAAAATTGATGAAAAAATATATATGAAAAAAAAAATTTTTGGTGAGGAAAAAATTGATAATATAAAATTTGATAAAAAAATTTGATGAAAAAAAGTTGATGAAAAAAATATGATAAAAAAAAAATTTATGAAAAAAAAATTTATGAAAAAAAAATTTTGATGAAAAAAAAAAATTTGATAAAAAAAAATGAATGAAAAAAATTTTTTTGATGAAAAAAAAATTTTTGATGAAAAAAAAAAAAATTATGAAAAAAAATATTTGATGAAATAAAAAATTATGAAAAAAATATAAATGAAAATAACAATATTTTATTTTCATTTATATTTTTTTGAAAAAAAAAATAGTGAAAAAAAAAAATATTTTGATGAAAAGAAAAATTTTTATGAAAAAAAAATATTGATAAAAAAAATTTTTTGATAAAAAAAAAAATATTGATGAAAAAAAAATATATTGATGAAAATAAAAAAATTATTGATAAAAAAAAATATTGATGAAGAAAAAAAAATGAAAAAAAAATATTGATGAAAAAAAAATATTGAGGAAAAAAAAAATATTGATGCAAAAAAAAATATTGATAAAAAAAAAATATTGATGAAAAAAATAAATTGATGAAAAAAAAAATATTGAAAAAAATTGATGAAAAAAGAAAAATTTTTATGAAAAAAAAATATTGATAAAAAAAATTTTTTGATAAAAAAAAAAATATTGATGAAAAAAAAATATATTGATGAAAATAAAAAAATTATTGATAAAAAAAAATATTGATGAAGAAAAAAAAATGAAAAAAAAATATTGATGAAAAAAAAATATTGAGGAAAAAAAAAATATTGATGAAAAAAAAATATTGAGGAAAAAAAAAATATTGATGCAAAAAAAAATATTGATAAAAAAAAAAATATTGATGAAAAAAATAAATTGATGAAAAAAAAAATATTGATATAAAATATTGATAAAAAAAAATATTGATATAAAATATTGATAAAAAAAAATATTGATGAAAAAAAAATATTGATGAAAAAAAATATTGATGACAAAAAAAATAAGCAGGGAAACCAAAAATATGCAGTATCATGTGTTTTCCTGCGCATTGTATTGATAAATGGGTAAGGTATTAATCCGTTTCAGAAGATTTTAAGAAATCTTGCATCGATTTGTTAGAGCATATTTTTGCATATGTTAGCTTTAAGAGCATATTTTTGCATATTTTAGGTTTAAGAGCATATTTTAGCATAAGCGCATACTTTTTGAGAATTTTTTCAATTTTTATAGCATTTTTTTAAATTTTTAGATGATTTTTACCAATTTTTTTTATTACAACACTTACATATTTTTAAAATTTTTTAATTTTTGTAGGATGTTTTTTTTTTTAATTTTTTAAGTTTATTAAATTTTTGTTTTGGTTTTGTTTTCTTGTCAATTTGAAATGTCTGTTAATCTGCTAGAAAAAAAAATTACATTGAACAACAATGAAGTTTTAGTTTACTTCGGTTTAAGTCCATATTAATTATTTCTGAGAAATAATATTTTTTTGTTGTACAATAAGAAAATTTGAAAAAATTAATTGACAACACAGGCTAAGTGGAGATGTCGACAGCTTTTGGAAGAAGCCACCCTTTCTTCGTCAGCACTCTTCGATTGTTATAGCTATTTAAACATACATTTAGGCAGAAAAGAAAATGGGAATCACATTACATTTCATTACCATATGTTATCGTTTAGCACGAACTTTATCAATCTATTTTTAACTTTTTCTTAACACAGTTGTAATTTCTTACACTGTTGTAGATTTTCTCAGAGTTGTAACCCTTAGTAGGACTTTTCAAGTCTTGAAAAATGTCCGTTAGGTTTAAATTTATATTTAATATTTCTAATTCTTAAAAATATTACTAAATTGCATTGTACCTTATGAGTTGAGATTTAATTCTGTTTTTATATATTGTTGGACTTTATATTTTATAACTGAAGTTTTTATTTATTTCGGTTTGAGTCCATATTAATTATTTCTGAGAAATAATTATTTTTGTTGTACAATGAGAAAATCTGAAAAAAATTAATTGACAACACAGGCTAAGTGGAGATGTCGACAGCTTTCGGAAGAAGCCACCCTTCCTTCGTCAGCACTCTTCGATTGTCACTGTAGGTGTGTAAGATTAAGATCAGCTATTTAAACGTACATTTAGGCAGAAAAGAAAATGGGAATCACATTACATTTCATTACCATATGTTATCGTTTAGCACGAACTTTATCAATCTATTTTTAACTTTTTCTTAACACAGTTGTAATTTCTTACACTGTTGTAGATTTTCTCAGAGTTGTAACCCTTAGTAGGACTTTTCAAGTCTTGAAAAATGTCCGTTAGGTTTAAATTTATATTTAATATTTCTAATTCTTAGAAATATTACTAAATTGAATTGTACCTTATGAGTTGAGTTTTAATTCTGTTTTTATAAATTGTTGGACTTTATTTATATTTTACTAGCGTGCTCAGGGTATTTTGTTGCCCGTAAATACAGAAAAATTTCATAATTATAATAAATGACCCATTTTTAGAACTTTTCGCTATGGAATCTTTATATATATATGTCTTAATCCATTACAAAAACTGTGCTTATGATGATCACAACACTTACAATAAATACCAAATACATCAGTTGATATAATAAATATTACGTCAACTTTAAGACGGTCTTATGTTATCAAAAAAAAAAAACATTGATTTATTAATTTGAGAAAAAAAAAATTTTGTAAATAAAACTTTGAGTCGAAAATTGAATGAAAAAAATTTGTAAAAATATGAACAAAATACGTATGAATGAAACAAAAAAAAAATATTGAAAAATAAATTGATAAACAAATTAATAAACAAATTTTAGTAGAAAAAAAAATTAAAAAAAAAAATTGAAAACATTTTCATTTGAATTCGTTCCCAGTTTCATTCCATTTCGTTCCATGTTCTATTCCATTTGGTTCCCTGCTCCATTGAATTTCGTTCAATGTGGTGTTCATTCCTTTTCGAATAGTATCCGTCAAAGAACAAAAGAATTTCTAGGGATAAGATCATTAATAATAATCATTTTACCTTTATTTTGTTTCAGAAAATATAAAAAGTACCCCATTAACACCTAAGGAATCAGAATTAAAAAAAAAAATTCTTTTGGGAATGTTTATTTTTCGCTAGACTATCCTATATTCCAAATTTCAAGTTTACAGTACCATTATTTCAGATAATATGAAAAAAATTTTTTGGGGTATTTTTTCCCGTTAGAGGATTCTACATTCCAAATTTCAAGTTAATAGGCCCATTATTTAAAAATATATAATTCCATTTTTTTAATTAATTTCTTTAGAAATCAGAATTTCCAAAAGTTATTCTTTTGGGAATATTTTATTTCGCTAGACAATCTTACATTCCAAATTTCCATCATAATTATTTCAGAAAATAAAAAAGGTACCATAGTACCCGTTTTTATCCCCTTAGATCGGAATCGGAATTTCCAAAAAGTACATTTTTCAAAGTTTTTTTCTGTTATTGGATCCTACATTCCTTATTTTAAGTTTTTATGACCTATATTTAAGCATGGGATGCTTCATTCCAAATTTCAAGCTAATAAAACCTTTATTTAAGTATATATAAAAAGTACCAAAATACCTTTTTTACCCGTTTAAACCCCATAGATATATATATTCCAAATTTCAAGTGGTTTGTGGAAATATGAAAAGTACCAAAATACCCTATGCCCTAGAATCCTATTTCTATTCCCTAGAATCAACATTTCCAAAAACTCAGCCTTAAACGAATCTATATTTCGGGAGGCGCACATACATTCAAAATTTCAAGTCCCCATTTCGTTCCCTGTTTTATTCCATTTAACTCCCTGTTCCATTCCGATTAGTGCTATGTGGCTTTCATTCCGTTCCGAATATGCGCTTACATGCGCTAAAAACAAAAAATTCTTTGCCTTCTTTAGAAGTCTTTTTTCGCTAAATGACTCTGCATTCCAAATTTAAAGTTTCCAGGACCATTATTTCAGGAATTATAATAAGTAACAAAATACACTTTTTTACGCCCCTTAGAATCGGAATTTCGAAAAAGTACTTGTTCAGAATTTTTCCCGTTGTTGGAACTAACATTGTAATATTTTTTTGTAAGACCTTAAATTCAAAAAATTTCGAAAGCACCAAAATTCATTTTTTACCCCTTTTTACCCTTAGGAGTCCGAATTTCCAGAAAGTACTTTGTTTGGGAATGTTTTTCCGTTAGAGGATCCTACATTCGAATATTCAAATTAATAGGATTTTTTTTTTAAAAAAATATAAAGAACCAAAGTGCTTGCTTTTTGCCCGCTCAGAATCGGTACACTCAAAATATTTTGTCGGCAAAAACAAAAGAAAAACACACTTAAAACCAGTGAATAAACAATTGAAAACCATCCCAGTAATTATTCATTTGTTTTAAAAACATCAACATTTATTTTTTACTGTTGGCAAAATTTTCTAAAATAAATAACACTAAACATTAAAAAACTACGGTTTTTTCATTCTTTTTTACCAACAAATTCGAAAAAAATAACCTACGAAAACATTAAAAATTAATGATAGTTCTGTTATTTTTACCAACAAATTCCAAAAAAATAACCTACCAAAACATTAAAAATTAATGATTTCGTAGGTTATTTTATACAATTTTCTATTGAAATATTTTTTTAAAATTTTTTAATAAAATTTTGGGGAATCGATCCCGCAATCAACTACATTCTGGCCAGACACTCTACCCATCATGCCAAAGCCACTTGATACAAATATGTTTTTATATTTCTATAAATAATTTTTTGAATTTTTTTTCTACAAACAAATAACTGACTTGTGTAGGTAAAAACTAATGATATGTCATTAAAAAATACCAACAATTTAAAAAAAAATTACTTACACAAATCATTAAAAATTTAAAGAATAATCAGTAGTTTTTACTTACAGAACAAAAATAAATGACTTTATAAATTAAATGTTAGTGAAAGTCTTTATTTTTTAGTGTGTTATTTTTGAAACAAAGGACTGATGTAGTCATTAATAAAAACTGAACATCAAACAAATGTTTTTTCTTTTAAAAACGACTAAACGGAAAACTTTTTAAATAAACTACAAACAGTTAATGACATAATTTTTTGAGTGTATTTCGAAAAAGTACTTTTTCAGAATTTTTTTCACCATTGCAAATTTTAATATTTCTGTAGGACCTTAATTTAAAAAAATATAAAAAGTACCAAACTACCATTTGTTACCACTTTTTACCCTTAGGAGTCCGAATTTCCAGAAAGTACTTTTTTGGGGGAATGTTTTTCCGTTAGAGGATCCTACATTCCAATTTTCAAATTAATAGGATTTTTTTTCAGAAACAATAAAAAGTACCAAAGTGCTCGCTTTTTGCCCCCTTAGAAAAAAATTTAAATTAATTTAAAAAAATATAAAAAGTACCAAAGTACAATTTTTTACACCTTTTTACCCTTAGGAATCCGAATTTCCAGAAAGTACTTTTTTGGGAATGTTTTTCCGTTAGAGGATCCTACATTCCAATTTTCGAATTAATAGGATTTTTTTTAATAAAAATAAAAAGTACCAAAGTACCCGTTTTTTTACCCCCCTTAGAATCGGAATTTCGAAAAAGTACGTTTTCAGAATTTTTTCGTTTGTTGGAACCACCATTGCAAATTTTAATATTTTTGTAGGACCTTAATTTCAAAAAATATAAAAAGTACCAAAGTACCATTTTTTACCCCTTTTACCCTTAGGAATCCGAATTTCCAGAATTCCTTTTTTTGGGAATGTTTTTTTCGTTAGAGGATCCTACATTTCAAATTTTAAAATAATTGGATTTTTTTTAGAAAAAATAAAAAGTACCAAAGTAGTCGCTTTTTCCCCCTTTTCAACCCTTCGTTTTTACCCCTTAAAATCAACATTTCCAAAATCCCAGCCTTAGTGGATATGTATTCCGGGAGTTGAAACTACAATCCAAATTTCAAGACTCTAGCATCAGTAGTTTTGGCTGTGGGATGATGCGTGATTAGTATGTCAGTCAGTCATCAGTCAGTCACGTAACTACTTTATATATATAGATAGATAACTGAAGTTTTATTTTATTTCGGTTTGAGTCCATATAAATTATTTCTGAGAAATATTATTTTTTTCTTTCAAACTTTTTCCAAAATTACGGAGTTCTGACGAGTAATTTCCGTTTGGATGTTCTTGCTTCATATCGGTATATAAAACTATATATTCTTTAGATCTGAGTGTAGGGTATATTCAGCAACTTTATAGAAAATATGGAGGCAAATATTTTTGTGGAGCATTTTAACCGTCTAACTACCCTACATAACGGTGTTTTTTGGGCCTATTCTCTAACAATTTTTTTTAAGAGGATATTTTTGTTGTTTTAACCGTCAAACAGCTGACTGTTGTTTCTCCCAAAAATAAAATGCCAATACCTTCATTTGTGTCTGCAATTCCAGATCATGTTGGTAACCTTTGCGAAAAGAATATAAAGAGACAAAAAAGTTGATAGATGGTATGAAGTGAAATTGAAATTGCTAAAAATAGAATTTGATTTCGCTGTAAAGGTTTAAAACTTCCTTCTAAGAAAAATAAACTAAGGGGCCTATTCACAAAAAAGTCATAACTCAATCATAACTCAATTTTTTTCATGTGGTTGTTGTAAACAATCATAAAAAAAAATTCAAATTTTGTTTAAAAATTTAAAAAAAATAAAGACATGCTACCCACATCGTCTCAAAATTGACAAGTAATATTAAATTTTCAGACTTTTTATGGTTTTGTTTACAACAAACACAGGGAATATGAAGTTTGAAAATAATAAAATTAGTCATAACAAGTCATAACTCTGAATAGGCCTGTAAAAAGCATATTTGAGTAGGGATATTCTAGCTCGAGGTTATTTTTCTTTACTAATTAAAGCCATAATGTTCGTCTAGAACAATCTGGTTTTAATGAGAGCTTCACTATTTCAGAATCTGAGACTTTTCTTATACGAAAAATGTCTCAGAATCTTAGACTTTTTCTACAGCAAAATGTCTTAGAATCTAAAACTTTTTTTATACAAAAAAGTCTCAGAATCTGAAACTTTTTCTATACGAAAAATATCTCAGAATCTGTGACTATTTCTTTACGAAAAATGTCTTAGAATCTAATAATATTTTTATACGAAAAATTGTCTCAGTATTTGAGACTTTTTTTATACGAAAAATGTCTTAGAATCGGAGATTTTTTCTATACGAAAAATGTCTCAACATCTGAGACTTTTTCTATACGAAAAATATCTCAGCATCTGATACTTTTTTGATACGAAAATCGTCTAAGAATCTGAGACTTTTTCTATACGAAAAATGACTCGAAATCTGAAACTTTTTGGTTGCTGCAGGCTTTTTTTGTATTATCCACGTTATAGGGTTAAAAAAGTAAAAATTATACACAACATTCTGTATAAACATATTTTACACTGGGAGTTAAATCTATTTGTGCTTGTTTTTTGTTATTTTATTGTTCTTTTGGGGCACCAATAGTTGGTGTTGTTGTTGCTGCAATTTGTTTCAATATTTATTTGTTATCATTTGTTTGATAACACGATACCATCACAGTGCTACAAAAGTGAACAAAAAAAGTATACAGTGGTTCTCAAAAAAAATGTAGGTTAGTTGAAGTCTGTAGAGTACGGAAAAACTCATAGTTTTTGCTAATAAAAAAGTACTAAACAAAGTGATCGTGAAAAACTATGGGCAATTCGGTACCATATGGACTCCAATCAACTACACTATTTTCAGATGTAATTCGAAAAGGTCAATTGTAATTTTAAATTTCTATTTGTAATTCGCAAATTCCATTAGAAATTCGAAGATTTAAAAATTCAATTTTTAATTAAAAAATTCTACTTGTAATTCGAAAGAGATCAATTGCAATTGGAAATAAATCAACTGTAATTCATAAAAAAACAATTGTAATTCGAAAAAGATCAATGGAATTCAGTTGATATTTTTCGAATTACAATTAGAATCTTCGAATCACAATTGATCTTTTTCAAATTACAATTGATCTTTTTCACATTACAATTTATCTATTGCGAATTACAATTGGTCTTTTTCATATTGCAACTGATCTTTTTGGAAATACAATTGAACTTTTTTGAATTACAATTGATCTATTTCGAATTAAAATTAATTATTTTTAAATTACAATTGGAATCTTCAAATTACAATTAATATTTATCGAATCACAGTTGATTTCGAATCACAATTGATCTATTTCGAATCATTTTCAAATTACAATTAATCTTTTTCGAATTACAATTAGAATCTTCGAATTACAATTGATCTTTTTCGAATCACAGTTAATCTATTTTGAATCGCAGTTAATCTTTTTCGAATTAGAATTGATCTTTTCCCAATTACAATTGATTTATTTCGAATTACAATTGAACTTTTTCGTATAAAAATTGGAATTTTCGAATTACATATGGAAATACAAGTAGTATTTTCGAATTACAAACGGAAATTTTCGAATAACAAATAGAATTTTCGAATTGCAATTGATCTTTTTCGAATTACATCAATGGTGTAGAATTTGTATATGAGAACATCTGTTTGTTTTTGTGTAGCACAGTGTAATTAGTAGAAGAAATGTTATCATTATTAACAATGAATATTTATCAAAAAAAAAAAAAAAACACACAAAAAAAGAGAATGAGAAAGAGAGATAAATAACAACATAATAGCTTTACCGACGTTTTTAGTCAAAACGTTGATCTGCCGCATATGTTAACTAAGAGAAATGTTAAATCATGCTGTTTTTTTGTATGTGTTTCATAAGCTATAATTATCGAATTGATTAGTCAATTGATGAAATTGGCTATTAGTAATCGCAATTACGACAGTATTGTTAGTACTTAAAATTTCAGAATGACCTAAGATGCTGACACCATTAGTATTTAAAGTATCACTGATTTGGGGATACTCTATCGAATTCTATTTCAAACAAGAAAAAAGATAAATTCAGAATTGTCGAATGTGCAAATGCAAAATGTAAATAAATAATTGAAAGGAAATTGGTAAAAGCAATTCATTTTGAAAAAAAAAAAATTTTTTTTCAAAAACAATTTCAGCGGAAAAAAATTTTTGGTAAATTAAAAGTCCGCAAAAAAAAGTTTCGGGTAACACCGCTCAACACTCATTTTCCGGTTTAAATTCTGGTGATTAATTTTAGTAGACTTTGATCTCCTGATTCAAAATCTGTTCTCCAAATTTTGCATCAAGTCCAGAATTTTAGTTATTCACGCTTGAAAATGCGAAAAATTACGAATTTTTCATTATTTGAAAGCCTGCACAGCAGCCATTCATTGAAATACAAATCTGGTATAAAGCGCAAAAGTTAAGTTTGTCTATGGTCTCCAACATAGAAAACTATTTTTTTCTAATTATTGCGTTTGGTTGGGTTACAATTGCGTTTAAAATGACTCTGTTAAAATTATCATTTTTGTAAAAAAGATAAGGTAGATAGATACCTTATTTTTTTTTTGATATTTTTCAAAGAAAAACTAAAAAAATAAATATTTTACAAATTTTAGTTTTCTGTGTCATTTTTCGTACAAACCGGAAGATATCTTTAATGGGTTTAAAAGTCTATACCCAGCAGAAATTTTGCTGAACTGGCAGCAGCTTTTGGAAAGGAAACTCGAGTCATAGAGCGCATCCAAACCTGCGGAATTCATGCATGATTCTCTAAGGCGATGTCCCACTTTAGAGCGCTAGTTGGATACACCGAAAAAACGCTCTTAAGATGCTCTGAATTCACATCTCTTTAGAGCGCTAAAAAAATCGCTATAAAGATGCAGTGAATTCATGTATCTTTTTAGAGCTATTTAAGCAGAATAAAGATGAAGTACAAATTACAAAATCTGAAATACAATTGACTATTTCTGAATACAATTGGAAAATCTTAAATACAATTCTGAAAATCAGTTGCCTCCCTGCAAGCATTTGGAAGAAATATCGCCTAAGAGATCCAATTACATTTAAAAAAAATTTCCAATTATATTTCGAAAATTTCAAATTATATTTCAGAAACTTACATTTATTTATATTACCATTTATAACCAAAAAATGTTGAATTACATTTCAAAAATTGTCAATTATATTGGAAATTTTTGAAATATAATTGGGCATTTTTAAATATAATTGGAGATTCTCAAATATGATTGGACATTTTTTGTATTATAATTTGTATTTTCTGAAACTAAAGTGGAAATGGTGTACTCAATTTTTTTTTTTTCATTTAAAATGTGAGGTGTTATGATTGAAGCACTCTTTGCAGCGCTGATTAATGCGCAATAATGATGCAGTGAAATCATGTGTCTTTGCCTAAAACTCATGTTATTTTATTCAAAAAGTGTTAAAGTGGAAAGCATTTATGAAATTTTATCAAAACAATTTTATATTTTGAGTTATATAAAAAAGTATATAAAAAATCTTAACAAAAAATTTTAATTTTTTCCCCTTACTTTTACTGCATCCTCAAGAGCGCTCTTTGGATGCGCTTCGGTATGCTATAAAAAGATGCTGTGTCGCCAAAATCTCGATTTATTTTTGCTGGGTAAGAAAAAATGAACTTTTGCCTAAATTTTGAGCTCATCACAGTAAAGACTGATCATCTGGTTTTTGTTTTAGAGCCTTTTAAAAATGGTGCTTTTTCTAATTTTTTTCACAGTGTTTTTTTTTAAATACATATTTGGCCAATAATAGTGCAACAACTTCAAATTTTTTTGATCATATATTTGAGATCATAGTTCAATTCTACTCTAACGCTTTATACCAGATTTTTATTCCACCCAGTGCACTGTGGGCCAGGATTTCCATTTTTTGGCCAATACCCAGCAAAAACATGGTAATGAGTTGTGAAAAGTAATCATTACCAAGTGCATTATTAATAATGAGTACCCATTACCATTAACATTATTTTAAGCCCAAAAGTAACTACTTCTCAGTAATATGTTATAAAAGCACCTCTAAGTGATAATATCTTCTTGCACTTGCAGTTTTTAACCTTTACAATTCATGTAACTTAAAAAGTACTTAAAAACTTAATAAAAATTACGCAATTTTTAAGTTTTAATAAAAACAAGTTAAATTTTAAAAGATTTAATTAACTAATTATTTTACTTCTTTTTGGTAATGGGTTTTTACTCCTTATTTGTAATCCGAGGCAGTAACTACTTATTTATCTCCATACTCTTCACTAGTTATTTTTGTCTCACGCCCTTGTTAAAATAATTAGTGTTTCATTCAATAAGTAACTACTTATTAACATCTGTTTCGGATTACAAAACCCATTACTAGTAATGCCAATTTTTGCTGGGTAAGGTCTGTAAGGCAACACATATTTAAAAATATTTTTTCGAAATGTCGACATCTTGAATTTTGTCCACCTTTAATATCTTTTTAATATAGCTTAAAGTTTTTTTTTTTGCATGAGGTTAAAGTCAATGTTTGAGGCTTTTTTTATATTTTTTATTTATGAAACAAATAATTTTTTTTTGTACTTCGACACAATATTTTTTCAAATTTTCTGTGCAGTTCTCCTAAAGACATACCTGTTTGTTCAACACATGATATAAACTGCCAAAAAGTAAGCTATAAGCATTTTTTTTTTTTAATAAATTATGGAAATTCATACTTTTGGTGAAATCCGCCTTTTTTCAACACCAAAGTCCAAAAAAGTCCAAACGATATTGACAAACCTCGAACTATGATCTGTTTCTGACAATGTATTCTATTCACATTTTTGTGACCGTTCATAAACTTTTGATCTAGAGGCAATAAACCAAAATATGATGTTTAGAAATGCCCTAAAATGGAACTTCAACATTTTTCGGTATTTTTGTTTCTATTGATTTCTAATAAAAAATGGCTCACTTTGACAACATTGGAGTGATAACTGCTGATGAGCACATGAGAGAATTTTGACTCACGTTGACTCACGCACACGAAAAAAAAACATAATTTCCTCAACCGTTTTTTTTCTCACACTTACTCACTATTTACGTGAGTAAACAAAACACCACTCACGTGTGACTCACGCTCACTCGTAACTCACGCTAAACATTTAAAACACGAAAAAAATTTTAAAAACTGAATCAATACAATTAAATAGTTCTGACTCACGCAAAAAAATTGCACTCAATACGAATCACTCACGCCAAAAATTATCTCACTCACTTATCACTCACGAACAAAAAATTTTAATCACGCTCACTTTCGATCACGAGTAATTCACGTGACCAGCATCCATCTCTAGTGCTAAACATTAAAGCTGGTAACGCATTTAAGCGGGCATATTTTGGCAATAGCATTTTTTATGTGTTTTACGAAATTGTAAGCTTGTAGTATTATTTGTACATTTAGGATGGCAAATGCTTATTGGAAATAAAAAAGTTCTCTCTTAAATGAGCCACTGAATATATGAACTTTTTGACGCATTTAAAAGAGAAAAATTTTATTAAAATCTTCTGATAAAAGCAAAAAGCAAAAGATTTATAAAAACTTAGAAATTTAAACATTGTACATTTTTTTAAAAAGCTATGTCCTAAATTTTGGATCCGCCATTTTGATTTCAAAAAATCTGAGTTCGTATTCGTGTTGTGCAATCATTTCCTAGTGATATTTTGAAACATTAATCAATAATTTAAATATCTTGCCCGCCATATTGGATCCGCTATTTTGAATATTTGATTCTTAAATCAGATTTGGCATTCCAAAAACCATACAAATCAGACAATATAGAAAAAAACTTAATATTTGATTTGACGCCATATTGGATCCGCCATTTTGAATTTAAAAAATCGGAGCTAATATTCGTAATTACTGACCCTAAATACATCAAATATTACTAATTTAAGTACAAAAGCATATTCGCCATATTGGATCCGCCATTTTGAATTTCAAATCTTTAATTCCAAAATCAGTTTTAACATCCGAAAAACCATTAAAATCGAAGTTTTTGGCCAAAAGAGACAACATATAAAAAATTTTAAATTTAAATTTGTCGCCATATTGGATCCGCCATTTTGAATTTTAAAAGTCTGAGCTCATATTCGTTATTAACGACCCCAAATACATCGATAATGATTATACTAAACACAATAAACAAAGAATTAAAAAATCATGTCCGCCATTTTGGATCCGCCATTTTGAATTTTGAAATTTTTTTTTCAGAATCGTGATCAGCGATCCTTTTACACCCATATGCAATACTTTTTTGACATAGGTTAAGCGGTCTATTTATGGCCAAAATTCATGGATGCTGGCCCACAGTGCAGTGGCTGCTGTGCAGGCTTTCAAAAAATTCAAAAATCGTTTTTTCGCATTTTCAACCGCAAATAATTAAAATTCTAGATGTAATGGAAAAATTTGGAGCACAGATTTAGAATCAGCGAGTCAAAATCTTTAAAAATTGTGAGCCAGAGAATAAACACAATTGGAGCGGGAAGCGTTTTTCCGCAACTGTTCACACACGTTTTATATGACAACAAAATTCCGCCGCGTTTTTCCGCCAAACTAGATTCAATTCTATTTTTATGAGGACAATTGCGTTTTTCCGCTTCCCGCTCCAATTGTGATTATTGTCTCAAACTTCAAACCGGAGCACATTGGGTTGAATGAGAGGCAAAGTGGCGCTTTATTCAGGGAAGCAGTAATTTTAACATATAATATTTTTTGATTGATGAATGATGAATAATACATTAGAAAGCACCCTTTTAAAGAGAAAACATTTTTTTTTATTTTTTTTTTAACCTGTCAGAATTTTTTAGTGTTTCTTGAAAGTTGAACTTGATTCACAATTTAAGCTGTAACTTTTAAACCAAAAGCGATAATTTAATGAATACAGTTGCAAATTAAAGTATTTTTAATGCGCTAATAAAAATTTAAAACAACTAAAAATAAATATGTGTTAATACTTGCATAAAATTTGTTTAAAGTCGGATTTTTGTGTTTCACAAAAATTTTTTTTTTTAATTTTACATAAAAAAGTCAGGAAAGTTGTGCTTTGGAACTATGAATTTTTTTTATTGGAGCCTAATCATTAATAAGTAAAATTCCACCATTTTTGAAAAAAAAATAATATATTAGGCGCGTGGTTGTGCTTTATTTCGGGAAAAAACTAAATTCACAATTTTTACTGTATCTGTGTAATTAAAAAACACAATATTTTCAAACAAATAGCAAATTAAAGTTTATGTAAAAAGCTATTATAAACGTTTAACAAAAATTATATGCTCTCATATAAGTACTAAATTTCTTAAAAAAACCTAATTTTTTCATAAAAATTCTTGAATTTTTAAATTTACCTTTTTTAACTTAAGCCTTGAAAATTGAAAAAAAAAAATTATATCAGCTGCGTTATTCATAATAAATAAAGTTTACATCATGCATATTTTTTGTCAGATATTATATTACACCACCCAGAGACATCTGCTTACCCCGCCCCCCCCCCCTTCCCACTCCCACAAAAACCGTCCCTGCCATTTTTATTTTTTTGCTTGTTGGAGGGTACAAAAATTTGACACAGCCGAATTTTAAACTCTTACTTGTTTATATATAGATTACAAAGATATACAAAAATAGGTCTAGACCCACTAATACTTTTTACCTTCTAAATTCAATTCCCGATCAGAATTAAATTCTACCGTTGGGTTTTTCTGCAATTTACAAGGAAATTCCGCAAAAGTGAACCGACCTGATTTCCTTGTAAATTTGACCAACAAAAAGTTAACATTTTTTAAAATTTTATTTCGGTATGTAATGTTCAAGTCTGATTTATTACGAAGAAAATAAGAGGTTATTTCATAAAATCCATCAAAAATTGCAGAAGTTACTTTGAACAAAAACGCATTAATTCACAACATAAATACAACTGTTTTTGTATAAAACTGAAGTAACGCGTTTTTGTTCAAATGCATGTAACTTCTGCAATTTTTACGGACTTTATTTAAAATACTCTTATTTTCTACGTAATAAGTCAGACTTGAACCTTACATACAGAAATAAAATTAAAAAATTTTGTAACTTTATCAAATTTACAAGGAAATTAGGTGGGTTCACTTTGCGGACTTTCCTTGTAAATCACAGCAAAACCCAACTATAGAATTAAATTCTGATGGCAGAATCGATTTCAGAAGGTCAAAATACATAAGGATAAGTGGGTCTAGTTTCTGGGTCAGAAACTTTTTTGGTTTTTTGTGATGAAGTGTTATTGAAGCCACCATATTTTTTTCATAAAATCTTAAATAAAAAATTACGGCATTAAATGCGGACGTTTTTTTTTCTTTTAAATTAAAGCTTATACTATATGCTTTATTATCACAATGTATAAGCAATAACAACCTCTTACATTTTTTTTATATTCCATCAAGTATTAAAAATACACCAATTTTGGAACATTTTACAAAAAACTTTCAAAAATATTTTTACAACAATTTTCAAAAAACAAAAAACAGAAATGTATTTTAAAATGCCTAAAGTTGACGGTTCCATAATAAAAAAATTAACTTTAAATGAATAAATACTAAAAAAAAATCTAGAAATAAGTTGTTTTTCAATTTTTAGCACCATATTCAAAAACACAAAAATTTATTTGATTTTGACTGCGGATTGCAAGAAAAGTAAACAACTCAGAATAATAGTTGTGACAGATTTTTTGTGTAATTTTATATACTTTAACCCTAAATTAATAATTTTTGTAAAAAAAAAAAAATTTCAGTTTTGAATAAAGCGCCACTTTTGATTATTTCAACCCAATGTGCGGAGTCAAAAACCTTCGATTTGTTGAGCTGTGTAATTTTTCATTTCTGAACCAGCAAAAAAAGAGCTTAGCATTCACTACAAAATTCACCACAACTTTTGAACCAGATGTACTTCTTCTTCAACTGAAACATTGATGAATTTAATATGGGCGTGACACACAAAGTATGTTCTAGTTTTCGCCAATTTTCAGTGGCGAAAGATTTACACTTAAGTATAACATAAAGTACTGCTCAAAATTATAGCGCACTTTAAATTATTTTTTACAACTTATTGTTTCTATTCAAAATATCAAAAAAATGTCAAGTTTTTTTGTGTCAATTAAACATTTTTATTCAAATTTATTTAATTAAAGTCACAATTCAGTTTTATATAACACAATAAAAATATCAGAGGTGGTTTTATAAAAAAAGTCTTAAATAGACTGTTCATAATTATAGCGCACTAAAAAAAAATAATTCATTAAATGAAAAGTTGATCAAAATTTAAACACAGCCTGATGTAAAACTTGTTCCTTTAGCTTTTAGAAATACATTTAATCCTATTTGAAATCGATTTGACCGATTTGGAGCAGTCATTTATGGTTGCTTTCGATTATATATCCTTCATAGCGCTGATCAATTCATTTTTATAGTTATTTGGTAGATTTAAGGGGCACGATCGGTAGTAGAACCAATGTTTTCAATTGGGTTAATGTCTGGTGACGATTTTAATATCTTTTGTCCAATATAATTGGGGAAAATTGTTGTTTCTGAACCAGTCCATGGAGAATTTCGCCTTATGACAGGGGGCATTATCACTTTGAATGCAGGCCTGGGTCGATTCAGACCCAAATATTTGATCAAAATATGACGAAAATTCTTCGGAAATTGAATTGATATAGCTGCTAGCATTTAAAAGTCCTTCTCAAATGAGTAATAAGGCGGCACCATGGGCTGTAAAACATTTGCATACGCTAACAGAACCACCACCACGTTGTGTGCTTGGCTGGAACCATTATGATTGATCCTTATCTTGCATTGTACATTGAAAAAATGAAAAAAGATCAACTAATCAATTATTCGTCATGATTAAATTATTATAATGAAGTAATAAATGGTTAAAATCCATCATTTGTTCGATGTAGAATGCAGGATAAGGATCAACCATATTGGTTCCAGCCAAGCGCACAACGTGGTGGTGGTTCTGTTAGCGTATGCAAATGTTTTACAGCCCATGGTACCGGCTTATTACTCTTTTAAGAAGGACTTTCAAATGCTAGAAGTTATATCGATTCAATTTCTGAAGCATGTGCTTCATATTTTGATCAAATATTTGGGTCTGAATCGACCCAGGCCTGCATTCAAAGTGATAATGCCCCCTGTCATAAGGCGAAATTCTCGATGGACTGGTTCAGAAACAACAATTTTCCCCAATTATATTGGACAAAAGATATTAAAATAGTCACCAGACATTAACCCAATTGAAAACATTGGTTCTACTACCGATCGTGCCTCTTAAATCTACCAAGTAACTATAAAAATGAATTGATCAGCGCTATGAAGGATATATAATTGAAAGCAACCATAAATGCCCTCTCCAAATCGGTCAACTCGATTTCAAATAGGATTAAATGTATTTCTAAAAGCTAAAGGAACAAGTTTTATATCAGGCTGTGCTTAAATTTTGATCAACTTTTCATTTAATGAATTAATTTTTTTTAGTGCGCTATAATTATGAACAGTCTATTTAAGACTTTTTTTTATAAAACCACCTCTGATATTTTTATTGTGTTATTTAAAACTGAATTGTGAGTTTAATTAAATAAATTTGAATAAAAATGTTTAATTGGCACAAAAAAACTTGACATTTTTTTGATATTTTGAATAGAAACAATAAGTTGTAAAAAATAATTTAAAGTGCGCTATAATTTTGAGCAGTACTTTATGTCACTAGTGTTTATTATGTACATATATATTAACATTTTTATCACAACCTTTAAAGTAGTGATCCGGATGTTAATATAACTTGACCTTTCGGAAGCGTTTTTTTCATCACTTCTTTAGAAGTACATATTTTTTGGCATTTTGGGTGTGATTATGTCATTTTTATTTGGTGATATAGAACTTCTAATTTAGAAGTGATTTTTTCACTTCTTTTTGTAAGATTGATTGATTTTTGTAATATTTACACTAAAAACACTGTTCGACAGCAAAAACCTACAAGTGAAATTTCTAACTGGTTCTTATATATCATGCTTCCAAATCTACCGTCCAAATTTTTCTAGCACGTACCGTTTTTGAGATATTCCCTGTTAAAAAGTAAAAAAACAATATTTTAGGGGTCCACTGTTACGTATTCTTACGTTGCTTCCACCAAATAGGACTCGATTTCATATAAAATGGACCTCCTAATTCCAAAACTGCAATAACAATTTTTCAAGCATGTTCTGTTTTTGAGATATTCGCGTTTGTAAAGTTTAGTGATTTATAAAGAATATAAGTGAGCAACAGTGGAGTTTAGGTTTTTCAAACGCCAATATTTCAAAAACAGTACGCGATAGAAAAATTTGGATAGCAGATTTGGAATAAAGATGTCTTAGTTTTACTAAATCGAGTACTATTGTGTTTGAGCAACTTAAGAATACGTTACAGAGGAGACCCAAATATATCAATATTCAAAGGCGAATATCTTAAAAACCTTACGTGATAGAAAAATTAATTTCATTGATAACACAGGTTCACAAAATTTAAACTTTTTCAATTTGCCTGACCTTTGACAACTGATTTATATGGATTTTAGTGTGCTGATTCCGAATCTGTTATCCAATTGTTTCCATCAGCTCGCGTTCGCGAACAAACCAAAAAAAAGTGTTGCCCTAGGGCAAAAAAAAAAATTTGCCCTGGGGCAAAAAAAATTGTTGCCCTGTGTAATCAAACGTATATACTTCGAATTAAAAAAGGAGTAATTATAAACATCACAAAACTATAAAAATTCACGGCGAATCGATTCACCAGTTTGTTCTAACTACAAGCCTAGACCTCAATTTTCTAAAAAGCTTAAACAATCTTCAATAATAGTTTGTAAATGTATTTATTTAATTTATGACCAACTTTTTTCGATATAAGATATGGAATGGTAGTTAACCGTCAAATTGCTTCTATGAAATTTGAAAAATTTATCAATAATCGATTTTCGTCTTTTCGTTTTTTTAAGCTCTAAATAAAAAATAAAAAATCACCACAACATATGAACTGCTTTTTCAACTGAAACAATTAGAATGAGGGTGATACACGAAGTATGCAATTTTTTCTACGTCCAGCTTCAAATAGATTTAGGTTTTTTCAAAAATGGTGACAAAATTTGGTAATGGCATTTCATTTCTCTTTATTTAGAGCTTAAAAAATCGAAAAGACGAAAATCGATTATTGATAAATTTTTCAAATTTCATATCTTATATCAAAAAAAGTTGGTCCTAAATAAATACATTTACGAACTAAAGCGGATGTTGCTGCATCACATTATTAAAGACTGTTTAAGCTTTTTAGAAAATTGAGGTATAGGCTTGTGGTCAAAACAAACTTGTGAATCAATTCGCCGTGAATTTTTATAGTTTTGTGATCTCTATAATTACTCCTATTTTAATTCGAAGTATATACGTTAGATTATCAATAAAATTAATTTTTCTATCACGTAAGGTTTTTAAGATATTCGCGTTTTAATATTGAAATATTTGGGTCTCCTCTTAACGTATTCTTAAGTTACTCAAACACAATAGAACTCGATTTAGTAAAAATAAGGCATCTTTATTCCAAATCTGGTATCCAAATTTTTCTATCGCGTACTGTTTTTGAAATATTGGCGTTTGAAAAACTCAAACTCTACTGTTACGCACTTAAATCCTATTAAATCACACTTAAATTTTCAAACGCGAATATCTCAAAAACAGAACATGCTTGAAAATTGTGGATTGCAGTTTTGGAATCAGGAGGTCCATTTTATATGAAATCAAGTCCTATTTCGTAGAAGCAACGTAAGAATACGTACGGTAGATTTGTAAGCAGGAGACCAAAATCTATATGGAGCAGTTAGTGTAAATTAGAGTTTGCAAAACGATTAAAACCGTAATCGTAATCGCGATTAATCGCACCAATTAATCGTAATCGTAATCGACAAAAAAATCATGCGATTACGATTAATAATTTTTTATGAAATACACTGTTTTTATAACGAATTTAAATCAATTCCAAAATGTTTTGAAGTTTCTATTTAAAATTATTTTTCAAAAAAACTAAATTACTCTAAAAAACGTTTACTTTCGGAACAATTTCAAACAAAAATCACTGATTCTGGAATATTAAGTGGAATCGATTGCAGGATAATATGATAAGTTCTGGTACCGATTATTTGGAAAGGAAAATTTTGATGGGTTGGCCATGATTCATTTAACTTGTTTGCGATTTTTCTTTCCTTTTCTCGTAAAAGTCATTTAAATTTAAAGGAAAACTTAAATTCTGTTATGAGTAAGTTTTAAAGAGGTTTGTTTTTAAAATATACTCAAAAGGCTTTGGTCGAAAAATTTAAACATGAAATTTTTTTAAAAAAACATAATTTTTTCATACTTTGACCTCAGGTTGCCGACTAATAATGCCTTGTAAAATTTTTTAATAAATTTCATCGCAATTAGCTCCTTCACTGGCCATCAGCAGGTATTCCGACACGCCCTCTCAGAAAATTTGATGAACTGGAAGCAGATTTTGGAAAGCAATCACGAGCCAAAGAGCGAATCCAAACCAGTCACAATTTAGAGTACTCTTTAGTAGCTTAGATAAAGAGCTATAAAGACGCAGTAAAATCGTGTATCTTTTCAGTGGTGATTGAAGCACTCTTTGTAGAGTTTATTTAAGCGCAATGAAGATGTAAGAAAATCTAGTATTTTTCTCCAAAAATCTTTTTGATGTTGAAGATGTCAAAAATTAAAGTATATGTAAAACATTATCAACAAAGAATTTTAACTATAAGCTTTAAAAAAATGTCTTAACAAAAAACTATCAAGGCCGCTCGAGCGTTCTTTCGATGCACAATGATATACTAAAAAAGAGATTGTGGTTCCAAAATCTCGAATTATTTTTAGTGGGAAAGTTCGAAAGTTTTTAATTTTATTTCTTAAAAATAATAATTTTTGTATTTTCGTACTTTCTAAAATGTAAATTTCAAAAGATTTTTTTAAAGCTATTGCAACTCAAATTATTTAAAAAAATCGATTAATCGTAATCGCGATTAACGGCAAATTTTTTAATCGTAATCGCGATTATGAAATATCTCGATTATTTGCAAACTCTAGTGTAAATATTACAAAAAAATACTCTTTTAATCAGTCTTACAAAAAGAAGTGAAACAAGTAGAAAATTTAAATTCGACTTGGCCGAATCTATGAATACCCTCCACAATATTAACCAAAGCATACATAGAATAAAAATAATTAGGGTTTTCACAGTGACGATTAAATTTGCCTTTTTTAGTTGGGTATTTGGCAAATTTGCCATTTTACTAAACGTCAAGCATTTGCCACCAATTTTTCTTTACATATCGTGGGCGCACTTTTCGTTAATAATTTGCACAAAATAACTTTAATTAACTTTTTACATTCACAATTTTAAAATAAACACAAGTAATTTGTATGCTTCTTTTTGTACAAATGTTTTTGTTGCCGCGTTCGAAATTTCAGCATAAACAATCACAACCATATAAAAGAAAAAGAAACCACGTGTAAACAAACAAACATTTGGTAACTCATTTTTAGTTATAAATTAAATAAACAACAACCATCATCATCTTTACTGTATGACAAAAACTGCAACAACATCAACAATAAAATGGCGTTGTTTATATTGAAACTCACCTCAATATATTGATATACAAAAACCAAAAAAAATAGTGGGGTTTTTTTGACTACACTACAATAACAACGATAATACAAATGCAATTAAATAACAAAAAAATTAAACCACGTGGAATTTATTAAAACTCATATAACTTCTTAACTCCTTGACCGATTTTGCCATATTTAATACCAAAATGATCAGAAAAACGTAGAGAACAATAAAATATGTACCAATATTAAATTCTGCTCAAATATATTTACTATTACTTGAGATAAAGCATTTTAAAAATTTTGGGCAACACTACAGGTGCCACGCCCCATTGTCCACTTCCGCCCACATTTTGTGTGTGGGTTAGAAATGACAAAATAACAACATATACCAAGTTTCGTTCATATTCATTGAACAGATGTCAAGTTATACCATTTTTGTTGTGTGAAATACCCAAAAAATTTTGAGGTACCCTTACCTTTTTACTCATAACTTTTGAACCACTGGACCGATTTGGCTGAAATGCAATACCAACCTGACCAGCCGAATGACAAACATATATGCCAAACTTCAGTAGCCTCTGTAAAGCCTTTCAAAAGTTAGCGTGTTTTCTACGGACAGACAGACAGACAGACAGACGGACGGACGGACGGACGGACGGACATCGCTAGATCGACTTAAAATCGATCGAGGATCATGAATATATATACTTTATGGGGTCCTAGACCAATATTTCGATGTGTTACAAACGGAATGACAAACTTATATATACCCTCTATCACTAGAGTGGAGGGTATAAAAATCACTTCAAATATAGAAGTTCTAAATCACCAAATAAAAATAACATAATCACACTCAAAATGCCAAGAAATATGTACTTCTAAAGAAGTGATAAAAAAGCGCTTCCAAAAGGTCAAGTTATAATAACATCCGGATCACTACTTCAGAAGTTGTGATTAAAATGTTAATATACATATATGTACATAATAAACACTAGTGATATATGTTATACTTAAGTGTCAATCTTTCGCCACTGAAAAGTGGCGAAAAAAAGAACATACTTTGTGTGTCACGCCCATATTAAATTCATCAATGTTTCAGTTGAAGAAGAAGTACATCTGGTTCATAAGTTGTGGTGAATTTTGTAGTGAAAGGTAAGCTCTTTTTTTGCTGGGTCCTGGATTAGACAGCACTCTTTAATAACTTAATAAAGAAAAACTTTAAAATTTCCCTTCAAAACGATATGTATTTTGATGTCGTTTATGCATCGTCTATCGTTTTCGTTTTACATGATTAGCCCCCTGGTAAAAGATGTTTTTATTGTTATTTTGTAGCATTTTTGGAAGTGATTTTAAAAGTACTTCCTACGGAATATGAAGTTCGGCACCTATCGCTACTTTGTATGTAGTGAAACAACTAATTCTTTTTGAACCACTTCGTTTATTTTTTGCTGGGTACTGTAAGGAATTTTTTTTAAGTTTAAGTTAAGTCTTTTTTTTGAGTGTGTTTTTACATAAAAGCATATCTGTTCATATATAATTAAATATTGCATTATATAACTTTGTTTTTACTCAGGTATAAGATTTTTTTCGTCTTTAATAAAAAATTTTCCGGCAGGTTTTAATTTTATTAAATTTTGTTTAAGTCTAAAATTATAAATATAGATTGTTTCAGTTTGGACTTTAGTAATAAATTTTAACTGATATGTCATTAGTTATCTTATTTTATTTCAAATTTATTATTAATTATGCTATTGTTTTGATTTAATTTAATTTCTACGTTCTAACATATTTTGTTATTTACCATGACTAATATGAATTTATATTTGCCGTATGGCTAAAACAATTAAAATTTTTTCATTTTTCATTATCATTTAATTTTTTGTGAAAGAAATCAATGTTTATAATAGCCGTTATATACGAACGGTCATTAGTACCCACTTGTAAAACTTAAGATATTGAAGACATAGCGGAAAAATATAATTAAAATTTTAGGAAATTAATATTATTATTGGGAAACAATTGAAGAGTACTAAATAAATGTATTATCGTTACACAAAGAATTTAATATTTGAAATATTATTTGTTCAATACGTTTTAATAATGAATCACCTCTACTACGTATTATTTTGATTGTCAGATTATTAATATTAAGTTAAGCAAAATATAAGGCCTCGAACACAAAGCTAGAAATCGCTAAAAATCGTTTAAAACAACCAACTCCAATGTTCGTATAACTAAAGCTATCAGAAGTCATGTATTTTGTAATTTTAAGTGACATGAAAGGTACTTTACCCCTTTCCGAGAATTTGTATAGGCCGGAAATCTAACAAATATCATAGTTACACTCCATTTCAAATTTCGATTGCCCAGCACGTTGAAGTTTTACTTCAATTGCTATTGAAATGACTCATAATGATAATATATTTTATTAACATATACACACAAAAAAAAACTTTGTAAAATTACAAAAAAAACTTGTAACTTTTTTTTTGTTTGCTACCTCCTATTTGACGAAAATTCTTAGTAATTTTACAAGATTTTACCAATAGTTTTGTAATTTAACAAGGTTTTTACCAATAAAATTGTAAATTTACAAATTTTATGACACGATAAAATTTACAAAGAGGTTTCGAAATTGTACTAGATTTTTTTGACACCTTCTATTTTACGAGAATTCCTTGTAATTTTACAAGCTTTTTACCAATAATTTTGTAATTTTACGGGCTTTTTACCAATAAAATTGGAAATTTAAAGTTTTTTAAAAATTTTTTTTTGTAAAATTATCTTGAAAATTTGTAAAATTACAAAAAAAATTGTAAAATTACAAAAAAAATTGTAAAATTAAAAAAAAAATGTAAATTTTGATTTGTTAAAAAAAAAGGAAAACTGTCAAATATTGGTAAAATGGGATTACCAGACTTTTCATAGTAATTTGACAAAGTTTTTTTTATTTTAGTACACACAAAAAAAAAAATTACTAGAAAAAGTCTCGTGATCCCATTTTACCAATATTTGACAGTTTTCCTTGTTTTTTAACAAGCAAATTTGGATCGAAATTTATTTTTTTTTTTGTAATTTTACAATTTTTTTTGTAATTTTACAAATTTCCAAGATAATTTTATGAGAATTCCTTGTAATTTTAATTGCGCCGAAAAAACTGTAAGTTTACAATTTTATTGGTAAAAAGCTTGTAAAATTACAAAATAATTGGTAAAAAGCTTGTAAAATTACTAAGAATTCTCGTAAAATAGGAGGTACCAAAAAATCTAGTAAAATTACGAAACCTCCTTGTAAATTTTATCGTGTAAAAAAATTTGTAAATTTATTATGTTATTAGTAAAAACATTGTAAAATTACAAAATTTTTAGTAAAAAGCTTGTAAAATTACTAGGAATTTTTGTCAAATAGGAGGTAGCAAAAAAAAATAAAAATACAAGTTTTTTTTTTGTAATTTTACAAGTTTTTTTTTGAGTGTAGACATTGAATGTATTGTTATTAAAACAGGCAAAAATGTATTTAATCTATAGATAAAAAGTAACAAATTCAAGGTAGACGTCATTAATGAATATCATGGTTATTGTAACCAAAAAATGTCTGTAAAACCATACACTTAAAAAAAAAAAAAACCTTGTAAAATTACAAAAAAAACTTGTAACTTTTTTTTTGTTTATATATGGGGCATTCCATGTGAAATCGGACACTTTGAAAAACTTTTTTTTTAGATTTTCCCAATTTGTTTACAGTTTTTAGTACCCTTCGAAAACTTCTTCGTGGTAAATTTTCAGATTTTTTGGATGACCCGTTCAAAAGATATCGAATTTTTAAAAATTGGTAGTTTGTTCCTTTACTCAAACTTCTTTTAATCATAACTTCTTCAATAATGGTCCAAATTTCAAGTTTTTTTTTTCAAAATTTTTGTTTTTTTACTTTTTAAAAAAAAAAATCCCAAAAAACTCTTAAAAGCGCTCTAGTGTGCGATTTTAAAGTTTTAAAATTTAAATCTCATTTTTGAAAATGTTTGTACTCTTCGATTTTTTTGAATTTTTTTTGTGTAAAACTTCTATCAATTCTACAAATTTTTTGCCCAGGAAGATCGTGGGATAACGATTATTACTATTTTTTTAAATTTTTTGAAAAAATTTTATTGTAATTTTCCAATCTTAAAATCATTTCTACTGCTTCAATGGTGCGTCATAGAGGGGTCCTTTATAAGACCGACCCCCATTAATTTTTACGTCTTAACATTTCTTTGGAACAAACTAATACGCTATCTCCAATTTCTAAGGGGGCTCCCCACAAAACGACATTTTTTAAAATTTGTTCCAATTGCTCTAACTGCCCTAATTGTGCCCTTAGAGCAACAAAATATATGACCGACCCACAATATTTTTTTAGTCCAAACATTTTTTCTGAACACACCTACCCTCTATCGTTAACTGTTAAGGCGGTCCCCATATATTTTTTTTTATTTTTTGTAAATTTGTTTTATTTAATCAGCTTCTACCGGTCCAATGGTGCGTCCGAGAGGGGTCATTGTGAGACCGACCCCCATTTATTTTTACCCTACAAAATTTTTTCAAAACATACCTACGCCCTATCTCCACTCCCAAAGTAGGCTCCCATACAAAATTACATTTTTATAAAATTTGCTCCAACTCTTATTTGTACTACTTAGGGAGTGGAGATAGGGCGTAGGTATGTTTTGAAAAAATGTTGTAGGGTAAAAATAAATGGGGGTCGGTCTAACTAATGTACCCTCTCGGAAGCACCATTAGACCGGTAGAAGCTGATTAAATAAAACAAATTTTAAAAAAAATAAAAAAAAATTATGGGGACCGCCTTAACAGTTAAAGATAGAGGGTAGGTGTGTTCGAGAAAATGTTTGGACTAAAAAAACATTGTGGGTAGGTCATACATTTTGCTGCTCTAAGGGCACTATTAGGGCAGTTAGGGCGGTTGGAGCAAATTTTAAAAAATGTCGTTTTGTGTGGGAGCCCCCTTAGAAATTGGAGATAGGGTATTAGTTTGTTCCAAAGAAATGTTAAGACGTAAAAATTAATGGGGGTCGGTCTTATAAATGACCCCTCTATGACGCACCATTAAAGCAGTAGAAATGATTTTAAGATTGGAAAATTACAATATCATTTTTTCAAAAAATTTTAAAAAATAGTAACAATCGTTATCCCACAATCTTCCTGGGCAAAAAATTTTTAGAATTGATAGAAGTTTTACACAAAAAAATTTAAAAAAAATCGAAGAGTACAAACATTTTCAAAAATGAGATTTAAATTTTAAAACTTAAAAATCGCATACTACTTAGAGCGCTTTTAAGAATTTTTTGGGATTTTTTTTTAGAAAGTACGTAAAAAAACAAAAATTTAAAAAAAAAAAATTTTGAAATTTGGACCATTATTGAAGAAGTTATGATTAAAAGAAGTTTGAGTAAAGGATCAAACTACCAATTTTTAAAAATTCGATATCTTTTGAACGGGTCATCAAAAAATCTGAAAATTTACCACGAATGAGTTTTCGAAGGGTACAAAAAACTGTAAGCAAATTGGCAAAATCTAAAAAAAAAGTTTTTCAAAGTGTCCGATTTCACATGGAATGCCCCATATATATGTTCCTCTAACTCCCACTGGAGCATAGGGCGCCTTTTTTTGTTTGCTACCTCCTATTTGACAAATCTCTTAGTTATTTTACAAGCTTTTTACCAATAATTTTGTAATTTTACAAGTTTTTTACCAATAAAATTGTAAATTTTTTTGACACGATAAAATTTTCAAGGAGGTTTCGTAATTTAACTAAATTTTTTGCTTCCTCCTATTTTACCAGAATTCCTGTTAATTTTACAATCTTTTTACCAAATATTTTGTAATTTTACAAGCTTTTTACCAATAAAATTGTAAACTTACAGTTTACAGTTTTAAGGAATTTTCGCGAATTTGCTAGATTTTTTTTTTGTAAAATTATATTGGAAATTTGTAAAATTACAAAAAAAAAGTAAAATTACAAAAAAAAAAACAAGAGAGAGTGTTAAATTCGGCCGTGCCGAATCTTTTATACTCTCCAAAGTGTAAAAAAAAAAAAATGTCAGGGGCGTTTGTTTTTTTTTTTTTTTGGGGGGGAGGTGATGGTGGTCAGTGGGGACGTTGAGAGCACCTTCTTATCCCGATAAATATAATAAATGTTTCATTTATTTAACAAAAATACAAAAAAACCTTTAAAAAAAGTGTATTTTTTCAGAGGTTTGTTCAGTTCTACAAGGGGGAACTTTTTTCTCCCTGAGCCGATTTTGCCCATTTACGAACTTAACCTGCCTAGGACCATAAGACATATTCATGCCAAATTGCAGGAGGCCAGCTCTTTGATTTTGGACTTTATCGTGCCATCTACAGACGGACAGACGGACATTCACAGAATGTCTTAGAATCGATCATGGATCAATAATATATAATATATATACTTTATGGGGTCCCCGACCGATATTTCGATGCGTTACAAACGGAATGACAAAGTGAGTATACCCCCATACTGTGGTTGGAGGGTATAAAAAAATGTAAAATTCGATCCAAATTTGGAAAACTATCAAATATTGGTAAAATGGAATTACGAGACTGTTCCTAGTAATTTGACAAAAAAAATTTTTGTGTGTATTAGTGTAAATTTTGAAATATTTTGTGTAAGAAATTGCTTTTGATAACCTACATAAAAATTGACGAACTGATAAGATTCTAACTTAATTATAAATTTTAATTATTTTCTCTTTGAGCACCCGTTATGGAAAAAAAGATTTTTTTAGATTTGATTCTAACAAGGGAAGTATTCCAACCGTTAGGAACCGATTTGCCTGAAACTTAAAACACATAAAAAAGAGATTATTTTAAGGTTGGAGGGTCTCGGCTTATCGTCCATATCAGTGTTTAAAAATTTCGTAGCCTTCTTGTGAAACAATATAACTAGGGTTTCTATTCGGAAAAAATTTCCCGGGAATTCTATTTTTCTTAAAATCCCGGGATTTTTTCTTCGGGAAATTTCGGAAATTCGTCGCTAATTTTTTAATAAAAATATATTTAATTTACACATTTTTAACACAATCTTAAATGATTTAATAAAAATGACATTAAAACTTTGAAAGAATAAATATTGTTAAGGAAAAACCAGTGAGGATATGCTTCAGCTTGCATATTATTTAGGCCCGATAATTATTTTTCTTTAATCTATTCACTTCAAATGTTGGTTGCATATTGGCAAAAGTTTTCTTAATCTAAAATTCCAATTATTTATTCTTTACGAAATTTAGTATTTCATATTCAGAACAACAAAAATATCGATATTTTAAAAAATATTTAACAAACCTGGTTTTCAGCTTAAAATTTCATATATGAAGTAAAAGCCTGATAACTATCGGCCGTGAAAAAAAAATATTTTGTAACGAACCTTGGTCTATCCCAGCAACCAGTGAAAATACATCGTTACAATGGCTATATAGTACTTTGGTGTTCTCATTTTGGCCGGAATGACTTAAACCAATTAATTTTAATAATTCGAAAGTTTAATTAAATATATCTTCAAGTCAAAATTAGAAAAATTTTTCAAAAAGATATTAAAACCGCATTTGAAGCAAAATTGGGTATTTCAGAATTGTGAACAATTTTGCATGGAGTGGAAATACGTCAATGCAAATACTGAAACTATGATAAGGTCCCATATATCTACAAAAAATAGATTTTATGAACTTTCTACGTATATTTTAGAGTTAGTATTTTACGAAAGAATTCATCTAAAATGGTTTTAAATTGGAAAATACGACCATAATTTGTAATATAACAATTTTTATTTGGTAAAGTTCAGAATTTGTTTTAGTTAAAAATTCCCGGGATTTCCCGGGAATACGATTTTTTTAAAACGATTTCCCGGGAATTGAAAAAGTCCGGGAATTTAGAAACCCTAAATATAACCCTTCGGGAGAATTCAGATAACTCCCGAACTAATAGGAATAACGTCTACACTCAACAAATTATGTCATTAACTGTTTGTAGTTTATTTAAAAAGTTTTACGTTTTGTCGTTTTTAAAAGAAAGAACATTTGTTCAATGTTCAGTTTTTTTAAATGACTATTACTTCAAAAATAACAACATAAAAAATAAAGACTTTCATTAGCATTCAATTTTTAAAGTCATTAATTTTTGTTCTGTAAGTAAACATAAGGAATTCTTTTTTAATTTTTAATGATTTCTGTAAGTTATTTTTTTTTACTTGTTGGCATTTTTTAAGGTGATATCATTAGTTTTTATCTACTTGCGTGGGCTATTTTTTTTGTAGAAAAAAAATTCAAAAAATTATTTATAGAAATATAAAAACATGTTTGTATTAAGTGGCTTTGGCACGATGCACAGTGCCACATTTGGCCAATCTCGCACGACAAAAATAAAAAAAAAAAGTTCCCCGATTTTTATGATTTGTTTGTATGTGTTATAAAAGATTCCTAATAACACGGAAATACTCATATAAGAACTATAATTCTATTCGTTTTAAAGATGTGGGTGCATAAAGTTGCGTCTTGTAAAATCCTGAAAGTAGTGTTCATTATTTTGCATTAATTAAGTCGATTTTAAACTGTTGTAACTTTTTAACAAAAAAACATATTTATACACTCGTTTTTTATAATTTTAAAGGATATTTAAAGTTTTTTTTTTTTTTTTTTTTTTTTTAAAAAAAAGAAGCAACACTCAGGCAATGCTGCCTATCACTTACCAATGTAACCGTGATGCTTCTTTCGGAAAGGGGATAGAAGAGAGATGAAAGATTGGGAAGATAGAAGGGCTTCAGTATGGCAACACTGTAATTGCGCGTGTTGATAATTTTGAGTACAGTTGTTGCATCGCCATCTGTTATTGATCTGGCGAATAATTTTTGAAGCTGTGTTTATAGCCATTATTTTATTATTTTACTTCGTTGACGTTTTTAGTGCTATTTATCAACGAAGGAGGGTGCTGCGATAGATATTAGTTATAAATAGAAGCTAATAGATATCTGAAAAAAATTTTGTTCTGCCTGAGCTGAGAATCGAACCCAGGCTTGCTGGCTAGTAGTCCAACGCGCTAACCACTAAGCCACAGCACCCTGACTGACTGACTGATTTCACTAAGGCTGCGTTTTTGCCATTGTTGATTCTACGGGGGTATAATGGGTAAAAAAGTGTACTTTTGGTACTTTTTTTCATTTACTGAAATAATGGTCATTCAAACTTGAAATTTGGTATGTAGGATGCTTTAGTGAAATAAAACATTCTGGAACAAGTACTTTCTGAAAATTCTGTACCGTTTGTAAAAAGTACCTTTTATAAAAAGTACCTTTTGTAAAAAGTACCTTTTATAAAAAGTACATTTTATAAAAAGTACCTTTTATAAAAAGTACCTTTTATAAAAAGTACCTTTTTTAAAAAGTACCTTTTATAAAAAGTACCTTTTATAAAAAGTGCATTTTATAAAAAGTACCTTTTATAAAAAGTACCATTTATAAAAAGTACCGGAATTACACTTTTTGGTACTTTTTTATTTCCTGATATTATATTAATAGAAACTTTTTATATTTCCTAAAATCTTAAAATTTGTAATGTAGGAGAATTCGGTAAAAAAACATTCTGGGAAAAACACGTTTTTTAAATTCCGCTTTTTAGTGGGGTAAAATGGCTAAAAAAGTGTATTTTCAGTACCTTTGATATGTTTTGACGTAATGGTTATAGAAACTTAAAATTAGAAATGTAAAATGCATTTTGTACTTTTAATATTTGCTAAAACAATGATCCTAGAAAATTGAAATATGGAAAAGAGGATCCTTCGGTGAAGTAAAAAACATTATGGAAGAGGTTCCTTTTGGAAATTCCGTTTCTAACGGGGGTAAGAATGTGTACTTTTGGTAGTTTTTTGTTTTGTTTTTAAAATAATGAAAAGGGGTAAATTTTGGTTATTCTTATATTTCTTGAAATAATGGTTTAGAAACTTGATATTTTAAATAAAGGATCACCTAGCACAAAAAAAACAGTTTTTGGAAAATATAATTTTAACGGGAAAAGGGGGCAAATGGTTATTTTTACCTATCTAACTATTAAACTAAAAGCCATAGAAATAACACCCAAGAGAAGGACATATTTTAAAATTTTAAAACGGGGAAGGAAATGGAATAGAGCAGGGAACAATATGGAATGATACTCTTTACTCCAATTTTTCGTATTTAACTTTTTTTTTCTCTATATGTCTTTCACTCAAACTTATTTTTATTCCAATTTCTTTATTCACTGAAATATTTATTCACTCAAAATCCAAAATCCCGATATAATTTCTCGAAAATTATTCAAATTTTATTGTTTAAATTATTCATTGAAATATTATTTTATGAAAGACTTAAACGTGCACAAGTAGATAAAATAAAGACTTCGAAGGGGGATTTTTTTTAAATCGGTAGAGTAATTCTGATCCTTCTATTATCCGGTATTTAATACAACCGGTAACGAAGTACCGGGATAGTAAGCTAGTTTTTTAATAAATTTTTAACATAATAAACATTTTTGAAAAGAAAATTATATATTTATTTTTTTTTATGAAATAGAACTTTTGTGTTTGGTCTTTATTGGTCGCCGGACTTTTTTAGACATATTGACCAATATCCATAGTACTTATTTCAATGGCTAACTTTTGCCACCGTCTGCGACGCCGACTACAGTAGGGTGATACGTAAACCTTGTTTTTACATATTTTTTAAACATATTTTTAAAAAGTGGGCGAGGCAATTGTCTGACCGCCCCCTTTTTTTGTGCTATTATTTCTACAGCCCTTCAGAGTATATATACCAAGTTTAAAGAAATTAAAACCAAAATAAAAATTTTTTTAAAAAGTGGGCGTGGCCGTTATCTGGCCTCCCATATTTTTCATAATGTTGTTTTTGAAGTCAAAACGAACATTTATACCGAATTTCGAGTCAATATAAATAAAATTGGACTTTTGTCGTCCTAGATTGGCCAAATGTAGCACTGTGCGATGGGCAGAGTGTCTGGCCAGAATGTAGTTAATTGCGGGATCGATTCCCCAAAATTTTATTAAATAACTAAAAAAAAAATCAATAGAAAAATTGTAAAAATAACCTACGAAATCATTATTTTTTAAGCTTTCGTAGGTAATTGTTTTCATATTGTTGGTAAAAATAACACAACAATCTATAACACAGTGATACAAAATTTAACTTTCGGAATCGGAATTGGATGAAACCAAAAACAAATGGAAGCTGACGTTTTCCATAACAAAACCCTGAAGGCCTTTTTTTTAGGTCAGAGCTAGATTTTATTTTACACAACCCTTAATAAATCGCATATATATATAAATATTGAAAATTATGAGCGTGGATTCAAAAACATATTACAACCCATCAAAAATTGGCATTACTAGTAATGGGTTTTGTAATCCGAAACAGATGTTAATAAGTAGTAACTTATTGAATGAAACACTAATTATTTTAACAAGGGCGTGAGACAAAAATAACTAGTGAAGAGTATGGAGATAAATTAGAAGTTACTGCCTCGGATTACAAATAAGGAGTAAAAACCCATTACCAATAAGAAGTAAAATAATAAGTTAATTAAAACTTAACTTGTTTTTACTAAAACTTAAAAATTGCGTAATTTTTATTAAGTTAAGTTAAGTTAAGTACTTTTTAAGTTAATTGAATTGTAAAGATTAAAAACTGCAAGTACAAGAAAATATTATTAGAGGTGCTTTTATAACATATTTCTGAGAAGTAGTTACTTTTGGGCTTAAAATAATGTTAATGGTAATGGGTACTCATTATAAATAATGTTCTTGGTAATGATTACTTTTCACAACTCATTACCATGTTTTTGCTGGGAAATAATGATAAAGTTGTCGTGAATGGGAGGGTGCAACATCGCCCCCCCCCCCCCCAAAAAAAATAAAAAAACAAAAAAGCAGTACAACAAAATTTAACACTATAACTTGTTTCTATACAATTTGTTGCTTCCCTTTAATATTTTGCAAAAAAAAGAACTCACACTTTGCTTATGTAACAGAAAAAAACATACAATTTATTAATTTTTAACACTTGTGTTTTTCTAAGTTAACACCAAGCCAAGAAAATTAGCAATATAACACAACATACATCTTGTATTTACATATTCTTTAGAACTTTACACACACAAGAAGTGTAATGTAAAAGTTCATACCCAAGAAGCATTTAAAAATTCAAATCCATATCAATTCAAAGACTTTAATCAAGCTTAAATATGTGCTTTTCCTTTTTTCTACACCATTTACAGATGTAATTCGAAAAAGATCAATTGTAATTCGAAGATTCTATTTGTAATTCGAAGATTCTATTTGTAATTCGAAGATTCCATTTGTAATTCGAAGATTCCATTTGTAATTCGAATACTCCAATTGTAATTCGAAGATTCCAATTGTAATTCGAATACTCCAGTTGTAATTCGTAAAAGATCAATTGTAATTCGTAAAAGATCAATTGTAATTCGTAAAAGATCAATTGTAATTCGAAAAAGATCAATTGTAATTCGAAAAAGATCAATTGTAATTCGTAAAAGATCAATTGAAATTCGAAAAAGATCAATTGTAATTCGTAAAAGATCAATTGTAATTCGAAGATTCCATTTGTAATTCGTAAAAGATCAATTGTAATTCGTAAAAGATCAATTGTAATTCGAAAAAGATCAATTGTAATTCGAAAAAATCAATTGTAATTCGTAAAAGATCAATTGTAATTCGTAAAAGATCAATTGTAATTCGTAAAAGATCAATTGTAATTCGAAAAAGATCAATTGTAATTCGTAAAAGATCAATTGTAATTCGAAAAAGATCAATTGTAATTCGTAAAAGATCAATTGTAATTCGAAAAAGATCAATTGTAATTCGTAAAAGATCAATTGTAATTCGTAAAAGATCAATTGTAATTCGAAGATTCCAATTGTAATTCGAAAAACATCAACTGAATTTACATTGATAATTTACGAATTACAATTGGAATCTTCGAATTACAATTGATCTTTTACGAATTACAATTGATCTTTTACGATTTACAATTGATCTTTTTCGAATTACAATTGATCTTTTACGAATTACAATTGATCTTTTTCGAATTACAATTGATCTTTTACGAATTACAATTTATCTTTTTCGAATTACAATTGATCTTTTACGAATTACAATTGATCTTTTACGAATTACAATTGATCTTTTACGAATTACAATTGATCTTTTTCGAATTACAATTGATCTTTTTCGAATTACAATTGATCTTTTACGAATTACAATTGATCTTTTACGAATTACAACTGAAATCTTCGAATTACAATTGATCTTTTACGAATTGCAATTGATCTTTTACGAATTACAATTGATCTTTTTCGAATTACAATTGATCTTGTACGAATTACAATTGATCTTTTTCGAATTACAATTGATCTTTTACGAATTACAATTGGAATCTTCGAATTACAAATGGAATCTTCGAATTACAATTGGAGTATTCGAATTACAAATGGAATCTTCGAATTACAAATGGAATCTTCGAATTACAAATGGAATCTTCGAATTACAAATAGAATCTTCGAATTACAATTGATCTTTTTCGAATTACATCTGTAAATGGTGTAGTTTGGACCCGGTATGGCGCTGAGATTATTAAGTCATTGCCAAAATTCTTAATATGCCTATTTCGTCATAAGATATTGTTTGTTTTTTTTTTTTTGACATGATAGGTGGCGCTGTGGTTGAGTTATTTCGAATTTTTATTGTGCGATTTATATATTTCAATAATGTTATTACCCTATTATTTTGAATACTTTATTTTACGTTGTCTATTTCGAGTTTTAACAAGTAGAAAAATTAAATTCGACTTGGCCGAATCTAAGAATACCCTCCACAATGCCTTTTTTAAGTTATAGTAAATTTTCTAACGTGAAAAAACACATTTTTGATTAGAAATATTTTATTTTGTATAAAAAAACTTTTTTTACTAATTTTTGAAAAAAAAAAAATAATATAACAAATCAAAAAATTATAATACATAATTATAATTAGAGCCTGAGCTCGACTGTCTTTACAGAAACAATAATTTAAAAATAACGACTATAAGTCGCCCTAAGTGGCAATAATCAGTATCTTTGGAAAAATGGCAACACCTAACATTTGTGTCTAAAATATAGACCATGTCTGGCAATGTTTGCAAAAATAAGTACTTAGATCAGAATTGATGAAGGAGAGGAAGAAGAATAATGATTACTGAAAATAAAAGTTTGTTTACACATAATTACAATAACAGGTCTTCTGTTAGAAAAAAACAACAGCAACAACCACACTCGAATTGAAAAAATCAGATTTAGTTGATACTTGCTTAACAGCCTACTTGGCGTATCGGTCTAGAGTGATTGTACGTTACAAGCAGTTAATAGCAAAGTATTACAGATGATGATGAGTTCAATCCTTGTCGGCTGCGATCTGTAAATAATTTTCACATATAGAGTTTTATTGACTATTAACTAAATAAATTTGACATTAAAAGTTTTTCTGAAGATTATTATAACTGGATAATATGAAACTAGTAAGAAACAAACCAGGATGTCTTAAAAAATTTTTTAGAAAAATTAAAATTTTTCTTTCACACTTTTCTCAATTCAAAACCATATATAAATAATTTACTAATTTTTTTTTTGAGTTTAAAATTTTTTTTGAGTGTAAAATTTTTTTCGAGTGTATTTTTTTTTTTTTTAGTGTAAAAATATTTTTGAGTGACAAAAATACGTTGTAAAACATTTTTGTGACTTACCAATGTTTTTAAAACATGATTAACGGGTTTTCATCATGTGGATTTAAGGTGAAGCGACTCTGAAATTTACGGTTTGGCAAATAACTTTTGAACCACAAGACCGATTTGGCTGAAATTCAATACGAACCAGCTCAAGGGAACGACAAATATATATGCCAAGCTTCAGCATCCTCAGAATTGCCTTTAGAAAGTTATCGTGATTTTTATCTCGTAAATTCGCGAAAAACCTTTGCCTCCGTAAAGTCTTTCAAAAGTTAGCGTGTTTTCAACAGACAGACGGACAGACGGACGGACGGACATCGCTAGATCGTCTTAGAATCGAACGAGGATCATGAATATATACACTTTATGGGGTCTTAGACCAATATTTCGAGGTGTTACACACGGAATGACAAACTTATATATACCCTCTATCACTATAGTGGAGGGTATAAAAATACGTCACTGATGTCAACAGATAAGTATCACTAGTTTACAACAAATATGCGCACTAACCGCGCCTAAAATTCGTTGAACAAATTTTTCATGGATAAATTTTTTTAAACAACTTTTTAGCATTTTTTGGCGATATTTTCAGTATTTTTCGTATATCTCGAGTTACGTACCTCCGATCTACTCTAAATTGAAGTAAAACAAATATTCAACAAATCCTACACAAATTGACTATTAACTGAATAAATTCGACATTACAAGTTTTCTGAAGATTATAATAACTGGATTATATGAAACTAGTAAAAACGCACCAGGATTACTTTAATTTCTAGAAAAATTTAATTTTTTCTTTCACACCTTTCTCAATTAAAAATTATAAAACATAATTATAATACCGTCCGATAAAAATGAAAATAGTAGTTGAACACGAACTGGATAATATACGTTTGAAACTAGAGACTAAATGTTCGAAATAGCATTTACAGTTTTTCATTTCGAGATCCTGTTTCCTTTTGCAAGAACTTCAAATTTTTTTAGGATAAAATTTTATAAAATATTTTTTTAATATTTGTACTTATCCTAGGATGCTACTTTTGACAGAAACTGAAAGAGGAGGATCTCCGCTAATTTTCATATTTTATTATTTTTACATATGAGGAAAAAGGAGATAAGTACGTCCTTTCAAGAATGTATCCTTTAATATCAATAAAAAAATTAAAAAAAAATTGTTTGATAAAGTTTTCAAATGACTTTATTCACATCCTTTTAAACTGATATGGCAAAAAATGGATAAATGAGGGGAGATCCTCCCCTTTCATTTTTCGTCACCACTGTCATCCTAGGACAAGTACAAATATTTAAAAAAAAAAATTTACAAAATGTATCCTTTAAAACTTTGAAGTTGTTTAAAAAGGAAACAAGATCACGAGATGAAAAACTGTAAATGCAGTTTTACTCCATTTCACCCCTACTTTTAGACGTATATCATCCGGTTCATGTTTAATATTGGCTGTCGGGTGGTGTAATTAGAGCCTGAGCTCAACTGTCTTTAGAGAAACAAACAATTTTCCAATCAGTTCATAAGTTAACGCGCGATAGACAAGCATACATATTATAAAAATACGTTATTTAAATATATTTTTTTTTGCAAATCATTGCAAATTAACAAGTTTCTTTATTTACTTTCAAGAACCTTTACAAATATAACAAAGTAGGTTTCATAAAAATCTATGGGCAGCCGCCAAAGTTATAATTTTTTTTTCAGCAACGCATAAAATTTTCTCTTTATTTTTTATACCATCCAACTACTGTATGAGGGCATACTCACTTTATCATTCCGTTTATAACGCATCGAAATATCGGTCAGGGACCCCATCAAGAATATCCCAGGAAAATTTTTCAGAACCGATTCTGGAAACACTTGTTCTAGAACAGGTTCTTCGGTAACCATTCACTATTACACTTTAATTATTCAGAACAAGTTAAGTGAAAATTATTGTGAAGCTTGTTCTCTGCAATCAAAGTTTCATAACATTTTGGTTCTTAGGAATTAAAAAAAAAAATTATGTGTCAAAAAAATTAAAAAATAAATATCAACTTATTTTCGTTTACCAAGAAAAAACTCGAAATTCTACTAAAATAGCAGGATATAATCGTGAAAATTGTTGAAACAAAGGTGAGTAAATTAAATTTTCATTGTCTGGGTCGGGTCAAACACTAATAATATTATGTTTTTTATTTTTGTTTGCAGAAAATCCATGTTCGGGTATGTCATTATTGTAAGGCCCAAAATGCAACGTTGGAGGCGAAAAAGCATAAATGGGTGTTAAAAAGTGTAAATATTTCATGTTATACACGCAAAAAAAAATCTGTGTCGGAGTGAGCAAAAATCTGGCATAATTTTACCAAAAATATGCTAAAACTACAACCGACGAAGTAGTTTTCGTAATTTAGCCAAAACGCTTATGTAAAAAATTTTGAAGAAAATGCTAATGCTATTTAAGTAAAAACTTGGTAAAATATACCAAAAGAGATATGGTGAAATATACCAAAATTATTAAAAAAGATGACTAAAAATAATGCTAAAAATTACCACATTTATGCTAAAATAAATTTTCAAAAAATTTTTGTAAAAATTTGTATATTTCTTGAATTTAAAATTTTCACAAAATAAATCCATATTAATATAATAAATGTTGTGTAGGATTTAATTTACCACCGACCAACTGACCCTTTTTGTACAATTTTCTCGAGTGACTGCTGCCTACACTTCTTCTTGAAGTAAAGGATACGCTATAGTTTCACGAATTTATTTAAAAGCATCCTGTAAAAATAGAAAATTATTACAAAACATAAATTTTTAATTTAAAAAAATTGGTAAACCCCATTGGTCTCTTGTTAAGGAGCAGCACTTACTTTGTCATTCCATTTGTAACTCATCAAAAAAGGTCTGGACTCCCTTGGCTTTGCGTTTTTAGGTTTTAATTTTATAACTAAAGGCAGGACTGGTGTCCACGCTCTTTATTGTAGTGAAGGATTCGCCATAGCTTCAAAAATGTATTTAGCAGTACCCTATAAAAATAGAAAATTATTACCAAACACTAATTTTTAACTAAAAATCTATTAAACCTTATTGGTGTCTTCGGAATTTGGGTATACTCACTTTATCATTCCATTTGTTATTCATCAAAACATACGTCGGGGACTCCATTGGTTTTTCTTAATGAATGGTGTTTTAAGTGATGAAAGCAAAATTAACTTTAGCATTATCTTATATTTATTTATCTTTTTAAAAACGAATTATTTATTTTTATTTATTAATTTATTTTATTTATCAATTTCCTTTTTACGTTTTTATAACACAAATATAAACGAACAACGCACACAAAAATACGAAATGAAAATGGCGGCCTGTATTTGTTTTTTTTTTTTTGTTGTTTTCTTTCGATAAATTTTTGTACAGGTAATTTGCGTTATTGTGCAAGCTACTTGGTTATTTTACATAAAAAATGAATTATGTTACTTTAACATCGACAAGCATAATATTAGCAAAAATTTGGTAAAAAAATTTTTTTGGTATGAAAAAAGTTTTACCAAGTAGGATTGCTCAATCTTACACAGATTTTTTTTTTGCGTGTATATGACTGTCTTTATCTTTCTTTAATAAAAGAAAATGGATTCCTTAAAAATTGGTGTGTAACAAAACGTACTTTTTTGTTAATTTTTTATCAAAACGTACTTTTTTCATTGTATTTCATATGCAAGATTTTTCATAATTTTATAATATGCCATTTTACTCTTATATTCCATATACATATAAATGCCCACAAAGATTTTTTGAGGCCTTCTTGCAGGCCAGCGAAGGATTTCCCCCTTATTCTTGTTATTGGTCTACACAATAACTACAGTATGGGGGCACATTAACTTTGCCAATTCGTGTGTTACGTATCTAAATATGAGCCAATGAGGCTCTTTTGTAGTTTTTAATAAATAAGAACATTTTAAAACACTCGATCAAAATAGTATCGTCTAAAAAAATACGCTCATCAAAACATCGTTTTTCAATTATTTTTAAACAAAACGTACTTTTTTCATTATTATTCATTATTTTTTAACAAAACGTA
Organism: Pegoplata infirma; assembly: GCA_963921195.1. Classification (NCBI taxonomy): domain Eukaryota; kingdom Metazoa; phylum Arthropoda; class Insecta; order Diptera; family Anthomyiidae; genus Pegoplata; species Pegoplata infirma. The sequence continues at coordinate 114,746,953 of OY992537.1, read as the reverse complement.
CTTTTTCCAAAGTAAAAGTGGTTTTATATTAAACATCCTTAACATATAATGTGGTGACTTATGGCATTTTGATGCATCTCTTGATAAGCAAAAAACGTGTTACCATATTCAGGTTCATGCAGTTTTTAAAAGGGGCGAAATAAATAAACCTCAATTTCCCAAAAATATGTAATATGCGAAAAAGTACGTTTTGTTCTGCGGCTCCTCATATGAATGCAATATATTTTTGTTTGTTGGGAAACTAACCACAATTTTCCCTGTGGAGCACTCAACAATTTTAAATGTAGTATTTGAAATTTATTTATAAACCAAAAAAAAGAATATGAAAACAATACTTGCATTTTTTTTTAATTTAGTACCCGAGTAAAAATAAACATATATTACAATACATAACTTGATACAAACATAATAAATTATATATGATTATACATCCGTGAGATATTTTCTAAATTTTTTTAATGCAGTCATATGTAGTAATATATAATTGAATCATGATTCGGATTAAAAGGTGTACGGTTGATATAATTATATAAAATTACATGAGGGTCAATACAAAATTTGTTTTTCTGTATAATTTAATATAAAATTATATATATCCAATTCTGTTCCATATATAACACTATATGTTTCCATTTAACCAACAATTTTCTAAGTTTTTAAGGCAAAGTATAAGAAACTTTTTAAAATGTTCCTAAACATTTCCTTGTTAGGGTTATGTATATCACCTATCTGGTTCGAAGCGTACCCGAACATTTTTTTTTTAAGAAAATTATATGTTTGGTGAATGTATCGTTGACCTGTGGTGTAACTCAACCCAAACCAAAAAACACCAGGATTTTACATGTTTTTATGCAATTAGATCTAATTAGATCCACTAATATATGGCAACGTCTGGTCAAAACTCGGATGAAATCAAATCATATTTTATACAAATTGATCTTTTTTAATGCAAAAACATCCACCATTTTTCGGATCAAATTGCGTTTAATTATATATTGTATTACATATCAATATATATTGCATCATATAAAAATTTTTACTCGGGTAAACACAAACAAGTAAAGATAACAACAATATCTGAGTGTATATTTTATACAGAAAATGAAAGAAAGAAGATGAAAAATATCGTAAAGATTATCTAGTTTTCTACACCATTTCCAATTGTATTTTAAAATTTTCCAAATGTATTTTAAAATTGTCCAAATGTATTTTAAAATTCTCCAAATATATTTTAAAATTGTCGAAATAAATTATAAAATTGTCTAAATGTATTTTAATATTGTCCAAATGTATTTTAAAATTGTCCAAATATATTTTAAAATTGTTCGAATTAATTTTAAAATTCTCCAAATGTATTTTAAAATTGTCCAAATATATTTTAAAATTGTCTAAATGAATTTAAAAATTGTTTAAATGTATTTAAAAATTGTCCAAATATTTTTAGAATTGTCCAAATTAGTTTTAAAATTGTCCAAATGTATTTAAAATTGGCAAAATATAATTTAAAATTGTCCAAATGTAGTTAAAAACTTTCCAAATGTATTTTAAAATTGTCCTAATGTATTTTAAAATTGTCCAAATGTATTTTAAAATTGTCCAAATGTAGTTTAAAATTTTCCAAATGTATTTTAGAAATTTTCAAATGTATTTAAAATTGTCCAAATGTATTTTAGAATTATCCAAATGTATTTTAAAATTGTCCAAGTGTATTTTAAAATTGTCCAAATGTATTTTAAAATTTTCCAAATGTATTTAAAATTGTCCAAATGCAGTTTAAAATTTTCCAAATGTAATTTCAAAATTTCCAAATGTTCTAAATGTATTTTAAATTGTTTCTACCAATTTTTTTAATCCCTTAATCCTCAATATGGTCGATAAACCGAGACACCCTAACCTTAAAATGGTCTCTTTTATATATATTTTTAAAGTCTCAGGCTAATCGGTTTACAAATGTAGGAATACTTCTTTTGTTAGTACATTTTTCCTCAAAACTTTTGATAGAATAATCCAATCAATACCAAAATTTGACAGAATCTAAGTTAACATGTGATGTCGACATAGCATATTTTGGAATGGAACCGTCGATATGTTATTATGTACTTGATTTAAGAAAAGTATGTTAAATAGACTATATTGTTAGTTATTATTATATCTATATTTTCACCACCACAACCATAACTATATGTATACAAACAAATACATAAACAATTCGCCTTTATAATGCTGGTAATTCATATATATGGGTGAAATCAAAAAATGTCAACCAAACCATGTAATCGTGTAATATCTCATACATGGGTTAAAGTATTCGCATATTTTTTAATGTACAACGTCGCATAGATTGGCGTTCTACATAACTAACAACAATCCGGATACTAGTAAGCTATTTTAAACAAGTTATTTTCATTTTTGTAGGCCAAATGTAAACTCCGTCGCCAATAACCATTTCAGTTTTTAAACTTTAACCGGTTATATCTTAAAAACCAATAAACCAAGAGCTTAATAATTGACTACATTTTTAAAGAGGGAATGTTGACGTTCTTAAAAAAAAATTTATATAGTCATAACTATCTCTTTTACCCATACAAACACGGCTTCAATTGTGTAACGATTTTTCGACACTTTTTTTAGACATTGTGGAACCCGACAATTTTGTTGCTTTTGACGTATCATGTTTAGAAAAATAATATGTTATTGCCCCATTTATTAAACGCGAGGCTATAAAGTATCATTGTGCATCATTGGTTTCAAGTTTTTTCATTGCATATTAATTTCCCGGTATGAAAAGCTGAATCATAAATGAAAAATCGAAAAATGCTGTAAACTCCGTCTCCACGTTTACAACAAAACTACTTATCGTGTATCTGAAATATCGTCATATTTTGACGTATATAGTTGACATCTAATGATTTTTTTTCGGAAACCAATTTCCGACAAATAGTTTTTGAAAAAATAGGCAAAAAGTGACGAAATGTAAACTCCGTCTCTGTAAACTCCGTCAACTTTTTTTTTTTTTGCAGATAGCAATAAAAAACTTTATGTAGTTGTTAAACCCGATGCAAATATTAACACTAGTCATTCAAAAAATAAAAAAAACTCATTTTAACAGATATAAAAAAAAAAATATTTTATATTTCCTTAGAAAAATCCTGCTAAAAACGAAATAATTGTAAAATCTTTAATAACAAAAACAAGAAAAAAATCCTAATTACAAAAATTGTTAGTAATTACATAAATAAGTTTTTTAAATTACAATAAAATGTTTTAAAAAAAATTCAAAAAATTTAATGTATTTTTCTACGGTGAATGTAAACTCCGTCACCAAAAAAATCGTAAAATTGTCGATAAAATTTGTTTGAAACAATTTGTAGAAGAGATTTTTTATAGTTATATTAGTAGTGATGTAACATATCGATTTTAATAAAAAAATTCACCAAAAATTAAAATTTTTTGTTTGTACAATTTTGGCTCAAAAACACTGACATTTTTTGATTTCACCCATATGGGGCATTTCAGGCATGGACGTTAGGGTGGGTCGATGAAATGCATATTTGCGAATCTCGTTAACTAATAGCAAAAACTCGAAGCGCATTTTCGAGCTGATAACGGGAAAAATCATGAAAAATTTTTAGGAGGGTACTTTTAGGCCTCTACAAGCGGTTTTAGTTCGCGGTTTTTGAAAAAAAATATTTTTTTTAATTTTTTAAAATATTTTAAAAATTAAGTAAAATAATGCTTATTACTAAACAAGTTCCAAAAAAAATTTATCTCGCCAATTTTAGCCCGTGGATGCATTTTTATACCAACAATTTGATACCCATTTTTCCATTTTTTAATTTTTTTTGGTACTTTCGAATTTTTTGCACTTGCGGATTGCTATAAATAGCCGGCAATTTGTTTTGTTTTTTTATCATTTTCTTAAAACGCTTTATTTTACCAAAATTTTGATACCCATTTTTAATTTTTTTGTAATTTGCGAATTTTTTGCACTTGTGAATTGTTATAAATACCCGCAATTTTTTTATTTTTATCATTCATGTTCTTAAATCGGCCTTATGCACCATTTGAGTGCTATTATGAAATAAAAAAATATTTTTTTTTTTTTAAATAAATCGAACTTTTCTGGATATAAAAATGCATCCACGGGCTAAAATTGGCGAGATAATTTTTTTTGGAGCTTGTTTCGTAATTAGCATTATTTTACTTAATTTTAAAAATATTTTTAAAAAATTAAAAAAAATATTTTTTTTCCAAAAACCGCGAACTAAAACCGCTTGTAGAGGCCTAAAAGTACCCTCCTAAATTTTTTTCATGATTTTTCCCGTTATCAGCTCGAAAATGCGCGTCGAGTTTTTGCTATTAGTTAACGAGATTCGCAAATATGCATTTCATCGACCCACCCTACTGTATGTTCACTACACTCAAAAAAAAAGTGAACTAAAATCTGGGAAAATTAACTTAATTTTACGAAAATGAGGGAATGATTTGGCTCCAAAGATTTTTTTTCTTATTTTTAGTTCATAATTTTCCCAAAAATAAGGAAAACAAAGTTAATTAATTTTAAGCCAATTTTAACTAGAAAATGGGAAAAATTATATTACACTTTAGTTCATTACATTTTAAAACTGGATTGGGTCTAGATCCTGGACCCATGGGTTCGGACCCCATGGGTCTAGCCCCTTGTTAACTCAAGACCCCGGTCCTTTAAGGATCCCCATAGATTTTGACCCAAAATTTGTGTCCGTTTCGCTCTAACTTGCTTAGTTTTTGAGATACGGTAATAAGGGGTCTGAAAGGGTCTTGAGAATCTTAAAAACTGAATATCTCAAAAACTATTAATCGGAGGGCTTTCGGGTATTTTGCGGAAGTGTTCTACGAGTCAAGAGCTACAAAAATGCCGTTGGACCTTTTCTCGTGTTGGCAGTATTTACCGAGATATGTGCATATATAAAATCTCGGGAATTTCAAATTTTAGATCTAAATTTAGGGTCTTGAGACCCCGACAGATATGTAGAACTAGGCTATTCCATATTTTACTTTGTTGTCTTTCTTTTGAAAATTTCGTCCGTTTCGCTCTATCTCGCTTAGTTTTCGAGATATCGCCATTTTGAATTTTTAACTAAATTCTAAGAAGTTATTTACTAAAATCTCAGAAGTTATTAACTAAATTCTAAGAAATACACTTCCTCAATTCAAAGAAGATAAATACGATGATGTTTTTTTTAGTAAATTTTAACTAAACTTGAACTAAATTGTTTTTTAAGAAATATGTCTTAAAAATAAAGATACGTTTCTTAGATTTGTGAAAAATTTCTTTGGCAGTAAGAATTTTTTTCCTAATATTTAAAAATTCCATTTAAAGAAAACTATGAACTACTTATAAGTAAATGAACTAAACTTTTTTCCTCATAGTTAAGAAAATTTCTCATTTTTTAGTTAAATTTTACTAAATTTTAGGAAAATTCATGATAAATTTTCAAAGACATTTTTTCCTTAATTTTAGTTATGTCTTTTTTTTCAGTGTAGGGTTAGTACTTTTTGCATTTTTTGCAAATATGCAACCTCCATCCTCGGAATCGTGTAGGGCATGGAAAATAACTAAAAACTGTTAGTTTAGTTTTTCGCGATCGTGAAAAACTTCACGCACCAAATGCATTGAAGTTTTGTATATACGATTTTTTTATTTTTTTTATTAAAGTTTCACTTTTCTCTTAATAACCAAGTTTTTGTGGTTCAATAATATCGGGATTGGAATTGGTCCAGTTTTCATTCCAAATGCGTAGAAAATGATTAAGTTATGAAGATTAAATAAGAAAATTGCAAAAAAAAAACTTTATTTGGAGTAAAAAAACTTAAATTATGTAAAATATTTTAATCGCTAAAAAAATCACTTATATCGCGAATTATCAAAACTTTCGTAACAAAATGGTGTGAAACACATTTGTATGCAGGATTATAATAAAAAAACAACAAAAATTTAAGTTAGTTATCACTTTTATTAATTTAAAAAAAAATGTTTACATAAAACTTCAATGCGTTTGGTGCGTGAACTTTTTTCACGATCGGGAAAAATCATAAGCATATTTCTTAGTATTTTTCCATGCCCTACACGATTCCGTGAATGGAGGATGTCGCAAAAAAAAAGTCATAACCCTAATGTTCACCTCACGGAATATAGATCATCTAAGGCTGGATTTTTGCCAATGTTGAATCTAAGAGGGTCAAAAGGGTAAAAAACTGTACTATTGGTACCTTTTATATTTCCTTAAATAATAGTCGTAGAAACTTGAAATTTGCAATGTAGATTCACTTCCCGAGAAAAAGATCCACTAAGGCTGGGTTTTTGGCCAATGTTGATTCTACGGGGGTAAAATGGGTAAAAAATAATGGTCATAAAAACTTGAAATTTGGAATGTAATATCCTTTGCTAAAAAAACAATATGGAAAGGTACTTTTTGAAAATGTTGATTCTAAGGGGGATAAAAGAGTTAAAAATTTTCTTTTGGTACTTTTTTTATTTCTTAAAATTATGGTCATAGAAACTTAAAATTTGGAATATAGGATCCTTCGGTGAAAAAAACATTCTGGAAAAAGTACTTTTTGGAAAATGCGTTTCTTAGGGGAAACCTTTTATAAAAAGTACCTTTTATAAAAAGTACCTTTTATAAAAAGTACCTTTTATAAAAAGTACCTTTTATAAAAAGTACCTTTTATAAAAAGTACCTTTTATAAAAAGTACCTTTTATAAAAAGTACCATTTATAAAAAGTACATTTTATAAAAAGTACCTTTTATAAAAAGTACCTTTTATAAAAAGTACCTTTTATAAAAAGTACCTTTTATAAAAAGTACCTTTTATAAAAAGTACCTTTTATAAAAAGTACTTTTTATAAAAAGTACCTTTTATAAAAAGTACCTTTTATAAAAAGTACCTTTTATAAAAAGTACCTTTTATAAAAAGTACCTTTTATAAAAAGTACCTTTTATAAAAAGTACCTTTTATAAAAAGTACCTTTTATAAAAAGTACCTTTTATAAAAAGTGCCTTTTATAAAAAGTACCTTTTATAAAAAGTACCTTTTATAAAAAGTACGTTTTATAAAAAGTACCTTTTATAAAAAGTACCTTTTATAAAAAGTACCTTTTATAAGAAGTACCTTTTATAAAAAGTACCTTTTACTGTTTTCAATAAATTTTTTTAATTAAATCTTTGAAAAAAAAAAACTTTTTTTAAACATAGTTGCTAAATATTTCTGTAAAATTAGAAAAATAATCTGCTGAGTTCTGCAATTTTCTAGTAAAATTTCAGCAGAAAAATCTGCTTAAAGTTTATATTTTAGATTTTTGTTTAGATTTTTTGACAGAGTTTTTTTTCTGAGTGTATTCATAAATTACACAATCTGCTCTAGATCAGACTCAAATAAAAGCTAGATTAATTTTCAACGTAGCACTTTTTATTTTTTTGTAATACACGATTTCGTTTTAAAGATATGCGCTTTTCAGTTTTCATGTTTGGTGTCATTATTTCGTGTCCCTATTATATTCATAAATTAAAGATAAATTCGCCCATATCTCAAAAACGGTGAGGGATACGAAAAAAATTATAATGAGAAATTTGTACATAATTTTATATTCTATAAGTTCTTTATTAGACTTTTAAAGCGTACAACTCACATCAAGCGAGATATTAGCAAAAAACTATAAAAAATCAAGTTTTTGTGAATTTGGCCTTAATATCTCAGAAACGGTGAGATATACGAAAAAGTATTAAGAAACATATTGTAGATAATTTTATATTCTACAAGTTTTGTAATAGACTCTTAAAGCGTACGACGCATATTGAGCTAGATATTAGCAAAAAACTGTAAAAAACCCGGTTTTTGTGACCTTTGTCCTCAATATCTCAGCAAGAACACGGGTGATTTCTTGTGACTTTTTTTCCCTTATTTAGATTGGCAAAACTAAGATCTCTGCAAATTTTCAGAGAACCTATCCGATTTTCCGCAGATGACTCCTTATTTTCCTGGGCTAATAAGAAAAGTATGTTAAATAGACTATATTGTTAGTTTTTATTATATCTAGTTATATTTTCACCACCACAAACATAACTATATGTATACAAACAAATACATAAACAATTCGCCTTTATAATGCAGTTGTTTGTGCTGGAAATTCATATATATGGGGCATTCCAGGTAAAATCGGCCAATTTAAATGTTTTAGATTTTCCCAGTTTTAAGTACTCTTTAAAATGTTTTTTTTGTTTTAATTTTTTTGTTTTTTACGTTTTTTTTTTTTTTTGAAAAAAAAATTACTAAAAAATATGTCCAATGCGGTTTTTAACTTTTAAAATGGAAATTTCATTTTTGAAAATATTTTTTCTCTTTGATTTTTTTTAAATTTGTTTGTGGAAAACTTCTATCGATTCCACGAACTTTTTTCTCGCAAGATCGTGGGATTACGATTATTACTATTTTTGTCGATTTTTGACAAGGTTTTTTATTAGTTTTCCAATCATTATATCAAATTCAGTGCTCTAATGGTGCGTCATAGAGGGGTCAGTTTCATCGCCGACCTCCATTAATTTTATAAAAAATTAAAATAATAAATTGTCTTAAGGGTGTCAAATAGAGGGTTAGTATGTTTTAAAATAATATTTGGATTGAAAAAATACTGTAGGTCGGTTATACATATGACCCCTCTTGAGGCACATTTTTGGCAGTTAGAGCGGTTAGAAATAGAAATCTCATATAATTTTTTTTCCAACTAATTTTAAAAATAATAATATTCATAATTCCACGATCTTACTGGGAAAAAAATTTGCAGAATCGATTGAAGTTTTCCAAAAAAAAAAAAATTTAAAAAGTCAAAGAGTATACAAACATTTTCAAAAGTGAGACTCAATTTTAAAAATCATATAAAAGATTTTTTTTTTTTTTAAATTTTTTAGTATTTGTTTTTAAAAAGTACGTAAATAAAAGAATTAAAAAAAATTAATTTGAGCGATTTTTGAACAAGATATGAGTAAAAGAAGTTTGAGTTAACGAAAAATCTCCGTTTTTTTTTTTTAATTTACCAGGCAGAAGTTTTTAAAACTTAAAACTGTGAACAAATTAAGAAAATTTAAAGTGTCCAATTTGACATTGAATGCCCCATATGTATGTGTATATCAGATGCTATTATATATTTTATTCATCCTTGCAATAACACAATGACCTCAAAGTCACTAACAAATACACACAATGCTACACATATATAAATGTGTGTGTATAAGTGAGCACAAACTTTAATTCATACAGTGTAGTTATACACTAAAAAAAATAATTTTACAGCGAAAAGTTTTGTAATGGCAAAAACAAAAATTTTCGATCGAAATCTACATTTTTTTTTTGTAATTTTACAAATTTCCATGGTCTTTGTTCAAAAAAAATATAGTAAATTCAAGAGAATTCCTTGTAAGTTTTATTGCGTCAATGTTGTAAATTTAGGATTTTATTGGTAAAAAGCTCAAAAAAGCTCGTAGTTTATTTTTAAAGTCTCGAGAATTCCTTGTAAGTATTATGGCCTCAAAAAGTTGTAAATTTACAATTTTATTAGTAAAAACCTTGTAAAATTACAAAATTATTGGTAAAAAGCTTGCGAAATTACAAGGAATTTATGTCAAATAGGAGGAAGAAAAAAATATTTTTTTTTAGTAATGCTATACAGGGTGTTTCAAGTTCGAGTTTCTTTTTCAAATGCAAAGTAAACACACATTTGTAAAGGAAATTTATTATCTGTTTTTTAATATATATAGTAGAGATTCTACCATTTGCGAATAATAAATAATATCTTACAAATGTCCCCCGAGTGTGGACTTACACACGTCGATTCCTTTAGCGAAATTTTCGATGACATTTTTACCGCCAACGGTTTACGATATTTTGACATGTTGCCAACTTTTTCTTCGCCTATTGTTGATGATATCAAATTAACGATATGTGTTTTCAACAAGCCAACGAAACAATGAATTTATTGCGAGCGGAATTTCCGTACAGAATGATTTCACGAAGATCGGAAGCAATTTGTCCACCAAGATCGCCACCGCTAACGGATTACGGTATCGTGACATGTTGACAACTTTTTTTGGCCTATTGTTGATGATATGGATATTGCCGATATGAGGTTTCAACAATATGGTACGCCATTCCAGACAGCCAACGAAACAATGAATTAATTGCGAGCAAAATTCCCTGAAGATTATTTCACGAAGATCTGAAGCAATTTGGCCGCCAGTATCACCAGATTTAACGCCTTTGGACTATTTTCTTTGGGTTCATCTTAAAGAGAGTGGTTAAAAAAATAAACCAGAAACAATTTAAGCCTTGAAAGGCAACATTTGGTGTGAAATTGCCGAGATAAAGCCACAGGTATGCCAAAATGTCATCGAAAATTTTGCTTTATGAATCGACGTGTGTAAGCGTAGACACGGGGACATTTGGAAGATATTATTTTTTATTCATAAATGGTAGAACGTCTACTACATATATTAATAAACAGATAATAAATTTCCTTTAAAAAAGTGTGTTTATTTTTCATTTGAAAAAGAAACTCGAACTTGAAACACCCTGTACTATATACATATACAATATTTTCAAAATGTTGTCCAATTAACAGTTTTCTTTAGTAATTTTACAAATTTATTTTAAGTGTATATAAACTTTGAGAAAAAATAAATTTAATATAGTTGTAAAGTTAGTTTTTTATATACAAAGTATATAAATTGAAAATCTCAAAACATTTCACAGTATTAAAATTGCATTTTTCACATAAACTGTCTGCATTTTCTTACAAAACAGCAAACAAAAACAAAAAATACAAAAACATTTGGAAATTCTAGAAGATTTAAATTTTTAATTAATTTTCATTGTTTGTAATAACTTGTTTGTTTATTTATTTATCTTTTATGCAAATTGTTTGCCAAAAAACTTAAGATTCAATTATCACTTTTGTTTTTGGCACAATAATAAATACAGTTATCGTGTTAGAGCATGCGGAAATAACAACCAAAAATTGCCAGGTAATTTGCAAACATAAATGTCAGTGCAATCAGTACAGTGGGTCAAAATAAAGGATTGTAATATAATAGTACTGTGGCCGAATTGGAGTTTTTTTTTTGGATAAGCAAGGCACTCGGTAGGTAAATTTAATATTAATACCAGAAAATAAATCATTTTTAAATATATTTTGCAACTTAATTGGGGTAAATTTTGATTAGAAAATGTTTGTAGAACATTTTAACCCTTTTTAGAATAAAAATATTTATATCCTCATCGGAAATTCTTTTTTTTAACTAAAATTTTTTTCCCTTTTTCTTGTTCAAATTGGTCCCTATTTTTAATAAAAATATGGCTTAAAAAGTAGGAATACATGGCCTAAAAAGTAGGAATAAATCATTATCAATATTCTAGATTTTGTTGTTATTAAGCTAATCAGGCCTAAAATTTCCTTGTAATTAAAACAAGATTTTTATTACAATTTTCCCAACGTTTTTTTTTTTTGGATTTAGTTAATTTTCCCATTTTTAGTTAGTATTTTTTCCGAGTGTAGAGAGTTAATATGTTCTAAGAAAAACTGCAGAAAATCGCGAATAGCACCACCAAAGTTTACCAACAGAAGTCATTCAGAAGGTAGGATGGCTACAAACGGGTGGCTGCTTATTGAGGAACGGATTCTCAGCTCAAAAGTTGATGAATACAGTGAAGATTACTGATTCACTTAATCTGATCACGCCAAATGGAATAAGGGCATCAAAATCGTGGGCTGTAGCAATGACAAATCGTTAAGCTTTCACAAAAACTGCATCCAGGGCAGGCATGTTAAATGGGGTTTTCAATTTTGTACCAACATTCATGGCACAATAATACCAGGTAGTATTATTAGAATTTGCTGTCAATAGCGTCCACCTCTTAAATTCAAAATTTTAAAAATATAAATTTAAATAAATAAAAAAATCAAAACAGAAAAAATTGTAAACAATAGCAAACAACAAAATAAACAAGAAATCCCAGCAGACAATTTGAAAATATCTTCCAAAAAGTGGTTATGTTTATGCCCGTAGACAAAACTTTAAGCCACGGTTTTAGACAAATGGGTTAGTTTCCACAATAGGAACACAGTTTTGGCAATAATAACTATTTTCGTAAATGAAAATCGATTGAAAATTTTCCTTTTATTTATTTGTTTGTTGGGTTGGTTTATTATTTCAGGTTGTTGAAGCCAAGGGGTTTTATGTTTGTTTACATATTTTTGATTACTTTTTCTAATGATAGTACCGTTATAGTTTTACAATGCCAACATTCAAAAAAAGTTGTACTTTTTGGACACTGACGGTACCTTTTTGTTAATTCGGTTGTACTAAATTTTGTATACCCCCCAAAATCATATACCCCCCCCCCCCCCCACAAATTAATAGGAAAAATTTATATGGTTGCGTAAACACGAAATGTATCAAGATCTGAGAATTCTTCTAAAGATAAAAGGTCTCAAATTTTGCAATTTATACTATCTTCATTAATTGTCTATAAATAACTGACTGTTAGTATTGTGGAAAATTCTGAGACCTTTTTGTGATAAAAGTGAATAAGAATTTTTCCCAAAGTGTCTAATTCTGATATTTTTTCTATAAAAATAAGTTTTTAGCATCCGGAAATTTTTGTAAAAAAATTTTAGAAAAATTTTATTTGAAAACTTCTTTATACTATGTTTAGACCAAACAAAAACTAACTTGTTTTTGACAAAAAAGCATTTTGGAAAACCAAACTGTTTACAACGAATAAAAAGAGTTTTTGTTTGTCAAATCAAATTAATTATTTTCTAAATTCACTAAAAAACACAAAATTATAATAGCCACACGTTATTAAAAAAAATAAATTACACATTTATTTACTTTTTTAAAAGATTTGAATATTAATTTCACAAAAAACATGTATTTTTATTTTGACATTCGTTTTTATCAAAAGAAAATTGAAAAAAACATTCACACTGAATTAATAGTAGCATTGACCAGAACCTAAATTCTAGTTTTGTAAAGTTTTAGTTGGCAACGCAGTTTTTAAATTGTATGGAAAATTTATGTAGTTTTTGCCAAAAACCAAAAAAATATTCAAAAACAAGTTGTTTTCGTTGGTGCACAGAAAAAATTTGAAACGAATTTCAATCAACAAAAACGCAGATTCAATCAATTTTTTGATTGAAACTCCTCCAATTAAAAAAATTGTTATACCAATCATCAAATTGAAATTTATTTCAATCAAACATTTTTTCGATTTTGATCAAAAATTTGATCAATTTTTTGTTCAAAGTCAATCAAAATAATGATTGATTAATCAAATGAATTGTAAGCTTATGACAAAATAATCAAAAAATTCATCTTTTTTGCTTTCCAACATTTTGCCAACAATAAAAAAAAGTAATGCCCGATTATTTTGTATATTTTTGAACTAATCTATTCAAATAAATTAAAGCGAAAAAAAATCTGGTATGTTGAAAATTTGTAACAAAAAATAGCAAAAATTTTAATCAAAACATTGATTGACTCATTTAAATTTTGTTGATCAATACATTTAATTGAAAATTTTTAGCCAATAATTTTTTGTGTGTGTAAATACCGTATTAAACTATTTTAAAACAAGGGGTAAAACTTAAAAAAAAGTCTCATTTATTGTGTAAATCGTTCTGAAATCAGTAGCCTTGTGAGCATTTCTTTTTTTTTTGTTAAGAAAAAAGCTGGGTTCTTTTACCGATATTTCGATGAGTTAGTTATACAGAAAGAAATTGAAAATTTTAAAATTGTACCAAATGAGTCGCGGTAGTACCACGGTACTTTTGAAGGTCAAAATGTACCAAAAAAAGTACAATTGTACCAACTTTAACATCCCTGATCCAGGGTATTTAAAAGCTTTGACCTGGAAAAAAGATAGATGTAGTACCTGTTGATCACGTTCACCAAAAGACTACAGTTAAGGTATTGATTCCTCCTCCACTCATAGGAGATGAATTCATACTTACGCTAATTAGACGCCAAAATAAGTGGGTTGGTTCTGACGATAGTAGAATCATCAGGGGACGGAAGAGGGGCATGGGAGACGGTAAGGAACTCTGCTAGAAATCAAAATGAATCTATTCTAGTTCAAGGTCATTTATATTCGCCACTACCAATTAACATAATAAATACTCTACTTTCTTTATTAGAAAGAAGAAATAATCATAGCATTTCAAACATTTGATAATTTTCCAAAAATTAATTAAAGATCGCTTCGGGGTTTTCCAATTTCTCATCATCAGAAGTCTTTAGAAATTTAGGTAACACTGTTGATTTCCCAACATCAAATACTTTAATAAATAAAATAAAGGTTTAATAAATAATTAATTTTTATTATTTTTATACCCTCCAACCACAGTATGGAGGTATACTCACTTTGTCATTCCGTTTGTAACGCATCGAAATATCGGTCGGGGACCCCATAAAGTATATATATTATTGATCCATGATCGATTCTAAGACATTCTGTGAATGTCCGTCCGTCTGTCTGTAGATGGCACGATACAGTCCAAACTAAAAGAGCTAGCCTCCTGCAATTTGGCATGAATATGTCTTGTTCCTAGGCAGGCTAAGTTCGTAAATGGAAAAAAGTTCCCCCTTGAAGAACTGAACCAACCTCTGAAATAATACACTTTTTTTACATGTTTTTTTGTATTTTTGTTAAATAAATGAAACATTTGTTATATTTATCGGGATGGGAAGGTGCTCTCAACATCCCCCACTGACCCCCATCACCCCCCCCCCCCAAAAAAAACAAACGCCCCTGACAATTTTTTTTTTTATTTTTTTTTTACATTTTGGAGGGTATAAAAGATTCGGCACAGCCGAATTTAACACTCTCACTTGTTAATAATCACACTGTATACATTGTTAGTTTTATCGAGTAGATCACAAAAATGCCCAATAAACTAGCCAGACACCATCAAAATTTAGAGTTATTGTCAAAAAAAAAACGTTTTTTTGCTTTTCTCATTAAACCTCGTTTAATTCAGAATTGTTATTTTTGAAACTTTTTTTGAGTTTATCAATTTTTTTTTGCTATAGTTCGTTCAAAGACCTATCGCAGTTATAAAATTATTCTTAAAAAAAAAATAATTTTGAATACGATGAGCATTTTCCTGAAAAAATCGGATAATAATTGACAGAGTTGTAATAATTTTTCTAAAAAAGAAAATTAATATTTTGCTGAAATTCGGATTACCCAGTAAAATCATCATGAAACAGTCATCATGAAAGGTCGAGTATGATAATTTTAAAAGTTTTCGGTGCGCTGAATCCGAATTTGATCTTGATATTACTCTATCGCATTAGGTTTTCGAGATAACAAGATATGTTAAATATCTCGAAAACCTGACGCTATAGAATCATTTTAAAAACTTAAAAAACCAAAAACTTTGATGGAAGTTTTAATTGTGTCAATTAAAAATTTACTTAAATTTTTTGTCAAACTTTTAATAATTTTTTTTTAAAAGTTTACTCAATACTATTAAATCGTTAAGTGGTGCAAAATTAAGTAATTTTTAACTCAATAGTGTTAAGAATTTCTCAAATATTTTTTTATTTGTTTTTCTGTGTATTTGTATAATAGACACTGTATTTGTATAATAGACACTAGACGGACATCCCTAGATAGACTGAAAAGCGGTTGAGTATCTCGAATATATGGGATCTACCAATATTTCGATGTGTTACAAAGGTATTGACCAACTTATATATGGGGCATTCCATGTCAAATCGGACACTTTGAAATTTTTTTTTTTTAGATTTTCCCAATTTGTTTACAGTTTTTAGTACCCTTCGAAAACTCTTTCGTGGTAAGTTTCCAGATTTTTTGATGACCCGTTCAAAAGATATCGAATTTTTAAAAATTGGCAGTTTGTTCCTTTACTCAAACTTCTTTTACTCATAGCTTCTTTAATAATGGTCCAAATTTCAAATTTTTTTTTTCAAAATTTTTGTTTTTTTACGTTCTTAAAAAAAAAAATCCCAAAAAATTCTTAAAAGCGCTCTAGTATGCGATTTTTAAGTTTTAAAATTTAAATCTAATTTTTGAAAATGTTTGTTCTCTTCGATTTTTTTGAAATTTCTTTGTGTACCACCAATTTTATATATGGGGCATTCCAAGCCAAATCACTCACTTTCAGACCCGACCCCTTTCGATTTATTTTATTTTTGGATATGTTTTAGTACTTATTGAATGCAACTTGGACACCAATTTTCAGCCTTTTATTCCAAGATGGTGTTGAGTAATCAATTTTTCAAAATGGCGATTTTCTCAAAAAAATTCAAAAGTTGAAACTTTTAATTAATTTTGACCATTTAAAAATATAGATATTTAAAAAAAAATTGGACAACATTTTGTTGGTATTTAAATGCTGTTTTAGAAAAAAAATATGAAAAAATTATTCGATGTAATTATCACATATTTTTTGACTTTTAAAAATTAAAATCGACTATTTGGAATAGTCCGAAACCTTCGATTTTTTTGTTAAAAACTAAAAAAATTCTACTCTAGATTACGCAACTTTTAAGCCATAATTCGAGATGTGATCACAATTCTTTCTATTTTTTTTTAAATTTTAAAAATTGCACCTTTTATTTTTTGGCTTTGATTTATTTTATATGGTGCTCCAAAAAAAAATAAATTGGTAGATATTGACCCTACCTTACCCTAGATATATTCATTTCGAGGTAGAAATACGTCTCACAAAAATTTAGAACGATCGGAAAGGGGTAAGGCGTTTAGCATTGTCCTTGAAGTTTAAAAAACGGATTACAAGGAAAAATATGAATTTTTTTCTGTTTTCGCAATATTTTTGGTATTTTAAGTTAAGTTTTATTTCAAGCAATTACAGAATTTTGATGCAGAGTAAAATACCTTTCTAATAAGGTACTAAAAACTAAAATCGGTAGAAAATCAGCCAAGTTATTAGAACTTCCCCAGGCATCTAGCGTGTGTCATACCGCTTGATTAAAGAATACGAGTCCCTTTTTTAAATTTATTAAAATTTTCTACTGTAATAACATTTTTTCATTATTCATGTTTCGGTGTAATATTTTTTTGGTTTTTCCAAATTTTAAAACAAAAAAAAAATTTTTTTTTTAAATAGAGATTTTAAAAGGGTCTTGAAAATGCAGGCATTTTTAGCATTAATTTAAAACATGTTAGCTAAACACAATATGAAAAATACTTGTCATCAAATTACATATGAACTAGAAGAATAAAAAAATGTTATTACAGTAGAAAATTTCAATGATTTTCAAAAATCGGATTGTATTGCTTATTCATGTTGTCTGCCATATGTTAGATGCCTGGGGAAGTTGTAATAACTTGGCTGATTTTCAACCGATTTTAGTTTTTAGTACCTTATTAGAAAGACATTTTACTCCACATCATAATTCTGTAATCACTTGAATTAAAACTTAACTTAAAATACCAAAAAAATTGCGAAAACAGAAAAAAAATTCATATTTTTCCTTGTAATCCGTTTTTTAAACTTCAAGGACCATGCTAAACGCCTTACCCATGTCCGATCGTCCTAAATTTTTGTGAGACGTATATTTACCTCCAAATGAATATATTTAGGGTAAGTTAGGGTCAGTATCTACCATTTTTTTTTTTTTGGAGCTCCATATAAAATAAATCAGAGCCAAAACATAAAAGGTGCAATTTTAAAAATTAAAAAAAAAATAGAAAGAATTGTGATCACATCTCGAGTTATGGCTTAAAAGTTGCGTTATTTAGAGTAGAATTTTTTTAGTTTTTTAAAAAAAAATCTAAGGTTTCGGACTTTTCCAAATAGTCGATTTTAATTTTAAAACGTTAAAAAATAAGTGATAATTACTTCGAATAATTTTTTAATATTTTTTTTCTAAAACTACATTTAAAAACCAACAAAACGTTGTCCAACTTTTTTTAAGATATCTAAAGTTTTAACTGGTCAAAATTAATTGAAAATTTCAAGTTTTTAATTTTTTTGAAAAAATCGCCATTTTGAAAAATTGATTACTCAACACCATCTCGGAATAAAAGGCTGAAAATTGGTGTCCAAGTTGCATTTAATAAGTACTAAAACATATCCAAAAATAAAATAAATCGAAAGGGGTCGGGTCTAAAAGTGAGTGATTTGGCTTGGAAAGCCCCATATATAAAGAAAATTTTTAATTATTTTCATATCTCATTACTATACACTTAGATGTACTTAAATTAATAAACAATAACATATTTTCCTTGTTTACAAAAAATTGGTGGCCAAAACAGTTGGAGGTCAAAAAAATTCATATTTTTGGATTTTTTGATTGGGTCATTGGAAAAATGGGTTGATAACTGAATTTAAACTATTGTACCATTTTTTAAATTTTTAATGTTTTGACTTGAAAAAAATAAACTAAAAAAAAATTTTAAAAATTATTTAAAAAACGTCCACAAATAACTTCATTTTCCAGCTCGACCCTTGTATCTCATTTAATATTAGCTCAATATGGACGCTATTAAGCTTGGAAAATTTCCTATATAGCATTTTTTTTTTAATTAGTCGATTGATAATAAGGGTTTTTATTGTCAACTTTTGGGGTGTATGGGGTAGTGATGCTAATACATAGCTGAGCCTACTCAAATGTCAACCTCTCCGGCCAGTGGAGCACCCTGCCTATAACAGATGAGGAAATGGTGACCGATCATGGGCGGTATAACCCCAATATCGTGCATATTAAATCCTGTTACAACACAACTTGCCAGCCTGATGGCATTGAGATCATCAGGCTAGGAGCGATAGGCTGATAACCCGTCGTATCTGAAAACCAAATTATCCCCAGAAAGTCTATAAATGAAAAACCAACCAGAAATTCGATGACGACCCTATGCTTTGAAAAAGGACTACGATTTGCCACATGGAATGTACAGACGCTATATAAGGCTGGTAGACTAGCACAGGCTGGTAAAATTCTGGAGAAATATATGATGTCGTTCATTGGTATGAGTGAAGTCAGGTGGAACCAGAGTGGTCAAATAAGAACTACTAATGGCCATGTTATGTACTGGTCCGGCATGCCTAACGAAGATGACATACACCAATATGGTGTTGGTATTTTGGTCAATAATAAGTTCCGTAATGCTGTTATTGACTACAAATTTATTAATGAACGTATAATGACGATGAGGTTTAAAGGCCGCAGCAAAAATCTTACTGTTATTCAATGCTATGCTCCCACCGAGGAGGCGGCGGATAGTGTGAAAGATGCTTTCTATGATTTACTTAATACCACCTTAGCAAAAACTGTAAAAACCGACCTAAAAATTTTAATGGGAGACTTCAATGCGAAAGTAGGCTCTGATAATGTTGATCTTCAGCATACATATAATGGGAGTGCACGGAATCGGAGCTATGAATGACAACGGTGAACGTTTTGTTGAATTATGCGGACTGAATGAATTTAAGATTGGTGGCACAAAAGTTACCTGGAAATCGCCTGATAACAACACCGAGAACCAAATTGATCATATCTGCGTCAGCGCCAAATGGAGTAATAGCCTTTGTGATGTACGTAACAGGAGAGGAGCAGATATTGGTTCCGATCACCATCTTCTGTTTGGGAAGTTACGATTTAATATCAAGAATGTGCGCAAGCACGAAAACATGTCCGAGTAAAATATAACACAAATAAATTAAGATCACCACAACATCGTAGTATGTTCACGGAACTACTTAACAACAAATTTAAGGAAGCAGTCACAACGAACAGTATCGAGCAACATTGGAAGAAAATTAAATCAGCTGTAATTGAAGCCTGCGCAGAGGGTCTTGGGAGAGCATGTAATAAAAAAGAAGAATTTATTTCACCACAAACATGGAACATTATTGACGAACGTGCAAAACTTAAAAATAAAATCAACTCCCTGAAGAATGCAAATGAACGAAAACTAGCTCAGAAAGAATATAGTCAGATGGATAAACAAGTCAAGCGAGCTATAAAGGAGGATAAAAAAGAACAGATGGACAATATGGTGGCAGAAGCTGAAAATGCAGCAGCAGTGCATAACATGAGAGACTTATTTAAAATTACTAAACAGATAGCAGGTTCAATAAAAAAGAAATCAGTCCCCGTTAAAAGCCTAGATTGAAAATTGCTTACCAACGTTGATGACCAACTAAAACGATGGAAAGAACACTTTATTAGTGTACTCAACGTGCAACGAGAGGGTATTCATATCACCCATTCAAATCAGCAAAACATTCTCCCCATAAGAACTGACCCACCATCTAAACAAGAAATTTTGGATGCCATTATTACTCTGAAGAACGGAAAGGCGGCAGGTGTGGATAATATAATAGCAGAAATACTCAAAGTAAATCCAAACATGTTTTCAAATATACTTCATCCACTGTTTCATCAAATATGGAATTTAGAGTTATTCCCTACGGATTGGTTGCAGGGCATAATTGTTAAATTGCCAAAAAAAGGTAATGCAACAGACTGCAACAACTGGAGAGGCATTACAATTCTTTGTGTTGTCATGAAAGTGTTTATGAAGATTATTCTAGAACGAATGATAAAACACGTTAACAAGGAGCTGCGCCCCGAACAAGCAGGTTTTCGAAGTGGTAGATCATGCGTCGATCAGATCAACACCCTAAGAATTATAATTGAGCAAGCGGTAGAAATGCGATCGTCGTTATATATCCTTTTTATTGATTATGAGAAAGAGTTCGACTCTATTCATAGAGAGTGTATTTGGGCTGAACACAAAAGATAATTTCTGTAATACGAAGCAGCTATGAGAGTTTCCAATGCTCTGTTATTCACGAAGGTCAAATGTCCGAGCCATTTAATACCATTTCCGGCGTAAGACAAGGCTGCTTGCTATCACCACTATTGTTTCTAATTGTTATGGACGCTGTTTCCAAACGCGCAAATGAAAGAAAACCACGCGGAATTGTTTGGAATCCCATCAGGCCAGATGCCCGCTTAGAATCACTTGATTATGCCGATGACAAGTGCGAACTCTCCCACAGACTATGTCATATGCAAGGAAAGCTGGATGATATATCAGAAGAATCAAATAAGGTTGGTCTAAGAATTAACAAATCAAAAACAAAAGAAATGCGTATTAACCCCGGATCTGTAGAACCCCTTAACTTTTTACAAACTTCAGTTGAACGTGTTGAAGAATTCCAATATCTAGGCAGCATAATTACAGAAGAAGGTGGAACAATAAAAGATGTGGAAAGCCAAATAAAAAAAGCCATTGGTGCGTTTACATAACTACACAAGGTTTGGAACTCCACCTCTTATAGTTTAAAAACGAAGATTAATATATTTAAAGCCTGTGTTTTATCCGTATTGCTTTATGGTTGCGAGACATGGTCGGTCACAGAAGCAGTAAAAAATAAACTACGAGTCTTCGTTAACCGATCTCTTCGGAGAATTCTAAAAATATTTTGGCCCCGCACCATCACCAATGGAGAACTGTGGACAAGAACATACGTGAGGGACGTTAACATTGAAGTTTGCAAAAGAAAATTTGGTTAGATCGGTCACACCCTACGCAAGCCGCCTGAAGAAGTTTGCAACTACGCCCTTATCTACAACCCACAAGGAAGCAGAAAACGGAGTCGGCCAAAGAATACCTGGCGACGATCTACAATGCAAGAAATAAATTCCATATCAGATAGTATTGGACGCAACTTCAACAACATCGGAGAGCTCAAAGATCTGGCCGCACATCGACAAAGACGGAGACAAGTTCTAGACTGCCTATGCCCAGTATAGAGGCAGCTCGTACTCAACCGAAGACGAGCAAGGCAATTGATTGATTGATTGATTGATTGTCAACTTTTTGGTTAACGAATTGCATTTATTTTAGTCCTGTACACTTTCTTTTGACGCTCACTGTATATCCACTCTTAGCTTTTTGATGAACATTGCCAAAATTTTTGGCAACCACATCTGTTTTGCAGCAACTATAAACCTGAAACCACATGTTTTCGTACGCTTGTCTATGTTTGAAATGCACCACAAAGTAACCAGCAAAAAAGACAAACAGTTCATTTTAATACATAAATTACAAGACAAAGCCGTCTTTGTTTGTAATGAAGCGGAAATGTGAAATCATTTAGACAATACAGACTTTTGAACAAAAAAAACAAAAAATTTGACAGAAAGATAAAGTGAACAAGTTTGCAAAAGAAACTGAAAATGAATTTAAATTGTCTAATGATGAGAGGAGAACACTGCTGCACTAACTGTCAGACATAAGAAAGAAAAAAATAATAAAATAAAAATGCAAACTAATATGCTATTTACATATACCCCGAAATTCACATAAATTTGGATTTCAAATCCAATTAAAATCTATACCGTTTACATATGCTTTTTTGACATTTAGCGGGATTTTGTTTGTACTAACTCTGTATTTTCTTTTGATTTGTGTACTGGGTTGTTAGTTAGAAAATTACCCAATTTTATAAATATTTCTAAAAACAATAATTTTTCTTTGCCGGAGCCAATATTTTCAATCCCACTAGTATATGTTGGGACCACAATATCAAAAAATGTGTTTTTATGTAGAGCTGCTTCTTTAAATGCAAGAAAATTAACATTTTTGCCAAGTTTGGGGCCGCCACCATTGAGTTTTTTTCTTTGTTAGGAAGACCAAATTGGTCAACTAAATTGTGCGTTTACCATTTGCAATCGTAAATTTTAAATGAAACATTGTTAAACATTGTTTTTATTAATCTTTTAATAGTTTTAAAAAAATAAATTTTAATTGTTTTTTTACTTTATAAAAAACAACAACAGCTGATAAAAAATCGTGTGCAGCGTTGTAAAAAAATCATTAGGGATGATTATTTTGGGAAAACCCATAGTTGTACAATTAGAAATTTTTTTGGGATTTTAAATTGCGATTTTACGATTTTCCCAAAATCCAAGGTTTTTTTTTTATGGGATTTGACATTTGAAATCCAAAAAAGTAATTGGATTTACTTGGATTTTCATTGAAATCCCATTTTTTCTGGATTTCGAGGTATATGTAAATGGCATATAAATGATAAAAAGGATTTTAAAGTTAGTTTTGGCAACCAAAAGCACCTGCTGACAAAGAAAAAATACACACACATACATACAGAAACGGAAAGTCATCGTCGTGATCAAATAAAAGTATAATTGAGATTAAAGTAAAATTAAAAAAAGAGGAAAAGTAAAACTAGGGCAACAAGGATTTTCATTTAAAAAACAAACCTACACACACTCATAAATAATAAAATATGACACTTTCTTGTGCTTTTGTAGTTGTGTGACATTTAAATCTTTTAATACCCAGAAAAAAAAGGACTTTCAGCTTTTTTTTGTACACTACTTTTATGCTTTCGTACATTTAATAACACTGTGCAACAAATTTTGGATCATCGCTTTGAGCCTCAATGCCTTCAACGCAATATGAAACATCAAAAGGACAAAATCGCCAAAGGGTTTTGCAAAATCAGTTCGGATTTCTTTTTTATAGCCCACTAAAGTTTTTATTTTTTTTATCAAAGGCGTTTGGAAAACGTCAAAACACTATAATAAAAACACATTTAAGCTTCAAAATATGATTTAATAACTTCAGTGAAATTTTATGGCGGTTTTTTTCTTAGAACAGTTTAACCCTCTAACTGCCATTTTAAGGGGTCAGTTTAGTCCTTTTCGAAAACTTAACACAGAAGTCTAATAAAACGTCCATTTAGAGGGTTAAAATGTTCAACAAATATTTGCTTCATAAAATTTCACTAGGGGTTGTCAAATGTTCAAAGTTTGGGAGATATGCGCAAAATGCTTAAAAAGGGTCAAGTATAAACAATCAATGTTTCTTATTTGTTTTACCAAAGCAATGTTAATAAATATTGACAAAAAACAGTGCAAATATATTTATAAATTATTTATATGTTTTATAAAATTTTATGATTATTCCCATTTTAAGGGGTCATTTTTGTCCTTTTTTAAACGAAATACAAAATTGTCTATGAAAAAGGCAGTTAAAGGGTTAAAATGTTGAGGATGCTGTGGCTCACAAGGAAGTTCTTTCAGAGGGCACCCGCCGCACATTGGGTTCAAATGGTACCAAAGTGGCGATTAATTGAAATTTATAAATGAAGTTTTTGTTATAAGTTTTGGTATGGGGTAAAAGTAGATTAATTTCTGCAACGCTAGATATCAAAATCAATAAACTAAGTTGTTTACTTTTTTTTCGGTGAGCTGTCAAAGTTAGCAAATTATTGCAGTCTTTGAAAAAAGTAAAAAAATTAAAATTTTTTACAATTCAAGCGATTATTAGTAGTATTAAATCTTTTAAAAGAAAATCTTTTATAATGGAACCTTAAACAACATGTGTTAAACTAAATTGGAAATTTTTTTTTTTTTATAAAAATTGGGTCTTAACGTTTTTAATAATTTTTTTAAAAAGGACCCGAAATTGGGATATTTTCCCCATTTAATGGGCCACACATATTAAGTTAGTAATAGTTGGATTTAGTTTTGTCGATTTAAAAAAAGTATAGGATATCAGCTTTTATTTAAAAGAAAAAAAGTACAGACAATGCCCGGCCCTTTTTTTTTATTCCCGTTTTTGTGTAAAAAGTCTGGGTATCGTTTATTAAACAAGACCATTATATGTGTGTATATACCCTTCAACTACAGTATGGGCTTACACTCACTTTGTCATTCCGTATGTAACGCATCGAAATATGGGTCTAGGACCCCATAAAGTGTATATTATTGATCACTGATCGATTCTAAGACATTCTGTGACTAACAGTGTGTCCGTCCGTCCGTCTGTTGTTGAGCACACCATAAAGTACATAAATCAAGAGATAGAATCCTGAAGTTTGTCACAAATATGTATAATCGTCATAAACTGGTTAAGTTCTTGAACGAGCAAAATTGGACCAGGGGGAAAAAAGTTCCCCTTGGAAGAACTAAAACTACCCCAGAAAAATATTTTTTTTTACAAGTTTTATTTGTATATTTGTTCAATAAATGAAACATTTTAATGCCATATGAAGTTCATCGACCTGAATTTGAACCAAGGGGGATCTGGAAAGCGAATTTTTTCGGTCCGCCCCTTTTTGGGGGCGTGTATAGAAAAAATAATTTAAATAATGATAAATTTTTATTAATTAGGTGCAAAAAATGACATCTATTGTTTTTGGCAAAGTTTATCGCGAGCGGTAGGTGTCCCTCATAGTCACCCGGGAAACCCCCCCCCCCCTACGCCAAAAATAGTCCCCTCCATTTGTTTTTTGTAGCTTTATTACATGTTCAAGGGTTTCGTGTTTTTTTCCAAATACAAAAAAAACGACTAAAAGATTAAAAAAAAAACATTTTGTTTAATTTTTTTTTCTCGAATGCTGTGTTTTTATGTATTTTTGATAATTCGTTAATAAAAAACTACAATATTCCCATAAATCACTTTTTTCAGATAAATTTGTACATTTATGAGATTTTGTGAAAAACAAAAATTGGATTTTAAATAAAATTTAAAATAATATAAATACATATTATGCATTCTTTCTTTGAGTACTTTGATAGCACATTATGTACACTTTAATTTCCATTTTTTTATTATTAATTTATCGCTTTTCATTCCAAAGTTACAGCAAAAATTGTGAACTATAACCCTTTTTTCCGAAAAACAAAAAAACGTCTAACAGGTTAAAAAATTTTTTTTTTTCCAAATTTTTTTTTTCCAAAATGTGTATTTTTACGTGTTTATATTAGTTCATTAATAAAAAAATATAATATTCGAAAACTACTGCTTATCTGAATTAATCGCCATTTTGGGTACCATCGAACCCACTGTGCGCCGATTGTCCTGAGACTTGCATATGGGAATGAGGGGAGAAAAATAGGAATTACCTGTTTTTTTTTAGCTGCCCAATCTCAAATTAAGAAACGGATTGCCACCTTATGAAAAATGAGATCTTTCGCGAAAATCCGAATAAAATCCGAACTAGCAGGAATTTCGCCAAACGCAAAAATACGGGTCAGCTTAATTTTAATAAAGATTATTTTGTGTGATTTTGGCAGTCCTACGTATGTACATCTCCTGACTGACCTGCCATTAGATAGGCCTTCAAAAAACCTTTCGATTTGTATAAAAAGTTTATATAGTTTCTTTTATAGAAATGTGAAAAATCGTCAAAAAACGAAAAAAATCCTGTTTTCCTTCTCCCCTTTGACCCGTCAAATGTGAGATTGGGCAGGTAAGAAAAAACAGGTAACTCTTATTTTCCTCCCCTCTTTCCAATATGCAAGTTACAGGACATTTGGAATCTCCTGATTCCAAATCTGCCACCCAGCTCTTTTGTAGTACGTGCCGTTTTTGAGATATTCGCATTTAAAAACTAAAAAAACAAAAATTTTGCGGTCCACTGTTACATATTTTTACATAGCTTCCAAAAAAATAGGACTTGATTTCATATGAAATGCACCTCCTGGTTTCAAAACTGGGATCAAATTTTTTTTAGCTTATTCCGTTTTGGAGGTATTCGTGTTCGAAATATTCGCGTGAAAAAATTCTCAAAAGCGAATATCTCGAAAACGGAGAATGCTAGAAATATTTAAATTGCAGTTTTGGAATCAGGAGGTCCATTTTATATATAATACTGTCCTATTTAAAAATTAAAAAATTAAAAAATTGGATGGCAGATTTGGATTCAGGAGAGGAAAACCTATCAGAATCAGTTGCGTTTTTCACTTGGAAGATTTTGTTGTCGAACAGTGTAATTATTAAGCAATAACTCGAAAACAAGATCAGCTGGGATGATCGTGTTAACGATTTTTAAATTTCAAAATAAAGAGGAGTGAAATGGCATTAGCCATTTGTAAACATTTTGTGTAGCAGGAAAAACTCGACGAGACATAATACGAAACGACACCATACGGGAAAATCTGTCAACAGAACCGCTAAATTGAGTGCAATAAGCTCAGATTGAGCGCAATAAGCTCAGATGGTTGAATGGCTCAGAATGCCAGAAGATCGCTTGCCAAAACGAGTGTCAAAAGCAAGACCGACTGGTACAAGAAGCAGAGGGAGAAGAAGAACTACCCGGCAAGATACAATTAATAACATTCTGACTGAAAGAAGAATCGAGCCTAGAACAGCCAAAAAACGGCACAAGATAGAAATGAATGGAGAAGTCTTTGCACACTGAAAAAAAATTTTACCATTTTTAAAGCATGTTGAACTTAATTTAAAAAAAGAAGGGTATGCGAGGGCTCCAAAGATATTAATTCTTCTTCCAAGTATATTTTTTCCTAAAACATAGTAATGCATTTACTTAAATATATCTTAAAAGTAAGTAAAATTGTACTTATTATAAGTTTAATTGTTTTTATCCAGAGGAAAAATATTTTTTTAAAATAAGGAAAAATTTCCTTAAACTTACGGATTCTGTGGACCCTATGGAGTCCCAATGTGAGGACCCTACGGGCCCCCAATATATGGGGTCCGCCCATGAGTATGTGCGTACACTATTATAGGGTCACTATTGATTTTGATTCAAAATTTTGGTCAGAATCGCTCTATCTGGCTTAGTTTTCGAGATCTGGGAATGGGGTCTTGAGAAATTTGATCATGAAATAACTCGAAAACTTTAACTCGGAGAGCTTTCGGGTCTTCGGCGGTCATATTCTACAAGTTAAGGACTACAAATATGCCTTTAGAATTTTTTTCGTATCTATAGTATTTGCAGAGTTATAGGCATTTGAAAATTCCTCGAAAATCGAAATTTGGATTTAAAGTTAGGGTCTCATGGGGTCTTTAGATGGGGCCCCCAGATGGGGTCCCCAAAATACCTCAAGTATTTTTTTCTTAAGTTAAGTCAATTCTTTCTTAAACTGATGAAGATATGGATTCAAATAAAGTCAATGAAATCAATAAAATAAAGGTTACTTTTTTCTTAATTTAAAACAAAAATTGATTAAATTAAAGAAAATGCGTTTTGGAATTAAAGATAAGTACTTATTTGATTCAATGTCTTGAAAATTTCTATACTATTTTTAAGTAAGTTACGTACTTATTTATTTTTTTTGCACACAATTTAATTTTTTTTCTTTTAAGTAAAACAAAATTTTTTAATAAACCCTTTTTTTCTTAAATGCAATCAATTCGCCATTAATGTAAAGAATTTTTAACTTAATTTAAAAAAACAAATTAAGGAAAACTTTTGTGCTTTTTTAAGTATTTGCAGTTCAAGTTTACTTTCTTTGTTTTAAGTAAAACCACCTTATATTAAGTTAAGTTGAAGTAAATTATAAAAAAAATTGTGTACTTAAATTAATAACAGTGTTTATTTAATTTCAGTATAGTTATTTTTTTCAGTGCAAAAACCTCTACACTGCAAGGTAGAAAGAGGTCCGGAATATGTATGTATGTATGAAATGGCATTAGCCCATTTTGTCACAATTTTAACACAATAAACTTGCTTTAAAAGGGGTGTGGTACAACAGAGTGGTGAATGGTATAAAAAAATAAATAAAAAATTTAACAGCACATTTTTGAGAGCTGGTCGGCCTGCTTATGTTGGGGAGACCTTATCCCTCGCGATAAATCTTAACAAATTAAGTTGTCATTAATATTATTTATTTTTTAACCACACGCCAAAAAAATGGCGGCAAAAATTTTTTTTTTTAATGCCCTGGGTCTAACTGCAGGACTCTGACCTATTTTGAATTTAAAAACGTTTCATTTCATTAAGAAAAATACAAAAAAACAAACGAAAAAAAAAAATCAGAGGTTGGTGTAGTTCTTTATGTAAGAAAATTTTTCATTCTGGTCTAATTTTGCCTATTTCCGAACTTACACTCAGAAAAAAAAACTAACTTAAAAATGGGAAAATTTACTAAATCCAAAAAAAAATTGATAATGATTTAGCTCCATTGCCATGTATTTCTACTTTTTAGTCCATATTTTTCTTAAAAATAAGGACCAATTTGAACCAGAAAATGGGAAAAATTTTCCAATTTTTTAGTTAAAAAAAAAAACATTTCTGATGAGGAAATTTTTCCTAAAAATTTGTTAATTTCATATTTTTTATTGGTTTATTTATAGAAAAGCATGTGAATACACAAATAATTCTCATTATGTACATTTTTTATTATAAATATAAAAAAAACGTTTGCTTTTTATATATATGAGGCATTCCACACCAAATGTCCAGTGAAAAAAACATGTGTACCGTAAACTTCTGAATAGGTGGTATGGATAGCCCTATATCCAACTTAGAAAATTGCGTTTTTGGTTTTTCAATTTTTCAAAAACTTGGCTTAGGAGGCGTGGTCAAATATTGGAAAAATGGTCAAATTTGTGGCGAGTTGCCTTGATTAAATATTTATCACATTAAAACGGAATGCACCACAATCTCAAAAATTTACAGTCTTATGCAGTTTTGTATGGGCTATCGATTAAAATTTTTTTTTTTTGGAAAATTTTCAGAACATGTTCTGAAATTTGCCATTTTTTAAAAAAGTCAATTTATCAAAAATCCGTCCACTTTTTTTTTTTTCTTTTTTATTTATTTTTTTAAAAGTTTAGATGTTTGTCCATCCACACAAAAAAAATCAGAAACACGTTCATCTTTTTTTTTCGAGAAAATCGCATTTGAACTTTAAATTTCATAAAAATTTAGTAATTTGCTTGTATTTTCTTGTGTCAACAGAGCGTATGACGAATATTTATGCAATTAATATTGCTCATTCGCAACTTTAAAACAAAGAAATACAAGCAAATAACAAAATTGTTATGAAATTTAAAGTTCAAATGCGATTTTCTCGAAAAAAAAGATGAACATGTTTCTGATTTTTTTTGTGTGGATGAACAAACATCTACACTTTTAAAAAAAATAAATAAAAAAGAAAAAAAAGTGGCCGGATTTTTGATAAATTGACTTTTTTTTAAAAAATGAAAAATTTCAGAACGGGTTCTGAAAATTTTCCAAAAAAAATTTTAATCGATAGCCCATACAAAACTATATAAGAACGAAAATTTTTGACATTGTGGTGCATTCCGTTTTAATGTGATAAATATTTAATCAAGGCAACTCGCCACAAATTTTACCATTTTTCCAATATTTGACCACGCCTCCTAAGCCCAGTTTTTGAAAAATTGAAAAACCAAAAACGCAATTTTCTTAGTTACATATAGGGCTATACAAACAACCTATTCAGAATTTTACGGGACACATGTTTTCTGTAGCGGGACATTTGGTGTGGAATGCCTCATATGTATATTAGAGTGGCACTTAAAAATTAAATTTTCGAATATCAAAATGCGCGGGTCGGAATATTATGTAATTGCGTCTAAAAATGATTGTGTAAAAATTTCAGGGAAATCGAATAACTTTAACCCGTGCCGCTTTGAGGTCAAAGTTTCGGGTTTTTGGGGAAAAGGGACGATGATTTGAAAAAAAAAATAAAAAAAAGTTTTTATGAAATTAATTAAAATAAATTTTTTTTATTTAGCTTTTACTCAAACCTACTTGGAAAAAATTATGTCAACTTTGTATGACATCATTAACCCGTTAAAAATTTTAAGCTAAAAATTACCATGAATTTAGGGGGGTACTTCAAATGAGTATTTTCGATTTTTTAAAAATTTTATTAAACAAAATTTTTAAATTCAACATTTCTATACAAGTCACTAATAAAAAACATCCTAAAGATTAAATGTTAAAAAAATTGGGGATATACACCGACTCAATTTGTTTTTGGAGCCGTTTGATTTTTGTGGATTTCAAGGAAATTACGATTTTGTGTAAATTTTTTTTTATGAGAATCGATTTTCGAATAAACTGACCAAATTTAAATTTTTTGTTGCTTCTGTTGATCAAATTAATTCAGTTAAGAACTATTAACTTTATTAGACATCGTTAACCCATATTGGCAGGGGACAAATGTGACCCAAGCAGCAAATTTAAAGTTTGTTTCTAGAATTTTAAGAATTTTATTGTTTCAAAATCATTTTGGTGGTCTATTACATACTAATTTATAGTGTCCGACCGAATATTTGGCTTCGGCATTGTCCAAAGAGCAGCACTCGGCCAGTATTCGGCTTCGGCTACATTTTTGGCCAAATATGGCCTTATACCGAATAATTATATAAAACTTGTACGAACGTGTTAAAAAATGTTTTTGTGGAAAAAACAAACACTAAAAAAAGTCTTGCACTCAAAAAAAAAATTTTACTCACAACAGGTTGCACACTCGAAAAAATGTGCACTCAAAAAAAAATTATTTTTACAAAAAAAACATTTATGGATTCAGTCAAAATATATTTAAATAGTAAAAACAAATAAAAAAGGTAAATTTGACCGAATCCATAAATGTTTTTTTTAGTAATTTTTGTAAAAATATTTTTTTTTTTGAGTGCACATTTTTTCGAGTGTAAAACCTGTTTTGAGTAAAAATTTTTTTTTGAGTGCAAGACTTTTTTTTAGTGTTTGTTTTTCCTCAAAAACATTTTTTAACACGTTCGTACAAGTTTTATATAATTATTCGGTATTCGGCCATATTTGGCCAAAAATGTAGCCGAAGCCGAATACTGGCCGAGTGCTGCTCTTTGGCCAATGCCAAAGCCAAATATTCGGTCGGACACTATAAATTAGTATGTAATAGACCACCAAAATGATTTTGAAACAATAAAATTCTTAAAATTCTAGAAACAAACTTTAAATTTGCTGCTTGGGTCACATTTGAGGCATTCCACACCAAATGTCCCGCTACAGAAAAACATGTGTCCCGTAAATTTCTGAATAGGTTGTTTGGATAGCCCTATATGTAACTAAGAAAATTGCGTTTTTGGTTTTTCAAATTTTCGAAAACTGTGCTCAGGAGGCGTGGTCAAATATTGGAAAAATGGTAAAATTTGTTGCGAGTTGCCTTGATTAAATATTTATCACATTAATACGGAATGCACCACAATGTCAAAAAGTTACGTTCTTATATAGTTTTATATGGGCTATCGATCAAAATTTTTTGTTTTGGAAAATTTTCAGAACCCGTTCTGAAATTTTCCATTTTTTAAAAAAGTAAATTTATCAAAAATCCGGCCACTTTTTTTTTTCTTTTTTAATTATTTTTTTAAAAGTTTAGATGTTTGTCCATCCACACAAAAAAAATCAGAAACACGTTCATCTTTTTTTTCGAGAAAATCGCATTTGAACTTTAAATTTCATAACAATTTTGTTATTTGCTTGTATTTCTTTGTTTTAAAGTTGCGAATGAGTAATATTAATTGCATAAATATTCGTCATACGCTCTGTCGACACAAGAAAATACAAGCAAATTACAAAATTGTTATGAAATTTAAAATTCAAATGCGATTTTCTCGAAAAAAACGAAAAATACATTTCTGATTTTTTTTGTGTGGATGGACAAACATCTAAACTTTAAAAAAAAAATTAAAAAAAAGAAAAAAAAGTGGCCGGATTTTTGATAAATTGACTTTTTTAAAAAATGGAAAATTTCAGAACGGGTTCTGAAAATTTTTCTTGGAAAAAAATTTTATTCGATAGCCCATACGAAACTATATAAGAATGTAAATTTTTAAGATTATGGTGCATTTCGTTTTAATGTGATAAATATTTAATCAAGGCAACTCGCCACAAATTTGACCATTTTTCCAATATTTGACGACGCCTCCTAAGCCCAGTTTTTGAAAAATTGAAAAACCGAAAACGCAATTTTCTAAGTTCCATATAGGGCTACCCATACAAGATATTCAGAAGTTTATGGTACACGTGTTTTTTTTCGCTGGACATTTGGTGTGGAATGCCTCATTTGTCCCCTGCCAATATGGGTTAACGATGTCTAATAAAGTTAATAGTTCTTAACTGAATTAATTTGATCAAAAGAAGCAACAAAAAATTTAAATTTGGTCAGTTTATTCGAAAATCGATTTTCATAAAAAAAAATTTACACAAAATCCTAATTTCCTTGAAATCCACAAAAATCAAACGGCTCCAAAAACAAATTGAGTCGGTGTATATCCCCAATTTTTTTAACATTTAATCTTTAGGATGTTTTTTATTAGTGACTTGTATAGAAATGTTGAATTTAAAAATTTTGTTAAATAAAATTTTTAAAAAATCGAAAATACTCATTTGAAGTACCCCCCTAAATTCATGGTAATTTTTAGCTTAAAATTTTTAACGGGTTAATGATGTCATACAAAGTTGACATAATTTTTTCCAAGTAGTTTTGAGTAAAAGCTAAATAAAAAAAAATTATTTTAATTAATTTCATAAAAACTTTTTTTTATTTTTTTTTTTAAATCATCGTCCTTTTTCCCCAAAAACCCGAAACTTTGACCTCAAAGCGGCACGGGTTAAAGTAATTCGATTTTCCTGAAATTTTTACACAATCATTTTTAGACGCAATTACACAATATTCCGACCCGCGCATTTTGAAATTCGAAAATTTAATTTTTAAGTGCCACTCTAATGTATATATGTTCCCGAAGCTCATATAAGGAGCATATGGCCCCAACAAAATCTCTCCATTTTGATCTGTCCATAGCAATATTTTTCACTTCGCTCCAACTGGTGTTCAGAGTTGTTGCTTCAGCTATGACTTGTCGTCTTCATGTATGGGCTGGACGTCCTCTTCTACGACTACCTTGTGGATTCCACTCTATGGCACTTTTAGCAATGTCTGGATGGGCTTTTCTTATTGTATGACCTATCCAATTCCACTTTCGTCTACGTACTTCAATGGTTATAGGAGATTGCTGCGTTTCGAACCAGAGCCTCTCATTGGTTATCCATTGCGGCCAATACACCCGAAGTATTTTTCTCAGACATCGGTTTATAAATACTTGCATTGCCTGAATGTCTGGGGGGCCGCATTCCATGTTTCGCAGCCGTACAACAAAGTAGAACGAACATTCGAGTTAAACAGTTTAATTTTGACACCACGAGAGAGTGTGGATGATTTCCATACGTAATTGAGTTGGCCGAAAGTTTGGGATGCATTTTTAATACGGTGAGTGATATCTGCGCCCGAGCCGCCAGTTGTTGTTAATATAGAGCCAAGATAACAGAAAGATTCTACATCCTCTAGTATATCATTACCAATTGTAAATCTGCTGTTGTTTTCAGCGTTTATTATCATCATCTTGGTCTTCCTAGGGTTTATTTTAAGGCCTGCATTTGAGGCCATGTCTGACAGAAGTTGTAACTTTGATTGCATATCAGAGAATCGATGAGAGAGAAGGCAAATGTCATCAGCATATTCTAAGTCCTCTATTCTTCCATTAAGTCCCCAAGAGATACCTCTATTGTCTACCATACATTGTTTCATGACAATATTTAATACGACGTTGAATAAGAGTGGAGACATTACGCAACCTTGGCGAACTCCCGTTCCAACTATAACCCTCCTGCTTAACTTGCCTTCATGCACAATGCGGCAACTGGCCTCAGCGTATAGGCTCTTTATAAGGTCAATTAATTTGAGAGGGACACCCTTGCACTTTAAGGCTTTCCAAATAACGTTGTGGTTTAGAGTATCGAAAGCTTTCTCAAAATCAATAAATACCAGATATAGTGGGGAACGCCATTCGACCGACTGTTCCACTATAATTCTGAGTGTGTTTACATGGTCAACACAAGATTTGTTTGGACGAAAGCCAGCTTGTTGACATCTGAGTTGAGGTGTCAGTACGTCTGAGATTCTTGACGTAATTATGTGGGTTATTATTTTGTTGACCATACTCAGCAACGTTATGCCCCGCCAGTTATTACGGCAAGTTTGATTACTCTTTTTCGAAATGTTGATGATCATGCCTTCCTTAAGTTCGTCAGGAACTCTTTCATTATGCCATATGTCATCTACTAAGGGCAAAATAAGCTGTGCACAGGAAGAGGGATCTGTTTTGAGAAGTTCTGGGGAGATGTTGTCGGGCCCAGGGCTTTTATTATTTTTATGCAACTTTATAGCTGAAATCAGCTCAGAAATAGATGGAGTTGTGAAGGGAATGTTTGCAGTATAATTATGGTTATCGCAATTGCATATGGTCTCATCTTGCTTTTTATAGGCAAGTAATAAATTTTATTAGTCTTTAAAGTGGAATTACAACAAAGACTTTGTCTTTGACATTTGTTCCGCGACTATGGGAAAACACGCCAAGGCCTTTATTGTTATTAAAATATTATTTTCTCTTTAACACATACATTAGAGTGTCCCTTATTTTGGAAATGTTGGAAATGTTGAGACGGTACCCCCTCATTTTTTTCCTTTTGACTAAAAAATAGCTCAGGAAAAATTTTACGCCCCTACGACCACGCCTTCCCTACGCGACGGGGCCGTAAAGAGCGGGGCCTTAAAAATCATTTTTCCATACAAAGCAAAATTTTTTTTTTTTGATTTTAAATTTTTTTGTTATTAATTATAATATTACTTGGTTAGCTTATTCATGACAAAAAATTTGATTTTGGTGGGATGAGGCTTTCAGTTCTAAAAAATAATTTTTCGAAAAAAAAAATTTAGAGCTTTTGGGGTCCTACAGTAAAAATTTTTTAAAAAATATTTTTTTTTAGTTTTGACAAGCAACGGTTTTAGTTGTAATGTTGTTTTTAAACTGAAAGCCTCATCCCACCAAAATCAAATTTTTTGTAGTGAATAAGCTAACCAAGTAATATTATAATTAATAACAAAAAAATTAAAAATCAAAAAAAAAATTTTTGGTTTGTATGGAAAAATTATTTTTAAGGCCCCGTTCTTTAAGGCCCCGTCGCGTAGGGAAGGCGTGGTCGTAGGGGCGTAAAATTTTTCCTGAGTTATTTTTTAGTCAAAAGAAAAAAAATGAGGGGGTACGTCTCAACATTTCCAACATTTCCAAAATAAGGGACACTCTAACATACATGTATAGAAAAAATGTAATCATTAAATTTATTACTTGTTATACAAGATCAAACTCATTTTTCATATACTTCAAATAATAAACCAAATGTGAACTACACAAGCAAGCATGAAAAAAAATTAACAAATCAATTTGAAATTATGAAAAATTTACTAAACTTATGGAAAAAACTTCCTCAAATTAAAGAAGATAAATATGAAGAACTAATTGGCCGTTAATTTACGTCTTGAAACTGAATTTATTGAACTAAATTTTTTAAAAAATATGTCTTAAAAATAAAGATTTTTTTTCAATTATTTCTTTGGCGGTAAGAATTTCTTCCATGTATTAGGGAATTCCATTTAAGGAAAATTACATGACCTAAAATTTTAAAGAAAGTTTCCCAACTTTCAGTTTAATTTAACTAAATTGT
The DNA here is from genome assembly GCA_963921195.1 of Pegoplata infirma. Classification (NCBI taxonomy): domain Eukaryota; kingdom Metazoa; phylum Arthropoda; class Insecta; order Diptera; family Anthomyiidae; genus Pegoplata; species Pegoplata infirma. The sequence goes on along the minus strand of OY992537.1, from coordinate 114,710,565 downwards.
GGAAAAATTTATAAACTATTTTGACGAAAATTTTTCCAAAGTTTAAGTTAATTCTTTTTTAACTTGATAATGTTTTTAGGCTGGTGTCTAATTTTAAAAAAGTTGCAGGACGCCACCTCTGTTTGAATATATAAGCTAACAATTAACGAAAAAGAAAACAAGAATTACTATTTTCATTTTCTTAAAACCAAAAATTTTAATAACTTGGGTTTGTAACTTGGATAATAATTCACCTCATGGTGAATAAAACCGTTTTTCACCAGCTGGTGAATAACAAGTGACATAATTATTTTTCATCAAAAAAAAAATTTTTTTTCAAATTTTTTTTTTTTTTCATCAATTTTTTTTCCATCAAATTTGTTTTTTCATCAATTTTTTCATAATTTTTTTTTTTTCATAAAATTTTTTTCACCATTTTTTTTTATCAAATTTTTTTTTTTTCATCAAATTTTTTTTTTCATAATTTTTTTTTTCATTAAATTTTTTCATCAGTTTTTTGTTTTTTTTTCATCATTTTTTTTTTTTTATCAAATTTTTTTTTTCATCAAATTTTTTTTTTTTCATCAAATTTTTTTTTTCATATTTTTTTTTTTTCATCAAACTTTTTTTTCATCAAGTTTTTTTTTCATAAATTTTTTTTTTTTGCATCATTTTTTTTTTTTTTCATTAATTGTTTTTTTCATCAATTTTTTTTTTTCCCCATCAACATTTTTTTTCATAATTTTTTTTTATCATATTTTCTAGAAAAAACGAATATTTATCCAACACATATCTAAGCAATGCTTTGGCGGTGATGTCTAGGTGCCATCCCACCAGTATTGTTAATGGTATGAAAATATTCGTAGTTCGATTTCGGACTGGGTATTGATATTAATAAAAAATTCACATATTAGAAAAACAATTACCATTAACAAAACAACTGGCATTTAAATCCTACTGATAAAGACAGTTAACTGGAACTGTCAGAAACCGGTATAGGAATACCAGAAATGTCTATAGCTTTTAGAAATTAAAATTTTTCTTCTACATTTTTCAACTCAAACCCTTATAACAAATAGAATTAGAGCCCGTGCTCGATCTGTACTAACAGAAAAATCAACAAATATTTTTTTTCATTAATGTTTTTTCATCAAATTTTTTTATCAAATTTTTTATTATCAATTTTTTTCTCACCAAAAAAATTTTTTTATTTTACTTAAAAAATTTTTTCTTTTCATCAAAATAATTCATCAAAAAATTTCATCAAAATTTTTTTTCACCAAAAATTTTGGGTTCATTAAATTTTTTTTAACATAATTTTGTTTTTCGTGAAAAAAAATCATTTTTTTTTTTACCAAAACTACTTATTCACCAAGTCTAAGCTTTTCACATAAAAATGTTCCATTTGTTTATCAAATGTACATAAAACAAGTGAGAGTGTTATATTCTTTGGTGCTGAATCTTTTATACTCTCCAAAATGTAAGAACACTTTTTTCACTTATTTTTGCACTCACTTACGAAATGTACAGCTCTTTTGGTTTTTTAATGGGGTCCTCGACTGATATTTCAATTCGTTTTGCATGGAATAGCAAGTAATATAACATTATTTTTTCTAAAAAAAACTTTGCTTTGGCAAGTACACCCAAATCTTCCGCAAAACATTATCATGATTTTATGTTTTGGGCAAGAGTACAAAATTCGCAGGCATTTTTTGAGTGTGGATGGTAATCATGGATTCGACAAACTCAAATTTAACTTTTTTACTTGTTGGGAATGCATTAACAACCAAGTTCAATAGTAAGAACCATTCCATCATCCCTGCATTGTGAATGCAATAAAATTTAACAACAATTTATATAGTTTTGCAAAATTTCTAATAGGTATTACACAAATTCATACAAACAAATCCTCGCGTGCATGACAAGTACATAAAAAATATTTTTTTTCCTTTTTATAGCTTTATCAACATTAAGGATTATGTAGCAAGTACATTAAAAAAATATATTTAAAAGCCATTTTTTTATGTGTTGCTTTCCTGGTTAATTGTATTGTGTTGTATTATGTGTGGCCCTTGTACTTATTACGATTTATTGTTGTTGTTTTGTTTTCTATGACACTGCTAACATTTATTTTCCCGGAGCACGTTGTTGACCTATATTTTTGGCATCAATGAATTAAAAAAAAATCCCAAACAACGAGAACAGCAAAACAACAATAAAAACACTTAAAAATATATCAACAACAAATCTCATCGTGCACATGCACATTTAATTTACGAAATAGAAAAACATACATACATATACCTAGGCCGACATACCAAACAAAAAAAAAATACATAAGGCAGAGCTGAATCTTAAACACCCTAATTCATAAAAAATCATAATCATGACAATGGAATATGACAAATTCCGAAATCCGAGTCGATAAGGTCTTGCAAAAATTACCAAAAAAAAAAAAATGAATTTTAAACAGAAAAATAATTTTCAAAAATAATATTCTATGCGAATAAATGAAAATTCTCCGAGCTCGAGGCCAGTTTTTTCTTGTAAATAAATATTATTTTCCAATATTTCGATTCTCTATGGGGATCATCATCAGGGATTTAATGAATTTTTATGAACTCAAAAACTTAAAAATATATTGTGAACGCATTGCCATCTAAAATTACACTGAAGTGTAGTTAGTTAAGGAAATAATGCCCTCGAGCTAGAATAAACCTACTCAAAATTTATAAGACGGCAAGCACACAGAGGTTCAATAACATTTTCTTCTTATCTATTGGGTTCTCAAAACTACACAGAAAAAAATATGGAGGAAACAAATTTGAGTAATCACTTGTTTAATTTTTTAAAAAAAATTTGAGTAATTTTTTAATTGACGCAATTAAAAATTTACTCAAAAATTGAAAATAAAATTTGAGTAAATAATTTAATACAAATTTAATTTTTTTTTTTATTTATTTTTTTTTCTCATGGTGTTTTGAATTCTCATTTAGTTTATTGTTTTTTGTATATGTATATGAAAGTTTGAAATCATCTTTATAAAATTTTACTTTGTCTTGAAGACATAAGTATATTTGGTAAAGTTTGTAAAAGCAATTTTTTTGGAAAAAAATTAGAAACTTTTTAAACTTGTAAAAAAAATAATTTGATACATTTTGAGTAAATTTTTACTTGACACAATTAAAAAGTTACTTAAAAATATTAAAAAATTTTAAGTAAAGATTTAATTGTGTGAATTAATAATTTACTCAAATTTTTTATTAAGCATTTAATAATTTTTTATTAAAAGTTTACTCAATACTATTAAATCGTTTACTGGTGGAAAATTGAGTAATTTTTTACTCAATAGTATTAAAAATTTACTCAATTTTTTTTTTATTTTTTTCTGTGTAGCACTACGAGGTTAATGAAATTCAAAAATGCCTCTCAGAATTTGTAATTATCCCAAAGGTGGTGTCAGTTTTTAAAAGGGAACCTATAAGGTTAGACATACTAATTATGCTTTCACCCGATAGATGGATAGGGAAAAGTCTCAGCCTCATATTTCGTCTTGTAACACACGGAATGACATTGTGAATATACCCTTTTAAATTTGTTAGGGTATTATAAAAAACGAGTCTGCTTACTTGTTTAGTTATGGTATCTTAATTCAAAAGAAAAACTCTCTTAAATTATTTCTCTTAATATGAAAAAATATAAGGTCGGAAATGTGTAAAAGAGTTGCAGTGTGAAATTGGAATTTTATAAATTTTACTCTTAAATGACTGGAAATTTATAAATGTACAGTAAAAGGGGGTAGACATAAAACATGTGTCTATAAATTATACCGTCCAACAGCCATTATTAAACATGGACCGTATTAAATTCGTCTTAAAAAAGAGATGCAATAGAGTCAAACTGCAGATACATTTTTTCATTTCGAGATTCTGTTTCCTTTTAAAAAGACTCCAAAACTTTATATAGTAGGGATGTCGCGAATAGTGTATTCGGCATTTTACCGAATATTGTGTGAAATTGGAATTTTATAAATTTTACTCTTAAATGACTGGAAATTTATAAATGTACAGTAAAAGGGGGTAGACATAAAACATGTGTCTATAAATTATACCGTCCAACAGCCATTATTAAACATGGACCGTATTAAATTCGTCTTAAAAAAGAGATGCAATAGAGTCAAACTGCAGATACATTTTTTCATTTCGAGATTCTGTTTCCTTTTAAAAAGACTCCAAAACTTTATATAGTAGGGATGTCGCGAATAGTGTATTCGGCATTTTACCGAATATTTACTATTCGGTGTTCGGTTTGAACCGAATACGAATATTGCTGAATAGTTTGATTATTCATACGCCTGTTTTTTATCTATTGGGGTTTTCACAGTGACGATTAAATTTGCCTTTTTTAGTTTGGTATTTGGCAAATTTCCATTTTACTAAACGTCAAGTATTTGCCACCATTTTTTCTTTATATATCGTGAGCGCACTTTTCGTTAATAATTAGCACAAAATAACTTTAATTAACTTTTTACATTCACAATTTTAAAATAAACACAAAAAATTTGTATGTTTCATTTTGTATAAATGTTTTTGTTGCCGCGTTCGAAATTTCAGCATAAACAATCACACCGTGGTATCACAATGGACCTAAGAGTCAACGTGTGTTGACGTAAAACGTCAGCAGCCACTTATAACCTATAACCTAACCATCACAGCTGTTTTCATTTTAATGTTTTTTTTTTATTTGCACACTGGCATTTTGTTTTTAGACAAGGTTTGATTTGGGCATTTTAAGAAAAATATGCCACCTTCAAAGTGACATTTTTTGACGTTTGGCACATTTGCCAAATACCACACTAAAAAAAGGCAAATTTAATCGTCACTGTGAAAACCCTATATGTAAAAAATTTAAAAAGTACCAGAATAAAAAACAACAATGCTTTTGTTGACACTATTTTTTCTGTTACCTTAACAATTCGAATTTTAATAAAGTGCTCACGTTTTTTTTGCAGTAAAAACAAACTAAAATGACTACAAAAAAGAGTCAAATTTAATTTTTCCGAATATTCGGCAACTTTTGACGAATATTTATTTAACCGAATATTCAAAAAAACATGCCGAATACCGAATAGTGACGAATATTCGCGACATCCCTATTATATAGTCAAAAAAATCTTGTAAAATAACAAAAACAATTAGTAAAATTAAAATATTAAATTTCCAATTTTTTTTACACTTTTCAATAATAAAAAACCCTTGACGAACTTTTGATTATTACTTTTGAACCACTGGACCGATTTCGCTGGATTGCAATACCAACCTGACCAGGTAAATGCCCAACATATATGCCAAACTTCAGGAGCCTCCGTAAAGTCTTTCAATAGTTAGCATGCATCAACAGACAGATGGACAGAGAGAAGGACGGCCATCGATAGATCGTCTTAAAATCGATCGAGGATCATGAATATATATATTTTTGGGGTCCTAGACTAATATTTCGAGGTGTTACAAACGGAATGACGAACTTATATACCCTCTATCACTAGAGTGGAGGGTATAATAAATAAAATAAAATAAAATAAAATAAAATAAAATAAAATAAAATAAAATAAAATAAAATAAAATAAAATAAAATAAAATAAAATAAAATAAAAATAAAAATAAAATAAAATAAAATAAAATAAAATAAAATAAAATAAAATAAAATAAAATAAAATAAAATAAAAATAAAATAAAAACAATTAAGAAAGTTAAATTCGACCTTGCCGAATGTAGTGATACCCTCCACAATTTCAAAAAGATTATTGCAAAAAACTTTATTTAAAAGGAAATTACTTTTGAAAAAAATTTTCAAAAAAAATTTACGCAAAAAAAATTTTGATAAAAAAAAAATCCGCGATTTTTTTTTTTTTTTTTGTCAAAAATATGTTCGTACTTGTTTAAATACCATTTGGTGTGCAATTATGTTCAAATATGTCAACCAGAAGCTGAATTAAAGCATTTTGTATTTTTAGGTTATGTTGAATGTACTGAAATTTTTGAGGTGTGCTTACATTTTCGTTCATAACTTTTGAACCGCTGAACCGATATCACTCAAATGCAATACCAAACTTCTCGGGAGAACTTCCAATAAATATGTCAATTTTCAGTCATGTCTGTGCAATATTTTGTCCGTGAGAGCATTTTCCACAGAGAGACAGAGAGACAGACGGACTGACGGACAGACGGACATCGCTAGAATGTCTTAAAATCGATCGACCATCATGAATATATATACTTTATGGGGTCCCAGACCGATATTTCGATGAGTTTCAAACGGAATGACAAACTTATATATACCCTCTATCACTAAGTGGAGGGTATAAAAAATATAAAAAAATGAAAAAACTTTTTAATAACGATTTGTATTTTAATAATTTTTTAATAACGATGAAAAAAATTTAATCACGCACGATATTTTATTTTTCTCACGCTCATTCAGGCACACATGAGTAGAAAAAAATAAGACACGGTCACGATCGTGAGTAAAATAAAAAGCGTGCGTGATCGTAAATAAAAACTCACTCACGCTTCCATCGCTATTTAAAATATTTTTTAAGTGCTGATATTACTCATACGCACACGTTATGTACACCATTATTGTATAAAATTATCATAGTGCATCTCGGAAAATTTCAGAACAAATAGAAAAGCACCTTTTTTTAAAAAATTTTTTAAAAAATAAAATAAAATTCTGCATGTTTTTTGATAAATAAAGTTTAAGTTTAAATTTGAAAAATTCAAAACTTATTTTGAAAATTTTTCAATTTTTTTTTTTATTAATAGCCCACACAAAAATCTATAAATAAACTTTTATTTTAAAGGCTTTACTGTGTTTCATTTAATTTACATAAATATTGAAGAATAGGCAAAAAAGTTTGATATTATCAATATTTGCCAACGCCTACAAGTCCCACTTTTTAAAAAACCTCAAATTTTATTTTTGTTATTTAATGGTACCCAAAGAGCGAATACTTTGCAAATGATATCCCATTGAAGCCACTATGGTTTTTCTGTAGTAAAACAGTTGGTGTGGAATGCATCATATATAAAAAACAGTTATCTTTAACAAGACAAACCGACATTTAAAGTCCTACTGATGATAACACTAACTGCGGTGTTTGAAACCGGTATGGGAAATACCAGAAATGTCTTTAAGTTTTAGAAATTAAATTTTTCTTCTTCTTTTTTTTTAACTTGAACCCTTATAACAAATATAATGAGAGCCCGTGCTTGATCTGTACTTACAGAAAAAAATCAAATAAAATTACTGACAAAATATGTCGCCATTTGGCATGCTCCGAAACAGAAAATGCAAATTTCTTCATTTGTGTCTGCAATTTCAGATCATGTTGGTAACCCTTGCGAAATAATATAAGACAAAAACAAGTAAGAGTGTTAAATTCGGCTGAGCCGAATCTTGTATACCCTCCAACATGCAAAAAAATAAAAAAAAAAAAAAATGCAGGGGCGTTTTATTTTTTTTGGGGGGGGGGGGGGGGGGGGGGGTCAGGGGGTCGCTTGTAGTAATTGAGGGGGCAAATTTTCCCTCGAATTTGTGTTTAAAAATTCATTCTTATGCTTTTTGCACTAAAGAAATACAAGATTATCAGTATTTTAAAAAAATGTTTTATTCCACGCCCATAAAAGGGGGGCGGGCCGAAAAAATGTAATTTTCTAATTCTCTAGGACCAAATGCAGGACTTTGAACTTTTTGTGGCATGAAAATGTTGCTTTTGTTAAACAAAAACACAAAAAATCATGTAAAAATATGGTATTTTTCAGAGGTTGGTTTAGTTCTTCAAGGGGGAACTTTTTTCCCCCGGGTCCGATTTTGCTCATTTACGAACTTAGCCTGCCTATGAACATAAGACATATTCGTGCCAAATGTCGGGAGTCTAGCTCTTTTATTTTGGACTGCATCGTGTTAACTACAGACGGACAGTCGGACGGATGGACGGACGGACGGACAGACGGACGGACGGACATCGCTAGAATGTCTTAGAATCGATCACTGATCATAAATATATATAATTTATGGAATCCTAGACCGATATTTTGATGCGTTACACACGGAATGACAAAGTGAGTATACCCCCATACTGTAGTTGGAGGGTATAAAAAAAAAATCATGTAAAAATATGGTATTTTTCAGAGGTTGGTTTAGTTCTTCAAAGGGGAACTTTTTTCCCCCTGGTCCGATTTTGCTCATTTACGAACTTAACCTGCCTATGAACATAAGACATATTCGTGCCAAATGTCGGGAGTCTAGCTCTTTTATTTTGGACTGCATCGTGTTAACTACAGACGGACAGACGGACAGACGGACAGACGGACAGACGGACAGACGGACGGACGGACGGACAGACGGACGGTCGGACATCGCTAGAATGTCTTAGAATCGATCACTGATCATAAATATATATACTTTATGGGGTCCTAGACCGATATTTTGATGCGTTACACACGGAATGACAAAGTGAGTATACCCCCATACTGTAGTTGGAGGGTATAAAAAAGTTGAAAGAAAGTATGAAGTGTGGTCGAGATTACTAGAAATAGAATTGTAGTGTTGGAAACTGTCAAAATTTATTCTGTAGAAACTTTAAATATGCACATATATAAAAAACAGTTTTCATTAACAAGACAACCCGACATTTAAAATCCTACTGATGATAACACTAAATGTCTATAATTTTTAGAAATTCAATTTTTCTTCTGCGTTTTTTCAACTTGAACCCTTATAAATAAATATTTAAAAAATATTGCGTTTTTTTTTTTTTTTATTGCCGTTTAAAAAATTGCTCATATTAACACAATCTTTTATGTTTACTCCCCCTTTAAGTAAAAAAGGTTGCAACTGGTACTACTATTTACACAGTGATACAAAATCGAACTTTCCAAAACGGAATGGGATAAAACCAAAGGAAATAAAAGTTCACATTTTCCAAAAAAAAACTCTCAAAGTTTTTTTTTAGTTTATTGTTAGATTTTTTTACACGCATTTGATGTTTGAGATTTTAAAGCATTTAAAGTTTTTTAATCCAAATATGTCTTACTTTATATATCAAATGTGTCCTACTTTAGAGGCCCTGATGGTGTCCTTGACGGACATGTAGGGACCAGCGTCCAAATTTAAACTCCAAATTACATTAGCTATAACCCGTATGAATTTCGCCACAATCGGTCCAGTACTTTCTGAATGGCCGAAAAATAAAAAAACTGTGCACCGTTGCGTATGATTGCTTAAAGTCAATTTCGAAATTAAGTATACGCCTCACACAGTTTTCAAATAATTTATAGTATAATTATAATATTTCACCAACTTCAAATATGTCCCACTTTATATACCAAATATGTCCTACACTAGGGGCCCTGGTTGTGGCCTTAATAAACATGTGGGGTCCAGCCTTCAAACTTAAACTCAAAATTACGTTAGCTATAACTGGTATGAATTTCGCTGCAATCTGTTCAGTACTTTCTGAATGGCCGAAAATAAAAAAAAAAACTGTGCAGCGTTGCGTATGATTGTTATTTAAAGGGAATTACAAAATTAAGTATGCGCCTCTTATACCGTTTTTATGTAATTTATATTATACCTAATTATAACAATATTTCACCAACTTCAAATTTGTGTAAAAAAAATCTAGCGCTGAACTTCACAAAAAAAATTTGAGTTTTCATATGGGAACTTTCATTTGCTATTTGGTGTCCTTCCATTCTGATTCGGAAAGTTTGATTTTGTATCACTGTTTTTATTATTTAAATCCTCCAACTTTTTACTTATCATTTGTGTAGCTTATTTATATTTTTTAAATACCCGAGTAAAAATAAACATATATTACAATATATAACTTGATACAAACATAATAAATTATATATGATTATACATCCGTGAGATATTTTCTAATTTTTTTTAACCCGAGTAAAAAAGAGTTATATATAGTCGTGACAAATTAGATCCCAAATATGGTGGACACAATTGTTTCAAATATTATCTTCAGTTATCCTACAAGATCTGAATAGATAGTCTTATATATAATATAATACGTAAAATGGGTCTATCTGGTTTTATCAGTTTGATCCGGATTGATACAATATTAAATAAATTGAGACTATAAGACAAAAATATATATGGTTAGATATTGCTCTACATAAAGAACATATTTTTGTATATAACGTTATATAAAGTGCATATGATTATATATAATGTTATCCAACTTATATGACGTTATAAGGAGCAATATATGATTAGTCATAATGGTTTTAAATTATATTTAATCGTATCAGTTTTCTCCAACTGATATAATTATATAGACCCAATTCACGTATCACATTATATATAAGGTTATCCCGATAGATCATGAAATATACCCGTAGATAATTATTAAAGTAATTCTATCCGCCATATTTGGGATACAATTAGTCATGAACTTTTTTTCTTTTTTTACTAGGGAATGCAGTCATATGTAGTAATATATAATTGAATCATGATTCGGATTAAAAGGTGTACGGTTGATATAATTATATAAAATTACATGAGGGTCAATACAAAATTTGTTTTTCTGTATAATTTAATATAAAATTATATATATCCTATTCTGTTCCATATATAACACTATATGTTTCCATTTAACCAACAATTTTCTAAGTTTTTAAGGCAAAGTATAAGAAACTTTTTAAAATGTTCCTAAACATTTCCTTGTTAGGGTTATGTATATCACCTATCTGGTTCGAAGCGTACCCGAACATTTTTTTGTTTAAGAAAATTATATGTTTGGTGAATGTATCGTTGACCTGTGGTGTAACTCAACCCAAACCAAAAAACACCAGGATTTTACATGTTTTTATGCAATTAGATCTAATTAGATCCACTAATATATGGCAATGTCTGGTCAAAACTCGGATGAAATCAAATCATATTTTATACAAATTGATCTTTTTTAATGCAAAAACATCCACCATTTTTCGGATCAAATTGCGTTTAATTATATATTGTATTACATATCAATATATATTGCATCATATAACAATTTTTACTCGGGTAAGAACACATTTCTATTTAACCCACAATTTAAGATAAGTTAACATTGACTGTCAATGGAATTTATGTTATATCCGCTATGTCAAACAAACCAACAACAAAAACAAAAAACAACTGCAATTGTCAAAAAGTTTTCAAGACCAAACAGCTGTGCGAAACAAAACAACACACCAAATGGAAGAAAGCTCTCACTTAAAAGCTTTCTTTTAAATAAAATAACTGGAATATAAACAAAACAACGGAAGTTCCATTCGTTTTTTCACTCTCTCTCTCTCTCATATTCTCCCCCTAGAGAAAACTATTAACTTAACAGCAAGCAGCAAGCAGCAGCACAACAAAACCAAACAAAAACTTTTACTAGGTGAAGGCATTTTAGACAAATGAAAAAAAAAGGGCACAAGTGTCAGTGGAAAAAATAAAACAAAACCAAAAATCACGTACAAACATGTATAGCAAAAAAAAAAAAAAACGTTTTATGGATATAGAAAAATGTAAAACAAAGAAGAAGAAGAGGAAAAATGTGCGTTTTTTCGGCATACGTAAACTGGAGAATTAATGTTGTTTTTGTTTAGCTGCTGCTGCTGCTAGTGCTTCTTCATTTTTCCACATCAATTTTACGAGAGTTTTTCTTTTTGTTATTTTCAGTGAACACAATTTTTGGGATAAGGAAAAACAATTCTTCTTTTTTTTTTTCATATGATTTTGATTTCTGTAAATTGAGGAAAACTGAATAAAATTTTTCATTCAAGTTGGAGCTTTATAACGTAACGGTTGGATATTGTTTGTGTAAACGGTTAAATGGATAAATGAAAAAAAAAAAAATATATATAAAAAAGAAAATCCTATTATAAATAATATACTAAACAAGGAGTTATTTAAACAAAAAGTTAATACAAAAGAAAAATTTATGAAATATTTAATAAAAAAATCAATAAATTGTTTATGCTAAAAAATAAAACAACAGAAAATCTTTTGTGTTTTATAAAAAAATTAAAAAAAAAGTTATGAAAAATCTTGTGAAAAATTTAAAAATCATACATATAAAAATTAACAAATCGAAAAAATTATAAAAAATTTAAATTTATCTTAAGTTATTAATCTTAAAAATTCCATTTAGCAAAACACAAAAGTATTTTCTTTTCATGTGTTGAAACAAAAAAAAAGTTCATTAAAAAGAAAAAAAAAAAATTGTGTAAAATTATGTTTTAAAATATTCATAAATTAGTCTAAAAAAATACATCTCCAGTTGTTCCTGTTCAAGAAAAAAGTGACGTTTATATACCTCCAGCAAGTGTATTGGCCTCCTAATATAATTTGTAATTCTCTTTTATTTACTCTCTCCAGATTTCTTTTTCCTATAAAGCTCTTTTTGTATTTCAAGAATAGAGCATAAAATAATTCTCTTTATAAACAAATTCTTAAAACTGCTGTAGTGTTGCCAGTTATTAAACAAAGAATAATCCAGCATATCGTCCAAAATTTTCGAAAATATGTTTTGATTATTTTTTTTCTAGCTCGAGGACATTATTTCCGTTTCTAATCAAAACTAAGATATTTTCATAGAATAATTTTCAAGAAAATTATTTTTCTGTTTTGTATTTATTTTCGTGTTTCGGAATTTGTCAGATTCCATTGTCAAGATTACTTAGCAAATATTTAGCAAATATAATACAGTACCCTATTCCACAAGTAGCAAAGGGATTTAAATGACAAATCGTTAATGATCAAACTAAAATTTTAATACATATTCGACTTTACTCCCATTGGGGAATATAATTAAAACTGTTCAAAAATTATTTTTTTTTTTGTAAAAAAACATGCTTTTTATCGAAAATCCTTAAAGTCTAAAAATAAATTTAGCAAAACTACTACGTTTTTTAGTTATTTTTTTATACCCTCCACTCTAGTGATAGAGGGTATATATAAGTTTGTCATTCCGTTTGTAACACCTCGAAATATTGGTCTAGGACCCCATAAAGTATATATATTCATGATCCTCGATCGATTTTAAGACGATCTAGCGATGTCCGTCCGTCCGTCCGTCCGTCTGTGCGTCTGTCTGTCTGTTGAAAACACGCTAACTTTTGAAAGACTTTACGGAGGCTCCTGAAGTTTGGCACATATGTTGGCATTTACCTGGTCAGGCTGGTATTGCAATCCAGCGAAATCGGTCCAGTGGTTCAAAAGTTATGAGCAAAAGACTGAATTTCGGCAAGGGTTTTTTGTGAATTTATGAGATAAAAAGCACTATAACTTTCGATAATCAATTCTGAGGAGGCATATATATTTTTTGGTCCTCCAGCCAAGTTCGTATTGAATTTCACCCAAATCGGTACAGTGGTTCAAAAGTTATTAGCAAAACCGTGAATATCAGATTAGCTTCACCTTAAATTCACGTGGTGAAAACCCGTTAAACCTGTTTTAAAACAAATGGTTAGTCACAAAAATATTTAAAAACGTATTTTTGTCACTCAAAAATATTTTTATACCACAACAAAAAAAGAAATACACTCGAAAAAAATGTTACACTCAAAAAAAATTTTACACTCAAAAAAAAAAAAATAGTAAATTTTTTTTTTAATGTAAAATTAAAAAAAAAAATTACACCCAAAAAAAATTTACACTCAAAAAAAATTACTTTTTTTTAAATTACTAAAAAAAATTTTTTTAAACAAAATAAAATATTTCTAATCAAAACTGTTATTTTTCAAGTTCGAAAATTTACTATCACTTAAAATGGGCATTGTGGAGGGTATTCATAGATTCGGCCAAGTCGAATTTAACTTTTCTACTTGTTTTTTTTAAGGCAAGTAAGTAATAGAGTTTTCAATTATTCGACTTTTAACTTTGTTCGAATAATTCCTATAATTGCTTTTGTTCGTTCGATCAAACGATTAAATCTAAAAAAATATTCGATTAATCGATGAGAATAACGAATAAAAAAGTGGCTATAAAAAATATATTTTTATTAAGTTTAAAGTATTTTAAGTTGGGGGGATTCGGGGGGGGGGCACCTTTTCCCTCTTCACATAAATGTTTACAAATTCACTTTTGTTATTATTTTGTATTATTTTCTATAACCACGCCCTTAAACGTGGGGGTGCCCAAAAAATAACATTTCCTAATCATCTTGGTCCAAATGTAGGCCAATGAACTTCATATGACATAAAGATATTTCATTTGTTGAACAAATATAAGTAGAAAAAAATGTAAAAAAATATTGTTTTTCTAGTGGTGTTTTAATTCCTTAAGGGGGAACATTTTTTCCTTCGTCCGATTTTGTCTCGGAACTTCATCAGTCTATGACCAGAAGACATAAACGTGCTTAGCTTCACGAGTATAGCTCTTTTATTTTGGACTGTATCGTGCCCTTTACAGACGGACGGACAAACGGACATCGCTAGAATGTCTTATAATCGATCACTGATCAAAAATATATTTACTTTATGGGGTTCTAGACCGATATTTCGATACTGTAGTTGGAGGGTATAAAAAAATAATTGTTCGATTAATTTACATAAATTAATCGATTTATTCGTTATTCGAAATCGTCATTTTTAAATTAATCGAAGAGTTGGTTTTGTTTGTTCGATTAATCGAATTATTCTTAATCGGTTGACAACTCTAGTATGTAAGCACTGAAAAATAAATTTTCAAATAAATGATTCAGTTGTGTCAACTCAGAATAAGTTTGCTGCAACTATACTCGGATATCAATTTTTTTTAATCTTATTATTATTATGACTTCATCACAAAATGGATAAAAATATATTTTAGTTAATTGCAATTTTTTTAAAGAAAATTTTGAAAAAATATAAAATATAAAAAACACAACTTGTCAGGAGAGCAAAAAAGCAGATAGCTCAATTTGAAGATAGTACGACGATATTCATAAAATGTTTAATATAATTTTATTTTTTAATTTAGTGACTTTATGTCAAAAACTCAAAACTTTGAAAGAGTTAGCCGATTTGGCTGAAAATTTTACCACACCCAGAAAAGTTTTTCAGTAACTTTTTACGGTTATCCCTTTTTACGGTTATCCAAAAAGTTTTTAGTTAAAGTTGTTTTAAATGTTTTATCGTTTGGTTTTCAATGAAACTAAAATATTGAAAAAAATAAACTACAAAATTTACGAACAAATATTTTTTGTGAGCAGGCACTTATTTTAGGTCGTTTGCTTGTTGCAAATAGAACCTTGTTGGTGTAAGTATGTGAAAATCATGGTGTTGGAACAGCGCAAATCCATAATTTTTTTTTGGCCTTAAAAGTTTTTCTGCTAGTCTGGACTTTGGCCGTGCTTGGGGATTACAAACACCATGCATTAAACCCAACTTCTCCGCAAAATAAATTGTTTTGGCTTTAAACCCCATAATATAATGTGTGGATTATGACTGAGAAGTATTTGGTCGTAATGTCCATTTCTGCTATGGGGATAATGTCCGTGGGGATTATGGCAAAAGAGTTTTTCTTCCGATTGTGAACGTTCAGTCAAATTTGTATTCTATTAGGCTTAAAACTTATGTGGTACAAATTTAAGGCCAATCAGAATAAATAAACCCGTTAAAAAATTTTGGATTCTTGGAAAAATTTCCACCAAAACAATGAATTTATCAAAAATGAAAAACAAAAAATACAACCATACATGTACACTAAAGGTGTCCTAACGACTAAGGTAATTTTTCAAAATCACTTATTAATACGTGGTAGGGTCCTAAACTGTAGTTTTGTATCTTAAAATGAGTGAGCCAAAATTTGGAGACAATCGGTAAAAATAACTCGTGCCGAAAATGGATTGAAGTTTTGGGACACTCTTATCTGATGAAAAAACACGTTTTTTCTAGTTTTTTGAAAAATATTGGTATATGCTATTTTTTGTTAATTTTTTTGTTAAGTAATATGAAAATGGTAATAAATTACCTTTCCAAAAAGCTTAAAGAAATTCAAATCGGATGAAAAATAAGCATTTTACGCATACATGCCCCAGACCATTGCATGGTTTTTAAAGCTAAAATTAGAAAATTTTCAAAATTTTTAGGCAAAAAAATAAAAAAAATTAAATTTTACTTTATAATTATATTAAATTCATGTTATAGATAAAAACTAACAGATATGGTATTCTAACTTTTTTTTCATTTGGCGTGGGTAGTGATATAATTTCCGCGGATTCCAAAGAAAATGAGTTTTTCTAAAATAATTTAGCAAATATGGGAAACAATTTTCTGTATTGTATTATACGAAGTGAAATACATAAATTCTGTAAATTTTTTGAGAATTCGGGCATATTTAACCCCTTTTCGTCGAGGTGAAATGACAAATTTGAGACGTTATACATTTCTATAATACAAAATATCTGCATATATCCGATTTCTCAAAAGTTACAGAATTTACGTTTTACACTTCGATCCGCACAATAGAGCACAAATTTTCTAAAATTTGCTTAATTATTGTAGAAAAACGCATTTTATTTGGAATCCGCGGAAATTTTATCACTACCCGCGCCAAATAAAAAAAAAGCTTGACTACCATATCTGCTATTTTTAATCTTAAACATGTTTTCAATTTGATCATAAAGTAAAATTAAATTTTTACTATTTTTTTGCCTAAAAATTTTGAAAATTTTGAAATTCTGGCTCTAAAAACCATACAATGGTCTGGGGCATGTATGCGTAAAATGCTTATTTTTCATCCGATTTTAATTTTATTAGTCGTTTTGAAAAGGTAATTTAGTACCATTTTCATATTATTTTACAAAAAATTTAACAAAAAATATCAAATACCAATGTTTTTCCAAAAACTAGAAAAAACGAGTTTTTCGTTCTTATAAGAATGTCCCAAAACTTCAATCCATTTTCGGCACGAGTTATTTTTAGCCGATTGTCCCCAAATTTTGGCTCACTCATTTTTAGATACTAAAGAACAATATAGGACCCTACCAGGTATAAAAAGGTGATTTTCGTTTTTAAGGACACCTCTAATGTACACTCAAAATAATACATTAGTAGATCTACTAATTTTTTTTGCTAATGCTGGTTAGCTAACTTTTAGCAAATTTTTAGTTGAGATTAGCATGTTAGCAAAAATATCTTGTAAACTTCATTTAGTGCATTAGCAATTTTAAACAAAATTTTAACAAATTTTTTTTTGCTAATTTGAGTTTTTTAAAATTGAGTTGACCAAATTTTTACAAGCTTTTTTGCTAATATTAGCAAAAATAAATGTTTTTTTTTTTTTTATTTTCAGAAAACTTAAAATGGCTCTATCTCTGAAACTAAGCCAGATAGAGCAAAATGGAGGCCATTTCTGGTTCTCGGGCTCTACATAATATCGCCGGTCCTCTTCACATGTGTGAACCCTAAAGGGTCCTAAACTTTGGATAAAAAAAATTGGCATTCGCGAAAATTTTAAAATGCTCATATCTCGGTAAATATTATCGAAAGTTATCGAGTTTTGTAATTCTCAAAACCCCGGTGGTCCCCTAAGATCACGTATCTCGAAAACTAAGCAAGGTAGAGCGAAACGGACACAAATTTTGGATCAAAAACAATGACGATTTTTAAGGAACCCAACTAGGTCTAGGCCCATCGGGGTCTGGACCTATCCGGTCCGAACCCAATGGGGTCCTCAAATGTGTATGAACTAAGTTGAAATAAAAAAAATTCAGTTAACTAATTTTTGGCAAAATATTTTTGCTAACTTTACCAAAAAAATTGTGGGTTCAAAATCAGCAAATTTTCTTGTAGGCTTACAAGCTTTTTTTGCTAACATTACAGGTTTTTTTTTTTTTTTTTTGAGTGTAGGGAATTCACATGGGTATGGTAATTGTTGTTTATGTTGTATGTCCTATCTAAAAACAGGGTTGGTAAAAATTATTTATCGCTTATTTGATAATTTTCTCTGAGATTCTCTTCTTGTTAGCATACTTAAAAATAGCACACAAAACAGAGGTATAAATGTATCGTGATATAGTGTAAGTGTCGTGTTATTAATTTAAAGTTTAACCAACCCTGTTTTTAGATAGGACATACAACACCAAATATGATACCCATGTGAATTCCCTAATTATTTTTACTAATTTTGGCATGCTAAATACCTTAGATAAAAAAATGGAATCGGTCTTTCGGTTTTCGAGATATCGCCATTTGAAGTTTGTCAAAAAATTTCCAAAAATTACGGTTTTTTCTTAAGTTTTAGACATTTTTAAAATAATCTGAACATTTTTTCCAATAAAAGCGACTATTCGTGACATCCATCTCTAGTTTAGACCAGTGTTGCCATTTCTAAAATGAAGAAAAGCGCCAAAATTTTGGAAAAAAGGGTAAAAAAGGGTAAAAATTTACAAAAAAAAGGGTAAAAAAGCGCCAAGAGGAAAAAGTCAAAATTTGAAAATTTGTTTTGAGAATGTACTTTTTCATTACGGAAAGAACATTTAAAAAAGGGTAAAAATGGATCATAAAAAGGGTAAAAAGCACCACAAACATAAAATTAAAGAAAAAAAATACATATATGATTATTTTTCGTGAATTTACTAAATTTATTGAGACAAAACTAAAAAGAAAATTGCAATTCAAATTGCTTAAATAATATAAAGATAACAATTAACAAAAATTTTAAGTAAAAATATTTGTCTTTATAAAAAATAAACAATTTTCAAATAAATCTGTTCCATTGTCACGCCAACAAAATATTTTTTTTTTTAAATACATCCCTCTTTTGTAAATGGTATTTGATCTAACCAAAGGATTAGAATAAATTTGACTGTAAATACTTAAAGGCACTTTATAATTTTGCCAGCAAATTTCAGAATTGTTTTAAAATACAACAGTCCAGAAACTCGTATAAAAATTATAGTTTTGCTACATAAACTTCAGTAAATATTTGCTAAAAGACCTTAACATAAAAATAATCAACAAAAAAAATAATAACAAAATCACAAAGTTTTTATAAAAAGCACCAAAAGCGTCACGAAAAAATAAAAAAAGCGCCATGAATACCCGTTTTTTTTAAAAAGGGTATTCGTAAAAAACTCCGGGTAAAAAGACAAAAAAAGCACCAGAAAATACCCGAAAAGCGTCAAAATGGCAACACTGGTTTAGACAGAATTTTTCAATGGTGTATCTAGGCGTGTACTTATTATTATAAGTTAAAATTTATTTATTACTCATACGATCCGTGTACTTTACTAAATTAGACAAAAAAGTGTACTTTTCAACTTTGGCAAACTCTAAAAAGTCGACTTTGTGACATTTGGCATTTCTTATAAAGCCGAGTATACAAATTTGGTAAAATTGTAAAAATGTTGACTTGTTGGTTACACTTATTATATAAAAATAGCAAAATTTGAAACGTTAATAACAGGTGTGTTTTTTTATCCAAATTTCTATTACTATTTTTACGACAACTGGGAAGTCTTGGTAACTTTTTGTATTAAAAATTTCCAGCTGTAGTAAAAGTAGTAAACAATAGTAGTAAGTAAATGACAGACATAATTCAGTTAATGCTGTAGTAGCGATACTGATATTTCGAAGAGGTAGGTTATGGTTTGTTGGTCAACAAAAAAAATACAGTCAATGTGTTTTATAGCGATAAAGGTATCGAAAACGATACCTAACCTTGATCGCTATATGTCGTCTGGGTTTCAAGTCATTTAGATTTCTGACTCATTTCTATCATCTACAGACGTTTTTTTCTTTGTTTTTTCAGAATTTAGAAAGCGTTATTCCCAGCAAAACTTTTAAAATGGTTATGGAATACATTACCACACTCAAAATAATTCTACAGTAAAAGGTTTAGTAAGTGATTTTGTACCAAAATCGACAAATAATTTACTAATGTTAGTACCTTCAAAGTACTAAAATTAGTAATTTTTAGTGGTTTTCAATCATTTTTGTAAAAAATTTTAGTATTGGTTACCAATTTCTGCACTAGGTCCTTTTGGACTAAAATTTAGTTAAATTTTTAGTATTGAATACCCACGTTTTGTTTTTTTTTTGTGTATGTAATAAATAGTGAAATAAAAATGCAACAAGTATAAAAGTTCAATTCGACTTGGCCGAATCTATGAATACCCTCCACAATGCCCTTTTTAAAGGATAGTAAATTTTTTAATGTAAAAAAAAAAATTAACAATTTTGATAAGAAATATTTTGGATTGAGTAAAAAACTCTTTTTGTTGTCATTTTTGTAAAAAAAAAAATAATTTACTAATTTTTTTTTTTGAGTGTAAAATTTTTTTCAAGTGTAATTTTTTTTCTTTTTGTATTAAAATATTTTTGAGTGACAAAAATACTCTGTAAAGTAATTTTGTGGCTTATATTAGTTTTTAAAGATGGTTTTTTTATACTCGGGTTTTTCAACACGTGAATTTTAGGTGAAACCAATCTGAAATTCAGGGTTTTGCTTATAACTTTTGAACCACTTTACCGATTTGGCTGATATTTAAAACGAACCGGGACAGAGGATATTTATAACGTACCAAGACAGAGAACAAATATATATGCCACACTTCAGCACTCTCAGAATCGTCGTTCGAAAGTTAGCGTGTGTTGTAACTCGTAAATTCATGAAAACCCCATGCCGAAATTCCTTTTTTTTTTCTCTTTGAACCACTGGAACGATTTCGCTGGCTTGCAAATCCAACCTGACAATGTTAATGTCCAACAAATATGCCAAACTTCAGGAGTCTCCGTTGAGTCTCAAAAGTTAGTGTGTTTTCAACAGACTGACAGACAGACGGACAAACGGACGGACGGACGGACATCGCTAGATCGTCTTAAAATCGATCGAGGATCATGAATATATATACTTTATGGGGTCCAAGACCAATATTTCGAGGTGTTACAAATGGAATTACAAACTTATGTGTACCCTCTCTCACTAGAGTGGAGGGAATACAAATATGAATTTTTTCCCCTACCGCTTACTTTTTTGTATTTTTCTTGCATTACGCAAAACCCATAAATATAAAAACCATAAAGTTAGCAACTAGTGACTTAAGCTCGAAATTACGTTAGCTATCACCGAACACAGGGCCAGCAGGATCCAATTTCGGCCAAAAGTATTTATCGTTGTTGGATTCGTCTGAAAATGTGCTTCTAGAGGAATTCGAGGTCGCTGATTTCAAAATTTAGTTAAAAACCAAAAAAAAAATCAAAATGGCCAATCCAATATAGCGGATAATTTTTTTTAAAAATTGTCCGATTGAACTCAAATTTTGTTTTATGAGGGTCTTGGAGCTACTGAATAAGAATTGTTACTCCGAATTTTGAAAAACAAAATGGCGGACAAAATATGCTTCTTAAAGTTTAAAGAATGATCCAAATCCGGCCAAAAGTCGTTATAGTTGTTGGATCCGGCTGAAAATGTGCTTCTGTAGTATTTCGGGGTCGCTGATTTCAAAATTTTACTAAAAACTAAAAAAATCAAAATGGCGCATCCAATATGGTGGACAAATTTTTTAATAATTGTCCGATTTAATTCAAATTTTGTTTAAAGGGGGTCTTGGAGTTACTGGCGTAAATTTTAAAAAACAAAATGGCGGACTAAATATGCTTAGTAAAGCTTGTTACAAGTAATTAGAAATCAATTATATTCCTTTTCTTTGTTGTAGCTAGCTGAAAGTGTAGTCTAGTAAATTTTCGGGTCTGTTATCTTAAAATCGAACTGATAAAATTCAATATGGCGGAAACAATATGGCGGCTAGATTTTTTAACTTTGTCTGATCTAACTAAAAATTAGTTTTAAGAGTATTAAGAGTGTCTGAAGTTAAATCTACGCACATAATTTTTATATATATGGGGGTTTTCGTGTCAACTGACACAACTTTTGAAACCGATGTCTTCCGATCGGGATGAAATTTGCACCAAGGTTAGTCCTATTGGATAGTAGTTCAGACACAATTTTTCAGCGAGATCGGTCAAGGACTCTCTGAGTTAGAGGGGGTCGAAATTTGACATTTTGGCCAAAGAGGTGTTTATTCTCATCCATGTAACTTCTTACCTATTGTTTTTAGCAAAATGTGTCCCAAAGGGTTTAGATAGCTATTTCTTCAGTCTTTCGAAAAAAAAAATATAAAAAAAATAAAAAAATTTGTTTTGATTTTTTTTCTTAAAAATCTAAAACTTTTTTGACTTTTTCCTCAAAATGGGCCCATTTTTTTTTTTTTTTTTTTTTGATTCAAAAGAATGCTTAGGTCTTTTCCTTTAAGAGCTATGGGGTCGCTTAGTGGGATGCGAGTGGGATATCTATGAAAAAATTATTTTTTTAACCTTGGAACACAAAAAACGGTTCTTCAATTTGCACTATTAGGCGTGGGATAGCTAACCAATTTTCGATTTCGATCCGCGATACCTTCTAAATTTTTTAGGTTCAAAAAAGAAAGCACGAGCCAAAAAATGGGGGCGGTGGGGAGGGGCCATATGGCCCCTCATTGGGGTCAAAGTTGGGCTTAAAGAGGTAAAAATCCTAAAAAACCCCTAAAACTCCCCTAGAAACGCCCCTGGAGGGGTGCAATGTGAGACCGACCTCCAATAATTTTCTGCCCCCAACATTTTTCTTGAATATACCTTACCCCTATTTCCACTTCCTATGGTCGCTCCCATACAAAACATTTTTAAAAAATTTGATCCTACCCTTCTAACTTACCCTAAAGTGCCCCAAGTGGAGCCAAATGTATGACCGACCCCCATTATTTTATTAATTCCAACATTTTTTGCGAACTCACCTACAATGTATCTCTAACCCTTAAGGTGGTCCCCATACATTCCTTTTATTTTTTATAAATTTATTTTATTAAACCAGCTCCTACCGCCCCTACCGTGCCTCCTAGAGAGGCAAAAATTATGACCAACCCCTATTATTTTTTAGTTACCAACATTTTGTCCGAACATAATAACACCCTATCTCCACTCCTTAAGGGGCTCCCATACGTTATAAAAACATATATTTTTAAAAACTAATAAAAAAATAAAAAAAAATGTATGGGGACCCCCTTAAGAGTTGAAAATAAAGGGTAGGTATATTCTGAGAAAATGTTGGAGATGAAAAAATATTGGGGGTCGGTCATATATTTTACTTGTCTAGGGGCACCCTATGGACAGTTAGAGCGGTAGGAGCTAATTTTATAAAAATATTATTTTGTATGGGAGCTCCCTTAGGAAGTGGAAATAGAGGTTAGGTATGTTCAAGAAAAATGTTGGGGGCAGAAAATTAATAGAGGTCGGTCTCACATTGCACCCCTCCGTGGGCAGTTCTAGGGCAGTTGTGGGGCTTTTTGAGGATTGTAACCTCTTTACACCCAATTTTGACCCCGATGAGGAGCCATATGGCCCAACCTCACCGCCCTCATTTTTTGGCTCGTGCTTTCTTTTTCGAACCTTAAAAATTTAGAGGGTATCGCGGATCGAAATCGAAAACTGGTTAGCTATCCCACGCCTAATAGTGCAAATTGAAGAACCGTTTTTTGTGTTCCAAAGTTAAAAAATAATTTTTTCATAGATATCCCACTCGCATCCCACTAAGCGACCCCATAGTTCTTAAAGGAAAAGACCTAAGCTTTCTTTTGAATCAAAAAAAAAAAAAAAAAAAGGGCCCAATTTGAGGAAAAAGTCAAAAAAGTTTTAGATTTTTAAGAAAAAAAATCAAAAAATTTTTTTTTATTTTTTTTATAATTTTTTTTCGAAAGACTGGAGAAATAGCTATCTAAACTCTTTGGGACACATTTTGCTAAAAACAATAGGTAAGAAGTTACATGGATGAGAATAAACACCTCTTTGGCCAAAATGTCAAATTTCGACCCCCTCTAACTCAGAGAGTCCTTGACCGATCTCGCTGAAAAATTGTGTCTGAACTACTATCCAATAGGACTAACCTTGGTGCAAATTTCATCCTGATCGGAAGACATCGGTTTCAAAAGTTGTGTCAGTTGACACGAAAACCCCCATATATATATTTTTTTTTTCATATAAATATGGAAATCGTCTTACTTAGTTTCAGAAAAGCTTTTGGAAATGGTGACAACAAATTATTCACTTTTTTTTCTTTATTTTGGAAATTCAATAAAAAAATCTTTGAATTTAATTGGAAATAGTGTAACTAATATTTTCCATAATTCTACAAAAAAACTAGAAATGTAGATAATTTTTTTTCCTACACTTAAGGCACTCTCTTACGATAAAAAAAAAACTAATCAATCCGTAAAACATTATTTTGGGTTAAATTATTTTTTTTAAAACAAATCTCGGACCACTGCATATATAGCTGTAATTTCGACATTTATCATTTCGAGCAAGTTTGGGCAACTTTTTTCGAAAGATATGGATTCATTCTATATCAAAAAAAATATAGACTGATTGTATCGAACTGAGGATTGCTGAGGATTTTTTCGGCGCGAAGTAAATTACTAAAAAATCATAGTTATTTTCACAAAAACGCGAATTGCTGTCAGGAAAATGAGTTATATTTTTCGATATTGTTTTCGTTACATAGGCTAATATATAAGGGTGAACCCTGCAAATCAAAAGTTGATCATTAGCAATAGAAATGTGTAAAAAAAAAATAAAAAAGTATATTCACTTTCAAATTTTATTTTCAACCTTTTTAACTTTGAAGACCTGTCAAAGAAAATGGTATAGTTGGATCATAAAGATAAGTTCAGGAAACCAGCTCCTTTATATGTCCAACAAATTGGTATAGATATTTTTTGAGAAATATAAGGATTTTTGGCCGGAAATCGATCTGGCTGGCCCAGTGTGCAGTTGTGGGATATTTTTTGTGTTTTAACCCCTTCAGGCCCAACTTTAACACCAATTTACCACCACCCCACCTCCTCTACTTTTTAGCTCAAGCATTTTTTTACGAACATTGCAAAATTTACAAACCTCATACAACACTGTCCCAGCCTTAATGATCATTCTGTGCACGGAACTTTTTAGAACTTCGATCTTGTCGTGTTTATATTGAAGGCCTACTTATCAATAAGATTTTTTTTATTTCTAAATTGCATGTTTCTTAATTTAATTCCTTTCTGCTGGCAACCCTGAGCAGTAACAACTAAAATCTGTTCCTTTTTATGTATGCAAAATAAAATCTTTTAAAAATAAAATTTTATTGGAATCCCATTATACCGTATCCTTTAAAACGACATAGCAAACCATTTGATGTTTGTGTATCCTTTTCTTGCAAGATTCTATAAATAAACATTTTGTGAAAGATACTTAAAGAGCAACCAGTGACAAAAAAGGAATCTAAATAAAAAAGAATTTAAAATTTTCCAAATCATTAAATTTTAAATAAAATTAAACGAAGAGAGAAATAAAAGAGAAATAAAAATCAAATTTAATTAGCATAAAAATCAAATTAAAATTTCTTTTAATGCTGTTGTAGCGTAGTAACGTCACTTTGTGAGACACACACACACACAGACACATTATTTTTTAATTAATAGAAATTGCAAATATAAAACAATATCGGTATACGAAAGTCTATTCAAGTCTATATAAGTGTGTCAGTGTGTGTTTTACCAACTGTATTATTTAATTTTATCTTATTGCAGTTCGTTTGTTCGCGAGTGTGTGTATGTTTATGCTTGATTGTGTTTATTTGAGTATATAAACAATTAAATGCATTTAAAATTATTTACACTAAAATAAAACAATACAATACAATAGCGTATGATCAACATTGCTATTTATTTGTTGTAATTATATTGTACTATAGCGAGCATTTGAAATTAAATTTCAATTTATATTTCAAATAAAAAAAACCTCAATTGAGATTAAATTCTGTGGTACTGGTAACAGATTTCTTATTTAATTGAAAAATTCTTCGACATTTCTAAATTACAAAATAATTTCGTTTATCTCTTCAATAAATGTTGCTGTAAAACAAGGAGAAAGAGAATTTCAATTACATATACAACATCAATTTATGCATGACTTGGTGTTACAGGTAAGTGTATTAGAAAATTTAAATTTATTTTTAAAGGATTTTTTTGAACCTAAATCTGAGATTTTTTCTTTAGAAAAAATGTCTCAGAATCTGAGATTTTTTCTACAGAAAAAATGTCTCAGAATCTGAGAATTTTTCTATAGAAAAAATATCTCAGAATCTGAGATTTTTTCTATAGAAAAAAGTCTCTGTAATTTTTCTATAAGAAAAATGTCTATAAGAAACAAGTGAGAGTGTTAAATTCGGCTATGCCGAATCTTTTATACCCTCCAAAATGTAAAAAAAAAAATAAAAACAAAATTTTGTCAGGGGCGTTTCTTTTTTTTTGGGGGGGAAGGGGGGTTGATGGGGTCTGTGGGTGACGTTGAGAGCACCTTCCCATCGCGATAAATATACCAAATTTTTCATTTATTTAATAAAAATACAAAAAACATGTTAAAATGTGTATTTTTTAGATGTTGGTTTAGTTCTTCAAGGGGGAACTTTTCCCCCTGTTCCGATTTAGCCAGTTTCCGAACTTAACCTGCCTAGGAACATAAGACATATTTGTGCCAAACTTGAGGGGTCTAGCTCTTTTATTTTGGACTGCATCGTGTTAACTACAGACGGACTGACGGACAGACAGACGGACGGACGGACGGACATCGCTAGAATATCTTAGAATCAATCACTGATCAATAATATATATACTTTATGGGGTCTCCGACCGATATTTCGATGCGTTACACACGGAATGACAAAGTGAGTATACCCCCATACTGTAGTTGGAGGGTATAAAAAGTCTCAGAATCTGAGACTTTTTCTATAAGAAAAATGGCTCAGTATTTGTGACTTTTTCTATAGGAAAAATATCTCAGAATCTGAGACTTTTTATAGAAAAAATGTATCAGAATATAATATCTTTTCCGTAGGGAAAATGTTTCAGAAACTGAATCTTTTCTATGAGTAAAATATTTTAGAATCAGAGACTTCTCTTTATAACAAATGTCTCTGAATGTTAGACTTTTTCTATAGAAAAAATGGCTCTAAATATGACACAAAAAATAACTCAGAGTCTGAGACTTTTTCTATTGAGAAAAAACTGCCTCAGTATCGAAAACTTTCTATAAAAAAAGGCTGCAGGCAAAATCGCCCAAAGAAAAATCGCCCAAAAAAGAAAATGAAATTTCGCCCAAATATTTTTCATACAATTTTGGGCCATATTTCTTATGAAAAGTTGCCCAACATTTTTGGGCACATTTTCATAGTTTTTGAGCGAAATTTCGAAATAAAAAAATTGGGTGATTTTTCATTACGAAAAATTACCCAAAAATAAAATATTGAAAATTACCCATTTTAAGTTTGGTAGAAATTTTTGTCAAAATCTTAAAATGTCAAAACAGAAATAAGTTGCAATGAAACAGCCAATTGAAAAAATTAATATCCTACATAGTGGAACAACCTTAAACAAATAGCACTGCGGAACACTAAAAAATAAACAAGAGTTACGACCATCATTTCTATATATTTCGGACATGCTGATTCGAATGGCGTACTCCGTTTTTCGATGTATGGTACAGTTTTCTTGCTAAATGTCGTTCAAGATTTGTTGATTTCGAGCCAGTTTTTTAACAAAAAAATTTGCAAAGTAAATGGTTTATAAATTTTATGACATGGAAAACAAAGATATGACTTGTAGCGACATTTCTTATGCAAATTTGGTTTAAAGCTTTCAATTTACGCACTTAAATTCGCGAATTTCTTCATTTTTTAAGGTTTTCGCGAAATTAACAGCCAAATTGGTCTTTGATAAAAAACTTGCTTTTAATGAATCAAAAATGCATCCCTAACAATGCGAATAGTGGACAAAAAACAGCTATGTTATATGGACCATCATGATGAAAATCGCGAAAATCCGTTTTTTTGTATATGGCAGCATCACTTTACGAGATAATTTAAGGTTTCATCTTTTAGTATATGTATAATGTGGGAACCTTAAACAACTAACTGACCAAAAATTCGGCCAAAAAAGTTTTCATTTGCAAAAGTTATCTTAACAAAAACTATTATTTCAGTGTTTGCGATACAATAATTATAGTTTTTGTTAAGATAACTTTTGCAAATGAAAACTTTTTTGGACAAATTTTGGGTCAGTTCATTGTTTAAGGTTCCCACTTTATATACTAAAAGATGAAGCCTCAAATCATCTCCTAAAGTGATGCTGCCATATGCAAAAAAACGTTTTTTCGCGATTTTCATCATGATGGTCCATATAACATAGATGTTTTTCTCCACTATTCGTAGTGTCATGGACGCCTTTATGATCCACAAAATGCAAGTTTTTTATCAGAGACCAATTTAGCGGTTAATTTCGTGAAAACTTAAAAAAATGAAGAAATCCGCGAATGTAAGAGCTTAAGATGAAAAGCTTTAAACCAAATTTATATTAGAAATATTGCTACAAGTTATATCTTTGTTTTCCATGCCATAAAATTTAAATATCATTAGCTTTGGAATTTTTTTGTTAAAAAAGCAACTGAAAATCAGACAATCTTTAATGACATTTTACAAGAAAACTGTACCATACATCGAAAAACGGAGTAAGCCTTTCGATTCAGCATGTCCGAAATATATTGAAATGATGGTCGTACCTCTTTTTTTCTAAAATAGTGGTTAGTTTTGTCACGCAGTGTAGTTTATTAATATTTTAGAAACGATACAACGAATTGTTTTGTTTTTTTATAAATTATATACTTAACTAACCAAGAAAAAGCTGATGAACATCCTTCCTGTTGTGGAGTAACAGACAAAGGCTCTGGTGGGAATCGAACTGACAACCCCTGCACTTAATTTCAGATTATCAAATTTCATACCATAGATGGGAATTTTTCATGACCATTGAAATTTAATTACCATTGGTTAATATCAATGGTAATGAAAAAAAATTCATTACCATTTAATGGTACCCGACTAAAAATAAATATACAGGTCCATATATAATTTGAAATTGAGCCATATATAATTTAATATGGCCCAACACGTATTTGGATAAAATAAGATGATGAAATTGGTGGATCAAAATAGCTCAAAATTTGTTATATTAGATTAAATATGATCGTTTTTGATCCGAATATTGGGTTTATCTAATTTGATATAATTGTATATCATTTTATATCATAAGATAAAATATGTAGAATTTTGCAGAAAATATTTTTTTTATCTCATAATTTTCAAATTTATCCCAAGTTTTTTATGAAATGCAAAAAAATTGCAAAAAAAAATGTGTCCGGGACTTAGAAATTAAAAAAAAAATCGAAATTTAAAAAAAATTTTCTTAATTTTTAATAAATTTTTACTTCAAAACGCAAAAAATGTACCAAAAATATTTTTATCCAGTAGTGCGATTCACTAACTTTTTTAACGAAATTATCGATATCGTTAACTAACGAGAATTGTCGGTTGTTTTAACGAATATGTGATTCTATAAATATTTCAATTTACGACAAGAATTAACGACAAAAATAGTTAATTTGAAATTTGTTTATTTTTAAATTGTATTGAGAACCGAAAAATTTCGTTAACTTTAACTTCAAAAAATTTTTTGTTGATAAGTTAACGATTTTCAATAACGACAAAATTCGGTAGAAAAATGTTATAGAATCACTTTTAAAGACAATTGTCGTTAATTAATAATTTTTGACAATTTAACTACCGATTTTTGTCGTTAAAAAGTTAGTGAATTGCGCTACAGGACTTAGAAAATTCTACAAAACTTTTTCAGGACTTTTTTTTCAAAATTTAACTAATTTTTTTTTTGTTTCAATCATTTTTAATGAAATTCTTAACTCCAAAACGCAAAAATTATTTGTGTCTGGAAATTTAAAAAAATTTTCTCGCGACTTAGAAAACTTTTCCCCCGATTAGGCACCATATATATATGTATATCTCATCTTGTATGAGGTCAGACATGGAGTTGTATATCATATATTTATTTATCTAATCTTGTATAGGGTCATTCATGGAGTCATATAAAATATTATATGCAATATCTAATTTAATAAAGCTTTATATATTGTATGTGGAGCAACACATGATTCGATATCCTTTTATATGGCACCATATTAAATTTTGGGTGTAAAACTTAATACAAGATACATTTACATATAATTATGAAAAGTACTGTGTATGGCCGCATATAAATACATTATATAATATGTTACTATATCTAAACTTTTTTAGTCGGGTAATTAAATTTTTTTAATTGAAAAAATAATTACCAATTGTAATGAAATGCACCAATTGTTGAAGAACACCAATTATAATTGGATTCAAAACCATTTGATTACACATTTTTGTCTTTTTGAAAAGTTATAAATTTAAACATCAAAGCATGTTTTTTTTAAAATATGAATAAAGACAAAAATGTAAATGCAAATAAAAAACTTCAAATATTGTGTTATACAAAAGGCAAACGTGCGTTTGGTTCATAAAATGTGAAAAATTGAAATACAAAATAACAAAAAACAACAGATATTTTCAAATACTAACGATTTTAATTAAATTTTTTTTAATATTATATATTTATTTTTTTTAATTGATGCCATACCAATGGTAATTATTTTTTTTTAATTTTCATTAGTAATTAAATTGATTAGTAATTTAATTGGAGCAATTGATACAACCAATTGTAATGAAAAAAATTTCATTACCATTGACATCAATTAAATGGTAATTAAACCATCAATTAATTGGTGCCATTAATTAATTAGTCCCATCTATGTTTCATACTAATCAACCGCTTCTAGCAGAAAATCAAAAGTTATGAATTAAAAAACAGCGAGGAGGTGCGATGAAAGCGCCGCAGGTGACAAATTTTAACAACAAATTTTAACAAAAAATCGCGCAATTTTTCACCTGCGGCACTTTCATTGCACCTCCATGCAATTTTTTCTATTTCTTCATAATTTATGTTACAAACTTAATATTTTTTACATCAATTACCTACTTATATCTTTTTCAGACCATATTATCAAGAAGTCGAAATGTCAAAAATATTAATAAGCATACGTAACAAAAAGCCTTGTCTTAAAATTTGATATTTTTTTTAAAAAAGTTTTACTGCATAGCCGGCCTTCGGCCGGGCCTAGGGATTACAAACTCCATGCCTTAAACCCACCCTCTCCGCAAAATAAAACTTTTTTGGGTAATATGTGTTTTGGGGAAAATGTGTTTTCGGACATTTTTTTCTATTTTTGGGTCATTTCCCACAACTTTTTTTTTTTAACATACGCAC
Source organism: Pegoplata infirma (assembly GCA_963921195.1). Taxonomy (NCBI): domain Eukaryota; kingdom Metazoa; phylum Arthropoda; class Insecta; order Diptera; family Anthomyiidae; genus Pegoplata; species Pegoplata infirma. The sequence goes on along the minus strand of OY992537.1, from coordinate 114,679,286 downwards.
CCCGTATCTCCTCTAACTAAGGGGGCTCCCATAATGCCCTTTTGCAAATGTTTTTCAGTTTTTTTTTTTAGCAATTGAAGTTCTTTCACAAAAATTTAAATAAATAAAAAAACGCGGTGTTTCTGCAAAAGTTTTGTTTGGAATATATACCCGAGTAAAAATAAACATATATTACAATATATAACTTGATACAAACATAATAAATTATATATGATTATACATCCGTGAGATATTTTCTAAATTTTTTTAATGCAGTCATATGTAGTAATATATAATTGAATCATGATTCGGATTAAAAGGTGTACGGTTGATATAATTATATAAAATTACATGAGGGTCAATACAAAATTTGTTTTTCTGTATAATTTAATATAAAATTATATATATCCTATTCTGTTCCATATATAACAATATATGTTTCCATTTAACCAACAATTTTCTAAGTTTTTAAGGCAAAGTATAAGAAACTTTTTAAAATGTTTCTAAACATTTCCTTGTTAGGGTTATGTATATCACCTATCTGGTTCGAAGCGTACCCGAACATTTTTTTGTTTAAGAAAATTATATGTTTGGTGAATGTATCGTTGACCTGTGGTGTAACTCAACCCAAACCAAAAAACACCAGGATTTTACGTGTTTTTATGCAATTAGATCTAATTAGATCCACTAATATATGGCAATGTCTGGTCAAAACTCGGATGAAATCAAATCATATTTTTTACAAATTGATCTTTTTTAATGCAAAAACATCCACCATTTTTCGGATCAAATTGCGTTTAATTATATATTGTATTACATCAATATATGAGGCATTTCACACCAAATGTCCAGCGAAAAAAAACATGTGTACCGTAAACTTCTGAAAAGGTAATATGGATAGCCCTATATGGAACTTAGAAAATTGCGTTTTTGGTTTTTCAATTTTTTAAAAACTGGGCTTAGGAGGCGTGGTCAAATATTGGAAAAATGGTAAAATTTGTGGCGAGTTGCCTTGATTAAATATTTATCACATTAAAACGGAATGCACCACAATGTCAAAAATTTACGTTCTTATATAGTTTTGTATGGGCTATCGATTAAAATTTTTTTTTGGAAAATTTTCAGAACCCGTTCTGAAATTTTTCATTTTTTAAAAAAAGTCAATTTATCAAAAATCCGGCCACTTTTTTTTTTTCTTTTTTATTTATTTTTTTAAAAGTTTAGATGTTTGTCCATCCACACAAAAAAAATCAGAAACACGTTCATCTTTTTTTTCGAGAAAATCGCATTTGAACTTTAAATTTCATAACAATTTAGTAATTTGCTTGTATTTTCTTGTGTCAACAGAGCGTATGACGAATATTTATGCAATTAGTATTACTCATTCGCAACTTTAAAACAAAGAAATACAAGCAAATAACAAAATTGTTATGAAATTTAAAGTTCAAATGCGATTTTCTCGAAAAAAAAGATGAACGTGTTTCTGATTTTTTTTGTGTGGATGGACAAACATCTTAACTTTTAAAAAAATAAATAAAAAAGAAAAAAAAAAAGTGGCCGGATTTTTGATAAATTGACTTTTTTAAAAAATGGAAAGTTTCAGAACGGGTTCTGAAAATTTTTCAAAAAAAAAAAAATTTAATCGATAGCCCATACAAAACTATACAAGAACGTAAATTTTTGACATTGTGGTGCATTCCGTTTTAATGTGATAAATATTTAATCAAGGCAACTCGCCACAAATTTTACCATTTTTCCAAAATTTGACCACGCCTCCTAAGCCCAGTTTTCGAAAATTTTAAAAACCAAAAACGCAATTTTCTTAGTTACATATAGGGCTATCCAAACAACCTATTCAGAAATTTACAGGACACATGTTTTTCTGTAGCGGGACATTTGGTGTGGAATGCCTCATATATTGCATCATATAAAAATTTTTACTCGGGTAAGCTAAAACACCATATTAAAAGAGCATTTAATAAAATTTACATAAAAAATTTTGTAATTATGTAGACAAATACCTAAAGTTGTTGGTTCCATTTTAATATATTTACTTTTAGAAAGCTTAATAAGAATTATCAGCACTCGAAACATCTCAATTTTCACTTTTAGGCACGGCACGTAAAATTTTGAAAAAATATTTGACTTTGACCGCTCACAGTCAATAGAGTAATTTACACGAAACAAAAGTTTTTGGCAAATAGTGATGTAGAATTTAATTACCTTTCACCCAGTACCAAATACGAATGTGTACAATAAAGTTCAGCTTTTGAATTTATAATAGATTTTGCCGGGGTTAGGTCAGTCAGAACCAGGATTATTAAAACACAGGAATTTTATTTTAATTCAGAACTTTATTTTACAATTTATCACTAAAATTGAAGACCAACGCAGCAACCAGGATACAAGCTTGAGTCAAACTATTTAATAACGTTGCGATTATTCCCTGTACTCGAATAATCGCACACGTTCACGATCGATGCTAGATTTAAACCAGGATATGAGCCCTGTACCAGAGATGTTTGCAGTCACCCACGTTTGTGACTGAAACCAGGATCTAGACGTTTCCGATGAAACCAGGATAATTAATGTTTGAAAAGAAACCAGGATAATTGCCGGACAGAGTAACGCAGGTTACCCGCTGCACGGGTGAACGCTTTCGCGGTAGACAAGAGACTCCTCGAATTAATGCTCGAGTCATATTTTTATAGTGTGGAATTTTTATTGTTTGTTAGTGTTTTAGTTACCACTACAGACATGGGATCTATGGCCGTTTAAACCAGTAGACTCCCTGGTCACTAATACATCTACCTGCCTGGAAACTATGGCCATCTTAACCAGTAGTTTTCCTATGCACTACCACTACTATGCCTGGGGACTATTATTTATTTAAATAAGTAGAAACCCTCTGCAACTACTACATTGAGTTGAACTTGGCTGTACTTGTGAACGACTACCACCGAAATCTAATGACCTGCAGTGCTACCCGTACACTTGGACAGCACAAGCTCAACTAAAGTTGTAGTAATGACCAAACTAACTACAAACCAACTACGTACGTTAGTAGTGAGAGCATGAGAAAACGAATGTATGCGTGAGCTTTGAATTTACTACCGACCGATCAATACCACTGTAGTAGTGAGATCAAGAGAAGATTAAAATGTATGTGTAGCATTGGTTGATGCGTTGGTTCTCTTATACAGGCTACTCTTATATTTATGTAACTGTAAATCTCTTAAAAACTAGAAAGAAATATTAAAATATTTAAATGAAAAAAATAGTATTTTAATAAAAAATATAAAATTACCAATATGTAACGAAAAACTTCGTTACAAATTAATCCTCACTTTTGGTACATTTCAACCCTCTGTGCGATGGTTGCCGACTAAAGATGACCTTGCAACATTCTTTCATAAATTTTCCCACAATCAGCTCTACCGTGGCCATCGTGTGGCAGGTATTACTACATGAAATTAAAAAAATTCAATTTGACAGGACGCCCTAATTTACACTCAGAAGAAAATCTCTTTCTGTAAAACAACTTTCAGTTTAAACTAGCAAAGCAGATTTTTCTGCTGAAATTAGTTTTAGAAAATAACATACATAAATCGGCAGATTATTTTGCTAATTTTATAGAAATATTAAGTTATTCTGTTTTAAAGAAAGTTTTCCAAGTTTTTTTTAAAGACTTAAAGTTACGACCAGTTTTCAATCAAAAGGGAATACAATAATCTTTTTGAAATAGGTACATTTTTATGTGTATAATGGAAAAGTGTGATAGTGTAAAATAGGTGTTTGCAGATTTTCTCATTTGGCTCAAAATAAGTGCCCAGGCAGAAAAATACGAACGGGAGAGTGCTGGCAAAGTACCTTTTATGGTCGCTTGTGTGCTGGCAAAGCATCACAGTTAAGTACTCTCCCACCGTCCAAAATGATAACCACGGTAAACGGTATGCCGTTGCTATTTTAAAGCGCTTTGAAAGCGCTTTAAAAACAAAAAATATGGTACTATTATAGCACTTTTAGAACAAAAAAATGGGACGTATATAAATTTTATACATAAGTCCATAAGACACAACTTTTTTGGTGTTTATTTGAATAAAGAAATTTATTAAATTAGGATAAAAAATTTATTGACTCATTTATTAGGATAAAAAAATTCTGAACAAACTTCGAACAATTTTCTAAGTCCCGGAAAAAATTTGTTTGCAGTTTTATTTGCGCTTTGGAATATAAAAAATTTATTAAAAATGCTTTTAGGAAAAAATTTGGAAAAGCCCCGAAAAAAAGTAGTGCATTGAACCAAAACGGGTATGTATCCGGAGTTCCTCACGAAAGAAACAGGTGTTTTTATATAAAAGGTGTCAAGTTTGTAATTTGTAGGTCCAGAGACTCTATGTAGGTCATTGTGTATATGTGACATATCATAAGAACTATCAAGGACCGGCCACTTATCCTGCAGGGAAATATAAAATATTCCAATTGTTATGAAAATTAATAAATTTTAATTAAAAATGTATACTTTGAACGGATTTAAATAGAAAAACATTGGTAAAGCGCTTGGAAAGCACTTTTTCGAATTCATACTACCTTCTACACAAAAAATAAAGTGCTTTGCCGAGACTTTTTCTTTGGAACGATTGGCAGTTTCTGCCTGGGTGTATTTTTCAACAATTTTTTCTGCTGATTCGACATAGGTTTTATTTTGAGTGTCATGTAATCTATTCCACTGATAGAGAGAAAAACGCTTCATATCACTAATGAATTGAATTTATTAACGTTGTTTCATTACAACAATTATAAATTTTCATATTTCATCTGGACGTGATGGGAAAATTTGGAGTACAGATTTGGAATCAGGAGATCAAAGTCTACTAAAATTGATCACCAGAATTCAAACCGGAAAATGAGTGTTGAGCGGTGTTATTTATAAGTATTTATTAAACTCGCGTTGTTTTATATAATTTCGTGGTTTTACCATAGAGTAAAGAAAGGAACAGAGATACGATTAGTGAAAACTTTGAGAAACCCATTCGCACTGTTTAATATTACTTTGTTCTTTAAATATGTACTGTATTACAATTTAAGGTTGGAGTAAAATTTTGTGCGAGAAAACTAAGTGAAAACCATTTTTTATTATTTTTAATTCTATCTGAAAGATCTTTACAATTTCATACATATATTTCATTTTACAAATTAAAGTAGCATTTTTTTTTTATTTATTATATTTTGTCGGCGTAAGCCAAGTGTATTTAATTTGTTGTTTTTGATTGAAGAAGAAAATTGTACCTTCTAAAGATTAAATTAAATGTGGATTTACCCTAGACCATGGTTTCTTTAGCCACTTCTACGTCATCAGTAGGTAATTACATTAAACAGATTGTTTGATATTTGCTAGAAAAATTCTTTATATGTTTTTTTGTTATCAACAGACTAGCCTGCCATGAGATTTGAACCTGTGCTTCTAAATCACTCATGGCTTGTAAACCGGCGCCTTAGCTGCTTAGGCTATTGTTATACAAACAACAGTGTCGAAATGCAGTTTGTTTAACTCATAGTAGGTTTGTGTGTGATGTATACAGAAAAGCTTTTTCCAACTCAAGCAATGCATTTAATCTAGAGACCAACAACATTTTTCTTAATCTTTCATTTACTTTATTTTATGCAAACTTTACTATTGCGGAGAACTTTTTGTTCTTCACACTACAGTAACGCATAGTTAAATTGAATTGCTTACACGAGCGACATTTTTTGTCACTCGGCGTAAGCCAAGTGTATTTAATTTGTTTTTTGTGTTTTTGATTGAAGAAGAAAATTGTGTCTTCTAAAGATTAAATTAAATGTGGATTTTATAAAACACAATTTATATTTTGTATGAATAATTTTTATTAATTTTATGAAACTTGTTCTTGCAATTACATTTTATGATACCTATTTCAATAATTCAATGAAACCCTACATAGGTTCCAGTTTAACGTCATTTTTCTTAACGTCAATGTAGATTTTCATTATTGTCATGTACAAATTTCTATAAGTGTAGTTTGATTTACTTTACTTAATTTGCTCTAAATAATTTTATTCCAAAATAATTTTCTTAAGCAAAGCGACGAAAACTTCTTGCACACACCACAATCCTTCAAAAGAAAATTAACATACTATATATCAAATTTAATTAAATCTTAATTTATAACATGCTTAAACACCGCATTTTGTTGTCAGGACATCAAATCAGTTATTTTCTATCTACTTTAGCATATAATTTGGTAAATATAAAGTTAATACATACATAGAAGGAACGAATTATTCTGCAAGTGAAATAAGTTTCTTGTAAGTACTTGTCAGATTTCAATGAAATGTCAGTTTACAAATTATGGCATATGACAAGTAAAATTTATAATGATGTCAGTTGTTCATGTTTTTTCGCAATAAAATAATTAAAGTGATAGAAAAGGAAATTTTATTTATATAAAAAAGATATTATGCTGATTATAAAGTTAAATGAATTATCTAAGTATCAGAAAGTCTTTTAAAATAGAGATGGGTGCGTGAGTGTGACTGAAACTCAATTAACTCACGTGATTGTGAGTTAGTATTAGCGGAAAAAAATTGCATGACTGAGTGTGCGTGAGTAAGATTTTCTGTGAGTGATCGTGCGTGCGTGAGTTTATGTGATGTATTTTCTCTTTACATTTCTTTTGGCCCGGAAAAAGAAAAACAAAAATTGTAAAATTTTACTTAAATTTAATTCTCGCCACGAAAAAAGCATAAAAAATTTTATAATTTAACTAAACTTTGGAAATAAATAAAGAAGAATTTTAATTTAAAAATCCAGGCCTCGAGCTCAAATATTTTTTTATTTTATTTTTTTTTTTATTTTTTATAATTTAAAAAAACTTTAAATTTTGCTAAAACTTTTGTTTTATTTTTGTGAATTTTTATTTTTTTACATTTTTTTGTATAAGAAAGAGTTTCGTGAGTGTAAGTCAACGTGAGTGCGAGTGCAGCTTGTGTGAGTGCACATGAGTGTTTGTTGTCTTCAATGTACTCACTTGATTGTGAGTGAGGTGAGTTGATAAGCTATGATCGTGAGAGAGTGTGAGTCAAAATTAACTCATGCGCCCATCTCTAATTCAAAGTGAGATCTGCAGATAATCGACTTTTTAATTTTAGTCATCATTCTAACAATTTTTTTTGGTAAAATAAACTGAAAATTAAAATTTTGTGTTAAATTCAACATGGAGGACATTTAGATCTTTCCAATTTGAACATATTCTAAAGAAAATTACAAATTTTAAATTGAATAATCTCTATTTATTTCAAGTTTGTCTTGCCAATCTCGCACCACTCTACCCCAAAAAAAAAAAAAAAATAGTATTATCCATTACCATAATTACTTTTACAATTTGAGTTCCCAAACCAACATCATTTTATGCAAACATTATAAAAAGTCATATACTTCTTCCTTTTTGCAAAGATTTGATGACATTTTTAACAATAGACTATGACTATAAAAGACAATAACATTGCAAAGGATAATACAATATAACAAAAGGATAATGTCACACACACATACACACATACAACTTGACATTACACTTTTTTTAGTCACTCAACTCAACTGAACTGAACTGACTGTGTAAAAAGGATATAATAACAATTCTTGAGATGAATGAAAACACTTAACAATAGCTATAACTATAATATTATTTTTTTGGAAATGCGAAATGATTACAAGTATTAAATAAACCGGAAAATAAAAAAAAATATGCTTAAGATGAGAAAATTTACCAAAAAAGATTTGAAAACTAACATCTTTAACCTTAAAAATTAAGGGAATTCGGAAGGGTATTCATAGATTTTCCGAATTTACGAATACCCTTTAGAATGCCCAAAACATTTTGAATTTCCACCTAACCTAACCTATACTTACTTTACTTTGTTGGTCATGTCAAACCGGATATCGGCTTAGATCTGATTTAAAATTTAATGCCAGTCATCTCTTTTTCTTGGATTCTGGCACTAGTTGGATGTATTAAATTCAAGATCAACAAGGTTAGGTTGGAAGTGGCTGCTGACATTTTAAGTCAGCACACATAGACTCTGAGGTCCATTGTGATACCCCGGGACTGTAATAGGTTTTCCTACTGGTCCCTGTCGTTAAACCAATTTGAACTTCTTATGAAACTCTTAAGATATTGAATTTTGACATCTGACAAATCAGAAAGATTGTGCAGCCACCTAAATCCCTGTGAAGCAAGTCCCTGACCAAATCAGAGAGCGGACGAGCTCGCGAAACAAGGTGCTGATGGTATTGGTATTTCTGTGCATATTGACCCACCAATCCAGCACTTCAGATCGCTACGCGACATTCAAAACACTGCAATGGCTAATAGAAAGTGGAGAGAGTTAACAACAAGTGCGATTAGTAGAAGATTGTGGGCATGCTACAATCTAAGGAAAACTGAACACTTACTCTCACTCACTAGATGGAACTGCCGTGTACTTACTGGAGTGATCACCGGGCACTGCCTAATAGGTTATCATAGAAAGAAGATGGGACTTATTTCTGATGCAAGCTGTAGAAGGTGCGATGAACCTAACACTGAAGAAACGAACATATTCTTTGCCAATGTCCTGCTTTGGCCAAAACCCGACTGCACATTTTAGGCATACATGACTTCGAGAGCTTGGAAACGGTTTCGAATGTCGACCAAAGGCAAATAGTACAATTCGCGATGAGGACAAATGCCTTCTATCAGCGTCGCTGAGGAATTATTGTGGTTTCGCTATGGACTATCCGGTCTATATGAGGAGTCTTTGACCCCGCCACCTCTAACCTAACCTAAGTCCCTGACCAGAAAGTTACTGGGCAATGGAAGTGCTCGATAGTTTCCAGCTCCTTTTATCCATGTAACTCCAGCAAAAGTTATTTGGCGGCACATTTAAGCGCTCTGTGTGCTTCATGTCGAACTTCTTGGAAGCTTTATTAGCTCACTTATGCACTTCTGCTTAAGAGATGGCCGGATCTGTCATGTTGTCCATCCATTTGCCCATCCCTTAACAAAGCCGGAGATTTTAATTGCAAGTTTCTAGCGGCATACCAACACATTTCAATTCTGTTGGAGCCTGTACGGTAGTTCTCAGTCTTGCAAGCTCATCGCCTTTACAATTCCCTGGAATGTATCTCGCCCTGGGACCCATATGTGTCGTATGTCGAACTGCTTGCCCATCTCATTAAGAGACATGAGGCTGTTAAGGGTAGATCTTGCTTTCAGAAACATTGACTCCAGGGAGTTGAGCGCCGCTTGACTGTCAGAATAGATGTTGACTGTAGTTGTAGACAATATATTGCAACTCAACCAGTCGCCCACTTCCTTTATTGCCAACTTAACTAGTCAACCACTTCCATCTTTGCCTGGTAAACACAGCAATGATCTGGAAATCTTCAAGCCAGGCTGAACCCAAGGTCCTCCGAATAGACTCCAAAGCCCACTTATTTGTGCAGCCTCGATCCATCCGTGTAAAAATTTATGAAAGCTCTAAGTACTACCCAGAACCCATACCACCAATTTTACTGAAGGGAATTGATGACACATGGACCGAGAATGCAATGGAAACATTGGATGTTCTTCTTAAAACACATTTTCCAGGATGCAGGGAACAACCTTTATCGGAGATACAATTTCACGAGCAATTGATAACTCCACACAATCTGATATCTGATGAGAGGATTAGATGGGCAGTCGAATCGTTCGAGCCTTATAAATCGCCAGGTCCAGATGGCATTATTCCAGCAATGCTGCAATATACTGTTATCGAAATAATTCCTTTCGTAGCGTGTCTGCAGCAGTGTTATATACCGCAATCTTGGAGGAAGTCCAAAGTAGTGTTCATACCGAAAAGCGGTAAAATTAATCACGCAACTGCAAAGGATTATCGGCCTGTTAGTCTATCATCCTTCCTTCTGAAAACCTTGGAGAGAATTCTGGACCTGTACATAAGAGAGAACCTGGGTGGAAACTTTTTGTCGGCAACGCAACATGCTTATAAGCAGGGCAAATCGATAGAAACGGCACTTCATTCACTCGTATATACAATAGAGAGATCTCTGGAATTCAGAGAATTTACTTTGGCCGCTTTTTTAGACATAGAAGGTGCGTTCAACAATGTAAGTATGGATGCAATCATTAACGCAATGGACAAGGCTAGTATAAATCCAACCATCGGAAAATGGATTGGCTGCCTACTGTCTTGTAGGGAAGTCACAGCCGAATGGGGACTTGAAAAAGTCACAAGATATACGTCGAGGGGAAAGCCACACGAAGGAGTTTTATCACCATTACTCTGGCTCTTGGTTGTGGATCCTATTCTCAAAAAACTGGATACGCAAGGAGTATCAGTTGTTGCATATGCAGACGACGTGACAATCATGTCAACTGGTAAATTTTTGGCCACGTTATCCGAGCTGCTAGAGCGATCGCTGAAACAGTTATGGAGTTGGGCAAAAGAAAATGGTCTTAACGTTAATCCGAGGAAAACTGAAATGGTACTTTTTACACGAAAGTATAAGATCGAAAATTTTAAAAAAGTCAGGGTCAATTGCGTTGAAATCCCACTTTCAAATCATGCGAAATTTTTAGGAATCATCCTGGACAATAAGTTATCATGGAACCAAAATACAGAGGAACGATTAAAGAAGGCAAATAATGCATACTATGCATGCAAGAAAATGTTCGGCAAAACATGGGGACTTGAGCCAAGGATCACGTACTGGATATACACTTCTATAGTAAGACCTATCTTACTCTACGGGGTTATGGTCTGGCACAAAGCACTTGAAAGGGATGTTACTCTTAGGAAATTCCAAAAGGCCCAACGGCTTTTTGGCCTTACTGGAGCCCTAAGGACGACATCAGCTGCATCCATCGACACATTACTGTATCTGCTGCCAATTGACATCTTTGCTAAAGGTGAGGCTTATAAGGCATGCCTCAGACTCAAGGAGTCAAATTGGCTCAGACGCCGAAACTTTGGACACAGTAGCATGGACAATTTGGAAAATGTTGTCACTGACTACAAAGTGCCCAAATTACTTTTCGACCGGAAATTTAAAGTTGAATTTCCGACTCGAGAATTTTGGTCGGACTGGCGTTGCGCTCCAAATGACGCTATTAATATTTTCACAGACGGCTCCAAACAATCGATGGGAGTTGGAGCCGGTTTTACTTCAGACGTTTGTGATATAGAGAAGTTTTTCAAATTACCTTTACACTGTAGTATTTTCCAGGCTGAAATAGTTGCTATAGATAAGGCAGCCTCACAGTTTCTTGGGGAAACGGGTAAAATGATAAACATTTACGTCGACAGTCAAGCTGCACTAAAGGCTCTAATGAGCTTTTGTATTAAATCAAAAATCGTTTTTAAATGTTACGAGAATCTTCAGAAACTATCCGGGAATAATACCGTATCTCTTGTATGGGTACCTGGACATAGGGAGTAGATGGGAACGAGAAAGCTGATGAGCTCGCTAAGCTTGGAGCAGATGGCGTAGGAACTTTTGTTCATATTGAGCCCCCGATTCAGTACTATAGGACGAGAAGTGACTGTCGTTGCATTTCTATTGCAAACAGGAAATGGAGAGAGCTAAGCACGAGCAGTATAACCAGAAGAATCTGGCCGCATTACGACCTCGGGAAAACTCGCTACATTCTCTCTCTTAACAGAGAGGATTGTCGTTTACTCACGGGAGTGGTCACATGACACTGCCTAATTGCTTTCACTCGAAAACTATGGGACTTATCTCGGATGCCAATTGTAGAAGATGTGATGAACCTAATACAGATGAAACAGTTGAACATATTCTGTGCAAATGCCCCGCATTGGCCATACACCGCGAGCGAATACTAGGTAAAGCAGAAATCGAGAATATGGATGATACCGCCACTACGGACCTTACGCAACTAAAACTGTTCGCAACATGGACTAACGCGTTTTATCCTCGTCGCTGAAGGAAATTGTGGTATCGCTATGGACCAGCCGGTCTATGCGAGGAGTCTGAACTTTAGGCTCCACCACCCCTAACCTAACCTACTACCCGGAATGCCCCTCATCCAAATCTCCCTGGATAGTATCATTGAGGTAAGGTGACGCCCAAAAGGGCTCATATAGGGAGCATAGTCCACATTTTGTGGTAATGTTATCTTCTTCATAAAATGATCCAACGAATTCTCTGGGCTGCAGATGAAAGTTTTTCTCCGAGGGGTAACGAAAAGAATGTCCTTCTTGGTAGGGGTTGTTTTCCATACGCTCCATGTGTCCAAGCCAGCGCAATCATTGTAGCTTTATGCGTCTGACTACGTCCATCGTGAAATCAGCGTGCAGCGTATATAGCTCGTGGTTCATTCTGATTCGATAGCCATCATCAAAGCGTATTGGACCAAACAATTTTCGTAGAATCTTCCTCTCAAATACTGCTAACTTCAACTCATACGTTTTTGTCATCGTCTATGATTCTGCATCATATAAAAGGACGGATAGAGATTTATACAGCGTGATGGTTGTTCATGCATCATGATTGTAGTTCATCGAAAAATGGCTCTACTTCTCATTTATTTACCCAGCCAAAAATATCACCTATTGGCTAACGTAATTCTCCATTCAATTTCCCAGCTGATATCCAGATGACATACCAAATAGACGAAGTATTCCACAAGTTCAAAGTTCTGATTATTGATAGGTAATTGTCGGTTGAGACGTTGGGAATCTCCACTAGTCGATCAAAATTACTTCGTCTTTGACTCATTAACTTGGAGAACCATAACGTTTGACTTATTTTCGATTTCTGCAAAGGCTGCGCTAATTGCTCTAGTGGAGTTGCCGATAACATCGATATTGAAGAAATCGCACGATAGGGCATCACCCTGCCTGAAACGTCGCTCAGTGTCAAATGGTTCGTTCCCCCAGCAAAATTTTCTGTTCCAAATAATCGGTTCCAGAACACATCATATTACCCTGCAACCGATTCTACTTAATGTTCGCGAATCAATGATTTTTGTTTGAAATTGTCCCGAAAGCAATCGTTTTTTAGAGCAAGTAGTTTTTTGAAAAATAATTTTACATAGAAAATTTTGTTGTGAATATAGAATATATTCAAGAATCTACTGTAATAGAAATCTGTTCCAAAAAATTTTCCTGGGCCTATTATGGGTTTGCTTTTTGTATTTCTAGGATTGTGACCGTTTTGGAAAGGATCATAGTTCCCACAAGCTTGAGCTCAGACATTGTGACGTAAAACTTTTCCCTTATCAGAATGTTAAATGCAGCCGTATTATCGACAAATAAATGGCGCATGTGGATTTGCATTTCTTGAACTTTTTTTAAGATTTGGCGTAATGTGAATATCTAAGCCGTGGTGGATTTTCTGTATCTAAAGCCGTTCTTGTTAGGACCGATCAGTTTGCTGGTATATGACTTAAGTCGTTGACATAATATGCCAGAGAGGATCTTATATGTATGCGATAGGAAGAAGACTTATACCTCTTTAGTTGTTGTAGACGCTAGGGTCTCCTTCTTTAAGAAAGGACAGAGAACACTGAGGTTCCAATCACGGGGCATGGATTTTTTTGACCATATATTGCGAAGGAAATGATGCATGTGCCTAACCAACTCTTCACCACTGTTTTTAAAAAGCTCAGAAGGCAGGCCATCTGCGCCAGCGGCTGTGATGTTCTTTAACCGTGCTATAGCTTTTTTAACCTCATTATAGGCAGTTGGCGGTAGTTCGATACCAAGGTTAGGTTTGGGGTGGCGGAGCTCAAAATTTTGAACTCCTCGCATAGACCGGCTGGTCCATAGCAATACCACATGTTCCTTCAGCGACGTGGATAAAACGCGTTAGTCCATGTTGCAAACAATTTAACGCGCATAAGGTCCATAACTGCGATTTCCTCCAGATTCTCGATTTCAGCTTTGCCTAAAATTTGTTTGCGATGCCTGGCCAATGCGGGGCATTTGCACAGGATATGTTCAACTGTTTCATCCGTATTCGGTTCATCACATCTTCTACAATTGGAATTAGAGATGAGTCCAATTGTTCTTGCGTGGAAAGCAATTAGGCAGTGTCCCGTGACCACTCCCGTGAGTAAACGACATTCTCTTCTGTTGAGAGAAAGTAGGTAGCGAGTTCTTTTGCGGTCGTAACGCGGCCAGATTATTCTGGTAATTCTGCTTGTACTTAACTCTCGCCATTTCCTGTTCGCCATGGAAATACACTGACAATCACTTCTCGATCTGTAGTTCTGCATTGTGGGATCAATATGAACAAAGTCCCCTACCCCATCTGCACCCAGTTTTGCAAGCTCATCAGCCTTCTCGTTCCCTTCTACTCCCTTATGTCCTGGAACCCATATTAGAGAGACGAGGTTATTGCTGGATAGTTTTTGAAGATTCCCGTAGCACTCAAAAACTACTTTTGATTTAATACAAAAGCCTCTTAGAGCTTTTACCAAAGTCGTTCGATACCAACGTCGTTGATTAGTGTTTCAAGTGGCTGTTTTCCATTTGCGGTATTGTTGAATTCTTCGAATAATAATTTCAAGAAGCACTCACTCCATAGCTTCAGTACACCTTACGCATCAGTTATCAAATTTCCGTTTTGATCTCAATGCTTTAAGTAATTCAATTTGGCACTTAAATTTCTGAAATAGTTTTCGTAATTCATTCCTGTCGCAGTGCATCTCAATTTCAGCATACTCACGTCATTCTTGTTCTCTTTTTTTGCATCTGATCAGGCGTCGTTTTTTCCTTCTATTCAACTCATAAGCAGCAGTTTTCACTCGCTTTTTCACCCTGTTTGTTGAAGTTTCGACATTTATCGTAATACCATTGATTTCTCTGAAGGCGGGCGACACTTCGGTCTTCTGATCATTTACACTTCGGTCTTTTGATCATTTATATAAGATAGATGAGAATTGCTGTTCTGAAGTATATTGGTGAGTTGTGTAGCATAGTGATATATATTGTGATTGCAGCTTTTCGACATCAGCTTTCTTCTTTTATCTTAGCGATTATTTTTGGACCTGTTGAGGCTTGTTCGGACCTTAAAAGAAACAAGTTTATGGTCCGAGTCAATCACCACGTGGTCAGTTCGACATTGTATGATCTTATCAGACGATATATGTGATTTTGTGAATTTTGCGATGCTAAAATCTAGTAGAATTCGTCTTTGGTTGGTTCATTATGAAGTTCTATCTAATCTATTTGAAAAATTGTATTGCCATAAAACTTTTTGTGCATTTAAGGTTTACACCCAGAAATAATCATCATTAAACTGTGACATTATGGAATGAAAATACAGGATAATCAAAAATCTTTGATTAACAGAAAAACGAACATAAAGCAGACGTTTTATTTTCTCATTAAGAATTACAAAAAATATCTTTGCTATTTTTGTCATCAACTCACAATCATCGTGCGGTGGTAATAATTTTTTAAATTGCCTTCAAGTTTTTTTTTTTTTTGTAAAAATAAAAAAAATATCAAGGAATACACTTTTTGCCTCATAGCATAAAAGGACATTGAACGCAATCCCATGGTTTACATAGTGTACTACAATGAAATGCAATTGTGTTAAAAAAAATATAGTTAACTAGGATACCGCAACGATGAAAGTAATACTATGAGCTTTAAAAGAATAAACTCTTTTATGAAATCTTCAAGGAATTGATAGAAAAACATAACTGGAAATCATTCAATTTGTAAGAGATTTGAATTCAGCCAGCAAGAAATTAATTCCCCTGGGAATTAAAATAATTGTAAGACGATCGCCTTAAGGGTTAAAGATAGAGGGTAGACATATTTGAGGAAAATGTTGGGGTTGAAATAATATTGAGGGTTGGTTATACATTTAGGGACCTTTAGGGACATCCTTGGAGTCACGCATGAATTACGTGAGTCTCGCCTTAATCTGCATATGAACCCATCTCTAGATCCTTGCATAAAAACCAGTTAATATCAATGAAATTACTCCCTTAAAAATCTGCCTAACTGCAGTTCTCAATGAAAGTAGTTTTACTTAGTTGCCGCTGCGATATCAACATTTGTAACATTTACAACAAGTACACACAAAAAAAACTTGCTAACGTATAAATTGCAACAGAATTTGCTGAATGATTGTAATGTAATCGCTATGTTAGTATATGAGTGTGTGTGACTCTCTGTATGTAGACTATGCTGAAATTGTATAAAAAATATGGGGAAAAGAAATTGTTTGGAATTAGAACAGTCACTGCGGCAATTAATTGCATGCCTTTTCAAAAGAAAATTCTATTTATGTTTTGCAAAAGAGTGGGTGTTTTTTGTGTTAAATGTGTTTGCCATTTAATTTTTCTTTAAGAAAAATTAAACAAAAGGGATTTTGTAAAGGAAACATTTTAAAACTAATTTTTTACTCAATTTTAAGGACTTTTTATAGTACAAGAAACAAAAATTCTCAACTACTATTAACATACTATTAACATGAAACTTAAAATATATATACAAGAGACAATTCTAAGGTTGGGGTGTCGCGGCTTATCGGCCATATCGGGGATTAAGGGGTGATAAAATTGGGTCACAAAATGGCGAACAAATGGTTTTTCTTTTTTTTTAGCCATTACTTTCTAAGAAACTATATGATGTTTCAATACGAGGAGAAAGGTTTTTTTAATGCCTATCCAACATTGGCATAACCTTGTAAAAAATCGGATTCGTTAAATATTTTTTTCATGAAAATGTGTAAATTTCGGGGGTATACATGTGCAGACATAGACCAACGATATCTTTATGAATACAAAATGATCTTTATTAAGTTTAAGTCGACACGTATTTTTGCTCTTGATGAAGTTCCTGTACGTTTTGATGTTATCAAACTATTCCCGAAGGACCACATTGTTTCATAATGGGACTACGAAATTCTTAAACACTGATATGGCCGATAAGCCGAGACACCCAACCATAAATTTGTCTCATTAATATATATTTAAAGTTTTAGGCAAATCGCTTCATAAGGGTTAAGATACTTCCGTTGTAGGAAACTTTCTTAGAAATTATAAGATGACACAGTGCAACAGCCCATTTAGGGCCATATTTTTTTTTCAAAGGTGTTGGGAAAATGTCAAAAAAAAAATATTCTTAATGGTCTTTGAGCTTGAAATAGTGTTGGGATGTCTTCGATAGAATTTTATGGGGATTTTTTTTCTAGAGTACGTTAAACCTCTATCTCCCGTTTTAATAGGTCATTAAAGTTATTTTTTTAAGAAATGAAAAGAGAAAGAAGTGAGATTGTTTAATTCGGCTGTGCCGAATCTTTTATACTCTCCAACACCTTAAAAAAAAAAAAAAAAAAAAACAGGGGCGTTTTTTTTTTGTTGGGGGGGGGGGGGTTTAATGGTGGGATACAACCTTCCTGGATCCACCTACAGGACTTTGAACTTCTTCTGACACAAAAAATGTTTAGTTTGCTAAGCAAAAGTACAAAAAATCTATAATAAATGTCGTTTTTTCAGAAGTTGGTTTAGTTCTTAAAGGTGGAACTTAGTCCCCCGTGCACAGTGGCCGAAATGGCCAATCTAGCGGCGCTTAATTCGGAAATGTAAAATAATAAAGACTAATGCTTATTTGCGATTATAAAATTTATAAAGAATTAATTTTTAAACAATATTTATTTATTTTTATGTATTTTGGGAAATTTATGTGAATATTGGGAGGGTGGTTTGTAGAGGCCTAGAAATTAAAATGGTCCGATTCCGTTAAAATTTAGAGCGATTGTTTATGAATATAAAAACATTTATCGGTCGAATTTCAAGAGGATATCTTGAATACTATTGTTAGGGGTATTTAAGTAAAACTTGAAGGGGACATTTACATGGGGGCTATGTGTTAACATGGATTGATTTTGTCAAAATTTAATAGGTTTTGTTCTTGCGATAAAAGAAACTTAAATTTCAAATTTCAGCCAAATCGATTGAAAATTGTGGTCTGTATCGCGTTTATACTGTTTATTTGGACAGGCAGATTGACCCTAAAAACTGAACAACTTGCGCGAACTAGCACGCCATACTGAAACGTCACAACAAAAATAACCCAAAATAATAAACAAAACAGGAATTGGACCGAATACGATCGAATTTCAAAAGTTGCAGTCCATGAAACTATAGTTTATATCACAAATGTAAACTTCTATAATGAACTAATAATAAACTAGATACACACAGGCCACAAACATTTATTTTTTAGTTAAAACATACCTTTTACTTTCAATTAAAACTTTTTGGCTCAAAATGTATAAACAATTGACTTAAAAGTGTCAAGAAAAACTCACTGAGTAATTAAGCCCCAAATTCCTTTAATACACTTGCTGCAGAAAATGTATATTTGATGGCTTACAGCTGTGCGAATATTAAGAGAAAAACAAAAGTGAAAACGTAAATTTTCTCTGTAAAGTATAGGTAATCGATACAGTGCAAAACATTTATCAATTTTAATTTTTTAATTTCGACTAAAACGCTGCTAGATCAGTGATTTCGGTCCGATTTTGCCAATCTCCGAACTTAACCAGCCATATTCGTGCCGAATTTCAGGAGTCTAGCTCTTTTATTTTGGACTGTATCGTGTCTTCCACAGACAGACGGACATTCGGACATCGCTAGAATGTCTTAGAATCGATCACGGATCATTAATATATATACATTATGGGGTCCCCGACCGATATTTCGATGCGTTACACACGGAATGACAAAGTGAGTATACCCCCATACTGTGGTTGGAGGGTATAAAAAGAAAGAAATTTTAAAAAAGGTTAAAATGTTCTACGATTATTTTCAGCATCAAATTTCACTAGGGATTACCGAAGGCAAAAAGTTTAACCGATTTCAGAAAAATTCATAAAAAAGGTTAATTTTAAATTATCATTAATTTTTTATATTTATTTCTATATTTGTTAGTCACAATTGTATACTGCTTCTTCTAAATATAAACAAATTGTATGAAAATTAAATAATTCTTCACAATTTACTTTTTTCTGCATTTTCCGTATACCAGTCGAAGTTTCTGCCTTCACACTGAAAAAAATAACTATACTGAAATTAAATAAACACTGTTATTAATTTGAGTAAACATTTTTTTTTTTGAATTTACTTTAACTTATCATAATATAAGGTGGTTTTACTTAAAACAAAGTAAATAAACTTGAAGATAGTACATGTAATTAAAAAAAGCGTTTTTCTTAATTTGTTTTTTTAAATTAAGTTAAATATTCTTTACCTTTATGGCGAATTGAAAAAATGGGTTTATTAAAAAATTTTGTTTTACTTAAAAGAAAAAAATAAATTGTGTACAAAAAAAAAAATAAATAAGTACATAACTTACTTAAAAATAGTATAGACATTTTCCAGACCTTGTATCAAATAAGTACTAATCTTTAATTTCAAAACGCATTTTCTTTAATTCAATAAATTTTTGCACTCAAAAAATTATGTAGGTAAATCCCAGTGAATATTCACTTAAAACAAATGAAATTTTATTTAAAAACCATTCCACTGTTTTTTCATTTGAAATAAAAACACATTACAGTCAATTTTAAATGTTAATTTAATGACTAACCAAAACATTAAAAAACTACTGAATATTCACTTATTTTGTATTGAAAAACAGTAAAACTATAAAAGAAATTTTTTACTTCCGAAAATAAATGTAACAGAAAATTCGTTTTTAAGACAGTAAATTATATTTTTTAAACTACAGAAATAGTAAAAAAATTAAATCCTTTATAAAATAAGTGATTTTACTTTTAAAATAACTTTACTGATTACTTTTTAAAATAACCTACAAACAGTTAATGACATAATTTTCTTAGTGTGTTTTAATTTAAGAAAAACGTAATCTTTATTTTATTGATTTCATTGTCTTTATTTGAATCCATATCTTAATCAGTTTAATAGTACATTCACACTCAGCTCGAAACCTCGTTGAAAGTACGTACTTTTATTTTGAAAACATAACCGTTCACACCCGAAATTTTTGACGGTTATCACGTTTTCGAAAATTACCGAATAAAATTTGCGAACATACCGACATTAATCGCACACAATTAATTAATTTTCGCACTAATTTACAATAATTTATTTAAATCTTTTGATTTAATACTATTTTTTATGAAAATATTGAAATATTTTCATTTTTTATTTTTGACACTTTCTTTAATTTATTTTCTTTATGAAATTTAAGAGCTTTCGAACGTACTTTCGTTGAAAACTCATAACAAAAAGTTTTCAATTTGTATGGGAAAATATGTAGTTTCAAATGAGGTTTGAGGTGAAACTTCGTTAAACGGGCTTTTTTTTGCTAACTTTACAGATTTTTTTTTTGAGAGTAGGGTCCTCACATTTTTGGCCAAATATGGCCGAATACCGAATAATTGTATAAAATTTGTACTTACGTGTTGAAAAAATACTAAACACACTTTGAATCACATTAGTAAGCCACAAAAACATTTTATTAATTGTTTTTGCAGCTAAAACGAGATTTTACACACAAAAAAATTTTTCAATCGAAAAAAATTACACTCAAAAAAAAATTTATTTTCAAAAATGTCTAAAAAAAGTTTGTTGCTCAAAATAAATCGTTCTAGACAACATTTTTATCCATTTGTGTATTCCGCCAAGTCGAGTTTTAATTTTTTTCTTGTTTTTACTACACAAATAATTTTTTTTCTAATATTCGGCTTCGGTTTCGGCCGAATAGTGAAAATATGGCAGAATATTTGGCTTCGGCCAAAAAAGGTGTATTCGGTCGGACACTAATATTAAGTACAACTTTACTTACTTTTAAGATATATTTAAGTAAATGCATTACTATGTTTTAGGAAAAAATATACTTGGAACAAGAATTAATATCTTCGGAGCCCTCTCATCTCCTTCTGTTTTATACCCTCCAACCACAGTATGAGGGTATACTCACTTTGTCATTCCGTGTGTAACGCATCGAAATATCGATCTAGGACCCCATAAAGTATATATGTTATTGATCAGTGATCCATTCTAAGACATTCTATCGATGTCCGTCTGTGGAAGACACGATACAGTCCAAATAAGTATAAGAGTTAGACTCCTGAAATTTGGCACGAATATGTCTTATGGTATTGGGCTGCTTAAGTTCGAACACGGGCAAAATCGGATCCGGGGGAAAAAAGTTCCCCTCTTAAGAACTAAACAAACCTCCAAAAAAAAGCCAGTTTTTGTAGGTTTTTTGTACTTTTGCTTAGCAAACGAAACATTTTTAAGTCAAAAGAAGTTCAAGGTCTTGCAGTTGGATCCAGGATGGTTGTCTCCCACCGACGTAACCCCCTCCCCCCCCCAAAAAAAAAAGACGTGTTGGAGGGTATAAAAGATTCGGCACAGCCGAATTTAACACTCTGATTTGTTTAAATTAAGTTCAACATGCTTTAAAAATGGTAAAAAAAAAATCAGTGTACGTTTGTCAATACGAATAGTAATTTTAGAGAACTTTTGCAAACTCATCAATTTATCAATTATTTTCTATTTTTTTTTTAAAAAAATCAATATTTAAAAACGTCAGTTGATATTATAAATTTTCGTAAGGGAGCACTTTCATTGAAAAAGTTTATTGTATTCACAAATGTGGTGGTCAATATAACAATTCGTTGTTTCTGTCAATCTATGAAAGGTTAAAGTTAGTAATAAAATAAAGACCACTAAATTCACCAACTCTCGATCAATAGATCAAGCTCTCTCTGCAAGTTTAAGTGGCTGAGCCACCAAAATCTTTGCTGGGATATATTGACACGAACACATGTGATTTTTCACATGTAATTTTTTTAATTTAAAAAAAAAAAATTAAAAAAATGTATTTAAATTAACATGTGTGTGTATAAAGGAATAGTTTAGTATTTTTAATCAACTAATTCATACATTTTTAAATGTTCATGAAAAGAATACTATAGCGTGTAAAATGAAACATTTAAAATAACAACATGTGAATATGAAACAATGCAGGAGTTTAAAAGAATAAATTCTTCATTAAAGGCAAAGATAGTTGCGAGAAAACAAATCATACTACATTTTGTTAAAAAAAAAATCAGTTTGTAAAAATTACAAAAATTTAAATTTCTTTTAAATCTCTGGACCTTAATTTATGACGGGTTTACATGGCTGAAATAATAAATATAAAAAAGTATTGTTATTATATATATGTAAGTGTGTGAAATTTTAATGTAAACTTACATGTGTAACGCATACATTATGGTTAAATTTTTAACACTTTTCTTTATTTTCATTATTTTTTGTTTTTCTTTTTTTTTTTTTTTTGGGTGGAATACACTGCAGGATATAAAGAACATTCAAAATTAAATACTATTATTATTTTTATTTCAACATCACACATGGTTCATGGTTAAAAGTTTTTAAATAAAAAGTTCCTTTAAAAAAATGTTTCAAATTTTGATTAAATATCTGGATAAAAGTTTTAAGGATTTAAATTTAGATATAAAGGATTTATTGTAAAATGTTGATAACACTGTGCTACAAAAAACACAAAATCGAATATACTTTTGAAATGAGGTTGTTAAGGTTGTAGGTCTCGTCGAAAAGATCACAAAAATGACCACTTAAATTGCCAGACACCCTCAAATTTTCAAGTTGTTGTCAAAAAACGCTTTTTGGGACTTTTCTCACTAAACCACGTGTAACTTAAAAAGTTTTCAAACGATTTTCAATTTTTTGTCTGTTTTTGATAGAAGAAGAATAGGGCTTTTTATATGTGTGTGAATTGGTCTATACATATAAAAAAGGTATGTATTAATTTTTTCAACAATATCTAATTTTTTTGTTATTTTTTTTAAATTTTTTTAGTTTATAGATTTTTTTCTGCTATAGTTCGTTCAACAATATTTATATTTATAAACGTATTCTTAAAGAAAATTTAATTGTGAATACGATGAGACTTATGCCGGAAAAATCGAATAACAATTGACAGAGTTGTGATAATTTTTCTAAAAAAGAAAATTTTGATTTTTCATGAAATTGCCGTTCGGACAACCCAGGCAAAAACAATAAAAAAAACTAACATACTGAGAGGTCGCGTATCATTATTTTTAAGGTTTTTGGCCCCTGAATTCGAATTTGACCTTGAAATTGCGCTATCTTATTAAGTTTTTGATAAATCAATTTATATTAAATATCTCTAAAACCTGACGCGATAGAGCAATTTAAAGACCAGATTCGGATTCAGCGCGCCAAAAACCTTTAAAAATATTGTACATGACCTCTTATGATAAATTTATTTTTTTTTTCTTGGGTTGTCTGAACGGCGATTTCCTGCAAAATCTTAATTTTCTTTTTTAGAAAAATTATCACAACTCTGTCAATTCTTGTCTGATTTTTTCA
This sequence comes from Pegoplata infirma, assembly GCA_963921195.1. Classification (NCBI taxonomy): domain Eukaryota; kingdom Metazoa; phylum Arthropoda; class Insecta; order Diptera; family Anthomyiidae; genus Pegoplata; species Pegoplata infirma. The sequence continues at coordinate 114,655,869 of OY992537.1, read as the reverse complement.
GGATATGGCTCATCGAATTCAGAATTAAATTTTCTTTAAAACTACGTTCATAAATATAAAGGTTGTTAAACGAACTATAGCAGAAAAATATCGATAAACTCGAAAATTTTTCAAAAAATAACCAAAAAATTAGATATTATAGAAAAAATCCATAGATATCTTTATTATATGTGTAGACCAATTCACACACATGGAAAGCCCTATCCTTCCTCTATTTAAAACAGTTAAAAATTTTAAAATCGGTTGAAAATTTTCTGAACTACACAAGGTTTAGTGAACAAAGTCCCAAAAAAATGTTTTTTGATAATAACTCTAAAATTTTAGGGTGTCTGGCAAGTTTAATGGGCATTTGTGTGATCTACTCGACAAAACCAACAAAGTATTTTTTCACTCTTGCACAGTGTAATTAATATGTTATTTTTAGGTGGTTTTCGCCTTCATCCAGATTTCCCTAGACAGAAATTTGATAGAAGGCGTGCTTTAACTCTTAGCACATTTATCGATTATATAATTGTCCTTCAAAAATCTCATTTTCTACATTAATTTTAATCTTAAAAGGCAAAAATTAGCAAAAAATAAAATGTTGCTTATCAAGTTTTTACATTAAGCCCTTCATATAACAAAATAATGTTTTATTTTTTTTTTAATTTAATTTTATTTTATTGTATTTTATTTTATTTTATTTTATTTTATTTTATTTTATTTTATTTTATTTTATTTTATTTTATTTTATTTTATTTTATTTTATTTTATTTTATTTTATTTTATTTTGAGGCGCCCCAGTAGGCTAGTTGGTAGCGTGCTAGCCTATGAGTCTGGGGGTCGTGGGTTCGATTCCCACCAGAGGCCTTGGTCTGTTTCGCTACAACGAGACGAAGGTAATTTTTACCAGTTCTCGGTTAGGTAGAATTAGTATATGATTTGTAATTATATGGTAATTCTTAATAAAAAAAAAATAAAAATATTTTATTTTGTTTCAATTAAAATTTATGTTGTTATAAAATTTAAAATCAATTAAATATTTAATTGTCTCCATTAATATTTTAGTTACATTTTACATATTTACTTTTTGTTGCTTTCCATAAAGAAATTTTAAATTTTGGATCCCCAGATAAAAAAACATTCAGAATGAAGGACCTTTTATAAAATCAGATTTAAATGGGGTAAAATGTGTAAAAAAATGCATCTAAAAAAATATTTTTGAAAAATTTTAATTCTAAGAGTACGAAAAGGTTGTAAAAAGGCAAAATTGGTAAATTTTTATGACTTTCGAAGTAAAATCTGTAGGGTGTCAAAATTTGACAGGTAAGATCCTTCACAGGAATATACATCCAGGAGAGAACAATGTTATAAAATTTTTGATTAAAAAGGGGCAAACAAGTGGTGAAAGTGGGGTAAAATGTTTTTTTATACCCACCATTTAGTGATAGAGGGTATATATAAGTTTGTCATTCCGTTTGTAGCTCATCGAAATATCGGTCTGGGACCCCATAAAGTATATATATTCATGATCCCCGATCGATTTTAAGACATTCTAGCGATGTCCGTCTGTCCGTCTGTCTGTGGAAATGGTGATCACGACCAAAATACTACACGGATACGACTGAAACTTAACATATTTATTGAAAGTTCTCCTGAGAAGTTTGGTATTACATTTGAGCGATATCGGTTCAGCGGTTCAAAAGTTATGAACGAAAATGTTAGGACACCTCAAAAATTTTAGTACATTCAACATAACCTAAAAATACAAAATGCTTTAATTCAGCTGCTGGTATACATATGTTAACATAATTGAACACAAAATGGTATTTTAACAAGTATCAACATATATTTATGGTCTGCAATAAAATGCAGACTGTTATAGACTTGAATTGGAATGAAATCAAACATCGTGCAGTAGATCGAGATTATTGGAAGGAACTTGTTTTGGCACTATGCTCCTTGTAGGAGTTTAAAGGAACAGATATATATATATATAGACTTGATGGACAACTGGTGCAACAGGCATGGACTGTCCGTGAATCCAGCTAAGACAACACTCGTGTTGTTTACGCGAAGGACCAAACACAAGGGTCTTAAGCTTCCTACGCTGAAGGGTGTTACCCTTCAACTGTCCACAGATGTAAAGTATTTAGGGGTCACTCTGGATAATAAACTAATGTGGACAAAACATGTTGAACTTAAGGTATCTCGGGCGCACCGTATTTTCTGGCAGTGTCGGAGAGCTTTTGGGAAAACGTGGGGTCTAAGACCTGCGGGGGTGCACTGGATGTACCTAGCGGTCATTAGACCTTTTGTGACGTACGCGGCGGTGGTCTGGTGGCCGAGAACGGTAGTTAAATCTACACGGGCTCTACTGGACGGACTACAAAGAGCAGCTTGCTTGGGGATTACAGGTGCTATAAGCACTACACCAGGTGCAGCTCTTAACGCCATGTTGGAAATGCTTCCCTTGGATCAACATATTCAAGGGGTAGCCATGAAATCTCTGTGCAGACTCCGTAAAAATGGATCATGGGATGGAGACTACAATGCAGGACATGGTCAACTGTGTAATAGGCTTTCGGAACTTTGTCCGATGTTTGATATGCCCTTAGACAATATGACGCATTGCATAGAGTTTGGTAGGAAGTTCAGTGTTAAATTTCCGAGAAGAGAAGACTGGTGTGATCCAGATAAACTTCTCAGAAATTACTCTGATACCTTCTATACGGACGGTTCTAGTACATTAGTTGGTTCTGGATCTGGTTGGTATTTGGATGACGAAACCAAATACTCTCATGCCAAGGCAAAATGGCAACAGTTTTTCAGACTGAAGTGTTTGCTATTTTGGACGTGGCGACTTGGATAATTGAAAATAGATGGAGGGATAGGAAAATCGGTATCTGTAGTGACAGTCAAGCTGCACTCAAGGCCTGCAAGAGTGCAGGCGCAGACTCAATGAGGTCTCCTGTGAGAACAGGGTCTGCCTCTTGTGGGTTCCGGGTCATAGGGGAATACGGGGAAATGAGATTGCCGATTCTTTGGCAAACATTGGCTCCGATACAATTCCTCACAATCCGGAGCCTCAGATTGGTATAGGCTTGACGTGGATGATGCGTTGGATAGACTCTCACATGAAATCAATTTTCATGGAAAGATGGTCCAATGAGTTGACATGTAGGAATACTAAATGTTTTGTGATAAGGCCAGACAAGAAAGTGGCAAACTATTTACTCAGCCTGAGTAGAAAAGACTGTCGCAAACTTACTGGCCTAATTACGGGACACAATGCCTGTGCTCGTCATATGACGAGATTGGGTGTCTTATCAGACCCTCTTTGTGCAGCTCGTCTTGAGGATGAGGACACAACAGAACACTACGTCTGTTATTGCCCAGCTTTCTCAAGATCAAGACTGCGGATAATGGGCTCTGATATTTTGTCGATGGACATGGTCCATGGACTTCCCTTGTCTGACTTTCTCAGGTTTGTGAATGCAACTGAGAAGTTCTGAGCAAGCACCTTTCACTCTCTTTAAACTTTCTCTCATTCTTTACTAATCTTTCCTTCTAGGGTATGGTACAATGGACTATTTTAAGTCTGAGCGCCATGGACTCGCCTAGCTTTCTTTCAAGGCTTGTACAACCCACCCTCAACTCAACTCAACATATTTTTTGACAAAAAAAGAAAAAAATCGCGGATTTTTTCTTACCAAAATTTTTTTTTTCGCGGAAATTTTTTTTCCAAAATTTTTTTTTTTTTTTTTTCAAAAGTAATTTCCTTTAAAAAAAAATTTTTGCAATAATCTTTTAAAAATTGTGGAGGGTATCACTACATTCGGCAAGGCCGAATATAACTTTTTTACTTGTTTTCTACTGACAATGAGATAAAGATTTTAAACTTTTCTTTAAAAAGGAACGAAACCAGAAAGGAACGAAATGAAATAAAACGGGGAACGAAATGATTTTTATAAGGGTTTAAGTTGAAAAAATTCAGAAGAAAAATTTAATTTCTAAAAATTATAGACATTTCTGGTATTCATGATCCTCGTTCGATTCTAAGACGATCTAGCTATGTCCGTCCGTCCGTCTGTCCGTCTGTCTGTTGAAAAACGCTAACTTTTGAAAGACTTTACGGAGGCTCCTGGCCTTTGGCATACATGTTGGGCATTTACCTGGTCAGGTTGGTATTGCAATCCAGTGAAATCGGTCCAGTGGTTCAAAAGTTTTGAGCAAAAGAGTGAATTTCGGCAAGGGTTCTTTCTAAAGGCAATTCTGAGGATGCTGAAGCTTGGCATATATATTTGTCGTTCCCCTTGGCTGATTCGTATTGAATTTCAGCCAAAACGGTTCAGTGGTTCAAAAGTTATAAGCAAAACCGTAAATTTCAGATTCGCCACACCTTAAATTCACGTGTTGAAAACCAGTTAAACATGTTTTAAAATCTTTGGCAAGTCACAAAAATATTTTACAACGCGTTTTTGTCAGTAAAAAATATTTTTACACATTAAGGAAAAAAAAAAATACACTCGAAAAAAATTTTACAATCAAAAAAAAAATTAGTAAATTATTTATTTTTTTTTTCAAAAATTAGTTAAAAAAAAACTTTTTTTACAGAAAATAAAATATTTTTAACCAAAAGTTTTATTTTTTCACTTTAGAAAATTTATCATAACTTAAAAAGGGCATTGTGGAGGGTATTCATAGATTCGGCCAAGTCGAATTTAACTTTTCTACTTGTTTTTTTTTTAATTTTTCTAAATTTTTAAATATAATTTCTGTTATTATATCAAATCTATACTTTAAATAAAAACAAATAAAATTTTTCTTTCACACTTTTCTCAATTCAAAAACCATATATAACAAATCGAAAAATTATAATACATAATTATAATTAGAGCCTGAGCTCGACTGTCTTTACAGAAACAATAATTTAAAAACAAATAAAATTTTCTAAATTTACCAACACACTAACCCCTCCCTAACCACCCATATAACAACATACTCCCTTTAACTAATACATACAAAATAGAAATAACGACCATTGGATGTCTAGTTGGTTGGTTGTTTCGTGGGTCGTAAACATGCAATAAACAAAGCTTAAAGGTTCATTGAGGAATCATAAGTATAAACAAAGTAGAAAAAAAAAAATATATATAAAAAATAAAGTTTTCCTTTAGGCATCTTAAGTAGTCGTTATATGGTGTCTCGCCTGTAAAAAGGACTCTTTTGGAAAAATGGATATAAATATCAACAACAGCGACAACAACAATAAAAAAGTTTTAGCTCAGCATGACGATGATGATGATTAAGATGTTCATAGTATTAGTAGCAGTGCTCAACAATAATAAAAAATTTCATTGGAATTTTTTTAAAAAAATTGTTGGGAAAGTGAAAGCAAACAAAAAAAAAACTTGATATAAATCAACATGTTTATTATATCGATCGGGAAACACAGTTAAGAACATAAAATTGGCACATCTTAAGTAGTAAAAATTTAAAATGAAGTGACAAACTTATATACAACCTCTTTTACTAATTGCACACAAAAAATTATAAGCTTAAAATTTTTCAATTAAATCTATTGATCAACAAAATTTTAATGGATCAATCATTGTTTTAATCAAAAATTTTGTTGTTTTCTTTTGCTGTCGAATTACAATTTTTCAATTAACCAGAAAAAAATAAAAATATACAAAATAATCGGGTTTAATTTTTTTTATTTCTTCAATATTTTCACTCAAAATATTTTGTAGGCAAAAACAAATGAAAAACACATTTAAAACCAGTGAATAAACAATTGAAAACCATCCCAGTAATTATTCATTTGTTTTAACAAACATCAACATTTATTTTTTACTGTTGATAAAATTTTTTAAAATAAATAACATTAAAAAATTACGTTTTTTTTCATTAATTTTTACCAACAAGTTCGAAAAAAAATTTTTACCAACAAGTTCGAAAAACATTAAAAATTAATGATAGTTCTCTTATTTTTACCAACAAATCCAAAAAAAAATAACCTAGGAAAACATTAAAAACTAATGATTTTGTAGGTTATTTTTTACAATTTTCTATTGATATATTTTTTTTAAAAAAATTTTTAATAAAATTTTGGGGTATCGACCCCGCAATCAACTACATTCTGGCCAGACACTCTACACTGAAAAAAAAGTTTCTTAAAATTAAAGAAATTTTATTAAAATTAAAGAAAAACTGCACATAATTTGGCTCCAAAGAAAAATTTCCTTATTGTTATAAAACATCTTTCTTTAAATTTAGTGTGAAAATTGTGCATTTATTTAATAAAATTAAGTATACATGTACTTAATTCAAGTTTGCAAGCATACTAAAATTAAAGAACAATTTCTTTAAATTACGAAAAATGGGAATAATTTAGCTCCAAAGAAAAAATCTTTTTTTTATTTTCGTTTTTAATGCTATTAATATTATATCATTTATCTGTTTTAAAAAAACTTTATCAGTCTTTTAACCAAAAAATTAAAAAATCTACACTACAAGTAGCATAGTAAATTTGAATGACAATCGCCAATCGTTGGTGTCCAAACTAAAACATTTAAACCTATTCAACTTTATACTAGTTGAGAATTAAAAGATAAAATTGGCATTTCTCTCAACCTCCGAAAAAATATCTGTGTGCATATACACAAGAATGACTTCCTTAAAACTAATATATACTTATTTAAATCTAGTATAGTATATTAATACTAAAGTATATGATAATAGTTTTCAAGAATAATTTCTTTAATGTTTTTTTTTTTACATTTGTGTAATATTTTTAAAGATTTTTTTTTATTTGATTTAAGAAATAAAAGTTAAAGAAAAAAAATTTAATTTTTTAAAGAAGCAACATTTTTGGGTGTTATCAAGTCAAGTAAATTTTTCTTTAAGTCTATGAAATTTTCTATTTCTTAAGAAAATTTTACTAAAATTAAAGAAAAATTCATTTCTTCAATTTAATGTCAATTTTTCCTTAAAATTAGTTCGCACTTTTTTTTCAGTGTACCCATTGAGCCAAAGTCACTTGATACAAACATGTTTTTATATTTTTATAAATAATTTTTTAAATTTTTTTTCTACAAAAAAATAACCTACATGTGTAGGTAAAAACTAATGATATCTCATTAAAAAATATCAACAGTTAAAAAAAAAAATACTTACACAAATCATTAAAAATTTAAAGAATAATCAGTAGATTTTACTTACAGAAAAAAAAATAAATTACTTTAAAAATTAAATGTTAAGGAAAGTCTTTATATTTTAGTGTGTTATTTTTGAAACAAAGGACAGAAGTAGTCATTAATGAAAACTGAACATTAAACAAAGGTTTTTAGGCTGGTGTCTAATAACTGAATTTTTATTTAGTTCGGTTTGAGTCCATATTAATTATTTCTGAGAAATAATAATTGTTGTACAATGAAAAAATCTGAAAAAAATCAAGTGACAACACAGGCTAAGTGGAGATGTCGACAGCTTTCGGAAGATGCAACCCTTCCATCATCAGCACTCCTTCGATTGCCACACCTTATGTGTGTCAGATTAAAATTATCCATTTAAATGAAACTTTTTGAAGAAATTAAGAATTAGAATTACTCCTCTTTGTGTTGAATAACCCGTATTCACCATCAATTCGTGTTGTATTTATTTGGCAGAAACTTAATCCATCTTAACTTTTAACAGAGTTGTATTTTTCCCATTGTTAACCATTGCTGATGCTGGTGTCTAATTTTAAAAAAGTTGCAGGACACCACCTCAGTTTGACTATATAAGCTAACAATTTATGAAAAAGAAAACAAGAATTACTATTTTCATTTTCTTAAAACCAAAAATTTTAATAACTTGGGTTTGTAACTTGGATAATAATTCACCTCGTGGTGAATAAAATCGTTTTTCACTAGCTGGTGAATAAAAAGTAACATAATTATTTTTCAAATTCTGATTAATTTTTATTAAAAAATAAAAATTGTTTTATTCGACCTTTAAAATATTATATTTTGAGGATGTTTATTCTGGCTCGAGGTCATTAATTTCTTTTACTAATTAAAACCATGATATTCTCATAGCATAATTTTCAAGAAAAATTATTTTTTTTTTTTTGTTTTAAATTTATTTATGTTGGTCATTTTTGCAAGACTTAATCGACACGTGTTTCGGAATTTGTCAAGATTCCATTGTCAAGATTATTTAGCAAAAATAGAAACGATTTACTACAAAGTAGCAAACGAGTCTAATGACAAATCGTTTAGTGCACAAACTAGCAAATTAATACATATTCGCCTCTATTCGCAATGAGAATTAGAAAGACGAAGAAATTGTACCATACTAATAAGGCAACGATTATCAATAACCAACAAAAATATTTAAAACAATTTTACATACGATAGTCCATTGGACTACAACAATATGTTTTTTGTGTTTCTGTTGTAACAAATACTCCATATTAGGGTTATTCATCACATGGCGTGCCAACCATTATGTTCAAATTCTGATTAATTTTTATTAAAAAATAAAAATTGTTTTATTCGACCTTTAAAATATTATATTTTGAGGATGTTTATTCTGGCTCGAGGTCATTAATTTCTTTTACTAATTAAAACCATGATATTCTCATAGCATAATTTTCAAGAAAAATTATTTTTTTTTTTTTTTTTGTTTTAAATTTATTTATGTTGGTCATTTTTGCAAGACTTAATCGACACGTGTTTCGGAATTTGTCAAGATTCCATTGTCAAGATTATTTAGCAAAAATAGAAACGATTTACTACAAAGTAGCAAACGAGTCTAATGACAAATCGTTTAGTGCACAAACTAGCAAATTAATACATATTCGCCTCTATTCGCAATGAGAATTAGAAAGACGAAGAAATTGTACCATACTAATAAGGCAACGATTATCAATAACCAACAAAAATATTTAAAACAATTTTACATACGATAGTCCATTGGACTACAACGAAACACGTGTCGATTAAGTCTTGCAAAAATGACCAACATAAATAAATTTAAAACAAAAAAAAAAAAATAATTTTTCTTGAAAATTATGCTATGAGAATATCATGGTTTTAATTAGTAAAAGAAATTAATGACCTCGAGCCAGAATAAACATCCTCAAAATATAATATTTTAAAGGTCGAATAAAACAATTTTTATTTTTTAATAAAAATTAATCAGAATTTGAACATAATGGTTGGCACGCCATGTGATGAATAACCCTAATATGGAGTATTTGTTACAACAGAAACACAAAAAACATATTGTTGTAGTCCAATGGACTATCGTATGTAAAATTGTTTTAAATATTTTTGTTGGTTATTGATAATCGTTGCCTTATTAGTATGGTACAATTTCTTCGTCTTTCTAATTCTCATTGCGAATAGAGGCGAATATGTATTAATTTGCTAGTTTGTGCACTAAACGATTTGTCATTAGACTCGTTTGCTACTTTGTAGTAAATCGTTTCTATTTTTGCTAAATAATCTTGACAATGGAATCTTGACAAATTCCGAAACACGTGTCGATTAAGTCTTGCAAAAATGACCAACATAAATAAATTTAAAACAAAAAAAAAAAAAATAATTTTTCTTGAAAATTATGCTATGAGAATATCATGGTTTTAATTAGTAAAAGAAATTAATGACCTCGAGCCAGAATAAACATCCTCAAAATATAATATTTTAAAGGTCGAATAAAACAATTTTTATTTTTTAATAAAAATTAATCAGAATTTGAACATAATGGTTGGCACGCCATGTGATGAATAACCCTAATATGGAGTATTTGTTACAACAGAAACACAAAAAACATATTGTTGTAGTCCAATGGACTATCGTATGTAAAATTGTTTTAAATATTTTTGTTGGTTATTGATAATCGTTGCCTTATTAGTATGGTACAATTTCTTCGTCTTTCTAATTCTCATTGCGAATAGAGGCGAATATGTATTAATTTGCTAGTTTGTGCACTAAACGATTTGTCATTAGACTCGTTTGCTACTTTGTAGTAAATCGTTTCTATTTTTGCTAAATAATCTTGACAATGGAATCTTGACAAATTCCGAAACACGTGTCGATTAAGTCTTGCAAAAATGACCAACATAAATAAATTTAAAACAAAAAAAAAAAAAATAATTTTTCTTGAAAATTATGCTATGAGAATATCATGGTTTTAATTAGTAAAAGAAATTAATGACCTCGAGCCAGAATAAACATCCTCAAAATATATAATTATTTTTCAACAAAAAAAAATTTTTTTTTTTATCAATTTTTTTTTTTCATCAAACTTTTTTTTTCATCAAACTTTTTTTTTCATAATTTTTTTTTTTTTATAAAATTTTTTTGTCATCATACTTTTTTTTTCATCATTTTTTTTATCAATTTTTTTATACCCTCCACTCTAGTGATAGAGGGTATATATAAGTTTGTCATTCCGTTTGTAACATCTCGAAATATTGGTCTAGGACCCCATAAAGTATATATATTCATGATCCTCGTTCGATTTGAGACGATCTAGCGATGTCCGTCCGTCCGTCCGTCCGTCTGTCCGTCTGTCTGTCTGTCTGTTAAAAACACGCTTGCTTTGGAAAGACTTTATGGAGGCTCCTGAGGTTGGTATTGCAATCCAGCGAAATCGGTCCAGTGGTTCAAAAGTTATAAGCAAATGAGTGAATTTCGGCAAGGGTTTTTCTGGAATTTACGAGATAAAACACACGGTAACTTTCGAACGGCAATTCTGAAAGTGCTGAAGTGTGGCATACCTCTGGTCTGGTTCGTTTTAAATTTCAGCCAAATCGGCCCAGCGGTTCAAAAGTTATTAGCAAAACCGTAAATTTCAGATTAGTTTCACCTTAAATTCACGTGTTGAAAACCCGTTAAACATGTTTTAAAAACATTTGTAAGTCAAAAAAATATTTTACAAGGTATTTTTGTCACACAAAACAAAAAAAAAATACAATCAAAAAAAATTTTACACTCATAAAAAATTTTACACTCAAAAAAAATTTTACACTCAAAAAAAAATTTTACACTCAAAAATATTAGTAAATTTTTTTTTTTTTCAAAAATTAATAAAAAAAAAAGTTTTTTTACACAAAATAAAGTATTTCTAACCAATAATTTTATTTTTTTTTACGTTAGAAAATTTACTATCACTTAAAAAGGGCATTGTGGAGGGTATTCATAGATTCGGCCAAGTCGAATTTAACTTTTCTACTTGTTTTTTATTTCTATCAATTTTTTTTTCATCAATTTATTTATTTTTTTTTTTCATTTTTTTTCATAAATTTTTTTTTTCATCAAACTTTTTTTTTATCGTTTTTTTTATCAAATTTTGTTTTTTTCATCAAGATATTTTTTTGAATTTTTTTTCCATCAAATTTTTTTTTTTTTCATCAAATTTGTTTTTAGTCATAATTTTTTTTTTTTTTCATAACACTTTTTTCATATTTTTTTTTTTTTTTAATTTTTTTTTTATCAATTTTTTTTGTTTTTCATCAAATTTTTTTTCATAATTTTTTTTTTTTTCATCAAATTTTTAATTATCAATTTTTTTTGCACCATAAAAATTTTTTTTCATCAAATAAATTCATCAAAACCTTTTTTTTCACCAAAAATTTTGGGTTCATAAAATTTTTGTTTAACATAATTTTGTTTTTCGTGAAAAAAAATATTTTTTTTTTACCAAAACTACTTTTTCACCAAGTCTAAGCTTTTCGCATAAAAATTTTCCATTTGTTTATCAAATGTACATAAAACAGGTGAGAGTGATATATTCTTTGGTGCCGAATCTTTTATACTCTCCAAACTGTAAAAACACTTTTTTGCACTTATTTTTGCACTCACTTACGAAATGTACAGCTCTTTTGGTTTTTTAATGGGGTCCTCGACTGATATTTCAATCCGTTTTGCACGGAAATTTGCTTTGGCAAGTACACCCAAATCTTCCGCAAAACATTATCATGATTTAATGTTGTGGGCAAGAGTACAAAATTCGCAGGCATTTTTATTTTAAAAACGACTAAAAGTAAAACTTTTTAAATAAACTACAAACAGTTAATGACATAATTTTTTGAGTGTTGTCCTAAGCTTACAATTCATTCGATATATCAATCATTATTTTGATTGACTACAAATAAAAAATTCACCAAATTTGTGACCAAAATCGAAAAATGTTTGATTAAAAAATTATTCAATTTATCACCAATTAATTTAGTGATTAGTATTAAAATTTTCTTCATCGGTGGAGTTTCAATCAAAAAATTAATTTAAGCCTCTTTTTTCGTGATTGAAATACGTTTTTAATTCTTTCTGTGTGGAGGCTACTAAAAAGTTTATTCATCCCTGCTCCTTTTTCGCTCACAGTTGCTTTACCATATAAAATCTCTTAATAACCACAACTTGCATGTGAAAACTTTTATTTTCTTTCGTAAATTAAAGATACATGTAGTGATTGTATTAGTATTTACAAAGTAACAAATTTGTAAAGGGAATCTTTAAACGATTCTTTATTACAAATTGTTATTTACAATATACAATAACAAAGAAAAGAACAACTTAAATGAACATTGGGCTTTTATTTACTAATATTATTGAGATGTATAATAAAATATTTCAAGGCAATGATTTTACAAAAAAAAAATAGGGCTGGTACACAGAAAGAATTTGAAACTAATTTCAATCAACAAAAACGCGGATTCAATCAATTTTTTGATTGAAATTCCTCCAATTAAGAAAATTTTTATACCAATCACAAAATTGTAGGTGATTAATTGATTTTTTTTTTTTTAATCAAACATTTTTTCGATTTTAATAAAAAATTTTATCAATTTTTTATTTATAGTCAAGCAAAATAATGATTCATTTAACGAATGAATTGACGGCTTATGACAAAATTATGAAAAAAAATCATGTTTTTTGCTTCCAATATGCTGCCAACTATAACAAAAAAGTAAAACGCGGTTATTTTGTATATTTTTGAATTAATCTATTCAAATAAATTTAAGCGAAAACAAATCTGGTATGTTGAAAATTTGTAATTCGACAGTTAAAGAATATAACAAAAATTTTAATTTAAACATTGATTAACTCATTTAAATTTTGTTAATCAATCAAGATTTAATTGAAAATTTTTAGCCAATAATTTCTTGTGTGTAACTCATCACAATATAATCAATGATTAAGGCTAAACAGTGTTTGCAAACGTCAAATTTATATGAAAATAATCAATTATTAGTATTAATCATTGATAAGCTTTTGATAAGTTACCAGCCCTTAGTGTGAAATTTAAATAATAAGTGACTTTTTTGAAAATTATTGTTTGTACGAAATAATCTTTAGGATACGATAAAGATTATCACCGAACTTCCCTTGGTTGAAAAATTTGTGAAAATCTTCCAAATCTTTGATCAAGGGCGCCACGGGTTAAAATTATCAGTTTGTCTCAAACTCTATGAAAAGGTCTAGAAACGAAATTGAGAAATATTTTTTTTTATTCCTTGACCGTAGTTAAATATCGTGATTTTTTGCAAATTTCAAATATCGATATCAAATTTTTATGACAATTTTTATGGGATATGTACCAAAGTTAACCTTTTTATTTAGAAACAAAACTTTCTATAAAAGTAATTTTAAGGAATTTTTTTTTGTTTGCTTGTTGATTCTACATTCTAAATATCAAGTTTCTAGAATCTTTTTTTCAGAAGATAGAAAAAGTACCAAAGTTAATTTTTTTTTCACTTTTTGCATCATTATAATCGAAATTTTTAAAATTAAAATTTTTTAGAATGCTTTTTTGCAGTAAGATCCGACATTTCACATTTCAGGTTTCTAGGGCCATTATTTTAGAAGATTGAAAAAGTACCAAAGTAAACTTTTTCAAAAAAGTACCAAAGTACACTTTCGAAACTTTCTAAAAAAAACTTTTGTTGGAATGTGTTTTTTGCCAATGAGCCTAAATACCAAATTTTAAATTTCTATAACCATTATTTAAGGAGATAGAAAAAGTACCAAAGTATAAAATTTTACCCTATTGGAATTTATTCTCTAGTTAATCCACAGATAAAAAAATATTGTAGTGTATCTTATATTTAATTAAAATGTTCCCAGTCTGCACAGTTTCGAGGCGACAATTTTTTCGAAGTTTTATCGACGGTTTTCCGCAAAAATGATTCATTTTGCATACTGGGTTGTTGTATTAGAAAACAATTGTTTGTTAATACAAACACGTTTTAATTGAAAATGAGCCAATTTCAATCACCTGAAATTATTATGTTACATTTCAAAATTCTATGTAACATAATAATTTCAGGTGAAAGAAAAAGTAACAAAGTACAAATTTTTACTCTCTTAAAAGCGATTCTTTCTAAAGAGCACTATTGTTAGAATGTTTTTTACTGGTTTATCTTACATTATAATTTTCAAGTAAAATTGGAATTTTTAAAATGTACTTTCTTCGGAATGATTTTTGGCAGGTAGTTCCAACATTTCACATTTCAAGTTTCTAAGACCATTATCATAGGAGATAAATCGAAACTTTCTAAAAGGTAATTTTGTCAGAACGTTCTTTGCGGTGGTTGATCCTACATTATAAATTTCATATTTCTATGTGTTTACCATAATTTCAGTAGATAGAAAAGGTATGAAAGTTAGTAATTTTTTTAAACTTTTTGGCCTTTTAAAATCGGAATTTCCAAAAGGTACTTTTTTGAGAATATTTTTTGGCAGGAAGATGTGACATTTCAAGTCTTTAGGACTATTTTTTCAACTTTCAAAAAGTAATTTTTTCAGCATGTTTTTTTCGTGGATGATCCTGGATTCTAAATTTTAAATTTTTAGTAGCATTATTTAAAGATATAAAGAAGTACCAAAGTAAAATTTTTTCACTTTAAAAGCGGAATTCCAACAGGTATTTTTTTTTTTGTCAGGAAGATCCAACATTTTACATTTCAAGTTTTTAGCAGCATTATTTCAGGAGATCGAAAATGGACCAAAGTGCAATATTTTAGAATCGATACGTGTAAAAATGTTTTTTTTTTCAGTTGATCCTGCAGGAGTCCATGGACTCTAAATTTTAAGTCTTTAGAATCATTATTTCAAGAGATAGAGAAAGTACCACAATTTTTTTTGCACCATTTAAAATCAGAATTTCGAACAGGTACTCTTATTTTTTTTACAGGAAGATCAGAAATTTCACATTGCAAGTTTCTATCAGCATTATTAAAGGAGATCGAAAAAGTACCAAAATAAGTACAGTTTTTTAACATTTTAGAATTAAAACTTTCTAAAAAGTACTTGAGTCAATATGTATTTTTCGCAATTTTATCCGACATTCTACACAGCTTACAAAAATTGTGTTGGTGGCACATTTTATATTTAAATGTTGTTGTATTAGCCAACAATTAGAAAACAATTGTTTGTTAATACAACAATGTTTTAATTAAAAATGAGCCATCAATTCAAACAATTTTTTAAAATTGCTTTGTAACACCATAATTTCAGAAAATGTAAAAAGTACTAAAATACATTTTTTACACTTATTGCCTCATTAAAATCTGAATTTCCAACAGGAATGTTTTTTTTTTTTGGCAGGAAGCTCCGACATTCCACATTTCAGGTTCTAGAACCATTTTTTCAGGGGATAGAAAAAGTACCAAAGTGCAATTTTTACCCGTTTAAAATCAAAATTTCTAAAAAGTCGTTCTGCCATTATTTATGAAGATATAAAAAGTACCAACGTACCATTATTTTGCACCTTCAAAATAGAAATTTCGAAAAGGTACTTTTTTATTTTTTTTCAGGAAGAAGTGACATTTCATGATTTTAAATTTTGTTTTCCATTTTTTAACCCCTTAGAATCTGAATTTCCAAAAACCCCAGGAAATTTAATCTACATTCCAAATTTCTTGTCTCAAGCTCAGTGGCTTAGACTGTGCTGGGCCATTCCAGAAAATTTAGCTCAAATTTTAGTCATTTTTGGAAATGGTGTCTCAGATTAATTTGAACCTTGACACATAGATAGCCCTCATAAATATGATATATGTACCATATATCGTTTTTTTACATTTGGTGTATTTAACGAATTATGGCGGGTCAAAGATTGACTTTTTAAGCAAAAGTAAGAAAAATACATCACGTTTAAAGAGCTGTAACTTCTTAACCAATGACCCGATTTTCACAAATTTAGGCTCATGTGAAAGCTGGGGTTCTTCTTTTAGAAAATATTTCTAAAATATTACGGTTTTTTTTACAGAAATGATGCAAAAATGCAAAAACATTTTTTCTTTTCGAATATTTAAAAAAACATATCTTCGATTTTTTTTTAAAAAATTCTGGTGAAAAATAACAATGTTTTGTATAACATATTCAAAATTCAGAGTGGGATCTCCATGGGATCAAAAACTATTCTGTTTTAAGTACGAGGTTCTCATATTTTTCCCTTAGAAAATTTAAATTTCTAATATTTTGAATGTTTTTCAAAATTTTAATAGTATAATTTTCTTTGAAAATTTAAATTTTTATATTGAAGAAATATAAAATTTTAATTTTCTAAGGTAAAATTTAAGAACTTCGTACTAAAACCAGAATATTTTTTGATCCCATTGGGATCCCACTCTGAATTTTGGATATGTTGTACAAAACAGTATTGTTTATCACCAAACTTTTTTTTAAAAAAATCGAAGATGTGTTTTTTTAAATATTCGAAAAAAAAAATGTTTTTGAATTTTTGCAACACTTCTGAAAAAACCCGTATGCTTTTGAATATATTTCGTAAAAGAAGAAGAATTAAGCTTTCATATGAGCCATTACTTGTGATAATCGGATTACTAGTTAAAAAGTTAGAGCACGTTAAACGTCATGTATTTTTCTGACTTTTGCTAAAAAGGTCGAACTTTGACCCGCGATAATTTGAAAACTACAGAAAATTTTGAAAATCCAAAAATGCAACATATTTCACATAAACGTGGATATCTATGAGCCAAATTCTCAGTGGCGTCCAAAGGCATGTTTCCGAACAGTGGGGCGAAAATTTTTGGCATTGCCCTGCTATGATAAATGAGTATGTCAGTCAGTCACCCAACTCTTTAATGTATCAAAATTATAACAAAAGAAACTTCTATAAAAGAAACTTGTATGTAACCGCCATTAATTTTCAAATACAATATTTTGCATTTAAATGAATCTATTGTGTCCTTTTACCCTAATAGTACAATAACCTTAATACAATTAATTTATAAAATAGACACATCTAACTAAAATTACTATACAATTCTTCGTTTTCTACCCCAAAAGTCCATTACAATAAAATGCAATTAAATATTTCATAACTAAATTATGCTTATACAGGGTGATTCAGTCACGGCCCGCCGAATTTTACCAGCGTATTCCTTGGCTCATTTCATGAAAATATATCCATTACGACCATCCCCCGAAAATGCATGTGTGAAATGGCAGCGGTTTGAAAATTTTCGGATTAGTGGTTAGAGGGTAGTAGGGTAAAATTGATAACTTCTGAACCTGTGGTCCGATTTTTTTGTTTTTAGGCTTATTGGAAAGTTCATTAGGAAACCTTTCAGAGTCAATAACACAAAAATTAAAATAAAGAGAAATCGTGGAGATACAGAGCTTTTAAAAATAAAATTTGAAAAAAAGACATACAAATTTGCACATAACATCAATTTATTCAGCCAAATGGCAGGTAACTTACATTTTTTTCTCTCTTAAAAGATAGCCCTACGTCTTACCTTTCCAAATTGCCCTAAAAGAAGCCCAGAGGTCTTACCGTTCCAAAGTTATGACCATTTGCCTTCCAAATATTTTAATAAAATAAAATCTTAAACTTGTTAATTTACAAAAACAAATAAATGTGTGCTGTTATTTCGCCTCTAAACCCAAAAAAAATTGTTTGCATTTCAGTCAAATGGTCATAACTTTAGAACATGAAGACCTCTGGGCTTTTTTTAGGGCATTTTGGAAAGGTAAGACGTAGGGCTATCTTTTAAGAGAGAAAAAAATATAAGTTACCTGCCAACTGGCTGAATAAATTGAGGTTATGTGCAAATTTGTATGTCTTTTTTTCAAATTTTATTTTTAAGAGCTCTGTATCTCGACAATTTCACTTTATTTTAATTTTTTTTGTTATTGACTCTGAAAGGTTTCCTAATGAACTTTCCAACAAGCCCAAAAACAAAAAAATCGGTTCATAGGTTCAGAAGTTATCAATTTTACCCTACTACCCTCTAACCACTAATCCGAAAATTTTCAAACCGCTGCCATTTCGCACACATGCATTTTCGGGGGATGGTCGTAATGGACATATTTTCATGAAATGAGCCAAGGAATACGCTGGTAAAATTCGGCGGGTCGTGACTGAATCACCCTGTATATAAAATGATAATGCTCATAATGAGTCCATATAGAATATAACGGAAATGGCCTAGTTTTGTTTTTGGAGATTTTACTTTTACTTTTTGTTGATACATATTTAAACACCTAAAACTTTTTTCCAGCTCAAATTGTGAAAATAATGAAATGTAAGCAAAATTTTATGAAATGTTAATTTTTAGAAAATAAAAATAGAAGGGAGGTTTAAAATTGAGTAGGATTTTTTTTTTTAATTTTTTTAAATCCACTCTTTTTAACATCAACATTATGAAAATAATTTTTTGGTTCGCCCCGTCTTGTAAAACCCCCTTCTAGTTTTTTTAGTTTTTCCACTGATTGGGGCTATTTTAGAAAAAAATGTCATTCCGTTTGTAAGTCATTGAAATATCGGTATGGGACCCCATAAAGTATATATCACAAAATCTTTTTTAAATTTCAACTCATTGTCAGTGAAACTGAAATAAATGTTTAAAAAAACCGGCAGTTTTTGGAATTTAGAAAAACTGTAAATGCAGTTGTGTAAACAAGACCTTGAACCATCACTGAACAATGTTTAAGGATTACCCCACTTTATCCGTAAAAGTTACAGAGGGTTAAAGTTGAAAAATCGATAAAAATGGCTTGAAGTAATCCATAGGTTTTACCTTCTTTCGCTTTTTTTTAAGTTCTCCTTATATTTCAATCTTTTCTGGCAAAACACAAAGTCAGTACATACAAGAGATTATTTAAATGTTGGTTTGATAGATGCTTCATCGCTTGGTAAGAAGTTATAGGACGGTGACGTTTTGAAACCAAAAATTAAGAGTGTTTAAATTTTCGAGGTTTTTTGATCAGGGATTTCGGCACCCTCTATAAAATGAAAAAAGTTGAACTAGAGTTGGTGGCTGTTGTAATTCTTAACATTTTGGAATTAATCCCGTTAATGTGCCACGAATAGTTAAGGAGTTTCAGCAGATCAAAGTTCGAAAGAAAAAACGTAATTTTTTTAAAATACCAGTTTTTCGCGAGGCACATTCGCGGTTTCATTCGAAATTTGGTGGACTCTTGCGTAAACCGAGTTTTTTGTGAGTTTGCATAAAAAAATCGCTGGCGGGTTTATAAAAAATAAATTGCAAAAATTTAATGGCGTTTTTGAAAATTGTGCGAAATTTGCAAATCTATTTCCTATTTTTTTAGTAGCAATTAATGCATCATGTTCATTTCATTACACCAAAAGACGTGCCTTAACGAGTAGAACTGATTTGCTTTTTGACTTTTTACTTTAAGCCATTCTGAGCGGAAAGCGCGATGATTTTATCTAAACCTGTTTTGATCTGGCACATCCAAGGCTTTACACGAAATCGGATGAGATTTTTTTTAAATGAAAGCCCACTTGATGTGTCATCATAAAATCAGAGGCGGGTTAAAAAATTTTGGTGGTTATAGATTTTTTGGACCATATTAAATTTTCAACGCGCATTGCCTAAATATGTTATAAAAAATTGTGAAACTTTTCTTTTGCCGCGATTTAATCGCGATTTTAGGTACTTAGATATTTTTTTTTAAAATCGTTTGGTCATTAAAGGGTTAAATTTTTATCATATATTTAAGAAAAAATTATATATCCTGGCATGTTTTAATAACGCATGCAACAAATGTGTAGAAAAAAAAACTTTAAAATATTTTTCAGATTTTTAAAACCGCTAAATCTTAAAACCGCCATAACTTTTGACCCCCTTGCGCGATTTAATTGATGTGAACGAATTTCTTATTCTTAAATAGCTTCTAATATTTATGCCAACTTTCATCGGTGTGCAATTAAAATAAAAATCACATCTTTTTTATCTCAAAATTTAAGTCTTAGGCGGAACTCCTCATATATTACACAGTGATACAAAATCGAACTTTCGGAATCGGAATGGGGTGAAACCAAAAGGAAATGAAAGCTGACGTTTTCCATAACAAAACCCTCAAGTCCTTTTTTTTAGGTCAGAGCTAGAATTTATTTTACACGCATTTAAAGTTGGTGATTTTAAAGCATTTAAAGTTTTTGTGAACTAAACATGTCTTACTTTAAAGGCCCCTGGTGGTGCCCTTATTGGACATGTAGGGTCCAGTTTCCAAACTTAAGCTCAAAATTACTTCAGCTATGACTGGGATGAATTTTGCTGCAATCGGGCCAGTACCTATTTACTGAATAGCCAAATTGTAACGCCCAGTATTTAATTATATATTTATTTATGTTATTTTGTCCTTATCAGTATTGTACTATTAATATTGTTTTTGTTTAATTATTGACGCTCCTTAATTTTACCTTTTATAAATTATTTACATTTTTACATTTTATTATTTACACCTCGCCAATTAGTGCATTTTTCAATAACACCAAAGGGTTAAAAATACACTAAAGTACAACTCTGCTATTAAAATATGTTAAACTTCAAAAAACAAGAAAAAGAGAGAAAAGAGAATAATTTATATAATTTTTGTACTATGCAGAGGCTTGATGTTTTCTAAAATATAATTTTAAATTCATTCGATGTAAGAAGGCAGAACAATAAAGAACTTTTAAAATAACATCGGATGTATTTTTTTTCTTTTCTGCTAAAAATAAAAACTAAAAACTTTATGTGAGCCGCAGGTGGACTTTTATTAGGACCCTGTGGTTTGATAGAGTGTATAAATAAATAAATAGAAGTGGACATAATTGGGCGTTTCGCCTATTGTGGACCCTTCTCCATAACCATTAAACCTATAAATTACTAAATTATTGAAGGGAACTCCCAGCCGGGTATTCTCCCCTTACAAAATTATTAAAATAAACCACTGTACACCGTTGCGTATGATTGTTATTTAAAGGCAATTATTAATATAAATCACTGGACACCGCTGCGTATGATTGTTATTTAAAGGCAATTACAATATTAATCATTCGCCACTGATACAGTTTTCAAGCATTTATTATTATAATTATAATAAAAGTGCACTAACTTCAAATGCGTGTAAAACAAAATCTAGCTCTGAACTAGAAAAAAGCCTTGAGGGGTTTGTTATGGAATATGTCAACTTTCATTTGCTTTTGGTTTCATCCCATTCCGATTTTGGGTGTTGCACTGTGTTATTGATCAGTGATAGATTCTAACATATTCCCGTGGAGTCCGTCTGTCAGTTGGAATAACGATCACGGCCAAAGTATTACATAGATATGACTGTTACTTATCATATTTACTTGCTGTTGCTTGGAGAAGTATGGTATTGCATCTGTGCGATATCGGTTCAAGGGTTCAAAAGTTATGAACGAAAATGTTAGGACACCACGAAAATGCTGGTACATTCTACATAACCTAATTCGGATTTTTTTTTTTTTTCAAAAAATTTTTTCCGCGGAAATTTTTTTTAAAAATTATTTTTTCTCAAAATTAATTCCTTTTAACATGTTCTTGATACCAAAAAAATTTTTTAGAGGATTTTTTTTCTCCAATTTTTTTTTTCTCGGAAATTTAGCCTCCTTAATTTTTTTTTTTTTTTTTGAAAAAAGTTTTTTTCAATATTTTTTTTATTTTGTACCTTAATTAAAGGAAACATCTTTCAAAACTTCCAAAAAAATATATGTCACCCCATTGTGAATTATACTTATTCCACCTTTTTACTTAAACATCCTCATTAAAAATACAAACTTTTTTTTTCACAACATTTATAATAGGTTTTATAGTAGAAATTTTAATTTATCATGAGGACACCCCATATTTAAAGCTATTTAAATTATAATTGAGACAATGCAAAATATAAAACATTTAAATTTTTAAGTAATGACTTTTAAAACAAAATTAGTTTTTAAGTGTTAATTAAATAAAATGAAATTAAAATTGTTTTGCAATAAATATATAAAGTTGAAGGACAAAAGATACATTAAAGAAGGATGGGAAATGAAAATTAAATTTAAGTATTTTTTGAGTAATAAATTGATTTTTTTTTTAATTCTTTTAGCTATTTTTTTTTTGTAAAATAGTTTACTTTTAACACGAGTATGTTAAAAAGGTGGTGTAAAATTCTATAGAATCATTCCATTGTTTTGGGACCAGCGATTTAATAAACCATGCAAATTGAAACACGATCTTCATAAAAAATTAAAATTTATGAACGAAAATCTGCGTAACAAAAATCAAATAAATGTGATTTTGTTTGAATGTGTATTACTTTAACTTTAAAGCATTAGGCAGGCTTTATTGTATTAGATATGGGCGCTGGTCACGTGATTTGCGTGATTCACGAGTGAGTGTGTGTGATTTTTCATTTCAATCACGTGATCGTGAGTGAGCGTGAGATGGAAAAAAATCTGGGTGAGTGGTTAGTGAGTGTGTCATTCATTTTTTGCGTGAGTTTGTCTGATTTGATTTTTTGATTTGCCCAATTTTTTTGGTTTTTTTATTTTTTTGTAAAAAAATATTTGTTTTAAGTTTTTTTTTTTTGGTAAGAAAATTTTATTGCGTGAGTAGATTTTGCGTGACTCACGCGAAAGCTTGAATTAATCTTGCATGAGTCACGCGTGAGCGTGAGTAATATTTTTATTACTCACGTGAATAGTGAGTGAGCGTGAGTAAAAAAAAAGTTTGCGTGAGTGAATAGTGAGTGATTCGATTATTGTTTCCAACTTGGGAAAATCTGTCATTTAAACTTAACTTGAGCCAAGTTCGATCTTTTTAGCCAGTGGAGCCCTTCAATCAAAGTTTTGAAATTTTTGGAAAATTTCCACCAAAATATTAAAATTTTTAATTTTCGTTAATCTTTTCTTACAAAGCTCGTGACAAACTTTTATTTAATCTTAATTTTAGCTAAATAGGATCATTTAAATCCCAAAGTTTTACAAGCATCCAAAAATTTTATTGATGGGCCCACGAGTTAAAAAAATTGGATTTGTTTCAAATTATGGTAAAACGAAAGCCCGTCTAAATCTCAATAAAACGGTCAAGGAAAAAATATTTTGTAATTCTTTTTTAAAACTTTGTTGAACATAAGAAAAATCTTATGTTTTGGCAAACTTCAAATAGCGATATCTCGAAAACCGGTTAACCGATCTTTAAAACTTTTTGACATTATTGTTCAAAACATCTAAATTAAAAAAATATGGTTAATTGCAAGCAGTGGCGTACACATTTTATGCCAAAATTATTTCACAAATATCAAGATTTGGCATAAAATTTCGAATACAATGTTAAAAAAAAATTAAAACTGTTTCGAAATCTAAAAATTTTTCTGAAGGATCAGCTTACGAATCTGAAAATTTTATGGCCAGAAAACAAAGTCTCAATTTGATTAATTTTTTTTTGTACATAAGTTTTCAGGTTCTGATTTTTCCATCAGGATCTTGAAAAGCTTCAAATTCTGAGATAAAAATTTTCAGATTTTGTCTCAAAATCTGAATTTTTTTTTGTCTCCAAATCTGAAAACCTGAAACTTTTTCTTTATGAATAATTTCTCAGAGTCTGAGACTTTTTCTACAAAAAAATGCTTTAGAATCTGAGAGTTTTCTACAAGAAAAATGTCTTAAAAAATTAGACTTTTTCTGTAGGAAAAATGTTTCAGAATCTGAGATTTTTCTATAAGAAAAATGTCTCAGAATCTGAGTCTTTTTCTATAAGAAAACTTTCTCAGAATCTGAGACTTTTTCTACAATAAAAATGTCTCGCAATCTGAAACATTTTCTATAAGAGAAGTGTCTCAGAATCTGAGACTTTTTCTATAAAAAACTGTCTCAAAATCTGAGACTTTTTCTATAATAAAAATATCTCAGAATTTTAGGCTTTTTCTTATAAATGAATGTCCCAGAATCTTAACCCTTTTCTTAAAAAAAAAATGCCTGCGAAGTTTTTACTCTTGTCCAAAACATTAAATCATGATAATGTAATGCGGAAGATTTGAAAATACTTGCCAAAGCAAAGTCTTTTTAAAAAAAATAATGTTATATTACTTTGCTATTCCATGCAAAACGAATTAAAATATCAGTCGAGGACCACATTAAAAAACCAAAAGAGATGTACGTTTCGTAAGTGAGTGCAAAAATAAGTGCAAAAAAGTGTTTTTACATTTTGGAGAGTATAAAAGATTCTGCACCAAAGAATATACCACTCTCACTTGTTTTATGTACATTTGATAAACAAATGGAAAGTTTTTTTGCAAAAAGTAGTTTTTCTTAAAAAAAAATGATTTTTTTTACGAAAAACAAAATTATGTTAAAAAAATTTAATGAACCCAAAATTTTTGGTGAAAAATAATTTTGATAAAAAAAAGTTTTTGATGAAAAGAAAATTTTTGTAAAAAAAAATAATGAAAAAAAATAAAAAAAAGTTTTTTGTGAGAAAAAATTTGATGAAAAAAAATTTATGAAAAAAAAGTTTTGATGAAAAAAAAAATAGATGAAAAAAAAAATTGATGAAAAAAAAATAATGAAAAAAAATTTATAAAAAAAAAATATGATGAAAAAAAAAAAAATGATGTAAAAAAAATTTGATGTAAAAAAAATTTGATGAAAAAAAAATTGATGAAAAAAAAATTTATAAAAAAAAATTTGATAAAAAAAAAGTTTGATGAAAAAAAAATTTTGATGAAAAAAAAAATTTATGAAAAAAAAAAAATTGATGAAAAAAAAAATATGAAAAAAAAAAATTAATCGGAAAAAATTGATGAAAAAAAAAAAAATTTATGAAAAAAAAAATTTTGATGAAAAAAAAAATTTTGATGAAAAAAAAAATTTCATGAAATAAAAAATTATGAAAAAAAAATTTTATGAAAAAAAAATTTACGAAAAAAAAATTGATAAAAAAAAAGTTTGTTGAAAAAAAAAAAATTGATGAGAAAAAAAAAATTTGATGGAAAAAAAAAAAATATGAAAAAAAAAAATTGATGAAAATTTATTTTTTTTTTTTGTTGAAAAATAATTATGTTACTTTTTATTCACCAGGTGGTGAAAAACGGGTTTATTCACCACGAGGTGAATTATTATCCAAGTTACAAACGAAAAAAGTAATTCTTGTTTTCTTTTTCGTTAATTTTTAGCTTATATAGTCGAACTGAGGTGGCGTCCTGCAACTGTTTTAAAATTAGACACCAGCCTAAAAACATTATCATGTTAAAAAATCTTAAACCCTGAGTCAAATTTCGTAAAAAAAATGTATGATTCGTAACTGGATTAAACTTATTTTTAACCACAAATTCCAATTTCGTCCTCTTTCCAACCATAAGAAAATATTCTTACCTGTCTTAACTGTTTTTTTTTTTTACTTTTTACTTAAGATTGTCTCTTAATGCACTCATACGGTTTTGATTTATTATTTTTATTTATTTTTAATGTGTTTTTTTATAG
The DNA here is from genome assembly GCA_963921195.1 of Pegoplata infirma. NCBI lineage: Eukaryota > Metazoa > Arthropoda > Insecta > Diptera > Anthomyiidae > Pegoplata > Pegoplata infirma. The sequence goes on along the minus strand of OY992537.1, from coordinate 114,630,156 downwards.
CCTTGAGCTTAACTTTAAGTTTTTATAAATACCACAGGCTACAAACAAAATTTTATAGTATTTCATTTTACGAATAAAATCCCACAAAATCTACTTAAAAGCTCTTATTATATATGAACATGTAAAATTGTATTTTATATTTTTAATCATTTTTTTTTTTTTTTCAATAAAATACTTGTTTGTGCAATTCTACATTCATACTAAAATAAATATGAATAAAAAAAATTTAAATATTATTTATCTTAAATACACTGTATGTATATTGTATGTACTGATAAATAAGTCTCCTTTTGTTTTTTTGGCACAAATTCATTTTGGATTTTTTTTTATTGTAGTTTATAAAAATTTCCAATATTTTATACACTTTTAATAAACAACACCAGAACAATTTTAAAACAGAAATAATTTAAAAATAAAATTAATGAATTAATAAAAGTTCAATGATGCATGCATATTGTTTTATATGCATAAATACAATTGTTTAAACAAAATATATAAACATATATTGAAATAATTTAATTTTTTTTTTAATTATCATTATGATGAACAATATTTTTATTTAAACGTATGTTTAAGAATTTAATTGTATTTTGGTAGCACGTGTCGTATGATTAATTTTAATTTATAAAACAATTAAATATTACTCATACGTAAGCTAACAATTGCAACACGAACAGATTAATTGGAATTGCGTAAATAAACAATAAAATACATATTGTAAACTTGTTTGCAGACATTATTAATTTATTCCAAAAAGAAACAAAAATAATAATAACAAGTAGAAAAATTTAATTCGACTTGGTCGAATCTATGAATACCCTCCACAATGTTATCTGATAGTAATTTTCTAAAAAAATTTAAAAAAATTGCATTACAAATTTTTTATTAGAAATATATATATATATATATATATATTATTTTGAGTCAAACTTTCTTTTAATCAATCAAATTTTTTTGAGTGTACAATTTTTTTGACTGTCAACATTTTTTCGAGTCTGCCATTTCATTAAAAAAAAAATAATAATGTGAAAAATTTTTTTTTTGAGAGTAACATTTTTTTTTGAGTGTAAATTTTTTTTGAGTGTAATTTTTTTTTAGTGTACAAATTCTTTGAGTAACAAATTACTTTGTAAAACATTTTTGTTGTTTTATACCTACATACATATATGTAATACAAAAAAAAACTATTTCACATATTTTCCTCTTTTTATATTACCATCCTTTTCTTTAAAAACCAAAAACAAATTAACATTCAATCATACACATACTTTATTTGATTTTTCCCGTTACATACAGTTACACTAATAATAACAAATATTTACTTGTCTAACAACTAAACTGCACCCCACGACAAGAAAACAAACAACAACAAGTTTTACAAAACTGGTATTTCACCATGCTATTAAAACTTGTTTAACGAGTTTTCAACAGTTTAAGGTGAAACAAATCTGAAATTCAGTGCATTGCTTATAACTTTTGAACCACTGAACCGATTTTTCTGAAATTCAAAACCAAATAGCCTTGGGGAACAACAAATATATATGCTAAGCTTCAGTCCCCTCAGAATTGTCTTTCGAAAGTTATAGTGGTTTTAATCTTGTAAATTCGAAAAATACCCTTCCCGAAATTTACTATTTTGCTCATAACTTTTGAACCACTGCACCGATTTCGCTGGATTGCAATACCAACCTGACCCGGTAAATGAAGAACATATATGTCAAACTTCAGGAGCCTCCGTAAAGTCTTTCAAAAGTTAGCGTGTTTTCAACGGACAGACAGACAGACAGACGGACGGACGGACGGACGGACATCGCTAGATCGACTTAAAATCGATCAAGGATCATGAATATATATACTTTATGGGGTCCTAGACCAACATTTCGATGTGTTACAAACGGAATGACAAACTTATATATACCCTCTATCACTAGAGTGGAGGGTATAATAATAATGGAAAATTATCTCAATAACTGTTGTTATCAAGTTTTCAAAATGAGCGTCGAAAGAATTAATACAGAGCAATTGTAGATGCAATTTGTTAAAAATAAAGGTTTCAATAGAAAACTTTATTATTAAACCAATATTTTTAAAATGAATTTAGTAGGTAATTGATCAAGCTTTAATTTAAGCTTGATAGCGTTGAGATTGTGTATATAGTAAATGTATCAAAATATATATTTCTTATATGTATAGACCAAATAACACACGTGGAAAATCATGTCCTTTAATCCACAAAGGTTTAAAAATTAAGAACCGGCTGAAAAGTTTTTTAATTATATAAGGATTAATGAGAAATTTTTGAGAAATATTTGATCTCACATTAAAATTATTTCTGCACTGTAGCACAGTGTTATTGTCCATAACTGGCAAAACTCTTTGAAAAATCCATCCTTATCCTCTTTTCACAAACAACATATTTTATGTCATTTCGTCACTGTTATTATAAAATAAACATAAATTTATAAAAACTCATCAAAAAATGAAAATGATTGATATGATTCGCCCAACAATAGCCCTGAATTCCATTCATTTCATTAAAATTATGAAAATCTCATTCAAAAATTCACGAAATGTCCATTAATTTTAACGCAAACAAAAAAAAACAAGTAAGAAAATTATAGTCGGTCAAGACCGACCATATAATACCCTACACCAAGGTTTCCCGGAAAATGGGTCCCATGGATCGATTAGATCTATATGTTGTAAAACCTATAATAAGTGAAGAAAACACTCACAAATCAAATTTGAGTGAAATAGGCTTCTATTTGTTGACAATAAACCGCTTTAACTGAATATCGGGCGAAATTTTCACAAGGGGCCTGAGTCCAAAACTGGTCCGATGATTATCAGGTTTGATAAGGTTATTTAAGTACGCGTTTAACATACACAAACAAAATTTTAATTAAATATTTTCTATTTTCATGAAATTTGAGACATTTATGTGAAAATCGGGAAGGTGGTTTGTATGGGGGCTACAAGAAGAACTGGTCCGATGTCTTTGAAATTCGGAATGATGATATGTGAAGACAAAACATGTTTACCATCCAAATTTCAAAGCGATACCTTCTATAATACGGTTATTAGAGTCATTTGAGCCAAAACTAAAGAGGACCTTTGTATGGGGGCTAGGTCTAAATATGGACCGATTTTTTCCAATTTCAATAGGCTTCGTCCTTGGGCCAAGAGAGACTTAAGTTTCAAATTTCAAGTCAATTGATTAAAAATTGCGACCTGTATCGTGTTTACACCGTTTACATGGACAGACAGACAGACAGACGGACGGACGGACGGACGGACGGACGGACGGACATCGCTAAATCGACTCAAAAAGTGATTCTGAGTCGATCGGTATACTTAAAGGTGGGCCTAGGACCAATATTTCGGGTAGTTACAAACATCAGCACAAACTCATTATACCCTGTACCACAGTGTGGTGTAGGGTATAAAGATGGCCAGAATTTAAAGACATGAATAAAATGAAAACTTATTAAAGAAAATGTAAAATGCACATCATAAGTCAACATGTCACAGTGATAAAGAAATAAGAACGTAGAAATACTACAATGACATGATTTAATGTACCACTGGCATAAAGGAAAAATAATGAAAAACCAGAAAAAAAATATGTGAAATGATGAGAGAAATCATTATAACGTGTATAACATTATAATAAAGATGCATCACCATTGTTATGATGATTATTGTCATCATCATCATCATCATCAACATCGTTGCTATCGCCAGTCATCATCATCATTATAATAACAATTACAACTAGCATGTCATGATATAATGGAACATTTTGCTGTACTTTGTCATTCTAACATACGACAAATTATTTAGATACAAATATTACTTTTAACACAGAGAAAAATTTCGCTTCAGATTCTGAAATATTTTTTGTTACGAAATTTCTACACCAACTACGGATGTGATTTGTAAAAGATCAGTTGTAAGTCGAAGATTCTTTTTATAATTCGAAACTTCCATTTTTTCTTCTTAAAAAAAGATTCAAATGTAATTTGCAAATTCTAATCGAAATTCATAAATTTCTATTAAAATTCGAAATTTTCATTTAAAATTCGTAAAATATCAATTGAAATTCGTTAAATATCCACTGAAATTCGTAAGACAATTAATGAAATTCGAAAATTATCAATTGCTGTTCGGAAATGATCAGTTTTAATTTTTAAAATATCAATTGTAATTCAAAACAGATCAATTTAAATTCGAGGACTTATTATTAGATTTTAGTTGATCATTTATGAATTACACTTGATGTTTTACGAATTTTAATAGATCTTTTACGAATTAAATTTTTTTTTTACTAAAATTCAATTGGATTCATAACATTAATTGATCTTTTAAATTTTCAATTAATCATTTTTTATTGATCCTTTACGAACTACAATTGATCTTTTACGAATTTCAACTGATCTTTTTGGAATATCAATATCAATCTTCGAATTTAAATTAATATTTAACCAACTACAATTGATCTTTCAAGAGTTAAAATTGATCTTTTATGAATTTTAATTGAACTGTCTCAAGTTAAAAATTATTATTTTCGAATTTCAATTGATCTTTAAATAACTACATTTGTTCTTTGTCGAATTACAATTCATATTTTGCAAATTTGAAATGATCTTTATCTAATTTCAGTCGATCTTTACGAATTAAAATTTATCTTTAACGAATTACAATTGATCGTTTAGATTACTTTTGATATTTTTGAAACATTAATTGGAATCATCGAATTTCTTATAATCTTTTTCGAAAAACAAGATTATTTTATTATATTTATTTATTTTTATTTATTTTTCCAATTTTTATTTACAACTCAATTTAAATAATTTTAACCTAACCGAGAACTGGTAACAATGACCGTCGTCTCGTTGTAGCGAAATCGACCAAGGTTTTGGTGGGAATCGAACCCACGACCCCCTGTTTGATAGGCTAGCACGCTACCAACTATCCTACAGGGGCCCCACAAACAAGATTATAAGAAAATGACGCAGGACAGCACCTCAGTTAGACTATATAAGCTAACGACTAAAAAAACAGTAATAAATTACTGTAACATTACCCATCTGTCTTTCTTATTTACATATATTATTTTTAAAAAAAATTCCGATTAGTTCATAATTGAACTTTTTGGAACAAGACTACAGAAATAAACATATTTTTTTCCTGTGTCTATCATGAAAACTAGTTGGTCACATTATTTATGTTCCAAAACATTAAGGTTGTCATTTGTGTGTCCTTTATTTAGTAATATTTTTACAGCAAATTAAACAGAATAAATATGTTACAAAATTGTTGTATTGTTTAGTCAAAGGGGTTATTTATACTCACTGCAAATAATGACGTTTAAAAAGGAAAATGACAGATAAAGGGATGAAGAAGTTAAATATAAATAACGGTTATTGAAATACGACATCATGTTTTAGCTATTTTATACCGCAAATAAAAAATATCCATAAATAAGTGAGAAAAATATAGTACACTCAAAATATTTTGTAGGCAAAAACAAATGAAAAACACACTTAAAATCAGTAAATAAACAATTGAAAACCATCCCAGTAATTATTATTTGTTTTAACAAACACCAACATTTATTTTTTACTGTTGACAAAATTTTCTAAAATAAATAACATTAAACATTAAAAAATTACGTTTTTTCACTCTTTTTTACCAACAAATTCGAAAAAAATAACCAACGAAAACATTAAAAATTAATGATAGTTCTGTTATGTTTACCAACAAATTTCAAAAATAACCTACGAAAACAATAAAAATTAATGATTTCGTAGGTAATTTTTTACAATTTTTTATTGAAATATTTTTTTTTAAATTTTTTATAAAATTTTTGGGGAATCGATCCCGCAATCAACTACATTCTGGCCAGACACTCTAACCATCGCACTGTGGCTGAAATCACTGATCTAGCGGCGTTTTAGTCAAAATTAAAAAATTAAAACTGATAAATGTTTTGCACTGTATTGATTACCTATACTTTACAGAGAAAATTAACGTTTTCACTTTTGTTTTTCTCTTAATATTCGCACAGCTGTAAGCTATCAAATATACATTTTCTGCAGCAAGTGTATTAAAGGAATTTGGGGCCTTATTACTCAGTGAGTTTTTCTTGATACTTTTAAGTCAATTGTTTACACATTTTGAGCCAAAAAGTTTTAATTGAAAGTAAAAGGTATGTTTTAACTAAAAAATAAATGTTTGTGGCCTGTGTGTATCTAGTTTATTACACTACGTGACAGTTTTTTGACCAAATGTATCTGATACATAATCTTTATGTAAAATTGTTCGCTGAATCCGAATATGAAGTCAGAATGGTCAAAAGTAGAACAGTTTTCGAGATATTCGAAAATAACCGGTTTTTGTGTTTTTAAAAAAGATGAAGTCACTCAAATGCAAATATCTTCAAAAATATTCGTCGATTTATGTATTTCTTTTTTTTTAATAAAAGATAGTAAAATTACTAAAATAACCATGGGTCGCTTGTGAAGATTAGTCAAGAAATGACAAAGTTACAGTGGACAAAAGTTCAAACTTCATGAAAAATTTTATGATTTTCTGCAATTTTGCTCTTTTCAAGTTATTTTTTTTAAACCAATAAATTAAAAATGATAATGTTTTATTACATAGGACATTAGTTTATTTCAATACGAAGATTTTGCGCCCATAAAGATCCATATTGATGCAAAAATGACAAAGCTACAGAAGATTTAGTGAATTAATCCACCTTTCATTACAAACATTTAGCTTTGTATATTTACTTGTGTTTTAAAAAAAAAAATCGAAAAGTGGGATAATTCAATTAATCTACTGTAACTTTGTCATTTTTGCACCGATCTGGATCCTATTGGGCACAAAATGTTCGTATTGAAATAAACTAACGTTTTTAGTGATAAATTTTTAAAAAAATTTATTGTTTGGTTTTAAAAAAATAAGTTGAAAAGAGCAAATAACGGTAATTTTCTCGATTTTCTCGTAAATATCTCGAAAACTGTTCTACTTTTGACTATTCTGACTTCATATTCGGATTCCGCGTTCGGATTTACATAAAGATTAGGTGTCAGATTCATTTGGTCACGACTTTGTTGAAAATTTGTGACACAGTGTTATTAGTTCATTATAGGAGTTTACATTTGTGATATTAACTATAGTTTCATGGACTGCAACTTTTGAAATTCGATCGTATTCGGTCCAATTCCTGTTTTGTTTATTATTTTGGGTTATTTTTGTTGTGACGTTTCAGTATGGCGTGCTAGTTCGCGCAAGTTGCTCGGTTTTTTAGGGTCCATCTGCTGTCCAAATAAACAGTATAAACGCGATACAGACCACAATTTTCAATCGATTTGGCTGAAATTTGAAATCTATGTTTCTTTTATCGCAAGAACAAAACCTATTAAGTTTTGACAAGATCAATCCATGTTACCCCATAGCCCCCATGTAAATGTCCCCTTCAAGTTTTACTTAAATATCCCTAACAATAGTATTCAAGATATCCTCTTGAAATTCGACCAATAAATGTTTTTTATATTCATAAACAATCGCTCTAAATTTTAATGGAATCGGACCATTTTAATTTCTAGGCCTCATACAAACCACCCTCCCAATATTCACATAAATTTTCCAAAATACATAAAAATAAATAAATATTGTTTAAAAATTAATTCTTTTTAAATTTTATAATCGCAAATAAGCATTAGTCTTTATTATTTTACATTTCCGAATTAAGCGCCGCTAGATTGGCCATTTCGGCCACTGTGCATCGTGCCAAAGTCACTTGATACAAACATGTTTTTATATTTCTATAAATAATTTTTTGATTTTTTTTTTCTACAAAAAAAAATAACTGACTTGTGTAGGTAAAAACTAATGATACTTCATTAAAAAATACCAACAATTTAAAAAAAAAAATTACTTACACAAATCATTAAAAATCAAAAGAATAATCAGTAGTTTTTACTTACAGAACAAAATAAATGACTTTAAAAATTAAATGTTAATGAAAGTCTTTATTTTTTAGTGTGTTATTTTTGAAACAAATGACTGAAGTAGTCATTAATAAAAACTGAACATCAAACAAATGTTTTTTTCTTTTAAAAACGACTAAGCTGAAAACTTTTTAAATAAACTACAAACAGTTAACGACATAATTTTTTGAGTGTAGAAATATAATAGAAAAATAACAAGAAAAACTTGTGACTTTTATTTTTTGCAACCTCATATTTGACAAGATTTCCATGTAATTTTACAAGCTTTTTACCAAAAATTTTTTAATTTTACAAGATTTTTACCAATTGATAAATCATACAAGGAGGTTTCGTAGCTTTACTAGAGTTTTTGCTACTTCCATTAAAATTTGTAAAATTACAAAAAAATTTCTAAATTACACAAAAAAAATGTAAATTTTGGTAAAAAAATTTTTTGTTAATAACAAGGAAAACTATAAAATATTGGTAAAATGGGGTAACGAAACTGTTTTTAGTAATTTAACAAGGTTTTTTTGTGTGCACTGTGTACCGGAAAAGATGACTTCTGGTCAAATTTTTAATTAGTGTAAAAAATACACATAAATCAAATTTAAGTGAAAAAAAAAATATTGAACTAAATTCGGAAACACCAAAAGAAATCTTAAAATTTTAATGAATTCTTTGAATTTAAAATAGAACTTTACTTTTTAAAAGTTGAATCGGAGAGCTGTTGGGTAGTTCTGTACGTGTTAAGAGTAATATTATAAAAATGACTTTGAACTCATTGCTGTGTCGGCAATATTTTACGAGATATGAGAATTTTTAAATTTTTTGTAAACTTTTTTAGATCCATGCAATCCCAACTTGGTTTTGGAGATATCTGTATTTTAAATTTTTTTAAAAATAATATTTTTTTAATCAAGTTATGAAAAATTTACTAAAACAGTAGAAAAAAAATTTCCTCAAATCTAATCTGATAAATATATTTCTTAAAAATAAGATTTTCATGTATTATCCATGTATTAGGAAATTCCATTTTAGGAAAACTATGTAGCAGAACATGACGTTATTTTTCCTAACAGTTTATAAAATTTCAAAGCTTTTAGTTTAATTTAATTATTTTTAAGGAAATTCTGTCTTAAAGTTAAGTGAGGTTCTTTTTTTTTAGTGCAGTCCCGCAAATTCCAAATTTAAGATTAAAAATTTGGAAACGGGACCCAATTGGACAATAATTTTGAAGAGCTAGGCTGTTTAACATTTTTTTAGTACTTTCTTACGAAAATTTTATCCGTTTCGCTCTATCTCGCTAAGTTTTCGAGCTATTGATTTTCTCTGAACTAACAAAAAATATATGTTTTTTAAGATTTGGGGAAAATTTCTTTGGCAGAAAGAATTTTTTCCATTTATGAGGCATCCACACCAAATGTCCAGCGAAAAAAATATATGTACCGTAAATTTCGGAACAGGTTGTATGAATAGCCCTATATAGAGCTAAGGAAACTGTGTTTTTGATTTTTCAATTTTTCAAAAACTGTGCTTAGGAGGCGTGGTCGAATATTGTTTAAATATTTATCAAATTAAAACGGAATGCACCACAATCTCCAAAATTTACATTCTTGTATAGTTTTGTATGGACTATCGAGGTAATTTTTTTTGTGAAAAATTTTCAGAACCCGTTCTGAATTTTTCATTTTTTTTTTAAAGTCAATTTATCAAAAATCCGGCCACTTTTTTTTAATTTTAAAAGATTAAATGTTTGCCTATTCATACAAAAAAATCAGACATGCGTTATTCGTTTTTCTCGAGAAAATCGCATTTTAATTTTGAATTTCATAACAATTTAGTAATTTTCTTGTATTTTTTGTTTCAACATAGCGTATGAGTAACATTTATGCAAGTATTTAATACACATTCACTACATTGAAATAAGAAAATACAAGCAAATTTCAAAATTGATATAAAATTTAATATTCAAATGCGATTTACTCGAAAAAAAAAAACGAAAATCACATGGCTGAATTTTTTCTGTGGGTAGACAAACATCTAAACTTTTAAGTTTTTTTTTTTTAAATAAATAAAAGTGGCCGGATTTTTGATAAATTGACGTTTTTAAAAAATGGGAAATTTGATAAAGGGTTCTGAAAATTTTAGAAAGAAAAAATTTTAATCGATAGCCCATACAAAACTATACCATAATGTAAATTTTTGAGATTGTGGTGCATTCCGTTTTAATTTGATAAATATTTAAACAAGGTAATTCGACACAAATTTTAACATTTTCCAATATTTGACCACCTCCTAAGCCCAGTTTTTTAAAAATATAAAAACTAAAAACGCAATTTACTTAGTTACATATTGCTCTTTTTATACTTCCTATGCAGAAATTCACGGGACACATGTTTTTCTGTAGCGGAACATTTGGTGTGGAATGTCTCATATTTAGGAATTTTATTATAAGAAAACTATGAACCATTTATAAGTATATGAACTAAAGTTTGGTCCTCAGAGTTAGGAAAATGTTCCACTTGTAGTTAAATTTTACTTAATTTTCCCGGTGAAAAATGTTCGTATATGGAAACATATACGAGGATATATGGCTGCATATACGATGATATATGACCATATATGGACACATATGAGGCATTCCACACCAAATGTTCAGCAAAAAAAAAGTGATGTCGTGTCAATATGAAATCAATTGCAGAGTACTTGCCCTTAGTTCACTATTAAATAACAAAAATAAAATTTAAGATTTTTCAAAAAGTGGGCCTTGGAGGCATGGTCAAAAATTGAAAATTTCAGAATTTTTTGCCTAAGTATCTTTATTTGAATATTTATGCCAATAAAATGAAACACAGTGATGTCTTCAAAATAAAAGTTTTTTATAGATTTTTGTATGGGCTATCGATTAAAAAAATAAAAATTGGAAAATTTTCAGAAGAAGTTCTGAATTTTTTAAATTTAAACTTAAACTTTATTTATCAAAAAACATGCCACAATTTTATTTATTTTTTAAATGTTCAAAAATTACTTAAGGTGTATATCTATCTGTTCTGAAATTTTCAGAGATGCATTTTTCCTTGTTTTCGAGAAAAAAAATGTTGAACATTGCACTATGCTTATAATTTACAATAATGGGGTATATTACGTATGCGAATGAGTAATATTAACTCTTAAAAAACAACACGTTCACGTATGCTCACGTGAGTAGAAAAAAATTTTGTCACGGGCACTATACTCACGTGAGCGTGACTGAGCGTGAGCAAAATAAATGAGCATGCGTGATTAAAATAATTTCCTTGGTGAGAGTGCGTGATGGTAAAAAAAAAACTTACCCACGATCACATCTCTATTTTAAATGTTTTTTAAGAGTTAATATTACTCATTCGCATACGTAATATACCCCATTATTGAAAATTATAAGCATAGTGCAATGTTCAACATTTTTTTTCTCGAAAACAAAGGAAAAATGCATCTCTGAAAATTTCAGAACAGATAGATATACACCTTAACTAATTTTTCAACATTTAAAAAAGAAATAAAATTGTGGCATGTTTTTTGATAAATAAAGTTTAAGTTTAAATTTAAAAAATTCAGAGCTTCTTCTGAAAATTTTCCAATTTTTATTTTTTAATCGATAGCCCATACAAAAATCTATAAAAAACTTTTATTTTAAAGACATCACTGTGTTTCATTTTATTGGCATAAATATTCAAATAAAGATACTTAGGCAAAAAATTCTGAAATTTTCAATTTTTGACCATGCCTCCAAGGCCCACTTTTTGAAAAATCTTAAATTTTATTTTTGTTATTTAATAGTGACCTAAGGGCGAATACTTTGCAAATGATATCCTATTGAAACCATCATGGTTTTTCTGTAGTGGAACAGTTGGTGTGGAATGACTCATATGTATATATATGAACATATGTGTGGTCATACATAATTATGTATGAATCATATACGCTAGAGCACCCATATATGCATAATTGTTTTTTTTATCGCTCCCCGCTCATTTTCGGTTGAGTTGGGAGTAAAAAATAATATCTATCCAGAAATTGGACTTCTAGGTTGCAAACAGACCAAGCGGTTTGAACTTTTGACCTCAAAAATGGGCTAAAAAACCTTTATAGATTAATTTGGCTGTAACTCTTAAAATAAAGTTTTTCGCAAATTACTTTCATAACAATTTTTTTGTAGATTCAAAATGCAAAGATTTTTCTCTCATACAGTTTTGATCTAAATATGTCCGATAGCGGTGTTTTTAGCGATTAAAGTCGAAATTTGGGTGAGAACTTTTTTTAAAAAATTGTCATAAATTTTTAAGTCGGGGAAAATTTTAGCTCTTTGCATAATTTAATAGAGTTTTGAATGTAGTTTTCCAAAACAGTTTTTTTTGCAAAAATATATCGACCCTTCCATGAAAAATTGCCAAAATCCTACTCTGAACCACAATTTTTTTGACCTCCAACCACGTTATGGGGTTATATTCACTTTGTAAGTGCGTGTTTTACGCAACGAAAGATAAGTCTAGGATTCCACATAGTATATATGGGGTATTCCATGCCAAATCGGACACTTGGAAAATTTTTAATCTTATATTTTTTCAATTTTGTAGTACCCTTCAAAAACCCATTCCAAGTAAATTTTGATATCTTTTTTGATAATCCGTTCCAAAAATATGGAATTATAAAAAAAAACACGATTTTTTCTGTTTTTTACTTATCACTTCTTTAAAAATGGTCCAAATTCGAAATAATTTGTTAAAATTTTATCTTTTTTTCTTCAAAGTGTTTTAATAAAGATTGGAAGACAACAAAAAAAAAAACTCAAAAACCGCTGAATATATTAATTACCTTTTTATTTTTAATTCTTTTTTATATATTACCATAATCCCACGATCTACTTAAGCATATAATTTTAAGAAAATGTTAAGTTTACCACAAAAAATTAAAAAAAATCAAATAAAAAATTTTAAGAAAAGATTGAAAAAAAAACTAAGAGTGCAATCAATTAAAAATCGCATATTAGAACACTAAGAAATTTTTAATAAAAAAACAAAAATTAAAAAAAATGTTGACCATTTTTGAATTTGTTTTGATAGAAATACGGAAAACGATAGTTGTTTTTTTTTTTTTGAAAATTCGATATCTTTGGAACGGGTAATTTAAAAATTTTGAAAACTAACTTGGATGGGGGTTTTAATGGGTTTAAAAAAAAAATTAAAAATAATTAAAAAATCTAAAATAAAAATTTTCAAAGTGTCCAATTTGGCACTGAATACCCCATATATATTTAGGGAAATCCTTGACAGATGTTTTGGTGCGAAACTCACGGAATTACAAAGTGAGTATTCGCCTATATTGAGGTTGAATGGTAAAAAAATGAGATTCAGAGAAGAACTTTGGGATTTTTTCATGGAAGGGTCGATATATTTTTGCAAAAAAAAAAAAATTTGGAAAAGTACATTCAATACCCTAGTGAATTGTGCAAAGAGCTCAAATTTTCCCCAATTTAAAAATTTACGAGAATTTTAAAAAAAAAAGTTCTGACCCAAATTTTGACTTTAACCGCTTAAAACACCGCGATCGGACATATTTAGGTCAAAACAGTATGAGATAAAAATCTTAGCATTTTGATTCTACATAAAAATTGTTATGAAAGTTAATTGCGAAAAACTTTTATTTTAAGAGTTACAGCCAAATTAGTCTTTAAAGGTTTTCAAGCCCATTTTTGTGGTCAAAAGTTCAAACCGCTTGGTCTGTTTGCAACATAGAAGTCTAATTTCTGTATAGATATTATTTTTTACTCCCAACTCAACCGAAAATGAGCGGGGAGCGATAAAAAATAGACTTTTGCACATCCCATACATTTTGTGGGTGCTCTAATATACGCCCATATACGTAAAGTGAACCCACATGTAAGTATATGGCATACATGTACATTAGTGTCCCTTATTTTGGAAATGTTGAGACGGTACCCCCTCATTTTTTTCCTTTTTACTAAAAAATAACTCAGGAAAAATTTTACGCCCCTACGACCACGCCTTCCCTACGCGACGGGGCCTTAAAAATAATTTTTCCATACAAACCAAAAATTTTTTTTTGATTTTTAATTTTTTTGTTATTAATTATAATATTACTTGGTTAGCTTATTCACGACAAAAAATTTGATTTTGGTGGGATGAGGCTTTCAGTTCTAAAAAATTTTTAGAAAAAAAAAATTTAGAGCTTTTGGGGTCCTACAGTAAAAATTTAAAAAAATTTTTTTTTTTTAGTTTTGACAAGCAACGGTTTTAGTTGTAATGTTGCTTTTAATGGTATATATTCATAAAAAAATATTATTCATACCTGTGACATCTTGATCGTGTATCGAAAAACATCAAAAATGCACTTTTTACCCTTTTTTAGATCACGATAAAGATGTCACAGATAGGAATAATATTTTTTTATGAAAATATATCATTAAAAGCAACAATTCAACTAAAACGGTTGCTTGTCAAAACTAAAAAAAAATATTTTTTAAAAAATTTTTACTGTAGGACCCCAAAAGCTCTAAAATTTTTTTTTCGAAAATTTTTTTCGAACTGAAAGCCTCATCCCACCAAAATCAAATTTTTTGTCGTGAATAAGCTAATCAAGTAATGTTATAATTAATAACAAAAAAATTAAAAACCAAAAAAAATTTTTTTGCTTTGTATGGAAAAATGATTTTTAAGGCCCCCCAGCAAAACTTATCTTACCATATAAGGTATAAAATAAGGTATAAGATCTCTTATTTTATACATTGCAGCATTGATGATTTTAACAGGCGATGAGACTAAAAGTAATGCATATACATTATCACAAAGAATACCAGTAAGGTATAAAATAAGTCATAAATTTATAACGAAGAATACGAGTAAGGTGTAAAATATATGATATTTTATAGGTTACGAGAAATGAAATAATATAGCAACCAGAAGACAATATATAAGGTGTTACGAGTAGTGAAAACGTAATTTTGTATTAAATTTACTCACGTGATTGTAAGCGAGATAAAATATACTCCTGAGTGAGTGTGTGTCATTAACAAATTTCTGTCGTGAATCCATCTCTAGTTTAAACTTATGCATTTTTTTATAAAATATTTATTTTTTATGTTATTGTAATGCATTATGTATTCAATTATAAATAATGCATTATTTCAAACTTTGAAATAATACATCATGTAACCAAATATAAGTCATCCATGATTTAATGTTTAGAAATAATAAATATGAAATACATTTTTTCCAATAATCATGCATTACTTAGCAAATTATTAGTAATGTGTTATTTTTCACTTTAAAATAATACGTTGTGGAACAAATGTTTGGTAAGACATCATAAAATAATGCTACAAATAAGATATATACATTACCTGGTAATGTGTTATATAATCACCACCCATTACCAAAGTTTTGCTGGGCCGCTCTTTACGGCCCCGTCGCGTAGGGAAGGCGCACAGTGAGACAACGCCGGCATTAAATACAAGGAGTCATTGTAGAGCTCTGAAATTTTGCACAGGTTTTTTTTGAGACAATTCCAGTTTTTTTAAAAAAAAATTATGAAAATACGCCCACTTTTACGCCCACCTCCCATACAATCGAAATTTGTAAAATGCCGTATTGTCCGTAATACTTTAGGTATAACTTTCAATTTTGATATTCTTGAATGTTATATTGTTACAAACATTATCAGAAAAAATTTTGAACTTTGGCCCACTTTTACCCCCACCACCCATACAACCTCAACATAAAAAGTGCCATATTTTCTAAAATATTTTAGGTACAACCTTCAAATTTGATATTACTGTAATTTATATCATTTAAAATGTTTCATGCAAAAATAACAATAACACGCCCACTATTACGCCCACCTCCCATGGAAATGCAATAAAAAAGAACAATTTTTTTTTCACTCTATCAATAATTTTTTAATATCATCATGGTATTCTAATTTTTTCAATATGTTAGAGAAATGCTAATCTCTTATCAAAAGAGATCATTACAAGAACACTCATTATTACTTAACCCAATAAATAATGCAACAACTAAATTCAATATATAACAATTAAACTAACCACATTAGAAAGTGATCATAACACAACTTCGATAAGAACAACAACTTGCACTATCAATTTAAATTAAAAATTATGCAACTATCTAACTCAAAGTCAATGACCTTCAAAAAAATTATCAATCAAATGAATAATGTAAATAAAATAATAATAAACAATAAGTGAATATGTGTAAACAATTAAAAAAAATGACATGCTATTGCATGCTAACATACGTATAGCGACAGAATGTGCGCGTTGCATATTTCTTGTATTTTTTTTTTGTAGTTTTTTGTATGTTTAAAGTACTTTTGCAAACTTTTGCTATATGTCCTTTACTTTAAATGAAAGCTGAGACTTCAATCTTTAATTTGATATAAGTCTGCACCTAGGGCGAGGGGCTGCTCTATATTTCCAAGTCCATTGAAAATGCAAAATATTCAATTTTTACACCACAATACTGTTGTTAAGAAATTTTTTTTGTGTTTTTTTTTTTTAATTTATATTTTCATCTCATTCTACAACAACTAAATTAATTAAAACAAGTAGAAAAGTTAAATTCGACTTTGCCGAATCTATGAATACCCTCCACAATGCATTTTTTTAAAGGGTAGTACATTTGTTAACGTGAAAAAATTAACAATTTTGATAAGAAATATTTTATTTTGAGTAAAAAACTCTTTTTTTGTCATTTAAAAAAAAAAAAAAATACTATTTTTTTTTTGAGTGTAAAATTTTTTTCGAGTGTAATGTTTCTTTTACTGTAAAAATATTTCTGAGTGAATGCACGTACGTATGTACACAAAATATTGTCATTTTTGTAAAAAAAAAAACGAAATTTTTTGTGTAAATTTTTTTTTTGAGTGTAAAATTTTTTTTGAGTGTAAAATTTTTTTTGAGTGTAAAATTTTTTTCGAGTGTAATTTTTAAGTTACCAATGCTTTTAAAACTAAACAAGTTTAAAAAGCATTGCTTTAAAATTAAACAAGTTTAAAAAGCATTGTTTAGTTACCACCAATGCTTTTAAAACTTGTTAAACACGTGGCATTTAAGATGAAACTAATCTGAAATTCAGGGTTTTGCTTATAACTTTTGAACCACTGGACCGATTGAGCTGAAATTTAATACCAATCAGACCCGGGGAACGGTAAAGATATATGCCAAGCTTCAGTAGTATCATTATTGTTTTTCGAAAGTTATCGTATTTTTTACCTCGTAAATTCCCGAAACACCCTTGTCGAAATTTACTCTTTTGCTCATAACTTTTGAACCACTGGACCGATTTGGCTGGATTGCAATACCAACCTGACCAGGCAAATGACAAACATATAAGCCAAACTTCAGTAGCCTCTGTAAAGTCTTTCAAAAGTTAGCGTGTTTTCTACGGACGGACAGACAGGCGGACGGACGGACGGACATCGCTAGATCGACTTAAAATCGATCGAGGATCATAAATATATATACTTTATGGGGTCCTAGACCAATATTTCGAGGTGTTACAAACGGAATGACAAACTTATATATACCCTCTATCACTAGAGTGGAGGGAATAAAAATACTTTTAAGTTATATTTATCATGTATTTTTTATACCCTCCACTCTAGTGATAGAGGGTATATATAAGTTTGTCATTCCGTTTGTAACACCTCGAAATAGTGGTCTAGGACCTCATAAAGTATATATATTTATGATCCTCGATCGATTTTAAGTCGATCTAACGATGCCCGTCCGTCCGTCCGTCCGTCCGTCCGTCCGTCCGTCCGTCTGTCTGTCTGTCCGTAGAAAACACGCTAACTTTTGAAAGACTTTACAGAGGCTACTGAAGTTTGGCATATATGTTTGTCATTTACCTGGTCAGGTTGGTATTGCAATCCAGCCAAATCGGTCCAGTGGTTCAAAAGTTATGAGCAAAAGAGTAAATTTCGGCAAGGGTGTTTCGCGAATTTACGGGATGAAAAACACGATAACTTTCGAGAGACATTAATTAGACTACTGAAGCTTGGCATGTATCTTTGCCGTTCCCCGGGTCTGTTTGGTATTAAATTTCAGCTCAATCGGTCCAGTGGTTCAAAAGTTATAAGCAAAACCCTGAATTTCAGATTAATTACATCTAAAATGCCACGTGTTTTAACAAGTTTTAAAAGCATTGGTGGTAACTAAACAATGCTTTTCAAACTTGTTTAATTTTAAAGCAATGCTTTTTAAACTTGTTTAGTTTTAAAAGAATTGGTAACTTAAAAATTTCACTCGAAAAAAATTTTACACTCAAAAAAAATTTTACACTCAAAAAAAATTTTACACTCAAAAAAAAATTTACACAAAAAAAAATTTAGTGTTTTTTTTTACAAAAATGACAATATTTTGTGTACATACGTACGTGCATTCACTCAGAAATATTTTTACAGTAAAAAAACATTACACTCAAAAAAAAAAAAGTATTTTTTTTTTTTTTTTTTTAAATACAAAAAAAGAGTTTTTACTCAAAATAAAATATTTCTAATCAAAATTGTTAATTTTTTCACGTTAAAAAATGTACTACCCTTTAAAAAATGCATTGTGGAGGGTATTCATAGATTCGGCAAAGTCGAATTTAATTTTCCTACTTGTTTATTAATAAGCTTTTGAATGTTACATATTGAACTAACATATTTCAAGCGCTTTGGCATACCTCAACTTTGACTTGCTCTAGACCAAAAAGTAATGAAGTTATGAGGCTGAAATTTCAGGGAATTGTTACCCATATATCTGTTAATATACTGTAAAAATTTCATCCAAATTGGGCGACACTCCAAAACCCATTTTTTGCCGCGGTTACTATAGGGCTGTCTCACTGTGAGGCGTGGTCGTAGGGGCGTAAAATGTTTCCTGAGTTATTTTTTAGTCAAAAGGAAAAAAATGAGGGGGTACCGTCTTAACATTTCCAACATTTCCAAAATAAGGGACACTCTAATGTATACCCTCGAGTGCTAGTGGAGGGTATAAGAAAAAGTTAACAAAAAATTTGATTGATGTTCTTTAAGCACATATAAAAAATATAATATAGTTATAAGATTTGAAATAAATCACCATGAAGAAATATTTCAATCAATCGTTTTGTATTAGTGGGATTCAGAGCCAAAATCGTTTTATTCTCTTTCATAGTTTTCCAATAGTTTTTCTGAAAAAGTTTTTTTAATATCTTTTTCATTTTCCAAATTTTTTTCAGATTATACATAATTACTAATTTATCGTAGATTATGGAAAAAATATTACATATATTTCTGTTTCAAAAATTATTTTTAAATAAATTGCAGTATGAGGGTAAAAAAATCGTTCTGAATACCACTAATGTATATTGAAAACATTTTCAATAATGCTTCAATTTTTCAATTTAGTATTTTACATTTTAGAACAACCATTTATCTATGACATATGCCACACATTTGTATGTTTTATTTTTTGCCAGAAAGCTGAAAAAATCAATTTTTGGGGATTTATTCTGACTTCTTGCACTCTTTTATGAACTTTTTTTTTTTATTTAAAAATTTTTGTTTCATACATGACATTTGCGCTATACTTTTTTTACATTACTTGTCGCACATTGGATCCTAGATGCGCATTTGAGAGCCAAACAAATGTTTAGTTATTCACAATAAATGCTCGTATTCGCTAAGTAGACACCCTAGGAGAAAGAAAACCGTTCATAGAAAGAAAATCCATCGCTTAGTTTAGTCAGGACATAAATTCAAAGTAAGGACTTTTTGCATAAATTTGAAAAAAATATTTTTTTTAGAAGACTTGTTTTATTTTATTTTTTAAAACTACTTTTATATTTTGGATTGCAACTTTTGTGGGGAACGAAAGGGAATGGCGATTCTTTTTGTACAATAAACTAGAAGTATTAGTTAATACTCCTGGGGTAGAAACTTGTGCAGCCAGTTGCAGCTGCGCCCTGAAATGAGGTTTAAAGTGGGGTCTATTAACGAAAAATAAATATTTTAAAGTGAATTTTTTTTAAATAATTTACTATTAATCGTTTTATTACACAATTTTACTTTAATTATCTTTATTGTTAACAGATAACCGTGGTTTCCAATAATTATTGATTTTGATACCCTACCTCACTTTTTTAAGGCAAAAGGAGTTTCACCTAATGCTTGTAACTAAAAGGATTTCTTGGCCGCAGTTACGGCCAAAATAACTGGAATAGAAGAAGATATTATAAAACGGGTTGATATAATATCCTGTGTATCAACGCAAATGAAAAAATTAATGCAGTTAAATTTAGAAAACACATACATGGAACTAAAACATTATTAGCTGAAAAGTATGGTTGGTGACCCATGAGCACCACTATGCATACAATTCTAGCTCATGACATTATTTATACAAGAATTGTGATTGCCCGTTGGTATTAAAATTATCCTTAACTAATAAAGAAACATTTAACAAATATTTGCCTTTTTTATGAAAATTATCGGAGCAGGCTCTGAAAAGATCACATAGGCATTTTAAAAACTATAAAAGAAACTTAAACAAAGAAAACCCAAAAACAAACAACCTGCGAGATGTTTTAAGTATGTTTATGATTGAGTCCGATTCAAATATATCCATAATAAGACAGACAGAAAAGTTTGAAGTACTGATTATAGAGTAATGTTTTTTTAATATTTTTTTTTTACCAAAAAACTTAACAATTATTGCAAATAATGCTTATTTACCGTGTGTTGCTTCTTTATTTGATATTTTTCCGCATTATTTTTGTTTAAAAAATCGAATATGATAATAGATAGAAAACAGTTAATTTTGCACGTTATTTTTGTGTAGGGTGTATACTTTACCAAAATATGAAAGAAAACACGTTGTATTGAATGGTAAGCTGTTATATTGTCACTTAAAATCCGTAACTGTTTTAAATAATTGACCTTCATTTTATTTTTTTATTTGAATAAATTAACCAACTTTGCCTTAAATTTACAAGTAGGGTACTAAGGCGAAAAATGTCCAATCCACATGTGAGGCATTCCACACCAACTGTTCCACTAGAGAAAAACCATAGTGGTTTCAATGGGATATCATTTGCAAAGTATTCGCTCTTAGGGTACTATTTAATAACAAAAATAAAATTTAAGTTTTTTCAAAAAGTGGGCCTTGTAGGCATGGTCAAATATTGGAAATTTTTGGTATTTTTGCCGAAGTATCTTTATTTCATTATTTATGCAAATTAAATGAAATACAGTGACTTCTTTAAAATAAAAGTTTTTTATAGATTTTTGCATGGGCTATCGATTAAAAAAATAAAATTTTCAGAAGAAGTTCTGAATTTTTCAAATATTAACTTAAACTTTATTTATCAAAAAACATGTCACAATTTTTTTTATTTTTTTAATTTTTAAAATAAAGTTAAGGTGTATATCTATCTGTTCTGAAATTTTCATAGATGCATTTTGCCTTGTTTTCGAGAAATCAAATTTTAAAGATCGCACTACGCTTATATTATACAAAATGTGGTATGTAACGAGTGCGTATGAGTAATAAAAACAACATATAAAGTAGTGATGGAATTGTGAGTGAGTTTTTATTATGATTAATCACGCTTTAAAAAAAAAAAATAGCTCACGCCATTCCCGCTCACGTTAGTAAAAGAACATGTAACTATCACGCGTGATTCACGTGACTCACGGCAATCACGTTCGCTTAAGAAATAAAATTTTTAGACACTCACGTTCACGCACTTATCTCAGATTCTGAGACATTTTTCTATAGAAAAAATCTCAGATTCTGAGACATTTTTCTATAGAAAAAACCTCAGATCCTGAGACATTTTTCTATAGAAAAATTCTCATATTCTGAAACTGATTTCCCATAGAAAAATTCCCAGGTTCTGAGACTGATTTTCTATAGAAAAATTCTTAGATTCTGATTTTCTATAACAAACAAAAATTCTCATATTCTAAGACATTTTTTCTGTAGAAGAACTGTCAGATTTTAAGAAATTTTTTCTTTACAAAAAATCTCAGAAACTGAGAAAAAATCTCAAATTCTGTAAAATTTTTTCGGTAGAACAATTCTTAGATTCTGTGACTCTTTTCGATAGAATTTCTTGAGATAAACTTGTAGATTTGTCTATAGAATGAGAAATTTGTTCTATACTAATTGTAAAAAATATTGCTACCCAGCAAAACTTTGATAATGGCTAGTGATTATATAACACATTACCAGGTAATGCATATAACTTATTTGTAGCATTATTTTATGATGTCTTACCAAACATTTGTTCCACAACGTATTATTTTCAAGTGAAAAATAATGCATTACTAATAATTTGCTACGTAATGCATGATTATTGGAAAAATGTATTTCATATTTGTTATTTCTAAATATTAAATCATGGATGACTTATATTTGGTTACATTATGTATTATTTGAAAGTTTGAAATAGTGTATTATTTATTATTGGATGCATAATGCATTACAATAACATAAAAAATAATTATTTTATAAAAAAAATGCATAAGTTTAAACTAGAGATGGGCCAACGACAGGAAATTTCTAACGACACACACTCACGAGCATATTTAATCTACTTACACTCACTTACACTCACTTACAATCACGTGAGTAAATTTAATACAAAATTACTTTTTCACTACTCGTAACACCTTATATATTATCTTCTGGTATGCTATATTATTTCAATTCTCGTAACCTATAAAATATCATATATTTTACACCTTACTCGTATTCTTCGTTAAAAATTGATGACTTATTTTATACCTTACTGGTATTCTTTGTGATAATGTGGATGCATTACTTTGAGTCTCATCGCCTGTTAAAATCATCAATGCCGAAATGTATAAAATAAGAGATCCTATACCTTATTTTATACCTTATTTGGTAATCTAAGTTTTGCTGGGATATCTTTAAATCTTGATGCGTCTTGAATATATCAATCTTATTGGATCGCATAAAAATATTGATGGTTCTTTTCTCGACACAATATTATGCACTAGTTTTTTACAACGAACTAAAAATTATACCTTACTGATCCGATTTCTTAATATTCAGTCATTTTCAGCTAGTTTTATTGCGCTTCACAATTATAAAAAAACTGTGTAAATATCAGACAAGGAAAAACAATAAAAATTAAAATTCGTTATTGATAAAATTCAATTTTGAATTTTTCAAAAAATTCAATTTTGAATTTTAAATAAAATTCTAAAGAATTTTATTTTAAATTCTTAAAAGAAATTAAATTCTAAAAAATTTTATTTAAAATTCTTAAAAGAATTTTATTAACAAAAAAAAGAATTTTATTTTCATACAAATAAATATATTTCAAACAAGTAAATATTTTAATAATGTTCGAGTATTTCTATATATCAAGGTAACTTAATTAGCTAAATACATCCTCATATGATAGTAAATTGCCACTATCTTCTAATTTAATGTAATTTAATAATTTACTTAGTTCAAACTTATAATGCAATAGTATTTTTTTAGTAATTTCCAAATTCTGATCCACTTATTTATAGAAAACCTCTTAAAAAATTCTCATATTTTAATGTAATTCTCTGATTCTGAAAGCTTTTTCGAACAGAAACTTTATAAAGAAATTTTGTACACTTTTCTAAAAATAGAATTTTTAATTTTATAGCAATTTTCTATAAAAAAGTGTTTTCTGAGGCAGTTTTTCAGATTCTGAAACATTTTTCATATAGAAAATTATTAGGTTCTTAGACATTTTTCTAATGAAACATTTTAAGACACTATTTCAACAGAAAATTTGAAGATTTGGAGATAAATTTTCTATAGAAAATTCTTTCAAAATTCTTACAAACAGAAAAATGTTTAGATTCATAGTAATTTTTTTCGTTACAAAAAATCTCACATCTAATATAGTTTTCTACAGAAAAGTTCATTGATCAATGATTTTTATAAAATTTTCCTATATAAAAATTCTCAGATTCTAAAAGATTAAAAAAAATCATATTCTTAAAAATATTTCCATAACAAAAATTCTTAGATTTGAAAATATATTTCTCATAGAAAAGCTCAGATTCTTAAACGTTTTTCCTATTGAAAAGTTATCCGATCCTGAGAAATCTTTTTTGCAGAAAGATTCTTGGGATTCTGAAACAGTATTTTTTAGGAAAAATTCCCAGTTTCTGAGGGATTATTTTTTATAGATTTTTTTCTATAGAAGTTATAACCTTTAATATATTTTTCCTACAGAAAAATTTTTAAAATCGTGGAAAATGTTTCAATAAAAAAACTCTTTTATTCAGAGTCAAATAAGTAGTTAAATATTTTGTACAGATAATGTCTGGAATTCTGAGTCATTTTTCTATAAAATATATTTGAAATATTTGTTTTCCCTAGAAAATTATGAAAATAGGTGTTAGATTCAGTTAGAAAATGTCCACGACTATAATGCCATTTAAGTTTTTTATATGCAATTTTTTAATTCTGAAATATTTTATCTTAAGGATGTAAACAATTTATTATGTAGAGACTAACTTTTGCATTCTATCTCTGTTAACATTCATTGTAATATGGATTTATTAACTTCGTTTTAATCAAAATTTACCATTAATTAACACACATAGTATTTAAAAATTCTAGTTTACCACATTAATATAAACTAACAGTTTTTACTTTGTTTTATTGTTATTTGTTTTACAAAATGAAATTCAAACCAAATATAAAAATCTTTAATTTTTTAGAATTTTATTTGTAGGAAAATAAAATTCTATTTTTTTTTGAGAATTTTATTTTTGGAAATAATAAAATTCAAATGTTTTTGAGAAATATATTTAAACAAAAATTTTATTGCAAATACCTTATGAATTTTAAATAAAATTCGAATTTTTCCTTGTCTGGTAAATATAAATAAAAATAAAATGTTGATGTTCAATTTTTTATTGAATTTTAAATAATTGTCAATAAATTTTTCGAAGTTCTAACTAAATTGAATAGCAAAAGTTACATAGCCAATAAGGTATTTAAATTACGTAGTGCAAAGGTAATAAACCGTATATTTTAAATTTCGTAGAAAAAATAAATACCTATGCCAGCTAAGGATTTATTACCTCGATTATTTTTTTGTGTGTAGTATTTGCCTAGTTATAGTTTTGTTATTTGTGAGTATTTTTCGGAACAAATCGTAAGTAATACTTTTTACCACGTGACCGTTAACAAACTTAAACAGAAAAAAGATAAGTGCGTGAACGTGAGTGTCTAAAAATTTGTATTTCTTAAGCGAACGTGATTGCCGTGAGTCACGTGAATCACGCGTGATAGTTACATGTTCTTTTACTAACGTGAGCGGGAATGGCGTGATCTATTTTTTTTTTAAAGCGTGATTAATCATAATAAAAACTCACTCACAATTCCATCACTACTTTATATGTTGTTTTTATTACTCATACGCACTCGTTACATACCACATTTTGTATAATATAAGCGTAGTGCGATCTTTAAAATTTGATTTCTCGAAAACAAGGCAAAATGCATCTCTGAAAATTTCAGAACAGATAGATATACACCTTAACTTTATTTTAAAAATTAAAAAAATAAAAAAAATTGTGGCATGTTTTTTGATAAATAAAGTTTAAGTTAATATTTGAAAAATTCAGAACTTCTTCTGAAAATTTTATTTTTTTAATCGATAGCCCATGCAAAAATCTATAAAAAACTTTTATTTTAAAGACGTCACTGTGTTTCATTTAATTTGCATAAATAATGAAATAAAGATACTTCGGCAAAAATACCCAAAATTTTCAATATTTGACCATGCCTACAAGGCCCACTTTTTGAAAAAACTTAAATTTTATTTGTGTTATTTAATAGTGCCCTAAGGGGGAATACTCTGCAATTGATTTCATATTGCCACGACATCACTTTTTTTTTGCTGAACATTTGGTGTGGAATGCCTCATGTGTGAGTTCCTTCAGGTCTCCAGTTTTTATAATGGTAAAGAATGTCGTGAAATTCCTATCCGTTCAAGAGTTATAATAAAAAAACTTCGATGCGCGCCTTTTTCATACAAAGTTCCCAATGTGTGTCGGTGTCAGCATTTTCTTATTTTTTTATGAAATTTTTTGTTAGGATTATTCACTCCTTTAATTCCCATAAAAATACACATTCATTCTCGTACATTCATCCATATGTATGAAGTCGTTAAAATGTCTGTTAGGTTAAATAAATGACCATATAAATTAGTTCAGAAATTCATTTAAGTTCATAGATAATGTAAAAAAAGAAAAAAATCGTATTTTTTGGTTAATTGTTTTTGTTCTTTAAAGGTGTGTGCTCTCTGTTTTGATTTTCTGATGATTAATTATGTGTATAGTAGGGATATAACCATTTGCGTTTTTTTGCAAATATCAAAAAGGACCTATCATATTTAGAAAGTACATGAAAAATCAAGAAGAAATGTGTGTTATTTTTTTCGCGAATGTTAAAAAAGGTTCGGCACCGATCACGATGAAGTTTTCGCTAATATTTTTTTTTATTATTCGGAAAACCCGTATTTCTAGTGTCGAAAACCATTTTACAAATGTGTTATTGTTTTATTTTTGTTGTAAAACGACAAAAAGCCAAGAATCGGTGGATGGGAAGGAATCCCACCATAAAACATAAACAAATTTAAATTTATGGTGTTTTAGAAATTGCAATCGGTGCCGAAGGTTTTTGGACCAAAATGTCCCCGGATAACGTTTTTTCTTATCAGTATAAAATTGCCCATACGATTATGATAGGTTCCTATTTTGGTTATATCCCTAGTGTATAGTGGAGCGTATGATTAATTTTGAATTGTTTATTGCACATACGTAAGGTTTTGAAAATCACATTATCTTAAACATGTTGAAATTTCAAAGTTAAATTAAACAAAAAATGTAATACACACACTTACATTATATTTATCTTACGCGCCTTGGCCGCCAACAACAAGCATTAGCATAAATGCTGATATAAATGTCTAACATTAAATTATGTCAATCTGTGTTGACATATAAATTAACATAAATATATACGTGGTGTGAGATGGGTATTTGTTTAAAGAATCCTTGAGGCATATACAGTAGGGCGTCCCGTAAAATGTAAACATTATAATTTTATGTCGTAATACATGCCAAACGATGGCCACGTTAGAGCTGAATACGAGAAATTTTTTGACAGATTTTTGCAGGGTCGTATCAGCTGAAAAAAATGCCGTATTTCTGCCAAAATTCTTAGCCGAATTTTTTAAAACCGGCTTAAAAATTCGGAAATTTTGAGTACTTTGTTGGTAAAATATTTAAAACTTCCGAAACCGCGATTTTGGTCTACAGATGCTGATTTTAAAATTTAAAAATTATTTTTTTTCCAAATTGGTCTCAAAGTTGGAAAATGTTAAGTATGTTATGAAAAAAATATAAAAAAACAAGTGAGAGTGTTAAATTCGGCCGTGCCGAATCTGTTATACCCTCCAACATGCAAATAAATAAAAAAAAAAAATTGCAGGGGCGTTTTATTTTTTTTTTGGGGGGGGTCGGTAGTGGTAATTGGGGGGGGGGGCATTTCTTCTCGAATACGTGTTTAAGAACTCATTCTTATACTTTTTGCTCTAAAGAAATACAAGTTTATCATTATTTTAAAAAAAAATTTTCCACGCCCATAAAAGGGGGCCGGACCGAAAAAACGACATTTTCTAATTCTCTGCAGGACTTTGAACTTCTTGTAGCATAAAAATGTTGTATTTGTTAAACAAAAACAAAGAAAATCATGTAAAAATATGGTATTTTTCAGAGGTTGGTTTAGTTCTTCAAGGGGGAACTTTTTTCCCCCTGGTCCGATTTTGCTCCTTTACGAACTTAACCTGCCTAGGAACATAAGACATATTCGTGCCAAATGTCGGGAGTCTAGCTCTTTTATTTTGGACTGCATCGTGTTAACTACAGACGGACAGACGGACGGACAGACGGACAGACGGACGGACGGACGGACGGACGGACATCGCTAGAATGTCTTAGAATCGATCACTGTTCATAAATATATATACTTTATGGGGTCCTAGAACGATATTTTGATGCGTTAGACACGGAATGACAAAGTGAGTATACCCTCATACTGTAGTTGGAGGGTATAAAAATATAAAAACACGACTTTGGTCCAATAATGCTGATCAGCATCTGTGGACCAAAATCACTGATCAGCATTTTTAGACCAAAATCGCGTTTTTATATATTTTTAATATCTTTTTTAATAACATACTTGACATTTTCTAACTTTTGAGACCAAATTGGAAAAAAATTACTTTTATGTTTGGAAAAAAAACTTTTTTGGGCTGGATTTGAATAAAAAATTCGGACTTGAATTTTGGTCGAAACACGCATTTTTTCCAAATTTGAAGATGACATTTAAAAATTTTTTCATAAATTTTCCCATAATCCGCTCTAACATGACCCTTTTTAAGCAGGTATAACGACACGAATTTCGAAAGTTAAGATTTGACGGGACGCCCTAATATACTGTCTTTAATTTTGTGTACGTGTATGAGTGCTAATTTTATCAAGTTTTTATAAATATCTCAGCATTTATGTATGTACTTGTGTTTGAGATAGGAAAAAAAAGTTTAAAAAGGCAAATCTTTTATATTCTCTATAAATATACACCAACAACAATGCTCTAAACACAAGTATCAAAAATATTTTAAAATCGGTCGAATCGTGTTTGAGATATCGCTGTTTGAAATATGCATAACAGGCGGTTTATTCCTAAGTTCAAGAATTTTATTATAAAAAAAAAATTAAAAATTTGTTCCCCTTGACCTTTCATTGAGCTTGAGACAATCTTTTATTTAAAGTTAATTCGAGCCAAATATGATCATTTTAGCGTCCATCCATCAAAGTTCTGGATTTTTTTTTAATTTTCACTAAAATTGTGAATTTAAAAAAAAAATTCTAAAATTGTGAATTAGCATTAGCAATTTTAAACAAAATTTAAACTATTTTTTTTTTGCTAAATTTAAAATTGAGTTGACCAAATTTTTACAAGTTTTTTTGCTAATATAGCAAACATAATTTGCATTTTTTTTTTCAAGAAAACTTAAAATTGCGCTATCTCGGAAACTAAGCCAGATAGAGCAAAATGGAGGCCATTTTTGATTCTCGGGCTCTAGTATCGCCGGTCCTCTTCACTTTTGTGGACCCTAATGGGTCCTAACTTTGGATTCAAAAAAGTTCGCATTCCCGAAAATTTTAAAATGCTCATATCTCGGTAAATATTGCCGACACAACAAAAAGTCCAAAAGCATTTTTGTAGCTCTCAACAGTAATATTTCCGAGTAATATTTTTGAAGTTATCGAGTTTTTTAGATTCTCAAAACCCCACACTCAAAAAATTATGTAGGTAAATTCCAGTGAATATTCACTTAAAACAAATGAAATTTTGTTTAAAAACCATTCCACTGTTTTTTCATTTAAAATAAAAACACATTACAGTCAATTTTAAATGTTAATTTAATGACTAACCAAAACATTAAAAAACTAGTGAATATTCACTTATTTTGTATTGAAAAACAGTAAAACTATAAAAGAAATTTTTTACTGCCGAAATTGAATGTAACTGAAAATTCAGTTTTAAGACAGTAAACTATTTTTTTTAAACTACAGAAACAGTAGAAAACCAGAAATCCATAATAAAATTAATGATTTTTCTTTTAAAATAACTTTACTGATTAATTTTTAAAATAACCTACAAAGAGTTAATGACATAATTTTCTTAGTGCAGTGGTCCCCTAAAATCACGTATCTCAAAAACTAAGCAAGGTAGAGCGAAACGGGCACAAATTTTGAATCAAAAACTATGACGATTTTTAAGAAACTTAACTAGGTCTAGGCCGATCGGGGTCTGGACCTATCGGTCTAGGAACCCTATGGGGTCCTCAAATGTGTATGAAATAAGTTGAAATTAAAAAAAATTTTCAGTTAACTAATTTTTGGCAAACCATTTTTGCTAACCTTACCAAAATAATTGTGGGTTCAAAATCAGCAAATTTTCTGGTAGGTTTACAAGCTTTTTTTGCTAACATTACAGTTTTTTTTTTTTTGAGTGTATTAATAAAATTGTAAATTTGCAATTTTTTTGAGGCGATAAAACTACTAGATTTTGTGATACCTCCTATTTTACGAGAATTCCTAGTAAAAATTTCGAGCCTTTCTGTAATTTTACAAGATTTTTACCAATAAAATTGTACAATTACAAAATTTTTTGGCACAATAAAACTTACAAAGGAATTCTGGTGAATTTACTAGATTTTTTTTTTTTTGTAAAAAAAACTTGGAAATTTGTAAAATTACAAAAAAAAAATTGTAGAATTACAAAAAATATTTAAATTTCGATCGAAATTTTTTTGTTAAAAAACAAGGAAAACTGACAAATATTGGTAAAATGGGGTTACGAGACTTTTTCTTGTAATTTGACAAGTTTTTTGTTTTTTTGTATAGAATAAAAATTTGCCCGTACACTTGAGAAAATCAAAAGTTGAAGAAAAAAAGCCAATCTAATGTTTTATATATGTTTTTTAAAATCTACACACTCACTTACCCACAAACACATCTTTGGATTCATAATATTTATGTACATGTTCATGTATTAAAAAAATATTCTTCATAAAAGTCAATGATGGTTATGTGGTTATGATTATCAGAACTTTAAAATAAGCGATTTATATAATTAAAAAAAAATAAAGACTTCAAAAATTTAAAGGATATATTTTGTAAAACATTTTTGAAATATTTGTTCTTGTCCTAGGATGACACCGGTGATAGTAAATGAAAGAGGGGAATCTCCCTAACTTTTACATTTTTTTATTTTGCCATATCAGGAAAAAAGGATGTGAATAAAGTCATTTATAAATGTTATCAAAATATTTTGTTGAAATTTTGAATGATATTTAAGTATACATTTTGGAAAGGACTTAAATTACCTCCTTTTACCTGATATGTAAAAATAATAAAAAAAAAAAAAAATAGGGGAGATCCTCCTCTTTCATTTGCTCTCATATATTTTACAAAATTTAGTACTCTAAAATTTTGAAGTCCTCTTAAAAGGAAACAGGATCACGGAAAGAAAAACTGTAATTGCAATTTTACTACATTTAGTCTCTAGTTCCAAACGTATATTATCCAGTTTGTGTTCAACCCTTTTATTTTTGTCGGACGGTGTAATTTGGGAGATAGGGGGTTAATTAATTCAAATTTTACTGCAGACATGTCTTAAAATTGTTTACCTCCGAATTAGATTCAATTCTTATTTTCTACTTATTCAAAACGCATTTGAAAAAAGTTAAAAAACTTCAATGGGCCATAAAAAAAGAACTCGAACTAAGTTTTTAAAACTCTTCTGGGATTTTGCTCTACTTTCGTTTTGTTTTGGTCCCATCCAAGATACAAAATCGTGTTGCACAGTGTAATTTGTTTATTTATTCAAAATTTTTCTCAATTTTCCTGATTTGTTTTTAGACTCTTCCTGGATTTTCTGCTAACACACCCTCCAGAAAAAAATATTTAATGGGTTTTTGTAATTATCAAAAACATGAAACATTTTCATGCCAGAACAAGTTCATTGTCCTATACTTGCGCCAAAAGGATTATGAAATGCTATTTTTTCGCCATTTCCCATTTTGTGGACGTGGATATAAAAGATTAAACTTAAACAAGAATTTTGGTCTTGGACCCATCCGATTGTTGAATACCCCATGCAAGTTGGAGCGAAAACTTCTTATGGTCATAAGTTTGTTATCGGGCAAAATCTAAAAATTATTCCCTTTTAGGTCTAAATCAAACTCTGAAAAACTACATATTGCAAAAAAAAAATATTTTTTTTTATCACAAAAAAATATGTTACATCAAAATAAATTTTTTTTTTTTAATATTTTTTTATTAATAACTCTTTTTCCATCAAAATTTTTTTTCATAATTTGTTTGATTATTTTTTCAGCAAAATTACATTTTACCTCGTTTGTACTTCTTCTGACATGAAAATGTTCCGGTTGTTACACAAAAGTATAAAAAAACCGCAAATGCGTCTCTGCTAAATCTTTTACACCCTCCAAAATTAAAAAAAAAAAAAAATGTTTGCACTTAAGAAGGTAATACAGTTACTGCGCAATAACTCCCAAATGAAATAAGTCCCAATGAAATAATTCCCAATGAAATAAGTTCCAAGAAAAATGAATTAACTCCACACTTTAAAAACGAAATAACTCCCAAAGAAAAAATGAAATATGTCCCAATATTTGGGAGTTATTTAAAATCAAAATAATAACTTCCAAAAAAAAATGAAAGAACTTCCAATGAAATAAGTGCGAAAGAAAATGAAATAAGTCCCACCATTAATGAAATAACTCCCAATGCTTAACAAGAAATGAAATAACTCCCAATCTATTTTTTGTTGGGGTTTTTTTTTTCATTTGGAAGTTATTTCATGATGAAATAACTCCCAACTAAATTTGTGCAATAAGTCCCACTACACTGGGTCTAATTTCATAATGAAATAAGTCCCACATCGTATGTAAAATTTTTGGGAGTTGTTTCATTTTTTTTGGGAGTTATTTCATTTGGGAGTTATTGCGCAGTACCGGTAATACATTTATAATTTCTTAATGTCCACGTCCACACAATGGGGGGACCGAAAATGTTAAATTTTTAAGTCTTCTGGGCCCAAGTTAAAGTTTTTCAGAGGTTGCTTTAGTTCATCAAAGGAAGCTTCTTCCACCTGGTCGAATTTTGTCTATTTATTTTTTTCTATTTAATTCATGCCAAATTTCGGTCATACAGCTCTTTATGTTTGTACTGCTTCTTACATACCACATACAGATGGATCTGATTTTGCTAATTTACCAAATTTATAGGAGTTTTGATTTTGACTGACATCGCTAATATTTGAAGCCTTTTTTAAGATTTTTCTTTAGTGTCAATTTTTTACACGTTTTTGTTTCTTTTTGGGTATAAAATATACAATATTAAAATTACAACACTCAAATAAAATTATGAATTGTGGTGTAATTTTTTGCATTTACTACGAATTCATTTTTTAAACCTCTGGTAAAATTAAACCAAAAACATATTGATATTGGTGTTATTTTCAGATTTTTCCCTCTAGCCTTGAGTTTTTTTTTTTTATATTTCAAAAAAAGGAAAAAAAATCAATTCATTCACTTATGACCTGCCATCGATTTGCTATCAAATTCATTTCTGTACTCTACTAAGCTGTACGTTTTTATACCCTCCACTCTAGTGATAGAGGGTATATATAAGTTTGTCATTCCGTTTGTAACACCTCGAAATATTGGTCTAGGACCCCATAAAGTATATATATTTATGATCCTCGATCGATTTTAAGTCGATCTAGCGATGTCCGTCCGTCCGTCCGTCCGTCCGTCTGTCTGTCTGTCTGTCCGTAGAAAACACGCTAACTTTTGAAAGACTTTACAGAGGATACTGAAGTTTGGCACATATGTTGGTCATTTACCTGGTCAGGTTGGTATTGCAATCCAGCCAAATCGGTCCAGTGCACTATAGGAAATTTTACCCATTTTTTGGCCAAAAGTCAAAATTAAAATTTTTGCAAACATTATTTTTTTTCACATTAATATAAAAAAAACTTAACAAAGTAAACAATTCTTTCTCAATTTTCGACAGAATTGATGTACTGTCACTTTATCAGTAGTTTTTCTTGCAATTTCTTACTTAGTTATAAAATAACGATTGAGAGCAGCGAATTTTGTGATAGCTTCTAACAAAAGTTTTTATATTTAGAATTTATAGTTTTTAAAAACTAAAAAATGGAAAATAATGTCAAAGGTGAGTACTTTAATGATAAATAGTAAAATGTTGGTGAACTCATCTATTAGATCGATTTTATTGGAAAAATTGAAGTGACCTTAAGATGAACTTATTGAAGTATGAATTGGAATTTTATTTTGACTTTAAAAAAAATGATAGCATATGTTAGCTATAAAACCATAAAAGTTCTCTAGGACAATCAATTACCTTCCGAATTTAAAAAATTTCAAGGTCGGATATGTGCAAACTTTTTTTTTATACCCATTTTTCCAGGTGACTACTGAGTGCCAAATTCAGAGTTATTTAATACATGGCGAGAGAAATAAAGCAGAGGTGGATAAGGAGCCGCTATTTCTGACCATTTCTTTGCATACATTGCTGAGAGTGAATGTTTCGAAAACTTTAAACAATATATAAAGGAGGAATTAAGAATATTTTGTTCAAATATAAATATGAAAAGGATTAAAAGTTGTAGGAGTTTGAAAATTTTTGAAAGACAGCATGCTGTTTGGCTTAAAGGCAATACTTGGCTAAAAAAAACTTGAAACGCAGCCTGCCTCCACTAAATCGAAACTTGGGCGACCGCAATTAACTTTTTTGTCAAAATCTGCGAGAACAAAAATACGAGTTACAGCAGAAATCTCTAAAGATCTAAATAGGGAAGTTGAGCCCCTAGCTCTTGCATCATCTACGGCTGCCCGTAGTGGCATTTTGAAATGTAGTTGACGACTTGGAACTCAAAATTAAAATTTTTGAATAAAATCCTTATTAAAAAGTAGATTTGTTTGACACTTCTTAACATTGTTAAAATAAATTTCTACTGTTATCTTCGAAAGTTAGTGTACACTCAAAAAAAAAAATATTGTAAAAACAGTTTAGAAAACCATATAATCTATCAAGGATCTAAAAAATCTTAGATGCGGCAACTTATTACCCGGGATCCCTGTTTGGAACTAATTATTAGGTAATTTTTTAGGTAACTTTACTAATTTTTTTTTTTGAGTGTATGAAAACCTTTAAGAGTCACTCCCTCCCTCTAAAGAGTCTTCCAAAAGTCAAATAAAAAAAAATCAGTCAAATCGGTCCAGCCGTTTGGCTGTAAATAATTTTGGCCAAAAAAAGGGTAAAATTTCCTATAGTGCAGTGCACAGTGGTCGGAGCTGTATGGAGTTGGCGGTCAAAAATACTTCCAGTATAGGTATCGTCATGAAACTTTTGTCACGGCTTTATAAATATGTCAGAACTATTTATTGATAAAATAGGAGTGGTCGATGACTCATACTCACCCCCCCCCCCCCCCCCTTACGGTAGCACCCACATTCACGTAAGCAAAAAATTGAGAAAAAATGTGCGAAACTAGTTTATTATTCAAATGTTAACAATATTTTTAAAAGATTAGTTTAAAAAAAGAAAAATATTAAAATATTCACTTAATATATATAAAATAAAATGTAATTAAAAATTATAGAAGGTTAAGGGGGGTTGTAACTGCCTTAATATTACCAATTTTTAAACTGCTATATAAAAATAAATATGCAATATTGCTTTTTTCTATTTCTGCTATTCATCGTCGCTTTGTCCTGCTTGAACACTCTCCGAAACTTAATCTACACTCAAAAAAATAAAACTGTAAAGTTAGCAAAAAATTTAGTTAAATTTAACTAAAAAAACACCTGATTTTGAACCTACTAAATTTCTAGTTAATTTAACAAAAAATATTTAGTTAACTTTTCGTAGAATGAATGTAGCAAAAAAACCGTAATTTTAACTAAAAATTCAGCTGAAAATTTCGTAACATTTTTTATTAGCTGAATTCAGCTAAACTTTTTATAAAAAATTTTAAGTTTGGTAAATATTGGTTTTAAACACTAACACTTCACTTTTTTTTATTTTTTTTCACAGCATTAAGTTCAGCTTAAGTAGGACTTATGAGATTTGCATAGGAGGCTACACAAGAAATGTTTAAAATTTTTCACTTGACAAAAATGTTACAAAAAATCAGCAAATTTATTAGTAAAAATTCGTAAACTCAGTTTTAAAGTCAACAAAAAAAATTAATTCAAAATTTGTACAAAACTAGTATTTTCGTAAATTGAACTTAACTAGAAAAAATAGTTAAAACGCTGATTTTAACTAAAAATTTGCTAAAAAGCCAGTAAACTCGAGTTAACAAAAAAAAATTTGTTAACTTTACAGTTTTAATTTTTTGAGTGTAGGACGTCCTCGATTTTGATTCAACTCAGATTTTTCTGAGTGTAATAAAATCGACTTCTTTTCGGCAAGCCAATCAGAATATGTATTTTGAACTCTTGTTTTTACACGATTGCATTTTTGCCAAAATTCTGAAATTTATTTGCAAATATAATTTAAGCGTGCTTCTAATTGACTTTCTTCAAATGTGTAGCCCTCATATTTAATATGGAGTTCACACTACCGACTTTAAACATCTCATGAGTGTTTAAGCGCTAAACGAGCAAAATTTGACTTGTTTCCCCATACATTTGGTTGTTCAGCTAAACAATCAAATTCGACTTGTTTCCCTGTTGAACATTTCGCTAAACATTTCAAAGACAGGGTTCGGTATATTTCCTTTTAATTTTTCTTTATTCTATGCCAAAAAAAAAGATTTCATAGCAACCAGCTTCTGTATCTGTCTGCCATTTTCTTAGCAAAACATTGGAAAATTGAGAAATTATAAATATTTAAAAAACTAATAAAAACTACTGAAAAATCAGAAAAAAGTGTGTGTTTTATTTATAATTATATTGGAAAAGCTGCACTAATAGTGAGTTTTGCCTTCCATCGCAATATAAATATGCAAACAGCTTCGGACAGGTCCGGAACAAAAAACAGAAAAATCTTCCTATTTACTTGGAATGAGTCAATAAAAAGGTGTTCCGTGTAGTGGTGTTATGTAAATGTTATAAAAAAATTAAATATCTTGTCTTCCGCCAAAGTTTAAAAGGTTTTTAGAAATATTTTTGCAATTTTTTTCAGAATTAGGTTATGTGCGTTTGTTTACAAACGTTAAACACTCA
Source organism: Pegoplata infirma (assembly GCA_963921195.1). Taxonomy (NCBI): domain Eukaryota; kingdom Metazoa; phylum Arthropoda; class Insecta; order Diptera; family Anthomyiidae; genus Pegoplata; species Pegoplata infirma. Next base: position 114,593,228 of record OY992537.1, on the reverse strand, counting down.
GCGTTAAACGAGCAAAATGTAGTGTGAACGATTTTGTTTACTTTTTTAAACAAGTGGCTTAAACGAGTACAAATTCTCTAGTGTGAACTCCGTATTATATAGCTTTTCACGGTATCCTTCACTTTTCGAGCTTTTTCAGCATTTGCACCTCTTTCGAAGCACCAAATATCAAAAATATGTGATCGCGAAATTTTGCAATTATAACATGTGCCTATTGGAAAAACAATTTATAATAAGGATAAAATTAAGAAAAAATAAAATTAAAAGTTCATGGAAAAGAAAAAACAAACACATTTCTTTACATGCATAACAATAACAAAGCAACGCAAACATAAATTAACAAAACACCACACAAATTTGGACAAAAAAACATCGAGGCCGCTTTGAATTGTGGAAGATAACTCAAAGACGGGCAAACCAAAGCAGCTGATATTAACAATTTTAGAATCTTGGAATATTAACTAATAAACCAAAAAAAATCCCATTGGAGATTTCTGGGGGTAACACAACTAAAACTCTAGTTGAAATTTAAATATATGGACGAACAAACACTAAAAATCACACTGGGAAAATAATAATTTTATAAAAAATCCACAACAAGCTAAACACTTTGTAATAATTTTAAAATTTAGTTAATATCTTTTAATACAATATTCATTTTGATTTATTTCAACACAATTTTTTTTTTAATGTTTTAAATAATTTGAATTTGCACTTAATTTTCCACTTTTTCACACTTCAAAAACCAACTGTTAACTCTGTCTCTCTTTTGAAGCTGTTCTTAAAGAGTACAGTTGGAACAAAACAAAAACAACTATAAATTTTTAAACCTTGTTTTTATAAGAAATAGTGATGCCACATTTGGTGACAAACTTTTGACTTTTAATTTTTTATTTTTGGCCAATGGGATCGACCACTGCAGTGGTTCAAAAGTTATGAGCAAAAGAGTAAATTTCGGCAAGGGTGTTTCGCGAATTTACGAGATGAAAAACACGATAACTTTCGAAAGACAATAACAAGACTACTGAAGCTTGGCATGTATCTTTGCCGTTCCACGGGTCTGTTTGGTATTAAATTTCAGCTCAATCGGTCCAGTGGTTCAAAAGTTATAAGCAAAACCCTGAATTGCAGATTAATTGCATCTAAAATGCCACGTGTTTTAACAAGTTTTAAAAGCATTGGTGGTAACTAAACAATGCTTTTTAAACTTGTTTAATGTTGAAGCAATGCTTTTTAAACTTGTTTAGTTTTAAAAGCATTGGTAACTTAAAAATTACACTCGAAAAAAATTTTACACTCAAAAAAAATTTTACACGCAAAAAAAATTTTACACTCAAAAAAAAATTTACACAAAAACAATTTTGTGTTTTTTTACAAAAATGACAGTATTTTGTGTACATACGTACGTGCATTCACTCAGAAATATTTTTACAGTAAAAAAAACATTACATTGGAAAAAAATTTTACACTCAAAAAAAAAAATAGTAATTCTTCTTTTTTTTTAAAAAAATGAGAAAAAAAGAGTTTTAACTCAAAATAAAATATTTCTAATCAAAATTGTTAATTTTTTCACGTTTAAAAATGTACTACCCCTTTAAAAAAATTCATTGTGGAGGGTATTCATAGATTCGGCAAAGTCGAATTTAACTTTTCTACTTGTTTATTTTATATTCATGCGAAAGAATCTTGGAATGAATTTCCCATAAGTACGTGTATGCACATAAAAATGTTGTATGTATGGCATAAGGACGTTTCAAGTGCTGGAGGTTTTTTTTTGCCTATTTTTAAAGAGCAGCAGATTTTTTTTTTTTTTATTTTCCAACAACCATCCAATATTTACAAAAACATGTTAAAAATTGTTTGGTAATAATAGAAACCATTTCCATTTGGATATTAGAACAAATTTTTACGAACGAAACTAATTCAATTGGAAAATTTGCAACAAGTTAATAATCTGTTGTTTTTATTATGAGAATAAAATCGAAATTAAAATGGCTAGTAAATAGTGAGAATTGACTTTATATTTATAGCATTAAGAGATTTTGATTTTAATTCTGTAAATAATGTTAAGAATTTAGTGAGAAAACATTGTAATTAATCTATATTGTTGGAATTTTCCCAAATCTGTTTGTAAAGGGTGTTGAATGAGTATGTATTTTTTTAGTCATAAATCTTTATCGTGATTCCAAGTATTTGTTTTTAAATATTTATAAAAAAACAAACATTAGGTACTTCAAATTCTAATGACTCCTAGTAAAAATCAGTTTTTCAAGGATAATGATAACAACAGATTTTGTAATAGCTTAAAAGTTTGTGTTAGAAATCACACCAGTTTACGAATTAAACCAAGTAGAAAAGTTAAATTCGACTTATTGTTAGCCGAATCTATGAATACCATCCACAATGCCCATTTTAAGTGATAGTAAATTTTCTAATGTGAAAAAATAAAATTTTTGATTACAAATATTTTATTTTGTGTAAAAAGACTTTTTTTAAACTAATTTTTGAAGAAAAAAAAAAATAATTTACTAAATTCTTTTTAGTGTAAAAATTTTTTGGAGTGTAAAAATTTTTTCGACTGAATTTTTTTTTTAGTGTAGAAATATTTTTGAGTGACAAAAATACATTGTAAAGTATTTTTGTGACTTACCCATGTTTTTAAAACATGTTTAACGGGTTTTCAACACGTGAATTTAAGTTGAAGCTAATCTGAAATTCATGGTTCTGCAAATAACTTTTGAACCATTGCCGATTTGACTGAAATTCAATACGAACCAGGCCAGGGGGATGACAAATATATATGACAAGCATAGAACGAAATATAGTGAAATCAAAAGTAAATAAATAAATTATTAGTAACTACGTTCTAGTTCAACAACGTTTTTAATTGTATCAACAATATATATTGTTAGTGTGACAAAAATTCAATTTTAATTCCAATTAAATGCATCAATAAAAATAATTGTTAAACAACGCACAAAATGCTCATTGATAACACAGACACCTTACAAATTCATTTAATGAAGCGCTAATATATGTGACAATAGCACGGTGCACCGCGGTGGTAGTGTGCTAGACTCAAATCGTAAATATTGCGGGTTCGCTGCCAGCTGGCGGAAATTTTGTTTATTTTTATTTTGAGATTATTTTTGTTTTGCTATTCCACAGACACCTTTTATACGCGTTAAGTCAAGTACAAATATATATGAGGAATAGCACGGTGGTAGTGTGCTAGATTCGTACCAGGTTCGGCCAGTTAGATTCCAGCTGCCGCTAGGTGTTTTTTTTTTAGATTTTTGGTTCTATTTTTAGTTTTTTTTTAAATATTATTTTTAAATAAAATGACATTAAACCCGGGTTATTTCTTTAAATATATACGCGTATAGTCAACTACAAATATATACGAGGCATTCCACACCAAATGTCCAGAGAAAAAACATGTGTACCGTAATCTTCTGAATAGGTTGTATGGATAGCCCTATATGGAACTTAGAAAATTGCGTTTTTGGTTTTTCAATTTTTCAAAAACTGGGCTTAGGAGGCGTGGTCAAATATTGGAAAAATGGTAAAATTTGTGGCGAGTTGCCTTGATTAAATATTTATCACATTAAAACGGTATGCAAAAATTTACATTCTTATATAGTTTTGTATGGGCTATCGATTAATTTTTTATACCCTCCACTCTAGTGATAGAGGGTATATATAAGTTTGTCATTCCGTTTGTAACACCTCGAAATATTGGTCTAGGACCCCATAAAGTACATATATTCATGATCCTCGATCGATTTTAAGACGATCTAGCGATGTCCGTCCGTCCGTCCGTCCGTCTGTCCGTCTGTCTGTCTGTCTGTCTGTCTGTCTGTTGAAAACACGCTAACTTTTGAAAGACTTTACGGAGGCTCCTGAAGTTTGGCATATATGTTGAGCATTTACCTGGTCAGGTTGGTATTGCAATCCAGCGAAATCGGTCTAGTGGTTCAAAGGTTATAAGCAAATGAGTGAATTTCGGCAAGGGTTTTTCTGGAATTTACGAGATATAACACACGGTAACTTTCGAACGGCAATTCTGAGGGTGCTGAAGTGTGGTATATATATTTGCCGTTCCCCTGGTCCAGTTCGTTTTAAATTTCAGCCAAATCGGTCCAGTGGTTCAAAAGTTATTAGCAAAACCGTAAATTTCAGATTCGCCTCACCTTAAATTCACGTGTTGAAACCCCGTTAAATAGGTTTGAAAAACATTGGTAAGTCACAAAAATATTTTACAACGCATTTTTGTCACTCAAAAATATTTTTACACTAAAAGAAAAAAAAAATACACTCGAAAAAAATTTTACACTCAAAAAAAATTTTACACTCAAAAAAAAATTTAGTAAATTATTTTTTCTTTTTTTTTTCAAAAAATAGTTAAAAAAAAGTTTTTAAACAAAATAAAATATTTGTAATCAAAAATGTTATTTTTTCACTCTAGAAAATTTACTATAACTTAAAAGGGCCATTGTGGAGGGTATTCATAGATTCGGCCAAGTCGAATTTAACTTTTCTACTTGTTTTTTTTTTTTTTTTTTGGAAAATTTTCAGAACCTTTCAGAACGGGTTTTCCATTTTTTATAAAAGTCAATTTATCAAAAATCAGGCCAATTTTTTTTTTTTATTTTAATTTTTTTTTTTTAAGTTTAGATGTTTGTCCATCCACATTAAAAAATTCAGAAACACGTTCCTCGTTTTTTTTCGAGAAAATCGCATTTGAATTTTAAATTTCATAACAATTTAGCAATTTGCTTGTATTTTCTTGTTTTAACGTTGCTAATGAGTATTATTAATTGCATAAATATTTCTCATACGCTCTGTTGAAAAAAGAAAATACAAGCAAATTACAAAATTGTTATGAAATTTAAAATTCAAATGCGATTTTCTCGAAAAAAACGAAGAACGTGTTTCATAATTTTTTTGTGTGGATGGACGAACATCTAAACTTTAAAAAAAAATTAAAAAAAAATGGCCGGATTTTTGATAAATTGACTTTTTTAAAATATGGAAAATTTCAGAACGGGTTCTGAAAATTTTCAAAACAAAAATAAAAATTTAATCGATAGCCCATACAAAACTATATAAGAATGTAAATTTTTAAGATTGTGGTGCATTCCATTTTATTGTGATAAATATTTAATCAAGGCAACTCGCCACAAATTTGTCAATTTTTCCAATATTTGACCACGCCTCCTAAGCCCAGTTTTTGAAAATTTGAAAAACCAAAAACGCAATTTTCTTAGTTTCATATAGGGCTATCCATACAATCCATTCAGAAATTTACGGGACACATGTCTTTCTGTAGCGGGACATTTGGTGTGGAATGCCTCATATAAGGAATAGCATGGTGGTAGTATTCTAGACTCGTATCATGTTCGTTGCGGGTTTAATTCCAGCTGGCGGTTGTTTTTAATTTTTTTTCGATTTTTAAATCAAATGATATTGAAGCATGTAATATAATTTATTACAAACTTTTCAATTAATTTCATCGTTGATACAACAATGAGTTTAATTGACAAAGAAAAATTAATATATTTTTTTTTTAAGTTACAAAAGTCATTGTTGTATTGACAAAATCCAATGTAGGCTTAGTTTCGATTAAATGTTTAATTGCATTAACATTAACATTGAAATTAATTGTATTAACATTTTTTTCAGTTTATTATCACCTTAGAAGCTATTAATCGATATATCGACAATTTTGCATCAATTTGACCTAAATTTCACAACGAATTTTTTTTTTCAAAATTCGTTTTTAAATTTGACGTTTAAGTCTGATCTAATACGAAGAAATTAAGATGGGTTTTAAAAAAAAAAAAACCGTTGAAAATTGTAAAAGATTTCTGCATTTGAATAAACATGCAGTAATTCACATTTTATACAATTCCAGTTGTAGAAGATGGGATGAACCGAATGCAGACGAAACAGTTGAAGATGCTGTGCAAATGCAAACCGGTTCTGAATTTTTTTTTTTTAAGTTTAAAAGTTTATCTATCCACACAAAAAAACTCAGGAGGGAATTTTTCGTATTTTTCGAGAAAATCGACTTTTTATATGGGATAACTGAAGTTTTTTTTTTTATTTCGGTTTGAGTCCGTTTTAATTATTTCTGAGAAATAATTTTGTTGTACAATGAAAAAATCTGAAAAAATTTATTGACAACACAGGCTACGTGAAGATGTCTACAGCTTTCGGAAGAAGCCATCCTTCCTTCGTCAGAACTCTTTGATTGTCACTGTAGGTGTGTAAGATTAAAATCAGCAATTTAAACTAGAGATGGGCACATGAGCAGATTAGAGCGTGATTCACGTGAATCACGCGTGATCACGCGTGAGTGTGACTGATTTCAATTTTACTCACGTGATTGTGAGTGAGTGTGAGTGGAGAAAAAAATTGCGTGAGTGAGTGTGCGTGAGTAAGATTTTTGCGTGAGTGAGTCGTTTTTTTTGCGTGAGTTTGCGTGAATTATTTTCTCTTTATATTCCAAAAAAGCATAAAAAAATTTTAAAATTTGGCTTAATTTATGATTTCGTCCCAAAAAAAGCAACAAAAAAATGTAAAATTTCGCTGAACTGTAAATTTTCCTGAAAATTTTGGAAAGATTTTTGAAATTATAGTTTTAGAAATTTTCGTGAGTGTGAGTGAACGTGAGTGTGAGTGAAGCTTGCGTGAGTGCACGTTAGTGTGAGTTGTTTTAAATTTACTCACGTGATTGTGAGTGAGTGTGAGTAGAAAAAATATTCTCGTGAGTGAGTGTGCGTGATTCAAAAATTCCTGTCGTGAGCGTGAGTGAGTGTGAGTCAAAAATCACTCACGCGCCCATCTCTAATTTAAACGTACATTAAGGTGAAAAAGATGACGGGAATTATATCACATTTCATTACACATATGTTACATTTAGCACGAACTTAATCAATCTATTTTTAACTTTTTCTAACACAGTTGTAATTTCTTACACTGTAGTAGATTTTCTTAGAGTTGCAACCCTTAGTAGGACTTTTCAAGTCTTGAAATATGTCCGTTAGATTTGAATTTATAATTCTTAGAAATATTACTAAATAGCATTGTACCTTATGAGTTGAGTTTTAATTCTGTTTTTTATATATTGCTGGACTTTATATTTTATAACTGAAGTTTTTATTTATTTCGGTTTGAGTCCATTTTAATTATTTCTGAGAAATTTTTTTTTTTTGGGATTTCATTAAAATTTTGTATTTGTCTTGTATTTAATTGTGTCAACACAGCGTATGAGTAATGCATCTTTACGAAACCAACGAATTCTCGTTACTCATACGCAGCACAGTGGGTTCGATGGTACCCAAAATGGCGATTAATTCAGATAAGCAGTAGTTTTTGAATATTATATTTTTTTATTGATGACATAATATAAACACGTAAAAATACACATTTTGGAAAAAAAAAATTGGAAAAAAAAAATTTTTTAACCTGTTAGGCGTTTTTTTGTTTTTCGGAAAAAAGGGTTATAGTTCACAATTTTTGCTGTAACTTTGGAATGAAAAGAGATAAATTAATAAAAAAAAATGAAAATTAAAGTGCACATAATGTACTGTCAAAGTAATTAAAGAAAGAATGCATAATATGTATTTATATTATTATAATTTTTTTTTTAAATGCAATTTTTGTTTTTCACAAAATCTCATAAATGTACAAATTTATCTGAAAAAAGTGATTTATGGGAATATTATAGTTTTTTATTAAGGAATTATCATAAATACATAAAAATACAGCATTTTAGAAAAAAAAAAATTAACAAAAAAATTTTTTTTTTAATCTTTTAGTCGTTTTTTATGTTTTTGGAAAAAAGCACGAAACCCTTGAACATGTAATAAAGCTACAAAAAACAAATTGAGGAGACATTTTTTTCACGTAGGGGGGAGGGTTCACCGGGAGACTATGGGGGACACCTTCCCCTCGCGATAAACGTTGCCAAAAAAATAGATGTCAGCTTTTGCACATAATTAATACAAATTTATCATTATTTAAATTATTTTTTCTATACACGCCCCCAAAAAGGGGCGGACCGAAAAAATTGGCATTCCTGATCCCTCTTGGTTCAAATTCAGGTCGATGAACTTCATATGGCATTAAAATGTTTCATTTATTGAACAAATATACAAAAAAAAATTTGTAAAAAAAATATTTTTCTGGGGTAGATTTAGTTCTTCAAGGGGGAACTTTTTCCCCCCTGGTCCGATTTTGCTCGTTCAAGAACTTAGCCAGCCTATGATCATTATACATATTTGTGACAAACTTCAGGATTCTAGCTCTTGTTTTATGTACTTTATGGTGTGCTCAACAACAAACGGACGGACGGACACACGGTTAGTCACAGAATGTCTTAGAATCGATCATTGATCAATAATATACACTTTGTTGGGTCCTAGACCCATATTTCGATGCGTTGCATATGGAATGACAAAGTGAGTGTAAGCCCATACTGTAGTTGAAGGGTATAAACACACATATAATGGATTTGTTTAATAAATGATACCCAGACTTTTTACATAAAAATGAGAATAAAAAAAAGGGCCGGGCATTGTCCGTACTTTTTTTTCTTTTAAATAAAAGCTGATATTCTATACTTTTTTGAAATCCACAAAACTAAATCCAACTATTACTAACTTAATATGTGTGGCCCATTAAATATGGAAAATATCCCAATTTTGGACCCTTTTTAAAAAAAATTATTAAAAACATTGAGACACAATTTTTATAAACAAAAAAAAAAAATTTAGCTTAATCCCTGGTGTTTAAGGTTCCATTATAAAAGATTTTCTTTTAAAAGACTTAATACCACTAATAATCGCTTTAATTGTAAAAAATTTCAATTTTTTTACTTTTTTCAAAAACTGCAATAATTTGTTAACTTTGACAGCTCACCGAAAAAAAAGTAAACAACTTAGTTGATTGATTTTGATAACTAGTGTTGCAGAATTTTATCTACTTTTACCCCATACCAAATTTTATAACAAAAACTTCATTTATAAATTTCAATTAATCGCCACTTTGGCATCATTTGAACCCAATGTGCGCAGTGTTGACACAATAAAATACAAGAGAAATACAGAATTTTTATGAAATCGAATGTTCAAATGCGATATTCTTGACAAATACGAAAAATGCCCTACGGAATGTTTTTGTGTAAATAGACGAACATCTAAACTTCAAAAAAGTTAAAAAAAAGTGAGAGTGTTAAATTCGGCAGTGTCGAATCTTTTATACCATCTAAAATGTAAAAAAATAAATTTAAAAAAAATGTTCAGGGTCGTTTGTTTTGGGGGGGGGAGGGGAGTTTGGTGGTTGATATTAGGGGAAAACTTCCCCTTTCGAAAGATGTTATCAAATGGATTTATTATGATTCTAGCAATTAATTAATTCAATTAATTATTATTAAAATACATTTTTTATATCTATGCCCAAAAAAGGGCGTATAAATTATTTTATTTTTTTATCCTCTGAGTCCACATGCAGGGGTTTAAACTTCCTCTGACATAAAAATTTTGCATTCGCTTAACAAAAGTTCAAAAAACCCTGAAAAAATGCCGTTTTTCTGAGGTTGGTTTAGCTCTGTAAGAGGGAACGTTTTCCCTTTGGTCCGATTTTGCCCTTTTCGGGACTTAACCAGACTATGAACATAAGGCATATTCGTGCCAAATTTCGGAAGTTTAGCTCCTTTTTTTTGGACTGTATCGTGTCCTGTACAGACGGGCAGATGGACGGAAGGAAGAAGTCTTAGCATCGATCACTGATCAATAATATATTTATTTACTTTATCGGTTCCAAAGTGAGTATATCCCCATACTGTGGTTGATGGTTATAAAAATAAAATCGTTCTAACGTTGTTCCAAAGGTATATTTGAAATTTGCAAAAAAAAATAACTGAAAATCTGAAAAAAAAATTTAAATGGCTAATTTAAGTTTGACATACATCAAGTGTGGGGCAATTTCTCAGAAATAATTAATATGGACTCAAACCGAACTAAATAAAAACTCAGATTTAATATATTCTATCAACGTATTTGACCAGGGTGAATTTAACTTTGTACTTGTTTTTATGAATTTTTCTAAAATTTTCCTTTCTTTCGTTTTCAATTGTTTCCTAAATTACACTTAAATATATAAATTTTGAACTTTCAAGTGCTGTTCCATTGAAAAGTAAAAATTATACATACGCCCACAAACACGAAAATGTAATATAAATGCTAATTCCTGCAGTCCTTTGTAAAACAAAATCGTTCTTTTTACATCCTTTAATTCAAAGGTTTCCCAAGTTAATTAATTATTATCTTTTGTGTAAATTTTTATGGTACTACCTCCGTCCCAAAATAATCTTAACATTTCTAAATTTTGGCTGGGATTATGGAGGATTTTTTGAAAAAGCTTTGTTTTTTTTTGTTAATACATATCGGGACATATCAATAATTTAAAAATTCTTTATAGCTTTGCAATTTTTCAATTCACGTGCAAAATGGATGCAATAAACTGCATCCAGATAAATGGCACAACTTGTTTTCGACGTTACAAATAGGCATGGTGTCCACTATGGTCGAAAAGAGGAAAATTATTACAAAATGCGGCGTATGAAATAAGAAATTTTACGCTAGAGACCATTTTAACGGTTTTTAATAAATGCATTATGGATGCAATAGGGACATCTTGCAAATATTTTTAATTAATTTTGTTACAGTTTTAGTACACGAGATTAGTATAAGATTGTTTTTTTAACTTTATCTTGTATTATTTCAACTAAAACACTGCTAAATAAAATGTAAAGTTTATTTTGGGACAAAAAAATCTATAGAAATGTTAAAAATATTTCGGGACGGAGGTAGTATTAAGTTTTCATTTTGGTTTCATAATAAGTGTTTGTTTAACATATTTTATATAGATTTTTTTTTGCTAAATTGATAAATAGGTGCCATTTATGAGTGTAAGTAGGTGTTTTGTTTAGAAAGACCTTTTTAATGAAATTTCTGGCTTATTTTAATACTTGTCGAAAGTGGTTTTCTACGTTATGTTCCCAAAAAATATTTGTATTAATTTATGAGCATAATTTATATTGGTTAATGAAAACAAAAATCTTTGTTGCTAAACAAAAAGGGAAAAATATATTAATTTCTGCAAACATAAATACATGTAATCCTTGATTGACATGGGTTAATTGTTTGGCTGATCTATTCAGATCTAATTATATCAATTGCATGTGACCAGATTTATTATATCCGAGATTTGTTTCCAATTTCGAGATCAAAGTAGATATGATCAGTAATTGTATCTGGTCAGATTTCAAAAATGGGGACAAATCTCGTATATAAAGGATCTGATCAGATAAAATTGATATAATTAGAACAGAACTGATCACATCATATCTAATAATTTTTACACGGGAAAATTTTACAAAATTATTAAGCCATAAAATTAATATCGGCTACCTCTATGTTGGTATATGACATAATATTACTTTACCGTGTGAAACTGAGGGTTAGGTGTACTTTTATTTTGTGTGGGAAATGTGTTAAAATTAATATGTGTTTCAGAATCTAATTAATTCTTAAAGTTTCAAGGTCGAGTATACCAAAGTAATAAAGTTTGGATATTTTATAATTTATTATCAATAGATTTTTAATGTACAATTTTGTGTGATGTTTCGCACATATAATTAATAAAAAAATAATTACATGTTATTAAATAAAATGTCTAACCTTTTTTTAATTTTATATATATTTTCAGGTATGTGTCGGCTTATAAATTTGTGGTTATAAAAAATTTTTTAACTCCAGAAGGAAATAATTTCAAGGTAAAAAATCACTTTATGCGTAGAATTATTTAATTTTCCAAAAAAAATCTATAATATGTGGCGTATGAGTAATATTGTTATTCTTTATATTAATTAAATATTAATCATTCGCCATTGCAACTCTCATAATAATTTGAAAATCACAATTTTTATGAGCGAAAAATTTTCGTTCTGAAAATTCTTTATAAAAAAATTTTTGTATGAGATTGGAGTATTATTCTGGTTTGAGGCCCAAAAATTCTATTGATGATATTCTCATAATAGTTAATTTATTGTTTTTGTATCCTTTATATGAATTAAATTTTAATGAGTCTTTGAGAATTTTAATGCTCTCCTAGCTTGTCATTCCGCATGTAACACATTGAAATATTGGTCTAGTACCCCATAAAGTAAATATATTAGGGCGGGTCGATTTTGTCAAAAATCGTATAGCAAATACATAATCTACAAGAAATTCTACGAACGTTTCCCAAAGAAACCATGTTTCTAAAATCAAACCCTATACCGCGCCTAACGACATGAAAATTTGTCCGTCCTTTTTTTCATAAGCAAAACATACCCAATTAGAAATGTCGTTAAGGCATCTCAAGGATGAAAAATCTCTTACCATACAAAAAACCTCATTACACCTCCTGACTTTTTCAAGTACTTTGTCAAAATTCATCGCCGACAAGTATGCAGGTTACGGTTGCCAGATACTTGAAGTCAAATAACTGGACACTGGAAAAATTTCAGTTGGAATTTGAAAAAAAACCTGGACCCATACAAATTTTTTTTTTTTTTTCAATAATTTAAAAAAAATCAAACGATTTTCATATGTGCGATTCATATTTTTATTTTGGACCACCACACTATTAAATGGCCGACTATATTGGCCAGGGAAAAATGTGCCTTTTAAGAATTTCCCTTACTTTTTAGAGGATCTCAAAATGTTAATGTTTAGTTCAACATAAAGATTTTCTTTTCAAATAACCCCTAAAAAATAAGTCCGCAGTGGTCAGATCTGTAAATCTAGGTGGCCAGTTAAAATTAGACGTGCCAAATAAGGACGACAATAATAGACCCTTATTTGCAGATTTGACCCTTCCAGACTTATTTTTTGGGGTTATTTCAAAAGCAAAATATTCGAAACAATCCTCGAACGAGCTCAAGAAAAACATTCGGGCCGAAATCAACGCTAGACTGCCCGCGATGTCTAAAAAGGCAATGAAAAAAGGGTTGCAACAAAAAGAAGAACACATTTTGCCTTTGCCAAAAAGGCATTTATGTTTTATTATATTTTATTCTAAAACTAGTCCAAAAAACCGTAAAATATATTTAATAAAAAAAATAATAATTAAAATTAAAGAAATTATTAGTGTCCGACCGAATACACCTTTTTTGACTGTTGCCGAAGCCGAAGCCGAATATTCGTCCAAATTTTCACTATTCGGCCAATTTTTTTTCTTTTTTTTTTTATTTTTAGAGATTCTTGAGCATTTTTTATAGAAAAAAATGTTAATATAATTTCATTTTCTTTTTTTCTCGAATTTTTTCGAAAGAAGAATTACCAGATTTTCTCTATAGAAAATTCTCATATTTTTTTTAAAGAAAAATTCTCAGACATTTCCTATAAAAAAATTCTCTGATATTTTCCGTTAGAAAAATTGTTAGATTTTTCGTATTAAAATTCTCTGATATTTTCCGTTAGAAAAATTGTTAGATTTTTCGTACTAAAATTCTCTTCCTATACAAAAATTCGCTGATTTTTTCCATACAAAAATTCTTAAAAAAATTCTTAAATTTTTCCTATAGAAAAATTTCTAAATTTTTAGTCTAGAAAAATTCCCAAATTTTTCGTCTACAAAAATTATCGTATTTTTTCTAAAGAAAATTTTAAATATTCCGAGATTTTCCGAAAAAAATTCTAATGTTTTTCCTATAGAAAAATTTTCAATTATTCCTGTGGGAAAATTCTTAATTTTTTCATAATGGAAAATTCTCAAATATTTCTGTAAAAAAATTCTCAAATTTTTTCATATAGAAAAATCTAACATTTAAGACATTTTCCTTAAGAAAAATTTTTCATCGAAAAAATTCTGAGATTATATTCTTTTCCTTTTTTCCTCTCCATTTTTCTTCTTTCCTTTTTTTCCTTTCTTTTCCATTCCATTCTTTTCTTTTCTTTTCCTTTCTTTTCTTCCTTTTTTTTTAATTTTTCCTTTTTTTCTTCTTTCAAATTCGGTTTGGGGGTGGGGGAATTTTCCTTTCCCATCCCCCCCGTGGATCTGTGCCTGTCTTTAGTAAACTGTATTCACTTGCTGACTTCTACCTGATGAATCATTACTGACATTGTCTTAAAGACAAAATTTCTTATTGGGATATAGAACTGGACTCTTTTTTGGTGTTTGTGTTAATTTTTGGGCTTTGGTGTGCTCTTAGGTATATAATAAAATTTTATTGGCAACATTTTTGTAGAAAATTTCATCCCCACCCTCCCCCTCTTTCGAGGTGTTTTTTTTTGCTATTTGTTAGAATAGACCCAAAAAAATACCGTTATGAGAGGGAGTTGCAGGGTTAATATGTTTCACAAAAATATTTGTCATAATATTTTCTACAAAGTTTCTGAACATACCCTACACCGATATACCGATATGCTGCAAAAACATATACAGCGGCAATGTTTTACTAATTGCCGATGGATATAATTCGAACAATTTTTGGGATTTTACCCCCTAAATTCATATTTAGGGGGTAAAAAGGAGGGGGGAAGACAAGGCCATTTTTCATATTTTTTCGTTTATTTCCTATATTATGCAAAAAAAACCTAGTCATATTACATACCAAATGAAAGGTCTTTGGAAAACCTATGTACGTGTGCTTAGAACGTGTCCAAACATGAGCAAATTTTCGTCATATTTAGTAAAATACCAAAATTTTAGGACATTTTTGTTAATAAGTCGAAAAATATTAACTTTTTTGGCCCGTTGTTAGCACCACGAGATAGGTATTTTTAATACCTTTTACACATGCCAATATTAATTTTGTTAAAATAAGCGGAAATCGTAAAAAACTGAAAAAGGTCAATTTCCCCCAAATCGACCCCCCTTAAAAATGAGTTTGGGCCGTTAAAAAAAATACGTGTCGAATTAATTTTCGTTCTTAACAACATATCCAAATTTCATTAAGATCGGAGGGTGACACCAGGGAGACTTCCCTTGTTAGATACTTTTGTGGGATGAAATTAAAGAGTTGCATATCGGAGAGGAAAAAAGCTGTGTTCGATAAAAATTTTTGATAACTGAATATTTTTTTTTTATTTTCATTTGTAAGTTAGCGTGTTTCACACAGACAGAAAGACAGACGGACGGACGGACGGATTTTCATGTCGTTAGGCGCGGTATAGGGTTTGATTTTAGACCAATAGTTTCTTTGGAAAAGTTTCTTAGAATTTCTTGTAGATTTTGTTTTTGCTATATGATTTTTCAGTTTTTTTCGGTCCATACACCCAGAAAAGTTTTACAGTAACTTTTTACGGTTATTCAAAAAGTTTTTAGTTAAAGTTGTTTTAAACGTTTTATTGTTTGTTTTTCAACGGAAATAAAATATTGAATGATTTATACAGTTGTTAAAACAATAAACTACAAAAGTTGCGGAAAAATATTTTTATCATCCGGGTGAAAATGACCATGTATGTTCATACATGCTCATACATGATTCAATGTATGATAGTATATGAACAATATATCGTGAACCTATATTCAAAATATGCCAACTCAAATTTGACCGATATGGGTTTCCGATGGCAAATAGCTCCCCTATGCAATGCCCATCTGTGATAAAAATTTCAGAACAAAAAAATAATTTGTTGTTGTTTTACATCCATTTTTGTTATTCTGCTATCTCAAAGTACGTATTTTTTTGGTGAAAATAAATGTCAACTCCCATTGTAAATTTACAAAAATTTTTCAAAAAAATTTTTTAAAAAAATTTGACCATTTTTCTTATTGCAATTGCCATGCTGAACACGAATCTGGTAAAGATTTGGATATCGAATGGCTAGTTTTCAAGATATTACCATTTTGAAATTATCGGTAAATAGTGTTTGCAAAAAAAAAAATGCTTATATATATGTAACTTTCAAACTATTTGTCAGATTGAAACATTATGAGTGGGGCAAATTAAGTCGGAGCTAGTAACTTTTAAAAATATGCAAAGATTTTTAATTTTTTTTTTCAGTTTTTGCAATTATCGTACTAAGGATAACAAAAACCAAAAAAAAAAAAATTATAAAAATTTTTCCAAAAAAAAAATGTTTTTTTATTTTCCGACAAAATATGCCAACTCTAAAAAAATATTTGTTTTTTGATGTAGTAATAAATGCCATCTCTCAAAAATACGCAAACAAGTGCAAAATATAAAATTTTTGGCATAGGTAAAAATTATTTAGAATATTTAAACCATCTTATGGAAGGTACATTGCTAATTTTTACAATACTTAGCGAAATAACTAATTTTTTAGCTCTCCTGAACAGTAAGCTTTTTCGAGTTGGCATTTATTGAATATAGTTCGACGATATGGAAATGTATGTCATATATGAGAGCATATATGAACATACACAAGTAATGTAATATTGCATATATGTAAATGTATGCAACTACGTGTAGATAGATGTGTCATACTGCTTCATATATGCTATGTATCTGCATTGCATATATGTCTTAAAAACAATTTTTTTAAAGGTTGGGTTCGGCAGAACTTTGCAAAATTGGACGAAGTTCATGTATGGGTTCAGTCTGAAAAAGTCGTTCGGTTGGACAATAATGATCATACATCATCAAGATTGATTATAATTTTTGTATTCTATAGGCGAATATGAACGGCACTATCGTAAACATTATTTATATTACTGAGAGAGCTGCGAAGGATTTCATCCCTTAATAAGATTTGGTGTTCTGAATTAAACTTTAATGATTGCATTCCCCAATCACAATTTATCGAATGAATTTACATTTGATTTTAAAATATAGAATGAATTCGGTTTCTTTTTCATTCGACTTTGAAATTGAATGCGTAAGTTTTTATAAATTCGATTTTTAAAAGTCTCATGAATAATAAATAAATGAAATAAAGAATTCATTCAGTTTTTAAAATTCTTATAAACAAGAATTCGCTTTAGTGGTAAAAATCGAATGCATTCCAAGAAATATTAATATTTAAAGATAATTGTATTCAGTGACTATAAAAATCGAATGTATTTTATTTGTGAATTCATTCGAAAAGTGGTTAATTCTTCGAAGCTTTGATTAGCCTAAAGTATCATTAAGTTCAAAGTATATTTTTAAAATATTCGTTAGTTTTTATTAAAAAATCAGTGTCATAAATTAGTACAAATTATTTATTTTTGAAAAAATTTCAATTAATAGACGTTTTATGGAAAAAATACAAAAAAAATTTACATACAAATTCATGTATGACAATGTATGATCATTAATGTACATTAGAGGTGTCCTTAAAAACGAAAATCACCTTTTTATACCTGGTAGGGTCCTATATTGTTCTTTAGTATCTAAAAATGAGTCAGCCAAAATTTGGGGACAATCGGCTAAAAATAACTCGTGCCGAAAATGGATTGAAGTTTTGGGACATTCTTATAAGAATGAAAAATTCGTTTTTTCTAGTTTTTGGAAAAACATTGGTATTTGTTATTTTTTGTTAAATTTTTTGTGAAATAATATGAAAATGGTACTAAATTACCTTTTCAAAACGACTAATAAAATTAAAATCGGATGAAAAATAAGCATTTTACGCATACATGCCCCAGACCATTGTATGGTTTTTAGAGCCAGAATTTCAAAATTTTCAAAATTTTTAGGCAAAAAAATAGTAAAAATTTAATTTTACTTTATGATCAAATTGAAAACATGTTTAAGATTAAAAATAGCAGATATGGTAGTCAAGCTTTTTTTTTATTTGGCGCGGGTAGTGATAAAATTTCCGCGGATTCCAAACAAAATGCGTTTTTCTACAATAATTAAGCAAATTTTTGAAAATTTGTGCTCTATTGTGCGGATCGAAGTGTAAAACGTAAATTCTGTAACTTTTGAGAAATCGGATATATGCAGATATTTTGTATTATAGAAATGTATAACGTCTCAAATTTGTCATTTCACCTCGACGAAAAGGGGTTAAAGATGCCCGAATTCTCAAAAAATTTACAGAATTTATGTATTTCACTTCGTATAATACAATACAGAAAATTGTTTCCCATATTTGCTAAATTATTTTAGAAAAACTAATTTTCTTTGGAATCCGCGGAAATTATATCACTACCCACGCCAAAGGAAAAAAAATTTAGACTACCATATCTGTTAGTTTTTATCTATAACATGTATTTATATAATTATAAAGTAAAATTTAATTTTTTTTATTTTTTTGCCTAAAAATTTTGAAAATTTTCAAATTTTGGCTTTAAAAACCATGCAATGGTCTGGGGCATGTATGCGTAAAATGCTTATTTTTCATCCGATTTTAATTTCTTTAAGCTTTTTGGAAAGGTAATTTATTACCATTTTCATATTACTTAACAAAAAAATTAACAAAAAATAGCATATACAAATATTTTTCAAAAAACTAGAAAAAGCGTGTTTTTTCATCAGATAAGAGTGTCCCAAAACTTCAATCCACTTTCGGCACGAGTTATTTTTATCCGATTGTCTCCAAATTTTGGCTCACTCATTTTTAGATACAAAACTACAATTTAGGACCCTACCACGTAATAAAAAGTGATTTTGAAAAATTACCTTATTCGTTAGGACACCTTTAATGTACATGTACCCTCAAATTACGGATATGCACTTGTATGGACATCCATATATGCATCATATATGAACATACATGGTCATTTTCACACGGGCAGTTAAATTATTTGTGACTGATTATATTGTATAATTTTACAGAAGTACAGTTTTTGTAGTTTGTTATTCAAAAAATTTAATTTTTACTCCACAAAATGAAAAATTGTAAACAGTTAAAATAACTGAAATATCGTTTGTTTTTACGGAATGTCTAGTCACTTATTAACGTTTAAAAATA
Source organism: Pegoplata infirma (assembly GCA_963921195.1). Taxonomy (NCBI): domain Eukaryota; kingdom Metazoa; phylum Arthropoda; class Insecta; order Diptera; family Anthomyiidae; genus Pegoplata; species Pegoplata infirma. The sequence goes on along the minus strand of OY992537.1, from coordinate 114,574,308 downwards.
ACTGAAAAATTCTGTTGTTTCAAATGAAATATTAGTCCGTTTTTTAAAAGGAAAAGCGATTGTTTTAAACGTTTTTTCAGTTGAATTTACTTACAAAATATTTTTAGTGTACAAATCGACCCGCCCTACTGAATATGTTTCCGAAAATTTCGAATGCAGGTACATATTAATAACGATTAAAAATAATACACTCAAAATATTTTGTAAGTAAATTCAACTGAAAAAACGTTTAAAACAATCGTTTTTCCTTTTAAAAAATGGACTACTTATATTTTATTTGAAACAACAAACTTTTTCAGTTATTTTTTAACGTTAATAAATAACTAGACATTCCATAAAAACAAATGATATTTTAGTTATTTTACCTGTTTACAATTTTTTATTTTGTGGAGTAAAAATATTTTTTTTTAATAACAAACTACAAAACCGTACTCTGTAAAATTATACGGTATAATCAGTCACAAATAATTTAAATGATAAAAATATTTTTCCGTAAATTTTGTAGTTAATTTTTTAACAACTGTATAAATCATTCAATATTTTAGTTTTCTTGAAAAACAAACGATAAAACTTTTAAAACAACTTTAACTAAAAACTTTTTGAATAACCGTAAATAGTTACTGTAAAACTTTTCTGGGTGTACAATAGGGTTATAACTTTTTGAATTTTTTGCAAACATCAAAAAGTCCATCCCATAGTCGTATAGGCCATGAAAAAATATTAAGAAATGATGTCTTACTTTTTCGCGATCGTTTAAAAAGTTCACGCACCAAACGCGATGAAGTTTTGAATATTAGTTTTTCTTTTAAGTATTAACAAATTAAATTTAATTGCAAAATATTTAGGATTTTCTTGTAATTTCATTAATAAAAAAACAAAATCTCATCAATTGAATAGAGGGCGCGAAAAAATCGCGATATTATGACGCTATTTCACGGATTTTTTAAATTAGCTAAATTTTTGTGTCAGGTGATAGGTGCTATGAGGCAGTAATTCTTTTCAGCAACTAAAGATTATAATCGCGGAATTTTGGTGCTTTTTAGCGTATGTTATAAATATGTTAAATGTTGGTTCCTTCTAATATGTAATCAATGAGTTTGTGATAATTTTCAAATAATTAAGATATGACGTCATAATATAAAATTTTTAAAACAAAAAAATAAAAAAAAAATCATTCTTGGGGGAGTTTTAGAAAATGCATTCGGTGCGTGAACTTTTTTCAAATGACCGAAAAAATAGATTTTTGTTATCTGTACAACATTGCCCATAGCGTGGTGGGATGGACTTTTTTGTCCAAAAAAAGTTATAACCCTAGTGTACAATCACGAAAATCTTTAACATTAAAAACAAATTCAAAGTGCATTTCAGAAATTTCAAAACGTTCAAATAAATCAAAGAAATTTTCAAATGCAATTAAGATTTATTTTTGGGATTTTTTCAATTGCATTTCAGAATTTTCTCCCAAAATGTATTTTAAATTTTTTAAATTACATCTATATATATAAAAATGGATGTGTGTATGTATGTGGGTATGTATGTATGTATGTTCCGTATGGACTCGAAAACGGCTGGACCGATCTTGATGAAATTTTCAGGGAATATTAAGAATAGCCTGGCGAGTAACACTGTCAAGTCGGATTTTTGATTTTCTGTCTGTGGGCGGAGGGGTGTGGCAAAATCGAATTTTCACATTGCACGACTAATGACATCAATATATAAAAAACGGATGGACCGATTTTGATGAAATTTAAACCAAAGATAGTACTAACCGAGTACTAACTATGTGCCAAATTTGAGCGTGATCGGACGAAGGAGCGTAATGCCATATTGAATTGAAAGTTATTTCTGCAAGTTTTGCAATAATGCAAAAACGGATGTATGTATGTTCCTTATGGACTCGAAAACGACTTGACCGATCTTAATGTGATCTTCAGAGAATATTAACAATTGCCTTGGGAGTAGCACTGTGCGGTCAGATTTTTGATCCTAAGTCTGTGGGCGGAGGGGCGTGGCAAAATCGATTTTTTACATTCCACCACTTTTGACATCTGTATATAAGCAATTAATAACCCGATTTTGATGAAATTTAAACCAAAGATAGTACTAATCGAATACTAACTACGTACCAAATTAGAGCGTTATCGGACAAAGGGGAGTAAAATACCATGGCCCTTTGTCTTGAGTTGAAAATATTTCTGCATGCTTTGCAATAATAAAGGAAAACGGCTTATACGATTTTAATTAAATTTTCAGCACTGACAGTACCAACGGAGTGCGGAACTATAGGCCATGTTACTCTACGATAGCAATTACGCAAAAACATTTGAACCGATTCTCTTGGCGTTTTTAATCAAGACAGTGCTAATCATTTGCATATGTAGGCCATATAATGTAAAAAGGCGCGAAAACACAATCAATTTCATTTATAGGGGACATCCTCTGAGCATTTGTAAAACAAACAAAAAAAAATATATTCCTGCCACTTCCGCAATCAAGCAAAAACGACTAAGCCGATCCTAATGAAATTTCCTGCACAGATAGTGCTAAAAGAGGGTGGAACTACTTACATGATATATAAGAACTCGATTCGACAAAGAGGAGTAAGTTTATGCTATACTCAACGTTATTTTATCTTTTACAACTGATAGTACTAACAGATCTGGAACTATAGTTCATGTTAGAGCGCCATTCGGCATAGGGGTAAGAAATGTCACTCCCCTTTTTTATTTAATAAAAGTTATTTCTTTCTCTTCCGCAATCACACAAAAACGTAAAAACCGATTTCATTGAAATTTGCAGTACAGACATTACTTACCGAGGACGCAACTTGGAAGTTTAGCTATATTAAAGGCCACGATTCGATAAGAATGCGTAAAATGACACTCTATAATTAACGTTGCGTCTGTCTGTTTTTCAATAGATTTCTCTATAGATAGTGCTAACCGAAGGTGGAACTAAAGGCTACTTATGGACATGGTCCCGTGCTTTAGTTTTGTCCGACACTGTATATTAAGATCGAGATGCAATAAAAAAAATCGATGTTTTCTTAGGGCCAGCACCGCGGACCGGGTCAGCTAGTTTTCAAATAAAGTTTAGAAATTTTCGAAAAATTAGAAGTGGCAATTTCTTTAATACACTCAAAGTTTTCTGAATATTTAGAAATCCTATTTGAAAATACATCAATACTACTCCCAACAATTTTTCAGGAAATACAAACAATATTAAAAAATTTACAAATACATTTCAGAAATCTAAATATGTTTAAGAAACTTCTTTATATCGAGGCCGTATATTCAAAACCCACTATCTAAAAATACACAACTTTTCAGGAGAGCCATAAAACAGTTTATTTCGCGTATTGTTAGAGTAAATAAAATTCGTTATTCTACAATATTTTTTTAAATCAACTACTGAATCTCACATATAATTCGTTTTTAAAATTTTTGCACTATTGCTGATTTTATGATAGATATAGGGGTTTTTTTCTCAAAAATATTAAGTACATGATTGAAAATTATCGGATATGGGGTTTTGCATTTTAAAAACAAATAATTATTATAATTTCATTTACGACATCGGTAAATTTTTAACGTGATTTATTAATGATAACGGCTTATAAAAAATTCCGAAATAGCGGTTTTGGACCATAGGTGCTGATTTTTAAGACAAAAATTTTTTTTTTACCGAATTCATCTCAAAAGTTACAAACTGTTGAGTATGTTAAGTAAAATTAAAAACGCGATTTTGGTCCAGATGCTGATCAGTAGGGCAAGTACTTTCATGCATCTAAAAATCGAAAATATGTGCCTATAATATGCGTCTAAAAATCCAAAATATGCACTTAAAACTTAAAAAATATGCATTTAAAAATTATTGTTTTTACAAAAAAAAAAAAACGGTTGTCAACATAAATTTAATTTTGTCAAATACTTTAAGGCCCTCGACAGTTCTTACAGCGGTATTTTTGAGTGGAAATAATTTTGTATAAGCAAAATATTTTGTTTATTGACACATTTTTTGATTAAAGTCCTTTTAATTGAACACATTTACTTGAGTTGTTTTTTTCTTTGAGTCAAAAAATATTTATGCAGTAAAAATTTTAATAAAACAAAATATTAAAGTAACATTTTTTTTAGAACCAGTAAAGTCCTAATATTAAATATTTTTTTCAGAAAAAATAATGTTTTCAAATATTTTTTTTCTCACTTTTTTCGGAATTTTACCATTCTGAAGGCAAAAAATTAACTCAAAGACAAAAGACCCCGCTCTAACTCTAAGCGAAATCCAAAAAATAAATGCAATTTTCCTGTAGGAATATTTTTTCTTTACGACTAGTAAAATGTATCATAATAGGAACATTAACAATAGAAAACATTTTTCAGAATCTAAAAATTATACATCCAGAAGCAATTTTCTATAAGAAATGACTCAGAATATGATTTCTGTAAATAAAAATATTTTTTCCATAAGAAATAGGCGATAGGTTTTGAATTTTCCCAAGAAAGTTTTGATAAAATATTGATAAAAATTGAAAAAAGTCCAATTTATATGAAAATATGCAAAAATATGCATTTATACCAAAATATGCAAAAATATGCAACTACAAATCGATGCCATTTCATTGCAAATTTCTTGATTCGGATAGATATTTAGTTTGTTGTATGATTAAAGTGCCGAGTAAAAACATGCATTTTCATTAAAGTACTTGCCCTACTGATCAGCATCGCGATTTTTAAGATTAAAATTTTTGTTTCATAATGTACGCATGACATCCAAATTTTGAGCCACATTTATCAAAAAAGTCAAACAAGAATTTTCAGAAAGAATTAGTATCAGTGGACCAAAATCGCGGTTCTGCAATTTTATTAACAAATTCATGTTCAGCATGCAAAATTTAGTATGAAAACATGTAATGCAAGATGAAATTATTCAAAACAAGTAACAAAGTTAAATTCGGCCTTGCCGAATGTAGTGATACCCTCCACAATTTCTAAAAGAGTATTGCAAAAACTTTATTTAAAAAGAAATTACTTTTGAAAAAAAAAAAAAAATTCCGCGAAAAAAAAAATTAGGTAAAAAAAAATCAGCGATTTTTTTATTTTGTTGTCAAAAAATATGTTTGTACTTGTTTAAATACCATTTGGTGTTCAATTATGTTCACATAAGTCAATCAACAGCCGAATTAAAGCATTTTGTATTTTTAGGTTATGTTGAATGTACTAAAATTTTTGAATGTACTAAAATTTTTGTACTTACATTTTCGTTCATAACTTTTGAACCGCTGAACTGATATCGCTCAAATGCAATACCAAACTTCCTGGGAGAACATCCAATAAACATGTTATGTTTTAGTCATCTTCGTGTAATATTTTGGTCGTGATCACCATTTCCACAGACAGACGGACAGACGGACATCGCTAGAATGTCTTAAAATCGATCGGGGATCATGAATATATGTACTTTATGTGGTCCCAGACCGATATTTTAATGAGTTACAAACGGAATGACAAACTTTATATACCCTCTATCACTAGAGTGAAGGGTATAAAAATATTTATAACCCGAGTAAAAAAATTGATATGACACAATATATAATTTAATATGGGTTCGCGTCTATTTTGATATAATCTTATACGAAAAATGGTTTCATAAGATTTGATCGAATAATATCTAATAATATCAGTTTATATAACTTTATATCGACTTTGATACGAGTTTTGGTCTAATCCAATGATATAAAATTATATCCAATTATATTAAAATTTATACAATTTTATAAATCGGATGTTTTTTTAAGTTTTTAATAAAACGTTGAAAAACTAAAATAATAAAAATAAGTTGTTCTTGAAAAAAACTTAGAAAAACTTCAAAAAATGAAGTCTTGTTAAATTTTATATAAAACACTTAGAAAATATTTTCAAAAAAAATTGTCCTTGGAAAAACTTAGAAAATTTAAAAAAAATGGAGTCATATAAAATTTTATATAAAACACTTAGAAAATATTTGCGATAAAAAAAATGTTCCTTGAAAAAAACTTAGAAAAAATTTAAAAGATGGAGTCATATAAAATTTTATATAAAACACTTAGAAAATATTCTTTATAAAAAAGTGGTGCTATAAAACACTTAGAAAATATTCGTGATAAAAAGTGGTGCTTGGAGGAAAAATCTTAGAAAAATAAAAAAATATGAAGTCATATGAAATTTTATATAAAACAATTTGAAAATATTTCCGATAAAAATATATTCTTGGATAAAACTTAAAAAAATTTAAAAATAATGGAGGCATATAAAATTTTATATAAAACACTTAGATATTTAAAATGATGCATGGGGCCAGATGTTACAACATATAGTTATGTATGGCGATATCTTAAAAAAAACCCACATCAAAATTTATTATATATAAACTTATCCTGCAATACATAGTGTCACACATGATCATATATGAAATAATATGACTATATAAAAGTATATAAGATCATATTAAATTATTTTTACTCGGGAAATTAATTATTTGAAAAGATAGAGGGTTTTGCATTCAGAAAATTTAATTGTGTAAGAGATAGTGAAACCAAAAATGCTAATAAAGAAGCAAAAAAAAATTATTTTTGTGCTGAATTTTACACCATAGATGGGGGCTGTTTTACTGAATATTTTGCCATCAAAAAGTCATTTTCGTAAAAATGGAAGATAGAGAGTTTTGAGTAAAGGCCCTCAATATGTTCCAAAAATTTTATTTTCTAAAATTTCTATTTAAGAAATTTCCAAATATATTTTAAAAATTTTAATTTTAGTTTTAAAAATGTTCAATTACTTATTAGAATTCTGAAAAAATATTAAATTAAAAAAAAAAACTTCTAAAACACATTTAGACAAACTTTTTCAAACTCGGTTATAACGAACTCGTTTATAACGAATTCTCGGTTATAACGAACTAATTCTAAAGTCCCGACGTTTTGGCATCTATTTTCACACAAAATACTTCTTTTATAACGAACTCGGTTATAACGAATCCCCGGTTAAAACGAACTGCTTTCTATGGTCCCACGAACACAATTTCATGTGTATTTACCTTTTTATAACGAACTTCCATAAATATTTTTAAATGAGTGGCAATAATGTTTATCAAACTAACAAAAGGTTGGAATTTTATGGTTTATATTATAATTTTGATAAAATGTATTAAAATTTGTAATGATTTCTTCTTATCTACAGAAAAAACATCAAATAAAACAAAATTAGATTTATTTTTTTAGAAAAAAATGTGGTTGATAAAAAATTTACCCCGCTTATAGCGAACTTCGCTTATAACGAATTATTTTTACTAGTCCCTCGGAATTCGCTATAACCTGGTATAACTGTATTTTTATGAGCGAAAAATTTTCGTTATTAAAAATTTGTTTAAAAAAAAATTAAGTATTAGATTAGAGTGTTATTCTAGTTCGAGGACCAAAAATTCTATTGATGATATTCTCATAATAGTTAATTTATTTATAGCTTTTTTATTCTTTATATTAATTAAATTTTAATAAGTCCTTGAGACTTTTTTCTTATAGAAAAAGACTAAAGTTCTGGATACATTTTTCCTATAGCAAAATTTTTATTGATGATATTCTCATAATAGTTAATTTATTTATTGCTTTTTTATTCTTTATATGAAGGGCTTATTGTAAGAACTCGACAAGCTAGATTATTTCATTTTATAGTGGTTCGTCATACAGAAACTTGGGGGGGGGGGGGGGGGGGGGGTAAGTAAAAAATTATGTTTGAAAAATACTAAATTGGCAACGCTGCGTATGAGTAATATTTTTACTCTTTACATTAATTAAATATTAATCATTCGCCATTGCAACTCTTAGCGTAATTTGAATCACTATTTTTATGAGCGAAAAATTTTCGTTCTGAAAATTTTTTTTATAAAAAAAAATTTAGTTTTAGATTTGAGTGTTATTCTAGTTCGAGGGCCAAAAATTCTATTGATGATATTCTCATAATAGTTAATTTATTTATTGCTTTTTTATTCTTTATATGAATTAAATTTTAATAAGTCTTTGAGACTTTTTTCTTAGAGAAAAAGACTAAAGTTCTGGATATATTTTTCCTATAGCAAAAGACTTAAGTTCTAAGAAATTTTAGATTCTGAGAATTTATCACAGAATCCGAGACATTTTTTTATGGAATAAGTCTTAGATTCTGAGATATTTTTCCTACAGAAAAATTTTAAAACTCTACGAAAATTGTCCTATACAACAAGAAACTTTTCTTATAGAAATAGTCTTAGATTCTAAAACATATTTCTATAAAAAGTCTCAGATTGTAAGACATTTTTCCCATATTTTTTAAAAGTACCTTGGTCCAACTGCACGATTTTCAATTTCTTTTCACATAAAAATGTTGCATTTGTTCAGCAAAAGTACAACATTTTTTTTATTGTGTTTGGTGGGGGTTATTTTATTTTCCAAGAGGAACTTTCTTTTTCCTTTTGCACATTTATGAACTAATTGTAAGCCATTAGGGCGTCCCGTAGGAGGCCAAAACAGTTTAGAAAATGTATTAAAGAAAATCTCTCATTTAAGTATTTATATTTAATATCATCATAGTCATAACTTGCAGTTATTTTTTTTTGCCTAAAGTAAATTAATAGTTTCATATGTATGTTAATTACTCCTCTATATTATTATTTTGTGTATTAATAACACTGTGCTACACCAAAAAAATGCAGGGGTTCTCATATGAAAATTCGGGTTGGTTGGAGTCCATAGAGTACTGATATACTCATAGTTTTTCTGGATCACTTCGTTAAGCACGTTTTTTATTGGCAAATGTGTCGAAAAACGGCAATTCTTAAATTACAATTTTAAAAAATTATTTCTTTGTTAGTTTGCAACCGATTTTCGATTTTATAGATTTTTTCGAAAGGTATAAGTCTTACCTTTTAAACAAAACAAAAATATTAAAAATCGATCAAGAATTGGCTGAGCTACGATCGTTTAAGTTAAAAAAAATCCAATTTTTTGAAAAATTTGTCATGTTCTTTATACTCTAAGTTGAAAGTGCATCATTAAACAATTTTTTTTTTATTTTTGTATAAAAGCATAGTAAAGTAGCTTTCCAAAACACCAAAAAACATAACAATCGGTTAAAAAATGAATGAGTTATGCTAAGTTTCGTGATAGGACATTTTTAATTTTTTTCAGAAATGCTTGTAATTCAGGTATTATTCATAAATCTTATTGCTAGTAGTAATTTTATGTGCCTATGCATATAAACAAGAGATGGTAACATAATTAGATTTGTGCGTGATTGACACATGATCACAAGTGAGCGTGATTGAAAATCAATTTTACTCACGTCGTTGTGAGTGAGTGTCAGTGGAATAAAAAAGTGTGAGTAAAATAAAAAAAATTTCAGAACCCGTTCTGAAATTTTCCATTTTTTAAAAAAGTCAATTTATAAAAAATCCGGCCACATTTGTTTTTTTTTGTAAATTTTTTTTAAAGATTAGATGTTTGTCTAAGAGATGGTCACGTGAGTGAATTTTAACTTTCATAATAATTTTTCTTCTAACACTCACTCACATCACGTGTGTAAATTTAATACAACTCACACTCACGTACGCCGATGCAAGAGTCACTCACGCTAACGTTGACTCACACTCACGATATTCTTATTTATACTAAAAATAATTTCAAAAATCTTTCAAAATTTTCAGCAAAATCTAAAATTTTACATTTGTTTTGATTTTTTCGGGACGAAATCTGAAGTTAAGCAAAATTTTACATTTTTTTTGTTGCTTTTTTTGGAATGAAAGGAAGCGTGTGACAAATGCAAATATTTAGTAGTCATTCACTTCGTTGAAACAAGAATATACAAGCAAATTACAAAATTGTTATGAAAATTAATATTCAAATGCGATTTTCTGAATTTTTTCAGAATTAGTTCTGAAATTTTTGCATTTTAAAAAAAGTCAATTAATCAAAAACCCGGCCACTTTTTTTTAAGCTTAGATGTTTGTCTATCCACATAAATAAATTCAGACATAAGTTTTTTCAGAAATCGCATTTGAATATTAATTTTCATAACAATTTTGTAATTTGCTTGTATTTTCTTGTTTCAACGTAGCGAATGACTATTTAATATTTGCATTAGTCATACGCTACGTTGAACCACGCAAATTACCAAATTGTCATGAAATTCAAAATTCAAATGCGATTTCTCGAAAATAACGAAAAAAACACATTACAATTTTTTTGTGTGGATAGACAAACTAGAGATGGGAACATGAGCAGATAAGAGCGTGAGTGTGACTGAATTCAATTTTACTCACGTGATTGTGAGTGAGTGCGAGAAAGATTATTGCGTGAAAGAGTGAGCGTGAGTTGATTTTTTTGCGTGAGTTTGCGTGATTTATTTTCTCTTCATATTTCCTTTCATTCCAAAAAAAGCAACAAAAAAAAATGTAAAATTTAGCTTAACTTCAGATTTCGTCCCAAAAAAATCAAAACAAATGTATAATTTTAGACTTTGCTGAAAATTTTGAAAGATTTTTGAAATTATTTTTAGTATAAATAAGAATATCGTGAGTGTGAGCCAACGTTAGCGTGAGTGACTCTTGCATCGGCGTACGTGAGTGTGAGTTGTATTAAATTTACACACGTGATTGTGAGTGAGTGTTAGAAGAAAAATTATTATGAAAGTTAAAATTCACTCACGTGACCATCTCTTAGACAAACATCTAATCTTTAAAAAAAATTTACAAAAAAAAAACAAATGTGGCCGGATTTTTTATAAATTGACTTTTTTAAAAAATGGAAAATTTCAGAACGGGTTCTGAAATTTTTTTTATTTCACTCACACTTTTTTATTCCACTGACACTCACTTACAACGACGTGAGTAAAATTGATTTTCAATCACGCTCACTTGTGATCATGTGTCAATCACGCACAAATCTAATTATGTTACCATCTCTTGTTTATATGCATAGGCAAATAAAATTACTACTAGCAATAAGATTTATGAATAATACCTGAATTACAAGCATTTCTGAAAAAAATTAAAAATGTCCTATCACGAAACTTAGCATAACTCATTCATTTTTTAACCGATTGTTATGTTTTTTGGTGTTATGGAAAGCTACTTTACTATGCTTTTATACAAAAATAAAAAAAAAATTGTTTAATGATGCACTTTCAACTTAGAGTATAAAGAACATGACAAATTTTTCAAAAAATTTGATTTTTTTTAACTTAAACGATCGTAGCTCAGCCAATTCTTGATCGATTTTTAATATTTTTGTTTTGTTTAAAAGGTAAGACTTATACCTTTCGAAAAAATCTATAAAATCGAAAATCGGTTGCAAACTAACAAAGAAATAATTTTTTAAAGTTGTAATTTAAGAATTGCCGTTTTTCAACACATTTGCCAATAAAAAACGTACTTAACGAAGTGATCCAGAAAAACTATGAGTATATCAGTACTCTATGGACTCCAACCAACCCGAATTTTCATATGAGAACCCCTGCATATTTTATTTTTGCTCATTTGTAGCACAGTGTAATTGTTTTAAATCAATATGTATATTACTCCCACGCGCACAATCAAAATCTCATAAATTAATATTCATTTAAATGCTTTTTCAAATTTTTGGCATACTTTTACAAAACTTCATTGTGTATTGGTGAGCGTGTTAATAACTATAATTATAATTAAGTTTACTTTTTAGGTTTTGTGTGGGTGTAAAATAGAGTAGGCGGAAAATTCACATTTTTCAAAGTTCAAAATGGACGTGTTGTAAATTTTTTACAGGAGGACAAAACACACATTGTTATACCGTATGTAATGCATGTCGGTGTAAGACCCCATAAAATATATAATTGATCTTTGATCCTTCCTTTCTATGGAACGGACACTTCAGACAAATCTAGAGTCCTGAAGTTTGCCCCGAACATGTCTTGTTCGGGGCAAAAGTTTGAAAAATAGCCAAAATCGTACCAGGAGATAAAAGTCTCCCCTTGAAGTGATGTATCAACCTCTTAAATACGCAATTTTTAAAACGTTTTTTTGTTAAAAATTTTAATTCTTTTTAATGCCAGAAGAAATTTTAATTCCTGCACCTAGGGCAGGCGCGGATCCCACAAATCGAATTCGAAAGAAAAAAAGGAAAAAAAAGGAAAAGAAAGGAAAAAAGAGGAAAGGAGAGGGAAAAAAGAAAGTAAAAAAGAAAATTAAATAATACGAATTTTTTCTATGAAATATGTCTAAGAATCTTAAAATTTTTTAAAAGCAAAATGTCACGAAATGTTAGAATTTTACTTTGCGAAAAAATTTGAGAATTTTCTTTAGTTAAAATTTGAAAACCCCTTAGAATTTTTCTATAAGAGAAATTTTTTTATAGAAATTAAAGTTGTTATTTTTCGACTTTTTCAATTTTAAATCAATAAAAAGTCTACGAGCTCGAGGCCGGTTTTTTCTTGTAAATGAATATTCTTTTATTCTATTCCAATATTTTGATCCTCTTTTATCATCATTATCAGGGATATAGTGAATTTTTATAAACACAGTGCGTTTACAGCATATTTTAAAGATTTTGTGTTTATAAAAATTTACTATAACCCTGATGATGATCCTCAATGAGGATCGAAATATTGGAATGGAATAAAAGAATATTTATTTAAAAGAAAAAAACTGGCCTCGAGCTATATGAATTTTTATTTAGTTTTAATAAATTCTTCTATGATAATTGCCTAAGAAACTTTAAATTTGTCTTAATTAAAAGTTTCTCGGAATGTATAAAATTTTTCTTTACAAAAAGTCTCGGAATATTACAAGTTTTTCTTAAAAAAAGTTTGGGAATTTTTTTGGCAAAAAATTTGGAAATTTTTCTAAACTAAAAATTTGGGAATTTATTTAGACGAAAATTTTTGAAATTTCTCTAGACAACAATTTTAGGTGTACATTTCTGTACACTCAAAATAATACATTAGTAGATTTACTATTTTTTTTTTTTGCTACTGCTAGTAAGTTAACCTTTAGCAAAGTTTTAGTTGAGATTAGCCTGTTAGCAAAAATATCTTGTAAACTTCATTAAGCGCATTAGAAATTTTAAACAAAATTTGAACTATTTTTTTTTTGCTAAATTTAAAATTAAGTTGACCAAATTTTTACAAAGTTTTTTGCTAATATTAGCAAAAATAAATTGTAATTTTTTTTTAAATTTAAAATGGCGCTATCTCGGAAACTAAGCCAGATAGAGCAAAATGGAGGCCATTTTTGGTTCGCCGGTCCTCTTCACATGTGTGGACCCTAATAGGTCCTAACTTTGGATCCAAAAAAGTTAGCATTCCCGAAAAATTATTATGTATGTTTTTTCGACCTTTTTGTTTTAACTTCAATAAGTAAACGTATAATTAAGCTCAAGGCCTTAGTTTTTATAAATTTTATTTATTTATTTTAATAGTCAATATTTCGTAACCCGTCGGGAAACATCTTCAGGATAAAAATATAGAAATTTTTATTAAAACGAGTAACAATAGACACACATTAAAGTACTGCCCGCTAATCCGATCTATAAAAGTACAATAAAGATCGGATTAGCGGGCAGTCGTTTAATGTGTGTCTATTGTTACTCGTTTTAATAAAAATTTCTATATTTTTATCCTGAAGATGTTTCCCGACGGGTTACGAAATATTGACTATTAAAATAAATAAATAAAATTTATAAAAACTAAGGCCTTGAGCTTAATTATACGTTTACTTAATAAAATTCCCGAAAAATTTTAAATGCTCATATCTCGTTAAATAGTGCCGATACAACAAAAGTTCAGAAGCATTTTTGTAGCTCTCAACACGTACAACAAGACCGCAAAATAACTAAAAGCTCTCCGAGTAATATTTTTGAAGTTATCGAGTTTTTAAATTCTCAAAACTCCAGTGGTCCCCTAAAATCACGTATCTCAAAAACTAAGCAAGGTAGAGCGAAGCGGACACAAATTTTGGATCAAAAACTATGACGATTTTTAAGGGGCCCAACTAGATCTAGGCCCATGGGGGTCTGGACCTATCGGGTTCGAACCCAATGGGGTCCTCAATGTGAATGAACTAAGTTAAAATAAAACAAATTTCAGTTTACTAATTTTTGGCAAATAATTTTTGCTAACTTTACCAAAAAAAATTGTGGGTTCAAAATCAGCAAATTTTCTTGTAGGTTTACAAGCTTTTTTGCTAACATTACAGTTTTGTTTTTTTTGAGTGTAGGATTTTAAATGTCGGGTTGTCTTGTTAATGAAAATTGTTTTTAATTTTTCTAATCTCAGGCACTTTCTATAGAATAGTTTTTAAAAACCTAAAAATTTGGTGTAGAAAGAACATTTCTTTATATTAGACTTTTTGTGTAGAAAAAAAATGGAAAAAAAAAATTCAGAACATGAGAAGTTTTCTATGGGGGAAAAGTCACTTCGTCTGAGAATTTTTGGGTGGAAAATTTACCTTAGTAGCTGAGAATTTTTTATGTGAAAGTATATCAGAATCTTAAAATGTGTCTATAGCAGTAATTTTATAAATTCTTAAAAGCTTTTCTGTAGCAAAATGCCCTAAAACCGTGTCTTAAAATCACAAACTTTCTCTCTAGGCACATAACTTAGAAAAATTTCAAAATCCGGAAAATTTGTTTGAATAAACATGTCTTAAATCTGGTATATTTTCTATTGGGAAAATATTTCAGAATCTGGGTCTTCTGCTGTCAGAAAAATAATTTAGGACCGGAGAATTTCTTTCATTTTTTAAAATAAAAAATATTTTCTTAAGTTCTTAAAACTTTTCTATAGGGATACATTTTTAAAATTTGGAAATATTTCTATACACAGAAAAAAATATCGTAAATTCAAAAGTAACTAAACAAATTGTTAACAACGAAATACTAGTTCAACAACGTTTTTAATTGTATCAACAATGTATATTGTTAATGTGACAAAAATTCATTTTTATTTTATTAATAAACATATTTCACACAGTATTTTTGTCGCTGATAAAATTTTACATTCACAAAAATGTTACACTTAATTTTTGTTTTCTTTTAAGAAAACGTCAATCCCTTAAAAGTGTTTTGCACTCAAATCGTGTGTTTTCAAATGTGAAGGGTATTTTTATATTTAAATAAAAAAACCTCGTTAATCAGGGATGGAATTGTTGATACAAATGTACTTTTTTTGATACTATTTAATGTTGAAAAATACGTTGATACGCCCGCGACTAATTTGATACATTTTTAAATTGAACAAATTTTAATTCATTTTTTATTGAAATTTTTTTCTTGCATTAATTTTTTCCCCATTTTCTACTAATTGAAATATGGTTATTCGTGGAGAAACTCTTTTTCTTAAAAGAGTTTTATTTATGTTGGTGTATGGTCTAATGAATACCATGTATGATCTTATGACTTTTCACTTATTCCCTAGGAATAATTTTTGTCTTAAGTTATATCGCTCCTTTACTTGTATAGTGTCATAACTCAAAAAATGCGTGTTTTTAGTTAAAGATGCAGAATTATTCGTTATATCGTGCTTTATATTGTGTCAAAAATTCGTATTAATATCTTTTAAACTCACCGTTTGAGAAGAGTACACGCCATTATTACATTTTCTATGTACCGGCCTTTTTCAATTAAAAACCAGTTTCAATAGTAAACTTTAAACGAGTTTTCTGCAAAATCAAATATTTTGAGTTGTGACACTATACAAGTAAAGGAGCGATATTTTCATATCTCTCATAGTTTTCGAGATAAGCTTAAAATGTAATTTTTATGACGTTTAAACGCTATTTTTCCAAAAACGGCTCTTGCAAAGATTTTAATTTTCGTCGAAATATAGTAGTGGGGCACCCCAGATTCATAATCAACAAAGAACTTAACGGTGTTCGCAACTTAAGGTTAAAGTTGGTTCGGCCGGGGGGTGTTTTGTTTAATAAATTTGTTTTTTACCGTTTATAATTACTATTTTTTCTGTTGTTTTAAATAAAAAAGTACCTTGAGAGTCAAAAAAGTACAATTTAAAATCATTTTTGATACCAAATCGAAATTGCCATATTTCATCCCTGTCCTTAATATCTATCCTTCCTCTTTGCCCTTCCTAGCAGGTCGCGACCGGTCGGTTTTATATTCGACAAAAACTTTGTATCTGGCCCACCTTAGCGAATAATTTAGCTTGAAGGAAATCTGTTACTAATTACCATTTTTTTTTTGTTGTTTTGTAAACAATTTTACTATGCTAGCATAAACTTAGTTAGCGGAAGTTTATATTTAGTAACGAATACTATTTGGCTTATTATAATTTACCTTGGCAAAAGTATAGGTATACACCTAATGAAATAATAAATATAATTTCCTATTTTGTTGTTTTTGAAATGTTTCTATTTTTGGCGTTGTTTTTTTTTTTTACTTTTTGCAATTTTGCACGCAACACCTAAAATGCTGCCAAAAATTGGAAAGTAAAGAAAATAAAGTTTTTATAAGTTTATTTTTTGTGAAATTGCAACACAAAAGTTTATGACTAAATTATGTATTTTAATTTAATTGTAGCTATTTATAAAATTTGTTTAGCATTCTGTCATAAATTTTATCTAATTATGGGAAATAATTAATATCAAATGCAAATTAAATATAATTACAAAAGAATTATAATGCTAATTTTGAATAAAACAACGGATGTTTAATTTTTTTAAACGGAAGTAGTGGTGATTTTTATGGTAATCAGGGTTTAAATTTGTTTCAGTTCTAATTGCTGATATTATGGCTTAGACCAACACCCAAGTTATTGTTTTAATGAAACGTAAGTGCTTTTCAAACATAATGTTTGTCTAAATAACAATGTGTGTAATTTTGCACATTTTGTGTAGAGTGAAAACAAGAGTGACTCTAACACTCCAGATTCGTTAATATCCCAACTTCCAAATTGGTTGATTTCATTTGAATTTTTCGAGAATATATAAAAAAAATTGTATAAATGTAATTCTAAAAACATCATACGTTTTGCTTTGTTTAAATGACCCAAAACAACATTTTCCTTAATTAACATCTAAGAAACGAATGTCTGTTTTTTTCGTGAATTACACTCAAAATAATTATTCTCTTTAAAATTACTGTAATCTCAATCCTACAGATATTTGACAAAGTTTTGTTTTTGCCAAAACACAGATTTTAAGAAAAACTTTGCAGTTTCTTGCAACCGAAAAATAATTTACTTATTACTTTGCAAAAGAAATAAGAAAACCGTGTTTTCTGCTTAAATAGAGATTTTAATCTAAATTTTATCTGTAATTTTACATAAATTACAAATAAAATAACCAGTTTTCTGTTAAAATCTATATATATAATTTCCGTATTTGTGTGTTCCTCTTTTTTTGTCTATCCAGAGCTTTGTGAAGCCCACTGATGAGGAACAAAGCTGAAAATTGGCATACATATAGTAAAACACCTGCGGCAGATCCTAACGTAGCCGGATTTTCGATTTTTTGCCTGTGGGCGGAGAAATAAGCGGAAAAGTGGGCGTGGCAAAATTCAATTTTTTGATATTTTTGCTTAATTTTAAGCCCCCAAATGACTTAGGAAGCTGAAAATTTCCTAGAATATAGTCTTAACGATGGCGCATATCCCCAAGTAGTCGGATTTAAAATTTTCGCAATGTAGGCGGAGAATTGAGGGGAAAAGTGTCGTGGCAAAATTGGGATTTTTTAAACATTTTTACTTCTATATATATTCGATTAGAGTTTTATTCTAGTTCGAGGCCCAAAAATATTTCTATATATGATATTGTCATAATAGAGTATTTTTAATTTATTGCTTTAAAAAAGTTACTCATCTCATAGTATATCTGTACTGATCAGTTTCATCCCCACTAAAGGAATCATCAGCAGACTTTAGAGAATCATCGTTGGTCAATCAAACATCAAACCAGACATAATATTTGATATATTTCACAAGTTATTTGAGAAATACTATTATGAAGGTCCGAAATCTGTTTTCCAACAAAAATAACTCTTTTAAAGCAAAAATTGTATATACTAAATCACCGTCGGTAATTATTAATATATGTGTTGCTGTTATTTTACAATAACAACAGTACCTAACCAAACAATAGTGTTGGTAGGATAAGTCGTACTAAACTTTGTGTTAAATGTTGTTTTTTTATTTTTAGTACCAAAAAGGTACATAAAAATAAAATGTATTTATTCGGCCTTTATATATGTATATTAGAGTGTCCCTTATTTTGGAAATGTTGGAAATGTTAAGACGGTACCCCCTCATTTTTTTCCTTTTGACTAAAAAATAACTCAGGAAAAATTTTACGCCCCTACGACCACGCCTTCCCTACGCGACGGGGCCGTAAAGAGCGGGGCCTTAAAAATCATTTTTCCATACAAAGCAAAAAATTTTTTTTTTGATTTTTAATTTTTTTGTTATTAATTATAATATTACTTGGTTAGCTTATTCACGACAAAAAATTTGATTTTGGTGGGATGAGGCTTTCAGTTCTAAAAAATTTTTCGAAAAAAAAAATTTAGAGCTTTTGGGGTCCTTCAGTAAAAATTTTTTAAAAAATATTTTTTTTTAGTTTTGACAAGAAACCGTTTTAGTTGAATTGTTGCTTTTAATGATATATTTTCATAAAAAAATATTATTCCTATCTGTGACATCTTTATCGTGATCTAAAAAAGGGTAAAAAATGCATTTTTGATGTTTTTCGATACACGATCAAGATGTCACAGATATGAATAATATTTTTTATGAATATATATCATTAAAAGCAACATTACAACTAAAACGGTTTCTTGTCAAAACTAAAAAAAAATATTTTTTAAAAAATTTTTACTGAAGGACCCCAAAAGCTCAAAATTTTTTTTTTCGAAAAATTTTTTAGAACTGAAAGCCTCATCCCACCAAAATCAAATTTTTTGTCGTGAATAAGCTAAGCAAGTAATAATATAATTAATAACAAAAAAATTAAAAATCAAAAAAAAAATTTTTGGTTTGTATGGAAAAATGATTTTTAAGGCCCCGTTCTTTAAGGCCCCGTCGCGTAGGGAAGGCGTGGTCGTAGGGGCGTAAAATTTTTCCTGAGTTATTTTTTAGTCAAAAGGAAAAAAATGAGGGGGTACCGTCTCAACATTTCCAACATTTCCAAAATAAGGGACACTCTAATGTATATATATTCGATTAGAGTTAAAAGAGTTATTTTTGTTGGAAAACAGATTTCGGACCTTCATAATAGTATTTCTCAAATAACTTGTGAAATATATCAAATATTATGTCTGGTTTGATGTTTGATTGACCAACGATGATTCTCTAAAGTCTGCTGATGATTCCTTTAGTGGGGATGAAACTGATCAGTACAGATATACTATGAGATGAGTAACTTTTTTAAAGCAATAAATTAAAAATACTCTATTATGACAATATCATATATAGAAATATTTTTGGGCCTCGAACTAGAATAAAACTCTAATCGAATATATATACATATATAAAGGCCGAATAAATACATTTTATTTTTATGTACCTTTTTGGTACTAAAAATAAAAAAACAACATTTTTACTTCTTTTGAAGCCCCCAAATGACTTAGGAAGCGGAAGACTGCATAGCATTTAATTCTAACAATGAAGCATATCCTGAAGTAATAGGATTTAAATTTTTTAGACTGTGGTAGGAGAATTAAGAGAAAAATGGGGCGTGGCAAAATTGTGTTTTTTAATATTTTAACTAATTTGGAGACCCCCAATGACATATGAAGATGAAAATTTACATTTTTTCTTATTTTAAAGTCCTCTAATAACTTAGGAAGCTGAAAGTTTCCTAGCATATAGTCCTATCGATGAAGCATATTCTGAGGTAGTCGAATTTTAAATTTTTGGACTGTGGTCGATGAATTGAAAGGAAAATGGGGAGTGACAAAATTATGATTTTTAATATTTTAACTTCTTTTGAAGCCCCCAAAGGAAGCGGAAAATGCATAGCGTATAGTCCTAACGATGTATAGTAGTATATCCTAAAGTAATCGGATTTAAAATTTCTCGACTGTGGACGGAGAATTAAAAGATAAAAGAGCGTGGAAAAATTGGGTTTTTTAATATTTTAACTAATTTGAAGACCCCCAATGACTTAAGGAAGATGAAAATTGGCATGTATTTAGAAGGTTTCATGGGGAAGATCAACATGTACCTGGATTTTCGATATCCAGTGTATGGGTGGAGAATAAGAAAGGCAAAGGGCGTGGTAAATTTATTTATATCTATGTCCTGTATATATAATTTATTTTTATACCCTCCACTCTAGTGATAGAGGGTATATATAAGTTTGTCATTCCGTTTGTAACACATCGAAATATTGGTCTAGGACCCCATAAAGTATATATATTCATGATCCTTGATCGATTTTAAGTCGATCTAGCGATGTCCGTCCGTCTGTCTGTCTGTCTGTCTGTCTGTCTGTCCGTTGAAAACACGCTAACTTTTGAAAGACTTTACGGAGGCTCCTGAAGTTTGACATATATGTTCTCCATTTACCGGGCCAGGTTGGTATTGCAATCCAGCAAAATCGGTCAAGTGGTTCAAAAGTTATGAGCAAAAGAGTAAATTTCGGCAAGGGTATTTTTCGAATTTACAAGATTAAAACCACTATAACTTTCGAAAGACAATTCTGAGGAGGCTGAAGATTAGCATATATATTTTTCGTTCCCCAAGGCTGTTTGGATTTGAATTTCAGTAAAATCGGTTAAGTGGTTCAAAAGTTATAAGGAAAGCAGTAAATTTAAGATTTGTTTCACCTTAAAATGTTGAAAACAGGTTAAACAAGTTTTAAAAGCATGGTGAAATACCAGTTTTTTAAAACTTGTTGTTGTTTGTTTTCTTGTCGTGGGGTGCAGTTTAGTTGTTAGACAAGTAAATATTTGTTATTGTTTTTGTAACTGTATGTAACGGTGTATAGTGAGAATTTTTGGAAAAAAAAAATCTAATGAAGTAAAATAAAAAGTGGGAAATATGTAAAATATTTTTTTTGTATTGCATATACATAGGTATAAAACAACAAAAATATTTTACAAAGTAATTTTGTTACTCAAAGAAATTGTACACTAAAAAAAATATTTACACTCAAAAAAATGTTACACTCAAAAAAAAATGTATACATAATTTTTTTTTTAATGAAATGTCACACTCATAAAAATGCTGACAGTCAAAAAAATTTTACGCTCAAAAAAATTTGATTGATTAAAAAATAGTTTTACTCAAAATAATATATTTCTAATAAAAAATTTGTGATGCAATTTTTTGAATTTTTTTTAGAAAATTACTATCAGATGACATTGTGGAGGGTATTCATAGATTCGACCAAGTCGAACTTAATTTTTCTACTTGTTTTTTTTTGTTTTTCTCTTATTTTTTGTGTATCCAGCACCTTTGAATCTCATTGATGGACTTAAAAGCTTAAAATACGAAGCCGGATTTTTTGCCTGTGGGCGGCGAATTACGAGAAAAAGGGAACTTGGCAAAATTATTTTTTTTTAACATTTTAGAGTATTTTTAAGCTCCGTCCCAATGAACTAGGAAGCTGAAAATCCCTAACATGTAGTCCTAACTATTAAGCATATTCTAAAGTAGTCCGATTTAACATTTTTGGAATGTAGACGGAGAGTTGAGAGGAAAAAGGGGCAAACCAATATTGTGTTTTATTTAACTAACTTTAAAGCAGCCGAAAATTGACAAGCATATTGTCCTGACACTGGAGCATATCCTAAAGTAGTCAGAGTTAAAATTTTTGGACTGTGGACGGAGAATTGAGAGGGAAAAGTGGCGTGGATACGAGTATTGTACTAACGATGGAGCTTATCCTAGAGTAGTCAGATTTAAAAATTTTGGAATATGGACGGAGAATTAAGAGAAGAAATGGGCGTGGAAAAATTATGATTTTTCATTTTACCTAATTTTGAAGACACCTTATGATCTTGAAAGATGAATATTGGGATGCATATGGTACGGACTATGGCAAAGATTAACACTGATCTGTAGCGGTGTTCTATAACTCTCGAAAGATTTCTCACATGAAACATGAAAAACGAAACAGAAACATCGTGAATCAGCACAAAACATGACTTTTCGCATTCGACTGTTTCTGTAATTTTGTTATGCGGAAACTTTCTGTCAAATATGACTTTTTTCAAAATTATTGGAAAGATGCGAGAAAAACTGTTTCTGTAAACCAATTGATCGAAAACTTTTGAAGTTGAAGTGTCAAAATCACTCACATTTAAAAATGGTGCGATATTTCGTAAATTAAACAACTTTTGAGTTATAATAAATAAAAAACAATATTTTTTCAAGAAAATACTACTTATCAACTAATATTATTAATGATATACTACACATTATTTTCATAATTTAATTGCTTATTTCATTTTTGTTTGCCAATATTACGAGTGTTGTTTAAAAAAAATTTGAAATTGCGTTTTTTTTTTTGTTGTGATTTTTATTATTTTCTCGCCTTATTTACCTTTTTGACAGCTGATTTGGAATATTCCAATAAAAATGCTGCCGTTTTCGCATTGATATACAGAAACAACTTTTTTTCCAGAATCGAGAAACGATGGAATTTTTTGTTTCATACTTTTCGATGCGAAAACTTTTCGCATAAATTACAGAACACCCCCACAGGATATCTAATAAAGTATTGACAATCGACTGTATCCATATGAAGTCAGATTTAATATTTAAACTGTGTACGGAGAATTATAAGGAAAAATTTAAGTGAAAAAATTGTGTTTTTTAACATTTTAGCTAATTTTAAAAGCCTTCATGACTTAGAAAGATAACAATTGCCATGTATATAGGAGTGACTATGGGACAGATCCACACGATGGATTTTTGATATAAGGTTTTAGGACAGAGAGACGAAATGGGCGTGCTAAATTTTGTTCTAAAATTTAATCAATACACTCAGAATATTATGTAAGTTACTACATGTTAGTTGTTTGTATATTTTACAGTAGTTAGTTGTTCTCAACTACAAAGTCAGTTATTTTTGTATGAAAAATATCAAACAACTATTTCTGTTAGTTATTTTAAGTCGTTGTTTTGAATAACTAACAAAAAAGTACTGTAATGTAGTAACAGTTATTTAAAGTAGTTAATTTTATTTTTTTATCTCTAAAAAATTTTCAGTTTTTTCCCAAAAAAAAATTTGTTTTTTTATTTTTGACAACTTTTTTAAAAAAAAAAACTTGGAAAAAATTTGGTCTTCAATTTTTTTTCTGAAAAATTTTTTGAAAAACAAAATATATATATTGTTTATTTTAACTACATATTATTTGTTTTGACTACAAATATGTAATTTTTACTACATAAGTCAGTTGTTTTTTGTCAGTTAAAATAACTAACATTGTAAATTGAAAAAGTAGTTGACCCCAAAACAACTTACAAAGTAGTTATTTTAACTGACATTTTCATTTGATTTTACTATCATTATTTTTTGAGTGTACAACCTTTTACACTCATTACATTTTTTTCCAGTTTTGGAAATATATTGATGTAACTCAATCTAGCAATATTAAATTTTTGAAGCACAACCATAATTTTTTATAAAGTTTGGTAAAAAATTAGAACTATTGAGAAAAGTGATTTGGTGTTCCGCCTGGCAGGGACAGGCTATTCGACTAGTACAGTAATAAAAAAAAAACTCTCTTCAAAAAACTTCCAACTATTTAAAGCACACTAATAAGGATCTAAAAGTACAAAAATAACATGTTCATAAGTATGGCCGCATTAAACCGGGGTGCATTTAAAATATGGAATTTCGCTACATTTTGTATTAAGTCATCAATCGTCAACACTTTTGCATATTAAGGAAGGAAAAATTAAATATGAAGTCGAATAATCCCCGCTGCACAGTGGTTTATTTTCGAAATTTTTTGAAAATAATTCTATTACCAGAAGTACCAGACCGATTGTATTGAAATTTATACCGCTTATAACTGATGTACCACCAGGGCTCCCAAAAGTACACTCAAAATATTTTGTAGGCAAAAACAAATGAAAAACATACTTAAAACCAGTGAATAAACAATTGAAAATCATCCCAGTAATTATTAATTTGTATTAACAAACATCAACATTTATTTTTTACTGTTGACAAAATTTTCTAAAATAAATAACATTAAACATTAAAAAATTACGTTTTTTTCACTCTTTTTACCAACAAATTCGAAAAAAATAACCAACGAAAACATTAAAAATTAATGATAGTTCTTTTATTTTTACAAACAAATTTCAAAAAAAATAACCTACGAAAACAATAAAAATTAATGATTTCGTAGGTAAGTTTTTACAATTTTTATTGAAATATTTTTTTTAAAAATTTTTAATAAAATTTTTGAGGAATCGATCCCGCAATCAACTACATTCTGGCCAGACACTCTACCTATCGTGCCAAAGTCACTTGATACAAACATGTTTTTATATTTCTATAAATAATTTTTTGATATTTTTTCTACAAAAAAATAACTGACTTGTGTAGGTAAAAACTAATGATATTTCATTAAAAAATACCAACAATTTAAAAAAAAAAATACTTACACAAATCATTAAAAATCAAAAGAATAATCAGTAGTTTTTACTTACAGAACAAAAATAAATGACTTTAAAATCTAAATGTAAATGAAAGTTTTTATTTTTTAGTGTGTTATTTTTGAAACAAAGGACAGAAGTAGTTATTAATAAAAACTGAACATCAAACAAATGTTTTTTCTTTTAAAAACGACTAAACGGAAAACTTTTTAAATAAACTACAAGCAGTTAATGACATAATTTTTAACATGATAATGTTTTTAGGCTGGTGTCTAATTTTAAAAAAGTTGCAGGACGCCATCTCAGTTTGACTATATAAGCTACCCAGCAAAAACTAGGTAATGTGTTGTGAAAAGAAATGACTGCCAATTACATTACTTATAACAACTACTCATTACCCACTGCATTACTTTAGTCAAAAAAGCAACTAGTGGCTTATATTGTAATATGTAAGTACTTATTTGCAATAATATAAATAATAAGTTATTGAGAATGTTAAAAATAAATACTTATTTGCAAGTTCACTTGGGAAATTAAGTCCAATCAGAAAAAAAACATTTGTTTTACCTTTTTAGCTTAAAGTTTCGCGAAAACGAATAATTTAATGATAAATAGTTATTTCAAACTCTGTTTGCAACTATTTATTTTATTCCTTATAAGTAACTACTTATTTTACTCGTTATAGGTAAGTAGTTATTTATCTACCTACTAGTAAGCTTGTAGGCACTAATTATTTTTGTCTCACGGCCTTTATAGAATAAGTAGTGTTTCATGCAATGAGTAAGTACATACTAATAATTATTACTAATTACTATACTCATTACTAGTAATGCAAAAATTTGCTGGGTAACGACTAACAAAAAAAAAAATTGGAATTACTGTTTTCATTTTCTTAAAACCAAAAATTTTACTAACTTGGGTTTGTAACTTGGACAATAATTCACCTCGTGGTGAATAACAAAAATATTCACCAGCTGGTGAATAAAACGTAACATAATTATTTTTCATCAATATTTTTTTTCCATCAATATTTTTTTTCATCAATATTTTTTTTTTCATCAATATTTTTTTTTTCATCAATATTTTTGTTTTCATCAATGTTTTTTTTTTTTCATCAAATTTTTTTTTTTTTCTTCAATAATTTTTTTTTCATCAATATTTTTTTTTTTTCATCAATATTTTTTTTTTTTTTCATCAATATTTTTTTTTTTCATCAATATTTTTTTTTTTCATCAATATTTTTTTTTTTCATCAATATTTTTTTTTCATCAATATTTTTTTTTCATCAATATTTTTGTTTTCATCAATATTTTTTTTTTCCTAAATTTTTTTTTCATCAATATTTTTTCTTAATCTATTTTTTTTTTCATAATTTTTTTTTTAATTAAATATTTATTTTTATCAATAAAATTTTATCATTAAAACCCTTTTTTTATCAAAAACTTTTTGCTATCGACAAACAGATACAAACAGATAGATGGATATCACTAGAATGTCTTAGAAAGCTTTACGGATCAATAATATATAAACATAATGGGGTCCTCGACCGATATTTCAATGCATTTTGCATATAATGACAAATTAATATAGCGTTATTTTTCTTAGAAAAACTTTGCTTTGGAAAGAATACCTACTTATACAGCAAAACATTATCATGATTCAATGGTTTGGGCACGATTACAAACTTCGCAGACATTTTTGAGTGAAGTCTTGCTGCAGAAATAATTTCAAATTCTGATGCACTTTCATATATAAAATCCTTAGATACTTAAACAATTTTTCTACCAAAAAATCCTATATTCAGAAAAAGTCTTCGTATAGAAAAATTCTCAGATTTAGTGACTTTTTCCCCATTGAAAACTTCTTATCTCCTGAAATATTTTTTATTCTGTTTTTGTACAAAAAAAAAAAATCTAAGATAACGAAGCGTTCTTTCTACATAAAAATTTTCAGGTTTGGAAAAACTATACTATAAAAAGGACTTGAATTAAATAAATTAAAGAATTTAATTATTTTTCAACATTTTTTGAGGCAATATCCCAGATTCTGAGACATAGGCCTTAACAACCAGTTTAGTGGATGTGGTTATATCTTCTACTTTCCGAGCTATTTTAAAAATTTAATTTTTGACCGATTTTTTAATTTTTTTGCGAATAGTTGCGAAGATTTCACAAAATCTTAATTTTCTTGTTATCAGATTTTACCAAGATAAAGATCATCGTATTAAGAATTAAATTTCCTTAAAGAATAATTTTATAAATTTGTAGGTTTGTTAAATGAACCATAGCAGAAAAAACATCGATAAACTCGAAAAAGTTTCAAAATATAACAAAAAAAATTACATATTATTGAAAAAATCAAAACATATCTTTCTTATTTATATAGAACAATTCACACATGGAAAGCCATACCCTTCTTCTATCCAAAACAGTTCAAAAATTGAAAATCGTTGAAAATTTTCTGAGTTACACGTGGCCTAGTGATAAAAGTCCCAAAAAAATGTTTTTGGGCATTTTTGTGATCTTTTCGACTAGGCCCACAACCTACACTAGCTCATTTAAAAATTATATTAGATTTTTTTTTGTAGCCTAGTGTAATTAACAGAAATACAGTTTCTTTTTCGTAAAATAGCAAAATTTATTGCAGTTTGTAACTCTAGGATAGGCAAAATATCTTTGTTATTTACCAGAGTTATTATTTAGAGTGTAGAAAAATTCAAATAAATTAAAGGTGTAAATTTTTATGTGTACCATGTATAATTCAAGAACCATTTACGTTTTCATTTCTAAAACACCTGTTTTTACTCTAGTTTTATTTAACTACTCGCACACTCAAGGACACCATCAGAAACATTTTTTTTTTTTGGCTACAAGTGAACATCTGTACAATAAGCTGCTAATAACCTTATGTACATAAAACTACTAAACTTTCGGCTTCTTGGCTAAATAAACACATTGTTGTCATTATTTTTTATTGTTGTTTGTGTTTATAAAAAATGTTTGTTAATATTGTCACCATCATAAAATTTATACTACTATTAAACAAACTTCGATTTAATTGTTTTCATAAGAAATAAAGTGTGGTTTCTTTACGCATGTATTAAAATTTCTATTTGAACATAAATGTGGTTTGTATGGCTTTTTTTAGTGACTGCGGAAAGCCAGCACTAAAATAAAATATGTTTATAATCCTCCAATCATACTTTGGTGGACACATGCGCGGATACAAGGGGGGAGGATAAATTCCCCCCTTCTTAAACCAAAATTTAAAAAAAAAATTCTTAAAAAATGTTTAAAGGAAAACAAGTAAAAAAGTTAAATTCGACTTGGCCGAATCTATGAATAACCTCCACAATGCCCTTTTTAAGTGATAGTAAATTTTCTAGCTTGAAATAAATAACATTTTTGAATAGAAACATTTTATTTTGTATAAAAAAAAATTTACGTAGTTTTTGAAAAAAAAGGACAATTTACAATTTTTTTATAAGGGTTCAAGTTGAAAAAATGCAGAAGAAAAATTGAATTTCTAAAAATTATAGACATTTCTGGTATTTCCTATGACGGTTTCAAACACCCCAGTTAGTGTCATCATCAGTAGGATTTTAAATGTCGGTTTGCTTTGTTAATGAAAACTGTTTTTTAAATATGTGAATATTTATAGTTCTACAGAATAAATTTTGAAAGTTTCCAACACTACAATTCTATTTCTAGCAATCTCAACCTCACTTCATGCTTTCTTTCAACTTTCTTGTCTCTTACATTATTTCGCAAGGGTTACCAATATGATCTGGAATTGCAGACACAAATGAAGGAATTTGCATTTTCTGTTTCGGAGACGTGCCTAATGGCGACATATTTTGTCAGTAATAAAAATCAAAAAAATTTTACACTCAAAAAAAAAAATTGTAAATTATTTTTTTTTTTTTCAAAAACTACTTAAAAATTTTTTTTTATACAAAATAAAATGTTTCTACAAATTTTTTACAAATTTTTACAAATTTTTTTAGTGTACAAATTTTTTTTTTAGTGTAAAATTTTTTTTGAACGTAAAATTTTTTTCGAGTGTATTTTTTTTCAGTGTAAAAATAGTTTAGTTTTCAAAAAAATTTTACACTCAAAAAAAAATTGTAAATTATTTTTTTTTTCAAAAACTACTTAAAAATTTTTTTTATACAAAATAAAATGTTTCTATATAAATATTTTATTTTTGAGTAAAAACACCTCAATTCAACCGAAAAAAGCAGCATTTTTGACCTTACCCCTTTCAAATTTGATGAAACTTGGAATATTGTTGGGCCCTTACAATAAAATCATAGTGCCAAAATTTTGGACTTCCGGTACTTTTTCTTCCCGAGATATGGGGTCTTGAAAATTGGCAAAATCGTATATATTTGACAAAAGTGTTCTGAGATTAATAAAGATAACTCAAAAAGTAGTTACAATACACGTCTCAGTCAGGTCGAAAATAATAGGTAATTAGACAGCCTTTAAAACGGCATTCCCCAAGATTTTTTTTGGAAAAGGTCAAAGGTCATTGGTTTTAGCCTTAATTTTTGGAGAGCTATATCTCAAAAAACGATATTTTTAAAATTTTGGAAAAATATATGTGATTAAGAATCATCAATACTACTTAAGTTTAAATTTTCAGGATGGAGACTTCATTGGAACATTTTATATTAATAGAAACGTTGTGACAGGAAAGAAAAAGCGGTGTAATTTCCCTTAGAAAAAAAATATTTTTTTTTTGTCTTTGAAATTCTGGTACCAAAATTCATTTTTCTGAATGTTTTTGACGTGCTGAGTCCAAATATGTCCTTTGAACTGGCCTATCGCTATTAGTTTTCGAGATATCTGCACATAAATATGTGAAAATTGCTAAAATGCTATCTGCTGTGTTTTTTTGAAAATTTAGGTGCATATATTTTGAAAAGTAATAGCGATAGGCCAGTTCAAAGGTCATATTTGGACTCAGCACGTCAAAAACATTCAAAAAATGGATTTTGGTACCAGAATTTCAAAGACAAAAAAAAAATATTTTTTTTCTAAGGGAGATTACACCGCTTTTTCTTTCCTGTCACAACGTTTCTATTAATATCACTGTGCTACAAATGAGCAAAAATAAAATATGCAGGGGTTCTCATATGAAAATTCGGGTTGGTTGGAGTCCATAGAGTACTGATATACTCATAGTTTTTCTGGATCACTTCGTTAAGTACGTTTTTTATTGGCAAATGTGTTGAAAAACGGCAATTCTTAAATTACAACTTTAAAAAATTATTTCTTTGTTAGTTTGCAACCGATTTTCGATTTTATAGATTTTTTTGAAATGTATAAGTCTTACCTTTTAAACAAAACAAAAATATTAAAAATCGATCAAGA